>CM048747.1:565305504-567705504 GCA_026315105.1 Locusta migratoria | reverse complement strand
GAGTGAGAGTCACGGATGAATCCAGTCTGTTCCCGGATCGGGCGGCTTTCTGGTCAGCGTTTGTTTTCCCATGTTTGTGGCTCTAACAAGCACTGCCGCGTATTGCCTTGTAGGGTGAGGGGTGGGGTGGGGCGGCTGGGTGAAGGAAACTCTGATGAGTGAGAGTCACGGATGAATCCAGTCTGTTCCCGGATCGGGCGGCTTTCTGGTCAGCATCTGTTTTCCCATGTTTGGGGCTCTAACAAGCACTGCCGCGTACTGCCTTGTAGGGTGAGGGGGTGGGGTGGGGCGGCTGGGAGAAGGAAACTCTGATGAGTGAGAGTCACGGATGAATCCAGTCTGTTCCCAGATCGGGCGGCTTTCTGGTCAGCGTCTGTTTTCCCATGTTTGGGGCTCTAACAAGCACTGCCGCGTACTGCCTTGTAGGGTGAGGGGGTGGGGTGGGGCGGCTGGGAGAAGGAAACTCTGATGAGTGAGAGTCACGGATGAATCCAGTCTGTTCCCGGATCGGGCGGCTTTCTGGTCAGCGTCTGTTTTCCCATGTTTGGGGCTCTAACAAGCACTGCCGCGTACTGCCTTGTAGGGTGAGGGGGTGGGGTGGGGCGGCTGGGAGAAGGAAACTCTGATGAGTGAGAGTCACGGATGAATCAAGTCTGTTCCCGGATCGGGCGGCTTTCTGGTCAGCGTCTGTTTTCCCATGTTTGGGGCTCTAACAAGCACTGCCGCGTACTGCCTTGTAGGGTGAGGGGGTGGGGTGGGGCGGCTGGGAGAAGGAAACTCTGATGAGTGAGAGTCACGGATGAATCCAGTCTGTTCCCGGATCGGGCGGCTTTCTTGTCAGCGTCTGTTTTCCCATGTTTGGGGCTCTAACAAGCACTGCCGCGTACTGCCTTGTAGGGTGAGGGGGTGGGGTGGGGCAGCTGGGAGAAGGAAACTCTGATGAGTGAGAGTCACGAATGAATCCAGTCTGTTCCCGGATCGGGCGGCTTTCTGGTCAGCGTCTGTTTTCCCATGTTTGGGGCTCTAACAAGCACTGCCGCATACTGCCTTGTAGGGTGAGGGGGTGGGGTGGGGCGGCTGGGAGAAGGAAACTCTGATGAGTGAGAGTCACGGATGAATCCAGTCTGTTCCCGGATCGGGCGGCTTTCTGGTCAGCGTCTGTTTTCCCATGTTTGGAGCTCTAACAAGCACTGCCGCGTACTGCCTTGTAGGGTGAGGGGTAGGGGTGGGGCGGCTGGGTGAAGGAAACTCTGATGAGTGAGAGTCACGGATGAATCCAGTCTGTTCCCGGATCGGGCGGCTTTCTGGTCAGCGTCTGTTTTCCCATGTTTGGGGCTCTAACAAGCACTGCCGCGTACTGCCTTGTAGGGTGTGGGGGTGGGGTGGGGCGGCTGGGAGAAGGAAACTCTGATGAGTGAGAGTCACGGATGAATCCAGTCTGTTCCCGGATCGGGCGGCTTTCTGGTCAGCGTCTGTTTTCCCATGTTTGGGGCTCTAACAAGCACTGCCGCGTACTGCCTTGTAGGGTGAGGGGGTGGGGTGGGGCGGCTGGGAGAAGGAAACTCTGATGAGTGAGAGTCACGGATGAATCCAGTCTGTTCCCGGATCTGGCGGCTTTCTGGTCAGCGTCTGTTATCCCATGTTTGGGGCTCTAACAAGCACTGCCGCGTACTGCCTTGTAGGGTGAGGGGGTGGGGTGGGGCGGCTTGGAGAAGGAAACTCTGATGAGTGAGAGTCACGGATGAATCCAGTCTGTTCCCGGATCGGGCGTCTTTCTGGTCAGCGTCTGTTTTCCCATGTTTGGGGCTCTAACAAGCACTGCCGCGTACTGCCTTGTAGGGTGAGGGGGTGGGGTGGGGCGGCTGGGAGAAGGAAACTCTGATGAGTGAGAGTCACGGATGAATCCAGTCTGTTCCCGGATCGGGCGGCTTTCTGGTCAGCGTCTGTTTTCCCATGTTTGGGGCTCTAACAAGCACTGCCGCGTACTGCCTTGTAGGGTGAGGGGGTGGGGTGGGGCGGCTGGGAGAAGGAAACTCTGATGAGTGAGAGTCACGGATGAATCCAGTCTGTTCCCGGATCTGGCGGCTTTCTGGTCAGCGTCTGTTTTCCCATGTTTGGGGCTCTAACAAGCACTGCCGCGTACTGCCTTGTAGGGTGAGGGGGTGGGGTGAGGCGGCTGGGAGAAGGAAACTCTGATGAGTGAGAGTCACGGATGAATCCAGTCTGTTCCCGGATCGGGCGGCTTTCTGGTCAGCGTCTGTTTTCCCATGTTTGGGGCTCTAACAAGCACTGCCGCGTACTGCCTTGTAGGGTGAGGGGGTGGGGTGGGGCGGCTGGGAGAAGGCAACTCTGATGAGTGAGAGTCACGGATGAATCCAGTCTGTTCCCGGATCGGGCGGCTTTCTGGTCAGCGTCTGTTTTCCCATGTTTGGGGCTCTAACAAGCACTGCCGCGTACTGCCTTGTAGGGTGAGGGGGTGGGGTGGGGCGGCTGGGAGAAGGAAACTCTGATGAGTGAGAGTCACGGATGAATCCAGTCTGTTCCCGGATCGGGCGGCTTTCTGGTCAGCGTCTGTTTTCCCATGTTTGGGGCTCTAACAAGCACTGCCGCGTACTGCCTTGTAGGGTGAGGGGGTGGGGTGGGGCGGCTGGTAGAAGGAAACTCTGATGAGTGAGAGTCACGGATGAATCAAGTCTGTTCCCGGATCGGGCGGCTTTCTGGTCAGCGTCTGTTTTCCCATGTTTGGGGCTCTAACAAGCACTGCCGCGTACTGCCTTGTAGGGTGAGGGGGTGGGGTGGGGCGGCTGGGAGAAGGAAACTCTGATGAGTGAGAGTCACGGATGAATCCAGTCTGTTCCCGGATCGGGCGGCTTTCTGGTCAGCGTCTGTTTTCCCATGTTTGGGGCTCTAACAAGCACTGCCGCGTACTGCCTTGTAGGGTGAGGGGGTGGGGTGGGGCAGCTGGGAGAAGGAAACTCTGATGAGTGAGAGTCACGGATGAATCCAGTCTGTTCCCGGATCGGGCGGCTTTCTGGTCAGCGTCTGTTTTCCCATGTTTGGGGCTCTAACAAGCACTGCCGCGTACTGCCTTGTAGGGTGAGGGGGTGGGGTGGGGCGGCTGGGAGAAGGAAACTCTGATGAGTGAGAGTCACGGATGAATCCAGTCTGTTCCCGGATCGGGCGGCTTTCTGGTCAGCGTCTGTTTTCCCATGTTTGGGGCTCTAACAAGCACTGCCGCGTACTGCCTTGTAGGGTGAGGGGGTGGGGTGGGGCGGCTGGGTGAAGGAAACTCTGATGAGTGAGAGTCACGGATGAATCCAGTCTGTTCCCGGATCGGGCGGCTTTCTGGTCAGCGTCTGTTTTCCCATGTTTGGGGCTCTAACAAGCACTGCCGCGTACTGCCTTGTAGGGTGTGGGGGTGGGGTGGGGCGGCTGGGAGAAGGAAATTCTGATGAGTGAGAGTCACGGATGAATCCAGTCTGTTCCCGGATCGGGCGGCTTTCTGGTCAGCGTCTGTTTTCCCATGTTTGGGGCTCTAACAAGCACTGCCGCGTACTGCCTTGTAGGGTGAGGGGGTGGGGTGGGGCGGCTGGGAGAAGGAAACTCTGATGAGTGAGAGTCACGGATGAATCCAGTCTGTTCCCGGATCTGGCGGCTTTCTGGTCAGCGTCTGTTTTCCCATGTTTGGGGCTCTAACAAGCACTGCCGCGTACTGCCTTGTAGGGTGAGGGGGTGGGGTGGGGCGGCTTGGAGAAGGAAACTCTGATGAGTGAGAGTCACGGATGAATCCAGTCTGTTCCCGGATCGGGCGTCTTTCTGGTCAGCGTCTGTTTTCCCATGTTTGGGGCTCTAACAAGCACTGCCGCGTACTGCCTTGTAGGGTGAGGGGGTGGGGTGGGGCGGCTGGGAGAAGGAAACTCTGATGAGTGAGAGTCACGGATGAATCCAGTCTGTTCCCGGATCGGGCAGCTTTCTGGTCAGCGTCTGTTTTCCCATGTTTGGGGCTCTAACAAGCACTGCCGCGTACTGCCTTGTAGGGTGAGGGGGTGGGGTGGGGCGGCTGGGAGAAGGAAACTCTGATGAGTGAGAGTCACGGATGAATCCAGTCTGTTCCCGGATCGGGCGGCTTTCTGGTCAGCGTCTGTTTTCCCATGTTTGGGGCTCTAACAAGCACTGCCGCGTACTGCCTTGTAGGGTGAGGGGGTGGGGTGGGGCGGCTGGGAGAAGGAAACTCTGATGAGTGGGAGTCACGGATGAATCCAGTCTCTTCCCGGATTGGGCGGCTTTCTGGTCAGCGTCTGTTTTCCCATGTTTGGGGCTCTAACAAGCACTGCCGCGTACTGCCTTGTAGGGTGAGGGGGTGGGGTGGGGCGGCTGGGAGAAGGAAACTCTGATGAGTGAGAGTCACGGATGAATCCAGTCTGTTCCCGGATCGGGCGGCTTTCTGGTCAGCGTCTGTTTTCCCATGTTTGGGGCTCTAACAAGCACTGCCGCGTACTGCCTTGTAGGGTGAGGGGGTGGGGTGGGGCGGCTGGGAGAAGGAAATTCTGATGAGTGAGAGTCACGGATGAATCCAGTCTGTTCCCGGATCGGGCGGCTTTCTGGTCAGCGTCTGTTTTCCCATGTTTGGGGCTCTAACAAGCACTGCCGCGTACTGCCTTGTAGGGTGAGGGGGTGGGGTGGGGCGGCTGGGAGAAGGAAACTCTGATGAGTGAGAGTCACGGATGAATCCAGTCTGTTCCCGGATCGGGCGGCTTTCTGGTCAGCGTCTGTTTTCCCATGTTTGGGGCTCTAACAAGCACTGCCGCGTACTGCCTTGTAGGGTGAGGGGGTGGGGTGGGGCGGCTGGGAGAAGGAAACTCTGATGAGTGAGAGTCACGGATGAATCCAGTCTGTTCCCGGATCGGGCGGCTTTCTGGTCAGCGTCTGTTTTCCCATGTTTGGGACTCTAACAAGCACTGCTGCGTACTGCCTTGTAGGGTGAGGGGGTGGGGTGGGGCGGCTGGGAGAAGGAAACTCTGATGAGTGAGAGTCACGGATGAATCCAGTCTGTTCCCGGAGCGCGCGGCTTTCTGGTCAGCATCTGTTTTCCCATGTTTGGGGCTCTAACAAGCACTGCCGCGTACTGCCTTGTAGGGTGAGGGGGTGGGGTGGGGCGGCTGGGAGAAGGAAACTCTGATGAGTGAGAGTCACGGATGAATCCAGTCTGTTCCCGGATCGGGCGGCTTTCTGGTCAGCGTCTGTTTTCCCATGTTTGGGGCTCTAACAAGCACTGCCGCGTACTGCCTTGTAGGGTGAGGGGGTGGGGTGGGGCGGCTGGGAGAAGGAAACTCTGATGAGTGAGAGTCACGGATGAATCCAGTCTGTTCCCGGATCGGGCGGCTTTCTGGTCAGCGTCTGTTTTCCCATGTTTGGGGCTCTAACAAGCACTGCCGCGTACTGCCTTGTAGGGTGAGGGGGTGGGGTGGGGCGTCTGGGAAAAGGAAACTCTGATGAGTGAGTGTCACGGATGAATTCAGTCTGTTCCCGGATCGGGCGGCTTTCTGGTCAGCGTCTGTTATCCCATGTTTGGGACTCTAACAAGCACTGCCGCGTACTGCCTTGTAGGGTGAGGGGGTGGGGTGGGGCGGCTGGGAGAAGGAAACTCTGATGAGTGAGAGTCACGGATGAATCCAGTCTGTTCCCGGATCGGGCAGCTTTCTGGTCAGCGTCTGTTTTCCCATGTTTGGGGCTCTAACAAGCACTGCCGCGTACTGCCTTGTAGGGTGAGGGGGTGGGGTGGGGCGGCTGGGAGAAGGAAACTCTGATGAGTGAGAGTCACGGATGAATCCAGTCTGTTCCCGGATCGGGCGGCTTTCTGGTCAGCGTCTGTTTTCCCATGTTTGGGGCTCTAACAAGCACTGCCGCGTACTGCCTTGTAGGGTGAGGGGGTGGGGTGGGGCGGCTGGGAGAAGGAAACTCTGATGAGTGAGAGTCACGGATGAATCCAGTCTGCTCCCGGATCGGGCGGCTTTCTGGTCAGCGTCTGTTTTCCCATGTTTGGGGCTCTAACAAGCACTGCCGCGTACTGCCTTGTAGGGTGAGGGGGTGGGGTGGGGCGTCTGGGAAAAGGAAACTCTGATGAGTGAGAGTCACGGATGAATCCAGTCTGTTCCCGGATCGGGCGGCTTTCTGGTCAGCGTCTGTTTTCACATGTTTGGGGCTCTAACAAGCACTGCCGCGTACTGCCTTGTAGGGTGAGGGAGTGGGGTGGGGCGGCTGGGAGAAGGAAACTCTGATGAGTGAGAGTCACGGATGAATCCAGTCTGTTCCCGGATCGGGCGGCTTTCTGGTCAGCGTCTGTTTTCCCATGTTTGGGGCTCTAACAAGCACTGCCGCGTACTGCCTTGTAGGGTGAGGGGGTGGGGTGGGGCGGCTGGGAGAAGGAAACTCTGATGAGTGAGAGTCACGGATGAATCCAGTCTGTTCCCGGATCGGGCGGCTTTCTGGTCAGCGTCTGTTTTCCCATGTTTGGGGCACTAACAAGCACTGCCGCGTACTGCCTTGTAGGGTGAGGGGGTGGGGTGGGGCGGCTGGGAGAAGGAAACTCTGATGAGTGAGAGTCATGGATGAATCCAGTCTGTTCCCGGATCGGGCGGCTTTCTGGTCAGCGTCTGTTTTCCCATGTTTGGGGCTCTAACAAGCACTGCCGCGTACTGCCTTGTAGGGTGAGGGGGTGGGGTGGGGCGGCTGGGAGAAGGAAACTCTGATGAGTGAGAGTCACGGATGAATCCAGTCTGTTCCCGGATCGGGCGGCTTTCTGGTCAGCGTCTGTTTTCCCATGTTTGGGGCTCTAACAAGCACTGCCGCGTACTGCCTTGTAGGGTGAGGGGGTGGGGTGGGGCGGCTGGGAGAAGGAAACTCTGATGAGTGAGAGTCACGGATGAATCCAGTCTCTTCCCGGATCGGGCGGCTTTCTGGTCAGCGTCTGTTTTCCCATGTTTGGGGCTCTAACAAGCACTGCCGCGTACTGCCTTGTAGGGTGAGGGGGTGGGGTGGGGCGGCTGGGAGAAGGAAACTCTGATGAGTGAGAGTCATGGATGAATCCAGTCTGTTCCCGGATCGGGCGGCTTTCTGGTCAGCGTCTGTTTTCCCATGTTTGGGGCTCTAACAAGCACTGCCGCGTACTGCCTTGTAGGGTGAGGGGGTGGGGTGGGGCGGCTGGGAGAAGGCAACTCTGAAGAGTGAGAGTCACGGATGAATCCAGTCTGTTCCCGGATCGGGCGGCTTTCTGGTCAGCGTCTGTTTTCCCATGTTTGGGGCTCTAACAAGCACTGCCGCGTACTGCCTTGTAGGGTGAGGGGGTGGGGTGGGGCAACTGGGAGAAGGAAACTCTGATGAGTGAGAGTCACGGATGAATCCAGTCTGTTCCCGGATCGGGCGGCTTTCTGGTCAGCGTCTGTTTTCCCATGTTTGGGACTCTAACAAGCACTGCTGCGTACTGCCTTGTAGGGTGAGGGGGTGGGGTGGGGCGGCTGGGAGAAGGAAACTCTGATGAGTGAGAATCACGGATGAATCCAGTCTGTTCCCGGATCGGGCGGCTTTCTGGTCAGCGTCTGTTTTCCCATGTTTGGGGCTCTAACAAGCACTGCCGCGTACTGCCTTGTAGGGTGAGGGGGTGGGGTGGGGCGGCTGGGAGAAGGAAACTCTGATGAGTGAGAGTCACGGATGAATCCAGTCTGTTCCCGGATCGGGCGGCTTTCTGGTCAGCGTCTGTTTTCCCATGTTTGGGACTCTAACAAGCACTGCCGCGTACTGCCTTGTAGGGTGAGGGGGTGGGGTGGGGCGGCTGGGAGAAGGAAACTCTGATGAGTGAGAGTCACGGATGAATCCAGTCTGTTCCCGGATCGGGCGGCTTTCTGGTCAGCGTCTGTTTTCCCATGTTTGGGACTCTAACAAGCACTGCTGCGTACTGCCTTGTAGGGTGAGGGGGTGGGGTGGGGCGGCTGGGAGAAGGAAACTCTGATGAGTGAGAGTCACGGATGAATCCAGTCTGTTCCCGGATCGGGCGGCTTTCTGGTCAGCATCTGTTTTCCCATGTTTGGGGCTCTAACAAGCACTGCCGCGTACTGCCTTGTAGGGTGAGGGGGTGGGGTGGGGCGGCTGGGAGAAGGAAACTCTGATGAGTGAGAGTCACGGATGAATCCAGTCTGTTCCCGGATCGGGCGGCTTTCTGGTCAGCGTCTGTTTTCCCATGTTTGGGGCTCTAACAAGCACTGCCGCGTACTGCCTTGTAGGGTGAGGGGATGGGGTGGGGCGGTTGGGAGAAGGAAACTCTGATGAGTGAGAGTCACGGATGAATCCAGTCTGTTCCCGGATCGGGCGGCTTTCTGGTCAGCGTCTGTTTTCCCATGTTTGGGGCTCTAACAAGCACTGCCGCGTACTGCCTTGTAGGGTGAGGGGGTGGGGTGGGGCGTCTGGGAAAAGGAAACTCTGATGAGTGAGAGTCACGGATGAATCCAGTCTGTTCCCGGATCGGGCGGCTTTCTGGTCAGCGTCTGTTTTCCCATGTTTGGGACTCTAACAAGCACTGCCGCGTACTGCCTTGTAGGGTGAGGGGGTGGGGTGGGGCGGCTGGGAGAAGGAAACTCTGATGAGTGAGAGTCACGGATGAATCCAGTCTGTTCCCGGATCGGGCGGCTTTCTGGTCAGCGTCTGTTTTCCCATGTTTGGGGCTCTAACAAGAAACTGCCGCGTACTGCCTTGTAGGGTGAGGGGTGGGGTGGGGCGGCTGGGAGAAGGAAACTCTGATGAGTGAGAGTCACGGATGAATCCAGTCTGTTCCCGGATTGGGCGGCTTTCTGGTCAGCGTCTGTTTTCCCATGTTTGGGGCTCTAACAAGCACTGCCGCGTACTGCCTTGTAGGGTGAGGGGGTGGGGTGGGGCGGCTGGGAGAAGGAAACTCTGATGAGTGAGAGTCACGGATGAATCCAGTCTGTTCCCGGATCGGGCGGCTTTCTGGTCAGCGTCTGTTTTCCCATGTTTGGGGGTCTAACAAGCACTGCCGCGTACTGCCTTGTAGGGTGAGGGGGTGGGGTGGGGCGGCTGGGAGAAGGAAACTCTGATGAGTGAGAGTCACGGATGAATCCAGTCTGTTCCCGGATCGGGCGGCTTTCTGGTCAGCGTCTGTTTTCCCATGTTTGGGGCTCTAACAAGCACTGCCGCGTACTGCCTTGTAGGGTGAGGGGGTGGGGTGGGGCGGCTGGGAGAAGAAAACTCTGATGAGTGAGAGTCACGGATGAATCCAGTCTCTTCCCGGATCGGGCGGCTTTCTGGTCAGCGTCTGTTTTCCCATGTTTGGGGCTCTAACAAGCACTGCCGCGTACTGCCTTGTAGGGTGAGGGGGTGGGGTGGGGCGGCTGGGAGAAGGAAACTCTGATGAGTGAGAGTCACGGATGAATCCAGTCTCTTCCCGGATCCGGCGGCTTTCTGGTCAGCGTCTGTTTTCCCATGTTTGGGGCTCTAACAAGCACTGCCGCGTACTGCCTTGTAGGGTGAGGGGGTGGGGTGGGGCGGCTGGGAGAAGGAAACTCTGATGAGTGAGAGTCACGGATGAATCCAGTCTGTTCCCGGATCGGGCGGCTTTCTGGTCAGCGTCTGTTTTCCCATGTTTGGGGCTCTAACAAGCACTGCCGCGTACTGCCTTGTAGGGTGAGGGGGTGGGGTGGGGCGGCTGGGAGAAGGCAACTCTGATGAGTGAGAGTCACGGATGAATCCAGTCTGTTCCCGGATCGGGCGGCTTTCTGGTCAGCGTCTGTTTTCCCATGTTTGGGCATCTAACAATCACTGCCGCGTACTGCCTTGTAGGGTGAGGGGGTGGGGTGGGGCAGCTGGGAGAGGGAAACTCTGATGAGTGAGAGTCACGGATGAATCCAGTCTGTTCCCGGATCGGGCGGCTTTCTGGTCAGCGTCTGTTTTCCCATGTTTGGGACTCTAACAAGCACTGCCGCGTACTGCCTTGTAGGGTGAGGGGGTGGGGTGGGGCGGCTGGGAGAAGGAAACTCTGATGAGTGAGAGTCACGGATGAATCCAGTCTGTTCCCGGATCGGGCGGCTTTCTGGTCAGCGTCTGTTTTCCCATGTTTGGGGCTCTAACAAGCACTGCCGCGTACTGCCTTGTAGGGTGAGGGGTTGGGGTGGGGCGGCTGGGAGAAGGAAACTCTGATGAGTGAGAGTCACGGATGAATCCAGTCTGTTCCCGGATCGGGCGGCTTTCTGTTCAGCGTCTGTTTTCCCATGTTTGGGGCTCTAACAAGCACTGCCGCGTACTGCCTTGTAGGGTGACGGGGTGGGGTGGGGCGGCTGGGAGAAGGAAATTCTGATGAGTGAGAGTCACGGATGAATCCAGTCTGTTCCCGGATCGGGCGGCTTTCTGGTCAGCGTCTGTTTTCCCATGTTTGGGGCTCTAACAAGCACTGCCGCGTACTGCCTTGTAGGGTGAGGGGGTGGGGTGGGGCGGCTGGGAGAAGGAAACTCTGATGAGTGAGAGTCACGGATGAATCCAGTCTGTTCCCGGATCAGGCGGCTTTCTGGTCAGCGTCTGTTTTCCCATGTTTGGGACTCTAACAAGCACTGCCGCGTACTGCCTTGTAGGGTGAGGGGGTGGGGTAGGGCGGCTGGGAGAAGGAAACTCTGATGAGTGAGAGTCACGGATGAACCAGTCTGTTCCCTGATCGGGCGGCTTTCTGGTCAGCGTCTGTTTTCCCATGTTTGGGACTCTAACAAGCACTGCTGCGTACTGCCTTGTAGGGTGAGGGGGTGGGGTGGGGCGGCTGGGAGTAGGAAACTCTGATGAGTGAGAGTCACGGATGAATCCAGTCTGTTCCCGGATCGGGCGGCTTTCTGGTCAGCATCTGTTTTCCCATGTTTGGGGCTCTAACAAGCACTGCTGCGTACTGCCTTGTAGGGTGAGGGGGTGGGGTGGGGCGGCTGGGAGAAGGAAACTCTGATGAGTGAGAGTCACGGATGAATCCAGTCTGTTCCCGGATCGGGCGGCTTTCTGGTCAGCGTCTGTTTTCCCATGTTTGGGGCTCTAACAAGCACTGCCGCGTACTGCCTTGTAGGGTGAGGGGATGGGGTGGGGCGGCTGGGAGAAGGAAACTCTGATGAGTGAGAGTCACGGATGAATCCAGTCTGTTCCCGGATCGGGCGGCTTTCTGGTCAGCGTCTGTTTTCCCATGTTTGGGGCTCTAACAAGCACTGCCGCGTACTGCCTTGTAGGGTGAGGGGGTGGGGTGGGGCGTCTGGGAAAAGGAAACTCTGATGAGTGAGAGTCACGGATGAATCCAGTCTGTTCCCGGATCGGGCGGCTTTCTGGTCAGCGTCTGTTTTCACATGTTTGGGGCTCTAACAAGCACTGCCGCGTACTGCCTTGTAGGGTGAGGGGGTGGGGTGGGGCGGCTGGGAGAAGGAAACTCTGATGAGTGAGAGTCACGGATGAATCCAGTCTGTTCCCGGATCGGGCGGCTTCCTGGTCAGCGTCTGTTTTCCCATGTTTGGGGCTCTAACAAGCACTGCCGCGTACTGCCTTGTAGGGTGAGGGGGTGGGGTGGGGCGGCTGGGAGAAGGAAACTCTGATGAGTGAGAGTCACGGATGAATCCAGTCTGTTCCCGGATCGGGCGGCTTTCTGGTCAGCGTCTGTTTTCCCATGTTTGGGGCTCTAACAAGCACTGCCGCGTACTGCCTTGTAGGGTGAGGGGGTGGGGTGGGGCGGCTGGGAGAAGGAAACTCTGATGAGTGAGAGTCACGGATGAATCCAGTCTGTTCCCGGATCGGGCGGCTTTCTGGTCAGCGTCTGTTTTCCCATGTTTGGGGCTCTAACAAGCACTGCCGCGTACTGCCTTGTAGGGTGAGGGGGTGGGGTGGGGCGGCTGGGAGAAGAAAACTCTGATGAGTGAGAGTCACGGATGAATCCAGTCTGTTCCCGGATCGGGCGGCTTTCTGGTCAGCGTCTGTTTTCCCATGTTTGGGGCTCTAACAAGCACTGCCGCGTACTGCCTTGTAGGGTGAGGGGGTGGGGTGGGGCGGCTGGGAGAAGGAAACTCTGATGAGTGAGAGTCACGGATGAATCCAGTCTCTTCCCGGATCCGGCGGCTTTCTGGTCAGCGTCTGTTTTCCCATGTTTGGGGCTCTAACAAGCACTGCCGCGTACTGCCTTGTAGGGTGAGGGGGTGGGGTGGGGCGGCTGGGAGAAGGAAACTCTGATGAGTGAGAGTCACGGATGAATCCAGTCTGTTCCCGGATCGGGCGGCTTTCTGGTCAGCGTCTGTTTTCCCATGTTTGGGGCTCTAACAAGCACTGCCGCGTACTGCCTTGTAGGGTGAGGGGGTGGGGTGGGGCGGCTGGGAGAAGGCAACTCTGATGAGTGAGAGTCACGGATGAATCCAGTCTGTTCCCGGATCGGGCGGCTTTCTGGTCAGCGTCTGTTTTCCCATGTTTGGGCATCTAACAATCACTGCCGCGTACTGCCTTGTAGGGTGAGGGGGTGGGGTGGGGCAGCTGGGAGAGGGAAACTCTGATGAGTGAGAGTCACGGATGAATCCAGTCTGTTCCCGGATCGGGCGGCTTTCTGGTCAGCGTCTGTTTTCCCATGTTTGGGACTCTAACAAGCACTGCCGCGTACTGCCTTGTAGGGTGAGGGGGTGGGGTGGGGCGGCTGGGAGAAGGAAACTCTGATGAGTGAGAGTCACGGATGAATCCAGTCTGTTCCCGGATCGGGCGGCTTTCTGGTCAGCGTCTGTTTTCCCATGTTTGGGGCTCTAACAAGCACTGCCGCGTACTGCCTTGTAGGGTGAGGGGGTGGGGTGGGGCGGCTGGGAGAAGGAAACTCTGATGAGTGAGAGTCACGGATGAATCCAGTCTGTTCCCGGATCGGGCGGCTTTCTGTTCAGCGTCTGTTTTCCCATGTTTGGGGCTCTAACAAGCACTGCCGCGTACTGCCTTGTAGGGTGACGGGGTGGGGTGGGGCGGCTGGGAGAAGGAAATTCTGATGAGTGAGAGTCACGGATGAATCCAGTCTGTTCCCGGATCGGGCGGCTTCCTGGTCAGCGTCTGTTTTCCCATGTTTGGGGCTCTAACAAGCACTGCCGCGTACTGCCTTGTAGGGTGAGGGGGTGGGGTGGGGCGGCTGGGAGAAGGAAACTCTGATGAGTGAGAGTCACGGATGAATCCAGTCTGTTCCCGGATCAGGCGGCTTTCTGGTCAGCGTCTGTTTTCCCATGTTTGGGACTCTAACAAGCACTGCCGCGTACTGCCTTGTAGGGTGAGGGGGTGGGGTAGGGCGGCTGGGAGAAGGAAACTCTGATGAGTGAGAGTCACGGATGAACCAGTCTGTTCCCTGATCGGGCGGCTTTCTGGTCAGCGTCTGTTTTCCCATGTTTGGGACTCAAACAAGCACTGCTGCGTACTGCCTTGTAGGGTGAGGGGGTGGGGTGGGGCGGCTGGGAGAAGGAAACTCTGATGAGTGAGAGTCACGGATGAATCCAGTCTGTTCCCGGATCGGGCGGCTTTCTGGTCAGCATCTGTTTTCCCATGTTTGGGGCTCTAACAAGCACTGCTGCGTACTGCCTTGTAGGGTGAGGGGGTGGGGTGGGGCGGCTGGGAGAAGGAAACTCTGATGAGTGAGAGTCACGGATGAATCCAGTCTGTTCCCGGATCGGGCGGCTTTCTGGTCAGCGTCTGTTTTCCCATGTTTGGGGCTCTAACAAGCACTGCCGCGTACTGCCTTGTAGGGTGAGGGGATGGGGTGGGGCGGCTGGGAGAAGGAAACTCTGATGAGTGAGAGTCACGGATGAATCCAGTCTGTTCCCGGATCGGGCGGCTTTCTGGTCAGCGTCTGTTTTCCCATGTTTGGGGCTCTAACAAGCACTGCCGCGTACTGCCTTGTAGGGTGAGGGGGTGGGGTGGGGCGTCTGGGAAAAGGAAACTCTGATGAGTGAGAGTCACGGATGAATCCAGTCTGTTCCCGGATCGGGCGGCTTTCTGGTCAGCGTCTGTTTTCCCATGTTTGGGACTCTAACAAGCACTGCCGCGTACTGCCTTGTAGGGTGAGGGGGTGGGGTGGGGCGGCTGGGAGAAGGAAACTCTGATGAGTGAGAGTCACGGATGAATCCAGTCTGTTCCCGGATCGGGCGGCTTTCTGGTCAGCGTCTGTTTTCCCATGTTTGGGGCTCTAACAAGCACTGCCGCGTACTGCCTTGTAGGGTGAGGGGTGGGGTGGGGCGGCTGGGAGAAGGAAACTCTGATGAGTGAGAGTCACGGATGAATCCAGTCTGTTCCCGGATTGGGCGGCTTTCTGGTCAGCGTCTGTTTTCCCATGTTTGGGGCTCTAACAAGCACTGCCGCGTACTGCCTTGTAGGGTGAGGGGGTGGGGTGGGGCGGCTGGGAGAAGGAAACTCTGATGAGTGAGAGTCACGGATGAATCCAGTCTGTTCCCGGATCGGGCGGCTTTCTGGTCAGCGTCTGTTTTCCCATGTTTGGGGCTCTAACAAGCACTGCCGCGTACTGCCTTGTAGGGTGAGGGGGTGGGGTGGGGCGTCTGGGAAAAGGAAACTCTGATGAGTGAGAGTCACGGATGAATCCAGTCTGTTCCCGGATCGGGCGGCTTTCTGGTCAGCGTCTGTTTTCACATGTTTGGGGCTCTAACAAGCACTGCCGCGTACTGCCTTGTAGGGTGAGGGGGTGGGTTGGGGCGGCTGGGAGAAGGAAACTCTGATGAGTGAGAGTCACGGATGAATCCAGTCTGTTCCCGGATCGGGCGGCTTTCTGGTCAGCGTCTGTTTTCCCATGTTTGGGGCTCTAACAAGCACTGCCGCGTACTGCCTTGTAGGGCGAGGGGGTGGGGTGGGGCGTCTGGGAAAAGGAAACTCTGATGAGTGAGAGTCACGGATGAATCCAGTCTGTTCCCGGATCGGGCGGCTTTCTGGTCAGCGTCTGTTTTCCCATGTTTGGGGCTCTAACAAGCACTGCCGCGTACTGCCTTGTAGGGTGAGGGGGTGGGGTGGGGCGGCTGGGAGAAGGAAACTCTGATGAGTGAGAATCACGGATGAATCCAGTCTGTTCCCGGATCGGGCGGCTTTCTGGTCAGCGTCTGTTTTCCCATGTTTGGGGCTCTAACAAGCACTGCCGCGTACTGCCTTGTAGGGTGAGGGGGTGGGGTGGGGCGTCTGGGAAAAGGAAACTCTGATGAGTGAGAGTCACGGATGAATCCAGTCTGTTCCCGGATCGGGCGGCTTTCTGGTCAGCGTCTGTTTTCCCATGTTTGGGGCTCTAACAAGCATTGCCGCGTAGTGCCTTGTAGGGTGAGGGGGTGGGGTGGGGCGTCTGGGAAAAGGAAACTCTGATGAGTGAGAGTCACGGATGAATCCAGTCTGTTCCCGGATCGGGCGGCTTTCTGGTCAGCGTCTGTTTTCCCATGTTTGGGGCTCTAACAAGCACTGCCGCGTACTGCCTTGTAGGGTGAGGGGGTGGGGTGGGGCGTCTTGGAAAAGGAAACTCTGATGAGTGAGAGTCACGGATGAATCCAGTCTGTTCCCGGATCGGGCGGCTTTCTGGTCAGCGTCTGTTTTCCCATGTTTGGGGCTCTAACAAGCACTGCCGCGTACTGCCTTGTAGGGTGAGGGGGTGGGGTGGGGCGGCTGGGAGAAGGAAACTCTGATGAGTGAGAGTCACGGATGAATCCAGTCTCTTCCCGGATCGGGCGGCTTTCTGGTCAGCGTCTGTTTTCCCATGTTTGGGGCTCTAACAAGCACTGCCGCGTACTGCCTTGTAGGGTGAGGGGGTGGGGTGGGGCGTCTGGGAAAAGGAAACTCTGATGAGTGAGAGTCACGGATGAATCCACTCTGTTCCCTGATCGGGCGGCTTTCTGTTCAGCGTCTGTTTTCCCATGTTTGGGGCTCTAACAAGCACTGCCGCGTACTGCCTTGTAGGGTGACGGGGTGGGGTGGGGCGGCTGGGAGAAGGAAATTCTGATGAGTGAGAGTCACGGATGAATCCAGTCTGTTCCCGGATCGGGCGGCTTTCTGGTCAGCGTCTGTTTTCCCATGTTTGGGGCTCTAACAAGCACTGCCGCGTACTGCCTTGTAGGGTGAGGGGGTGGGGTGGGGCGGCTGGGAGAAGGAAACTCTGATGAGTGAGAGTCACGGATGAATCCAGTCTGTTCCCGGATCAGGCGGCTTTCTGGTCAGCGTCTGTTTTCCCATGTTTGGGACTCTAACAAGCACTGCCGCGTACTGCCTTGTAGGGTGAGGGGGTGGGGTAGGGCGGCTGGGAGAAGGAAACTCTGATGAGTGAGAGTCACGGATGAACCAGTCTGTTCCCTGATCGGGCGGCTTTCTGGTCAGCGTCTGTTTTCCCATGTTTGGGACTCTAACAAGCACTGCTGCGTACTGCCTTGTAGGGTGAGGGGGTGGGGTGGGGCGGCTGGGAGTAGGAAACTCTGATGAGTGAGAGTCACGGATGAATCCAGTCTGTTCCCGGATCGGGCGGCTTTCTGGTCAGCATCTGTTTTCCCATGTTTGGGGCTCTAACAAGCACTGCTGCGTACTGCCTTGTAGGGTGAGGGGGTGGGGTGGGGCGGCTGGGAGAAGGAAACTCTGATGAGTGAGAGTCACGGATGAATCCAGTCTGTTCCCGGATCGGGCGGCTTTCTGGTCAGCGTCTGTTTTCCCATGTTTGGGGCTCTAACAAGCACTGCCGCGTACTGCCTTGTAGGGTGAGGGGATGGGGTGGGGCGGCTGGGAGAAGGAAACTCTGATGAGTGAGAGTCACGGATGAATCCAGTCTGTTCCCGGATCGGGCGGCTTTCTGGTCAGCGTCTGTTTTCCCATGTTTGGGGCTCTAACAAGCACTGCCGCGTACTGCCTTGTAGGGTGAGGGGGTGGGGTGGGGCGTCTGGGAAAAGGAAACTCTGATGAGTGAGAGTCACGGATGAATCCAGTCTGTTCCCGGATCGGGCGGCTTTCTGGTCAGCGTCTGTTTTCACATGTTTGGGGCTCTAACAAGCACTGCCGCGTACTGCCTTGTAGGGTGAGGGGGTGGGGTGGGGCGGCTGGGAGAAGGAAACTCTGATGAGTGAGAGTCACGGATGAATCCAGTCTGTTCCCGGATCGGGCGGCTTCCTGGTCAGCGTCTGTTTTCCCATGTTTGGGGCTCTAACAAGCACTGCCGCGTACTGCCTTGTAGGGTGAGGGGGTGGGGTGGGGCGGCTGGGAGAAGGAAACTCTGATGAGTGAGAGTCACGGATGAATCCAGTCTGTTCCCGGATCGGGCGGCTTTCTGGTCAGCGTCTGTTTTCCCATGTTTGGGGCTCTAACAAGCACTGCCGCGTACTGCCTTGTAGGGTGAGGGGGTGGGGTGGGGCGGCTGGGAGAAGGAAACTCTGATGAGTGAGAGTCACGGATGAATCCAGTCTGTTCCCGGATCGGGCGGCTTTCTGGTCAGCGTCTGTTTTCCCATGTTTGGGGCTCTAACAAGCACTGCCGCGTACTGCCTTGTAGGGTGAGGGGGTGGGGTGGGGCGGCTGGGAGAAGAAAACTCTGATGAGTGAGAGTCACGGATGAATCCAGTCTGTTCCCGGATCGGGCGGCTTTCTGGTCAGCGTCTGTTTTCCCATGTTTGGGGCTCTAACAAGCACTGCCGCGTACTGCCTTGTAGGGTGAGGGGGTGGGGTGGGGCGGCTGGGAGAAGGAAACTCTGATGAGTGAGAGTCACGGATGAATCCAGTCTCTTCCCGGATCCGGCGGCTTTCTGGTCAGCGTCTGTTTTCCCATGTTTGGGGCTCTAACAAGCACTGCCGCGTACTGCCTTGTAGGGTGAGGGGGTGGGGTGGGGCGGCTGGGAGAAGGAAACTCTGATGAGTGAGAGTCACGGATGAATCCAGTCTGTTCCCGGATCGGGCGGCTTTCTGGTCAGCGTCTGTTTTCCCATGTTTGGGGCTCTAACAAGCACTGCCGCGTACTGCCTTGTAGGGTGAGGGGGTGGGGTGGGGCGGCTGGGAGAAGGCAACTCTGATGAGTGAGAGTCACGGATGAATCCAGTCTGTTCCCGGATCGGGCGGCTTTCTGGTCAGCGTCTGTTTTCCCATGTTTGGGCATCTAACAATCACTGCCGCGTACTGCCTTGTAGGGTGAGGGGGTGGGGTGGGGCAGCTGGGAGAGGGAAACTCTGATGAGTGAGAGTCACGGATGAATCCAGTCTGTTCCCGGATCGGGCGGCTTTCTGGTCAGCGTCTGTTTTCCCATGTTTGGGACTCTAACAAGCACTGCCGCGTACTGCCTTGTAGGGTGAGGGGGTGGGGTGGGGCGGCTGGGAGAAGGAAACTCTGATGAGTGAGAGTCACGGATGAATCCAGTCTGTTCCCGGATCGGGCGGCTTTCTGGTCAGCGTCTGTTTTCCCATGTTTGGGGCTCTAACAAGCACTGCCGCGTACTGCCTTGTAGGGTGAGGGGGTGGGGTGGGGCGGCTGGGAGAAGGAAACTCTGATGAGTGAGAGTCACGGATGAATCCAGTCTGTTCCCGGATCGGGCGGCTTTCTGTTCAGCGTCTGTTTTCCCATGTTTGGGGCTCTAACAAGCACTGCCGCGTACTGCCTTGTAGGGTGACGGGGTGGGGTGGGGCGGCTGGGAGAAGGAAATTCTGATGAGTGAGAGTCACGGATGAATCCAGTCTGTTCCCGGATCGGGCGGCTTCCTGGTCAGCGTCTGTTTTCCCATGTTTGGGGCTCTAACAAGCACTGCCGCGTACTGCCTTGTAGGGTGAGGGGGTGGGGTGGGGCGGCTGGGAGAAGGAAACTCTGATGAGTGAGAGTCACGGATGAATCCAGTCTGTTCCCGGATCAGGCGGCTTTCTGGTCAGCGTCTGTTTTCCCATGTTTGGGACTCTAACAAGCACTGCCGCGTACTGCCTTGTAGGGTGAGGGGGTGGGGTAGGGCGGCTGGGAGAAGGAAACTCTGATGAGTGAGAGTCACGGATGAACCAGTCTGTTCCCTGATCGGGCGGCTTTCTGGTCAGCGTCTGTTTTCCCATGTTTGGGACTCAAACAAGCACTGCTGCGTACTGCCTTGTAGGGTGAGGGGGTGGGGTGGGGCGGCTGGGAGAAGGAAACTCTGATGAGTGAGAGTCACGGATGAATCCAGTCTGTTCCCGGATCGGGCGGCTTTCTGGTCAGCATCTGTTTTCCCATGTTTGGGGCTCTAACAAGCACTGCTGCGTACTGCCTTGTAGGGTGAGGGGGTGGGGTGGGGCGGCTGGGAGAAGGAAACTCTGATGAGTGAGAGTCACGGATGAATCCAGTCTGTTCCCGGATCGGGCGGCTTTCTGGTCAGCGTCTGTTTTCCCATGTTTGGGGCTCTAACAAGCACTGCCGCGTACTGCCTTGTAGGGTGAGGGGATGGGGTGGGGCGGCTGGGAGAAGGAAACTCTGATGAGTGAGAGTCACGGATGAATCCAGTCTGTTCCCGGATCGGGCGGCTTTCTGGTCAGCGTCTGTTTTCCCATGTTTGGGGCTCTAACAAGCACTGCCGCGTACTGCCTTGTAGGGTGAGGGGGTGGGGTGGGGCGTCTGGGAAAAGGAAACTCTGATGAGTGAGAGTCACGGATGAATCCAGTCTGTTCCCGGATCGGGCGGCTTTCTGGTCAGCGTCTGTTTTCCCATGTTTGGGACTCTAACAAGCACTGCCGCGTACTGCCTTGTAGGGTGAGGGGGTGGGGTGGGGCGGCTGGGAGAAGGAAACTCTGATGAGTGAGAGTCACGGATGAATCCAGTCTGTTCCCGGATCGGGCGGCTTTCTGGTCAGCGTCTGTTTTCCCATGTTTGGGGCTCTAACAAGCACTGCCGCGTACTGCCTTGTAGGGTGAGGGGTGGGGTGGGGCGGCTGGGAGAAGGAAACTCTGATGAGTGAGAGTCACGGATGAATCCAGTCTGTTCCCGGATTGGGCGGCTTTCTGGTCAGCGTCTGTTTTCCCATGTTTGGGGCTCTAACAAGCACTGCCGCGTACTGCCTTGTAGGGTGAGGGGGTGGGGTGGGGCGGCTGGGAGAAGGAAACTCTGATGAGTGAGAGTCACGGATGAATCCAGTCTGTTCCCGGATCGGGCGGCTTTCTGGTCAGCGTCTGTTTTCCCATGTTTGGGGCTCTAACAAGCACTGCCGCGTACTGCCTTGTAGGGTGAGGGGGTGGGGTGGGGCGTCTGGGAAAAGGAAACTCTGATGAGTGAGAGTCACGGATGAATCCAGTCTGTTCCCGGATCGGGCGGCTTTCTGGTCAGCGTCTGTTTTCACATGTTTGGGGCTCTAACAAGCACTGCCGCGTACTGCCTTGTAGGGTGAGGGGGTGGGTTGGGGCGGCTGGGAGAAGGAAACTCTGATGAGTGAGAGTCACGGATGAATCCAGTCTGTTCCCGGATCGGGCGGCTTTCTGGTCAGCGTCTGTTTTCCCATGTTTGGGGCTCTAACAAGCACTGCCGCGTACTGCCTTGTAGGGCGAGGGGGTGGGGTGGGGCGTCTGGGAAAAGGAAACTCTGATGAGTGAGAGTCACGGATGAATCCAGTCTGTTCCCGGATCGGGCGGCTTTCTGGTCAGCGTCTGTTTTCCCATGTTTGGGGCTCTAACAAGCACTGCCGCGTACTGCCTTGTAGGGTGAGGGGGTGGGGTGGGGCGGCTGGGAGAAGGAAACTCTGATGAGTGAGAATCACGGATGAATCCAGTCTGTTCCCGGATCGGGCGGCTTTCTGGTCAGCGTCTGTTTTCCCATGTTTGGGGCTCTAACAAGCACTGCCGCGTACTGCCTTGTAGGGTGAGGGGGTGGGGTGGGGCGTCTGGGAAAAGGAAACTCTGATGAGTGAGAGTCACGGATGAATCCAGTCTGTTCCCGGATCGGGCGGCTTTCTGGTCAGCGTCTGTTTTCCCATGTTTGGGGCTCTAACAAGCATTGCCGCGTAGTGCCTTGTAGGGTGAGGGGGTGGGGTGGGGCGTCTGGGAAAAGGAAACTCTGATGAGTGAGAGTCACGGATGAATCCAGTCTGTTCCCGGATCGGGCGGCTTTCTGGTCAGCGTCTGTTTTCCCATGTTTGGGGCTCTAACAAGCACTGCCGCGTACTGCCTTGTAGGGTGAGGGGGTGGGGTGGGGCGTCTTGGAAAAGGAAACTCTGATGAGTGAGAGTCACGGATGAATCCAGTCTGTTCCCGGATCGGGCGGCTTTCTGGTCAGCGTCTGTTTTCCCATGTTTGGGGCTCTAACAAGCACTGCCGCGTACTGCCTTGTAGGGTGAGGGGGTGGGGTGGGGCGGCTGGGAGAAGGAAACTCTGATGAGTGAGAGTCACGGATGAATCCAGTCTCTTCCCGGATCGGGCGGCTTTCTGGTCAGCGTCTGTTTTCCCATGTTTGGGGCTCTAACAAGCACTGCCGCGTACTGCCTTGTAGGGTGAGGGGGTGGGGTGGGGCGTCTGGGAAAAGGAAACTCTGATGAGTAAGAGTCACGGATGAATCCAGTCTGTTCCCGGATCGGGCGGCTTTCTGGTCAGCGTCTGTTTTCCCATGTTTGGGGCTCTAACAAGCACTGCCGCGTACTGCCTTGTAGGGTGAGGGGGTGGGGTGGGGCGGCTGGGAGAAGGAAACTCTGATGAGTGAGAGTCACGGATGAATCCAGTCTGTTCCCGGATCGGGCGGCTTTCTGGTCAGCGTCTGTTTTCCCATGTTTGGGGCTCTAACAAGCACTGCCGCGTACTGCCTTGTAGGGTGAGGGGGTGGGGTGGGGCGTCTGGGAAAAGGAAACTCTGATGAGTGAGAGTCACGGATGAATCCAGTCTGTTCCCGGATCGGGCGGCTTTCTGGTCAGCGTCTGTTTTCCCATGTTTGGGGCTCTAACAAGCACTGCCGCGTACTGCCTTGTAGGGTGAGGGGGTGGGGTGGGGCGGCTGGGAGAAGGAAACTCTGATGAGTGAGAGTCACGGATGAATCCAGTCTGTTCCCGGATCGGGCGGCTTTCTGGTCAGCGTCTGTTTTCCCATGTTTGGGGCTCTAACAAGCACTGCCGCGTACTGCCTTGTAGGGTGATGGGGTGGGGTGGGGCGGCTGGGAGAAGGAAATTCTGATGAGTGAGAGTCACGGATGAATCCAGTCTGTTCCCGGATCGGGCGGCTTTCTGGTCAGCGTCTGTTTTCCCATGTTTGGGGCTCTAACAAGCACTGCCGCGTACTACCTTGTAGGGTGAGGGGGTGGGGTGGGGCGGCTGGGAGAAGGAAACTCTGATGAGTGAGAGTCACGGATGAATCCAGTCTGTTCCCGGATCGGGCGGCTTTCTGGTCAGCGTCTGTTTTCCCATGTTTGGGACTCTAACAAGCACTGCCGCGTACTGCCTTGTAGGGAGAGGGGGTGGGGTGGGGCGGCTGGGAGAAGGAAACTCTGATGAGTGAGAGTCACGGATGAATCCAGTCTGTTCCCTGATCGGGCGGCTTTCTGGTCAGCGTCTGTTTTCCCATGTTTGGGACTCTAACAAGCACTGCTGCGTACTGCCTTGTAGGGTGAGGGGGTGGGGTGGGGCGGCTGGGAGAAGGAAACTCTGATGAGTGAGAGTCACGGATGAATCCAGTCTGTTCCCGGATCGGGCGGCTTTCTGGTCAGCATCTGTTTTCCCATGTTTGGGGCTCTAACAAGCACTGCCGCGTACTGCCTTGTAGGGTGAGGGGGTGGGGTGGGGCGGCTGGGAGAAGGAAACTCTGATGAGTGAGAGTCACGGATGAATCCAGTCTGTTCCCGGATCGGGCGGCTTTCTGGTCAGCGTCTGTTTTCCCATGTTTGGGGCTCTAACAAGCACTGCCGCGTACTGCCTTGTAGGGTGAGGGGATGGGGTGGGGCGGCTGGGAGAAGGAAACTCTGATGAGTGAGAGTCACGGATGAATCCAGTCTGTTCCTGGATCGGGCGGCTTTCTGGTCAGCGTCTGTTTTCCCATGTTTGGGGCTCTAACAAGCACTGCCGCGTACTGCCTTGTAGGGTGAGGGGGTGGGGTGGGGCGTCTGGGAAAAGGAAACTCTGATGAGTGAGAGTCACGGATGAATCCAGTCTGTTCCCGGATCGGGCGGCTTTCTGGTCAGCGTCTGTTTTCCCATGTTTGGGACTCTAACAAGCACTGCCGCGTACTGCCTTGTAGGGTGAGGGGGTGGGGTGGGGCGGCTGGGAGAAGGAAACTCTGATGAGTGAGAGTCACGGATGAATCCAGTCTGTTCCCGGATCGGGCGGCTTTCTGGTCAGCGTCTGTTTTCCCATGTTTGGGGCTCTAACAAGCACTGTCGCGTACTGCCTTGTAGGGTGAGGGGTGGGGTGGGGCGGCTGGGAGAAGGAAACTCTGATGAGTGAGAGTCACGGATGAATCCAGTCTGTTCCTGGATTGGGCGGCTTTCTGGTCAGCGTCTGTTTTCCCATGTTTGGGGCTCTAACAAGCACTGCCGCGTACTGCCTTGTAGGGTGAGGGGGTGGGGTGGGGCGGCTGGGAGAAGGAAACTCTGATGAGTGAGAGTCACGGATGAATCCAGACTGTTCCCGGATCGGGCGGCTTTCTGGTCAGCGTCTGTTTTCCCATGTTTGGGGCTCTAACAAGCACTGCCGCGTACTGCCTTGTAGGGTGAGGGGGTGGGGTGGGGCGTCTGGGAAAAGGAAACTCTGATGAGTGAGAGTCACGGATGAATCCAGTCTGTTCCCGGATCGGGCGGCTTTCTGGTCAGCGTCTGTTTTCCCATGTTTGGGGCTCTAACAAGCACTACCGCGTACTGCCTTGTAGGTTGAGGGGGTGGGGTGGGGCGGCTGGGAGAAGGAAACTCTGATGAGTGAGAGTCACGGATGAATCCAGTCTGTTCCCGGATCGGGCGGCTTTCTGGTCAGCGTCTGTTTTCCCATGTTTGGGGCTCTAACAAGCACTGCCGCGTACTGCCTTGTAGGGCGAGGGGGTGGGGTGGGGCGTCTGGGAAAAGGAAACTCTGATGAGTGAGAGTCACGGATGAATCCAGTCTGTTCCCGGATCGGGCGGCTTTCTGGTCAGCGTCTGTTTTCCCATGTTTGGGGCTCTAACAAGCACTGCCGCGTACTGCCTTGTAGGGTGAGGGGGTGGGGTGGGGCGGCTGGGAGAAGGAAACTCTGATGAGTGAGAGTCACGGATGAATCCAGTCTGTTCCCGGATCGGGCGGCTTTCTGGTCAGCGTCTGTTTTCCCATGTTTGGGGCTCTAACAAGCACTGCCGCGTACTGCCTTGTAGGGTGAGGGGGTGGGGTGGGGCGTCTGGGAAAAGGAAACTCTGATGAGTGAGAGTCACGGATCAATCCAGTCTGTTCCCGGATTGGGCGGCTTTCTGGTCAGCGTCTGTTTTCCCATGTTTGGGGCTCTAACAAGCATTGCCGCGTACTGCCTTGTAGGGTGAGGGGGTGGGGTGGGGCGTCTGGGAAAAGGAAACTCTGATGAGTGAGAGTCACGGATGAATCCAGTCTGTTCCCGGATCGGGCGGCTTTCTGGTCAGCGTCTGTTTTCCCATGTTTGGGGCTCTAACAAGCACTGCCGCGTACTGCCTTGTAGGGTGAGGGGGTGGGGTGGGGCGTCTGGGAAAAGGAAACTCTGATGAGTGAGAGTCACGGATGAATCCAGTCTGTTCCCGGATCGGGCGGCTTTCTGGTCAGCGTCTGTTTTCCCATGTTTGGGGCTCTAACAAGCACTGCCGCGTACTGCCTTGTAGGGTGAGGGGGTGGGGTGGGGCGTCTGGGAAAAGGAAACTCTGATGAGTAAGAGTCACGGATGAATCCAGTCTGTTCCCGGATCGGGCGGCTTTCTGGTCAGCGTCTGTTTTCCCATGTTTGGGGCTCTAACAAGCACTGCCGCGTACTGCCTTGTAGGGTGAGGGGGTGGGGTGGGGCGGCTGGGAGAAGGAAACTCTGATGAGTGAGAGTCACGGATGAATCCAGTCTGTTCCCGGATCGGGCGGCTTTCTGGTCAGCGTCTGTTTTCCCATGTTTGGGGCTCTAACAAGCACTGCCGCGTACTGCCTTGTAGGGTGAGGGGGTGGGGTGGGGCGTCTGGGAAAAGGAAACTCTGATGAGTGAGAGTCACGGATGAATCCAGTCTGTTCCCGGATCGGGCGGCTTTCTGGTCAGCGTCTGTTTTCCCATGTTTGGGGCTCTAACAAGCACTGCCGCGTACTGCCTTGTAGGGTGAGGGGGTGGGGTGGGGCGGCTGGGAGAAGGAAACTCTGATGAGTGAGAGTCACGGATGAATCCAGTCTGTTCCCGGATCGGGCGGCTTTCTGGTCAGCGTCTGTTTTCCCATGTTTAGGGCTCTAACAAGCACTGCCGCGTACTGCCTTGTAGGGTGAGGGGGTGGGGTGGGGCGTCTGGGAAAAGGAACCTCTGATGAGTGAGAGTCACGGATGAATCCAGTCTGTTCCCGGATCGGGCGGCTTTCTGGTCAGCGTCTGTTTTCCCATGTTTGGGGCTCTAACAAGCACTGCCGCGTACTGCCTTGTAGGGTGAGGGGGTGGGGTGGGGCGGCTGGGAGAAGGAAACTCTGATGAGTGAGAGTCACGGATGAATCCAGTCTGTTCCCGGATCGGGCGGCTTTCTGGTCAGCGTCTGTTTTCCCATGTTTGGGGCTCTAACAAGCACTGCCGCGTACTGCCTTGTAGGGTGAGGGGGTGGGGTGGGGCGTCTGGGAAAAGGAAACTCTGATGAGTGAGAGTCACGGATGAATCCAGTCTGTTCCCGGATCGGGCGGCTTTCTGGTCAGCGTCTGTTTTCCCATGTTTGGGGCTCTAACAAGCACTGCCGCGTACTGCCTTGTAGGGTGAGGGGGTGGGGTGGGGCGGCTGGGCGAAGGAAACTCTGATGAGTGAGAGTCACGGATGAATCCAGTCTGTTCCCGGATCGGGCGGCTTTCTGGTCAGCGTCTGTTTTCCCATGTTTGGGGCTCTAACAAGCACTGCCGCGTACTGCCTTGTTGGGTGAGGGGGTGGGGTGGGGCGTCTGGGAAAAGGAAACTCTGATGAGTGAGAGTCACGGATGAATCCAGTCTGTTCCCGGATCGGGCGGCTTTCTGGTCAGCGTCTGTTTTCCCATGTTTGGGGCTCTAACAAGCACTGCCGCGTACTGCCTTGTAGGGTGAGGGGGTGGGGTGGGGCGGCTGGGAGAAGGAAACTCTGATGAGTGAGAGTCACGGATGAATCCAGTCTGTTCCCGGATCGGGCGGCTTTCTGGTCAGCGTCTGTTTTCCCATGTTTGGGGCTCTAACAAGCACTGCCGCGTACTGACTTGTAGGGTGAGGGGGTGAGGTGGGGCGTCTGGGAAAAGGAAACTCTGATGAGTGAGAGTCACGGATGAATCCAGTCTGTTACCGGATCGGGCGGCTTTCTGGTCAGCGTCTGTTTTCCCATGTTTGGGGCTCTAACAAGCACTGCCGCGTACTGCCTTGTAGGGTGAGGGGGTGGGGTGGGGCGTCTGGGAAAAGGAAACTCTGATGAGTGAGAGTCACGGATGAATCCAGTCTGTTCCCGGATCGGGCGGCTTTCTGGTCAGCGTCTGTTTTCCCATGTTTGGGGCTCTAACAAGCACTGCCGCGTACTGCCTTGTAGGGTGAGGGGGTGGGGTGGGGCGGCTGGGAGAAGGAAACTCTGATGAGTGAGAGTCACGGATGAATCCAGTCTGTTCCCGGATCGGGCGGCTTTCTGGTCAGCGTCTGTTTTCCCATGTTTGGGGCTCTAACAAGCACTGCCGCGTACTGCCTTGTAGGGTGAGGGGGTGGGGTGGGGCGGCTGGGAGAAGGAAACTCTGATGAGTGAGAGTCACGGATGAATCCAGTCTGTTCCCGGATCGGGCGGCTTTCTGGTCAGCGTCTGTTTTCCCATGTTTGGGGCTCTAACAAGCACTGCCGCGTACTGCCTTGTAGGGTGAGGGGGTGGGGTGGGGCGGCTGGGAGAAGGAAACTCTGATGAGTGAGAGTCACGGATGAATCCAGTCTGTTCCCGGATCGGGCGGCTTTCTGGTCAGCGTCTGTTTTCCCATGTTTGGGGCTCTAACAAGCATTGCCGCGTACTGCCTTGTAGGGTGAGGGGGTGGGGTGGGGCGTCTGGGAAAAGGAAACTCTGATGAGTGAGAGTCACGGATGAATCCAGTCTGTTCCCGGATCGGGCGGCTTTCTGGTCAGCGTCTGTTTTCCCATGTTTGGGGCTCTAACAAGCACTGCCGCTTACTGCCTTGTAGGGTGAGGGGGTGGGGTGGGGCGTCTGGGAAAAGGAAACTCTGATGAGTGAGAGTCACGGATGAATCCAGTCTGTTCCCGGATCGGGCGGCTTTCTGGTCAGCGTCTGTTTTCCCATGTTTGGGGCTCTAACAAGCACTGCCGCGTACTGCCTTGTAGGGTGAGGGGGTGGGGTGGGGCGTCTGGGAAAAGGAAACTCTGATGAGTGAGAGTCACGGATGAATCCAGTCTGTTCCCGGATCGGGCGGCTTTCTGGTCAGCGTCTGTTTTCCCATGTTTGGGGCTCTAACAAGCACTGCCGCGTACTGCCTTGTAGGGTGAGGGGGTGGGGTGGGGCGTCTGGGAAAAGGAAACTCTGATGAGTAAGAGTCACGGATGAATCCAGTCTGTTCCCGGATCGGGCTGCTTTCTGGTCAGCATCTGTTTTCCCATGTTTGGGGCTCTAACAAGCACTGCCGCGTACTGCCTTGTAGGGTGAGGGGGTGGGGTGGGGCGGCTGGGAGAAGGAAACTCTGATGAGTGGGAGTCACGGATGAATCCAGTTTGTTCCTGGATCGAGCGGCTTTCTGGTCAGCGTCTGTTTTCCCATGTTTGGGGCTCTAACAAGCACTGCCGCGTACTGCCTTGTAGGGTGAGGGGGTGGGGTGGGGCGTCTGGGAAAAGGAAACTCTGATGAGTGAGAGTCACGGATGAATCCAGTCTGTTCCCAGATCGGGCGGCTTTCTGGTCAGCGTCTGTTTTCCCATGTTTGGGGCTCTAACAAGCACTGCCGCGTACTGCCTTGTAGGGTGAGGGGGTGGGGTGGGGCGGCTGGGAGAAGGAAACTCTGATGAGTGAGAGTCACGGATGAATCCAGTCTCTTCCCGGATCGGGCGGCTTTCTGGTCAGCGTCTGTTTTCCCATGTTTGGGGCTCTAACAAGCACTGCCGCGTACTGCCTTGTAGGGTGAGGGGGTGGGGTGGGGCGTCTGGGAAAAGGAAACTCTGATGAGTGAGAGTCACGGATGAATCCAGTCTGTTCCCGGATCGGGCGGCTTTCTGGTCTGCGTCTGTTTTCCCATGTTTGGGGCTCTAACAAGCACTGCCGCGTACTGCCTTGTAGGGTGAGGGGGTGGGGTGGGGCGGCTGGGAGAAGGAAACTCTGATGAGTGAGAGTCACGGATGAATCCAGTCTGTTCCCGGATCGGGCGGCTTTCTGGTCAACGTCTGTTTTCCCATGTTTGGGGCTCTAACAAGCACTGCCGCGTACTGCCTTGTAGGTTGAGGGGGTGGGGTGGGGCGTCTGGGAAAAGGAAACTCTGATGAGTGAGAGTCACGGATGAATCCAGTCTGTTCCCGGATCGGGCGGCTTTCTGGTCAGCGTCTGTTTTCCCATGTTTGGGACTCTAACAAGCACTGCCGCGTACTGCCTTGTAGGGTGAGGGGGTGGGGTGGGGCGGCTGGGAGAAGGAAACTCTGATGAGTGAGAGTCACGGATGAATCCAGTCTGTTCCCGGATCGGGCGGCTTTCTGGTCAGCGTCTCTTTTCCCATGTTTGGGGCTCTAACAAGCACTGCCGCGTACTGCCTTGTAGGGTGAGGGGGTGGGGTGGGGCGTCTGGGAAAAGGAAACTCTGATGAGTGAGAGTCACGGATGAATCCAGTCTGTTCCCGGATCGGGCGGCTTTCTGGTCAGCGTCTGTTTTCCCATGTTTGGGGCTCTAACAAGCACTGCCGCGTACTGCCTTGTAGGGTGAGGGGGTGGGGTGGGGCGGCTGGGAGAAGGAAACTCTGATGAGTGGGTGTCACGGATGAATCCAGTCTGTTCCCGGATCGGGCGGCTTTCTGGTCAGCGTCTGTTTTCCCATGTTTGGGGCTCTAACAAGCACTGCCGCGTACTGCCTTGTAGGGTGAGGGGGTGAGGTGGGGCGTCTGGGAAAAGGAAACTCTGATGAGTGAGAGTCACGGATGAATCCAGTCTGTTCCCGGATCGGGCGGCTTTCTGGTCAGCGTCTGTTTTCCCATGTTTGGGGCTCTAACAAGCACTGCCGCGTACTGCCTTGTAGGGTGAGGGGGTGGGGTGGGGCGGCTGGGAAAAGGAAACTCTGATGAGTGAGAGTCACGGATGAATCCAGTCTGTTCCCGGATCGGGCGGCTTTCTGGTCAGCGTCTGTTTTCCCATGTTTGGGGCTCTAACAAGCACTGCCTCGTACTGCCTTGTAGGGTGATGGGGTGGGGTGGGGCGGCTGAGAGAAGGAAACTCTGAGTGAGTGAGAGTCACGGATGAATCCAGTCTGTTCCCGGATCGGGCGGCTTTCTGGTCAGCGTCTGTTTTCCCATGTTTGGGGCTCTAACAAGCACTGCCGCGTACTGCCTTGTAGGGTGAGGGGGTGGGGTGGGGCGGCTGGGAGAAGGAAACTCTGATGAGTGAGAGTCACGGATGAATCCAGTCTGTTCCCGGATCGGGCGGCTTTCTGGTCAGCGTCTGTTTTCCCATGTTTGGGGCTCTAACAAGCACTGCCGCGTACTGCCTTTTAGGGTGAGGGGGTGGTGTGGGGCGTCTGGGAAAAGGAAACTCTGATGAGTGAGAGTCACAGATGAATCCAGTCTGTTCCCGGATCGGGCGGCTTTCTGGTCAGCGTCTGTTTTCCCATGTTTGGGGCTCTAACAAGCACTGCCGCGTACTGCCTTGTAGGGTGAGGGGGTGGGGTGGGGCGGCTGGGAGAAGGAAACTCTGATGAGTGAGAGTCACGGATGAATCCAGTCTGTTCCCGGATCGGGCGGCTTTCTGGTCAGCGTCTGTTTTCCCATGTTTGGGGCTCTAACAAGCACTGCCGCGTACTGCCTTGTAGGGTGAGGGGGTGGGGTGGGGCGTCTGGGAAAAGGAAACTCTGATGAGTGAGAGTCACGGATGAATCCACTCTGTTCCCGGATCGGGCGGCTTTCTGGTCAGCGTCTGTTTTCCCATGTTTGGGGCTCTAACAAGCACTGCCGCGTACTGCCTTGTAGGGTGAGGGGGTGGGGTGGGGCATCTGGGAAAAGGAAACTCTGATGAGTGAGTGTCACGGATGAATCCAGTCTGTTCCCGGATCGGGCGGCTTTCTGGTCAGCGACTGTTTTCCCATGTTTGGGGCTCTAACAAGCACTGCCGCGTACTGCCTTGTAGGGTGAGGGGGTGGGGTGGGGCGGCTGGGAGAAGGAAACTCTGATGAGTGAGAGTCACGGATGAATCCAGTCTGTTCCCGGATCGGGCGGCTTTCTGGTCAGCGTCTGTTTTCCCATGTTTGGGGCTCTAACAAGCACTGCCGCGTACTGCCTTGTAGGGTGAGAGGGTGGGGTGGGGCGTCTGGGAAAAGGAAACTCTGATGAGTGAGAGTCACGGATGAATCCAGTCTGTTCCCGGATCGGGCGGCTTTCTGGTCAGCGTCTGTTTTCCCATGTTTGGGGCTCTAACAAGCACTGCCGCGTACTGCCTTGTAGGGTGAGGGGGTGGGGTGGGGCGGCTGGGAGAAGGAAACTCTGATGAGTGAGAGTCACGGATGAATCCAGTCTGTTCCCGGATCGGGCGGCTTTCTGGTCAGCGTCTGTTTTCACATGTTTGGGGCTCTAACAAGCACTGCCGCGTACTGCCTTGTAGGGTGAGGGGGTGGGGTGGGGCGGCTGGGAGAAGGAAACTCTGATGAGTGAGAGTCACGGATGAATCCAGTCTGTTCCCGGATCGGGCGGCTTTCTGGTCAGCGTCTGTTTTCCCATGTTTGGGGCACTAACAAGCACTGCCGCGTACTGCCTTGTAGGGTGAGGGGGTGGGGTGGGGCGTCTGGGAAAAGGAAACTCTGATGAGTGAGAGTCACGGATGAATCCAGTCTGTTCCCGGATCGGGCGGCTTTCTGGTCAGCGTATGTTTTTCCATGTTTGGGGCTCTAACAAGCACTGCCGCGTACTGCCTTGTAGGGTGAGGGGGTGGGGTGGGGCGTCTGGGAAAAGGAAACTCTGATGAGTGAGAGTCACGGATGAATCCAGTCTGTTCCCGGATCGGGCGGCTTTCTGGTCAGCGTCTTTTTTCCCATGTTTGGGGCTCTAACAAGCACTGCCGCGTACTGCCTTGTAGGGTGAGGGGGTGGGGTGGGGCGGCTGGGAGAAGGAAACTCTGATGAGTGAGAGTCACGGATGAATCCAGTCCGTTCCCGGATCGGGCGGCTTTCTGGTCAGCGTCTGTTTTCCCATGTTTGGGGCTCTAACAAGCACTGCCGCGTACTGCCTTGTAGGGTGAGGGGGTGGGGTGGGGCGTCTGGGAAAAGGAAACTCTGATGAGTGAGAGTCACGGATGAATCCAGTCTGTTCCCGGATCGGGCGGCTTTCTGGTCAGCGTCTGTTTTCCCATGTTTGGGGCTCTAACAAGCACTGCCGCGTACTGCCTTGTAGGGTGAGGGGGTTTGGTGGGGCGTCTGGGAAAAGGAAACTCTGATGAGTGAGAGTCACGGATGATTCCAGTCTGTTCCCGGATCGGGCGGCTTTCTGGTCAGCGTATGTTTTCCCATGTTTGGGGCTCTAACAAGCACTGCCGCGTACTGCCTTGTAGGGTGAGGGGGTGGGGTGGGGCGTCTGGGAAAAGGAAACTCTGATGAGTGAGAGTCACGGATGAATCCAGTCTGTTCCCGGATCGGGCGGCTTTCTGGTCAGCGTCTTTTTTCCCATGTTTGGGGCTCTAACAAGCACTGCCGCGTACTGCCTTGTAGGGTGAGGGGGTGGGGTGGGGCGGCTGGGAGAAGGAAACTCTGATGAGTGAGAGTCACGGATGAATCCAGTCTGTTCCCGGATCGGGCGGCTTTCTGGTCAGCGTCTGTTTTCCCATGTTTGGGGCTCTAACAAGCACTGCCGCGTACTGCCTTGTAGGGTGAGGGGGTGGGGTGGGGCGTCTGGGAAAAGGAAACTCTGATGAGTGAGAGTCACGGATGAATCCAGTCTGTTCCTGGATCGGGCGGCTTTCTGGTCAGCGTCTGTTTTCCCATGTTTGGGGCTCTAACAAGCACTGCCGCGTACTGCCTTGTAGGGTGAGGGGGTTTGGTGGGGCGTCTGGGAAAAGGAAACTCTGATGAGTGAGAGTCACGGATGATTCCAGTCTGTTCCCGGATCGGGCGGCTTTCTGGTCAGCGTCTGTTTTCCCATGTTTGGGGCTCTAACAAGCACTGCCGCGTACTGCCTTGTAGGGTGAGGGGTTGGGGTGGGGCGTCTGGGAAAAGGAAACTCTGATGAGTGAGAGTCACGGATGAATCCAGTCTGTTCCCGGATCGGGCGGCTTTCTGGTCAGCGTCTGTTTTCCCATGTTTGGGGCTCTAACAAGCACTGCCGCGTACTGCCTTGTAGGGTGAGGGGGTGGGGTGGGGCGTCTGGGAAAAGGAAACTCTGATGAGTGAGAGTCACGGATGAATCCAGTCTGTTCCCGGATCGGGCGGCTTTCTGGTCAGCGTCTGTTTTCCCATGTTTGGGGCTCTAACAAGCACTGCCGCGTACTGCCTTGTAGGGTGAGGGGGTGGGGTGGGGCGTCTGGGAAAAGGAAACTCTGATGAGTGAGAGTCACGGATGAATCCAGTCTGTTCCCGGATCGGGCGGCTTTCTGGTCAGCGTCTGTTTTCCCATGTTTGGGGCTCTAACAAGCACTGCCGCGTACTGCCTTGTAGGGTGAGGGGGTGGGGTGGGGCGTCTGGGAAAAGGAAACTCTGATGAGTGAGAGTCACGGATGAATCCAGTCTGTTCCCGGATCGGGCGGCTTTCTGGTCAGCGTCTGTTTTCCCATGTTTGGGGCTCTAACAAGCACTGCCGCGTACTGCCTTGTAGGGTGAGGGGGTGGGGTGTGGCGTCTGGGGAAAGGAAACTCTGATGAGTGAGAGTCACGGATGAATCCAGTCTGTTCCCGGATCAGGCGGCTTTCTGGTCACTGTCTGTTTTCCCATGTTTGGGGCTCTAACAAGCACTGCCGCGTACTGCCTTGTAGGGTGAGGGGGTGGGGTGGGGCGTCTGGGAAAAGGAAACTCTGATGAGTGAGAGTCACGGATGAATCCAGTCTGTTCCCGGATCGGGCGGCTTTCTGGTCAGCGTCTGTTTTCCCATGTTTGGGGCTCTAACAAGCACTGCCGCGTACTGCCTTGTAGGGTGAGGGGGTGGGGTGGGGCGTCTGGGAAAAGGAAACTCTGATGAGTGAGAGTCACGGATGAATCCAGTCTGTTCCCGGATCAGGCGGCTTTCTGGTCAGCGTCTGTTTTCCCATGTTTGGGGCTCTAACAAGCACTGCCGCGTATTGCCTTGTAGGGTGAGGGGGTGGGATGGGGCGTCTGGGAAAAGGAAACTCTGATGAGTGAGAGTCACGGATGAATCCAGTCTGTTCCCGGATCGGGCGGCTTTCTGGTCAGCGTCTGTTTTCCCATGTTTGGGGCTCTAACAAGCACTGCCGCGTACTGCCTTGTAGGGTGAGGGGGTGGGGTGGGGCGGCTGGGAGAAGGAAACTCTGATGAGTGAGAGTCACGGATGAATCCAGTCTGTTCCCGGATCGGGCGGCTTTCTGGTCAGCGTCTGTTTTCCCATGTTTGGGGCTCTAACAAGCACTGCCGCGTACTGCCTTGTAGGGTGAGGGGGTGGGGTGGGGCGGCTGGGAGAAGGAAACTCTGATGAGTGAGAGTCACGGATGAATCCAGTCTGTTCCCGGATCGGGCGGCGTTCTGGTCAGCGTCTGTTTTCCCATGTTTGGGGCTCTAACAAGCACTGCCGCGTACTGCCTTGTAGGGTGAGGGGGTGGGGTGGGGCGGCTGGGAGAAGGAAACTCTGATGAGTGAGAGTCACGGATGAATCCAGTCTGTTCCCGGATCGGGCGGCTTTCTGGTCAGCGTCTGTTTTCCCATGTTTGGGGCTCTAACAAGCACTGCCGCGTACTGCCTTGTAGGGTGAGGGGGTGGGGTGGGGCGTCTGGGAAAAGGAAACTCTGATGAGTGAGAGTCACGGATGAATCCAGTCTGTTCCCGGATCGGGCGGCTTTCTGGTCAGCGTCTGTTTTCCCATGTTTGGGGCTCTAACAAGCACTGCCACGTACTGCCTTGTAGGGTGAGGGGGTGGGGTGGGGAGGCTGGGAGAAGGAAACTCTGATGAGTGAGAGTCACGGATGAATCCAGTCTGTTCCCGGATCGGGCGGCTTTCTGGTCAGCGTCTGTTTTCCCATGTTTGGGGCTCTAACAAGCACTGCCGCGTACTGCCTTGTAGGGTGAGGTGGTGTGGTGGGGCGTCTGGGAAAAGGAAACTCTGATGAGTGAGAGTCACGGATGAATCCAGTCTGTTCCCGGATCGGGCGGCTTTCTGGTCAGCGTCTGTTTTCCCATGTTTGGGGCTCTAACAAGCACTGCCGCGTACTGCCTTGTAGGGTGAGGGGGTGGGGTGGGGCGTCTGGGAAAAGGAAACTCTGATGAGTGAGAGTCACGGATGAATCCAGTCTGTTCCCGGATCGGGCGGCTTTCTGGTCAGCGTCTGTTTTCCCATGTTTGGGGCTCTAACAAGCACTGCCGCGTACTGCCTTGTAGGGTGAGGGGGTGGGGTGTGGCGTCTGGGGAAAGGAAACTCTGATGAGTGAGAGTCACGGATGAATCCAGTCTGTTCCCGGATCAGGCGGCTTTCTGGTCACCGTCTGTTTTCCCATGTTTGGGGCTCTAACAAGCACCGCCGCGTACTGCCTTGTAGGGTGAGGGGGTGGGGTGGGGCGTCTGGGAAAAGGAAACTCTGATGAGTGAGAGTCACGGATGAATCCAGTCTGTTCCCGGATCGGGCGGCTTTCTGGTCAGCGTCTGTTTTCCCATGTTTGGGGCTCTAACAAGCACTGCCGCGTACTGCCTTGTAGGGTGAGGGGGTGGGGTGGGGCGTCTGGGAAAAGGAAACTCTGATGAGTGAGAGTCACGGATGAATCCAGTCTGTTCCCGGATCGGGCGGCTTTCTGGTCAGCGTCTGTTTTCCCATGTTTGGGGCTCTAACAAGCACTGCCGCGTATTGCCTTGTAGGGTGAGGGGGTGGGATGGGGCGTCTGGGAAAAGGAAACTCTGATGAGTGAGAGTCACGGATGAATCCAGTCTGTTCCCGGATCGGGCGGCTTTCTGGTCAGCGTCTGTTTTCCCATGTTTGGGGCTCTAACAAGCACTGCCGCGTACTGCCTTGTAGGGTGAGGGGGTGGGGTGGGGCGGCTGGGAGAAGGAAACTCTGATGAGTGAGAGTCACGGATGAATCCAGTCTGTTCCCGGATCGGGCGGCTTTCTGGTCAGCGTCTGTTTTCCCATGTTTGGGGCTCTAACAAGCACTGCCGCGTACTGCCTTGTAGGGTGAGGGGGTGGGGTGGGGCGGCTGGGAGAAGGAAACTCTGATGAGTGAGAGTCACGGATGAATCCAGTCTGTTCCCGGATCGGGCGGCTTTCTGGTCAGCGTCTGTTTTCCCATGTTTGGGGCTCTAACAAGCACTGCCGCGTACTGCCTTGTAGGGTGAGGGGGTGGGGTGGGGCGGCTGGGAGAAGGAAACTCTGATGAGTGAGAGTCACGGATGAATCCAGTCTGTTCCCGGATCGGGCGGCTTTCTGGTCAGCGTCTGTTTTCCCATGTTTGGGGCTCTAACAAGCACTGCCGCGCACTGCCTTGTAGGGTGAGGGGGTGGGGTGGGGCGTCTGGGAAAAGGAAACTCTGATGAGTGAGAGTCACGGATGAATCCAGTCTGTTCCCGGATCGGGCGGCTTTCTGGTCAGCGTCTGTTTTCCCATGTTTGGGGCTCTAACAAGCACTGCCGCGTACTGCCTTGTAGGGTGAGGGGGTGGGGTGGGGAGGCTGGGAGAAGGAAACTCTGATGAGTGAGAGTCACGGATGAATCCAGTCTGTTCCCGGATCGGGCGGCTTTCTGGTCAGCGTCTGTTTTCCCATGTTTGGGGCTCTAACAAGCACTGCCGCGTACTGCCTTGTAGGGTGAGGGGGTGTGGTGGGGCGTCTGGGAAAAGGAAACTCTGATGAGTGAGAGTCACAGATGAATCCAGTCTGTTCCCGGATCGGGCGGCTTTCTGGTCAGCGTCTGTTTTTCCATGTTTGGGGCTCTAACAAGCACTGCCGCGTACTGCCTTGTAGGGTGAGGGGGTGGGGTGGGGCGGCTGGGAGAAGGAAACTCTGATGAGTGAGAGTCACGGATGAATCCAGTCTATTCCCGGATCGGGCGGCTTTCTGGTCAGCGTCTGTTTTCCCATGTTTGGGGCTCTAACAAGCACTGCCGCGTATTGCCTTGTAGGGTGAGGGGGTGGGGTGGGGCGGCTGGGAGAAGGAAACTCTGATGAGTGAGAGTCACGGATGAATCCAGTCTGTTCCCGGATCGGGCGGCTTTCTGGTCAGCGTCTGTTTTCCAATGTTTGGGGCTCTAACAAGCACTGCCGCGTACTGCCTTGTAGGGTGAAGGGGTGGGGTGGGGCGTCTGGGAAAAGGAAACTCTGATGAGTGAGAGTCACGGATGAATCCAGTCTGTTCCCGGATCGGGCGGCTTTCTGGTCAGCGTCTGTTTTCCCATGTTTGGGGCTCTAACAAGCACTGCCGCGTACTGCCTTGTAGGGTGAGGGGGTGGGGTGGGGCGGCTGGGAGAAGGAAACTCTGATGAGTGAGAGTCACGGATGAATCCAGTCTGTTCCCGGATCGGGCGGCTTTCTGGTCAGCGTCTGTTTTCCCATGTTTGGGGCTCTAACAAGCACTGCCGCGTACTGCCTTGTGGGGTGAGGGGGTGGGGTGGGGCGGCTGGGAGAAGGAAACTCTGATGAGTGAGAGTCACGGATGAATCCAGTCTGTTCCCGGATCGGGCGGCTTTCTGGTCAGCGTCTGTTTTCCCATGTTTGCGGCTCTAACAAGCACTGCCACGTACTGCCTTGTAGGGTAAGGGGGTGGGGTGGGGCGGCTGGGAGAAGGAAACTCTGATGAGTGAGAGTCACGGATGAATCCAGTCTGTTCCCGGATCGGGCGGCTTTCTGGTCAGCGTCTCTTTTCCCATGTTTGGGGCTCTAACAAGCACTGCCGCATACTGCCTTGTAGGGTGAGGGGGTGGGGTGGGGATGCTGGGAGAAGGAAACTCTGATGAGTGAGAGTCACCGATGAATCCAGTCTGTTCCCGGATCGGGCGGCTTTCTGGTCAGCGTCTGTTTTCCCATGTTTGGGGCTCTAACAAGCACTGCCGCGTACTGCCTTGTAGGGTGAGGGGGTGGGGTGGGGCGGCTGGGAGAAGGAAACTCTGATGAGTGAGAGTCACGGATGAATCCAGTCTGTTCCCGGATCGGGCGGCTTTCTGGTCAGCGTCTGTTTTCCCATGTTTGGGGCTCTAACAAGCACTGCCGCGTACTGCCTTGTAGGATGAGGGGGTGGGGTGGGGCGTCTGGGAAAAGGAAACTCTGATGAGTGAGAGTCACGGATGAATCCAGTCTGTTTCCGGATCGGGCGGCTTTCTGGTCAGCGTCTGTTTTCCCATGTTTGGGGCTCTAACAAGCACTGCCGCGTACTGCCTTGTAGGGTGAGGGGGTGGGGTGGGGTGGCTGGGAGAAGGAAACTCTGATGAGTGAGAGTCACGGATGAATCCAGTCTGTTCCCGGATCGGGCGGCTTTCTGGTCAGCGTCTGTTTTCCCATGTTTGGGGCTCTAACAAGCACTGCCGCGTACTGCCTTGTAGGGTGAGGGGGTGGGGTGGGGCGGCTGGGAGAAGGAAACTCTGATGAGTGAGAGTCACGGATGAATCCAGTCTGTTCCCGGATCGGGCGGCTTTCTGGTCAGCGTCTGTTTTCCCATGTTTGGGGCTCTAACAAGCACTGCCGCGTACTGCCTTGTAGGGTGAGGGGGTGGGGTGGGGCGTCTGGGAAAAGGAAACTCTGATGAGTGAGAGTCACGGATGAATCCAGTCTGTTCCCGGATCGGGCGGCTTTCTGGTCAGCGTCTGTTTTCCCATGTTTGGGGCTCTAACAAGCACTGCCGCGTACTGCCTTGTAGGGTGAGGGGTGGGATGGGGCGGCTGGGAGAAGGAAACTCTGATGAGTGAGAGTCACGGATGAATCCAGTCTGTTCCCGGATCGGGCGGCTTTCTGGTCAGCGTCTGTTTTCCCATGTTTGGGGTGGCTGTTTCTTCCACCTTTCTAGACTAAATCTAGAATTGTAAACCCTGACTTCGGTCAGAACTGTTTCGATCAGAAGATCAGACAATCAACAAACATGACGATTCTTCTATCGAATAAATCCACAGGCTTGGAACAAAGACTCAAACAATGCCATCATTCGGATACGGTGGGATGCCACTTACAACGTCAAGGTGAATAGGAGCACCTGGAAAGTTCAACAAACATACATCCACAGAGTTATAAGAAGATACTCAAATTCAACAAGACAGGAAAGTTTTCATACTTTGCGACATTAAATATTAACTCACTAATGAAAGTTGGTAAATTGAAGCACTTTATAGATATATTGGATCAACATAAAATCTTAATACCAGTACTCCAAGAACTTCGAAAAACAGATCAGAATCCGATTGAATCAGGTGGATATTGTCTGTATAAAGAAACTTCCAAGGAGTAGGATAATGAAGGATGTCCCTCAATTCGGAGAATGTTGTCTGGTTCACAATAGTATAATATATTCAATAGAGGAAATCTCCTCAAGCACTGTGAGGACAGCAACCTTAACAATTAGAGTACAAAACCTACATATTTATAAACGCGCACGCACCAACAAACGATACGAACAATATGGATAGAGAAGAAGTGGACAAATTTTGGGAGTAACTTGACCTTATGATAACAGCAATCCCTAATGCACATATTAAAATCTTGCTTGGAGATTGTAACGGAAAAATTGGACGAGAAAGTAGTAGGAAAATGGCCAGCCCATAAATGAACAAACATTAATGCTCAAAGGTTAATTGAATATTGAACAGACCATGGATTTATTTTGGAAATTACCAGATTAAAGACGAAACCACACAAATTAATGGCCTGGAAATGTCCTAACATAAAATGGGAGGAATTCCAAATTGATCATGTTGCCATGGATAAAAGTTATCATAAGGAAATTTATAATGGCAAAGTTCTCAGTGGAGTATCGATTGATTCCGATCATTATATAGCCCAGTCAATGAAGAGCGAAGAATAGCGATTAGGGGAAAAAGTTCGTGTAGTCACAAATTTTTGTACAGTGGTAGCGGGGAGTGTCATGAACAACATACTAAAAATCCTGACCTGTAGGGTGTGAGTGTTGGGGTGGGGGAGGGGGTTTTTAAAGATCACTCTTTCACGTTTTCTTAAATAACTTGAAAACCATGACTTCTACTGAACATATTTCCCAGTACAAAATTAAAGGACGTTAAATGTCCTATAGAAAGGATCCTATTCATTTTTTCTCTTGGACCAATTGTTTTCTCATTATAAGAGGTTAAAAACTGGAAATTTATGTAAACAACCTTTTAATGGTATAAAATTAATGTTTATTATTAAATGAAGTAGATTAAGACGAAATATGAAAAGCCAATACCTCATTTAAGTACAATAGAACAATACTGAGGGATAAAGTTTGTTCTGAGGACGTGCCAGGTGGCAGTGGGAGAGGCCGGATATGGGGTGTGGGTGGAAGATGAGGGATAGCATGACGCTGGAATGACGTCGAGCAGTCCCTTTAGTTGTGCTTCTGCAAAACGAGGAGTGAGCTAGAGTGTCCCCACTGCATCTACCCCAATGGGTCGCAGAAGCAACTACAGGGAGTTTCGCCAAGTTATACCCACCCTTCCACAGCACACCTCTTAAATAACTGGTGAAGGATTATGCTGACACTCCTGAAGAGTGTTGATATTCCACAAAAGGCGATGAAAGTTGGCTGAAGTGTTTATTTTCCACAAATATATTAACACTAAATGGAATACAGGTATTAGCTACCAGTAGAACTGCACAGTACAACTCTGTACATCACCTTGCACCTGTAGGCGAGAAATTGATTGTTGGGCATGCTGTACGTTTGTTGTGGCTTATTTCTGGGGAAGTTCCCTTCCCCCACCGTGAGAAGTGCTCGCTCTGCAACTTACAGACAGCATTTTCTGTCCAGTTCTCTTATGAGAGTAATGAAAACAACCTTACTGTGAGGTGAGTTTAGTGGTTCCCACTGCCTTTATAAGGTATGTTTGTACCTCGTACGTTTTGTTTATGCTGTCATTTAATGGCTTCGAAAGGTTAACGAATGAAACGTTTCATGTAATACTTCCTTCGTCACTTGTTGCAGTTTTCGTGATGGTGAGCTAAGAGCATGAAATGCGTTACTGATAATTAAATATTGTAGCAGGGGCTGTTTTATATTTGGAATTCATTTGATTAAGTGATTACTTATTTTCAGTATTTAAGAGTGTCTGTACATGAAATATGTTGCTATGAACAATGGCTGAGACGTGTTTGACCTGCGAGTGTGATGCTGTCAGTGACCTATGCACTGTTGGTGGGAAAGGAATACATGGATTGCTAAATGCCAGTTGCTTGCGAAAAGATGGGAAAGCTGAAGGTTTTACGAACAAACCAAGTGGTGTTGTTCATGCATCTTGCAGGACAGAGTACACTAGTGGTGACTCAATGAAAAGATTTTTAAGAGAATCTCTTTCAGAGGAACAGCCTTCAGCGTAGTCTGTAGTCAATCGATTGTGTTCAGCTGAAGCGAAAATTGATTTTAAAACTAACTGCCCGTTTTGTTCAGCAGGAATTGATGATGAGTTTCTTGATAAACAGCAAGGAAAAAAAAAAAAAAAAAAAAAAAAAAAAAAAAACAGCGGCGAAAGGTTTACAGTGTTCGATCCTACAATTACTTTTCATGCACAGGAGAGGAAGGATGAATGGGGAGACACCATCCAATGACGTATCTGTTCTTTTACTGATCTACAAGTTGCAAATGGAAGGTATCAAGAGGACTGCTATAAAAGATTCCTTGTAGGCTCAGTTACTAAATCTAGACTGGACACCCTGATGATTAAGAAATCAATGCGACACTGTAGGAAATATTCAATTACAAAGAGGGGAATGATGACTGCTATTTCTCCTTATACGAACCGTTGTAGCAGGTTTTTGGAACATTGCCTCATATAACTTAAAGAGAGACTGAGAGAAAAGTATGGGGACATTACTGTTCATAGTACAATTCGCAACAAGAAAACTGTTGGTGCTTTCGTAGTTTAGGTGGTGAAACAAATTCAAATGACGCTTGGTATTCTTCAAAGTGCAAAGATGAACCAGCAAAACGAGAAAGAATTATAAAGGCAGCTGCCACTATAATTTTAGAAGATGTTCAGTCAGTGGTGTATGCATTCTGTTTTTCCACCTTGTGACTAATTCTGCAGTGAAGATGAGGATATGGTACCTCGTTCACTCCAAGTCTTCATGGACTGCATATCAGCGAAAAAATTCATAAAAATCTTGTATCTATATTCGATGCCCTCATTGCTGTCATTCGCCCACGAACATTGATATCACCTATACTACATGCTGTCGCACTCTTCATTCAGGGGAAGGATGGATCAAAAACTTGGATCAATCTATTTGCTGGTTTAGGATTCGGTGCAACATACTATGAAGCCGGAGCTTTCAGCTGTCTGCCACACTGTCAAGCCTGTTCCAAGTGCAACACTTTGTCAGTATATACTCGACAATGTCGATTTACATGTCTCCACTATAGACGGCCGGAATACTTCCTACAGTGTGGGAGCCATTAAATGCATCACTGCAGCCTCAGCTCTCCCATTGTCTGACGAGATCCAGAAGCTTAAATCGTACAGTATGCCCAACAACCAATTTCCCGCCTACAGGTGCAAAGTGATGCGCAGAGATGAACTGTGTAGTTCTACTGCTAACGAATACCTGTATTCCAGTTAGTGTTAATGTATTTGTGGAAAATCAACACTTCCAACAACTATCATCGTACAACGACTTTTTGTGGAATATCAACACTCTTCAGGTGTGTCAGCATACTGCTTCACCAGTTATTTACAAGTAGTGCTGTGAAGGGAGGGTGGATATAACTTGGCGAAACACCCTGCAGTTGCCTCTGCGACCTAATGGAGTAGACGGAGTGGGGCACTGTAGCTCGCTCCTCGCCTTTCTGAAGCACAACTAAGGGGAGTGCTGGACGTCGTTCCAGCGTCACGCTTGCCTCATCTTATGGACCCACCCCACCCCTCCCCCCAAACCCGGACAGCCCTCTCCCACTGCCACCTGGCACTTCCTCACAACAAAATTTATCCCTCAATACCGTTATACTGTACTTGAATGAGGTACAGGCTTTTAAAATTTTGTCTTAATCCAGTTCATTTAACAGTAAACATTAATTTTATACCATTAAAAGGTTGTTTTCATTAATTGTCGTTTTTAGCCCCTTATAATGAAAAAACTATTGGTCCTACGGAAAAAGTGAATCGGACCTTTTCCGTAGGAAATTTAATGTACTTTAATTTTATACTGGGACATATTTTCAGTAGAAGCCTTGGTTTTCAAGTTATTTAAGAAAAACGTGAAAAAGTGACCTTTAAACGTCCCACTACCCCAACGATCACAATGTACAGGTCTTGATTTTTAGTATATTGTTCATGACATTCGCCGCTACCACTGTACAAAAATTTGCGACTGCAGGAATTTTTTCCCCTAATTTTCCTTCTTTGACTGGGCTAAATATCTAAAATAAAAATCAAGTTGACACCAAAAAGAAAACGCAAGCCTTCCCAAACTAATTCCATGAGAAATTATGAGCCCACTTACTTAATGAATAATAAAGTATACTTCGAGAGATCTACAATACAACTAATTATTATTTATAAATGATAATTAATAAACTCAAAACAGAAGCTGAAGAACTTGCTCAGACTAAAAGGTGGAATAAACATATCTGGTGGAATGATCAGTGTGATAAGGCAATCAAACAAGGCACCAAGCATGGCTAAATGATCAACACAGAAAAACCGAAGAATCCAGAGCAGAAGTAACTAATGCTAGAAGGTAATCCGCTAAGGAAATTCGAAGAATTAAAAGGAATTATCAGAATGAAATGCTCAGAATATTAGATAAATCATTCAAGTAACATAAAACAATGAATTAATACAAGACGTTTAAACAGTATCAGTCTACGAATACATCACCTACGCTTATGCTAAGAAATGAAAATGGGAAAATGGCACATTACAACCAAGACAATGAAAATATCTTGATAGTCTAATTAAAAAAATTACTTAACTGTGAAGACCCAAGAGAATATCTACATTCTGACGCCATACATCAGAAAAAACAAATCAGTAATGGAACAAAATTATACCACCAACATATAAGGAAGTGATCAAAGCTATTGACATGCTGAAGAACTATAAAGAAGCAGGAGAAAATCAGTTTGTTTCTGAAGTATGGAAGAATGCCAGTGATCAAACTCTTCGAAACTTAAATATACGTGTTATTGACATATGGAACTCCGAAAAAATGCCTGAAGAATGGAGCACAGCAATAACACACCCTCAACAATTATAGAGGAATATCCCTTGTTGATGTCACATATACTATGTTTTCCAAAATTATTCACTGAATAATACAGGAACAGCTTGACCAAGAACTTGGGGAGTACCTACTAGAAATTCGGCCAGGCAGAAGTTGTCCAGATCAAATAATCAATCTTTTAAGTTGATTCTGAAGCATCAAAGAATACGAAGTAAGAATCTAGTCATCACTTACGTTGACTTCAAAAAGCTTATGCCATTATTGACTGGGAGTTATTACTGAAAATCCTTCAATAATTTGGTATTCACAGAAAACTGGTCAACCTTCTTGGAATCACTCTCAAGAATACTACAGCAAAATTAAATTTCGAGGAGAATTGTCAGAACTGTTTAATATTAGAAGTGAACTTCGGTAAGAGGATGATCTCTCGCCTATATAGTGATGCAAGACTGAAATTCAAACCAGTAAAAGAAAAACAACGCACCATTATAGCTGAGGAGAGGGAGGCCAGGCAGAAATTATGAAGAAGAGGAAGCTGAGAAAACATTACAACTGATACTGTAAAGACTGTAGAGTATATGGATTGATTGAAGTGCTCCAGTGTGAGCGTAAACTATCTAAATAAATAAATAAAGATACACAGTTTGTCATCACACGAGTACACGACAGCTGCATTACCACAGTTCCACAGCGCTACTACCGGCCATAGTTTACCACCTTTCAACCAGAGACTAAATTCTGCAGTCACAGTCCCGTAAATTTTCACACAGGCCTATCTCTTAAAATTCGTGACGCGGCTTCAGACCGCCCAGAGTCCCACCCTATCACCACTACGTTCAAGTTACGAGTCCCATCCGAAGTTTTCGAAAGTGAGCTCTACCTGCTCTCAAAATTGTATTCTTCCGCTCATTCTAACCCCTCATCTATAAAATAGTATACATTTGAATATCACGTAATTGAATGCTTTGACCACCTTCCTACAAATGTTGTTTACATTTACCAAACAAATATATATTTAACAATACTCAAAAACGGTTGAGACTGAAGTTCTTTGCTCAGAGAGCTATTAAGTGCGCGTCTCATTGTTAAAATATACTGTCGCCGTCGAAATATAGTTACACAATTAATATATAATTTATCATGGCTTTTTGTGACAATATAGTCAGCTCTTTTCCATAAATACATATAAATGTTTATTTATAAATTATCTGCTGCATACCTACTATTTTTAGTCGCTCATGAAATATTTAAAAGGCACTCTACAACATAAAACGAACGATACTAAGAATAATATTAAATGCAATAAAATACACATATAAATGAATGCGCTTTTCTGGGTTTTTGTTTTGTCTTTCTGTGGTGCAATCTGTGTTCTGACACAAGAATATTACTACCGCATCGAAAAGCAGAATAAGATGGTAAAACAAAGTTTAATGAAATTATACGGAAATAACGTGGTGAGTCTTTTCAGATTTGCTTCATAAACTGTTAGTGATAAACAATATGTATCAATAATTTTAAATATGTCTTGCGATACTATTATTATAGTACTGAAATTTATTGGCTTTTTATCTGTAAGGGGTATTGAAAATGTAATTATGGCGTTTGATTCTCCCAAGTCTCCTGAATCCCTACACATAATTATATTTGCCATATGACCATTCCCTGATTTTATATGGAGTTTTAGAATAATGTGTGTGACTATATTGTATTTCGGTTGCAATCTGGAATAGTCGCCCTCGCTATTCCAAGACCGTCGTTTTCTGTTTTCGAGCAGATTAGGGTTTTCCTGATGATCTGTACTCCATTCACAAGGTCCAGGTGATTAGTCGGTCGGCTTGGGAACCCAGCAGCTTGGCAAAACTTGCTTTTCACATGGAAACAATCAGGTCCTCCCTTTATTTGTAATGTCACACGATGACCGTAGTATGTTGGTCCAATAGGTTTACAACATTGAAAATTATTTAATTTTTAAGAGGAGCAGGGACAACCGGAAATAGGGAGAGAGAGATGGGAAATGGGTGGAGGAAGGACAGATAACGAAAGAGAAGTAGAAAGGAGAATGATGGAGAGAGGAACAGTGAGAAGACATAAAGCTGAGTGGGGCAGTTGGGAGGAGTGAGGGGGAGATAGGGAAGGAGGGGGAGAAAGAAGATTGATGGAGAGAGCTACAGTGAGTGGGCATGAAGGAGATTGGGGGAGTAGAGGGGGGAAGGGGAAGATAGGAAAGGGAAGGTGAAAAGGAGAATGATGGTCAGATGTATAGTGAGAGGGGAGGACATGAAAGAGAATCGATAGCAGGGGAATGGGAGAGGGAGTTATTGATGAGGGGAAGGAAAGAGAATAATGGAGAGAGGTATAGTGAGAGGGGAAGCATGAAGGTGGGTAGGGGAGTAGGGGGGAGGAGGAGAATGGGAAGGAGACTTATTACCATGAGTCATAGAGAGAGGTGTAGTGAGAGGGAAGTGCATGAAGGATAGTGGGTAAACGGAGAGGAAGAGTAAGATAGAGAAGGAGACGCAGAAAGAGGAATAATGGAGAGACGTACAGAGAAAGCGGAGGGCATGCAGAGTGGGGAAGGAGGAAGAAGTGAGGGGCAGTAAGAAGGGTTAGATAGTGTAGGACAGGGAGAATGGAGGATGGTGAATGTCATTGTGAAAGTGGTAGGGATGATGGTGAGTGGTGGAGCAGACAGGCGGGAAGAAGAAAATGGGAAGGAGTGGGAGAAAGAATGATGGAAAGTTGTATTGATGGGGGAGGGGGGGCATTTAGGTGAGTTGAGGAATTGGGGAGAGAGGGGAGGATAAGGAAGGTATGGCAAAAAAGGAGAATGATGGATAGAGGTAAAGTGAGAGGGATCAGTAAATACAGTGATGGAGTATGGAGAGGAAAGATTATAGAGGGAAGAAGGGGAAGAAGGGAGAATGATGGAGAGAGTTAGTGTGAGAGGAGATGAGATGATGGTGAGTGGTGGAATAGGGAGCGGAGGAGAGAGGGAAGGAGGGGCAGAAAATGATGGAGAGGTGAGAGAGGGAACTTGAGGCATAAAGAAGAATGATGGAGATAGGTGAAGTTTGAGGGCATAATGTAGAGTAGAGAAGTAGGGAAAGGGGGGGGGAGGTAAATCAAGCGATAGATATAGTGAGAGGAGTGTGTATGAATTTGAATTTGGGAGTAGGGGCAGGGTAGAGACAGTTGGAAAAGAGGGGATTTAGGTGAATGATGGAGGGAGGTAAAGTGACAGGTTAGGGTATGAAGGGACACGGGCAGAAGGCGGAGGGAGGTGAAGGTAGGGAAGGAGTGGCAGAAAAGAGCATTATGGAGAGAGGTATAGTGACAGTGCATGAAGGAGCGTGCAGGACTATGACGAGGGAGAGGGATAGGGAATGAAAGGCTGAAAGGAGATTGTTGGAGTGAGGGAAACGTGAGTTGGCATGAAGTGTAGTGGGGAGAGAGGGGGAGATAGGAAACGAAGGGCAGATATAAGAACGATGGAGAAACGTATAGTGAGTGTGGTGGGCATGAAGGGGAGTGGGAGTTAGGGGGATGGAGCGGGAATTAGGGAGGAGGGGCAGAAAGTAGAATCGTGGAGGGAGGTTCAGTGAGAAGGAAGTGCATGAAGGTGAGTGGTAGTGTTTGGGGCAGGAGGGAGATACGAAGGGAGGAGCAGTAAGGAGAATGATGGGGAGAGTTATAGTAAGAGGGGAGGGCATGAAGAAGACTGGTGGAGTACTGGGAAGGAGGGAGAGGTAGAGAAGGATGGGCAGAAAAGAGAATGATGAAGAAACGTTTAGTTTGAGGGTAGGGCATGAAGGGGAGTTGGTGAGTAGGCGGACAGAGTGGGAGATGGGGAAGGAGGGGCAGAAAGGAGTTTGATGGAGAGAGGTATAGTGAGAGGTGAGTGCATGAAAGTGAGTGGGGGCTTAGAGAGAAAGAGAGGGACAGACAGTGAATTTGGGGCAGAAAGGAGAATGATGAGAGATGTATAGTGACAGGGGAGGGCATTAAGGAGAATGGGGGAGTAGGGGGTGGGTTGGTGGGATACTGAAGGAAGGGTAGAAAGGAGAATGATGGAGAGATGTGCATTGAGATCTGTAACAATGATGGCATGTGGGGGAGTAGCGGGAGGTAGTGGGTGACTAGGAATGTGGGACAGATAGGAATATGATGGAAAGAGATATAGTTGGTTGGGAGTGCGTGGAGGAGAGTCGGGGAAAAGTGGGAGGAATTGGGAGATAGGAAGTAGGGGCAGGATGGAGAATGATGGAGAAATGCATAGTGAGAGGGGAGGGAATGAAGGAGAGTTTGGGTGTAGTGGGTGAGAGGGTGAGATTAGGAAGGATGGGCAGGAAGAAGAATGATACAGAGACATACAGTGAGATCAGTGGGGATGAACGCAAGTGAGGGAGTGGTAGGCGGAGTGGAATATAGGGGAAGTGGGGCAGAAAGGAGAATGACGGAGAGACGTACAGTGAGATCGGTGCGCAGGAAGGTTTGTTGGTGAGTATGGGGAGGGATGGAAGATACTGAAGGAAAGGCAGAAAGTAGAATGTTGGAGAGAAGGAAAATCAGATGGTATGGAGGGTAGGAGTAATGTGGAGGGAGGGGGAAGTAAAAAAAGAGGGGCAGAAAGGGAATGATGGGGAGATGTACAGTGAGTTCGGTGGGCAGGAAGGTGTGTGAGTGAGTACAGGGAGGGAGGGGAAGATACTGAAGGAAAGGCAGAAAGTAGAATGTTGGAGAGAAGGAAAATTAGATGGTATAGATGGTAGGAGTAATGGGGATGGAGGGGGAGATAGAAAAAGAGGGGCAGAAAGGGAATCATGGGAAGAGCCAGAGTGGTGGGCATGAAGGTCAGTGGGGGTGTAGGAGAAGGATTGAGACGTAGGGAAGGAGAGGCAGAAAGGGGAATGGTGGGGAGAAATATTGTGAAAGGGGATGGCATGAAAGAGAGTGGAGGAGTAGGGGGATGGGGGGAGATAGCAAAAGAGGTGCATAAAGGAGAATGATGGAGGGACGTATAGTGAGATCAGTGGGTGTGTAGGCGAGTGGGGGAGTAGGGGAGAAAGAAGGGCAGAAAGAAGAATGTTTGAGAGTCATATATTGGGAGGGAATTTCGTGGGGAAGAGAGGGCGAAAAAGCAGAGGGAGTGGGTGATAGCGAACCAGAGGCAGAAAGGAGAATGATGTAGAGAGGGGAGTGTATAAATGTGAGTGGTGGATTAGAGGGAGGGAGGAGGAGATGGTGAAGGAGAGGCAAATGGAGAATGTTGAAGAGAGGGAAACGTGGGATGGAATGCATGCGAGTGGTGGACTAGTAGGGAGGGAGAAGGAGATAGGGAACGAGGGGCAGAAAGGCGACTGTTGTAAAGATGAATAGTGGGCCTGAAAGCGAGGGGGGTAGGGGCGATGCCAAGTCTTAGCTGTCCTGTCCCTGACTCCTGCTAGCGTTGTTGCGATTTGTGGACGAATCTTTTATCTGACCCAATACTAAAAATACAGTATAAGAGTAGAATCACGATATGGACTAATTGTCACTGAAGACGAATTGTAAGAATTTTATTGTGGGTTTATTTCTATAAAGGTGTCTTTCCTGAAGGGTGATGAATGTGAAAATACAATAGTTTGAAAATTTAATTCCAAAAATTTTATGACGACTGTAACTAAATTTGGCAAAATAGTTAAAAAATCTTACATGCATTTACCAATGATATGTGATGTTTGCTTACATTGTACGTTTTTAGTAATAAAGAATTGGAAATTTTCAACAATGTGAGGATAAAGCTAAAGTAAACTAAATTAAGGACAACACAAACACCCATACCCGAGGGAGGAATCGAACCCCCGTCGGTGGACGGCCGCGAGCGACTCGTTCTTCCAACGTAACGCCGTTGCGCCACACTGCGCCAGAATTCTAACACAGAGGCTCCCTGTAGTGCTTGCAGTACATTCATTTACATGGTCCACTGAACTGCCGTGAACTAGCAGCCTCGGCTACCCAGCGCGTACATTCGACTCCATTTTGTAATAACCGAAATAAAATCACGTAACCAACGCCTGCAGTGCAGTTAAGTAGGAAGTGTTCCTTTCCCCTTGAGCTAGTCTACTGCGCTATCTGTCTGTAGAAAACGTGGTACAGTGCAAAAGAAAAGCTGTAACCGCCTGTCTCTGACGAGTGTGGATCCGGCCACGTGCTTCATCTGACAGCACTGTGAATGCAGAGCGTCTGGAGGAATGGATGTCGCCTTCTGGAAGTGTTGTAATTGAGTACATTCACTGCTACATTTTTTAAAACGCAATTCTGCTACAGTCATCAATATAACGGAACTTCGAACGTAATACCCTTCACTTCTCAAAATAACGTAGTCGCATGTGGAAAAATGGCTAAACTTCTGCGATTTTTTTTCTCACGTTTAATACAGATGGAGGCAGCAGATGCATCTCGAAACTTTTGTGTTATGTACGGGGAGAGGGCATCGTCCGATAATACATCAGAAAAGTAATTTCTACATTAGCTGTCGTGTGGTTGTTCCATTTTATTTTTCTACAAACCTTGTCTGACAGTTTTAACTTAGGACGAGTTTCCTACATGCATGTATCAATAAACTGCATGTGCCTTGCCAAACTGTTATAGATAACATCAGCGGATATATATGATTTTAACGCCCAGTTGGGCAAGGACAAGAAATACAGTAACATCACAGGAAAACATACCGCCCACAAACGCATAAACAAAAATCTCTGTATAAATTTGAACCCTAAAATCATGTCCACCCAATTTGAGAAACCCCGCCGGAAATTGACAACACTCCCTGGGTGAATTTCAGATAGATCATGTCGCTATATCTATGAGAAATGCACAGAAAATCCTAAATGTGAAAACAAGAAAAGGTTTTTTGACTCCGATCATCATCTGCTTCAAATCAAAACACCATTTATCCCAGACAGAAACTTCATAAAACTAAAACAGTATCCAGAACAGACCCAGAATATCTGAAAATTAACAAATAACACAAGAAATCTCCAAGACAGCAGAAACCAACTGGAAGGAACGTTCACAGAAAATGAAAGACCTAATAAAACACGACCAATCCCCACAAAAATGGAAACACAGGTGGTGGAACGCATTGTGCGACCAAGCGATCGATCAGAGGACCTTGGCCTGATTGAACGTTAACAGTCACAAATCACCTGAAAAATGGGAAACTTTTAAGTCAGTGAGAAAACTTTCTTCAAAAACTATTAGCAAGGAGAAACGTATCTACGAAAACAGCCGTCTCAGAGAGATCCAGGAATATTTCACCAAATACAACACGAAATTTCTACAGAACCTTCAAGGAAAACTTGACCGAATACCAACCACCCAGCCTCTATTTTAAAATACCTGATAGATCCTTGGAAAAAAACACGTAGAAGAACTGTGAAATTCTCTCTCAGTTCTTTAACAAATTGCTCAACTGCAAAAGTCCCTCTGAAAAATTGCACTTTGGAACTCCTTTAGCCCAATCCAGACTCACAGCCACCGACCCTACCTGACATCATTGAAATAACGAAAGCACTGAAAAACAACAGAGCACCCGTGAAGACGGTCTGATTGCAGAAATTTGGAAATTAGATGATGCAAAAATCACACCAAATATCCACAAAATTATTGAAAACTGTTGGCTCACAGAAAAAAAATCCCGGAAGAGTGAAAGTCGGTTCTCATTCACCCACTTCACAAAAAAGGGGACAAAACTGATCCAAGCAACTACAGATGAATCTCCCTACTCCCAGTCACCTACAAAATTCTCTCCAATGCCCTGTTAAACCGGCTGGAACCAAAGATCGACACTCAAATTGGCGAATATCAAGCGGGCTTCAGAAAAAACCGTTCCTGCAGCGAACAGGTTTGGAATCTGCGCACAATCCTATGCGTAAGACACTGCAGGAAAATTACAGTAACATTTGTGGACTTCAAAAACGCCTATCACTCCATTGATCGAGACACACTCTTCCAGACTCTAAGAGAGATGAAGGTTGACCACAAAACTCGGAATCTAATTCAAGAGGCCCTCACTAACACCAAATCCAAAGTCAAATTTATGGGAGAATTATCAGAGCCCTTTGAAATCAAAACCGGCGTCCGGGAAGGCGATGGTCTCTCGCACACCCTATTCAATGCAGTCTTAGAGAAAATTAATCGTACATGGGAAGGAGAAATCAAAGGAATTCAACTAGGCAGAAATAACCAAAAGGTAACCCACATAAAATGCCTCGTTTTTGCAGACGACATCGCCATACTCTCGAATACCAGGACGGAAGCACAATATACACTAGAAAAACTCCACGAGACAGCCATGAAAACCGGTCTACAATTTTCTTAAGAAAAAACACCATTTTTTGATACAAAATCATCACATAACCCCCCCACTAGAAACAAAGTACGGAAAAATTATACAAATCAATGAGTTTAATTACTTAGGAGAAATCATGCAAAAATGTGGGCTAAACATCAAAAGCAAACTTAGAAAGAGTCTCAAAATTACAAAGTTAAAGGCCATCTCTCATCTTTATTATCGATGTTTATTGTTGACGTATTGCCGTAATGAGTCCTGTACATACAATTTGCTATTGCTGTCGCGAATACGATGCAGGGAAATTTTTTTCTAATGTGAGATGCAGAGCTGACTTGGCCTTGAGGGGGCGAGCGGCGGCGTAGGAGGCCGGTTGCACTGGCCTTGGGTGGCAGCACACAAATATATACAGATGGGAAACCTCCGTAAGGGCCCGGTTACTCGCTCAGGCGTGCGGGGAGGGAAGGTTCCGTAAGATGTCCCATGATGGCGCTGCGGTCAGAAGCAGCATTTAAACTGGCCAGAGCAGGCGGCAGGTAGCGGCTGTCCCCACCACCACCTCCCCTCAAACGCCAGCAAGCCGGACACAGCCGTGGCCTCGTGGCAGGCGGCACGAGCTCTCCCCTCAGCCTCCCATCCACGCTACCCTCAGAAGCGACTCTAGTGTCGACTACCGGTACTAAGCCGGGGAACCGCCTGACACCTGCTAGCATCTTACGGAACTACGAGGAGAGCATAGGTCAGTGGTTTAGGGGGGGGGGGGGCTTCTCCTCTGTATTACTCTGTGGTGTCACAGAGTAGGTCGTAAAAATGTAGCCTTGTGCCCCAAACTGTGAAAGAGAGGCATCGTCTGCACTTTTTAGAAGAAGATAGCAGGGCCAACGGCTGTGGCTGAGGGTCCGAAAGGGAAAGCGACGGAATGTTTGCTGGAGGCTAGGCAGCCACTCCCATGGGTGACGGTTAGAGCCTTTTAGTGAGAAACGCGCCAAAAGTGTGTGTGGAACGGATGCCGTCTTTGATTGGCTGATTTCAAAGCGCTAGCTTTCCGAAATTAACGGTTGTCTTGTGAGATTTTACTGGCTAGAGTTCGAGAAATCGACACTGATTGGCTTTACGTAAGAAAGGCGTTTCTCGGGGGTCTTGCGCGGAGATGCGGTAATAGAAGAGGACTTCGTGTTTCGTAGCGCTGGAGTACGGATGCGTCTGGTGGCATCCTGTCCTCCCAGTGTGCGGACTTGGAGATTTTGCTTTTTGAGCCGATACTTGGACGAGTGAACTTTTATAAGTTTCTGGGTACACTCTGAGATTTATACTTGAGCTGATTGTTCTTGTTTTCGGTTTGAATAAGGCCAGCCAGCCAATAGTAGCGCACCGAAGCACTAGTTGCGATAGACTCAACTTCTGGCGTCATTTAGACCTTCAGTACTCATGCGTACTTGTCTACGCTCACTGAAGTGTCAGAATTGTTTGAGATCGTAGGCACTGTGTACTGCCGAGTGCACAGAGGCTCATAGCAGGGAGTACAGCGACGGAGCGAGTATTTTATTTCGTGGTCGCGCAAAGTTTCAGCTCACAGTCGCCCTGCCCCCACGCCACTGCTGTGCAGCACCTTCACACGCAAGTCGTCAGTTTGATAATGTATGGCAAAGCGCTCGCCAGCAACGTATAGTCGATACATCAGGTTCTGCCTTATAGTGGGGATAGTGTAGTTAGGAAAGTCAACCCTGCACTGGTATTCCGACTCGATTATCCTGCTAAGAACGTTATATTATTTCATGATAGAGGTTTCTGACTTGCCAGTCGTTACTAATTTCCAGTTTCGTAACCCCTTGAGTAACTTCATATGCATTAGATTGTTCTTTCTTATTTGTTTATAAATGTATTCTTGTTGTTTATGATTTTAGTACTGGATTAAACATTGTTTTATCCTGCTTAAAAAAGGTGCAATAAATATTGTTGGATTTGAATGATGTTTTATTTTCAACATTATTAGTAGTCAGATCCGAGTTAGTTCATACAAATATTTTATGCCACTTGCAGGAAACGGAAGAGTTTCATTACAATTAGGACTGAAACAGGGGAATATTTTATCATTCAAATTATTTGATATGATGTTAAATATTAATTCAGGGTCAGCCGCTCCTGTCTTCCTATTGTATTAACCCACATTAACCTTCCCCAGCCGGAATCATTCCTATCCATTTAACATTTTTTCACCACCACACCTTACATTTGGCGGACCCTGCCACGGATGTCTGAATCGTGGGGTTTCTTGAGAAATAGTCAGATCGCGTTATCCGAATAAAGTCGCTAGGCGTGGAATAAGTTTTAAAGTTTACACAGTTTAATTTATGTTGCGCTACGCATAGTTGTAAGATAATTATACAATTTTTCAGCATTCAAATATTACATGTTGGTGGTTTCTGTCCCACTATATATGAATGGCTGTAGTGACCTCTGCGTCACAACAGCGTTGATAACTGCGTTGTAAAATACGGCGTTGAAAACTTTTGGATCGGGAATATTTTTGTGTTTGTGTGATTTTTGAATTAGGGCTATTTGCACGTTTCTTAATTTACGGGGGATTAGAATCTGTTCTATTCTCTGGATATGTTAGTAAGAAGCTTATTGCATGAGATAGGATTAGATGAGGCATTTACAGTTAATTTAATTAGGTTAATTGTTGACGAGAAATAGAGCTTGAATTTTATGTAATCATGTTTGTGTTGTTTCTGAGAATAAAATGGAGAGTTCTCAGAATATCAACATAGAGACGAATGCGAATGAAATGTCCGACATCGCTCGTCTACAAAACTTAAACGTAGATATGGACGGAAGTGTAAGAGAGTACGATACGTTTCGGGAGTCCGATGTGATTAGTAGAAACATAGAAAGTAGTTCTGTGTTTGTCATGCAAAGACGTACTGATGAAGTAGTAAATGTAACTGAGGAAGAGTATCTTCCCTCTCAACAATCAGTTGTAGAGAGAAGGGTTACTTCCGATCGTGATGATGACGTTGCGACATCGTCACTCACACACTCGCACAGTGTAGAAGTACGATCGAAAGAATCGGGTGGAGCACACAAAACTGCGCCACCGTCTGATATCATGCAAATGATGCAACAGCTATTACAAGAAAGTAGAAATAATAGCAAACAAGTAGAGATAGTGACTGCACAGGAAAGTAAGAAAACTAGAAAGCAAATAGAGGGTATCAAACAAACACTAGCTGAGGGTTTAGCATCGGTAAGAGCCGAGATCTCTGGTGTGAAAGTGGACTGAGATAATGTAAAGTCGACCGTAACCGTCGTGAAAGCCACGGCGGAAGACGCAAAGAAAGATGCGAGAATTGCTAGGTTAGAGGCGATCGGAGCAGGAAAACTTGCATTAGTTGCAAACCGCGAGAGTGAAGAGATTCATAAAGAAGTGTCAGGAATTAAAAATGTAGTCGAATCGCTAAGAGAGCAAGGTAAACGTATTGTCCGTGAAACGGACAAGAAATTAAATAAACATAGCAAAGAAATAAATGAGCTCAAACAAAATCAAGCCGATATAAGTGAAATTAAGGAGAAACAAACACGGCTTACGCTAGGGCACAATGAGATGGCTCGAGACGTGCAAGAAACACAGCAGAAGTTACTGCAAATTAGTGCAGGTACCTCGCGAGTCACTCGTCCCGAAACGCGTGCGTGTTGTGAACAAAATAATATTCAGACTCGACACACGTTACCGCAGTCTGCGAACAGTAACCTTGACAACGGTGACACGCAGAGTGTAGCATTAGAACGGGAAAGTTCAAATGCAACGAGAGATCGGGCAAGTACTCAGTTTGCGGAAGCTGTAGCAGAAGATAACTGCTACCGTCTCCGTAGGACTGAAACGTGTTTACGGGAATCAGAGGTGACGAATACCAATACACAGAGTGATTCTGCGTATGACAGGCAAAGAGGGACAAACATCGGGTTAAGCCTTGGCCAGAGAAAACTGCGCCGACGCGTTCGACTGGAAGCATTTTCTTTCGGTACAAAATTTCCATGTGTATAAAGACGCAAATAACGCGCTGCACCCAAAATCTTTCATGGCGCAATTTGACAGTGTACTCCCCGCATCTTTACCTTTACGGGCACATGCAGGGAAATGTGGCCGAACCCATGAGGGCAGTCGCGGAAACCTGTGTGTCGTACGAACAATTTCGCAAAACCTTTCTGTCCACATATTGGTCCGCGCAAGCGCAGGACAGCATAAAAGAGGACATTATCATGGGAAAGGACCTGGAAGCGTCAGGTTCCAAGAGTCCAGTAAAATTTCTTGACTCCATGGTTAAGATAAACAGATTGTTAGGCAGCCCATACAATGAGAAAGAAATTATGAGGCATTATTTCATGAAGTTGCCATTAGAACTGCAAATATCACTTGTCGGGAAGTGCAATGGCGCGATAGAATAATTTACCTCGGCTCTGTGTAAAGCAGAATACATCACGGAGAGACAGGGAAATTTGAAAAGGTGGCAACCATTATATCATACAGAAAGAAGTAACAATGGTGAATGGCGTGATGATGCCTGAAACCAACAGATGAATAACGTTGAGCAGCCTCAAAGTAGAAATTTCGCGTAGCAACGAAACCGACGCAGGGAACGGTATCAAGGTAATTCTGGGATTCGTAACGTAAGCAACAGAAACTAGGGTCAACAACGTAATTAACAGTGGGAGGAGAGGCAAAGCCCGCGTAGTACGAATGGATGGCGATGGCGTGATCGCCGATCCAACAGCCCACAAAGACAGGACGGTAATCAACGAAACAGATGGTTTGGCCGCCGATCAAATAGCCCACACACACACAGGGACAAGTAGAAATTGATTGCGTAGATGAGTACATATTAGGAATACGACTAGAAATATAATAAGATTGTGAAACGATACTGTAGTATCATTCCATTAAATCCTTGTATACTATAGTGTACGTTACTTTCATCTGATTATCATTTCGTAAAAGTGTGCTTGGCCTTTAGTGCCACTATAATGGGAGATGTACTAGGTGGAGACAAGAATGCTCTATTATTTATTAAAATTGTTATTGCAGGACAAATAAGTGAGCGCCGCTCACATAAGGAGCTTTGCTCCACAGTACCCAACTCATCTTATACCTTATGTGATTGTGTGTGTGAGGGTCTGTAAGTGTGCATGAAGCCGCGGCTGGGAAGCCAGAGATGCAGAACACTCGGATATTATGAATGAGTTGCCACACGGGACCACTGGTCTTGCCCCCGTGCAGGTCCTGAAAAATCTGGTTTTCTCCAGCAAAATCAGAGAAGTAGTCAAATTTCCGTCATGTAGGAGAGAACGTCGGCAAGAACTTGTTAAAGAAGCGTTAGAGAAGATCAAGAGTGCAGGGGAGAAAAGGAAAAAGATGTTCGAGAAATACACAGTGAGACGGTTCGAAGTGGGGCTGAGAATTCTTGTGAAGGCACACAGGTTGTCTAATAAGGGCAGATTTATTAGCAGAAAGTTCTACCCTGTGTACCGTGGCCCATACCGTGTCAAAAGGATTTGCCACCCCAATGCGGTGGAAATCGAGACATTACGATCACGTCGCTCAAAGGGAGTGCACCATGTGTCTAATTTAAAACATTTTGTGTGTTAGAGTTAATGTAGGCCACATTTCACCGTTAATTTTATATTTCTCTTGGTCAGCCCACTTTTGGTTTGTTTTTGTCCATTTTGTGTATTCCTTTATATTGTAATTGTAATTTATTTTGGGAGGTATTTTAAGTTAGTTTTCGTGTGTGTCTGTTAGGAACCAACATCGAAATTATTTTATGTTGTTTGATGTGGAGATATTGAGGAAGAGAGTGATAACGGAGGTCACTTCTCAGTAGAATTCAATCATGATATGTCTGTGCTGCTGAAATCCCGTTGCTGAAGTTTGGAGAGGGTACGCGGTGAATTTAGGTTCGGGAGAGGAAGCGCAACCTTTGTAATTACTGACGCCGGGCGAGGGGAAGCGCAGCGAAATAATTACTTGCAGCCGGGCGGTGTGTGTTGAACCGCACAGCATTTTATGGGCTGGTAGATGGGAGAGTGCCATGCCTTTCACCGGGCGTACGTATGTGTAGATGAAAGGAAGGACAGCGCACAGGCCGATTGTCATCCGCATGGGAAAGTCAGAACCGTGGCTAATGTGCTGTAACCATTTCGAGAGGTGTAGTTATTTTTGTTCCAGGTCAACCTAATGATGTTTACAGCAACTATCCAAAGGAATACTGAAGAACGGATGGGAAAACGGTAAAAGATATCAGTGGAATTAATTTGCAGAAGAAAACCATAAGAGAACTATGAGTGTGGATGCCATTTTGATACTTAAATTTGGAGTTGAGATAAATACTGTGAAGAGATGTAATACTTGGCGATAATGTATGGCGTTTCTGATCAGGCAACGAAGGAAGGATTTGCTATGGTATTGTATGGAGGTGACGAAAGAAGCAAGGTTCGTATCAGTTCGATTTTTACATTGATTCTTGGGTTGTCTGTCTGAATGTTAAATCCAATTAGAGTTGAAAGTATTGTTTGTGTACTAACGTAGTGTTGAGATTGTGAGTAGTTAGTGTACTTACCAGTAAAAAGAATTTTTAATGTAGCATGCTAGAGAAGCAGAGTATCTGCAATACCGACAATGTTGTATAGTGGGGAGGAGAGGTGGTGTTGTATGGGATAATGAGCTGTGAATGAATGAATTTCAAGGCATGCCCATCCCTTACCTTACTGATCCCATGAAATTATCCTTCTGAATTTATTGTGTTTGCTATTGAAATAACAAGTGGTTCGAAGTTCAGGATTTTCTTTTATTTTGTACTCATTTGAGAATGATTTGTTAAATGTTGAATTCAGCCTTTTAACGGACATTAGTAGTCCAATTAACTTGGAAAAGCTTATTTTCGAATTTTCAGTTTGCCTAAAGAGGAAGTTTTGTAATAGGGTAATGAATTTATTTTGAATTTATTTTGATTGAAGATAAGTGCATATCTGCTGCACGAAAATTTATTGTAAAGTAACTATAAGTTAGGTGATGCCAAAATGAAGTGCATAAATGCTGCACTTATATAAATTTATAATTTATTGTAAGATAGGATACTTGTTGTAAATGGTAGGTAATTTTAAATTGTTTGAGGTCACAGTTTTACCTTAAGGTGTTTGTTTTTGAGAATCATAACGGTCTTATGTGTTAATTTTCTTTGAAAGGTAGATAACTGTTTCATTATGTCTTACGCAGAGAGACTGTAGATATGATTTTGTATGTTTCTTGTATGATGAAATCTGATGTTTGGGCATAAACTGTTACTAGTACGACGAGGTGCGAGATGCACTGGAGATACGCGCGAGGAGCGCGGTGGCCGGCGGAGTGAGTGTCCGGACTGGCAAGGAGATGACGAACGAGGCGGAGGGACATGGTGAGGCAGTCCAGCTGGTGGCTGCGCGGGATGCCGGGCGCGCCCCCAGACCCCATCCCACCCCACGGCAGCCAGCCGGTCAAGGACGGGCGGGCAACGGAACTGCCCCGCTCCCCCGGTTCGCACGCCTGCTACCTGGGAATGAATGGGACCGTCTGGCCGTCGTCAAGCGCCGGGAGGTCGCTGACCGACCGCCGCTGCCGCCGCGTGGCAGGACGAAAAGCGAGGCGCTGCCCGGAGCCTTTCATCGCCGGTACTGCAAGTAGTATGACGCGACCATTCATTGCCCATGTCGCCCACGAGAGAATTCAGCAGTACTACTCTGTGTTAGTCCATATACTGACCAGGTATTGTAGTCGGACACCGACAGACGATTGTGGCGCTAGGAAAAATTAGGACAATTTCCACAACATTGCCTAGTAGTGGTTGCAAATTGGGGGGACATGGCAGGCTCTGTTGAATCATGGTGTATTTGGGGGACATGATGAACTCACCAACATTTTTCACCATGTTGTTTAGTTGGAGTAGTCGGGAGAAGATATTATGTTGTATAGACGTTGCGTCATTTTTATTGTTATTAAGAGTTTTATGGAAATGTAGTAGTGCATTTTGTTGTGTTAGAAGATTTTGAAAACTCAGGGCTAAATTTATCTTTTATTTTGAATTTTGTTTGTAAAAATGTCAGTGACTGTCTTCCTATTAGGAAGAGAGCCACTATGCCATTTTTGTCTCCATTGGCGGGGTGTGATGAAACGATACTATAGTTTCATTCCATTAAATCCTTGTATACTACAGTGTACGTTACTTTCATCTGATTATCATTTCGAAAAAGTGTGCTTGGCCTTTAGTGCCACTATAATAGGAGATGTACTAGGTGGAGACAAGAATGCTCTATTATTTATTAAAATTGTTATTGCGGGACAAATAAGTGAGCGCCGCTCACATAAGAAGCTTTGCTCCACAGTACCCAACTCATCTTATACCTTATGTGATTGTGTGTGTGAGGGTCTGTAAGTGTGCATGAAGCCGCGGCTGGGAAGCCAGAGATGCAGAACACTCGGTAGGTTTGCCAACTTTAGTTTTGGGGTGTGGCAGAGAGGTTTCCTTGGGGATGAGATGGTAAAGTGGCTGCGACTTGCGAGTTCCTTCAGAATTCGGAGGTTGGCAGAAGATCCCGTTAGATCACAAGCCAATGAGGGCGCGGCTACTCGCGAACGGGAACGGGGGGATCGGTTAGGACGGGGAGCGGCCACGAGAAGAGAGATCGTTTCCGGGTGACGAAGAGGAAGGATGTGAGTATGGTGGCCTCCGTGGTAAAGTATGAGGAACTGTGTTGGTTGTTCATTCTGTCTCTATTTCAGCGGGGAAATGATTTTGTCTAATGGAAATGTTGTGCATAGCTACGTGGGTGCAGTATGAGAGAGTAAAGAATGTACGGTATGAATGTAAGGTTACGATCCTTGTCTCAATCTATTGGTGATACATTTAGTGAATGAATATTTTGTATTTTGGCTTTAAAATGATGATAGGGAGATATGCAGTGAATTTAATAAACTTGTGTAAATAGTATACATTTCGTCTCTAGTTGTTTTTATTAAATTCTGAGTCCCAATTTTGCTTAATGATTAAATGGGGGAATTTCAACTAGTAAGGGAACTGCCACCGGTATGCTATCAGTTGCTGCAGTCTTTTGTGTGTAAAAAAAAGTCGTTATCCGTTGCAATGCAATTTTATCAGAGCAATAACATCTGCATTTAAGACCGAAAATAATCACTGAGCAAGGCGGCAACTGGTAGGAAACGGAGGGTGGTTAACTTACAATTGTTAGTAGTAGATCTTCTATCATGTGTAGACCAATGATTTGTGTTATTCTATTTGATTTATTTTGTGTTTAATTTAAGAATTTTTCTGTGTGTATCATGTATGTGTTTAAATTTTTATTTCACTCTTATATTTGTCGTGAGGGAGCTTTGTATTAGGTGGTCATTGATTGTGGTGTTGCAGAATTTGAAATTTGTGTCTGTTACATCCTGCCAAGGAAAGGCAGTCACTTTTTGAAGTTTTTCATTGTTTATACGATGTGTTGATTTTTTACTCCACTCGAAATGCGATTGTGTTCGAAGTAAAATTCTGGTGTGCATCCAGATGTATTCTGTACTTAATATCCCATACAGAATCTTGGAATTTGATATAACAACCACTCCAGTGGCACGGAAAATGTGTTCCATGTGTCCCATGATTACTTTCATCTTGTTTTTCCAGACGGGGATGTCCAATCTAATTTTCGAAGCGTTAGTTTCCGGCCACGTGTAGGAGCGTGTAGACGTTTGTCTTCATTAGTTTTTGTCCGTTCGACGTCAAGTTTTTGCCGCTGTTTCGTTCTAAGAAGTCTGCGTGTAGGAGCGCATTGACTGTCTGTGGTGAGAGATTAGGACGTTCACCTGTGTAGTGACACAGTCCGATGACTCTATGTTGTGTTATTGCCTGTTCGTACCAGTCGGTGGGACAGACCTGTTTCGTGTTTGGACAAGTCTGGAGAACAAGAACCTTAGATCAAAACAAAAACAATTGCCAACTTAGCACAATTGTAGCCTATTTCGAGTGGAAGGAAATCGGAGAATAAAATGTTTAACTTCTAGTTTCAGAAAGACCAATATCTCATCGTGCAGTCTTTCCAGCCTACAGATGAGCATGCCAGCTGCAACAGAGACGAAGTTATAGACCATCACATAAGGATTGGTTTGGCGTGAAAAAAATTTAGAAAACTATAGAGTAATATAGATAGAGGCCTCATGTAGCAAATAGAAAGTAGCTACAGTAGAGTAGATAGCAGTTAGTAGGACTAGTAGAAAACCTAGTGCATGTCTTTACTATTTGCTGTCCCTCTCTGCATGTAACTTCACACACACACACACACACACACACATATATATATATATATATATATATATATATATATATATATATATATATATATATATAATAAGTTAAGGTTAGTTAAAATTAGAAATTTCATTGTAATCAAATTTGACACATAAAACAAACAATGTTGATCACCATGAAAATTTTTAAATTTTTTGTAAGTCACACTTTTATTGTTCTGTGTGATGCTAATTAGATTTCAATGTATGTTTATAATTTGTAAAACCGTGGCACTGAAAATGCTGGTACAGTTTGTGCAGAGGAAAGGAGGAATGGTGGCAATGGCCATTGGCTCATCTGGTAGATCTCTGAATGGAGTGGCGCATGTTGGGACACGATGCCTGACAAACGCGGCAGCTGAAGGGGCGAACCACTTTCATGTAGCTGAGGTCCCGAGACACCTGTTCCGCTTGCCACGTGCCTTCGGCAATGCTACGGGCGCAGAGCAACACATACAGAGAAGAAGCCACTCCTACACCACTGTCCTACGCTGTCCTAGTAGTTCCGTAAGATGCCAGCAGGTGTCAGGCGGATCGCTGGCTTAGGGTGCGTCTCGAACGTCAGAGGGTAGCGTGGAGGGGAGGCTGAGGGGAGAGCTTGTGCCGTCTGCCACGAGGCAACGGCTGTGTCCGGCTTGCTGGCGTTTGAGGGGAGGTGGTGCCTTTCCAATTTAAAAAAAATTAAAATCCTGGTCAACTGTCAGACCAAGACTAATATAATTTGCATTGTTTGTGTTCATCTGTCACCTCACTTGTACAAATATGTCACACACGCATCTATATACGAAATTAAATTTAGAATATTTATCCGTTCATACATTATAAGAGCATAATGTTTTTGGTGTTAGTTATCAATTCATTACAGTAGGATATTTACAAATGTGTCACGCAAATCAACAGCTACACACGCTAAAAAAGTAAGCTAGACAACATACTTACTCATGTAACAGCAATACAATTTTGATTTCGATGACATTTCTTGTAAAGACTGATTTCCTTTTATTTTAATTTCTACATCGCATTTAATTTTATAATAACTTCTGTAATGTTTTCTGTCATGTTACTTACCTGTTGTAATTTAGGTGTCCACCTGTTCTTGATTTGTACACCGTTTACAGATATGTCACACAAATAAACAGAACCACATGCTACAGAATAAGATTCCACATATGCCTCTTGTAACACTTACATACATCTTTTAGCTTATCGTTTTATGGTTTTTTTCGTGATATTTGTGCCACAGTGGGATAAAGCGGGAATGTCTGCATCCCTCACAATGCGTCTTTAACTCACACAAATAAATTATTGGCAACCGTAGGATTGTAATTTAGTCTGGAGATCATTTTACACACTCCAGCTTTCACTGGATAGGGCGGAATTATGTATATATGAATATAGTGATTAGTTTTCATTTTTGATAACGGCTGGCAAGCCTAATTAATTTCTTTTGTCACGTGACACATCATATTAATATCAATGTGACACTTCACCAGCAGAAATTTGCAATGGGTGTAGGATTAATGAGAGATGGCAGCCCATCTCTCATCTTTATTATCGATGTTTATTGTTGATGTATTGTTGTAATAAGTCCTGTACATACAATTTTTATTGCTGTCAGGAATGCAATGCAGGGAAGATTTTTGCTAAGGTGAGATGCAGAGCTGACTTGGCCCTGAGGGGGCAAGTGAAATTCCTTCCTACCTGCGCCCTGCGGCGCCGTAGGAGGCCAAGCGCGTTGGCCTTGGGTGACACACCGGCAGGGCAGTAGGTCGTAAAAATGTAGCCTCGTGACCCAAACTCTGAAGGAGAGGCATCGTCTGCGCTTTTTAGAAGAAGATAGGAGGGCCCACGGCTGTGGCCGAGGGTCCGAAAGGTAAAGCGACGGAATATTTGCTGGAAGCTAGGCAGCCACTCCCACGAGCGACGGTTAGAGCTGTTAAGTGAGAATCTCGCCAAAAGTGTGTGTGGAACGGATGCCGTCTTTGATTGGTTGATGTTCAAAGCGCCAGTTTTCCAAAATCAGTGGTTGTCTTGTGAGATTTTACTGGCTGGAGTTCGAGAAATCGAGGCTGATTGGCTTTACGTAAGAACGGCGTTTCTTGGGGGCCTAGCACGGAGACGCTGTGATAGAAGGGGACTTCGTGTTTCGTAGCGCTGGAGTACGGATGGGTCTGGTGGCGTCCTGTCCTCCCAGTTTGCTTATTGAGCAGAAACTTGGACGAGTGAACTTGTATAAGTTTTAGGGTACACTCTGAGATTTATACATGAGCTGATTGTTCTTGTTTTCGGTTTGAATAAGGTCAGCCAGCCAATAGTAGCGCACCGAAGCACTAGTTGCGTTATACTCAACTTCTGGCGTCATTTAGACCTTCAGTACTCATGCGTACTTGTCTACGCTCACTGAAGTGTCAGAATTGTTTGAGATCGTAGGCACTGTGTACTGCCGAGTGCACAGAGGCTCATAGCAGGGAGTACAGCGACGGAGCGAGTATTTTATTTCGTGGTCGCGCAAAGTTTCAGCTCACAGTCGCCCTGCTCCCACGCCACTGCAGTGCAGCACCTTCACACGCAAGTCGTCAGTTTGGTAATGTATGGCAAAGCGCTCGCCAGCAACGTATAGTCGATACATCAGGTTCTGCCTTATAGTGGGGATTGTGTAGTTAGGAAAGTCAACCCTGCACTGGTATTCCGACTCGATTATCCCGCTAAGAAAATTATATTATTTCACGATAGGGGGTTCTGACTTGCCAGTCGTTACTAATTTTCAGTTTCGTAACAATTTGAGTAACTTCATATGGATTAGAACATTCTTTCTTATTTGGTTATAAATGTATTCTTGTTGTTTATGATTTTAGTATTGGATTAATCATTGTGTGTTTTATGCTGCTTAAAAATGGTGCAATAAATGTTGTTGGATTTGAATGATGTTTTATTTTCAACATTATTACTAGTGAGATCCCAGTTAGTTCATTAGATTATCGGTGGTGAGAAATTATTAATTATATCTTATGTTACTTGCAGGAAGTGGAAGAGTCTCATTACAATTAGAACTGAAACATGGCAAATCATTCAAATTATTTGATATGATGTTACTAATTAATTCAGGGTCAACCGGTCCTGTCTTCCTATTGTATTAACCCACATTAACCTTCACCAGCCGGAATCATTCCAATCCATTTCATTTTTCAACACTGCATCTTACAACCAGACTAACTAAAAGAATATTCCACATAATTTCTACATCGAAACTGGGCACATCTTGGTACAAAGAAACCATAGAAGACCTGGAACGTTAAACATCTCTATAGAAGACATACAAGACCGCAAAACCTATAAGGAAAAAATCAAAAACCAAAATGTTGACTTTATGTCACAACACAATAGCAACAGATGAAAATGGACAGATTAACAAAAGAAGGCACAAAGTGAAAGAATGACGGGTTTTTGGGAAGAAAAAAAGAAGAGAAATACTGGAATAAATGATAGATTTTTGTGTTATCTGCACTCTCCTTCAGGGGAATGTACGCAAATAATAATAATAACATATATATTATTAAAAGTCGACCACTGTACGAAACAAGAAATTTGTTTTATCGCCAAAATTAGCAAATGAGGTCTGTGTGAACTACCGGTTACTCCCTGCTACAAAGCCTTGTTCCCTGGTCCAAAATGAGAACTGACTCATTTCAAATTATATCAATAACAGGAAGTTAATACAACAATGGTTAATATACATAGCAGCTCACACGTTATTACACACACACATTAATAAGCAAGCATCCACAATTAAAGTTATCTCAGAAAGGTGGCTAAGAAAATCTCAGAAAGGTGGCTAAGAAAATCGATGGCTGTTTGAAAACAATTATGTCACAACGGAATTTAGACACAAGAAAAATTACATCTGAGCTTGTTCTCTGCACCTGTGAAGAACAATATTAAATGCAAGGTTCTCTAAAACTACAATTTGTAGGCAACTTACGGATTATGTTAAACTTAATCTTTTTTATTCAGATAGAAAAAGAGCAAAACCAATTTCGTTTATACAATAAAAATACATCTCTTACAGCCTACATTATACATGATTTAACGTTACTGGGGGGAAGGATTCACAAACAACACTTATTCTAAATGACACAGCGAAACTCACCAAAATCAGCGTGCGGAGTCGAGGCGGAAGCAGGCGCCGCTAACGTAGGCGAAAGTAGTAGAAAACAGAATATAGAAAAACACTTTAAATCTGGCTCTGGTCTGTCGTGCCCGGTTTTATATGTGAAGTGGCGTGGATTCAGGCGACTAGCTGCAAATCCCGGAAGTGGAATCTCGGACCCAAGTGGTTCCGAAAACCCATAAAACTGAATAATTTCAGTTTCCGAAAAATAAAGAAAATTAACTACATCATGCGACTCAAAGAAATGCTTAGAATTATATAAGGAAACTAATGAATTACACGCGATAGGGAGCGCTTATAGAGACGGATGAAGTCCAGTCTCAAAAAACTCGTAATAGTGAAATAATTACAACGGCGGAAAAATAAAATTAAGAATTACGCCATGCAACACTTAGAAATGTTTAGAATTACATAAAGAAACTATTTAAGAAGGTTGTACAAGGCTCATAGAGACTTACATTCAAAGACAGAGTGCGTGCTACAAGTCAGAGAAGAAACAGAAAAATTAAAATAGTTGGGGAGAAAAGATCGCGAACTATTAGTGGAAATCAGAAGGATACCCACATAGTTACTTGCCTGATGGGCATGGAACAAACAAGAGTGGAAGCTGAAGGCTTTGTTCTATGAACCAACCATGTGGAACACATATCACTCATGGAAGGAAATGATGAGAAGATTTATACATGCACTGTACAACAATGAACATATCATCTATTAGACATCAGGCCCCACAAAGCTTGAAAGTATTTACACAGAGTTCATACACCGCCACATGATCACAAAATGTTTTAACATATCAGGCCGTTATCAAACTGCAACTAGTATCACAGACACTGCGTTTATCTGTTGGAAATGACTGAAATGAAAAACGTGAACACATTTCCGCACACGATTGGAGAAAATATATATATATAAAAAAATAGATTCTAAGTTCATGAGTCTAAGTTAAAATGCTAGATAATGAAACGCTACCATCTCCAAACACAAGAGCAGAGCTAACCTTACCTCACCAGAAGACCAGCACAGCAGCACAGAATGACCAGACCGAGCGGCCACGAGACGTGGAAAGCCACCAGATGCCGGAAAATCCAAGATCACCGGTGGTGGGGCTGGAGAGACTCGCCCTAGAGAAGGCTCGTTGACTGGACAGTAACCAAAGGCTGTAGAAACGTCTGTGGTAGCATGAGCAGCTATCGACTCTGAGCCAGAGAGAACGATGCAAAGCGGGCTACTCCTACCCACATGGCATTTCTATGGGTAGCATGCTGTATTCAATTTTGTTTATTTTTCGGAAACTGAATTTATTCAATTTTATGGGTTTTTGGAACAACGTGGGTCCATGTTTCGACTTCTGGGGTTTGCAGCTAGTCGCCTGAATTCACGCCACTTCTCATATGAAACCAGTAACTAATAACCAGTATCGTTCTTCAGAAGTGCTGAGAACAAGCTCAGATGCAATTTTTCTTATGTCTAAATTCCTTTGTGCCATAAGTGTTTTCAGACAGCCATAGATTCTCGCACCCACTTAAAAGTAAAACAACTGCACATTGTCACAAGGACAGTGGCGTAGCAGAGAAGCCGTACTTATGCCATATTAATTAATATAATAATCAATTATTAACATAACAAAATAAGAAAGCCTAGCAATATTAATTAATATAATAATCAATTATTAACATAACAAAATAAGAAAGCCTAACAATATTATCTAATATTTTAACACATGAAATAAAGATACTATTCCTCAAGTCTTGAAAAGTGTGGGGTTCAAGTATTAACAAAATGATAATCTAGCGAGAATAAATATATATATATATATATATATATATATATATATATATATATATATATATATATATATATATATATATATATATCTGGAAGGTGACAGATGGTCGTCTTTCAATATATATAAGTGAAAACGTTGTTGTAAAATATTGAATCATGGCATGTAAAGTATTTTTAATAAACATGACACATCCACATCATTACGAAAAGTGATATTCATGATGCATGGAACAAGTATTAATCTAATATAATCATATAATACATATAATATTGCTCACTAGCCACGAAGAGTGGAGAATTACCGAAATTTTCGCCAAAATCAGTAACCAAATCTAAACTTGAAAATAAAAGACGACAGTTTTTGTAATAAACCGGGACTCCTATCAGTATCCTTTCGTTCCTGTTAACTAACCACGAAAGATGTGTGATATACCTCTGTTGAGAAGTAACAAAGTGTGCACGCATTTAGAGATGAATTGCATGATGTGAAGTTCTGTGACGTAGAAACTAACCAAGCACTTAATCGGATTGTTAAATAAATTAACTCAAATGTTAGGTATCAGTTTTTCTCACCCGTTGTGATGTGTTTGAATCTAAAATATGGATACAATTTGTTTGGCTGAGCGATAATCGAACCACACACCCACTGTGCTTCTTTATCATCCACGACTATAACTTAACTATCAATATTACTTACTCACCGACAGTAAGATGTGTGCCTGCTTGACCAAAAATAACGATAACTATAGCGATTGATGGCAAACTACAGTTTTTCGTGGCTTTCGGGCCACAGTGCAACTCGGCATTTTTCACATCAACAAACATTGTCCAAGGGGAAATAAGTGTAAAATGAAGATAAAAATCAGTGGGCTGACCAGGGATTGAACCACAGACCTTTATACTCGTAGTCTTGCTCTATACCACTAAGCCACTATTTAGCCACCAGTGAGCCTCCTGCTTTGCGTTAGTTTGTGTTTGCGTTGGACTTGGGTGCCCCTGCACCAAAGTAAAGAGAACTGAAATGAATGTAATGTCTTCAAGTTGGCTCAAACCGAAAAGGAGAAAAATTAAACAACATAAATGGTCTGTCCTTGATGCTTAACCGTCATTGCCGTTAAACGTACTCTTCATTAAAATAAACAACTTTGTCTTGTTATGCAAATTTTTGCGATGTGTTTTTCATTAATGTATTACTAACAAAATGTAAATAGGATAAGTCGTCCTGTTCACAGCAACATAATCGCTGAAGGGAAGTTAAGCTGAAATTAAAGAACATGTGCTTTAAACAAGGTCTTCTTACTATTCAGACAGTAGACTCAGTACTGCGGCCTCTTCTACAACTGCATTTAATCGCCATGGAACAGTGGCAATAAGCTCTCTGATGAACCTGTCGCTCTGTCATCTCATCCCACTGCTGCCGGCAACGCTGCCTCGGATATTGGTGCAGGTCTTTTGCTCCTAATAATTTTTTCCATCTCTGCCCATACGTGCTCTATGGGATTGAGGTCAGAAGCTATTTGAGATCAGTCCAACAGCTCAGTGTCTCCTTTCATCTGAAACCATTGTCTTACACGATTGGCTGTATGGATTGGGGAACAGTCACGTTGGAAGATGATTCTACCTCCAGGAAATCGCTGACGAACAGAAGGAAGCATGATGTCTTCCAGTATTTCCCATTAATAACCACTATACAACAGACGCTCAAGTTCCCACAGCACGGCGCAACCATTTTCTGATATCCAGCCCCCAAGTGCGACAGACGTCTGGGCACACCTTTGCCTCGGCTGGCAGTATTTAGCGCCGTATTTCGATCCACTTGATCGATACACATGGACAGAGCTATTTTGAGTAGTTGAAAATAGCTTCTCGTCGGTAAATATAACTCGGTCCCAGTACGAAAGCGGCTTCCTTCTCTTGGCCAGTGCAAAATGTAACCTGGCAGCCGTATGTTGCTCTTTCGGCATTTCCTGAACGGCCGCTCTCCGTCCATATCTACCTTCCTGCCTCGTTGAGCCGACGACGTATGGTCTACCTGCTCACTGTTAGTTAGCTGCAGGACACTTTTCATTTCTCTGCTGCTCAACACTGCAGCTGCAGCTGCAGCTGCAGCGGAGTATACTCGTGTCCTCGCGGTCTGCGGTCGTCCGTGGCCGTCCAGAGCGTCGACGGCGGCTTACGTGGCCTTCATCTTGCATCCTCTCCAGCCAGATATGAACAGTGGTTTCGCCGTAGCCCAGAGCACGGGAAATGGCACTGATACACTACCCGTCTTCATGCAGCGCAAGGGTAGACCTTTATCAAACTCACTGTGCTTTGACATGACGCCTTGACAGAGCTAACAACCGACTCACAAGGCAACAGGAAACGAAGTGTCACCCAGGACGCAGAGCACTTGCATGAGCACTGAAGTCAAATTCATTCCCAATTTCAAACTTTCAATACTGTGGACACACAGATTATAATCACGATTTCACTGAAACGTGTAGAGCAGCAGCATTAAATCAATGCTGTAGCAGACGATCCAGTTATAACAGATAGGTGGGCTCAGTTTATGTGTAAATCTGACAAATTCACTAGTCTGAAATACGCAACTGTTCATTTTACCACAAACGTCGTAAAAAACAAGAGCTCCAACCATGAAAGAACTATTATTAAGGAGCTGTGTTAGATGACAATTTATATCTATTGAACAAAGTTCAGGTTAAACAGAAAGATAACTATTACTTCGAAGGAATAAACATGATTTAGTACAGAAGACTAAAGTACACTGTGGCGTTCAGTGTATTCGGGGTATTGCATACATTGCTGTACGACACGCTCGTTGCGGGGAGTAGGGGGAAACAGTCTCCACAAACTAGTGATTTATAGATAAGTCTCACAAGGAGACGATCTGACATGAGCGCTACCAATTGTGATCACATATGGACGTTCGGGCTTTCTGCTAGACACTCCCTAGCTTTAAAAAAATCGAGGTAAGAGTTGAGGACGGACAATCATATTTTCAATGCTGTTTACCGAAAGAGCGTCTAGCCATAGGACGTTATATTAGTACATCATGAGTTCCGGCCGTTACGTCCTGACGAAGTGGTAAAGAGCAGGTCTCTGGTGCGATCCCTGGTCAGTCCCACGATATTTATCTGCCATTTTACGCTTCTTTCCCCTCGGGCAGTGTTTGTTGATATGAAAAATGTCGAGTTGCACTGGGGTCAGAACGCCACGTTGAACTGTAGGTTTTCAACAATTGCAATGGGCGTCGTTATTTCTGGTCAAACACGCAAACATCTTACTGTTGGTGAGCAAGTAAATGATTCGTGGATGATAAAGGAGGGCAGTAGGTATACGTTTCGATTGTTTCCTTATTTTAGATTCAAACACCTAGCAGCTGGTAAGAAAATCCGATACGTAACATCTGATTTTACTTAGTTAACAATCCGATTACCGTATGTGCTGAGTTCGTATCGTCAAAGAACTTCACAACATGCACTGGATATCTAAATGCGTCCACACTTTGTTACCCCTGAATAGAGATATATCGGGCATCTATCGTATTAGGTAACAGGAACGAAAGGGTCTTGCTATGATACCCGGTTTATTTTCAAGTTTAGATTTGGTTACTGATATTGCCCAAAATTTTGGTAAGTTTTGACTCTTCATGGCTAGTCAGCAATATGATATGATTAGATTACACTAATACTTGTTCCGTAGATAATGAATACAACATATCGTAATGATGTGGAACGCATCATTTTAATGAAAGGTCTCTTTGGATACTATGATTCAATTTCTTTCCAAGAAGTTTTTCTCTGTCTCTCTTTAATTCTTTTCGATTTTATATATGTACATACACTCACACATTCTTTTTTATTTTTATTTGTTTGTTGTGCTCGGGTATTAGCGATGCACGAAAACGTCCGTGAATGAGTTTCTTAGTTTTGAGTACACTTACGAAAGAAATATAAAAACATCTACGAGAATTACTGATTTATGATCCCTATTTTGCAGTCAGTTCTGACTATTATTAGAAACTATGCTCCAGTCCCTTAACCTAGTTACAGAGATGCGAATCAGACGCGTTAAGTATTCGAGACCGTAGCAGCCGCGTCTTTGAGACACCGGCCACGGTCACTTCCCAGCCCGCTGCACGCATCAGTTCGTCTTCTTCTAGGCGGTACTGTGGCTGAGATTCGGCAACAAGGCGAGGTACAGGGTGTCCAGGAGAGGGCTCCCTGATTTCAAAATTAAACATCTCGAAAACAAAGATCGATAGAGGAATGCAGTGAAAGGTATGTTTATTGTGAAAGCTGTAAGAAGTTTATACAGCAGTTTAAAATAATAATTACAAAAGCTGCTAACAGATGACGCTGTACGCTGTACAGCTCATATCAGCATAAATAAGTGAAAAAAAAATTGTATTAAAACACTCTTTGCAAACAATCACATAACAATGTTTTCAAAATGTTCACCATTGGCACTACAGAGGTGGCACAAACGAAGAATGAAATTCGCTATTACATTTCGTTGTGTCTCAACCGAAATGGATTCACATGCCACAAAGATCGCCAATTCAAGCACGTCTAGCGTGGCGGGATGCTTCGGGTAGACCATGTCTTTCACTGTGCCCCCCCCCCCCCCCCACAAAAAAAAAAAAAATGTGGAGGCCAATCCATGCCTGCACCAGTAAATATGGGATATTCCAAAGCAATGACTCGATTCCCGAAGTATTCCTCAAGAAAGCGAAACACTTGTTCGGTCGGATGTGGTCGGGCTCCATCTTGCATAAACCATTCAGTACGTGGTCGATCATCTAACGCTTGCGGTGTGGCGACAAATTGTTCCAAAATTGCAACGTAACGTGCACCAGTGACCGTTTCTCGAATGAAAAAAGGGCCAATAATGCCTCTGATGCATACTGCAGCTCACACAGTAACATTATGAAAATACAGGGGTTTCGCTTCACACCAATATGGCTTTTCGGAACCTCAAAGTCGCCAGTTCTGCTTATTCGCGTATCCATTCAGGTGGAAGTGTGCTTCATCTGTAAACCAGATGCAACCAACATCAAATCCTTCACTATCAATCATTGTGAGCATCTGATTAGCAAAAGCAACCCTTTGTTCCACAGCTCGCATCGGGTCCTTTTGGAACATTAAATCGTTCTTGAAAATTTCGCCTTGTTGCCGTAGGACTCTCTTCTATCCTACTACTCTAGCACCAGAAAAACGCGTTGTTCAATGGAGTACATGGTTTTAATCTTCGGTACGCTAACCTCCTTTCACCTTTCAATAGTGGAACTGATCGCTCTGGGCTTCGGATCACTATTTACACTAGGCATTACGTACAGCGATTACAGCGCCATCTGTTTGCAGCTGTTGGAACTATTATTTCAAACTGCTGTATAAACTTCTTACAGCTTTCACAATAAACATGCCGTTTACTGAATTCCTCTATCGATGTTTGGTTTCGAGATATTTAATTTTGAAATAAGAGAGTCCTTTTCTGGACATCCTGTATGTTTGGCAATGCTGTGATCGACGAGTTACTTCCTGGTGTGCACGTAATTAGCCTCACTTGGTTTTTCCTGTCCTTTCGATTGGGGTGTAACAAAAGATTGTAAATTTATGGTTTTTCATCCCAAGAAAGTCTTCGCACGTGGAAATCGCAAGTAATCTGGTCCTTTAAATATCGGTTTACCAATTCTAGCCATGTTGGCATAGTAAGAGGAATCAAAGACACATACATCTTCGCTAGCTCTGTGGTAACGTGCAGACCTCTGAAAAGCGTCTGTTAAGGGTCGCGGTTTCAGTCTCGCTGGTATCAACATTTTCTGTGAAAGAGCTACAAGCAGTCGCATCAAACATCCATAAGGAGATCGCAAGAAAATACTTTTGGCTCATAGGGCAATGGTGGAAAACAATCCTGCACAACAGGTCACGCCTCATTCCGCTACTGCCATGCAAATTATAGGTTTCTAGAAGTATATAACTTCATTTATGAAATGCCACATTTACATAACTCTTGAGTATGAGACTGCATTGGTGACAGGTTGATATACGTATGCTCTGGCTTCGATTCCAACTTCTGCCGATGATGTTTGATAGGGAGAGTCAGATTGTATTCACTTCTGGCTACGCCAGATGAGGAACGTATAATGGGGTTGTGGTCTGAAATACACGTTATACATCTCTACAAAGTAGAGGTTAAATCAGGAGATGTGACATGTAGAAACTCTGTCACCAGTAATATTTCTTATACTTCTAGTGACAAAGCAGACACTATGTAGAGTCACAGGACACTTATTCCAAATAGTATTTGAGGTTCTGTATGTCGATAAAATTGGTTCTGGAATTTTATCCCTTCTTGACAATATAGCTCGACTACAATTTTCTCTTTGTTCTCTTTGTTCAAAGCTTCAGATTCCTCATCAACTCCACATATTGCGTGTGAATGGGTTCGAGTCATGGCGAGGCACTAAAGTTTTCATTATGTATTATCAAGCTGTAGCATGAAAACACTATCTGCTGGTGGATAATAATTTAGATTTTTAGTGTATTTTCATTCGTTTTCAACACTAACGATATCTGATGTTTTCGAGTTCCAGTGGGACACAGAATTATTTGCGAGAGCACTGTACGTTCAAGGATGTTATTCCGAGCAGCTGGTGGAGAAAACTTCTGTAGCTGATAAAAATGTTATTAGGATTTCCTGTAGAACTCTTTGAGAGCTTTTTAGAACTGTGATCAGAACTATGTTTGTGCCAATAGGCAAATGATTATTTTAAAAAACTAAAAAAACTCAAGTTTGTGGTAATTTTTACTATTTTTTCGGCGAAATTCTGCAGAACTATTTAAATTTCGTACAGAAAACTCCAGAACTATTGCATATCTGCCTAGAGCTCTGAAAAAAATGCACATTTTTGAAAAAAGGGGTGCCAATTTCACAGTAGCGTGTAAATGGATTCCCCATTATTGCAATTATCTCATGAAGTATAACCTGCACAGAAAAATGTCAAGAGGATTTCCTGTAGAACTCTTTGAGAGCTATTCAGAACTGTGATCAGAACTATGTTTGTACAATTAGGCAAAAAATTATTTTGAAAAAACTAAATTTTGTGGTTATTTTTCGTATTTTTTCGGCGAAATTTTGCAGAACTATTTAAATTTTGTACAGAGAACTCCAGAACTATTGTATATCTGTCTAGAACTCTGAAAAAAATGTACATTTTCCAAAAAAGGGGTGCCAACTTCACAGGACAAATCAGGAGTCGAATTATGCCGGCCAATAAGATTGCGTGTTGCATGACGAGTAAATTTGGCGTCAATTTCGAAGTTTATTCGAGGATTTCGGTGCGTCTGTGTGATTGTAATTTATTTTCAATGTATAAGAATTTTTTAGATAATTGTTGTACTACGGTCATAATTGACCTATTATTAATACACCACTGCAGACACCATAGAGCAGGTATAGCTTGATTTATTCATTTCATGACCTGTACGGAACAGTGAAAGTTTAGAAAGTTATAGGTTAAACAAGTTATTTTTTATGTTTTTATTTTTATTTATTTATTTATTTTTTTTAAGTATGCGAGGGCGTGAATCTCCGGATCAGAAATACTTAATCGATTATTTACAGTTGTGCCCTCTATATAAATATAATTTCAGTCCGAGATACATCGATTGCAAGTATTCTTGGAAGTTATCGCAAGTACTTTTATTGACCGGACAACAGTACATACAAGAACTGTTAACCATAGAGCAGGTACAGCATGTTTTATTTATCATATGATATGTTCGAAACAGTGATTAAGTGACATCCATACTGGTAGCAACTGTAACTTATTGATCGTCAAAAACGTTTGCATACATCTCTTCGATTTATTTACGTAGTACAATGGTAACGCTCTTGCTTATTGGCCGCGGCATCGCGACTCCTGTTTGGCTGCTCCGCCGATCCTAACTTAGCGAAGGCGCCGGCTAGCCGCTGCCGCATAGACTGCACTTTTACCATCAGCAGGTTAAGCGCTTCGAGTGTGTGCTATATGTGTGCGTGCTGTTCTGTTGCTATCGGTCACCGATGATGACATTTATAGTCGGTATTCTGAAGACAGAAGGGTAAAACACAAGGAAAAGAGAGTTATTTACAACTTGTACAAAAGCCAGACCGCAGTTATTAGACTCGGAGGACAGGAAACGGAAGCATTAGTTGGGAAGAGAGTAAGACAGGGTTTTAGCGTTCCTCCGATATTATTCAATTCGTACATCGAGCAAGCGGTGAAGGAAAGCAAGGACAAATTTGGAGCAGGAATTAAAGTTCAGGGTGAAGAAATAAAAACGTTGCATTTTGCGATTACGTGATAAATCATTCATAACTTATGGTCGTAAATTCTACCAAATACATAGGAGTTACAATTACGAACAACTTTGACTAGAGAGAACACATAGAAAATACTGTGGGGAAGGCGAACCAAAGTTTACGTTACATTGGCAGAACGCTTCGAAGATGTACTAGCTCCACCAAAGACACTGCCTACATCACACTTGTGCGTCCTGTCCTGGAGTACTGTTGTACTCCTTGTGGAACCCTCACCAGGGGGGACTGACAGAAGACATTGAGAAGGTTCAGAGAAGGGCAGCTCGTTTTGTTTTATCACGTTACGGGGGGGGGGGGGGGGAGCGTCACGGAAATGTTGCAGGAATTGGGGTAGAAATCATTAAAAGAAACGTTATTCATTGCGGCGTGATCTGTTTGCGAGGTTTCAATCACCGACTTTTACTTCTGAATGTGAAAATATTTTGCTAGCACCCACCTACGTAGGGAGACATGACCATCCCAATAAAATACGAGAAATCAGATCGAAAGCCGCGGTGGAGTGGCCGAGCGGTCTAAAGCGTCTCGCTGCGGAGCGCGCTGTTGCTCGCCGTGGACGTTCCAGTCCTCCCTGAGGCATGGGTATGTCTGTTTGTCCTTAGGTTAGTTTACCTAGGTTGATGTAGTTTGTAAGCTAGGGACTGATGAGCACGCAGTTTGGTCCGATAGAATTACAAACATTTAAACATTTTTCAGATAGAAAAAGGAAAGATTTATGTGGTTTTTCTTCCCGCGCGCTATTAGAGAATGGAATGTTAGAGAAAGGTTATGAAAGTGGTTAATGAACCGTCTGCCAGGCACTGAAATGTGATTTTCAGAGTATGTATGTAGATGTAGATGAGATGCTGATGACATTGTAATTATGTCAGAGACAGCAAAGGACCTGGAAGAGCAGTTGAATGGAATGGAGAGCATGTTGAAGAGAATGCAAAGATAACGGAATGGAGTGTTAGAAAATCAGGCGGTGATGAAGGAATTAGATTAGGTAACGAATCAATAAAGGTGGTAAACGGATTTTGCAGTAGAATAACATATAATGGTCGCAGCACAGAGGATATAAAATGCAGAATGGCAATGGGAAAAAAAGCATTTTTTTAAAAAGAGAAATTTTTTAACATGGAATATTAATTTAAGAAAAAGGAAGACCTTTCTGAAGGCATTTGTGTGGAGTGTTGCCTTGTATGGGGGTGAAACATGGATGATAAACAGTGCAGACAGGAAGAGGATAAAGGCTTTTGAAATGTGGAGTTACAGAAGAATGCTGAAGATTAGGCGGGTGGATCTCGTAACTAATGAGGAGGTAGTGAACAGAATTGGTGAGAAAAGGAATTTTGTGCATACCTCGGCTGAAACAAGGGATCGATTGGTAGGACACATTATTAGACATCAAGGGATTGTGAAATTAGCGTCGGAGGGAAGTGTGTGTGTGTGTGTGGGGGGGGGGGGGGGATCGCAGAGCGAGACCGAGAGATGGATACAGTAAGGAGGGCGGTACTCACCCCCGCGGCGCCGGCCGCCCCCTGCAGCGATCGCAGCCGCGCCACGCGCCCCAGCGCCGCCGCCGCCGCGGCCGCCTCCTCACCCTCCGCCTCCGCCGCCTCCGCCGCCGCCGCCGCCGCCGCCGCCTTGCACCGCCTGCCAACAGCCAGGGCGCCGACGTCACACACCGAGCCGAGCCGAGCCGTCGCCGGGCGTCCTGCCACCGCGCGGGCGCTCGCACAGCCCTGCTGCGGCAGGCAGCTCCCGGCCACGGGGAGAACTTCCTCCTGCTGCCCGACTGGCATCATCGGTATCGCGCATGCGCGGGAGTGCCTGCTTCGATGCTGCAGGAAGCTGAAGCCCGAGCGTTCTCTTCTGTTTGCATTCTACGTCCTTAGTCTTTTCTTTATTGTCTCACGAGAGGAGAGCGTAAGGCTTGTGCTTTGGAGCCACTCGTGTTACGTCCTGGAAAATGATCGGATTCTCTCTACTGACCACTGCCGATTATCTGTAAGTGTGAGTGCAGTCAACTATTTTTTTTAACAAAACTAAAAACGGGTGGAATGGACTTAAACTCTTTTTCTTTCAGTTGAATAGTTTATCTCCTACAGTAATTCTAAACTAGTCCTGATAATATATGTATTATGATTATGCATTGTTGGATGCCATCTTTAAAATTATTGAGAATCGTGTCTTCAACACGGACTTAAATCTGCACAGGAGTTGCGAGCAGTATCAGAAGACTATATCTTCAAGTCCAATGGATGTTTAATGACAATAAATTATGAATGTTAATTTTCTTTCAGAAATTGATAGGCTCATAATGAATGTTCGTTTGTACGATTACAACAGCGAATTGTATTTTTCCCTAGATATTATTAACCTGATCGATCATTTCATACCGTGTGTTCAATTTTAGCCGATTATAATGTTACTTGCCAAAGAATTTAGTATTTTCGGAAGTAGAAAATATGACTTTGAATCTGGTGTTGTTTTACTTCTCAGTCTGAATAGTAATTTATGAGAACAAAATTTATTATTGAGTTTATAATTGCTGAAAAGAACTACCAACTTATACATTTATCGGCAAGTAACATTATAAATGGAGGCACCGTAGAGATATCGATCAGAATTATTTAGAGCGATTATTTACTTTTGCTTTCAAATATTATTGATTTTTTTCTGATTGTGACTGTTGTACAAAATATTATCTATACTAGTGTATTGATGTTATTTTTATTATTTCTTTTAATTTCTTGTAACCAATGAAGGAGGTTAGAATAAAGGGAGATGGCATTATCTATGCTGAGCACGTACATCAGTTGAAGCCTGCCCACCATTTGGTCATTTTTGGAATGCTATTTCTGTGTTAAAACTATCCGTTAGGTCGACCATCTTACTGTACAACACTGAATTGCCAGTTACTGCAAAGTATATACTTTCTTGAATAAATACTAATAAATTCTCATCATAATATATTCGATGCATTAATTTATAATGGCTAATCTGCACTCTTTTAACATGTTGTTCATCACGGCAAAACCGTCGGATATTTTATTCCTATTCTAAGTGAGATAAAACATTATCTTTACAATATGAACACGTCTCCAAAACTGAGCAATAGGACGGAGGCAGGCTCCAACTTTTCAGTGTAAAGGTGTCACCCTGTATTCAAACCTCCTTGTAACCAATCAACTGCTGTGATACCAACCTGACAAATTCCACTGCACGCTGCCATAAAGAAAATTTTAGAACCTTGAGACGAACACAACTATCAACATTTCTGGTCATGTAACAAGAGAATATAAGGTAATAACAGATCTTTTTATGCTTATTAGATATTTCTTTCCTTCCTACTACTCAAATACGTATCTGCAGTGTTAAAGTTCAGCATCATAATTATGAGGTTATGGTTCATTATCGTTATGCTGAATAATCGATGTTAGCACATTTCTTGCTGTTCGAGTTCGATAGTGAATCGATCCTCAAATTTTCATCCGTTAGATCTTTGCTAGGAGTATACACAACATTGCAACCGTAACTTCTCTGCTGAAACAGCTATTTGCTACGTTTGCGTGTGTAGAAAACAAATACTTTTTCATCGTTATTTGGTGTTTTAGTATGGTAAAGACCCGAAGACAGTTAACAGCAATGGATACACGGAATGTGAATAGTACTTGAGATCAGTTAGATCAGGTAAAGAACGTGAATAGGAGTGAGACGAGTGACAATGTTATAGGACCATAGTACGCCAGTTGCAGACGAAAGTGTCGGGTGTATCACACTAATGGAAAATCAGATACACAAGATACATGGTTTCACAGGTTTGAAGCATTATTTTCTAATTGAAGTCAACAGATGGTTAAATGTCACAAGACATAAACTGTAAGCTTACAAATATTGATCGTAGGTTTGAGAATATGTCACAACAGCAAAAACATGTCACAACAACAACGACAGATGTCACAGGATTTAAATAGTAAATTTACGACTCTGCAAACTCAACAGAAAGCATGGCACAATAGAAAAACCTTAGGTTTACACACCTTGAAAGAGAACAGGAAAAATTAATACAACATATGATGATGAAAGATGAAATTGAAGCTCGTTTTGCGAATTTAGAGAGTGACCAACATAATTTGTCTACACAGATTTCTGACGAAGTAGCTAAGAAGTTGCAGACACACATAGAATCAGAACAGACAAATACTGAAACACGTGTTAATGCTATAGGACATCCTTTGTCTTCACATATCATCCAAACCGTCAATGAAAAATTAGAAACAGTGAATTCAGAAGTAGTTAGTATTAAAGTAACTATGAAGGACTTACCCAACACTATAGATGATTTTTCTCCGGACATGACTAATTTACGTATAGATGAAGAAACTTTGAAAACTACCGTTACTCATTTAATGAGTCAGGCAGAAAATCTATTTAAGGCTCAGCATTATAAATAGAATACATTTTTGCATGCTAAAGAAGTGCAAATTAATAAACAAACCTGAAGCTGAGTTAAGTCATGGGGTTACAGAAACAATGTGTAAACAGCAAAGGATTACTAACAATTTACCTTCTACAGAAACAATGTGTATACAGCAAAGGATTACTAATAATTTACCTTCTACATCGAGTCGTGAGCCTGTTCAACAGACAACACGTACTGAAAGGCAGGATTTTGATCTTGGTTTGTCTGCTCCTTTTATACAGTCTAGTACTCCAGAAAATACAAGTATTGAAAATGGATTTATATCGAAATACTGGTCGCCTGGTGCGCAAGAAAAGTTAAGAAATGAGGTATACAATCCTCAAACTTTTATAGAGAGGAATAAAACTCGTATCTTTGATGAACCTCTATCTTATCATGAGGTGATACGAATTTTAAAAGGCAATCTATTAGAACACATTCGTATAGCTTTAACTTGTGCACCTGAAAACAGAAGATTTTCTATCGGTCGTTGACACGCTTGATCTGATTAATGAAGATAATCGTAACGGTAGTGGTAAAACTGATAAAAACAATCGCATTGGTAGCCATAGCAATCAGCTGATACGTGTCCGGTTGAAACGCAATAATCAAAGTTAAACAGCTGGGCAGCGGCAGGGCCTTATTGAAAGCTCGTGCCAACATTCACCGCCTGTCGCTTATCAGAGGTCGGTTGGCGGCAATTTTAATAACAGTTCACATAATAACAATAATTATAACAGGGGAAGACGAGATAACAGATTCCATCCGCGATATCAGAACCACAATAGAAACTACTGGGGAGAAAACGACCGAAATAATAATAATTATTATTATTCTTACAGAAATGAATCCGGTTGGAATAATTCTGATAGAGACATTCATGTAACTCATATATCACAGGAAGTACCTAATAATGTGTTCGTATTACAGAAGTGACTGAGAGAAGTTCACAAACTGCGAGCACTCAAGCGCTCTCGCCTCGCCTCCCGACGTTGAGCGACACAAGAAGCGCGGGTACAGCACACATTCCAGTCAACATGTTGAGGTACAATGATGATATTAGAGAAGAACTGTTTCAAGAAACTACACCATGTAAAAGCTGTACACATGAGCTTGTTCACATTACTGTAGGAGGAATTTCAACATTCGTGTTATTAGATACAGGTGGTGCAGTAAATGTTATATCACAATCTGGATAAGCTGTGGTAATACTTTACCTACATTTCACATACAAAACTGTAGGATACTGGAGGCAGTAGGAGGACGGTAGAAGCCCATTACGTTACAAACGCAGATAAAATTACACATCTGTGATGAAGTTGACATATGCAGATTTTTAGTAGTAGATGCTCTTATTGAAGACTGCATTATAGGTATTGAATACTTGAGAGATAAAGAAACAAAAATTGATTTCAAAGAAGGTAAGTACCATACACTTAAAAACAACTTATGTGATGATGAAAAATGGTATTGGTGTTATAATTTGATTATAAGAGGTAATCTGTCTTATGCTGACTGCAATTAAGAGGTTTATTTTTACACCAAACGCGTTTCGCTTTTTTATTTTAAAAGCATCTTCTGTGGTCTGTAAATGATACAAAAGTTTGTACAAGTTGTTTTTGATAAATAGAGAGATTAAAAACAGCTTTTAAAAACATTTTGCACGTTAGGCCTAAGGTTTTTTAAATTTAATATTCGATCTACTATACTTTATTGGTAAATAGTGATACATTATGTATAATCTGAAGTATGTATTCTGGGACAATTTTTTTTTTTTTTTTTTTTACTATTGATTAAATTTCATTCAGGTTCAGTACTTCAGTACTTCATTGTTTTAAATGCAGATGTGTGGAGATGTTTAGGAATAAATATTCAAGTCTTTGTTAGGAACTTATTTTTATATGCATTGGGCACACAGCACATCCCATATTATCCTTTGTTTCCACATAGGCTATGAAGAAATATTGTCTGAATAGTACTGATGGATATTATGTATTTGTGGGTGTGGGAAGTATTTGCGGTTTGAGTTGATCAATTGAAGATACGCTTGTCTTACTGATTTTTCAAATTGTCATAATTTTTAATGGAAATATTTTCTTTTGATTATTTTTTTCTGTAATTGAAATATATATATATATATATATATATATATATATATATATATATATATATATATATTTATGGCAACGGGTTACATTAGGTACGACATATACTTTGAATGTACATATTACAAGCATAGGAAGACAGATGTGATTTGCCATGCTGCATGCTGGCATGCTGATTTCCACCGAAAGTTTTTGTTAGTGATAAATAAATTTTATGTGAAGGGATCATGATGTTTATTATGATGTTTCATAACTAACATTCATATCTAAAACATGTATGATATTAATAATTACATTAGAAACAGTCTGTAGAATAAGTTAAGGAATTTCAGGAACTGGTGTATAAACATAATTATTCAGCTCACTTACATTATACAAAAACCTTAGGATTATGAATAAATTCACACTACAGGAACACAGGAATACATTTGACAAGGATAAATATGGCAAGCAAGTATAATAGGAGAGAGGAGTGAGGACGTTTTAGGAATAGGAAATGATTAGGATGATTTGAGTAATTTCTGTGTATATAATTTTATGTATGTTAGAATTAGTGGTATTTAAAATATGTGTCATTTTAAATCTGACCTATGACATAATCACACACATTCACACGAATAGGTACTCATACTTTATTTTCACTGATGTAGAATGATTTTTATTTCTTGTACTCACACATTTGTAAAGAATTACTGAAAGAAATAATCCTTTAATCATCTGACGTGAGCGTGGACTAATAATAATTTCAAGGATAAACCTATTGTAATTTTGATAAAATGTTAATATGAAGTTACAAATGTCATATGTCATATGATGCAAGATGCATCATTGGAGTAAAGTATCCCTGGACAGTTTCGTTATTATAATAGTAATTCATCAAAATATATTCGACGCGTAATAATGAAGGACTCACAACAGTGAATTCCTAGTCCGGGTAGTAAATCACAATCTTGTGCTTGAAGCATTTTATGAAAGACGGTCCTGTGTTACAATAGTGAGATTAGAAATAAGCTGTGAAATAATCTTCAAGCCGTGTGCAAGTAAATACGCCATAAGTTCGTACATTTCTTGAACGCTTGTTTGGAGGAAATGAAACCAGTGACGTGACATGCATTTGTAAGCTGTATGGGACGTTAAACTGTGACGCAACGTACATGAAAATTAACAAACATTTTGAATAAACTATATAACTTTGGATGCTACTCCACAGATTATTGCGTACACAATGTACAACTTGGAGATGTGCAAACAAATATGAACAATTTCTGTATGTTTTAAAAATTGAAATTTGACTGTTGGACGGACTCTGAGCCAGTGCTGCCAATATTTAACAGTAACAATCACAAAATCGATCGGACACTATTAGACAATATGTAAGCCAGTACCGTTAACATTTGTCAGTAACAATCACCAAATTGAACGTTACATGATTACTTAAATAGAAGTATATAATTATTTTAAAACTATTAACTATTATTATCTATCAGTTAAAAATGTGTTTCAGTTCATTTCTTAATGACATTAAGAATTCTATGTGTATTAATGGAACTACATGAATTTATTGATTAAGATTATTCGCTAGTGTGAACGTATGCAAAAATGCATTGATGTTCTTCAGATTTAAATGTCCTAGCACACGTTCATGTTTTTTTTTTTTTTTTTTTTTTTTTTTTTCATCACTCACACCCACACTAAATAACACAACAATTATGCATGAGTTCCATTGTACTATTAATCCAGACAATAACTAAAACAATGCATCTTATTGAACAAGAATCTTTAATATCTTGTGTTATAAGAAAAATTAATACTCATTGTATGATTTTTCCATGAACCATGATGAAGTGAGCTGTAGCCGACTTACTGATTACTGCTGCACAAGATCTACATCTACATCCATACTCCGCAAACCACCGGATGGTGTGTGGCGGAGAGTACCTGGAGTACCACTATCGGTTCTCCCTCCTTTTCCAGTCACGTAATGTTCGCGGAAAGAAGGATTGTCGGTATGGCTCTGTGTGGGCTCTAATCTCTCTGATTTTATCTTCATGATCTATTCGCGAGATATACGTAGGAGGGAGCAATATACTGCTAGACTCCTCGGTAAAGGTAGGTTTTCCAAACTTCAACAAAAGCCCGTATCGAACGACATTAGCGTCTCTCCTGCAGAATCTTCCATTGCAATTTATCGATCATCTCCGTAACGCTTTCACGATTACCATATGATATAACGAAGCGCGCTGCTTTCCTCTGGATCTTCTCTACTTCCTATATCAATCCTACATGGTACGGATCCCACATCAGTGAGCAGTATTCAAGTTGTGGGCGAACAAGTGTACTGTAACCTACTTCCTTTGTTTTCGGACTGCATTTCCAATGAATCTAAGTCTGGCACCTGATTTACCGACGATTGACTTTATATTGTCGTTCCCTTTTAAATCACTCCTAATGCCTACTCCCAAATAATTTATAGAATTAACTGCTTTCAGTTGCTGACCTGCTAGAGTGTGGCTAAATGATACATGACCTTTCTTTCTATGTATTCGAAGCACATTACACTTGTCTACATTGAGATTCAATTGGCATTCCGTGCACCATGCATCAATCGATGCAGATCCTCCTGCATTTCAATATAATTTTCCATTGTTACAACCTCTCTATATACTACAGCATCATCCGCGAAAAGCCTCAGTGAACTTCCGATGTTATCCACAAGATCATTTATATGCAACGGACCTACGACACTTCCTTGTGGCACACCAGACATCACTCTTACTTCGGAAGACTTCTCTCCATTGAGAATGACTTGCTGCAGTCTGTTATCTTGGAACTCCTCAATCCAATCACACAGTTGATCTGATAGACGATATGCTCTTACTTGTTCATTAAACATTTGTGGGGAACTGTTTCAAACGCCTTACGGAAGTCAAAAAACACGGCATCTACCTGAGAACCCGCGTCTATGGCCTTCTGAGTCTCGTGGAAAAATAGCAAGATCTAGCAAGACGCAGTCATACCCAGAGAGAAACAGTCGATGCACACAGGTAACACTTCAGTTATAACTATTATAACTGCAGTGGTATCAACGACGGTTTATAAAAGAATATTGTAAACTTACAAGATGGAAGGAATTGGCCTTCATAACGAATTTTCATGATTATGTAAAACAGAAATATTTTCAGAAATTCATAATATTTTTGTATGATCGTAAATTGTTTTATGTTGCATGTGATGTCAATAAAAAGTTTTTTTTTCTTTTTTTTCGGCCGTTTACACTTGCTTTCCCAAAGAGAAAAGAACGATGTGTTTTCGTTAATTCTTCAGTGCGCCATTGCCTGGAAATGACAACATGTAAGTTACAATATGAAAATCATCATATATGCAACGGAAGATGGGCGAGGAATGTCACGTGACATCTCCGAACGGCTGGTTTTCGTTAATTCAATGTACAGTGTCAAAGCTCCGTAATTTTTGCAAATATGACTCAAACGATACGAGATATGGGAAAAAACCATAATGCAGCTAAGTTGTAAAGAATTTTCTCTTCTACCAATTAGGTTATTCAATTTTCGTGTCATTGAACGGTTCATTTGCAATTACAATGTTATTAGAAACGGCTTTTTTTTTGGTATTACTACCGTATTTTTGTCCGAAAAATTCGAAAAAGGGAGGTTCTGATTCTTGGCGGCCTACAATCATGTCTGTAAAATTTGGTGCTGATCGGTTGAAGGATTCGTCTTAAAAACAGGGAACACGTTACGGACAGGCAGACAGACAGACATACATACATACATCTCAAAATCGCCGTTATTTTTGCAAATTTATTTGAAACGCTACGAGATATGAAAAAGAAACATAAAAGATCAAAGTTATAGAGAATTTTATCCTCTACAAATTCGGTTATTCAGTTTTCGTGTCAGATGTATAGTTATTTTCGTTATTTTCATTTAAATTTCGTACCGTCAAAAGACGATCGCAAAGGCCCACTTTTAGTGTTACTACCGTAACCTAAAGTGGACCAAAAGGGGGCAAGCGTAACGTTACATAGCGACATTTACGTCGCCAAAGATGATGTCATATGGTGGCACTCAGCCAGGGTTCTCTTGAATTTGCAATCTATGGCTTTAGTCTTTTTTTAAAATTGTTTTAATAGCGGAAAGCGTAAGGCTTGTGCTTTGGAGCCACTCGTGTTGCGTCCTGGAAAATGATCGGACTCCCTCTACTGACCGGAGTGACTGGAGTGACCTATTTTTTTAACAAAACTAAAAAGTAAACGAATGGAATTAACCTCTTTTTCTTTCAGTAGAGTAGTTTATTTCCTTAAGTAATTCTAAAATAGTGATGTTCATATATACATTATAATTATGCATTGTTGGAAACTATCTTTGAAATTATTTAGAATGATGTCTTCAACGTGGACTTAAATCTGCACAGGAGTTGCGAGCAGTGTTATCAGAAGACTATATCTTAAAGTCCAATTGATGTTTAATGACATTTAATTGTGAAGGAGAATTTTCTTTCAGAAACTGATAGGCTCATAACGAATGTTGGTATGTATGATTGCAATACTGTTTCAACATCGAATTGTATTTTCGCTAGAAATAATTAACCTGATCGATCATATCGTACAGTGGGTACAATTTGAGCCGATTATAGTGTTACTTGGCAAATAATTTAGTAGGTTCGGAAGTAGAAAATATGACTTTGAATCTGGCGTTTGCTTCCAAACCATACATTTACATTCATCTTAAAATTAAAACCAATTGTTTATATTGTCAGTCTGTATACTACCTTGTGAGCACAAAATTTATTTTTGAGATTATCATTGCTGAAAAGAACTAGGACCTTTGACATCTCCCGGCAAGTAACATCAAAAGCGGCGCGGCCCCTCGGTCCGGCGACCTTGCAACAGACTCTCCGACACGAGTTAGTCGCACGGCGCGGTCCTCGCGCACTTGGTCGCGCTCTCCCACACCTCCTGGAGACTAGGAGACTGGCACGAGCGAACACGGGGAGAACTGAAAGCAAGGAGGGCAGAGACAAGGACACTGCCACGAGCGAACACGGGGAGAACTGAAAGCAAGGAGGGCGGAGACAAGGACACTGACATGAGCGAACACAAGGAGAACTGAAAGCAAGGAATGCGGAGACAAGGACACTGACACGAGCGAGCACAGGGAGAACTGAAAGCAAGTAGGGCAGAGACAGGACCCTGGCATGAGCGAACACATGGAGAACTGAAAGCAAGGAGGGCGGAGACAGGACACTGGCATGAGCGAACACAGGGAGAAATGAAAGCAAGGAGGGCAGAGACAACGACACTGACACGAGCGAACACGGGGGGGAACTGAAAGCAAGGAGGGCAGAGACAAGGACACTGACACGAGCGAACACAGGGAGAACTGAAAGCAAGGAGGGCGGAGACAGGACAATGGCATGAGAGAACAAAGGGGGCGCTGAAAGCAAGGTGGGTGGAGACAGGACACTGGCATGAGCGAACACAGGGAGAACTGAAAGCAATGAGGGCAGAGACAAGGACACTGACACGAGCGAACACTGGGAGAACTGAAAGCAAGGAGGGCGGAGACAGGACACTTACACGAGCGAACACAGGGAGAACTGAAAGCAAGTAGGGCGGAGACAGGACACTGGCACGAGCGAACAGAAGGAGAACTGAAAGCAGGGAGTGCGGAGACAAGGACACTGACACGAGCGCACACAGGGAGAACTGAAAGCAAGTAGGGCGGATACAGGACACTGCATTGAGCGAACACAAGGAGAACTGAAAGCAAGGAGTGCGGAGACAGGACACTGGCACGAGCGAACACAGGGAGAACTGAAAGCAAGGAGGGCGGAGACAAGGACACTGACACGAGCGAATACAGGGAGAACTGAAAGCAAGTAGGGCGGAGACAAGGGCACTGACACGAGCGAACATGGGGAGAACTGAAGGCAACGAGGGCGGAGACAAGGACACTGGCACGAGCGAACACGGGGAGAAATGAAGGCAAGGAGGGCGGAGACAAGGACACTGGCACGAGTGAACACGGGGAGAACTGAAAGCGAGGAGTGCGGAGACAAGGACACTGACACGTGCAAACACAGGGAGAACTGAAAGCAAGTAGGGCAGAGACAGGACCCTGGCATGAGCGAACACAGGGAGAAGTGAAAGCAAGGAGGGCGGAGACAAGGACACTGACACGAGCGAACAAAGGGAGAACTGAAAGCAAGAAGGGCGGAGACAAGGACACTGATACGAGCGAACACAGGGAGAACTGAAAGCAAGGAGAGCAGAGACAAGGACACTGACACGAGCGAACACAGGGAGAACTGAAAGCAAGTAGGGCAGAGACAGGACACTGGCACGAGCGAACACAGGGAGAACTGAAAGCAGGGAGGGCGGAGACAGGACACTGGCATGAGCGAACACAGGGAGAACTGAAAGCAAGGAGGGCGGAGACAACGACACTGACACGAGCGAACACGGGAGAAGTGAAAGCAAGGAGGGCGGAGACAAGGACACTGGGACGAGCGAACACAGGGAGAACTGAAAGCAAGTAGGGCGGAGACAGGACACTTGCACGAGCGAACACAGGTAGAACTGAAAGCAAGGAGGGCGGAGACAAGGACACTGACACGAGCGAACACAGGGAGAACTGAAAGCAAGTAGGGCGGAGACAGGACACTGGCACGAGCGAACACAGGGAGAACTGAAAGCAAGGAGGGCGGAAACAAGGACACTGACACGAGCGAACACAGGGAGAACTGAAAGCAAGTAGGGCGGAGACAGGATACTGGCATGAGCGAACACAGGGAGAACTGAAAGCAAGGAGCGCGGATACAAGGACACTTGCACGAGCGAACAAAGATAGAACTGAAAGCAAGGAGGGCGGAGAAAAGGACACTGGCACGAGCGAACACAGGGAAAACTGAAAGCAAGGAGGGCGGAAACAAGGACACTGACACAAGCGAACACAGGGAGAACTGAAAGCAAGTAGGGCAGAGACAGGACCCTGGCATGAGTGAACACAGGAAGAACTGAAAGCAAGGAGGGCGGAGACAGGACACTGGCATGAGCGAACACAGGGAGAACTAAAAGAAAGGAGGGTGGAGACAACGACACTGACACGAGCGAACACGGGGAGAACTGAAAGCAAGTAGGGCGGAGACAGGACACTGGCATGAGCGAACACGGGGAGAACTGAAAGCAAGGAGGGCGGATACAAGGACACTGGCATGAGCGAACACAGGGAGAACTGAAAGCAAGTAGGGCGGAGACAGGACACTGGCATGAGCGAACACGGGGAGAACTGAAAGCAAGGAGGGCAGAGACAGGACACTGGCATGAGCGAACACAGGGAGAACTGAAAGCAAGGAGGGCGGAGACAACGACACCGACAGGAGCGAACACGGGGAGAAGTGAAATCAAGGAGGGCGGAGACAAGGACACTGGCACGAGCGAACACAGGGAGAACTGAAAACAAGTAGGGCGGAGACAGGACACTGGCATGAGCGAACACAGGGAGAACTGAAAGCAAGGAGGGCGGATACAAGGACACTGGCACGAGCGAACACAGGGAGAACTGAAAGCAAGTAGGGCGGAGACAGGACACTGGCATGAGCGAACACGGGGAGAACTGAAAGCAAGGAGGGCGGAGACAGGACACTGGCATCATCGAACACAGGGAGAACTGAAAGCAAGGAGGGCGGAGACAACGACACCGACAGGAGCGAACACGGGGAGAAGTGAAATCAAGGAGGGCGGAGACAAGGACACTGGCACGAGCGAACACAGGGAGAACTGAAAGCAAGTAGGGCGGAGACAGGATACTGGCATGAGCGAACACAGGGAGAACTGAAAGCAAGGAGGGCGGATACAAGGACACTGGCACGAGCGAACACAGGGAGAACTGAAAGCAAGTAGGGCGGAGACATGACACTGGCATGAGCGAACACGGGGAGAACTGAAAGCAAGAAGGGCGGAGACAGGACACTGGCATGAGCGAACACAGGGAGAACTGAAAGCAAGGAGGGCAGAGACAAGGACACTGACACGAGCGAACACAGGGAGAACTGAAAGCAAGTAGGGCAGAGACAGGACCCTGGCATGAGCGAACACAGGGAGAACTGAAAGCAAGGAGGGCGGAGACAGGACACTGGCATGAGCGAACACAGGGAGAACTGAAAGCAAGGAAGGCGGAGACAACGACACTGACACGAGCGAACACGGGGAGAAGTGAAAGCAAGGAGGGCAGAGACAAGGACACTGACACGAGCGAACACAGGGAGAACTGAAAGCAAGTAGGGCGGAGACAGGACACTGGCACGAGCGAACACGGGGAGAACTGAAAGCAAGAAGGGCGGAGACAGGACACTGGCATGAGCGAACACAGGGAGAACTGAAAGCAAGGAGGGCGGAGACAGGACACTGGCATGAGCGAACACAGGGAGAACTGAAAGCAAGGAGGGCGCAGACAAGGACACCGGCACGAGCGAACACAGGGAGAACTGAAAGCAAGGAGGGCGGAGACAAGGACACTGACACGATCAAACACAGGGAGAACTGAAAGCAAGTAGGGCAGAGATAGGACCCTGGCATGAGCGAACACAGGGAGAACTGAAAGCAAGGAGGGCGGAGACAGGACACTGGCATGAGCGAACACAGGGAGAACTGAAAGCAAGGAGGACGGAGACAACGACACTGTCACGAGCGAACACGGGGAGAAGTGAAAGCAAGGAGGGCAGAGACAAGGACACTGACACGAGCGAACACAGGGAGAACTGAAAGCAAGTAGGGCGGAGACAGGACACTGTCACGAGCGAACACGGGGAGAAGTGAAAGCAAGGAGGGCAGAGACAAGGACACTGGCACGAGCGAACACGGGGAGAACTGAAAGCAAGAAGGGCGGAGACAGGACACTGGCATGAGCGAACACAGGGAGAACTGAAAGCAAGGAGGGCGGAGACAGGACACTGGCATGAGCGAACACAGGTAGAAATGAAAGCAAGGAGGGCGGAGACAAGGACACCGACACGAGCGAACACAGGGAGAACTGAAAGCAAGTAGGGCGGAGACAGGACACTGGCACGAGCGAACACGGGGAGAACTGAAAGCAAGAAGGTCGGAGACAGGACACTGGCATGAGCGAACACAGGGAGAACTGAAAGCAAGGAGGGCGGATACAAGGACACTGGCACGAGCGAACACAGGGTGAACTGAAAGCAAGGAGGGCGGAGACAAGGACACTGACACGAGCGAACACAGGGAGAACTGAAAGCAAGTAGGGCAGAGACAGGACCCTGGCATGAGCGAACACAGGGAGAACTGAAAGCAAGGAGGGCGGAGAAAGGACACTGGCATGAGCGAACACAGGGAGAACTGAAAGCAAGGAGGGCGGAGACAACGACACTGACACGAGCGAACACGGGGAGAACTGAAAGCAAGGTGGGCAGAGACAAGGACACTGACACGAGCGAACACAGGGAGAACTGAAAGCAAGTAGGGCGGAGACAGGACACTGGCATGAGCGAACACGGGGAGAACTGAAAGCAAGAAGGGCGGAGACAGGACACTGGCATGAGCGAACACAGGGAGAACTGAAAGCAACGAGGGTGGATACAAGGACGCTGGCACGAGCGAACACAGGTAGAACTGAAAGCAAGGAGAGCGTAGACACGGCACTGGCACGGGCGAACACGTGGAGAACTGAAAGCAAAGAGGGCGGAGACAAGGACATTGGCATGAGCGAGCACGGGGAGAACTGAAGGCAAGGAGGGCGGAGACAAGGACACAAGCACGAGTGACCACGGGAAGAACTGAAAGCAAGGAGGGCGGAGACAACGACACTGGCACGAGCGAACACAGGGAGAACTGAAAGCAAGTAGGGCGGAGACAGGACACTGGCACGAACGAACACGGGGAGAACTGTAACCAAGGAGGGCGGAGACAGGACACTGGCACGAGCGAGCACAGTGAGAACTGAAAGCAAGGAGGGTGGAGACAAGGACACTGGCAAAAGCGAACACTGTGAGAATTGAAAGCAAGGAGGGGGGAGACAGGACACTGTCATGAGCGAACACGGGAAGAACGGAAAGCAAGGAGGGTTGAGACAGGACACTGCCACGAGTGAACACAGGGAGAACTGAAAGCAAGGAGGGGTGACAGCACACTGGCACGAGTGAACACGGGGAGAACTGAAAGCAAGGGGGCGGATACAGGACACTGGCACGTGCGAACACAGGGAAAACTGAAAGCAAGGAGGGGGGACAGGACACTGGCATGAGCGAACATGGGGAGAACTGAAAGCAAGGAGAGCGGAGACAAGGACACTGGCACGAGCGAACACAGGGAGATCTGAAAGCAATGAGGGCGGAGACAAGGACACTGGCACGAGTGAACACAGGGAGAACTGAAAGCAAGGAGGGGGGACAGGACACTGGCACGAGTGAACACAGGGAGAACTGAAAGCAATGAGGGCGGATACAAGGACACTGGCACGAGCGAACACAGGGAGAACTGAAAGCAATGAGGGCGGAGACAAGGACACTGGCACGAGCGAACGCAAGTAGAACTGAAAGCAAGGAGGGCGGAGACAGGACACTAGCACGAGTGAACAAAGAGAGAACTGAAAGCAAGGAGGGGGGACAGGACACTGGCAAGAGCGAACACAGGGAGAACTGAAAGCAAGATGGGCGGAGACAAGGAAAATGGCACGAGCGAACACATGGAGAACTGAAAGCAATGAGGGCGGAGACAAGGAAACTGGCACGAGCGAACACAGGGAAAACTGAAAGCAAGGAGGGCGGAGACAAGGACACTGGCACGAGCGAAAACGGGGAGAACTGGAACCAAGGAAGGCGGAGACAAGGACAAGGCACGAGCGAACACAGGGAGAACTGAAAGCAAGGAGGAGGGACAGGACACTGGCACGAGTGAACAGAGGGAGAACTGAAAGCAATGAGACAAGGACACTGGCACGAGCGAACTGGGGGAGAACTGAAAGCAAGATGGGCGGAGACAAGGACAATGGCACGAGCGAACACAGGGAGTACTGAAAGCAATGAGGGCGGAGACAAGGACACTGGCACGAGTGAACGCAGGGAGAACTGAAAGCAAGTAGGGCGGACACAAGGACACTGGCACGAGCGAAAACGGGGAGAACTGAAAACAAGGAAGGCGGAGACAAGGACACTGGCACCAGCGAACACAGGGAAAACTGAAAGCAAGGAGGGCGGAGACAAGGACACTGGCACGAGCGAAAACGGGGAGAACGGAAAACAAGGAAGGCGGAGACAAGGACACTGGCACGAGCGATCACAGGGAAAACTGAAAGCAAGGAGGGCGGAGACAAGGACACTGGCACGAGCGAAAACGGGGAGAACAGAAAACAAGGAAGGCGGAGACAAGGACACTGGCACGAGAGAACACAGGGAGAACTGAAAGCAAGGAGGGCGGAGACATGGACACTGGCACGAGCGAAAACGGGGAGAACGGAAAACAAGGAAGGCGGAGACAAGGACACTGGCAAGAGCGAACGCAGGGAGAACTGAAAGCAAGGAGGGCAGAGACAAGGACACTGGCACGAGCGAAAACAGGGAGAACCGAAAACAAGTAAGGGGGGGACAAGGATACGGGCACGAGTGAACACAGGGAGAACTGAAAGCAAGGAGGGCGGAGACAAGGAAACTGGCACAATCGAACACAGGGAGAACTGAAAGCAAGGAGGGCGGAGACAAGGACACTGGCACAAGCGAACACGGTGAGAATTGAAAGCAAGGACGGGGGAGACCGGACACTGTCATGGGCGACCACGTGTAGAACTGATGGCAAGGAGTGCGGAGACAAGGACACTGGCACGAGCGAACACAGGGAGAACTGAAAGCAAGAGGGCGGATACAGGACACTGGCATGAGCGAACACTGGGAAAACTGAAAGCAAGAATGGGAAACAGGACACTGGCACGAGCGAACACGGGGAGAACTGACAGCAAGGAGGGCGGAGACAACGACACTGCCACGAGTGAACACAGGGAGAACTGAAAGCAATGAGGGCGAACACAAGGACACTGGCACGAGTGAACACAGGGAGAACTGAAAGCAAGGAGGGTGGAGACAAGGATACAGGAACGAGCGAAACCGGGGAGAACTGAAAACAAGGAAGGCGGAGACAAGGGCACTGGCACGAGTGAACACAGGGAAAACTGAAAGCAAGGAGGGCGGAGACAAGGACACTGGCACGAGCGAAAACGGGGAGAACTGAAAACAAGGAAGGCGGTGACAAGGACACTGGCACGAGCGAACACAGGGAGAACTGAAAGCAAGGAAGGCGGAGACAAGGACACTGGCACGAGCGAAAATGGGGAAATCTGAAAGCAAGGAAGGCGGAGAGAAGGACACTTACACGAGCGAACACAGGGAGAACTGAAAGCAAGGAGGGTGGACACAAGGACACTGGCACGAGTGAAAACGGGGAGAACTGGAAACAAGTAAGGCGGAGACAAGGACACTGGCACGAGCGAACACAGGGAGAACTGAAAGCAAGGGGGCGGAGACAAGGACACTGGCACGAGCGAAAACGTTGAGAACTGAAAACAAGGAAGGCGGAGACAAGGACACTGGCCCAAGTGAACCCACGGAGAACTGAAAGCAAGGATCGCGGAGACAAGGGCACTGGCATGAGCGAAAACGGGGAGATCTGACAGCAAGGATGGTGGAGACAGGACACTGGCACGAGTGAACACTGGGAGAACTGAAAGCAAGGAGGGGGGACAGGACACTGGCACGAGCGAACACGTGGAGAACTGAAAGCAAGGAGAGTGGAGACAAGGACAGTGGCACGAGCGAACACAGGGAGAACTGAAAGCAATGAGTGCAGAGACAAGGACACTGGCACGAGCGAACACAGGAAGAACTGAAAGCAAGGAGGGCGGAGACAAGGGCATTGGCACGAGCGGAAACGTTGAGAACTGAAATCAAGGAAGGTGGAGACAAGGACACTGGCACGAGCGAAAACGTGGAGAACTGAAAACAAGGAAGGCGGAGACAAGGACACTGGCATGAGCGAACACAGGGAGAACTGAAACCAAGTATGGCGGAGACAGGACACTTGCAAGAGTGAACACCGGGAGAACTGAAAGCAAGGAGGGGGGACAGGACTCTGGCACGAGCTATCACGGTGAGAACTGAAAGCAAGGATGGCGGAGACAGGACACTGGCAAGAGTGAACACCGGGAGAACTGAAAGCAAGGATGGAAGAGACAGGACACTGGCACGAGCGAACACAGGGAGAACTGAAAGCAAGTTGGGCGGAGACAAGGACACTGGTGCGAGTGAACATAGGGAGAACTGAAAGCAATGAAGGCGGAGACAAGGACACTGGCACGAGCGAACACAGGGAGAACTGAAAGCAAGGATGGCAGAGACAAGACACTGGCACGAGCGAAAACGGGGAGAACTGAAAACAAGTAAGGCAGAGACAAGGACACTGGCATGAGCGAACACAGGGAGAACTGAAAGCAAGGAGGCGAGAGACAAGAACTCTGGCACGAGTGGAAACGGGGAGATTTGAAAACAAGTAAGATGGAGACAAGGACACAGGCACGAGCGAACACGGGGAGAACTGAAACCAAGGATGGCGGAGACAGGACACTGGCAAGAGTGAACAACGGGAGAACTCTAAGCAAGGAGGGGGGACAGGACTCTGAAACGAGCGATCACGGGGAGAACTGAAAGCAAGGAGGGTGGAGACAGGGACTCTGGCACGAGCGAACACAGGGAGAACTGAAAGCAATGAGGCCAGAGACAAGGACTCTGGCACGAGCGGAAACGGGGAGATTTGAAAGCAAGTAAGATGGAGACAAGGACACTGGCACGAGCGAAAACGGGGAGAACTGAAAACAAGGAAGGCGGGGACAAGGACACTGGCCCGACCGAACACAGGGAGAACTGAAAGCAACGAGGGCGGAGACAAGGACACGGGCACGAGTGAACACAGGGAGAACTGAAAGCAAGGATGGCAGAGACAGGACACTGGCATGAGCGAACACAGGGAGAACTGAAAGCAAGGAGGGGGGACAGGACACTGGCACGAGTGAACACAAGGAGAACTGAAAGCAATGATGGTGGAGACAAGGACACTGGCATGAGCGAACACAGGGAGAACTGAATGCAATGAGGGCGGAGACAAGGGCACTGGCACGAGCGAACACAGTAAGAACTGAAAGCAAGGATGGCGGAGACTGGACGCTAGCACGAGTGAACAAAGGGAATACTGAAAGCAAGAAGGGTGGACAGGACACTGGCACGAGCGAACACGGGTAGAACTGAAAGCAAGGATGGCAGAGACAGGACACTGGCATGAGCGAAAACGGGGAAAACTGAATACAAGGAAGGCGAAGACAATGACACTGGCCCGAGCGAATACAGGGTGAAGTGAAAGCAAGGAGGGCGAAGACAAGGACACTGGCACGAGCGAAAACGGGGAGAACTGAAAGCAATGAGGGCTTAGACAAGGACACTGGCACGAGTGAACACGGGGAGAACTGAAAGCAAGTAAGGCGGAGAAAAGGACACCGGCACGAGCGAAAATGGGGAGAACTGAAAACAAAGATGGCGGAGACTAGGACACTGGCACGAGCGAACACAGGGAGAACTGAAAGCAAGGAGGGCGGAAAGAAGGACACTGGCACGAGCTAAAAGGGGGGAACTGAAAACAAGGAAGGTGGAGACAAGGACATTGGCACGAGCGAACCCGGAGAGAACTGAAATCAAGAATGGCAGAGACAGGGCACTGGCACGAGTGATCACAGGGAGAACGGAAAGCAAGGAGGGGGGACAGGACTCTGGCACGAGCGATCACGGGGAGACCTGAAAGCAAGGAGTGCGGAGACAAGGACACTGGCACTATCGAACACAGGGCGAACTGATAGCAATGAGGGAGGAGACAAGGACACTTTCACGAGCGAACACAGGGAGAACTGAAAGCAAGGAGGGCGGGGACAAGGACACTGGCCCGAACGAACACAGGGAGAACTGAAAGCAAGGAGGGCGGAGACAAGGACACTGGCACGAGCGAAAACAGGGAGATCTGACAGCAAGGAGGGTGGAGACAGGACACTGGCACGAATGAACACAGGGAGAACTGAATGCAGGGAGGGGGGACAGGACACTGGCACGAGCGAACACGGGGAGAACTGAAACCAAGGAGGACGCAGACAAGGACACTGGCACGAGCGAACACAGGGAGAATTGGAAGCAATGAGGGCGGAGACAAGGACACTGGCACGAGCGAAAACGGGGAGAAATGAAAACAAGGAAGGCGGAGACAATGACACTGGCACGAGCAAACACAGGAAGAACTGAAAGCAATGAGGATGGAGACAAGGACACTGGCACGAGCGAACACAGGGAGAACTGAAAGCAAGGAGGGCAGAGACAAGGACACTGGCACGAGCGAAAACTGGGAGAACTGATAACAAACAAGGTGGATGCAAGGACACTGGCACGAGTGAACACAGGGAGAACTGAAAGCAAGGAAGGGGGACAGGATACTGGGACGAGTGAACACAGGGAGAACTGAAAACAATGAGGGCGGAGACAAGGACACTGGCACGAGCGAAATCGGGGGGAACTAAGGGCAAGGAGGGTGGAGACAGGACACTGGGACGAGTGAACACAGGGAGAACTGAAAAAAAGGAAGGCTTAGACAAGGACACTGGCACGAGCGAGCACAGAGAGAACTGAAAGCAAGGAGGCCGGAGCCAAGGACACTGGCACGAGCGAACACAGGGAGAACTGAAAGCAATGAGGGTGGAGACAAGGAAACTGGCACGAGCGAACACAGGGAGAACTGAAAGCAAGGAAGGCGGAGACAAGGACACTGGCATGAGCAAAAATGGGGAGAATTGAAAGCAAGGAGGGTGGAGACAGGACACTGGCACGAGTGAACAGAGGGAGAACTGAAAACAAGGAAGGCGGTGACAAGGACACTCGCTTGAGCGAACACGGGGACAACTGAAAGCAATGGGGGTGGAGACAAGGACACTGGCTCGTGCGAACACAAGAAGAACTGAAAGCAAGGAGGGCAGAGACAAGGACACTGGCACAAGCGAAAACGGGGAGAACTGAAAATAAGGAAGGCAGAGACAAGGACACTGGCACGAGCGAAAACGGCGGGAACAGAAAGCAAGGTGGGTGGAGACAGGACACTTGGACGAGTGAACACAGGGAGAACTGAAAACAAGGAAAGTGGAGAAAAGGACACTGGCACGAGCGAACACGGGGAGAACTGAAAACAACGAAGGCGGAAACAAGGACACTGGCACGAGCGAACACGGGGAGAAATGAAAGCAATGGGGTGGAGACAAAGACACTTGCACGAGCGAACACAGGAAGAACTGAAAGCAAGGAGGGCGGAGACAAGGACACTCGCACGAGCGAAAACGGGGGAAACTGAAAGCAAGGAGGTTGGAGAGAGGACACTGGGACGAGTGAACACATGGAGAACTGAAAGCAAGGTGGGGGGACAGGACACTGGGACGAGTGAACACAGGGAGAAGTGAAAACGAGAAAACGAGGAGGGCGGAGACAAGGACACTACATGAGCGAAAACGGGGAGAACTGAAAACAAGGAAGATGGAGACAAGACACTGGCATGAGTGAACACAGGGAGAACTGAAAGCAAGGAGGGCGGAGACAAGGACACTGGCACGAGCGAAAATGGGGAGAACTGAAAGCAAGGAAGGCGGAGACAAGGACACTGGCACGAGCGAACACAGGGAGAACTGATAGCAAGGAGGGTGGACCCAAGGACACTGGCACGAGTGAAAACGGGGAGAACTGAAAACAAGGAGGGCGGAGACAAGGACACTGGCACAAGCGAACACAGGGAGAACTGAAAGGAAGGGGGCGGAGACAAGGACACTGGCCCGAGTGAACCCAGGGAGAACTGAAAGCAAGGAGCGCGGAGACAAGGGCACTGGCATGAGCGAAGACGGGGAAATCTGACAGCAAGGACGGTGGAGACAGGACACTGGCACGAGGGAACATAGGGAGAACTGAAAGCAAGGAGGGGGGACAGGACACTGGCACGAGCGAACACGGGGAGAACTGAAAGCAAGGAGGGCGGAGACAAGGACATTGGCACGAGCGAAAACGTTGAGAACTGAAATCAAGGAAGGCGGAGACAAGGACACTGGCTCGAGCGAAAACGGGGAGAACTGAAAACAAGGAAGGCGGAGACAAGGACACTAGCATGAGCTAACACAGGGAGAACTGAAACCAAGGATGGCGGAGACAGGACACTTGCAAGAGTGAACACCGGGAGAACTGAAAGCAAGGAGGGGTGACAGGACTCTGGCACGAGCGATCACGGGGAGAACTGAAAGCAAGGATGGCGGAGACAGGACACTGGCAAGAGCTAACACAGGGAGAACTGAAAGCAAGGTGGGCGGAGACAAGGACACTGGTACGAGTGAACATAGGGAGAATTGAAAGCAATGAGGGCGGAGACAAGGACACTGGCACGAGCGAACACAGGGAGAACTGAAAGCAAGGATGGCAGAGACAGGACACTGGCACGAGCGAAAACGTGGAGAACTGAAAACAAGGAAGGCGGAGACAAGGACACTGGCATGAGCGAACACAGGGAGAACTGAAAGCAAGGAGGCCAGAGACAAGGACTCTGGCACGAGTGGAAACGGGGAGATTTGAAAACAAGTAAGATGGAGACAAGGACACTGGCACGAGCGAACACGGGGAGAACTGAAACCAAGGATGGCGGAGACAGGACACTGGCAAGAGTGAACACCGGGAGAACTGAAAGCAAGGAGGGGCGACAGGACTCTGGCACCAGCGATCACGGGGAGAACTGAAAGCAAGGAGGGCGGAGACAGGGTCTCTGGCACGAGTGAACACAGGGAGAACTGAAAGCAATGAGGCCAGAGACAAGGACTCTGACACGAGGGGAAACGGGGAGATTTGAAAACAAGTAAGATGGAGAGAAGGACACTGGCACGAGCGAAAACGGGGAGAACTGAAAACAAGGAAGGCGGGGACAAGGACACTGGCCCGACCGAACACAGGGAGAACTGAAAGCAAGGATGGTGGAGACAGGGACACTGGCACGAGCGAAAACAGGGAGATCTGACAGCAAGGAGGGTGGAGACAGGACACTGGCACGAGTGAAGACAGGGAGAACAGAAAGTAAGGAGGGGGGACAGGACAGTGGCACGAGTGAACACGGGGAAAACTGAAAGCAAGGAGGACGCAGACAAGGACACTGGCACGAGCGAACAAAGGGAGAACTGAAAGCAATGAGGGCGGATACAAGGACACTGGCACGAGCGAACACAGGGAGAACTGAAAGCAAAGAGGGTGCAGACAAGGACACTGGCACGAGCGAACACAGGGAGAACTGAAAGCAAGGAGAGTGAAGACAAGGACACTGGCATGATCGAAAAGGGGGAGAACTGAAAGCAAGGAGGACGCAGACAAGGACACTGGCACGAGCGAACAAAGGGAGAACGGAAAGCAATGAGGGCGGAGACAAGGACACTGGCACGAGTGAACACAGGGAGAAGTGAAAGCAAGGATGGCGGACACAGGACACTGGCACGAGCGAACACAGGGAGAACTGAAAGCAGGGAGTGGGGACAGGACACTGGCACGAGTGAACACAAGGAGAACTGAAAGAAATGATGGTGGAGACAAGGACACTGGCATGAGCGAACACAGGGAGAACTGAATGCAATGAGGGCGGAGACAAGGACACTGGCACGAGCGAACACAGTAAGAACTAAAAGCAAGGACGGCGGAGACTGGACGCTAGCACGAGTGAACAAAGGGAATACTGAAAGCAAGAAGGGTGGACAGGACATTGGCAAGAACGAACACGGGGAGAACTGAAAGCAAGGATGGCAGAGACAGGACACTGGCACGAGCGAAAACGGGGAAAACAGAAAACAAGAAAGGCGAAGACAAGGACACTGGCCCGAGCGAACACAGGGAGAAGTGAAAGCAAGGAGTGCGAAGACAAGGACACTGGCACGAGCGAAAACGGGGAGAACTGAAAGCAATGAGGGCGGAGACAAGGACACTGGCACGAGTGAACACAGGGAGAACTGAAAGCAAGGAAGGCGGAGAAAAGGACACCGGCACGAGCGAAAACGGGGAGAACTGAAAACAAGGATGGCGGAGACTTGGACACTGGCACGAGCGAACAAAGGGAGAACTGAAAGCAAGGAGGGCGGAAAGAAGGACACTGGCACGAGCGAAAAGGGGGGAACTGAAAACAAGGAAGGTGGAGACAAGGACACTTTCATGAGCGAACACAGGGAGAACTGAAAGCAAGGAGGGCGAGGACAATGGCACTGGCATGAGCCAACACAGGGAGAACTGAAAGCAAGGATGGCCGAGACAGGACACTGGCACGAGCGAACACAGGGAGAACTGAGAGCAAGGAGGGCGGATACAAGGATACTGGCACGAGCGAACACAGGGAGAACTCAAAGCAAGGAGGGCGGAGACAAGGACACTGGCAATAGCGAAAACGGGGAGAACTGATAACAAAGAAGGTGGAGACAAAAACACTCTCATGAGCGAACACAGGGAGAACTGAAAGCCAGGAGGGCGAGGACAATGACACTGGCACCCCGAACGAACACAGGGAGAACTGAAAGCAAGGATGGCAGAGACAGGACACTGGCACGAGCGAACACAGGGAGAACTGAAAGCAAGGATGGCTGAGGCAGGACACTGGCACGAGCGATCACAGGGAGAACTGAAAGCAAGGAGGGCGGAGACAAGGACACTGGCACGAGCGAACACAGGGAGAACTGAAAGCGAGAAGTGTGGAGACAGGACACTGGCACGAGTGAACAGAGGGAGAACTGAAAACTAGGAAGGCGGAGACACTGACACTCGCCCAAGCGAACACGGAGACAACTGAAAGCAATGGTGGTGGAGACAAGGACACTGGCACGAGCGAAGACAGGAAGAACTGAAAGCTAGGAGGGCAGAGACAAGGACACTGGCACAAGCGAAAACGGGGAGAACTGAAAACAAGGAAGGCGGATGCAAGGACACTGGCAAGAGCGAAAACGGGGGGAACTGAAAGCAAGGAGGGTGGAGACAAGGACACTGGGACGAGTGAACACAGGGAGAACTGAAAACAAGGAGGGCGGAGACAATTACACTGGCACGAGCGAAACCGGGGAGAACTGAAAACAAGGAAGGTGGAGACAAGGACACTGGCACGAGTGAACAAAAGGAGAACTGAAAGAAAGGAGGGTGGAAACAGGACACTGGCACGAGTGAACACAGGGAGAACTGAAAACAAGGAAGGCGGAGACAAGGACAATCGCTCAAGCGAACACGGGCACAACTGAAAGCAATGGGGGTGGAGACAAGGACACTGGCAAGAGCGAACACAGGAAGAACAGAAAGCAAGGATGGCAGAGACAAGGACACTGGCACAAGCGAAAACGGGGAGAACTGAAAACAAGGAAGGCGGAGACAAGGACACTGGCACAAGCGAAAACGGGGGGAACTGAAAGCAAGGAGGGTGGAGACAAGGACACTGGGTCGAGCGAACACAGGGAGAACTGAAAACAAGGAGGGCGGAGACAATTACACTGGCACGAGCGAAAACGGGGAGAACTGAAAACAAGGAAGGTGGAGACAAGGACACTGGCACGAGTGAACACAGGGAGAACTGAAACCAAGGATGGCGGAGACAAGGACACTGGCACGATCGAACACAGGGAGAACTGAAAGCAAGGAGGGCGGAGACACGGACACTGGCATGAGCGAAAACGGGGAGAACTGAAAACAAGGAAGGCGGAGACAAGGACCCTGGCACGAGCGAAAACGGGGGGAACTGAAAGCAAGGAGGGTGGAGACAAGGACACTGGGACGGGCGAACACAGGGAGAACTGAAAGGAAGGAGGGGGGACAGGACACTGGTACGAGTGAACACAGGGAGTACTTAAGACAAGGAGGGCGGAGACAAGGTCACTGGCACGAGCGAAAACGGGGAAAACTGAAAACAAGGAAGGCGAAGAAAAGGACACTGGCCCGAGCGAACACAGGGAGAAGTGAAAGCAAGGAGGGCGGAGGCAAGTACACTGGCTCGAGCGAAAACGGGGAGAACTGAAAGCAATGAGGGCGGAGACAAGGACACTGGCACGAGTGAACACAGGGAGATCTGAAAGCAAGGAAGGCGGAGAAATGCACACCGGCACGAGCGAAAAAGGGGAGAACTGAAAACAAGGATGGCGGAGACAAGGACACTGGCACGAGCGAACACAGGGAGAACTGAAAGCAAGGAGTGCGGAAAGAAGGACACTGGCACGAGGGAAAAGGGGGAGAACTGAAAACAAGGAAGGTGGAGACAAGGACACTGGCACGAGCGAACACGTAGAGAACTGAAATCAAGGATGGCAGAGACAGGGCACTGGCACGAGCGAACACAGGGAGAACTGAAAGCAAGGAGGGCGGAGACACGGACTCTGGCACGAGTGAACACAGGGAGAAATAAAAGCAAGGAGGGCGGAGACAAGGACACTGGCACGAGCGAAAACGGGGAGAACTGATAACAAAGAAGGTGGAGACAAGGACACTTTCATGAGCGAACACAGGGAGAATTGAAAGCAAGGAGGGCGAGGAGAATGACACTGGCACGAGCGAACACAGGGAGAACTGAAAGCAAGGATTGCAGAGACAGGACACTGGCACGAGCGAACACAGGGAGAACTGAGAGCAAGGAGGGCGGATACAAGGATACTGGCACGAGCGAACACAGGGAGAACTCAAAGCAAGGAGGGCGGAGACAAGGACACTGGCACGAGCGAAAACGGGGAGAACTGATAACAAAGAAGGTGGAGACAAACACACTCTCATGAGCGAACACAGGGAGAACTGAAAGCAAGGAGGGCGAGGACAATGACACTGGCACCCCGAACGAACACAGGGAGAACTGAAAGCAATGATGGCGGAGACAGGACACTGGCACGAGCGAACACAGGGAGAACTGAAAGCAAGGATGGCGGAGGCAGGACACTGGCACGAGCGAACACAGGGAGAACTGAAAGCAAGGAGGGCGGAGACAAGGACACTGGCACGAGCGAACACAGGGAGAACTGAAAGCGAGGAGTGTTGAGACAGGACACTGGCACGAGTGAACAGAGGGAGAACTGAAAACAAGGAAGGCGGAGACAAGGACACTCGCTCAAGCGAACACGGAGACAACTGAAAGCAATGGGGGTGGAGACAAGGACACTGGCACGAGCGAACACAGGAAGAACTGAAAGCAAGGAGGGCAGAGACAAGGACACTGGCACAAGCGAAAACGGGGGAACTGAAAACAAGGAAGGCGGAGACAAGGACACTGGCAAGAGCGAAAACGGGAAGAACTGAAAGCAAGGAGGGTGGAGACAAGGACACTGGGACGAGTGAACACAGGGAGGATTGAAAACAAGGAGGGCGGAGACAATTACACTGGCACGATCGAAAACGGGGAGAACTGAAAACAAGGAAGGTGGAGACAAGGACACTGGCTCGAGTGAACACAGGGAGAACTGAAAGCAAGGAGGGTGGAGACAGGACACTGGCACGAGTGAACACAGGGAGAACTGAAAACAAAGAAGGCGGAGACAAGGACAATCGCTCAAGCGAACACGGGGACAACTGAAAGCAATGGGGGTGGAGACAAGGACACTGGCAAGAGCGAACACAGGAAGAACTGAAAGCAAGGAGGGCAGAGACAAGGACACTGGCACAAGCGAAAACGGGGAGAACTGAAAACAAGGAAGGCGGAGACAAGGACACTGGCACTAGCGAAAACGGGGGGAACTGAAAGCAAGGAGGGTGGAGACAAGGACACTGGGTCGAGCGAACACAGTGAGAACTGAAAATAAGGAGGGCGGAGACAATTACACTGGTACGAGCGAAAACGGGGAGAACTGAAAACAAGGAAGGTGGAGACAAGGACACTGGCACGAGTGAACACAGGGGGAACTGAAACCAAGGATGGCGGAGACAGGACACTGGAGAGAGTGAACACCGGGAGAACTGAAAGCAAGGCGGGGGGACAGTACTCTGGCACGAGCGATCACGGGGAGAACTGAAAGCAAGGAGGGCGGAGACAGGGACTCTGGCACGAGCGAACACAGGGAGAACTGAAAGCAATGAGATCAGAGACAAGGACGCTGGCACGTGCGGAAACGGGGAGATTTGAAAACAAGTAAGATGGAGACAAGGACACTGGCACGAGCGAAAACGGGGAGAACTGAAAACAAGGAAGGCGGGGACAAGGACACTGTCCCGACCGAGCACAGGGAGAACTGAAAGCAAGGAGGGTGGAGACAGGACACTGGCACGAATGAACACAGGGAGAACAGAAAGTAAGTACGGGGGACAGGACAGTGGCACGAGTGAACACGGGGAGAACTGAAAGCAAGGAGGACGCAGACAAGGAAACTGGCACGAGCGAACAAAGGGAGAACTGAAAGCAATGAGGGCGGATACAAGGACACTGGCACGAGCGAACACAGGGAGAACTGAAAGCAAGGAGGGTGAAGACAAGGACACTGGCACGAGCGAACACAGGGAGAACTGAAAGCAAGGAGGGTGAAGACAAGGACACTGGCATGATCAAACACGGGGAGACCTGAAAGCAAGGAGGACGCAGACAAGGACACTGGCACGAGCGAACAAAGGGAGAACTGAAAGCAATGAGGGCGGAGACAAGGACACTGGCACGAGTGAACACACGGAGAAGTGAAAGCAAGGATGGCGGAGACAGGACACTGGCACGAGCGAACACAGGGAGAACTGAAACCAGGGAGGGGGGAAAAGGACACTGGCACGAGTGAACACACGGAGAAGTGAAAGCAAGGATGGCGGAGGCAGGACACTGGCACGAGCGAACACAGGGAGAACTGAAACCAGGGAGGGGGGAAAAGGACACTGGCACGAGTGAACACAAGGAGAACTAAAAGCAATGATGGTGGAGACAAGGACACTGGCATGAGCGAAAACGTGGAGAACTGAAAACAAGGAAGGCGGAGACAAGGACACTGGCATGAGCAAACACAGGGAGAACTGAAAGCAAGGAGGGCGGAGACAAGGACACTGGCACGAGCGAAAACGGGGAAAACTGAAAACAAGGAAGGCGAAGACAAGAACACTGGCCCGAGCGAACACAGGGAGAAGTGAAAGCAAGGAGGGCGAAGACAAGGACACTGGCACGAGCGAAAACGGGGAGAACTGAAAGCAATGAGGGCGGAGACAAGGACACTGGCACGAGTGAACACAGGGAGATCTGAAAGCAAGGAAGGCGGAGAAATGGACACCGGCACGAGCGAAAAAGGGGAGAACTGATAACAAGGATGGCGGAGACAAGGACACTGGCACGAGCGAACACAGGGAGAACTGAAAGCAAGGAGGGCGGAAAGAAGGACACTGGCACGAGGGAAAAGGGGGAGAACTGAAAACAAGGAAGGTGGAGACAAGGACACTGGCACGAGCGAACACGTAGAGAACTGAAATCAAGGATGGCAGAGACAGGGCACTGGCACGAGTGAACACAGGGAGAACGGAAAGCAAGGAGGGGGGACAGGACTCTGGCACGAGCGATCACGGGGAGACCTGAAAGCAAGGAGGGCGGAGACAAGGACACTTGCACGATCTAACACAGGGCGAACTGATAGCAATGAGGGAGGAGGCAAGGACAATTTCACGAGCGAACACAGGGAGAACTGAGAGCAAGGAGGGCGGGGACAAGGACACTGGCCCGAGCGAAGACAGGGGGAACTGAAAGCAAGGAGGGCGGAGTCAAGGACACTGGCACGAGCGAAAACGGGGAGAACTGATAACAAAGATGGTGGAGACAAGGACACTATCATGTGCGAACACAGGGAGAACTGAAGGCAAGGAGGGCGAGGACAATGACACTGGCATTAGCGAACACAGGGAGAACTGAAAGCAAGGATGGCGGAGACAGGACACTGGCACAAGCGAACACAGGGAGAACTGAAAGAAAGGAGGGCGGAGACACGGACTCTGGCACGAGTGAACACAGGGAGAAATAAAAGCAAGGAGGGCGGAGACAAGGACACTGGCACGAGCGAAAACGGGGAGAACTGATAACAATGAAGGTGGAGACAAGGACACTTTCATGAGCGAACACAGGGAGAATTGAAAGCAAGGAGGGCGAGGACAATGACACTGGCACGAGCGAACACAGGGAGAAATGAAAGCAAGGATTGCGGAGACAGGACACTGGCACGAGCGAACACAGGGAGACCTGAAAGCGAGGAGTGTGGAGACAGGACACTGGCACGAGTGAACAGAGGGAGAACTGAAAAGAAGGAAGGCGGAGACAAGGACACTCGCTCAAACGAACACGGAGACAACTGAAAGCAATGGGGGTGGAGACAAGGACACTGGCACGAGCGAACACAGGAAGAACTGAAAGCAAGGAGGGCAGAGACAAGGACACTGGCAGAAGCGAAAACGGGGGAACTGAAAACAAGGAAGGCGGAGACAAGGACACTGGCAAGAGCGAAAACGGGAAGAACTGAAAGCAAGGAGGGCAAGGAGGGTGGAGACAAGGACACTGGGACGAGTGAACACAGGGAGAACTGAAAACAAGGAGGGCGGAGACAATTACACTGGCACGAGCGAAAACGGGGAGAACTGAAAACAAGGAAGGTGGAGACAAGGACACTGGCACGAGTGAACACAGGGAGAACTGAAAGCAAGGAGGGTGGAGACAGGACACTGGCACGAGTGAACACAGGGAGAACTGAAAACAAAAAAGGCGGAGACAAGGACAATCGCTCAAGCGAACACGGGGACAACTGAAAGCAATGGGGGTGGAGACAAGGACACTGGCAAGAGCGAACACAGGAAGAACTGAAAGCAAGGAGGGCAGAGACAAGGACACTGGCACAAGCGAAAACGGGGAGAACTGAAAACAAGGAAGCGGAGACAAGGACACTGGCACTAGCGAAAACGGGGGGAACTGAAAGCAAGGAGGGTGGAGACAAGGACACTGGGTCGAGCGAACACAGTGAGAACTGAAAACAAGGAGGGCGGAGACAATTACACTGGCACGAGCGAAAACGGGGAGAACTGAAAACAAGGAAGGTGGAGACAAGGACATTGGCACGAGTGAACACAGGGAGAACTGAAACCAAGGATGGTGGAGACAGGACACTGGAGAGAGTGAACACCGGGAGAACTGAAAGCAAGGCGGGGGGACAGTACTCTGGCACGAGCGATAACGGGGAGAACTGAAAGCAAGGGGGGCGGAGACAGGGACTCTGGCACGAGCGAACACAGGGAGAACTGAAAGCAATGAGATCAGAGACAAGGACGCTGGCACGAGCGGAAACGGGGAGATTTGAAAACAAGTAAGATGGAGACAAGGACACTGGCACGAGCGAAAACGGGGAGAACTGAAAACAAGGAAGGCCGGGACAAGGACACTGGCCCGACCGAGCACAGGGAGAACTGAAAGCAAGGAGGGTGGAGACAGGACACTGGCACGAATGAACACAGGGAGAACAGAAAGTAAGTAGGGGGGACAGGACAGTGGCACGAGTGAACACGGGGAGAACTGAAAGCAAGGAGGACGCAGAAAGGGAAAATGGCACGAGCGAACAAAGGGAGAACTGAAAGCAATGAGGGCGGATACAAGGACACTGGCACGAGCGAACACAGGGAGAACTGAAAGCAAGGAGGGTGAAGACAAGGACACTGGCATGATCAAACACGGGGAGAACTGAAAGCAAGGAGGACGCAGACAAGGACACTGGCACGAGCGAACAAAGGGAGAACTGAAAGCAATGAGGGCGGAGACAAGGACACTGGCACGAGTGAACACACGGAGAAGTGAAAGCAAGGATGGCGGAAACAGGACACTGGCACGAGCGAACACAGGGAGAACTGAAACCAGGGAGGGGGGAAAAGGACACTGGCACGAGTGAACACAAGGAGAACTGAAAGCAATGATGGTGGAGACCAGGACAATGGCATGAGCGAAAACGTGGAGAACTGAAAACAAGGAAGGCAAAGACAAGAACACTGGCCCGAGCGAACACAGGGAGAAGTGAAAGCAAGGAGGGCGAAGACAAGGACACTGGCACGAGCGAAAACGGGGAGAACTGAAAGCAATGAGGGCGGAGACAAGGAAACTGGCACGAGTGAACACAGGGAGAACTGAAAGCAAGGAAGGCGGAGAAAAGGACACCGGCACGAGCGAAAACGGGGAGAACTGAAAACAAGGATGGCGGAGACTAGGACACTGGCACGAGCGAACACAGGGAGAACTGAAAGCAAGGAGGGCGGAAAGAAGGACACTGGCACGAGCGAAAAGGGGGGAACTGAAAACAAGGAAGGTGGAGACAAAGACACTGGCACGAGCGAACCCCGAGAGAACTGAAATCATGAATGGCAGAGACAGAGCACAGGCACGAGTGATCACAGGGAGAACGGAAAGCAAGGAGGGGGGACAGGACTCTGGCACGAGCGATCACAGGGAGACCTGAAAGCAAGGAGGGCGGAGACAAGGACACTGGCATGATCGAACACAGGGAGAACTGAAAGCAATGAGGGCAGTGACAAGGACACTGGCACGAGCGAACACAGGGAGAACTGAAAGCAGGGAGGGCGGAGACAAGGACACTGGCACGAGCGAAAACTGGGAGAACTGAACACAAGGAAGGCGAGGATAAGGTCACTGGCACGAGCTAACACAGTGAGAACTGAAAGCAATTTGGGCGGAGACAAGTACACTGGCACGAGCGAATACGTGGAGAACTGAAAGCAAAAAGTGTGGAGAGAGGACACTGGCATGAGTGAACACAGGGAGAACTGAATGCAAGGAGGGCGGATACAAGGACACTGGCACGAGCGAAAACGGGGAGAACTGAAAGCAAGGAGGGTGGAGACAATACACTGGAATGAGTGAACAAAGGGAGAGCTGAAAGCAATGAGGGCGGAAACAAGGTCGCTGGCACGAGCGAACAGAGGGAGAAATGAAAGCAAGGATGGCAGAGACAGGACACTGGCACGAGTGAACACAGGGTGAACTGAAAGCAAGGAGGGGGGACAGGACACTGGCCCGAGCGAACATGGGAGCACTGAAAGCAAGGAGGGCGGAGACAGAACACTGGCACGAGTGAACACAGGGAGAACTGAAAGCAAGGATGGCAGACACAGGACACTGCCACGAGTGAGCACGCGGAGAACTGAAAGCAAGGAGGGCGGAGACAGGACACTGGCACAAGCGAACACTGGGAGAACTGAAAGCAAGGAGGGCGGAGACAAGGACACTGGCACGAGCGAGAACGGGGAGAACTGAAACAAGGAGGGTGGAGACAGGACACTGGCACGAGTGAAGACAGGGAGAACTGAAAAGAAGGAAGGCGGAGATAAGGACACTTGCACGAGCGAACACGGGCAGAACTGAAAGCAAGGATGGCAGAGACAGGACACTGGCACGAGTGAATTCAGGGAGAACTGAAAGCAAGGAGGGGGGACAGGACACTAGCCCGAGCGTACACGGGGAGAACTGAAACCAAGGAGGGCGGAGACAAGGACACTGGCACGAGCGAACACAGGGAGAACTGAAAGCAATGAGGGCGGTGACAAGGACACTGGCACGAGCGAACACAGGGAGATCTGAAAGCAGGGAGGGGCGGAGACAAGGACACTGGGACGAGCGAAAACGGGGAGAACTGAAAATAAGGAAGGCGAGGACAAGGACACTGGCATGAGCGAACACAGGGAGAACTGAAAGCAAGGAGGTCGGAGACAAGGACACTGGCACGAGCGAAAACGGGGAGAACTGAAGGCAAGGAGGGTGGAGACAGGACACTGCCACGAGTGAACACAGGGAGAACTGAAAGCAAGGAGGGGGGACAGGACACTGGCACGAGCGATCACAGGGAGACCTGAAAGCAAGGCGGGCGGAGACAAGGACACTGGCATGAGCGAACACAGGGAGAACTGAAAACAGGGAAGGCGGAGTCTCGGACACTGGCACGAGCGATCACGGGGAGAACTGAAAGCAAGAATGACAGAGACAGGACACTGGCACGAGAGTACACAGGGAGAACTGAAAGCAAGGTGGGGGGACAGGACACTGGCCCGAGCATACACGGGGAGAACTGAAAGCAAGGATGGCAGAGGCAGGACACTGGCACGAGTGAACACAGGGAGAACTGAAAGCAAGGAGGGGGGACAGGACACTAGCCCGAGCGTACACGGGGAGAACTGAAACCAAGGAGGGCGGAGACAAGGACACTGGCACGAGCGAACACAGGGAGAACTGAAAGCAATGAGGGCGGTGACAAGGACACTGGCACGAGCGAACACAGGGAGATCTGAAAGCAGGGAGGGCGGAGACAAGGACACTGGCACGAGCGAAAACGGGGAGAACTGAAAACAAGGAAGGCGAGGACAAGGACACTGGCATGAGCGAACACAGGGAGAACTGAAAGCAAGGTGGGTGGAGACAAGTACACTGGCACGAGCGAATACGGGGAGAACTGAAAGCAAGGAGTGTGGAGACAGGACACTGGCATGAGTGAACACAGGGAGAACTGAAAGCAAGGAGGGCGGAGACAAGGACAGTGGCACGAGCGAAAACGCGGAGAACTGAAAGCAAGGAGGGTGGAGACAGAACAATGGCAGGAGTGAACACAGGGAGAACTGAAAGCAAGGATGGCAGAGACAGGACACTGGCACGAGTGAGCTCACGGAGAACTGAAAGCAAGGAGGGCGGAGACAGGACACTGGCACGAGCGAACACTGGGAGAACTGCAAGCAAGGAGGATGGAGACAAGAACACTGGCACGAGTGAAGACAGGGAGAACTGAAAAGAAGGAAAGTGGAGACTAGGACACTGGCACGAGTGAACACAGGGAGAACTGAAAGCAAGGAGGGGGGACAGGACACTGGCACGAGTGAACACAGGGAGAACTGAAAGCAAGGAAGGTGGACAGGACACTGGCCCGAGTGTACACGGGGAGAACTGAAACCAAGGAGGGCTGAGACAAGGACACTGGCATGATCGAACACAGGGAGAACTGAAAGCAATGAGGGCGGTGACAAGGACACTGGCACGAGCGAACACAGGGAGAACTGAAAGCAGGGAGGGCGGAGACAAGGACACTGGCAGGAGTGAACACAGGGAGTACTGAAAGCAAGGATGGCAGAGACAGAACACTGGCACGAGTGAACACAGGGAGAACTGAAAGCAAGGATGGCAGAGACAGGACACTGGCACGAGTGAGCTTACGGAGAACTGAAAGCAAGGAGGGCGGAGACAGGACACTGGCACGAGCGAACACTGGGAGAACTGCAAATAAGGAGGACGGAGACAAGAACACTGGCACGAGAGAACACTGGGAGAACTGAAAGCAAGGAGGGCAGAGACAGAACAATGGCACGAGTGAACACAGGGAGAACTGAAAGCAAGGATGGCAGAGACAGGATACTGGCACGAGTCAACACGGGGAGATCTGAAAGCAAGGAGGGCGGAGACAGGACACTGGCACGAGCGAATACTGGGAGAACTGAAAGCAAGGAGTGTGGAGACAGGACACTGGCATGAGTGAACACAGGGAGAACTGAATGCAAGGAGGGCGGATACAAGGACACTGGCACGAGGGAAAACGGGGAGAACTGAAAGCAAGCAGGTTGGAGACAAAACACTGGCATGAGTGAACAAAGGGAGAGTTGAAAGCAATGAGGGCGTAGACAAGGTCGCTGGCACGAGCGAACACAGGGAGAAATGAAAGCAAGGAGGGCGGAGACAGAACACTAGCACGAGTGTACACAGGGAGAACTGAAAGCAAGGATGGCAGAGACAGGACACTGGCAGGAGTGAACACAGGGAGAACTGAAAGCAAGTAGGGGGGACAGGACACTGGCACGAGCGAACACGGGAGAACTGAAAGCAAGGAGGGCGGAGACAGAACACTGGCACGATTGAACACAGGGAGAACTGAAAGCAAGGATGGCAGAGACAGGGCACTGCCACGAGTGAGCACGCGGAGAACTGCAGGCAAGGAGGGCGGAGACAGGACACTGGCACGAGCGAACACTGGGAGAACTGAAAGCAAGGAGGGCGGAGACAAGGACACTGACACGAGCGAAAACGGAGAGAACAGAAACAAAGGAGGGCGGAGACAAGGACACTGGCACGAGCGAAAACGGGGAGAACTGAAACAAGGAGGGTGGAGACAGGACACTGGCACGAGTGAAGACAGGGAGAACTGAAAAGAAGGAAGGCGAAGATAAGGACACTGGCACGAGCGAACACGGTGAGAACTGAAAGCAAGGATGGCAGAGACAGGACACTGGCACGAGTGAACACAGGGAGAACTGAAAGCAAGGAGGGGGGACAGGACACTAGCCTGAGCATACACGGGGAGAACTGAAACCAAGGAGGGCGGAGACAAGGACACTGGCAGGAGCGAACACAGGGAGAACTGAAAGCAATGAGGGCGGTGACAAGGACACTGGCACGAGCGAACACAGGGAGATGTGAAAGCAGGGAGGGCAGAGACAAGGACACTGGCACGAGCGAAAACGGGGAGAACTGAAAACAAGGAAGGCGAGGACAAGGACACTGGCAAGAGCGAACACAGGGAGAACTGAAAGCAAGGTGGGTGGAGACAAGTACACTGGCACGAGCGAATACGGGGAGAACTGAAAGCAAAGAGTGTGGAGACAGGACACTGGCATGAGTGAACACAGGGAGAACTGAAAGCAAGGAGGGGGGACAGGACACAGGCCCGAGCGAACACGGGAGAACTGAAAGCAAAGAGGGCGGTGACAGAACACTGGCACGAGTGAACACAGGCAGAACTGAAAGCAAGGATGACAGAGACAGTACACTGGCACGAGTGAGCACACAGAGAACTGAAAGCTAGGAGGGTGGAGACAGGACACTGGCACAAGCGAACACTGGGAGAACTGAAAGCAAGGAGGGCGGAGACAAGAACACTGGCACGAGCGAACACAGGGAGAACTGAAAGCAATTAGGGTGGAGACAAGGACACTGGCACGAGAGAACACTGGGAGAACTGAAAGCAACGAGGGCGGAGACAGGACACTGGCACGAGTGAACACAGGGAGAACTGAAAGCAATGATGGCAGAGACAGGACACTGGCATGAGCGAACACTGGGAGTACTTAAAGCAAGGAAGGCGGAGACAGATCACTGGCACGAGTGAACACACGGAGAACTGAATGCAAGGAGGGCGGACACAGAACACTGGCACGAGTGAACACAGGGAGAACTAAAAGCAAGAATGACAGAGACAGAACACTGGCACGAGTGAACACAGGGAGAACTGAAAGCAAGGAGTGGGGACAGGACACTGGGCCGAGCGAACACGGGGAGAACTGAAAGCAAGGAGGGTGGAGACAAGGACACTGGCTCAAGCGAACACAGGGAGAACTGAAAGAAATGAGGGCGGAGACAAGGACACTTGCTCTAGCGAACACAGGGAGAACTGAAAGCAAGGAGGGCGGAGACAAGGACACTGGCATGAGCGAAAACGGGGAGAACTGAAAGCAAGGAGGGTGGAGACAGGACACTGTCATGAGTGAACACATGGGCACTGAAAGCAATGAGGGCGGAGACAAGGACACTGGTACGAGCGAAAACGGGGGAACTGAAAACAAGGAAGGCGAGGACAAGGACTCTGGCACGAGCGAACACAGGGAGAACTGAATGCAAGGAGGGCGGAGACAAGGACACTGGCAAGAGCGAAAACGGTGAGAACTGAAAGCAAGGAGGGTGGAGACAGGACACTGGCACGAGTGAAGACAGGGAGAACTGAAAAGAAGGAAGGCGGAGACAAGGACACTGGCACGAGCGAACACGGGGAGAACCGAAAGCAATTATGGCAGAGACAGGACACTGGCTCGAGTAAACACAGGGAGAACTGAAAGCAAGGAGGGAAGACAGGACAGTAGCCCGAGCGTACACGGGGAGAACTGAAACCAAGGAGGGCGGAGACAAGGATACTGGCACGAGCGAACACAGGGAGAACTGAAAGCAATGAGGGCGGTGACTAGGACACTGGCACGAGCGAACACAGGGAGATTTGAAAGCAGGGAGTGGGAGACAAGGACACTGGCACGAGCGAAAACGGGGAGAACTGAAAACAAGGAAGGCGAGGACAAGGACACTGGCACGAGCGAACACAGGGAGAACTGAAAGCAAGGTGGGTGGAGACAAGTACACTGGCACGAGCGAATACGGGGAGAACTGAAAGCAAGGAGTGTGGAGACAGGACACTGGCATGAGTGAACACAGGGAGACCTGAAAGCAATGAGGGCGGAGACAAGGACACTGGCACGAGCGAACACAGGGAGAATTGAATGCAAGGAGGGCGGAGACAGAACACTGTCACGAGTGAACACATGGAGAACTGAAAGCAAGGATGGCAGAGAGAGGACACTGGAACGAGTGAGCTCACGGATAACTGAAAGCAAGGAGGGCGGAGACAGGACACTGGCACGAGCGAACACTGGGAGAACTGCAAGCAAGGAGGACAGAGACAGAACAATGGCACGAGTGAACACAGGGAGAACTGAAAGCAAGGATGGCAGAGACAGGATACTGGCACGAGTGAACACGGGGAGATCTGAAAGCAAGGAGTGCGGAGACAGGACACCGGCACGAGCGAACACTGGGAGAACTGAAAGCAAGGAGGGCGGAGACAGGACACTGGCACGATTGAACACAGGGAGAACTGAAAGCAAGGATGGCAGAGACAGGACACTGGCATGAGTGAACACGGGGAGAACTGAAAGCAAGGAGGGCAGAGACAGGACACTGGCACCAGCGAACACAGGGAGAACTGAAAGCAATGAGGGCGGAGACAAGAACACTAGCTCGAGCGAACACTGGGAGAACTAAAAGCAAGGAGGGCGGAGACAGATCACTGGCACGAGTGAACACACGGAGAACTGAAAGCAAGGACGGCAGAGACAGGACACTGGCACGCGTGAACAGAGGGAGAACTGAAAACAAGTTGGGGGGACAGGACACTGGCCCGAGCGAACACAGCGAGAACTGAAAGCAAGGAGGGCGGAGACAAGGACACTGGCACGAGCGAACACAGGGAGAACTGAAAGCAATGAGGGCGGAGACAAGGACACTGGCACGTGCGAACACAGGGAGAACTGAAAGCAATGAGGGCGGAGCCAAGGACACTGGCACGTGCGAACACAGGGAGAACTGAAAGCAAGGATGGCGGAGACAAGGACACTGGCACGAGCGAACACAGAGTAGAATTGAAAGCAAGGAGGGCGGAGACAGAACACTGGCACGAGTGAACACAGGGAGAACTGAAAGCAAGAATGGCAGAGACAGGACACTGGCACGAGTGAACACAGGGAGAACTAAAAGCAAGGAGGGGGGACAGGACACTGTGCCGAGCGAACACAGGGAGAACTGAATGCAAGGAGGGTGGAGACGAGGACACTGGCTCGAGCGAACACAGGGAGAACTGAAAGCAATGAGGGCGGAGACAAGGACACTTGCTCGAGCGAACACAGGGAGAACTGAAAGCAAGGAGGGCGGAGACAAGGACACTGGCACGAATGAAAACGGGGAGAACTGAAAACAAGGAAGGCGAGGACAAGGACACTGGCACGAGCGAACACAGGGAGAACTGAAAGCAAGGAGGGCGGAGACAAGGACACTGGCATGAGCGAAAACGGTTACAACTGAAAGCAAGGAGGGTGGAGACAGGACAGTGGCACGAGTGAACACGGGGAGAACTGTAAGCAAGGAGTGCAGAGACAGGACACTGTCACGAGCGAACACGGGTAGAACGGAAAGCAAGGATGGCAGAGACAGGACACTGGCACAAGCGAACACGGTGAGAATTGAAAGCAAGGAGAGCAGAGACAAGGACACTGGCTTGCGCGAACACAGGGAGAACTGAAACAAGGAGATCATAGACCAGGACACTGGCACAAGCGAACACGGTGAGAATTGAAAGCAAGGAGGGGGGGCGACAGGACAATGTCATGAGCGACCACGTGTAGAACTGAAGGCAAGGAGGGCGGAGACAAGGATACTGGCACGAGTGAACATGGGCAGAACTGAAAGCAAGGAGGGCGGAGACAAGGACACTGGCACGAGGGAACACGGGGAGAACTGAAAGCAAGGATGGCGGAGACAGGACACTGGCACTAGTGAACACATTGAGAATTGAAGGCAAGGAGGGCGGAGACAAGGACACTGGCACGAGCGAAAACGGGGAGAACTGAAAGAAAGGAGGGGGACGGGACACTGGCTCGAGGGAACAAGGGGAGAACTGAAAGCAAGGAGGGTCGAGACAGGACACTGGCACGAGGAACAAGGGGAGAACTGAAAGCAAGGAGGGCGGAGACAAGGACACTGGCACGCGCAAAAACGGGGAGAACTGAAAACAAGGAAAGCGAGGACAAGGACTCTGGCACGAGTGAACACAAGGAGAACTGAAAGCAAGGAGGGCGGATATAAGGACACTGGTACGAGCGAAAACGGGGAGAACTGAAAGCAAGGAGGGTGGAGGCAGGACACTGGCACGAGTGAACACAGGGAGAACTGAAAACAAGGAAGGCGGAGACAAGGACACTGGCACGAGCGAACACGGGGAGAACTGAAAGCAAGGAGGGGGGACAGGACACTTTCACGAGCGAACACTGGGGGGAACTGAAAGCAAGGAGGGCGGAGACAGGACACTGGCATGAGCGACTTCGGGTAGAACTGAAAGCAAGGAGGGCGGAGACAAGGACACAGGCACGAGGGAACACGGGGAGAACTGAAAGCAACGATGGCGGAGACAGGACACTGGCACTAGTGAACACATTGGGAATTGAAGGCAAGGAGGGCGGAGACAAGGACACTGGCACGAGCGAAAACGGGGAGAACTGAAAGCAAGGAGGGGTGACGGGACACTGGCACGAGGGAACAAGGGGAGAACTGAAAGCAAGGAGGGTGGAGACAAGGACACTGGCACGCGCGAGAACGGGGAGAACTGAAATCAAGGAAGGCGAGGACAAGGACTCTGGCACGAGTGAACACAGGGAGAACTGAAATCAAGGAGGGCGGAGACAAGGACACTGGCACGAGCGAAAACGGGGAGCACTGAAAGCAAGGAGGGTGGAGCCAGGATACTGGCACGAGTGAACACAGGGAGAACTGAAAACAAGGAAGGCGGAGACAAGGACACTGGCACGTGCGAACACGGGGAGAACTGAAAGCAAGGAGGGCGGAGACTAGGACACTGGCACGAGCGAACACAGGGAGAACTGAAAGCAAGGAGGGGGGACAGACACTTTCACGAGCGAACACTGGGAGAACTGAAAGCAAGGAGGGCGGAGACAGAACACTGGCATGAGCGACCACGGGTAGAACTGAAGGCTAGGAGGGCGAAGACAGGACACTGGCATGAGTGAACACTGGGATAACTGAAAGCAATGAGGGTGGAGACAGAACACTGGCATGAGCGACCACGTGTGGAACTGAAGGCAAGTAGGGGTGAGACAAAGTTACTGGCACGAGCGAACACGGGGAGAACTGAAAGCAAGGAGGGCGGAGACAGGACACTGACATGAGCGACCACGGGTAGAACTGCAAGCAAGGAGGGCGGAGACAAGGACACTGGCACGAGGGAACACGGGGAGAACTGAAAACAAGGATGGCGGAGACAGGACACTGGCACTAGTGAACACATTGATCATCGATGGCAAGTAGGGCGGAGACAAGGACACTGGCACGAGCGAAAAGGGGAGAACTGAAAGCAAGGAGGGGGGACGGGACACTTGCACGAGGGAACAAGGGGAGAACTGAAAACAAGGAAGGCGGAGACAAGGACACTGGCACGCGCGAAAACGGGGAGAACTGAAAACAAGGAAGGCGAGGACAAGGACTCTGGCACGAGTGAACACAGGGAGAACTGAAAGCAAGGAGGGCGGAGACAAGGACACTGGCACGAGCGAAAACGGGGAGAACTGAAAACAAGAAAGGCGAGGACAAGGACTCTGGCACGAGTGAACACAGGGAGAACTGAAAGCAAGGAGGGCGGAGACAAGGACACTGGCACGTGCGAAAACGGGGACATCTGAAAGTAAGGAGGGTGGAGACTGGACACTGGCACGAGTGAACATAGGGAGAACTGAAAACAAGGAAGGCGGAGACAAGGACACTGGCACGAGCGAACACGGGGAGAACTGAAAGCAAGGAGGGCGGAGACTAGGACACTGGCACGAGCAAACACAGGAAGAACTGAAAGCAAGTAGGGGGGACAGGACACTTTCACGAGCGAACACTGGGATAACTGAAAGCAATGAGGGTGGAGACAGAACACTGGCATGTGCGACCACGTGTGGAACTGAAGGCAAGGAGGGGGGAGACAAGGTTACTGGCACGAGCGAACACGGGGAGAACTGAAAGCAAGGAGGGCGGAGACAGGACACTGGCATGAGCGACCACGGGTAGAACTGAAAGCAAGGTGGGCGGAGACAAGGACACTGGCACGAGCGTACACGGGGAGAACTGAAAGCAAGGAGGGTGGAGACTGGACACTGGCACGAGTGAACACAGGGAGAACTGAAAACAAGGAAGGCGGAGACAAGGACACTGGCACGAGCGAACACGGGGAGAACTGAAAGCAAGGAGGGTGGAGACAGAACACTGGCATGTGCGACCACGTGTGGAACTGAAGGCAAAGAGGGGGGAGACAAGGTTACTGGCACGAGCGAACACGGGGAGAACTGAAAGCAAGGAGGGCGGAGACAGGACACTGGCATGAGCGACCACGGTAGAACTGAAAGCAAGGAGGGCGGAGACAAGGACACTGGCACGAGCGTACACGGGGAGAACTGAAAGCAAGGATGGCGGAGACAGGACACTGGCACGAGTGAACACAGGGAGAACTGAAAGCAAGGAGGGGGGGACAGGACACGGGCACGAGGGAACACGGGGAGAACTTAAAACAAGGAGGGCGGAGACAATCACCCTGGCACGAGCGAACATGGGGAGATCTGAAAGCAAGGAGGGCTGTGCGGCGGTCGCTGTATTACAAAGTATTACAAGTATTACAAAGTTAGATCCGATTAACATTTAACAAGTTGGTAAAATTAATCGCCAAGAAAATCATATAAAACTAATTTTCCCATACAATCTAAGATTACCGTTTCCTTGCCTGACCAGATGACCATCGTATCATGGGGGCGAAATAATTTTCCGTGACCTGTATTAATTATTATATTAAATTGGCAAGAGAGCGATCAGCCACAAAGGCTACCGGAGCCGTTAAGTTCAAACTCGGAGAGCCGACGTCCTCGCGGAATGGCTATTCTGTTCCCGGCGTCTTTGACGAGTCGTCGCGCAGCCAGTCCGCCACTCTAGGAGGCGTGAACCCGGACCTTGCGCGCCAGAGCGACTTTTTAACTGTACTCTCGTTCAGGTTGGTAACACGTTACTAGTTCTGCCGGCGGAGAATCAGCGGTGCGAAAATCGCGTTAAGAAAACTGGCGTCGGCGACGTGGGCGACGTGGGCGCTCTCAGTTCGGCAGTTGTCTCAGACGCTTGCAGTTCTTAGCAGGACAGGTCCGCGATCGCCTAAACCGCCTTGCTCAGTCTTGGTGATATTTCGTTGACTGACAGGAACTTCACAGTTCCATCCAACACGTATTCACGATTGAAGTGAAGTAATTGCATTCGGTCGCGAGTTTAATAAATATGCAACGGTCTGCTTTCGGGCGACAAGCGCGATGATTACTAAGATGCTTTTCCTTAAGTTTTTGTGTCGCCCCTGTTTCGAGATCAGTTTACTGTCTTCATGACCAACGGAAATTTTCACGAAAGTCAATATGCTCTCTTTCACTCGCGTTAGAACTGGTCGAACTATTTGACTGTGCTTTATTTACGATATTTGCTCCCTAATGTATGTCCTACAGTAAGAATCAGTAAGCCGCGGTGGATTAGCCGAGCGGTCTATGGCGCCTCTCTGTTGAGCGCGCGGTTGCTCGCCGTCGGAGGTTCTAGTCCTCCCTGGGGCATGGGTGTGTGTCTTGTCCTTAGGTTAATTTAACGTAGTTAAAATAGTTTGTAAGCTACAGACTGATGACCATACAGTTTGGTCCGATAGATTTAGAAACATTTGAACATTTGAGCAATCAGTAAGCTTTTAATAAGATGTAACAGGCTACCTCGTAACTCTATATGCTACTTTCAGAATACAAAGATTATTTCAATAAACTCCCCGACTTCTTGTCTGTAGCCTTCCCCTGTTGCTATCAGTTTTATTTACTTACAAAACAATAGAAACCCCTGCTAGAAGAGAGGAGGTCCGATACTAGCAACGGTCACAGCAACAGAAGTTTAACAGGTAAGTCACCTGTTAATTGGGAAGAGGAAGTCAGGCACATTGATTTAAGTCATAATCTCGTTTCTTTCTTCCCACAAGCTACCACAGGAAGAGACAGGAGCTACAGCAGGTGTCCATCACGGTCGCTGAATCGGTTCCTGCCTATACAGTGGGAGGACACCACAATGTAAGTGAGTCTCGACGTGGCGCACGAGCGGTTGGGCGCGGTATCTCCGAACAGCGGTGACGTGGAGATTTTGCATGCCGGAAGCGATATTGCGAGAATGTGTAACGGCACGAAATCACTACAGACAGTTACCGGCTTCTCGTCTTATCGCTAAAATTATTTTTAGATGAGTGTGTTCTGTGTTATACAGAATTGCCGAACATTGCATTGCCTTTCTCTGTAGCCGGTCTGCAATAGGTGGCGGCGTTCGTCCGAGCGCAAATGACAACATAAGCGTTACGAGGACTACTGAGCTGGCGGCAAAGAAAAGCTAATATAAAAAAGAGTACGTCTAAACGTAGTGTTGTGACGGGTTGAAAATACTGAAGAGCGGGCGAGCATTATTGGTTTAGTACGTATGTAGTCTGCTGAATTCGCTAATAGTTGGCCTTGAGTAGAGAAGACTCCCTTTATCAAGATATTAGAGACGCTGATGCAGTCACACGGAAATGGTACGTCATGGATGAGATGATTAATGGTTATCTCAATAAATTAAACAGACGGGAATTCTACTTTCCTAGATGCGATTTAAAGTTTTATTCGAATTTCAGAAAATAGAGGCTAAATTATATACTATTAAAAGTGTACGTAATTTTTTTTTGTCGAGCTGAGTGATGACTTTTCAAGCGGTGTCCGCGATTAATGCGTGAACTATGGTTTTATGAATTACTTTACTAATAATAATAAGGTGATAATTGTTTCGGACGGGCAGCGTGCTGTAATTGGTATTGTGGGTGTAGTCCATCCATCAGTGGGAGCCGATGCATCATTCTTGCGAGATACTGTTTCGTGCAATTGTATGGTAGCAGCTGATCTTTTTGTAGCAGTTGGTTTAGAAATATTTCGGGACCGTACGTTAATACCTCAGACTCGTAAAAGTATTATTGGCGAATTGTTATGCCTCCTTTCTGATTGCAAAGTCAATGAAATAATAAAAATAAGGCCGGGCGATTGATCGCGCGTATTGGAGACTTTTTAATATTCATAACAATAACAATTATTTCGCAAAATACAACCAAGAAGGGTAACCGACTTTACAATACTTCAACTTTGGAAGAAAAGCTGATAAGTGGCGATACTCAAAATGATGGGGGTTAAGAGTTTGCGAATAGTTTCATATCATGAGACGGTAAGGCCTACAGTCGACCCCAGGTACAATTTTATTTTTTTAATAGTCATTTACTATGGGTGCATTACAAGTGGCGAAGTGGCGGTATCGTAGGAGATAATTATTTTTATTTATTTAAATACTTATTTATTTTTTCTTATTTTTACTTATTTTTTGTACTGTGTTAAAGAGATAGTGTGGATGAATTCAGTGAGGATGATCTCGTTCACTTCTACGATACTTGTACTGAACTAAATAATAATTTACAAGTTGGATTCGAATAATTTATCCATCGCGTCTGCTTCAAGTTGTACGAAAGACGTGAGAACAATTTATTAATTTTTTGGAAAAAAAGGTATTTCCTTTTTAATTGTAAAGATAAGAAATTTATAAGGTGCATAGTTACAAATGAAATCGCTGACAAGAAACACAAAAAAGAAATGAAAGGATGTATGTTTACGCCAAGTTTACGTATAATTATAAGAAGATGATTCAAACTGTTGTTTTGTGTGACTCTTAGAAAGGTATAGTGATAATTTTTTAATTTAGTAACTGATAGTTATTTCGTTCATTTAGCCTGTGCGAGATTTACAGACTAAAGATTACTTTAAACTGTTCAATATTGTCTGAAAGGAATACAGATTACGTGATAATACTGTTAAATAAAATAAAAAATACAGTATCTTTGTATACGAAGATTAAGGAACAAATATTTACGAATGGATTTTTATCGGTGGTTATCAAAACTGGTAGGTGACACTGCGAAACGAATTCTGGAATTTAGTGAAATTAGTAAGCAGTCAGTAGTGCACATGTTCCTTAGTGCTGTTGCCATTAATTCTGAATTTTCTTTTCAATAAGTCGCTGGGCTGGCGACTGCAGGGCCTCTACTTGAATTGGTAAAAGTACAGAAACTGGATAGTTTGTTTTACAGGATCGTATAAAGTGAAATCGAGTAGTTCTACTCGTACTTATCACTGTTAAGTAACAGTTTTGCCCGCGCCCTCCCCCTATCTGCGCTCTGCGCCGACGTCGCGGCTGCGGCTGCGGCTGCGGCTGCGGCTGCGGGACTTCGGCAGCAGCGCGTCGGCGTCGGCGTCGGCGTCGGCGCGGCGTCGGTGCCACTGCGTAGGGCGGGGCAGGGGGAGGGGGCGGGGCCGGGGGCGGCGCGTCTGGGCAGGCGCCGGCAGCGGTCGCTGTGCTTCCCGAAGTAGGCGGGCAGCCGCAGGTCCGGCATCGGCAGGCGGCTGGGCAGCCCGCGCCTCCTGAGCTGCTACAGCAGCACGGTCGCGACTCTGAACGCCGGCGGCGGCCCGGCCGCGGAAGTCGTGTGGGATGCCTGGCCACGCGCTGTTCGGAAGGAGCCGGCAGGGACTCGTCCGGGTTACAGTTTAGGACGCACTACTCGGAAAATCCCGAGAAAAATCGATCCGAAGTTTCCGAGTGTCTTACGAGTATAAGATGTCGGTCCATTGCCGAGTCGGTGTATGGCCTAGATGGTTAGGGCTCTGACTTTCACACCGGAGGTTGAAAGACGACCATCTGTCGTCTTCCATTTATTTTTGTATAGTTTCTGTAAAGTTATAATTTATTTGTTGGTGCTAGATTATCATTTTGTTAAAACTTAAACCCCACTCTTTTCGAGGCTTGAGGGATAGTATTTTTATTTCGTGTGTTAAAATATTAGTTAATATTGCTACGTATTACTTATTTTGTTATGTTAACAATCGATTATTACATTAATTAATGTGGCACAAGTACGGCTTTCCCGCTACGCCACTGTCCCCGTGAGAATGTGCAGTTGTTGTCGTACGAGTGTGTGCGAGACTTTGTGGGTGTTTGAATGTGGGTAGTGATAGCTCGCTTTGCATCGTTCTCTCTGGCTCAAAGTTTATAGCTGCTGAGGTGACCACCACACGCTTTCAAATGTTCAAATGTTTGTAAAGCTTATGGGACTTAACTACGGGGTCATCTGTCCCTAAACTTACAAACTACTTATGAACTACTTACGAACTAGGACAGCACAAATATTCGTGCCCGAGGGGGGTTCGAACCCCCGACCGTAGTGGCCGTGCTGACCGTGACTGTAGCGCCTCAGTCACCTCTGCCACCGTGGCCGGCCCACACGCTTTGCTTGCAGTCTAGTTAGCGGACCTACACCAGTGCGAGTGAACTCACTCTCCGTCCCCACCACCGTTTTTTCGTGGATTTTCCAGCTTCCGCATTTGATTCGTTCTGGGCTGCTCGTCTGGTGACGTAAGGTTGGTTCTGCTCTTGTTTCTGGAGATGATAGTGTTTCATTGACTAGCACGTTTAACTTAGATTCGTCAACTTAGAATAATTCTTTCCAATATTTTCTCCGATTGTGTCCGGAAATGTGTTCTCGTTTTTCAATTCCGTCATTTCTAATAGATAAACGCGGTGTGTGTTTGATAATTGCATGGTATGTTAAAGCCTTTTGTGATCGTGTTGGGTGTATGAACTGTTTGTAAATGCTTTCTAGATTTGTGGGGCCTGATTTCTAATAGGAGATATGTTCATTTTATACAGTCCATGTAAAATTCTTCTCATCGTTTCATTCCATGAGTGATATATGTTCCACATGGTTGGTTCATTGAACAAAGCCTTCAGCTTCCACTCTTGTTTGTTTCATGCCCATCAGGCAAGTAACTATGCGAGTATCCTCCTGATTTCTACTAATATGTCGCGATCTTAATTTTGCTGTCTTTTCTCCGTCAGGTAGTACGCACTCTGTCTTTGTCTGTAATTCTCTCTGAGCCTTGTTCAACCTCCTTCAATAGCTTCCTTATGTAATTCTAAACATTTCTATGAGTTACAAGCTGTAATTTTTAATTGTATTTTTCTGACGTAATTATTTCACTCTTACGAGTTTTTGAGACTGGACTTCACCCGTCTCTGTAAGCGCTCCCTATCGCTGCATTTCTTTTGCTTCTTCATGTAATTCTAAACATTTCTATGGGTTGCATGCCATAACTCTTATTTTTATTTTTCCGACTTCGTAATTATTTCATTTTTGTGGTTTTCCTGAGACAGGACCTCATCCGTCTCTGTAATCGCCCCCTGTCGCGTGTAGCTGTATTTCATTCGCTTCCTTATATAATTCTAAGCATTTCTATGGGTTGCATGCAGCAGTAAATTTTCTTTATTTTTCGGAAATTTATTCAATTTTATCGGTGAGTCCGAGTTTCGACATCTGGGGTATACAGCTAGTCGCCAGAGTTCGCGCCACTTCTCTTATAAAACCAGTATCTAGCTCGATTTGTAACACTGCGACTTAAGAATCGACCGTGATTTTTTCTAATGAATCCGACTTTCAACTACTTGACGTTCAGTGGAGAGCGTTCATGTAACGTAGCCGTGTGTCACCGTTAGCGTATTTGCTCGCGGTCCAATATACATGTAATTTAACTCGGCTATACACACGCACCATCTCAAAAAAGGCACGACAGACCGGAGCGAGCTTCAATGTGTTTTTGGATGTTGTGTTTTGTGCTACCTCCGACTTGCTGAAGTTCGCCTGCGACAGCGGCGCCTGCTTTCGCCACGTCTCAGCACGCTGTTTTTGGTGAGATTCGCTTTGTCATTACGTGTGTGTGAGCGAATGAGTGTAGTTTGTGAATCCTTCCCCCGCAGTAGCGATTAAACTTGCATAATTTAGGCTTGGCACCGTCCGCATCAATTGATGTAAGAGATGCATTTTTATTATATTAACCAAATTGGTTCCCTATTTTGATTGTTTTTATCTGAATAAACAAGCCTAAGTTCAGCATAATCCGTAAGTTGCCTATAAATTGTAGTTTTAGAGCACCTTCCCTCTTTCATTTAATATTGTTTCACGAGTGCTTAAAATAAGATCAGGTGCCAATTTTCATAAGTGTAAATTCCGTTGCGGCATAAATGTTTCTTAGCCACCTTTCTAAGATTGTGGTGGTTTGGTTGTTAATGCCTGTGTAATAACGTGTGAACTGGTATTTTTGTGTCCCAGCCTCGTCGCCGCTTTTGTGTCTCGTTTCCGTCGTTGGTGTCGGTGGCCGAGTGGAATGAGACCGACACAGGAATAAAGATAGCACGCTGGTGCAGGTACGGAGGGGAGCAGCCAGAAACTAGAAACACTAGAGTAAATTAGAACGAGATATATATTGCACAGAATTTATACAATACTTAACATTTACATAGTACTGCAGAATGCTGATACATAGTTGTTAGAGGCCTGCCTAGTGCCTATCCGATAGCCAAGTCTTTACTGGTGCCTATCTGATTCCGAAGGTCCGAAGGTTGCTATCTCAGTCCCAAGTGAACGATGTCGTTCAGTGGTGGCCACGAGCGGAGTTGTAGCAGAGGGCGCTCGTGGCTGACGTCGTAAGAACGCCGCGCCGTGCGTGCATGGCGGCGTGCGGCGAAAGTAGGTGGCGCGCACTTTGGACTTGTGCGACACCACAGGTATGTATATTGATCACTGTAGTATTAACATGGTCTTATTGTAGTAATTTGAAACGAGCCAGTTCTCAGGGAACAAGGCTTTATAGCAGGAACTAACCAGTAGTTCGACCAATTATTCAGAAATTTTCAAATGTTGTTCAAATGTTTGTTAAGCTTATGGGACTTAACTACGGGGTCATCAGTCCCTAAACTTACAAACTACTTACGAACTAGGATGGCACAAATATCCATGCTCGAGGGGGGATTCGAACCCCCGACCGTAGTGGCCGTGCTGACCGTGACTGGAGAGCCTCAGACACCTCGGCCACCGCGGCCGGCTCAGAAATTTTCCCAAACCTACTTTATCTATAAAAATTAGTACGATATTGAATAAAAATTATTTTCTTTTTGTCCAACAACACAATTCATGGCGGTGGCTTTTCCATTTTTCATTGTAACTTATGTTATGGGAAACATTGGATTTTTATTGAGAATAACAAAGTCAATTGGGAAATGTTGGATTTTTATACGTATATTAATTAGAAAGATGAACCGCAGTGGTAATTGTCGTAAAAACAAACACAGCAATAACTTTGCGACTTGTTGCACAACATATAGAAGCGCGAATTAATTCCTCTTTAGTTACGAATGTTTTTCCACTCAAAAGTTCCAATCAGTTATTATTATTTTTATTATAAAGTTCTGCGGCCAATAACATAGCATCGCGAGAAATATCTTCCGAAGATGTCGATGCAATTCAATTAAATTTTTTCCGTCAAGAGCTTTTCATATTAGACAACTGCGTCCTTGACTCGTAATTTTGATCGATCACTATCAACGGATTGTTGGGGAATTCCTTCTTCCGTTCGAGACGAGCCAGCCGCTCGCTGAGGCGCCACCCACCTCCTGGCGTCGTCGCCGTGCAGCCGGCGCAGGTTCTCGACGTACTGCAGCATGGCGTCGACGGCGGCGGCGACGCGCCGCTCCTGCTGCACCGCGCCGAGGCTCTGCAACAGGCGGCGAGCGGCTCAGAACAGGAACAGCTCCAGGCTCTCTGCATGAGCACACAGCCACTACCCGCTGTACGTAAATGCGGTACAAACGGTGAAGAAATCGACCGACAGCTTTTATTCTTCCTCACTTAACCGAATCAAACATTTATTTTGTTAGCATTCCAAGTGCACAATATGAACGGAATTCATCGTCAGACAAGGTGTTTTGGCACTTCCTCAGTATACTTTACGATGGTGAAACTTTTGTGCAAACATTAATTTCGGATGAGTTTCAGAAACCTTCACGTCTTTGTTTCAGTGCCTGTTGTATTCTCCAATGTGTAGATATTTTATACCGCCAAAAAATGAAACAGAGCTGCCTGAAACAGGTAATATAAATAGACTGTGAAAATGAAATACCCCATCAGATACGTAACTGTAAATCAGCTTCTTACCTTCTGAATACAGCAACCAGACAATGCCAAATTCTTTTAAGAACACCAAGTATGCCACAACCTTTTTCTTAACCGAGTGCATTAGCATTAGGGCATCTAGCGCATATATTAGCATTTTTAATGCTGTAAGACAAATACCTTACAGTAGCGTCAACTGCTCGAAAGTCATCAACTGTCATCATAGGGTTCAACTTCACAAAGAGCATCTAGTGTGGCTATGTGTCCTTCACATATGGAACTATACACAGCTTTGCAAACTCCTTTCAGCTGTTATACCTATATGTAAAGCTGATGACCTTTAAATTCTGTGTTACAAGTTGCTAATATTAATTTCATAAACAAAAATGCGAACTGCACTGAGGTAAATGATCCCGTACCCCCAATGACCCCGTACTTTACACAATTATAGAATGAAACTTTTTCAACTTCCTGTCCACCAGTACTGCCTAAAGTAGCTCTTTTATAAGAGCTACCAGTACTGTTGTTTATTCAATTCAAAACCCGATATGGCCTTGACTGGCAGCCTGTTAAGCAAGAGTAAGTATCTCTGAATACAAGTACTAAGGCTACTTGCATTCCTGAGAATTATCAAAGGGAACACAGTACTCGTTCTTTTAATTCCTTTCTTAAATTTATTTATGCTGAGCAGCTCTTCACCATCGTGCTTCATATACACTGCTGTAGTCAAACAGTCCACACGGGACTAAGAATTGGGTATATACGAGGCGCGTCCAGAAAGTAAGTTCCGTTTGGGAATAAAATGAAATTGTACACAGATACAGAAGAAATTATTATTGCACAAAATTCTACAACTCTTAAACTACTTTTCCACATAACTGTCGAAATTTTTCAGGCATTTGTTATAGCATGGCACCAGGTTTTGTATACCTTCTTCGTAGAAATCTGCCGCCTGTGTGTTCAACCAGTTGGAAACAATGAAATTTGGGGGAAGTCCATAGTGAGAGCACTAATTGCAAACCTACGGTTTTCCTGGATCTAGTCATCAATCGCGTGAACCAGTTCTTCTGTAACCAAAGGTGGACGTCCACTTCGTTCTTCATCGTGCACATCACTACTCCCGCCATTGAACATCGAACCCATCTTCTCACCATCGAATCACTCATAGCATTTGGTCCATAAACATCGCAAATTTGCCGATAAATTTCACTTGGTTTCACTTTCCTCGCATACAGAAAGCGAATCACCGACCTGATTAAACAGACGGCTGGATTTTCAATCAACGCCGACATTTCAGACACGCACAACAAAGCGTACGTAACTGACAGCGCTCTCCAAATGGCGCACGTTCTTCTCCTTGATACACATCGTCTACAGCGCATGTACGGAACTGCAATCGCATCGCTGCAGCGGAGATAAATTTAAATGGAACTCACTTTCTGGACGCGCCTCGTATAGCAGAGTAGTCATATAATACCCGTTTTCTCTCCAAAGAGCGCCGCTGTTTATCTGACGCTGACCACTATCATGGCTGCCGGCCGCAAGCTTCAAATTATCCCGCGACTTCAGCGCCGTTAGTGAGTCTAGGTATTTTTTACAAGGTCTTTGGCAACACAAGACGCACGCCTCCAGTCTGCAAACCCGACAGCTACTCTGTCGTTGTAGGTATTACATCTTCTGGGTTGTAAGGCCGTGTTCTTCGAGTCTTGCTGCATACTAACGTTTCGTCGGATGCTGCGTCCAACTTCTTCGGAGGTTGTCCCTCTGTTGAGTCTTGCCGACTGTCAGGTCGAGGGTCTGAGAGAGTCTTACATAGTGTCTACAGGGGGCGTGGCTAAGATCCATGTGATAAGCAGAGATCATCCTCGTCAAAGATAAAGCTATACTATAGAACTATGTCATAGATAAAAACAAGCTATCGGTTCTGCAGAGCCACACTCCATATATCGATATGTTTCATAGTCTCTTCTTTCCGATTGAAATTATCATTATGTTTATATATTTCATTCGCTTCTCTATACAACCTTGGATAATAATTCGTCATAAAAGATAAAATTTGCGTCTCACAGAACTTTACTATATGATTTCCCGATCGTAAGCAGATTTTTCACTTTTACTAGGTCGGCACAGACTTTTGTGCTCCTTTACACATATGTATACATTTCTTTTATGTTACGCCAGTAAGAATATCCCCCACTAAGCAGACCACCCGGCAGACGTCCACGTACGCAGGTAGCGGAGTAGCAGGCGAAGTCGGAAAGCCGATGACTGGAGACAACAATCGCGCCTGGTAAACATTGACAGGAAAACATCAACATAAACACCAAAGCTAAACAGGGGACTATCTTTTACAGAGGTCGCTGCCACTCGCAGCAGTGGATCCTTCCGCCAAGCGCCAGCGATATCTGGAGGACGCAGCGACGTGGCGGCGGGCTCCACCTAGAGGAATGTTAGGAACCACCACCACGCCGAGATCCGACTACGCCAGCCCACTTGACCACCATGATCAACCGATGGTATCATGATTAGGACCTAGTGTTTCAGGCTACGCCCTATACATTTGTCAGCAAAGAAATAGACTTTGTTACACTGTACCGGGAATGGGCCCTAGTGTTTTCAGTTAATGTGAACTATTGTGGTGTGCAAACAGACTTGTATATCGTATTGAAGAAACCGTGTTTCCAAAGGTTTGTGTTGTATTAGTCAAAACATCTTACTCGTTCTGATGCAGACTTTACCACAAGAGCATGGAATTTTATAAACCCCACTTGCTGATAATGGACGACGTTTATCTTTTAGTGATCTGAGGGCTTGCGATATCTTCTTTGTCGGTTTTGAAAACCGGTCTGATATTACGTTTTCGTCTAAAGGAGCACAAAAGTCTATGCCGGCTTGGAAAAACTGAAACTTGGGCTGTGTCGGGACACTCCTTACAATCGGGAAATCATGTAGTAAAGTTCTCTGAGACGCAAATTTTATCTTCTATGACGAATTATTATGTACGGTTGTATAGAGAAGCGATTGAAATATATAAACATAATGATAATTTCAATCGAAAAGAAGAGACTATGAAAGTCAACGATATATGGACTGTGGCTCTGCAGAATTTATAGCTTATTTTTTTTATCTATGACATGGTTCGATAATAAAGCTTTATCTTTGACAAGGATCATCTCTACTTATCACTCGGATCGTAGCCACGCCCCGTTTAGACGTTATTTAAGACGCTCTCAGATTTGCGACCCGTCAGTCGGCAAGACTCAACATAGAGACAATCTCCGAAGAAGTCCGACGTAGCATCGGACGAAACGAGGAAAAAGCATCAAGATTGCGTGAACAGGGCCTTATAACGCAGAAGATACACTGACAAAGTGTCAACCGGTTGTGAAAGCGTTCACTGGATCAGCTTCAGTGTGCCGAGAAGACGTTCACAGCGACCAGATGAGAAACGGGACCGTCGCCGGCACAGCCAGACAGCTGCAGACGGGCAGGGCGCTGGGAGCCGCGGCGGCCACCGCCTCCGCTGCCGGGCCTCCGCCTCCGCAGCCTGCACGCGGCGCAAGCGGCCGAGTCTCAGAGCTCAGAGGTGAGTCCTCTTCACGCCACCGAGGCGAAGAGGCGCGAGTCCGAGAGTCTGCCAGGTTCGCTCGTGTGTCGGAGAAGGCCTGCGCTCGCCCCGTAAACGCCTGTGAGGGCGCCTCGCAGCCCCCTACCTACACCTTTCAGCACAAAGCCGACGGCCTTGCGAGTGCGCTGTTTCTGGAACGCCGGCCCATTTTACCAGTAGGATAATGGGTTCACGGAACCGAGACATCACTACATAGAATTATTACAAACTAGCTGTACACCCGGCATGGCCCGGGTGTTTATTTACCCTACACTTTTGTAGTCCACATTCCCTCCCCTCTCTCTCTCTCTCTCTCTCTCTCTCTCTCTCTCTGAATCCACCTCTTTCTCTCCCATCTCTCTGTTCGTTTCCACCTTTCCCTTTCTCGACAAATTTTTCTGCAGGGTACCCTCTGTCATGTACCATACAAACATTTATGTACCCAGTGATCTTCCTCTTGGTTTAAAGAACTTGTATACGAAAATTCATAAAGATTGGAGCAAAACTATGTATTTTTGCAAAATTCCGTAAGTTAAGAACCCTTCACCACGCACGAAGTAAATTTTATGCAGACAGTGACATTACTCTTGTTTTTAAGGTAGAAAGTGCAAAATGTCATGAATATCGCAAGAAAACTGTAGATGTCTATGCAACAGAAAAGCTGGGTCACATTGAAACATGCAGTTTCTTTTCCTAAAATTTTCCATTTTTATTTCATACAACCCTTGTTCTAAAAATGTTCAAATGTTTGTACAACTTATGGGACTTAACTATAGGCTCATCAGTCCCTAAGCTTACAAACAACTTATGAACTAGCTAAGACTAAAGACGGCACAAATATCCATGCCCGAGGGGGGATTCGAACCCCCGACCAAAGTAGCCGTGCTGACCGTGACTGGAGCGCCTCAGTCACCTCGGCCATCGCGGCCGGCCAACCCTTGTTCTGACTATAGCGAAAATAACAAATAAAGGATCAATGAAATCAGTTATGGCGCGACCAAGGTATTTAGGGGTACCTTTTTATGTTGCAAAGTACCCTTCCCCATATACAGTATGAAACGTAAGGTAGACGGTCACCTCACTCTTGTTTTGAAAGTCAAGCGTCCGAAATTTCGTGAAGATCGGAATGAAACTGTAGATTTCGTGAGTCTGTAGGAGAAGTAAATACTCTCTTAGTTGACGTTTTATGCCTATAAATTATATTCCTGCTAATTTTCAGCTTCATACGTGAAGTACTTTTCGAGATTTCGTGTTTAGTCAGTGAGTGAGTGTCCTTTCGCTTTTATATAAATAGAGATTTTTTATTTTTTTATTTTTTTTTATCGGACTTAACTATGGGGTCATCAGTCTCTAAACTTACAAACTAGTTATCAACTAGCTTATCCTAAGGACGGCACAAATATCCATGCCCGAGGGGGGATTCGAACCTCCGACCGTAGTGGCCATGCAGACCATGACTGGAGCGCCTCAGTCCCCTCGGCCACCGCGGCCGGCTAAATAGAGATTAAGGAAACAGATTGCTTAATGTTGGTTGCAAGAGAATTAAGGGAGACTTCCAGACAAAAATAAATAGTATCATGCAAATCTGTAATGCTAACTTTATCTGATACAAGGTCATGCCTGATGCCACAGTTTTACGGCATCTACAGCGAAACTCTTGTGAGCGGTAGACTTCTTTTCGTTTCATCATTTTCTGAGGATGCGGAGGGGATCAGTTACAAAGCACTTCATAAACATCCGAAATTACATGCAAACTTTGTTGCAGGTCCATAACTTCTCCCATTCCAATAATTAACCCATAAATATGGGTACTCTTAAGCGGTGGCCTCTCATTGTTTATGACGTCATATCTCCTGAGCTATGTGTCGTGCTGTTTTCTTTTTGGGTCAGAAACCTTCGTGGTCGTACGGTGAACAGTTCACCGAAGTTTTATTGCAATCGAATGAATAGTTTATGAACGCAAACAGGACATACAGACAAACATTCATAATTGTATATATAGATGAGGAATGGTGGGCCAAAATTGATGATATTGTGAACGCCGTTTCCGACATCAAAAACAAAAGTTCGTCAGGGCATTACAGACTACATATCACTGTCATACGCCAGGCCGCAGAGAAGAGATAGGTCGGTGGGTTACATTCTGAGACATCGCGGAGTCGTGAACATAGAGTTTGTGAGGATGTTTGTGATGGTGAAAATCGTAGAGAGAGAGCGACGGACGAGTACAAGAACCAAATTCAAAAGCATGTGCGTTACCGATCTAATTCTCAGACGAAGAGGTTTGCACAGAACAGGTTAGCGTGGAGAGCTCGCTCGATCGAAGCAGTCTGTGGACAACAACAACAACAACAACAACAACCACCTTTTTTTGATACGACGTGCACAGCTACAATTAATACTCTCTGTATATATAGGGTGCATCTGAAGTGAATGTATAAAGTGAGAGGGCTGGCAGTGTCGATGGCAACGGGGCGCGCGCAGCCCGGAGGCCGGCCACACGACGTCGACATCGACATCGACATCGACGGCACCCGAGCCGTCGCAGCAGCGGCCCTGCGGACAAGTGACGTGCAGGTGCAGGCTCTGTAGCGCGCGCGCCAGATCGCCGTCGGGGGTTCGAGTCCCCGTCGGACATGGGTGTTTGTGTTGTCCTTAGGTTGTTTTAACTTAGTTTAAGTACTTTGTAAGCTACGGACTAGTAACCAGCTGTTGGGTCCGATAGATTTGAAATGTTCAAATGTTTGTTGAGCTTTAGGGGGCTCAACTACGGGGTCATCTGTCCCTAAACTTACAAACTACTACTGAACCACCTTATACTAAGGACAGCACAAACATCCATGCCCGACGGGGGATTCGCACCCCTGACGAGGAACGGCCTCGCGCATCGAAGCACAACCCATCAATGCGCTCGGCCGCTCCGCCGCGGCCCGATAGATTTACAAACATTTGAAAATCTTACATACTATATGAAAAATGTGTCTTTCTTCAGCTCAAACAAAGAAACGTTTATTTGTGTACATGTGTGTAATAACTGTGATGAACACTGTGCAAAATGTTACGTGTGATGTTTAATACAAGTGAGATTCGTTACTAATAGACACGAAGGCAAGTGTAAGCAGGAAAATTTTCAAACATTTCCAAATAAAGTTCAACCAACAAATGAAATCGCTTACGTTTATTCATTACAAGAAAGACAGCAGAATGCAACTGGTACTAACACATCTAAAGCATAACAAATAAAACAACATACCACCGAAAAATGAACTTGAAAAATTAATTATTCCCCAAAACGCGACGTGCTAAATAAGCAAAAGATCGAGACTGGAAGCAGTACATTCATTTATAAACAATAACTGTGGATTAAACTTTTTTTGAGAGATGGCGCAAGCTGTGCAGTTGGAGGCAGCACGAGCGCCAGGGGGGCAGGGAGGCGCGGGCGCAAAACCTGCCAACGAGGCACGCGAGCCAACGGGAAAATCAGCTGCAGTTGCTGTTGCTCAGGGTCTGTCTTCTTCATCAAGAGTACACTAATATCATGGTATTAAACCTTTTTTTTTTTTTTTTGTTTTTTTTTTTAGAGTTTCTTAATTTTAAGTATCAAAGAAGACTTGGAAAAACTAACACTTTTTGGGCTTGTTTGCCTTAACTGACTACTTTAATTTTTACGTTTTGAAAGTAAATGTTAAATAAATATCTTTGATTACATTTTTTCACAGGTACAAAATAATAATAATATTGTTCTACGATCTATTGAAACCGAGATAAATATTTTCCTCAGAAGAAAATGTAATGGACGTATTTAACACTTTACAGCAATAATTAATGTTGAAGACTTACATTTCTAAGGAAAACACCTAGTATATGGTGCAGTGTTTTCTAGTGTTGGTAAGTGAGCACTAAAGTGTATCGTGCAGGCGCGTAGAGCCCTGAGATACCAGAGCGGGACGCGGGTGGTGGGGAAGGGGCAGCTGCTGCCCACGCCTGTTTACAGTTCCACGTATTAAGCAGATATTGACTATTGAATAAGGATGTCAATCAAGTTCCGTCAGACTTTATCGAAGCTGTGAATTAACAAGCCTGGTAGTATATTTCCGAAAGATGTGGTAATGAAATCTCACGAACCTGTTACTAATAAAGTTGTGATGAACAATAACGATCAAGGATTTGCATCTGTTCTAAATGTGCTGTAACAACTCCTTTCATAAATTGTAGTATACATTTATCTACTATTCACTAAACATATCAAGTCTACAAACTTGTCAGATTGCGTCACAGGGTTTGGTGGTGAACTCTGGTGGACAAAATTTGAGTACTAAGATAAAAATTACAACATAATGCTGCAGTTAATAATGCGAATGTGTCAGCTGTCACAAAAGCATTAAAAAAATGTTCAAATGTTTGTAAATTTATCGGACCAAACTGCGTGGTCATCAGTCCGTACCTTACAAACTACTTTAACTAAGGTAAACTAACCTAAGGACAAACACACACACACCCATGCCCCAGGGAGGACTCGAACCTCCACGGCGAGCAACCGTGCACTCCGCAGCGAGACGCTTTAGACCACTCGGCTACTCCACCGCGGCACAAAAAGCATTCCAAGTCGAACTAACGTGTTTTTAATAACCTTCCTTATTGCCATACTGAAACAAGTAACGTTTGGTATGTGAAATTTCAATACAAAGACGAAAGTGTGAACAGAATTCTGCAATAAAAATGTGCCTGGGTCAGTTGCCACAAAAGCATCCTACGCCGCAATAACGTGTCATTAATAACTTTCGTTGTTGCCACGCTGAAATAAAAAAGATATTTGTTGCAAAGAACACAGACAAACACAATTGAAAAAATTCTGGCTGCTACTACCGCTTTCACACTTTGCACTGCTTACATGCAAACCATACTCGATTAGGTATTGTCAACAACCAATGAAAATATTCTCAAAGAAGATGTAAATATTCAAGAGAGGGGTTTTATCAACAACATACGCAATACAAGAAGAAATCTGTCAAGAACACACCAACACTGAGTACAAAAATGGAAACATTTTTGTGGCGAGTACTTGAAGGGAATTGCAAGGATAGGTCAATCTGAAGCTTCACTCTTGGCGCAGCTGAGTGCCTCAGTCATGAATTTTGTTTGTGTATAGACAAACTGAGATCAAACAAGGCCAAAACTTGATGTTCTTGCAGGAAGTATATGTCGTATTATCATTTTCGATTTGTGCATTAAAAATCTGACCACACTTTAGAAATATTTAAGCAGCAAAAACTATACAGACAATACACACATAATAGAAAATACGGCGCTTTAAGCTCAGCAACAACATACGACAGTCAGTCTCCTCTCAGGTGTACTGACCACCAATAGTAAGGCGGCCGAGAAAACACGGGTGGCCGCAAGGAGCGCTGTAACTCGTATGGTAGCCTCTGTATGAAGATTAAACTCACGTATATTGCTGTGACTCTGTATATATCCGGACTATAAAACAAGAATATAATGAACTCACGCAGCAGTGATGAGTATATTATAAAACATATGTGAACTACAATAGATTCATAAATTTAGTAAGTATATATTTCTTGAAATATAACGGTCTAGGATCAAGATGTAATCTCGGGAAAAGAATCTACTCGTGCATAATTTTTACACGAATAAATTGCATTCAATACACATTTGTTTATTATTTAATTATATGGCATGACAGTACGGAATCGTATCTCACGCACAATGAACAACGACACATACACAAATTATACGTTGTTGCACCAGGCCATGTCAATTGCTTTTTAATGTGGAACCGAAGTTGAGATATCAAAGACTTAAGGCAGGGTCGGTAAAAAGCAGGTGAGCCACGCGGGTAGGGGAGGCACCCGACAGAAGCGGCGGCGGAGACAAGTGTAGGACGAGCAAGAAAGATAAATGAGTGAGAGAGAGCGAGAGAGAGAGGGAGAGATAGCGAAAGGGAAAGAGAGGAAGCGAGAGAGAGGGGGAAGGAGAGAGAGAGGGAGGGAGGCAGCAGAGTGTCGGGTCAGAGAGAGAGAGAGCGAGAGAGAGAGAGAGAGAGAGAGAGAGAGAGAGAGAGAGAGAGAGAGAGAGAGAGAGAGGGGGGGGGGGGGGGGGGGGAGAGAGGGAGAGGGAGAGGGAGAGGGGGGAGCATGCCAGTGTAGGGCTTGCAAGAGCAAGTGAGAGTGAAAGAGTGGGGGGCAGCGAAGTGTAGGGCGAGCGAGAGGAAGAGAGAGTGAGAGTGAAGGAGAGGGAGTGAGAGAGGCGAGTGAGAGTGAGCGCGAGAGACACAGGGAGAGGAGGGTTGCAAAGTGTAGGGCGAGCGACAGCAACAGAGAGAAGAGGGAGGGAGAAAGAGAGAGAGAGAGAGAGAGAGAGAGAGAGAGAGAGAGAGAGAGAGAGAGAGAGAAGGGGCAGCGAAGTGTAGGGCGAGAGAGAGCGAGTGAGAGAGGCAGAGAGTCAGAGAGAGAGAAGGAGAGAGAGTGGGGAGGGGGCAGTGATGTGTAGGGCAAGAAAGAGAGAGAGAGAGAGAGCAGGAAATTGTAGGGCATCAGAGAGTGACAACGAGAGAGTGAGATAGTGGGAGAGAGAGGGAGAGAGAGTTTGGGCCGCGAAGTGTAGTAGGGTGAGAGAGAGCGAGCAAGAGAGAGAATGGGTGAGAGAGGGAGTGCACAGCGAAGTGTAGGGCGACAGAGAGAGCGAGTGAGAGAATCAGGCAGACAGAGAGAGAGAGAGAGAGAGAGAGAGAGAGAGACAGAGAAAGAAAGAGAGAGAGAGAGAGAGAGAGAGAGAGTGTCAGAGAGACAGAGAGAGAGAGAGGGACAGGAAAGTGTAGGGCATGAGAGAGTGACAATGAGAGCGTGAGATAGTGGGTGAGAGAGAGAGAGAGTTTGGGCAGCGAAGTGTAGTAGGGGAGAGAGAACGATCAAGAGAGAGAATGATTGGGAGAGGGAGGGGCAGCGAAGTGTAGGACGAGAGAGAGCGAGTAAGAGAGGCAGAGAGTGAGAGTGGGAGTGAGATAGTGGGAGAGACAGAGAGATTGGGCAGCAAAGTGTGAGAGAGAGAATGATTGAGAGAGAGGGGGGTAGTAAAGTGTAGGGCGAGAGAGAGCGAGTGAGAGAGGCAGAGAGTGAGAGAGAGAGAGAGAAGGAGAGAGAGTGAGGAGGGAGCAGTGATGTGTTGGGCAAGAAAGAGAGAGAGAGAGAGAGAGAGAGCAGGAAATTGTAGGGCATGAGAGAGTGACAACGAGAGAGTGGGATAGTGGGAGAGAGAGAGTTTGGGCTGCGAAGTGTAGTAGGGTGAGAGAAAGCAAGCAAGAGAGAGAATGAATGAGAGAGGGAGTGCACAGCGAAGTGCAGGGCGACAGAGAGAGCGAGTGAGAGAATCAGACAGACAGAGAGAGAGAGAAAGAGAGACAGAGAGAGAGAGGGACAGGAAAGTGTAGGGCATGAGAGAGTGACAATGACAGAGTGAGATAGTGGGAGAGAGAGAGAGAAAGAGAGAGAGAGAGAGAGAGAGAGTTTGGGCAGCGTAGTGTAGTAGGGAAGAGAGAGAATGATTGGGAGAGGGAGGGGCAGCGAAGTGTAGGGCGAGATAGAGCGAGTAAGAGAGGCAGAGAGTGAGAGTGGGAGTGAGATAGTGGGAGAGACAGAGACATTGGGTAGCGAAGAGTAGGGGGAGCGAGAGAAAGTGAGAGACAGAATGATTCAGAGAGAGGGGGGTAGTAAAGTGTAGGGCGAGAGAGAGAGCGAGTGAGAGAGGCAGAGAGTGTGAGATAGAGAGAGTGTGAGAGGGGGGGCAGTGATGGGTAGGGCGAGAAAGAGAGATAGAGAGAAAGAGTAAGAGACAGAGAAATAGAGGGGCAGGAAAGTTTAGGGCGTGAGGGAGTGACAACGAGAGAGTGAGATAGGGGAGAACGTAGAGGTTGGGCATCGAAGTGTAGGGGCTGTGAGAGCAAGCGAGAGAGAGAATGATTGAGAGAGGGAGGGGCCAGCGAAGTGTAGGGCGAGAGAGAGCGAGTGAGAGATGCAGAGAGTGTGTGAGAGAGAGAGATAGTGAGGGGGGTCAGTGAGGTGTAGGGCGAGAGAGAGTGAGAGAGAGACAGACAGACAGAGAGACAGAGAGAGAGAGGGGGGAAGGAAAGTGTAGGGCATGAGAGAGTGACGACGAGAGACTGAGGTAGTGGGAAGACAGAGAGGTTGGGCAGCGAAGTGTTGGGGGAGCGAGAGCGATCGATAGAGAGAATGATTGAGAGAGGGAGGGGGAGCGAAGTATAGAGTGAGAGAGAGCGAGTGAGAGAGGCAGAGAGCGAGTGACAGAGAGAGGAGGGCAGGAATGTGTAGGGCATGAGAGAGTGACTACGTGAGAGTGAGATCGTGGGAAGACAGAGAGGTTGGGGAGCGAAATGTGGGGGGAGCGAGAGCGAGAATGATTGAGATAGGAAGGGGGCTACGAAGTGTAGGGCGAGAGAGACGGAGTGAGAGATTCAGAGCGTGGGAGGGAGAGAGGGAGAGTGAAGAGGGGGCAGTGAGATGTAGGGCGAGAGAGAGAGAGAGAGACAGCGAGAGGTGAGCAGGAAAGTGTAGGGCACGACAGAGTGATAACGAGAGAGTGAGTTAGTGGTAGAAACGGAGCGGTTGCACAGCGAAGAGTAGGGGGAGCGAGAGCGAGGGAGAGAGTGAAAGATTGAGAGAGGGAGGGGGGGCAGCGAAGTGTAGTGCAAGAGTGAGAGAAAGAGAGAGAGAAAGTCAGAGGGAGAGGGAGAGGGAGAGGGAGAGGGAGAGGTTGGGTAGCAGCCTAGTGCTACACCTGCTGTCGCAGCGCTCTTTGACCACCCACACATGTGCTGCTGTTGCTGTCTTCACTTTCAGGACAACCAATCCAGCCACTGTTCCATTTTTTACTATTTAAAAATACAGAGCTGGTATTGGCCGCTGTTCGATGAGTCGAAACCCATCAAAGGCAATTTAGTTGCTTTTCCTGACCTTGGAGACAGAGGTGTGCCACAGTTTATTGTAACCAAAGGTTACAGGCTGTAACCGATGACATAATGGATCGTCCAGTGCAACTAGTCCTGCCAGATGCGACAGTAAAATGTATGGAGAAGTATTAAGATTGTCGTGATTTTGGAATGTTAACATTAGTGCTAGATAATTAATTTGCATTCTACGTTACCAACTATACTTGGTTGCGTACTTAGCCAATTCAGATCAAAGAATACTATCCATAATAAAGTTTAATTTCAAACAATTTGCGCGAAATTTTAACATAATTATGAACTCGGCTTTGATTGAAGTAAGACAAAAGGTGCTTTTGACTGTAGGTGCCAGTGGGCTTGGAATTAAATGGATGGGGAGACGTCGGTGGTGGTGCTGAGCCGCGTTCCCGAGTCCCTGCTAGCAGGCCGGCCGGCCGCCGGAGCGCTCTCGCCGCTGCCCTAGCGCCTGCCGGACGCACTGTCTGCCGTGCCGCAGACACTCCACCGCGAGAACCTCGTCCCGAGATTCTGTACTTTGTCCCGTGTCTGGGTATTATATCAAATGGCGGCAGAACCTGACAATTGCCGACCACCTGGCAAGTCTGAGAACGATCAGGTCAGTTCGTAGACGTTGCTCGTCAGTTTTACTTTCTCTTCTTCAAGGTTACAGACAGGGATAATTTTCTTCCATTGTATGACAAAAAGTGGTAATCTGGTAAAAAGGCAAATGTCTTCCCATTAACAAGAATGGAAAAAAAGAGTTGCACGATAAGGATGATATTGCTCCACTGTCTGCTGTTTCTAATGTTCGAGCGCGGTGCATTTCGTCAATACCTTTCTATTTACCTACAATTTCGTCCTTCATTGCAGCATTAAAAACAAATAGTTATGATAATTTGCTTTCAGTGACGAGAAACCTCTTACAGCTGTGGACATTCCCACTAGGCGTATTGTTTCTGATGCGCGTTACATCTGCAACTGCAAGTTCACAAGAAAGTGTCGAAAATTTACGGAGTTGTCGCAAGAAGGCAAACCCCTTTGTGAACGCTGTCTTCGTCGTTGTATGAGATGATTAAAGTCATATTAGTGTAAATATAAATATAGTATCCCTGAGACGGATTTTCGTCTCGAATATGACAAAGACATAAATGATAAATGTGAAGCATTGAATTAAAATATGTGATGCGACCGGGAATCGAACCCGAACCTCCATGCTTACTAGGGAGGCGTCTTACCGCTTTTTGTTTCCTTTTTCTCTTTTTTTCTTTTTGATCTATGTGTAGTTCTTGTCGTTGCGGAAGCTGATCGTGTTTGTTCGTTTGGTTATACGTGTTGTTTGGCTCAGTTTTTTTATTACAGAAGGCGTTTAGCTCTCTGAACGGGCGCGAAGAATCAGAGTGCATGGCTCCGCTAGCCCACTGCATCACTAGCGATTAAGCCGCCACAGAATAGTCCACGCACGACTTCCTTCACGTCACAAATATTAATTCAGCTTCTGTGTTGCATAGAACATTACACTACTGCCAAGGCTCTCCATGCAGCGGAATAGCACCTCCGCAATATACGTATTGGAACATTCCTGTTTTAAGGTGATGTAAGTATAAATATAGAATCCCTGTGATGGATTTTCGTCTCGGATAGATCAAAGACTTTAATGATAATTGTGAAGCATTGAATTTACATTCTTTTGCTGCGACTGGAAATGGAACCCGGACCTCCATGCTTACTAGGGAGATGTGTTACTGCTTTTATTATTATTATTATTATTATTATTATTATTATTATTTTATTATTATATCAGCTTTTAGTCGAGTCCATAGTTCATCTTCTCGAATAAGACTTACTTGCGCAGTTAATTTTTGATCCAATGCTTTTTAATTATTTTACTGGTCCATGAATGTTACGTTGATATATCTTCTCATAACTTCGAAGTCACCAGTAGCTGATTTTTTTTTAATTTTTAATTTTTTATTTTTTTATTAATGTCATACTATATTATTATGCGATAAGTGCAGAAAAGTTACTTCTCTGTTAGCTACAACTCTGATGACTGGTGTGTTCTTTCATTTACTAATTGAAACGCAACGATTAGTTTCTTGATACTGCCAATATCTTCCGGAAAGTATAAACAAAGTGTAAGCAGCTCTAATATCCAGTACTTTTGATTAAAATTTGTATATAAATTAGTTTCCTCAACTAGAAAAGGAAAACGAGGAAACGGGCTGCAGTGATCTTTCCATAGCTGATACGAATATTGTTGCATGACTAAAAAATTAAACCGTGCTTCTTCTAAGGCGCAGGATATATTTTAATATAGTATTAACTCTTCCGTAAAACTAATAGTATTTTTTAATTTAACCGTTTCCTGCTGTCCTTTTTCTCCTTTTTTTCTGCTTTCTTACAATTTCGTCGTTATCCGATACCTTCCTTCTCAAACAAAATGTCTATAATTTACCAAAAATAATTTCTTTGTGTTGGAGTATCGTCGTATCTGAAAATGCGCTTCAGTTATGTATGAGGCTGTCACCTTCAGATCCATTTACTACCTAACTTACGTAATGTTCGATTAGCCACATCATTGTGTTATTTTATTATTATTTTTTTTTTTTTTTTTTTTTTTTTTTTTTTTTTTTTTTTAGCTGAATAGAATTCGTCATCTGGCCGTAACAATATCTCGATGGTATAAGGTGTTTCCGAGGTCCTCGTAAGAAGCCCTAGCTTTTTCTGCACCAATTTCCAGTTTAGTAAACGATTACCACGTGTGAATCTGTGGATTAATGTGTCTACTAGTTCACAGCTGGAGCATTTATCGGTGTCGCTCTTACCAATTACGTATAATTTTCCATTAATGGAAATGAGGTTGTTAATGACTTTGTACCATGAGGAGACGAAGTCAGAATTGTGAATTTTTAGGCTAAGATTGTTCCACACGGTTTTCGATTCTACTAACGGGTGTTTAGCTTAAATAGTGGTAGGACTGTCGAACTGCTGCCATTTGTCAATCAGTTCTGTACTTGTTAAATGTGATTTTCTCATCACAGCTTCCCCTATGTAACTAACTTTTTTTATATGTTTCAAATTATTGTTCAAAGTACTGACATCAATGGGCCGTTGCATACTTGCAGGACGGAGGGCTATGAATAGCTTGGGCGTCATGGTATGGGGCTCATTGTTTATTCCTGTAATTATTCTTTTTAAGTAGAGACTTCCTACAAATGACCAAGACCTCCTGAGTTCTTGGTCTTAGACAAATGGCTGGGTTTCATTTAAAAAATATTTCCATGCCATACATACCTGCCAGCATGTTTCATGATTGCCTGTAATTTCGTCACGGGGAAGATCTGTGTTATAAAATAAACCTTCGAGAAAAAGTACGTATTAATTATTTTACTTTTCTGTACAATTTTCACTGAACGCCATTTACTGTCGATCAGTGCGCCTCGAATTCTGTTAGATGTTTCCTTCCAGTTGGTAGCGGACATTTTCAGGGGGCACTTACAGATGGTAATGCCCAGAGTTTTGTGGGTTTCCACGACTCTTCCCCACTCTATATCTAGACGTTCAGGTCATTGAAGGTTTATCATTTTACATTTATCAGTATTAATTTTCGCCCAAGATGCTTTACTCTAGTTGTCAATTTCTTCCTTCAGTACGTCGTTTTCATTCTCATGCCGGATAACTACACCAACATCATCTGCATATGCTCGCGCAATAAAATGTACTCTTCACATTGACACACCTGTTAGTTTTTCGTCTATCTTGCGAAGCAGGGGTTCGAGTGACAACACATACAATAACATAGAAAGAGGGCTTCCTTGAGGAACACCGCTCTTTATGATTAATACTTTTGTCAGCTGACCATCAATTGATACTGATGCAGTAACGTGTATCATATTGTGTACTACCGCAAGAATTTTTTGTTCAATTCCTATGCGCTGTAATGACCACTTTATATATCGGTGACTAACAAGATCGAAAGCTTTAGCAAAATCTAAGAACAGTAAAGCAGACTTTATACTCGTAACGGCGACAATAGAAATCAGATCTCTGCATCCGGAGATACCTGTCATAATAGATCGCCCAGGGAAACACGTTTGATGTGTGTTGACTACTTTTCGTATCAATGGTGTCACTCTCTCATTAATAGTCTAGCAATAGTTTTGTAGTAGAAGTTCATCAAAGTTAGCGGCAGCAAACTGCAGATTTTCTTCCGTCTTTTAGTTTTAGGCACCAGAATAACTTTCCCCTCTTTCAGATCTTGGGGTGTGTTTCCTCCTTTCATTATTTCACTTAAAATTTCTGTAATGGATGGTCCAGTCACATTCCAATAACTTAAATAAAATTCTTTCGGATGGCCATCCAGGCCAGGTTATTTATTTGAAGGTGATTTGGACACAAGTTCTAAAACTTATTCTGCTGTAAACTCAAATAAAATTTTAATGTTCACTTCTGGTGTGATGACACTGTTTAAGGAATTTACTACTTGCGGTAATGAATCGACATCAGTTTTATCGGCGGTGTATAGTTGTTCGTAGTACCGGTAGATTTTTGGCACAATTTCTTGTTGGATGGTAATGTTCTGTCTTCTGCGACGAGTTCATTACTAATCGTACGTTCACGAATAGCTTCATGTTTTAACAAATGGTACAGAAACGTAGTTTCCTCCTCCGCAAAGAGTTTTATACTTTGATTTAATTCTGAAGCCATCTGACTGTATTCTTTTCACTGTTAACAATCTAGCTTTAATTTATTGCAGTTCTGTGTTTGTCAGAAGCGGTTTGTCGTATAGATCTCTCAATGCACGAGCTTTTTGGCGACTATAGTTACTTAATTTTTGCCTAAATTTCTTTTTGCCCACCTTTATCCACCACTCGGATTTGGACGGATACCAATTCTTTGACCGCAAGCGAAAATTTCACGTCTCTTGAATCACGTTCCATAATTGATCATCCTTTAAAAGTGTCGTATTTAAGTACCACTTGTTTCTATACATTTTTGTAGGCTCTCGTGGTAAATTTATTGTCACAGACAGCGCAGAATGGTCGGAAAAACAGGCCGGGATGACGTCCGCTACTAAACTTTATCAGTAAGAGTGTCAGAAATGTAAAGCCTATCGAGTCTACTACTCGACGATGCAGTAAAAAACGTGAATTTCATCAAAGTGGGGAACTTAATTTTCCAGACATCTCTAAAGCGCATTTTTTTTGGATACCAGATCATGCAGTTCATTACAAAAGTTAAAGTTGGGAGTCTGGTCCTTTCTGTGCAGTACATAATTAAAATCTCCTCCTATAAGAATATTTTGAGGGTTCTTTCGTAACAGATAAATAATGTCTTCTTTAAAAAAGTTTCCTCTTTGGAGTTTATTGCTATTTCCGGAGGGTGCGTACAAGTTAATAAAAGTGACATCGTAAATTTTACACTCTATGTCTCGTCCTGATTCCAATTGTTCTGTTTCGTGCATAGGAATGCCATCTCTAATCAGGAGCGCAACGCCCGTTTGTAACCAGTTACGTGCAGGGTAGTTGTCATCACCTCTTGTAAGAACACAATGTCAGCATCCGAATCATATATAAATTGCTGCAATGATGCTAACTTAAGATCTGACCAAATTCTGTTGATATTAATTGTTAGTACCTTTTAAGCCTGTTGCTTTTTATAAAATAAACAGTAAGTAAATTAAAAGGAGTCACTTATAATTTGCGTACGATATTTGAAATGACTATAACGATAAAACACATATTCAACAATTTTGCCCTCCTCCTCTGAGCTCCTATAATGCAGCATTGCGCAAAGGTTTGCTGAGGGCATTAAGTAACAATGCGCTACAAAGAACTGCAGTATAAAGTTGGAAATACACTTCTGCTACACATTGATAAATATGGTTGAATCATACCCTTCTTACTTGATCAGTGGAAATTAATAATAATCTATGTCACTGTCCCCTTCCCTTCCTCGATTTGCCTCCTCTTCTTCGTCTGCCCAGTCCTTTCGTCCCTCTTTGTGTTCTTCTTTTGATTGAGATTTACATGCTTGTGTATCCGATACCTCAAGCATAATTTGATCTTCGTCGCTGGAACCTTTGTGTGAATTTTTACTTTCTTTTCCCTCCCGCAATTGCCCAGCTGGAGCTGACAATTTCTTTTCCAGGGTTTTCATACTGTCGCTACTGTTCCTCAGCGTTTCCCTTATTTCTGGGATCAAGCTCTCAGCTGCCTGATGGCCTACTCCCCTTTTATTAATTTTCTTTGGGGATTTATCGGATGAAATTTCTGGGTTTCGTCGGCCGAGTCTTGAGACAGTTTCCGAGAAATTAGGTTTTCCTTACCAATTGAGGGTTTCTCATTGCATTCTTTGAGATGCGTTCGGGAATTATATTCCGCCAAAACATTTTGAGTCCCTGAAGATGGTTCATTGACAAAGTTTTGCGAATTTTCGATGCTATCCCTATTCGAGTGTTGTCTTTCATCCTGTTCGATGGCAGAAGCAGCACAATCACGCAACGATTCTTTTATCACTTCGGCATTTTGCGGAGTTTCTTCGTTGGACATGTTTGATGTAATTTCTACACGTTGTTCACAAACGTTTTGTTCGAGAAGTTCGTCTCTACAAGAATATTGTCTGGTGGTGGTAATATTTTGAACTTGGTTAATGTCCGAGACATCGGACACTCGACTGATACGGGGTTCACCTAAGGCTTCAGCGCGCTGCGGAAGCGACAGGCCGTGGTCCGAGAGTAACCGTTCGGTCCGCCTGCGGCGGCCGCGTACGTCAGTTTCGTTGCGGTTACCGGCCCCGGAGTCACTGTTTCCGCGGAAGGCAACTGCGTCACTTGCCGTTTATTGCTCTCATCACGGACATGTGCAGCACAGCCACACAACGCGCACGTGCGTGGCTGTCCGTCGTGTATTGTAGGAGCCCGATAACGGCTAATGTTCGTGTATGACGGGAGATGTCGAAATAATTCGATTTTCACTTTCACGCCATTGAAGACGAGAAACATGTGAGCTTCTGACCACTTTTCGGTAGTGTTCGAAATTACACAACCATAAGGGCGAAAATCATTATTTGTTTCTTCTGTCGGTATCTCAAATGGGAGTTGGAATTCTCTTACAGTTCGGATCCCTACACCAGCATGAATTATTAACACATCACTGACATTGCCGTCAGAATGATTATATTTTACAGTACCACCTAATTTATCGACAATATCGTTACACATAGCCGGATCTTTCAATTTAAGGTACATAGCACACTGCAGGAAAGACAAATGTACACCTTCAATGTCGTATCCAGTAATCCTAATTTTTTCAGCTATCCACGTTTGTAGTTGTAAAGTTCTCGGTCTCACATATTTATGATTGAATGTAAATTTAATCGTATCATTCCTCAAATATCTTGGAGTGTTCATCTAGTTTTCCGACATGCAATCATTTCACGTAGTAAGTAAGCGTTAGCACAGCGAGAACAGGCGAACAGCCGATGTTTACGCCCGATGCCCCGCGCTGCCGCCGCACGTCCGTCGTCTGCCACGGCCGCCTCGAGACTACCGCTAGACCTCTAGCGATTAAAAACTCGCAAGAGTCTAAGCACGATTTCCTCCATATTTCTTGGCATTACTTCAGATTTATCATTAATGTCTCACATATTCGAGACGAAAATCCGTCTCAGGGATTCTATATTTATATTTACATTGATATTTATATCACCTTAAAACAGAAATGTTCCACTATGTCCATTGCCAAGAAGCTATTCCGCTGCATGGAGAGCCTTGGCAGTAGTGACAAAGTTCTATGGAACACAGAAGCTGAATTAAAGTTTGTTACTTGAAGGAAATCGTGCTTAGACTGTTCCGATCCGCGTTAATAGTTAGTGATGCGGTGGTCTAGCGGCAAGACTTCTCCCTCGTAAGCCTGGAGTTCAGGGTTCGATTCCTGGTCGCATTGCAAATTTTAATTCAATGCTTCATTTTTACCAATGATATTCATGTTAGTGTGAAAGGCGCTAAAAAGTGAATCTAGAAAGAGTGATTTAAGATGACGTTAACTTAAAATAATAGACACTCTGGACTGCAAATTTCGTTTCAAGTACACAGCTTGCTGAAGTGACGACAGCAGCGTCTCTACTTATGACTGATTCTTGAGTACAATATTCTTTATTCTTTACTTTTCGGCACTGTGAATCGTTCAATACTGCTCCAAGTTCTTCTCTTTTGAGTTAAGTCCAATAAGCTTCACAAACATTTGAAAATTGAATCTTAGGGGACCGTATTCGTAGTAGACTCCACGTTTAACGGACATAAATTGTTGTTTCGTTACATGTTCGCTCCTCCCAAAATCTGTAAAGCAAAGAGCTTGCATTGGAAGGTATTTGTTTTACAGTGACGGAGGTAAACAGATACTCATAGAGTAACTGCATGAAATTTGCGGACTTGGGCCCTTGTCAGATTATGTATTCAGTCTTCTGCACGAGTCCTCAAACTGTGTTGCAACAGCAATTAACATTAACAAGGTTTCCTTTATGAGGGTCGGCGCCTTGGCACCTCGCGCGGGGTGGGCCCTTCAGAGAGAACGTACCCCTCCCTCCCCTCTTCCCATGGTCCGCTCGCCCGCTCCAGCTCAAGGAACTAACCGTCTGCACGCCTCACTTTACTACTCACTTACTAATACTAGCAAACAATGCATTATATCCTAGAATTTTTTCTTTCAATATAAATCTTCATGGTTCATGGTGTGGGTTCCTGTAGTCAAGTCCTAGTTCAAGAACCACAGGCAACGTATGAGTGGCCAATTAAGTGGTCCTGACAGTTGGGATACTGGTTACTTTGGAATAAGTTTGGGCGTCTCGAACATATTCTGAGTCGTGGCCACCTTTGTGCTCAGACGGCAAAGACTACCAATTCCACTGGTTAGTCCCTCAACCGTTAGGGGTAAAACCCAGTGGGACCCTGGGCAAGTAAGGCTAGCAACCTGCTTTCCCGGTACTTCAATATCATGCTGGCAACAATCAGAGCAAAATGCCTCGGACCTTTGGAGGTGATGGAGTCCCACCTCCAATTGACAGACCAGGCACTCCTCCGATACGAATTAGCAAACGATCTGGAATGAGATGGGAGCTATTAATATCAATGGGGATTATAATGGGAAGACGTAGAGCTGGCGGTAAGATGGGGTTAGATGTTTTAGCTGTTAGTTACGTTAGAGTAAGGGGAGAGAAAGAGGACGAAGTCGGAGAATACAAGGTCTACCTGTCAGGAGTCAAAGTAGGAAGGGCACAGTGGGGTGTAGGGTTTTTCATCAGGAAAGCAATTGAGCCCAGCATAATTGCAATAAGGTATGTAAATGAACGAATGATGTGGATAGATTTGACCATCTGTAGTAAGAAAATTAGGATTGTGGCAGTGTATTCACGCTGTGAAGGAACAGATCAAGATGAGATGGACAGATTTTACAACGCACTTAGTGATTTAGTTGTAAGAGTGAAGGATAAGGATAGTGTTTTACTCATGGGTGATTTCAACGCCAGGATAGGAAATCGAACAGAAGGTTATGAAAGGGTTATGGGTAAGTTTGGAGAGGATATGGAGGCAAACGGGAACGAAAAACAGCTCTTGGATTTCTGTTCCAGTATGGGCTTAGTAATCACAAACTCCTTCTTTAAGCATAAGGACATTGACCGCTATATTTGGGAAGGATGGGGAACCAGATCTGTCATTGACTATATAATAACAGGCCAGGAATTCAGGAAGACAGTCAAGGACACACGTGTTTTCAGGGATTTCTTTGATGATACTGATCATTATCTAATCTGCAGTGAAATTGGTTTCGTGAGGCCAAAAGAGCAGAAAGTCAGCTCCATGTGTAGAAGGATAAGAGTGGAGAAGCTTCAAGACAAGGAAATTAGGCACAAATACATAACAATGATCTCGGAAAGGTACCAGTTAGTTGAAGGTAATGAATTACACTCACTGGAAGAGGAATGGACAAGGTACAGGGACACACTACTGGAAGCAGCTAGAGAATGTCTTGGAACAGTAATGTGTAAAGGTAGGAAGAAGCAGACAGCCTGGTGGAATGACACAGTCAAGGCAGCCTGTAAAAAGAAAAAGAAGGCATTTCAAAAATGGATCCATACTAGAAATCAAGGAGACAGAGAAAATTATGTTGAGAAAGAAACAAAGCCAAACGGATAATTGCAGACTCCAAGCAGAAATCATGGGAAGACTTTGGAAATAAGCTAGAAACTCTGGGTTAAACCGCGGGAAAACCATTTTGGAGCGTAATCTTCGAAAGGGAGGGAAGAAGGAATTAACAAGTGTTTTGGACAGGTCAGGAAAGTTGCTAGTCAATCCTATGGATGCCTTGAGCCAATGGAGAGAATATTTTGAAGAATTGCTCAATGTAGGTGAAACATTCAATGATGTGTCAGATTTTCAGGTAGAATGGGATAGAAACGACGAGGGAGGCAGGATCTCATTTGAAGAAGTGGAGAAAATGGTCAGTAGATTACAGTGCAACAAAGCTGCTGTGGTGGACGAAATTAAGCCGGAACTCGTCAAATACAGTGGAATATTAGATCTCAAATGGTTACAAAGGATAATTGAGAAGGCGTGGGAATCGGGACAGATTCCGTCTGACTGGACGAAATCGATAATCACGCCAATTTTCAAACATGGAAACAGAAAAGATTGTAACAACTATCGAGGTATCTCTTTAATTAACGTTGTAGGCAAAGTATTCTCAGGTATTGTGGAAAGGAGAGTGCGAGTATTAATTAAGGACAAGTCAGATGAAAATCAGTGTGGGTTTTGGCTTCTTAGAGGCTGTCAGGACCAGATTTTTAGCTTACGGCAGGTAATGGAAAAGTGCTATGAGAGGAACAGGGAATTGTATCTATGTTTCATAGATCTAGAAAAGGCTTATGACCGTGTCCCTAGGAGGAAGCTACTGTCAGTGCTACACGATTATGGTATAGGAGGCAAACTTTTGCAGGCAATTAATGGGATTTATGTAGACTGTCAGGCAGCAGTTAGAGTAGATGGCAAATTAAGCTCATGGTTTAGGGTAGTTTCTGGGATAAGACAAGGCTGTAACCTGTCACCACTGCTGTTCATACTATTCATGGATCATATGCTGAAAACGGTGGACTGGCAGGGCGGGATTAAAATAGGTGAAAACAAAATAAGCAGTCTCGCATATGCGCATATGGCCGATTCAATTGAAAGGTTGCAAACTAATATTTCAGAGCACAATCAAAGGCGCAAGGATTATGATATGAAGATCAGCATCTTCAAAACGAAAGTAATGTCTGTGGGAAAAAGATTTAAACAGATTGAGTGCCAAATAGGAGGAAAAAAGTTAGAACAGGTAGACAGTTTCAAGTAACTAAGATGTATTTTCTCATAGTATGGCAACATAGTGAAAGAACTGGAATCGAGGTGCAGCAAAGCTAATGCAGTGAGTGCACAATTGAGATCTACTCTCTTCTGCAAGAAGGAAGTAATTACCAAGACGAAGTTAGCAGTGCACCGCTCTATCTTCCGATCATCTTTGTTGTATGGGAGTGAAAGTTGGGTGGATACAGGATACCTTATTCATAAGCTAGAGGTTACAGATATGAAAGTAGCAAGAATGATTGCAGGTACTAATAGATGGGAACAATGGAAGGAGGGTGTCCATAATGAGGAAATCAAAGAAAAACTGGGAATGAACACCATAGATGAAGCAGTTAGAACGAACAGACTGAGATGGTGGGGTCATGTTACACGCATGGGAGAAGCAAGGTTACCTAAGAGACTCATGAGCTCGGCAGCGGAGGGCTAAGAGGAGTCGAGGTAGACCAAGAAGAAAGTACTTACAGTCGGTGCAGAATGATTTTGAAGTAAAAGGCATAACATCAGATGAGGCATCAATGTTAGCATTGAATAGGGGATCATGGAAGAATTTTATCAGAGGTACTAAGCTCCAGACTGAACGCTGAAAGGCATAAACAGTCTCTAATGATGATGATGATGAAGATGATATTAATCTTCATGAAGCACATCACGGCAAAATGTTAAATTTTCCCACTAGATTTGTTCTAAGAAAAATATTTATCTCGGTTTCAGAAGGTCAGAGAACTTTTTTTTAAATTTGGAAATAAAATCATCAATGTATTTCTTTAACAGTTACTTTCAAAACGTAAGAATTGAAGCAGTCACTTAAAAACAGGCCCAAAAAGTGGAAGTTTTCCGATATCATTTTATGATAATGATAATTAACAAAATCTAAAAAATTATTTAATAGCTTACTGTTACAACTCTTTAGGAAGAAAACAGGCCGAAAACCATTACTCTACGTCGATCCCCTGAGCAAGTCTGGCCAGTTTTCGAGAATACTTTTTCTTCTCCAAAAAATACAATATACTTGAAAAATACATAATATGTTTTAATGTTGTTTTTCGAACAAGTACTTTTTTTACTTATAATGTGCTATTTATTAAGTTTGGAAACGTGAATGTTTACAACATACAATCAATTTAATATTTAAAAGTTTTAACTATGTTTTCGATATATCTCTAAAAGTAATAAATCAATCGACATGCACAAAAAAGCAATCGATATATATCCTTCAGGACTATAAGTTACTCCTTTGACACTTTTCCCACGGAATAATAGTTTTCTGTTTATTTAAAAAAAAAGTTTATGCGTGTTTGCGAATTTTTTGGCCATGGTCGCTATCTAGACTCGAGTTTCAACATGTAGATCAATTATTTCAAATTAAATTTCATATACGCTCATATTTTTTTGTTTTGAGGTAATAATTTTTGCATATTTAACAATACACCATCACAGAATGCTAAGACTAAAAGTAAACATTGTGTTTGTGGAAAAGGAAACTTTGTTGAAATCTGATGTAAAGTTAAAATAAGAAGAAGCATTAGGATATAATCTACCATCAACGACGCGGTCATTAGAGATTCGGATATCGTTAAGTGTTAGCAGATGCTCTTACAGAGATGTCCGTCTGCAGTGTATTTTTGAAGGGAAGCGAAATGTGGAAGACAGACGTTTGAACCCAAAATATAATAGAAACCTTTGGAATGTGGTACTTAAGAAAGCCGGACGTAGGATGAGTAAATAATTGCAATGACCCTACACTGAAGGCTTTCACGGCATGTGTTATTGCTTAATACTTCCAGGCTGCTATGTTGTCGTCCACGGATTGAACATTCCCCTGAAGCATGTCGGAGGTGAAGTGGAACTGTTAGCAGAGATAGAATGATTGCCTTGTATAAAATAATTGCCATTTTGTCACTGCAGCATTGACATCAAAATTTTATCCAGTTTAACGGCTTCCTCTTTCCAGTTAGATTAATTTCGGTGTTCGAAAATCTCTATGGCGTCTCTATACAAACGCCAATAATAATGTCATGTCTTTGCTACGGGGACATAACGCTGGACTTCACCTTGTTGACAAACATGTTCCGCAGCCGACTGATCAGCAGATGGTATGTCCTACGCGGCGGTTCCTTCTATGTTTGTTACATTTCGCTTTGTTTTACCGATGTAAACCTATACACGACTAAAATTTTATAAAGACCTAATGTAGTCAGAGGATGTCGTACATCTGTTGCAGATCTTTGACAGTCTTTTATTTTCCTGGTGGATTTAAAACAGTTCCTACACCAGATTAGCTTGACACTTTCCCATTGCAATCTGTGATAAACGGGAGAAAATCTTTCCGATTGGTGTGGTGGTCTAGGCTCGTGTGGCTGTCTAGGCTGGTGTCGTTCTCTAGGCTGGTGTGGTTGCCTATGCTGGTGTGTATTTCTAGGACTTGTGGTTTTCGGGGCTGGTGTGGTTGCCTAGGCTGATGTGGTTTTCTAGCCTTGTGTGGTTTCAATATTGGTGTGGTTCTCTACGCTTGGGTGGTTGTAAAGTCTGGTATGGTTTTACTGGCTGGTGTGGTTCTCTAGCCAGGTGTGGTTGCCTAGGCTGGTACGACGAGAATGCGGAAACGGAACTTCACACAGACGCCAGTGGTTGTGGGATTTTTGCAGTGCTTGTACAAGTTCAGGAAGGTGCTGAAAAAGTGATAGCCTATGCATCAAGAGTACTCTCAAAGTCCGAGATAAACTACTCTACAACTGAAAAAGAATATCTCGCAGTTATCTGGGCTATCAACAAGTTCCGGCCGTATTTATTCGGCAAACCATTCACCGCCGTGACAGACCACCATTCTTTGTACTGGCTGACTAGCTTGAAGGATCCATCAGGTCGACAAGCAAGATGGACACTAAGACTCCAAGAGTACGATGTCACAGTGGTATTCAAGAACGGACGCAAACACAAGGATGCCGACTGCCTTTCGAGGAATCCATTAGTGGAACACAACAGCATTCATGAAATTTCAGCTCTCACTGAATTAGATGACGTTACAGCTGAACAGAGGGAAGATCCAACACTATTAAAAATGATAGAGGCCTTGGAGAAAGGAGAACCGGCCAATGGAGAGTTCCGACTTATAAACGGAACATTGTATAAGAACAACTACGATCCACTGGGCCCCAAAAGGCTACTGGTCGTTCCAACTCACATCCAGCCAGCTATTCTCAGATATTTCCACGATGCTTCAATATCCGGTCATCTGGAATACGTGAAGACCCTACACAGAATCAGACGCAGGTATTACTGGAAAGGTCTCTACCGATCTGTCAAGCACTATGTTAGTCACTGTAAAGAGTGCCAGCGACGGAAGCATGTGCCGCAATTAACTCCAGGGCATCTCCTACCGATTCCACCGGCAGCAGCTCCATTCCACCGAGTTGGGATCGATCTTTTATGGAAGTTCCCGAAGTCGACAACCGGTAACCGATGGATAATAGTCTGCAATGACTACCTCACATGCTACGCTGTCACCAAACCTGTGCCGACTGTAGAAGCTCCAGAATTCGCAAAATTCCTTTTAGAAGACATTATTTTGAAGCATGGAGCACCACGTGTGATGATATCTGATCGTGGAAAAGTATTCCAGTCAAAACTAGTATCAGAGGTAATTTCACGGTGCGACATTGTCCACAGAATGACAATTGCATACAATTCTCAGACAAACGGTCTTACGGAACGTTTTAACAAGACGTTAGCCGATGTGCTGTCGATGTACGTCGATGGTGAGCAGAAGGCTTGGGATACAATTCTGGCAGTCGTGACATTTGCTTACAATAACGCAAGACAAGGCACCACAGTCTTCACGCAGTTTTTTCTGCTCCATGGCTTTGAAGCTGAGACGACAATGGATACGCTGTTCCCTTTCCAACTTGACGACATTCAGGATGACAATGTTAAACAGCTCATCAACAGGGTCGACGAAGTAAGACAGCTGGCTCATATACGGATACTGGGCGCCCAGAGGAAGGATCGACCTGTTGTGTACAGCCCAGGAGATCTGTTATGGAGTTTTACCCCTGTACGGATGGTTGGACTGTCAGAAAAGTGATTGAAGTGATACTTTGGTCCGTATCGTGTCATACGCCGCCTGTCAGGCATCACATACGAAGTTGAGGATTATGAGCCGTCGTCGAAACTACAAAATCGAAGGGACATAGTTCACGTCCGGCGCATGAAGCCCTACTACGATTCTGAAGAGCAGATAGGCGACAATGGCTTCGTGTTTAAGGACTCTAAGGACGGTAATGTTACTGATGAAGCCACGACAGGATCGTCTGTCGTCGATAATCGTGGAGAAGGGAAGGATTCTCTTGAACTGACATACAGAGGGCCCATAACAAGGTCGAGATCCAGGACATTGCAACTGGCTCTGCAGGGAACATATCAGCGGGTCGTTGTTTTTCCAGGAGAGCCGGCATGGCGCAGGGGATAGCGTCACCGACTGCAGTGCTGAAGGTCGACGGTTCAATACGGCCCAACGGCATAAATTTATTTCTGTGTAATTAACAATTCCAGAATGTTCTACATCTCTCTTATATTCGCTTGTAAATTCTACTTGTTTATTATGTTAACTGTTCTTCTTATTTCTGGTAAATTCTGTCTGTGTATAAATAGCAGAACACTCTGCCCGAGCGGCAGTTAGTGCTGTGTGTATGTTAAGTTCCCAATAAACCTCATTCCAGTATAAGTGCTGTGTTCAGTTGTGAAGCCTGCTTCCATTTCAACGTGACAATATTATTTCCTGGGCTGGTGCTGTTGTGTAGGTTGGTTGTGGTTGTGTAGGCTGGTGTGTTTGCCTATAATGGTGAGGTTCTCTACGCCTGTGTGGTTGTCTAGTCCTGTGTGATTGTCTAGGCTTGTGTAGGTGTCTAGGCAAGTGTGGTTACTATGCTACTGTGTTTGACTACGCTGGTATGGTATTATAGACTGGTGTTGTTGCCTACGCTGGTATGGTTGTCTAGGCTGGTGTGGTAGACTAGGCTGGTGAAGGTGTCCAGTCTTGTGTGGTTTGTGTGGGCTGGTGGGGTAGCATAGGCTGTTGTGGTTGTCTAGGCTGGTGTGGTTGTGTTGTCAGGTGTGGTTACCTAGGCTGGTGTGGTTCCCTACGCTGGTGTGATTGTGTAGTCTAGTGTAGTTGCACAGGATGGCATGGTTGCCTAGACTGTTGTGGCTGCCTAGGTTAGTGTGGTAGTTTAGGCTGGTGCAGTTGTATAGGTTGGAGTGGTTGCCTAGGCTGTTGATGTTGTTGTAGGTGGTATTGTTGCCTAGGCCGGTATGGTTGTGTAGGCTGGTGAGGTTCTCTAGGCCTTTGTAGTTGTCTAGAACAGTGTGTTATTCCAAGCTGGTGACGTTATCAAGTCAAGTGTAGTTTTTTAAGCTAGTGTGTTTGTCTACTCTGGTGTGGGAGTCTAAGCTGGTGTTATTGCCTACGCTAATATGTTTGCCTAGGATGAAGTTCGTGATTAGGCTGATGAGGTTGTCTAGTCTGGTGTGGTTTGTGTGGGCTGGTGTGGTAGCCTAGGCTGGTGTGGTTTGTGTGGATTGGTGTGGTAGCGTAGGCTGGTATGGTTGTCTAGGCTGGCCTGGTTGTCTAGGCTAGTGTGGCGGTCTAGGCCAGTGTGCTTGTCTGGGCTGGTGCAGTTGTCAATTCTGTTGTGGTTATTTAGGCTGATTTGGTTGTCTTGGCTGGTGTGGTTGTTAGGCTGGTGTGGTATTCATGATGGTGTGGTTGTCTAGGCTGGTGTAGTTGCCTAGGCTAGTGTGGTTGCCTAGGCTGTTATGGTTGCCTAGGTTGGAGTGGTTGTCTTGGCAGGTGTTGTTGCTCTGGCTGGTGTTGTTGTGTAGGCTGGTGTGCTAGTGTAGGCTTGTGTGGTTGTGTAGGTTCTACATCCACATGGGATACTCTGCAAATCACATTTAAGTGTCTGGCTGAGGGTTCACCGAACCACCATTATACTATTTATCTCCCATTCCATTCTCGAATTACGCGCGGGAAAAAAGAACACCTGAATCTCTCCATTCGAGCTCTGAATTCTCGTATTTTATTCTGATGGTCATTTCTACCTATGTAAGTGGGAGTCAACAATATATTTTCTATTTCGGAGGAGAATCTTTGCGATTGGAGTTTCGTAAGTAGCCCACGCCGCAGCGATAAGCGCTGTTGTTGTTATGATTCCCATCCCAGATCCTGTATCATTTCCGTAATGCTGTCTCCCTGTGTCTTGACAATACGAAACGAGCTGCCCTTCTTTGGACTCTTTCGATGTCCTTCGTCAAACCCACCTGATAAGGATCCCACACTGGGCAGCAAAACTCCTAAAATGGACGGACAAGCGTAGTGTATGCAGTTTCTTTGTAGATCTGTTGCATCTTTTAAGGGTTCTGGTAATAAACCGCAGTCTCTGGTTCGCCTTTCCCACGACATTATCTAAGTGTTCTTATCAATTTAAGTCTGAAGTAATGGTAATTCCTAGGTATTTTGTGGAGTTTATGGTCTTACGTTTCGATTGATTTATCTTGCAAACAAAGTTTAACGTATTTCTTTTCGTACTCATGAGGACGACTTCACACTTATCATTATTTAGAGTTAAATGCCAATTTTTACACCATACTGATATCTTATTCATATCGTTCTGCAGTTGGTTTTGATCTTCAGATGATTTTACTAGACGGTAAATGACGGCGTCATCTGCAAACGACCTAAGACAGGTACTTAGATTTTTCCCTAAATCGCTTATGTAAATAAGGAACACTACCCTGTGGAACGCCAGATATCACCTCTGTTTTAGTCGATGTCTGACCATCGATTCGATTACTACGAACTGTGTCCTCTCTGACAGGAAATCCCCTATCCAGTTGCAAATTTGGGGTGATATACCATAACCACGCAATTTTATTAAAAACCGTTTGTGAGCTACGGTGTGAAAAGCCTTCTGGAAATCAAGAAATACGGAGTCAATTTGAAAACCCTTGTCGATAGCACCCACCACTTCGTGTGAATAAAGAGCTAGTTGTGTTTCGAATGATGGATATTTTCTAAATTCGTGTTGGCCTTGGGTCAATAGATCTTTGTGTTCGAGATAATTAACAATATTTGCATACAGGATATGTTCCAAAATCCTGCTACAGATTGACGTCAATGAAATGGTTGTGTAGTTTAGTGGATTACTCCTACGGCCTTTCTTGAATATAGGTGTGACCTGTGCAACTTTCCAATCTTTTGGTACAGAACCTTCTATGAGAGAGCGGTTGTATATGGCTGTTAAGTAAGGAGCTTCAGCATAATCGCTTCAGAATAATCAGATAGAAATGTGAAACTTCATGGCAGATTAAAATTGTGTGCCGGAACCGGGACTCGAACCTGAGGCCTTTGCCTTTGCCCGGTTCCCGCACACAATTTTAATCTGCCAGGAAGTTTCATATCAGTGCACACTCCGCTTCAGAGTGAAGTTTCATTCTGGAAACATCCCTTAGGCTGTGGCTAAGCCATGTCTCCACCATATCCTTTCTTCCACGAGTGCTAGTCTTTCGTGTTTGCAGGAGAGCTTCTGTGAAGTTTGGAAAGCAGGAGGCGAGGTACTGGCAGAAGTGTAGTTGTGGGGCGGCATCGTGAGTCGTGTCGGGGTAGCACAGCCGGTAGTGCGCTTGCCCGCGAAAGGCAAAGGTCCCAGGTTCGAGTCCCGGTTCCGCCACACAATTTTAATCTGCCAGGAAGTTTCATATCAGCGCACACTCCGCTGCAGAGTGAAGTTTCATTCCAGATAGAAATGTAATGGAATACAATCCGCACCGGAAGACTTGTTCTTCTCAAGTGATTTTAGTTGCTGCACTACTCCGATGATATCTACTTCTGTGTTACTCATTACGGCCTCTGTTCTTAATTCGAAATCTGGGATATTGGTTACATCTTCTTTGGTGTAAGAGTTTCTAAAAGCTATGTTTAGTAACTCTGCTTTAGTAGTACTGACATCGGCAGGATCGCCATTACTATCACGTATTGAGGGTATTGTTTGTAATTTTTCCCTAGTATGTTTAACATATGACCAAAATCTCTTTGGGTTTTCAGTCAAATTTCGGGAAATAGTTTCGCTGTGATAAATATTGTAGGCATCTCGCATTGAAATCCTCGCTAAATTTCGAGCTTCTGAGTACGGTCGCCAATCCTGGGGATTTTGTGTTCGTTTAAATTTAGTATGCCTTTTCCTTTGCTTTTGCAACTAGTCCTGACCTGTTTTGTGTGCCAAGGGGGATCGCCTCCTTTTTTTATTAATTTATTTGGTATAAAACTGTCAGTTGCTGTCGATACCACTTCTCTGAATTTGAGCCACATCTGGTCTACACTTACGATTAGAGTTAGAAACGAGTGGAAGCTGTCTTTTAAGAAGCAATGTATTTTATTTCTATCTGCTTTCCCGAACAAATATACTTTTCGTTTAGTTTTGGTAACTTTGGGACTTTCAATAATCAATCTGTGTTCACTAATACACTAATACTAATACTAATAATCCGTTTTGATGCTCGTTATGAGCTCAAAATAATTCGTTGCTAAGAGATGAAGTGTGTTGTGACATCCATTTACAATTCTAGTTTATTCATGAACTAATTGTTCGAAGTAATTCTCAGAAAATGCGTTGAGTACAATTTCGCACGCTGTTTTATGCGTACCTCCTGATTTGAAAATATAATTTCGCCAACAGATAGAGGGTAAATTAAAATCAGCGGCTACTATTATCGTGTGAGTCGGGAGGCCGATAAAAGGAACCAATTTTTAACTTGTTACTATTTTCAGGTACACCCTCTACGCATAATAGCTCACAGGAACTATCATATTCATCTTCGCTACACGAAATACTACTTTTGACGGCGACAAACAGGCCTCAAACTATTTTGTTTAATCTATCCTTTCTGAACACTGTGCCTAGGCTGGTGTAGTTGTTTACACAGGCTGTTGTGGGTGCCTTGGCCAGTGTTGTTGCCTAGCCTGGAGTGGTTGTCTATGCTGCAATGCTTTTCTGGCCTAGTGTGGTTGACTATGCTGGTGAGGTTGTCTAGGGTTCTGTGTTTTTATAGGCTAGTATGGTTACCTAAGCTGGTCCGGTTTTCTAGGCTTGTAGGGTATTCTAAGCGGGTGTTGTTCCCTACGCTCGTATGGTTACCTATTCTGGTGTGGTTGACTAGGCTAGTGTGTTTGTGTAGGCTGGTGTGGTAATCTGAGCTGGTGTTGTTGACTACGCTGGTGTGGATGCCTACGCTGGCGTGGTTCCCTTGGCAGGTGTCAATGCCTGGGCTGGTGTGGTTGTCAAAACTGTTGTGTCTGCTTAGACTGGTGTGGTTGTCTAGGCCCTGTGGTTGTGTAGGCTGGTGTGGTTGCCTAGGCTGGTGTGGTTGATTAGGCTCGTGTGGTTGCCTAGGCTGCTGTATTTGCCTCGGCTGTTGAAGTTCTCTAGGCCCATGAGGTTGTCTAGGCCTGTGTGTTTGTCTAGGCAGGTGTGGTTGTCTAGACCCTATGTGGTTGTCTGATCATGTGTGATTGTCTAGGCCCATGTGGTTGCTGGTGTGGTTCTTTAGTCTGGCATGGTTGTCTAGATTAATGTGGATGTCTATGCTAGTGTGTTTCTCCAGCGTGGTGTGGTTGTATAGGCTGGGGCGTTTTTAGGTTAGTGTTGTCTAGGCAGCTATGGTTGTCTAGGCAAGTGGGATTGTCTAGGCCTGTGTGGTTGCCTAAACTACTGTGATGGTCTAGGCTGGAGTGGTGACATAGATGGCTTTGGTTGCCTAGGCTTCTGTGCTTGTTCTAGGCCAGTGTGGTTCTCTAGGCTGGTGCAGTTGTCTAGTATGGTGGGGTTATCCAGGCAGACATTGTTTATCTGGTGTTATTTGGAAGGCTGGTGAGGTTGCCTAGACTGATGTGGCAGCCTAGGCTGGTATGGTTGTCTAGGCCCTTATAGTTGCTGGTGTGGATAATTACTCTGGTGTCAGTAGCTAGTGTTTGTCTAGCCTAGTGTAGTTGTCTAGGCCTATGTGGTTGCCTATGCTAGTGTGATGTTCTAAGTAGGTGTGGTTGCCTAAGCTGGTGTAGTTGCCTAGGTGGAGGCTTGCTGCCTAGTATGGTGTTGTCGAGGCAGGTGTCGTGGCCTAGTCTGGTGTGGTTGTAGAAGCTGGTGTGGTTGTCTGGGCTGGTTTGGTGCCCTACGTGGGTGTGGTTGAGAAGTTTGGTGTGTTTGCCTAAGCTAGGGTGGTTGTCTATGCTAGTGAGGTTGTCTACGCTGGTGTGGTTGCATTGGCTTGTGTGGTTGCACAGGCTGGTGTGGTTGTCTAGGCTGGTGTGATTTTCTACACCAGTGTGTTTGTCTAGGCCGGTGTGTTTGCATAGGCTGGTTTGGTAGTCCAGGCTTGCATGGTTTCTTAGGTTTGTGTGGGTAGTCCAGGCTTGCATGATTTCCTAGGCTTGTGTTGTTGTCTAAGAAGGTATGGTTGTCTAGGCTGGCATGGTTGTCTAGTGTGGTATGGTTGTCTAGGCTAGTGTGGTTGCCTAGACTTGTGCAATTTTCTAGAATTGTGGAATTGTCTTGGCTGGTGAGATTGCCCAGGCTGGTGTGCATTCTGTGGCTGAGCAGGTATGGTTGCCTAGGCTGGTTTGGTTGTCTAGGGTCGTGTTGTTGTCTAGGGTGATGTGGTTGTGTAGGCTTGTTTGTATCTAGCCAGGGGTGGTTGACTTGTCTGTTGTGGTTGTCTAGGGTGGTGGGGTTTTGTAGACTTGTGAGGTTGTTTAACGCTGTTTTGGTTGCCTAGGTTAGTGTGGATATCTAGGTCGGTGTTGTTGTCTATGCTGGTGTGGTAGTCTAGTTTAATGTTGTACTCTAGGCTGATGTGGGTGTATAGGGTGGTGTGATGGTTAGACTGGTATGGTCTCATGTGGTTGTTTAAACTAATTTGGCTGTTTAGGGGGAGTGGTAATTAGGCTGGTCTTGTTGCTTACACTGGTATGGTTGCCTGGGCTGGTGTGGAGGACTAGTCTGATGAGGTTGTCTAGTCTGGTGTGGTTTGTGGGGTGGTGTGGTAGCCAAGGCTTGTATGGTTGGATATGTTTCCAAGGCTCCTGAGCTTTTCTTGACTCTGGTGTGGTTGTCTAGGCTGGTGTGGTTGTAAAGCCTGATGTTATTTATGCTGGTGTGGTTGTCTAGGGTGGTGTGGTTATTTAATCTGGCATGTTTGTCTAACCTGGTGTGGTTGCCTAACCTGCTGTGGTGACCAGGGCTGGCGTGGTTGTCTAGGCTCTTGCGATTGTCTGGGCTAGTGAGGTTGTCTAGATTTGTGTACTTGTCTAGGCTGTTGTGGTTATCTAGGCTCGTGTGTAGTCTAGATTGGTCTGGTTGCATAACTGGTTTGGTCTCCTCGGCTGTCGTGGTTCCATAGGCTGGTGTAGTTGTTTAGGCTGGCTCTTGTATGTGTCTGTCCAGAGTAGTTGCCTAGGTTGGAGTGGTTATCTATGCTTCTGTGTCTTTCTAGACTCTTGTGGTTCTCTAGGCTGGTGAGGTTATCTAGGCAGAGGTTTTTTTCTAGGCTAGTGTGGTTGTCGATGCTGGTGTGGCTGTATACATTATTGTGGTTGTTTAAACTGTTGTGGTTATCTAACCTGGTGTTGCCTACGCTGGTGTGGTTGCCTAGGATTGTTTCGTTGTCTAGGCTAGTGTAGAAGACTAGGCCAGTGTGGTTACCTACGCTAGTGTGATGGTCTAGGCAGGTATGGTAGCTTAGGCTGATGTGGTTGTCTAGACTGTTTTGGTCATCTAGGCTGCAGTGGTTGTCTATGCTGGTGTGTTTGTCTAGGCTGATGTGGTAGAGTAGGATGGTGAGTAAGTCTAGTCTGGTGAGGTGGTTTAGTCTGGAGTGATTTGTGAAGGTTGCTATGTTTGCCTGGGAAGATGAGGTTATCTAGGCATGTGTGGTTGTCTAGGCCAGAGAGTATTTCTAGGCTGATGTGGTTATCTATGCTATGTTGGTTTTCTAGGATAGGGGCTTTGTGTAGGCCGGTGTGATTGTCTATGCTGCTGGGGTTATCTAGGCTGCTTTTGTTGTCTAGGCTGGTGTGGTGGTCTAGGCTTGTGTGGTTGTATAGGCCAGTCAAGTTGTCTGGTCTGGTGTGATTGTCGTCACTGATGTGGTTGTCAAGGCTGGTTTGGTTGCCTAGGAAAGGGTGGTTGGCTAGGCTGGTGTGGTCGTCTACGCTGGTAAGTTATCTACGCCAGTGGGGCTGTGTAGTCTGTTGTGGATGTCTAGGCTTGAGTGCTTGTCTAGGCTAGTATGGTTGTCTAGGCTACTTGTTTTTAAGGCTGTTGTGATTGTCTTTGCTGGTAAGGTTTATAAGACTAGTATGGTTGCCTAGGCCGCTAGGGTTGCCTATTTTTGTGTTGTTGTGTAGGTGATATTTCTTGTCTAGGTTGGTGTAGTTATCTAGGCTGGTGTGGTGTCTGTGCTGGGGTGTTTGTCTAGGTTGGTGTGGTTACCTAATCTGGTGTAGTTGATGTGATGGTATGGTTAAATAGGCTGGTGTGGTTGCCTAAGCTTGTGTGCTTGCCTAGGATGGTGTGGTATTCTAGGCTGTCTAGGTGTGATGGTCTAGGCTGCTGTTGCTAATATGGGCATGGTTGCCAAGGCCAGTGTGTATCTCCAGGCTTGTGTGTTTATCTAGGCTGGTGTGGTTTTCTATGCTGGTGTGATAGTCTAGGCTGGTGTAGTTAATTAAGCTGGTGGAGTAGCTTGGTTGGTGTGGATGCTTAGGCTGGGTTGGTTGTCTAGTCTATTGTGGTTATCTAGGCGGCAGTGGTTGTTTAGACTGGTGTGTTTGCCAAAGTTCGTGTTTTTGCCTAGGCTGGTTAGATTCTCCTTGCCCATGTGGTTGTCTAGGCCTGTATGTTTGACTAGGCTCATGTGTTTGTCTCAACTAATTTGGCTGTTTAGGCGGGTTTGATAATGAGGCTGGTGTTTTGCCTACACTGGTGTGGTTGCCTGGGCTGGTGTGGAGGACTAGTCTGATGAGGTTGTCTAGGCTGGTGTGGTTGTGTGGGGTGGTGTGGTAGCCAAGGCTTGTATGGTTGTCTAGGCTGGTGTTGTTGTCTAAGCTGGTGTATTTGTCTAGGCAGGTATCGTTGCTTAGTCTGGTGTTGTTGTATGGGCTGGTGTGGTGGCCTAGACCTGTGTGGTTGCTTATGTTGCTGTGGTGCCTGGGGTAGCAGGGTTGCCTAGGATGGTATGGTTGTCTAGGTTGATATAGTTGACTGGTTATCTACGCTGGTTTGGTTGTCTCTTATGATGTGCTTATTTACATTGGTTGGGTTTTCTAGTCTGGTGTAATCGTCAAGGCTGGTGTTTTTGCTAGGCTTGTGAGGTTGCCTAGGCTGCTGTGGTTGTCTATTTTGGAGTGTCTGTTTAGTCTGGTGTGGTTGCCTACACCGGTGTGGTTGCTTACATTGATGTGGTTTCTAGGGTACTATGGTTACCTAGGATGGTGTGCTTGTCTAGGGGGTTGTGGTTGTCTAGTTTGGTGAGGTTGTGTAGGCTGGTGTTGTTGCCTAGGGTGGGGTGGTTGCGTATGAAAGTGGATTGCCTAGCCTGGTATGGTTTTCTGGGCTGGTGTTCTTTTCTACGCTAGTGTGGAGGCCAATGCTGTCATGGTTGCCTATGCAAGTGTGGTTTTCTAGGCTGGTGTGGTAGTCTAGGCTTGTGTTTTTTACTAGTCTGCAGTGTTTGTCAAGGCTTATGTGGTTGTCCACACTGGTGTTGTAGCTAAGCTGGTGTGGTCGTCTAGGTAGATATGGTTTCCTATGCTGGTGTGGTTGTCTAGGCTAGTGTGGTTTTCTCAGCTGGTGTGGTTGTCGAGGTTGGTGTGGCTGCCTAGGCTGATGCAGTGGCCTAGGCTGGTGTGGTTGCGTAGGCTTGCATGCTTGCCTAGACTGATGTGGTTGTCTAGGCTGGTTTGGTTTTCTAGAGAGGTATGGTTGTCTAGGCAACTGAAGTTACTTAGGCTGGTGTTGATGTGTAGGCTGGTGTGTTTGCCTAGGCTGGTGAGTTTGTTTAGACTGGTGTGTTTCTCTAGGCAGATGTGGTTAACTAAGCCAGTGGGGCTGCCTAAGGGGGTGCAGTTGTCTAGGCAGGTTTGGTAGACTAGGCTGCTGTGGTTACTTGCCTGGTGTGTTTGTTTACGCTGTTGTGGTTGTCTAGGCAGGTGAGGTTGTCTATGTTTAGTTTGCTTTTTAGGTTGGTGTTTTTGTCTAGGTTGGTGTGGTTGTCTAGGCAGGGGTGAATACCTAGGCTAATGTGTTGCCTAAGCTGCAGTGGTTTCCTAGGCTGCCATGGTTGTCTACACTGTTGTGGTTCTCTAGGCATGTGTGGTTGTCTAGTATTAGCTGGTTACCTAGGCTGGTGTTTTTGTCTAAGTTGGTGTGGTTGTCTATGGTGATGTGGTTGTCTAGGATAGAGTGGGTGTCTAGGATTGTAGAGTTGTCTAGGAAGATGTGGTTGTGTAGGGTGGTTTGGTTCACTAGCATGGTGTAGCAGTCAAGGTTGTTGTTGTTACCTAGGCTGGTGTGGTTGTCTACATTAGTTTGGTTTCCTAGCCTGGTGTGGTTGCCTAGGCTTACATGTTTGCCTAGGCTGATGTGTTTGTCTAGGCTTTTGTGGTTGGCTAGGGTGGTGTTGTAGTCTAGGCTTGTATTGTTAACGAAGCCATTGTGGTTGTGTAAGCTGATGTGGTTGCTCAGGCTGGTGTGGTTGTCTAGGCTGGTGTGGTTGTCAATACTGGTGTGGTTTTCTAGGCTATTGTGGTTGCCTAATTTAGTGTGGTTGTCTAGGCAGGTGTGGTTGTCAAGGCTAGTGTCTTTGACTAGGCTGGTGTGGTTTTCTAAGCCAGTGTGGCTGCCTATGTATGTGTGGTTGTCTAGGCAGGTGTGGTTGCCTAGACTGGTGTGGTGCCTAGATTGCTGTGGTTTCCTATACTGTTGTGGTTGCCTAGGCTGGTGTGCTGTGTATGCTTGGTTCTTTAACTAGGCTGGTGTGGTTCTCTACATTGGTGTTATCTAGGCTTGTGTGGTTGCCTAGGCTGGTGTGGTTGTCTAACCAAGTGTGATTACTTAAGCTGCTGTGCTGCCTAAGGCAGTGTTTTTGCCTAGGCTGGTGTGTTTGTCTAGGCTGTTGTGGTTGTCTAGCTTTGGTTGGTTACCTAGGCTGGTGTGGTTTATGTAGGGTGGTGTGGTTACCTAAGCCAGTTTTGTTTCCTAGGCTGGTGGGGTTGTCTATGCTGGTGTGATTGTCTAGGACAGTACAGGTGCTTAGGCTGGTGTGGCTATTTAGGCAGGTGTGGTTGTCTAGGCTCGTTTTGTTGACTAGGATGGTGTGGTTGCCTAGGCTGGTGTGGTTGTCCACACTGGTGTGGTTGTCTTGGCTTCTGTGTTGTCTAGGCTGTTGTGGTTGTCTATACTGATGAGGTAGTCTTGGCTTTGGTCGTTGTCTGTGTTGATGTGATAGTCTAGGCTGGTGTGGATTCCTTGGCTAGTGTGGTTGTCTAGGCAGGCTGGTGTGTCTTGCCTAGGCTGGTGTGGGGTCCTATGCTGGTGTGGTTGTCTATTCTGGTGTTGTTGTCTAGGTCAGGCTGGTGTAGTTGTCTAAGCAGACGCTGCAGGCACAGCTCGTACTCACCTCTGAGGATCGCGCCACCCAGTCGACGGCCATCCTCAGGATGTCAACTTGCTCCTTCACTTTGGTAACTATCTCTATTGAGGTCGAGTCCTTACACAAGTGGGACAGGCTCTGTAACAAATGAACAGGTACAACTTGTATGTCAGTTTATTTATGATTGTTACACGTAAAAAAAAATGTAAAAATCTCGTCCAGACATTATTCCTATTCTGTGATGTGGGTCGCAAAAGTACAGTTATGATGATCTAAGGCCACTCGTTGAATCACACCTGAGAGTGTAGCAATGGCAGTTTATTGGTACAAGTCCTCATTGTCAGGACGACGGCTGTGGCTAGAGAGACTATTGGACTTCCATATTCTATGTTTCACGTTAAATTCGATTCAAAGGCTTTTGTTGCCTCTGATTCTTAGTCAAAACGTTTTTACAAAATAAGACAAGTTCATCAATTAAACAGTATCCATGAGCAACTCTAAGTCTCCGAAAATATAGTCGCCATTTGATGAAATGTATCGCAACTGTATCAAAAAATATATGAGAAAATACAGGGAAAAATTGTAAAATGTATGGAAAAGCTAATCAGTAACAGGCGTGTAATGTAAAGCTATAGTTTACTGAAGAATATGCTTAAATCTACCAACAAACTCCTATTAATTACTTGTATTTTCCGTTAGTCCAACTCCTCTGTTTCCTTCTCCTGCTGACCCTCTCCTTCCATCTCTTTCCATTCCACTGACCACGTCCCTCCCCCCTCCTTCTCATACACTGGTACCAGTAATTTGATTTTCTGTTGCTTTTGTGGCTCTCCACGCTCTCCTTTCAAGTGCACGCCTCTGCATCAGAATGGCCACCTGCATCCTTCTCAAAATCCCTACTATTCGTTTCTGAGCCTCCCTGTCTGATTTTTCTCCACATACTTCACTCCAAAGTTAAACTGACGATTCCTTCATGTCTCGGAATGTGTCCCTCCTGCCGATCTCTTCTTTTAGTCAAGACATACCAAAATTCTTCTTTACTCCCACATCCTGTTCAGTATTTCCTTATCAGTTACGCATCTACCTACCTAATCTTCAGCATTCGGCTATAGCGCCACATTACAAGTGCTTTTATCATCTTTTCGTCTGCACACATTATCGTCCACTCATATAACGATGAACTAAAATGATTTCAGAAAGCAATTGATAACATAAAAATGGATTTCTTCCCATTACCATTCTGCATTTTATATTTTCTTTAATTCGACCTTCAGAATTTACTTTGGTACCCAAATAATAAAACGCGTCTACTACTTTTATTGCCTCATTACGTAATCTAACTCCTTCAGTATCTCCACATTTTCTAAGACTAATAATCTATTACCCTTGTCTTGCTAAATTTATACCCTCAAGACACTGTCAATTCCATTCATCTGCTCTTCCAATACCTCTGCTGTCTGTGAAAGAATTATAATTTTATTTGCAAATTGCAAAGTTTTTATTTCTAATCCCTCTACATTAATTCCGTTTCGATATTTCTCCCTGCTTTCCTTCACAGCAATCTCAATCTGCACATTCAGTAAAATGGGGGAAAGGGTATAACCCTGCCTTTCTCCCTACCCAACTACTACGTCCCTTTCATGCTCTTTGACTCTTTCCATTCTCTATATTTTACTTCTGCTGTCTTCAGAATTTAAGAGTGTCTGGCAGACAAAATTTGCAAAAGCCTTCTCCATACTGAGAACGACACTCGTAAATTACGCAGAGTTCAGTGCCTGCTGTCGCTGCTGCATCACTCAGAACACTAACTGTCATAATTTAATTTTCGTGAAAATTTATTGACAGTTAATTTCTTAATTTTCGTTTAGTACTGCTGTTTTTAAGCGTCTCGTCTCCTACTTGAAAGATTTCGTTTGTGTTACTGTTTTATGAGTACATTCTCTCGTATTTTGATAAATTTCGTTGTGTTTAGTCTTCGTCTGTGACTTGCGCATTTCAAACCAAGTCAGTTGCCGAGTCGTCGTCGTCCAGAGCGCACCTCTAAATGTTCAAATGTTTGTAAAGCCTATGGGACTCACCTACTGAGCTATCAGTCCCTAAACTTACAAACTACTTAAGAACTACTTACGAACTAGGACGGCACAAATATCCATGCCCGAGGGGGGATTCGAACCCCCGACCGTAGTGACCGTGCAGACCGTGACTGAAGCGCTTCAGTCCCCTCGGCCACCGCGGCCGGCAGCGCACCTCTCCAGAGCCAGCACATTTTCAGTTGTAAGTGAAACCGGCTTCTCTCTAGGCGCTACATATTTTGACTTTTCAGTGCGCTTTCGCTTCAGTTCATTAAAAATATTGTGTGCTCGCGTTTTTATTTGATACATATTCGCGTTAAATATCTGGTTAGTGTATTATTCCGCCGTGTGAATCGCGTCGCGACAGTCGTCTGTCTTTATTTTCTGATTAGAACCGACATATAGTATTTCGATTTTCGTCTGCACGTTCTCGCTACAATTTGTTAATTTATACCGTGCTCTCATGCGTATTAGATTCAGATCCGCGTTTTAACAAACAGTGTAGTCTTCCTTTGAACGCATCGCGAGTGTAGTTTCTGTGTTTGTCGGCACTGTAATCATGAATAGGGACAGTGACTGCTGTGTGCGGATGCAGTCTCAGCTGGTGACACTTCGCTCCCAGCTTCAAGCTGTGTTAACCTCGGTTGTACAGTTGGAAGCTGCGATCGATGGGCGTCGTTGTTGTTGGCTGGCAGTGGGGACCAAACGGACTCCCGTCGTCTCCACCGATCGGCCTGCGGCAGCGAAATGCCCTAGTACTGCTAGCAGTGAGGCAAACATCCCACCCGTGGTTGCGTTGGAGGTTGCTCCAGTGCGTGGCAGGAGGCGCAAGACATTCTGGGGGACCGATCGTGAGGCCTCCCCGGTTCGTCTTGCGAACATGTTTGAGGTGCTATCTGCTCAGGACGACGTTCCTGAGTCGGATGGTGTCTCTCACCCTGTCACTACCCAGCCTGCAAGATCCGGGCTCTCACAGAGGGTGGGTTTACTTGTAGTTGGGAGCTCCAACGTTAGGCGGGTGATGGAGGCCCTTAGAGAGATGGCTGCTAAGGAGGGGAAGAAGGCCAACGTGCACTCCGTGTGCATACCGGGTGCAGTCATTCCAGATATGGTACGGGTCCTCCCGGATGCCATGAAGGGTACGGGGTGCAGCCAACTGCAGGTGGTGGCTCACTTCGGTACCAACGATGTGTGTCGTGTCGGATCTGAAGAGATCCTCTCAGGTTTCGAGCAACTAACTGAAGTGGTAAAGACTACCAGTCTTGCTTGCAAGATGAAAGCAGAGCTCACCATCTGCAGCATAGTTGACAGGACCGACTGTGGACCTCTGGTACAGAGCCGAGTGGAGGGTCTGAATCGGAGGCTCAGGCGGTTCTGCGACCATGTAGGCTGCAGATTCCTTGACTTGCGCCATCGGGTGTGGGTTTCCGGGTTCCGCTGAATAGGTCAGGAGTCCACTATACGCAGGAAGCAGCTTCACGGGATGCGGGGGCTGTGTGGCGGTTTTTTAGGATAAAGAGCTTCGGGGAAAAACAAAATGGGCCATTTCAAAGGGTGCAGGTGGATCACAGGACAAATGTAGATCCGGAAACTATCGGTATAACAGTTGTAAATTGTCGTAGCTGTGTCGGGAAAGTATCAGAACTCCAAGCGTTAATAGAAAGCACCGAAACACACATCATTATAGGCAGTGAAGTTGGCTCAAGCTGGAAATAAGTTCAGAAGTATTTGCAAAAGATCTAACGGTGTTCAGAAAGGATAGATTGAACAAAATGGGTGGGGCCGTGTTTGTCGCCGTCAAAAGTAGTATTTCATGTAGCGAAGTTGAAGTTGATGGTTCCTGCGAGCTATTATGGGTAGAGTTTGTACCCGAAAATCGTAAGAAGTTAATAATCGGTTCCTTTTACCTGCCTCCCGACTCTGACGATACAATATCAGAAAGGTTCAAAGAAAACCTGAGTCTAATTGCAAAAACGTACCCGACTCACACGATAATCGTAGGTGGTGATTTTAATTTACCCTCGATCTGTTGGCGAAATTATATTTGCAAATCAGGAGGTAGGCATAAAACATCGCCCGAAATTGTACTCAACGCATTCTCTGAGAATTACTTCGAACAATTAGGTCATGAGCCAACTACAATTGAAAACACACTTGATTTCTTAGCAACAAATAATCCTGAGCTCATAACGAGCATCAAAACGGATACAGGTATTGGTAAACACAGAGCTGTCGTAGCGATATTGAATATCGAAAGTCCCAAAGTTACCAAAAATAAACGCAAAGTATATTTGTTCAGGAAAGCAGATAGAAATAAAATACATTGGTTCTTGAAAGAAAGCTTCCACTCCTTTCTAACACTAAACGTAGGTGTAGACCAGATGCGGCTCAAATTCAAGAAGTGGTATCGACAGCAATTGACAGTTTTATACCAAATAAATTAATAAAAAAAGGAGGCAATCCCCCTTGGTACACAAAACAGGTCAGGTCTTGTTGCAAAAGCAAAGGAAAAGGCATACTAAATTTAAACGAACACAAAATCCCCAGGATTGGCGATCGTACTCAGAAGCTCGAAATTTAGCGGGTATTTCAATGCGAGATGCCTACAATATTTATCACAACGAAACAATTTCTCGAAATTTGACTGAAAACCCAAAGAGATTTTGGTCACATGTTAAATATACTAGGGGAAAAATACAAACAATACCCTTAATACGTGATAGTAATGGCGATCCTGCCGATGACAGCGCTACTAAAGCAGAGTTACTAAACATAGCTTTTAGAAACTCATTAACCAAAGAAGACGAAACCAATATTCCAGATTTCGAAATACGAACAGATGCCGTAATGAGTAACGTAGAAGTAGATATCATCGGAGTAGTGCAGCAATTAAAATCACTTAACAAGAACAAGTCTTCTGGGCCGGATTGTACACCCATTAGATTTCAATCTGATTATGCTGAAGCGATAGCTCCTTACTTAAGTCATATACAACCGCTCTCTCATAGAAGGATCTGTACCAAAAGATTGGAAAGTCGCCCAGGTCACACCTATATTCAAGAAAGGCAGTAGGAGTAACCCACTAAACTACAGGCCTATTTCATTGACGTTAATTTGCAGCAGGGTTTTGGAACATATCCTGTATTCAAATATTATGAATTAACCAAATAGAACGATCTATTGACCCAAGGTCAACAGGGATTTATATCGTTCATACGAAATACAACTTGCTCTTTATTCACACAAAGTGATGGGTGCTATCGACAAAGGTTTGCAAATCGATTCCGTATTACTTGATTTCCAGAAAGCTTTTGGCACCGTACCTCACAAACGGCTTTTAATCAAATTGCGTGGTTATGGTATATCGCCCCAAATTTGCGATTGGATAGGGGATTTCTTGTCAGAGAGGACACAGTTCGTAGTAATCGATGGTAAGGCATCGACTAAAACAGATGTGATATCGGGCGTTCCACAGTGTAGTGTTATTGATCCTCTGCTGTTCCTTATTTACATAAACGGATTAGGGGAAAATATAAGTAGCTCTCTTAGGTTGTTTGCAGATGACGCCGTCATTTACCGTCTAGTAAAATCATCTGTAGATCGAAATCAACTGCAGAACGATCTGAATAAGATATCAGTATAGTGTAAAAATTGGCAATTGACCCTACATAATTAGAAGTGTGAAGTTGTCCACATGAGTACGAATAGAAATCCGTTAATCTTTGTTTAGAAGATAAATCAATCAAATGTGAAGGCCGTAAACTCCACAAAATACCTAGGAATTACTATTACTTCAGACTTAAATTGGAAAGAACACGTAGATAATATCGTGGGAAAGGCGAACCAGAGACTGTGTTTTATTGGCAGAACCCTTAAAACTTGCAACAGAACTACAAAAGAAACTGCATACACTGCGCTTGTCCGTCCATTTTTTGAGTATTGTAGCCCAGTGTGGGATCCTTATCAGGTGGATTTGACGGAGAACATCGAAATATTCCAAAGAAGGGCAGCTCGTTGCGTATTGTCACGATACAGGGGAGACAGCGTTACGGAAATGATACAGGATCTGGGATGGGAATCATTACAACAACGGTGCTTATCGCTGCGGCATGGGCTACTTGCGAAACTCCAATCGCGAACATTCTCCTCCGAATGCGAAAATATATTGTTGACTCCCACTTACATAGGTAGAAATGATCATCAGAATAAAATACGAGAAATCAGCGCTCGAACAGAGAGATTCAGGTGTTCTTTCTTCCCGCGTGCTATTAGAGAATGGAATGGGAGATAAATAGTATAATTGTGGTTCGATGAACCCTCTGCCAGGCACTTAAATGTGATTTGCAGAGTATCCCATGTAGATGTAGAGACCGTTACTACTTCTACCTGCCAGTCCGTTCAGTGCCTGCTGCTGTCGCTGCTGTATCGCTCAGAGCTCTAAGTGGCATAATTTAATTTTTGTGATATTTTTTGACAGTTAATTTCTTAATTTTCATCTAGTGATTCTGTTTTTAAGAGTCTTCTTGTGTCCTACTTCAAAGATTTCGTTTGTGTTACTGTTTTAAGAGTACACTCTCTCGTATTTTGATAAATACCGTTGTTTGTGCGTGTTTGTCAGTCGCCTGCAGCTTTTCTTTGGCTTAGGGAGCTTCTATATTTCGTGTAGATCTTTTACGTTAGATCAGTGATTTCCGCGTATATTTTTATTTCAGTCCAGAGACGGTTTTCGCTAATTTCCATTGTTTCCAACAAGAAGTTTCTAGTAACCACTGTTTAGTCAGCTATCAGTCACCTGTAGTTAATTTGCAGTCTTGTTAAGAGTCGATTAACTAATCTCTACAATAAATTGTTGATTTTTTAGGATGGGTAGGATGTGTGACTGCTGCAACGGACGCAAGAGGGGCTGACAGCCGTTCGCGAACAGCAGAGCGTGCTGTTGGCCGCTATAAGTCGCCTTCAGGCTGCTGCCTCGGACTGTAGCGTCAGTGGGGAGTCTGGTGCGTCGCATGGGGCAACTCAGGTGTCTCATGCTTCACCCACGGTCCCTGCTGTCGAGACATCTTTGTATGTACCGGACCCGGTTGGGACACCCTCTCCTCCAGGGGAAAGGCGGGTTCAACGGCGTTCGCGTCGCTCGAGGCGGAGGCTCAAAGGGAAGGCTGGCCGTGCGGCACCGACCGCTCTGCCTGTGAGTGAGCATGTGGCCGCTCCTTCAGCAGGATCCGAGCAGGCACACGGGGGGAGGGGTATATTAGTGACTGGGAGCTCCAATGTTAGGCGGGCGATGGAGCCCCTTAGGGAAATAGCGGAAAGGTCGGGGAAGAAGGCCAGTGTGCACTCTGCTTGCCGGGGGGTCTCATCCGAGATGTGGAGGAGGCCCTTCCGGGGCCACAGAGAGCACTGGGTGCACCCGACTGCAAATTGTTGCTCATGCCACCAATGACTCCTGCCGGCTGGATTCAGAAGTCATCCTCAGCTCATACAGGCGGTTGGCGGAGTTGGTGAAGCAGAAAGCCTCGCTCGCGGTGTGGAATCTGAGCTAATTATTTGTAGTGTCGTTCCCAGAACTGATCGCGGTCCTCTGGTTTGGAGCCGAGTGGAAGGCTTAAACCACAGGCTCAGACGATTCTGCGAAGATCCGGGGTGAAAATTTCTCGACCTCCGCTATCAGGTGGATAAATGTAGGGTTTCCCTGAATAGGTCAGGCGTGCACTACACGCAGGAAGCGGCTACAAGAGTAGCGGAGTACGTGTGGAGTGCACATGGGGATTTTTTAGGTTAGAGAATTCCCTCCCTAGACCCGACAAGTTGCCTCTTGAGCTGCGAGAAGGTAGCAGTAGGCAGAACACAACAGGGAAGGAAATGATCAATGTAGCAGTAGTTAACTGCAGGAGCGTCTATAGAAAGGTCTCAGAATTGCTCTCAATAATGAACGATCACAACGTCCACATAGTACTAGTGACGGAAAGTTGGCTGAAACCAGATGTAAGAGTAATGAGATTTTAAACTCAGACTAGAATGTTTACCGCAGAGATAGGCTGGACAGTGAAGGGGGAGACGTGTTTATAGCGATAAAAAGATAACTAATATCGAAGGAAATAGACGGAGATCGGAAGTGTGAAATAATTTAGGTGAAGGTCACGGTTAAAGCAGGCTCGAACATGGTAATCGGATGCTTCTATAGGCCTCCTAGCTCAGCAGCTGTTGTGGCAGAACACCTGAAGGATAATTTGGAAGATATTTCGAGTAGATTTACCTATCATGCTATAGTTTTGGAAGGAGATTTTAATTTACCTGATATAGATTGGGAGACACAAACGTTTATTACAGGTGGCAGGGACAAAGAATCCAGTGAAATTTTTTTTAGTGCATTATCTGAAAACTACCTTGAGCAGTTTAACAGAGAACCAACTCGTGGTGACAACATATTAGACCTTCTGGTGACAAACAGACCCGAACTCTTCGGAACAGTTAATGCAGAACAGGGAATCAGAGATCATAAAGCAGTTACAGCATCGGTATTTCGAACCGTAAATAGAAATTTTAAAAAAAATGTAGGAAGAATTTTCTGTTCGGAAAAAGTGATAAAAAGGGGATTTCAGAGTACGTGATGGCTCAGCACGGAAGTTTTATTTTAAGTACAGATGGTGTTGAGGAACAGTGGTCTAAGTTCAAAGCCATCGTACAATATGCATTAGATGAGTATGTACCTAGAAAGGTCGTAAGAGATGGAAAGGAGCCACCATGGTACAACAACCAAATTAGAAAGCTGCTACGGAAGCAAAGGGAACTTCACTGCAAACATAAACGTAGCCAAAGCCTTGTAGACAAACAAAAATTACACGAAGCGAAATGTAGCGTAAGGAGGGCTATGTGAGAAGCGTTCAACGAATTTGAAAGTAGAGTTCTTTGTACTGACTTGGCTGAAAATCCTAAGAAATTTTGGTCTTATGTCAAAGCGGTTAGGTGGATCAAAAGAAAGTTTCCAGACACTCTGTGACGGAAATGGCATTGAAACAGAGGATGACACTCTAAAGGCGGAATTACTACCTGTATATTTCCAAACCTGTTTCACAGACGAAGATTGCACTATAGTTCCTTCCCTAGATTGCCGCACAGATTACAAAATGGCAGTTATAGAAATAATTGAAAGAGGGATAGAAAAACAATTAAAATCGCTCAAAAGTGGAAAGGCCGCAGGACCTGAAGCGATACCAGTTCGTTTTTACTCAGAGTACGCGAAGGAACTGCCCCCCCCCCTTCTCGCAGTGGTGTATCGTAAGTCTCTAGAACAGCATAGCGTTCGAAGGATTGGAAAATGGCTCAGGTTATCCCCGTTTTCAAGAAGGGTCCTCGAACAGATGTGCAGAACTATAGCCCTATATCTCTAACGTCGGTCAGTTGTAGAATTTTGGAACATGTATTATGTTCGAATATAATGACATTTCTCGATACTAGGAATCTGCTCTGTAGGAATAAGCATGGGTTTCGAAAAAGGCGTTCGTGTGAAACCCAGCTCGCGCTATTCGTCCAGGAGACTCAGAAGGCCATAGACACGGGTTCTCAGGTAGGTGCTGTGTTTCTCGACTTCCGCAACGCGTCTGATACATTTCCCCACAAACGTTTAATGAACAAAGTAAGAGCATATGGTCTATCAGACCAATTGGGTGATTGGATTGAGGAATTCCTAGATAACAGAAAGCAGCAGGTCATTCTCAATGGAGAGAAGTCTTCCGAAGTAGGAGTTATGTCAGGTGTGCCACAGGGGAGTGTCGTGGGTCCGTTGCTGTTCACGATATATATAAATGACCTTGCGAATAACATCGGAAGTTCACTGAGGCTTTTTGCGGATGATGCTGTAGTATATATAGAGGTTGTAACAATGGAAAGTTGTATTGAGATGCAGGAGGATCTGCATCGAATTGACGCATGGTGCAGGGAATGGCAATTAAATCTCAATGTAGACAAGTATAATGTGCTGCGAATACACAGAAAGAAAGATCCTTTATCATTTAGCTACACTATAGCAGGTCAGCAGCTGGAAGCAGTTAATTCAATAAAGTGTCTGGGAGTAGTCATTAGGATAGATTTAAAAGGGTACGACCATATAAAATCAGTCGTTTGTAAAGCAGATGCCATACTTAGATTCATTGGAAGAATACTAAGGAAATGCAGTCCGAAACAAAGGAAGTAGGTTACAGTACACTTGTTCGCCCACAGCTTGAATACTGCTCACTGGTGTGGGATCCGTACCAGGTGGGATTGATATAGGAAGTGGAGAAGATCCAACGGAGAGCAGCGCGCTTCGTTACAGAATCATGTGGTAATCGTGAAAGCGTTACGGAGATGATCGCTAAACTCCAGTGGAAGACTCTGCAGGAGAGACGCTCTGTTGCTCGGTTCGGGCTTTTGTCGGTTTCGAGAACATACCTTTACCGAGGAGTCTAGCAGTATATTGCTCCCTCCTACGTATATCTGTCGAAGAGAACATGAGGATAAAGTCAGAGAGATTAGAGCCCACACAGAGGCATACCGACAATCCTTCTTTCCGCGAACAATACGTGACTGGAATAGGAGGGAAAATCAATAGTGGTACTGTAGGCACCCTCCGCCACACACCGTCAGGTGGCTTGCGGAGTATGGTTGTAGATGTAGTAGATGTAGATACTCACAACCTCGATTCGAGCATCTCCTCTCTGCTTCTCACTCTGCCCATCCCCTCTCCTCCCTTCGTTATCCTCACCTCCACTTCTCTGAGCGGGTCAGTCGTCTGACGATCTGAGAAACAGCAGAAGACGCGGAGGGCGCCACTTTTTCAGCACACTGCATTGTGACCTATGATATCGCCACAAAGAGTGTATCCGTGAAACCCTGTCCAAGTTGCTGACAGCAGAGCGAAAGCAACTTCGGGTTCGAATCTCACAGGACCTCTGGGACTCTACAAGCAGTGACCAGAACTTCCTGAACCCTACAGTCGTTGGTAACGGGTTTGACGCAGCTCACCACGGTACCCCATCCCGTGCACGCCCCTTCATTTCTCAATAAGAACGAACACCACATTCTTTTGAATCTGCTTACTGTACATGCCTCTCGATCCGTCTCTGCAATTCTTACCCCACACACTTCCCTATAACGCTAAACTGGTGATTCTACGATGTCTCAGAATTTGCCCCAGGAATCAGTCTCTTGTCTTATTCAATTTTTTCTCCCCGATTCTGTTCAACATTCAGTCGTTAATTACGTGATCTACCCATCGAATATTCAGGATGTAAGACCATATTTCAAATGCTTCTATCACCTTTCTGTCCGAACTCCTTTTTGTCACGTTACACTCCCGTACAAATTCTTTCAGAAAGGACTTCATTACTACGGCCAACATAAGTTATTTTGTTACTCACATAACAAAATTCATGCCTCATTACCTAATCTAAGTCCTTCAGGATCGCCAGATTTTCGTGCACTGAGTTCCAATTCCCTTGTTCTGCTCTTTTTAATGCTCATCTTATAATCTGCTTTCAGGACATTGTGCATTCCGTTAAACTGCTCTCAAGGATTTTTGTTATCTCCGACAGCATGGAAATGTCATCGGCAAACCGCTAAGTTTATTTCTCTTTTCTGAACTAAAATCCCTTCTCGAAATTTCTCCTTGCATTCTTCCACGGCTCGGCTTGCTCAATAGACAGTGGGGAATATACACTGGGGAGGGGGTGCAACTCGTGCCCTACCTCCATTCTAGCCGCGGTGGAGTAGCCGAGCGGTCTAAAGCGCCTCGCTGCGGAGCGCGCGGTTGCTCGCCGTGGATGTTCGAGTCCTCCCTGGGGCATGGGTGTGTTTGTGTTTGTTCGTAGGTTAGTTTACCTAGGTTGAAGTAGTTTGTAAGCTACGGACTGATGACCATGCAGTTTGGTCCGATAGATTTACAAATATTTGAATTTGAACCTCCTTTCTACCCACTGCGCCACGTTCATGCCCTTCGAACCTTACAACTGGTATTTGTACAACTTGTGTGTACCTTTTCGTTCACTATATTTTACCCTACTACCTTCAGAATCTGAAACAGCTTATTCCACTCATCGTTGTCAATGTTGTTGTTGTTGTGGTCTTCAGTCCGGAGACTGGTTTGATGCAGCTCTCCACAATACCCTATCCTGAGCAGGCCTCTTCATCTCCACATAGGAACGGCAACCTACATCTCTCTGAATCTCTCTCTGCAGTCTTGCGAGCTAATTTTGGACATATTCTCCGAAAACTGTCTCGAGCAGTTAAACCGGCAACCCACGAGCAATGGAAATATTCTAGACCTTATAGTCACAAACAGGACTGACCTTATTAACGATGTCTGTGTAGAGACAGGAATTAGTGATCATGATATTGTCATAGCGTCGATGGTGACCAAAGTTCATAAATCAGTCAAGAAGGCTAGGAGCCTGTTTTTGTTGGGAAGAGCCGACAAGCAAATGTTACGATCGCACTTAGAAAATGAATGGGCATCGTTTAATTCTGGGACTAAGGATGTAGAGGAATTGTGGACTAAATTTAAGTGCATTGTTAATAAAGGGTTAGAGAAATATGTGTCAGTAAAGACGATTAAGGATGGAAAAGATCCACCGTGGTATAATAATAATGTTAGAAAGCTGCTGAGAAAGCAAAGGCTGTTGCACTCTCGATTCAAAAAAGAACACGCAAATGATGACAGGCAAAAGTTAGTAGAGATTCGTGCGTCTATAAAAAGATCGATGCGCGAAGCATACAATAATTATCACCGCCATACCTTAGCAAAAGATCTTTCCGAGAACCCGAAAAAATTCTGGTCCTATGTAAAATCGATAAGCGGGTCAAAGCCCACTGTCCAGTCACTCGTTGATCATTCCGGGGCAGTAATAGAAGAAAGCAAACGGAAAGCTGAAGTTCTAAATTTAACCTTTAAGAAATCTTTCACGCAGGAGGACCGCACAAATATAGCATCATTTGATCAAAGTACTAATTCCGAAATGGGGGACATAGCAATAGGTATTTCCGGTGTAGAGAAGAAGCTGAGAGAGCTAAATACGAAAAAGTCTGCTGGTCCGCATGGAATACCAGTTCGGTTTTACAAAGACTATTTTGCGGCATTGGCGCCCTACTTAGCTTGCATTTATAGCGAATCTTTAATTCAGCGCAAAGTTCCTAGTGATTGGAAAAAAGCGCTGGTGATTCCCGTGTATAAGAAATGAAAGAGAACTGACCCATACAATTACAGGCCAATATCGTTGACATCAGTTTCATGTAGAATTTTGGAGCATATTCTCAGTTCGAATATAGTAAAATTCCTTGAAACGGAAAAGCTTCTTTCCATGAATCAGCACGGGTTTAGGAAACATCGTTCATGTGAAACTCAGCTTACCCTTTTCTCACATGACATCTTGCGAGACATGGACGGAGGGCAACAGGCGGATTGTGTTTTTCTCGACTTCAAAAAGGCGTTCGACGCGGTGTCACACTGCAGACTGCTAACGAAGATACGAGCCTATGGAATAGGTTCACAGATTTGTGACTGGCTGGAAGACTTCCTAAGTAATAGAACGCAGGACGTTGTTCGCGACGGCGAGTGTTCATCAGAGACGAGTGTATCGTCAGGCGTGCCCCAGGGGAGTGTAATAGGACCGTTATTATTTTCTATCTATATAAATGATCTGATTGACAGAGTAAGTTGTAATTTGCGGCTGTTTGCTGATGATGCTGTGGTGTATGGGAGGGTGTCGTCTGTAACTGACTGTAATAGCATACAGGTTGACTTAGACAAAATTTCTAGTTGGTGCGAAGAATGGCAGCTAGCTCTCAATGTACAAAAATGTAAGGTGATGCGCATGAATAGAAAAAAGAAAACAATCCTATAATGTTCGAATACAGCATTAATAGTGAGCTTCTTGATGCTGTCGCGTCGTTCGAATATCTAGGCGTAACATTGCAGAGCGATATGAAATGGAACGAGCATGTAAGGACAGTTGTGAGTAAGGCAGACAGCCGACTTCGGTTTATTGGGAGAATTTTGGGAAGATGTACTTCACCTGTAAAGGAGACCGCGTATAAAACGCTTGTACGACCACGTCTTGAGTATTGCTCAAGTATTTGGGATCCGTAGCAGATCGGTTTGAAGGAAGACATAGAGGCGGTTCAGAGGCGAGCAGCTAGATTTGTTACCGGTAGGTTCGACCAATGCGCGAATGTCACGAAAATGCTACGGCAACTCAATGGGGGATCGCTGGAAGAAAGACGACGTTCTTTTCGTGCATTTCTGTTAAGTAAATTTAGAGGGCCGGAATTTGAAGCTGAGTGTAGTACGATCTTGCTGCCGCCTACTTACATTTCGCGTAATGATCACAAAGGCAATATAAGAGAAATTAGCGCTCGTACGGAGGAATATAGGCATTCTTTTTTTCCTCGTTCAAATTGGGAGTGGAATAGGAAAGGAAATGCCTAGTAGTGGTACAGTGTACCCTCCGCCACGCACCTTACGGTGAATTGCGGAGTATGTATGTAGATGTAGAATCTGCTTACTGTATCCATCTCTTGGTCTTCCTCTGCGATTTTTACCCCACCCACTTCCCTCCAACGCTTAATTCACAATTCCTGGATGTCTAAGAATGTGCCCTACCAATCTAACCCATCGCTTAGTCAAGGTATGCAATAAATTCCTTTTCTCCCCAATTCTGTTCAGTACCTCCTCATTAGTTACGCAATCCACCCACCTAATCTTCAGCAGTCTTCTGTAGCACCATATTTCAAAAGCCTCAATCCTCTTTCTGTCCGCACTGTTTATCGTTCATGTCTCACTCCCATACAAGGCAACACTCCATACAAATGCCTTCACAAAGGACTTCCTTAGGCTTAAATCAATATTCGAGGTTAACAAATTTCTCTTTTTCAAGAACGCTTTTCTACCCATTGCTATTCTGCATTTTTTATCCTCTGTACTGCGACCATCATTTGTTATTTTACTGCCCAAGTAATAAAACTCATCTACCTCCTTTATTGCTACGTTTCCCAATCTAATTCCTTCATCATCACCTGATTTTCTTACACTGCACTCCTTTACCCTAGTTTTGTCTTGTTAATGTTCATCTTATATGCACCTTTCACCATACTGTCCATTCCGTTCAATTGCTCTTCCAGGTTCTTTGCTGTATCTGACAGAATTACTATGTCATCAGCAAAACGCAATGTTTTTAATTCTTCACCCTGAACTTTAATTCCTTCTCCAAATTTCTCCTTGCTTTCCTTTATAGCTTGCTCAATGTACAAATTGAATAACAATGGAGAAAGACTACAACCCTGTCTTACTCCCTTTCCAACCACTGCATCCCTTTTATGCCCTTCAATTCTGAAAACCGCTGTCTGGTTTTTGTACAAGTTGTAAATAATCTTACGCTCCCTATATTTTACTCCTGCTTGCTTCAGAACTTGAAACATTTTATTCCAATCAACATTGTCAAAAGCCTTCTCCAAATCTACAAAAGCTAGAAATGTAGGTTTTCCTTTTCTTAATCTATCTTCTAGGATAAGCCGTAAAGTGAGTATTGCCTCCCGTGTTTCTATATTTCTCCTGAACCCAAACTGATCTTCCCCGAGGTCGGCTTCTACCAGCTTTTCATCCTTTTGTATATAATTCGTGTTAATATTTTGCAACCATGACTTATTAAAGTGATGGTTCTGTAGTTTTCACACCTGTCTGCACCTGCTTTCTTTGAAATGGGGATTATAAGATTTTTCTTAAAGTCCGATGGTACTTCGCCTGTCTCATACATCTTACACACCAGGTGAAACAGGTTTGTCATGGCTGGTTCTCCCAGAGGCTTCAGTAGCTCTGAGGGAATATCATCTACTCCAGGGGCCTTATTTCGACTTAGGTCTTTCATGGCTCTATCAAATTCTTCTCTCAGTACAGTATCTCCTATCTCATCTTCATCTACATCCTCTTCCCTTCCTACAATAGTGTCTCGAAGTTCATTTCCTTTGTAGAGCCCCTCTATATACACTTTCCACCTTTCAGCTTTCCCTTCTTTGCTGAGAACTGGCTTTCCATCAGTGTCTTTGATATTCATAGAGCTGTTTTCTTATCACCAAATGTTTCTTTTATTTTCCTGTAGGCTGTATCTATTTTCCCCTATTTATACATTCTTCTACATCTTTGCATTTGCCTTCTAGCCACTCCTGCTTTTTCATTTTGCACTTACTGTCAATCTCATTTCTTAGTCGTCTGTACTCCATTTTGCCTGTTTCATTTACTGCATTTTTATATCTTCTCCTTTCATGAATTAAATTTAGTATCTCCTATGATATGCAAGGATTTTTTGTACGTCTTTCCTTCCTACCTATTTTGTCCTCTGCTACCTTCACTATTTCATCTCTCAATTTTACCCATTCCTTCTCTACTGTTTTATTTTCCCCTGTTTCTGTCAATTGTTGCCTAAAGCTCCCTCTGATGTTCTTAAGAACCTCAGGTTCCTTCAATTTATCCAGGTCCCATCTCCTTATTTTCCTACCTTTTTGTAGTTTCTTCAGTTTCAGCCTAAGTTCATAACCAACAAGTTATGGTCAGAGTCTATATCTGCCCCTGGGTATGTCTTACACTGTAAAACCTGGTTCCGATATCTATGTCTTACCATTATAAAATCTATCTGGTATCTTCCGGTGTCTCCTGGTCTCTTCCACGTATACAACCTTCTTTTGTGATTCTTGAACCAGGTGTTTGTTATACCTAAATTATGTTCTGTGCAAAATTCTACCAGGCGCCTTCCTCTTTCATTCCTTTTGCCCAGACCATATTCACCTACTATCTTCCATTCCCTTCCTTGTCCTACTACCGAATTCCACTCTCCCATAACAATTAAGTTTTTATCTTCCTTAATTGTCTGAATAATTTCCGTTAGCTCCTCATATATTTCTTCGATTTCCTCATCATCGGCAGAGCTAGTTGGCATATAAACCTGTACTACTGTTGTCGGTGTTGGCTTCGTATCTATCTTGACAATGATAATGCGATCACTGTGCTGGTCATAATAGTTTACCCCCATAATAGTTTACTCCTTATTCATTATCAATCCTACTCCTGTAATACCCCCAATTGATTTGTATTTATAATCCTGTACTCATCTGACCAGAAATCCTGTTCATCCTGCCACCGAACTTGACCAATCCCCACTATATCTTACTTCAACCTATCCATTTAACTTTTTAAATTTTCTAATTTTCCTACTCGATTAAGGGATCTAACATTCCACCCTCCGACCCGTGGAATGCCAGTACTGTCTCTCCTGATGATCACATCCTCCTGAGTAGTCCCCGCCAGGAGATCTGAATGGGGGTATTCCCATTTCCTCCGGAATATTTTACCCGAGAGGATGCCATCATCATATATTCATGCAGTAGATCTACATGTCCTCGGGAAAAATGACGGCTGTAGTTTCCCCTTGCTTTCAGCCGTTCGCAGCAACTGTGTGGCAAAGCCACACTAGCTGATGTTACAAGGCCAGCTCAGTCTCTCCACAGATACCCCTCCACTGTGGTTGCACCTACGGCACGGCTATCTGTATCGTTGAGGCACGCAAGCCACCCCACCTCGCGCATGTCAATATGTTGTCAATAGGTTTCTGTAAATATTTAAATGCTAAAATCGTAGGTTTGTCTTCCTTGACATATCTTCTATGATAAGCTATAATGTATTGCCTGACGTGTTACAATATTAAATCCCAACAGATGTTCTCCGAGATTAGATTCTACTGACTTTTTCAATGGTCTGTAAACAATCCACATTAGTATTTCGAAACCATGACTGATAGTTATGTAATTTTCGCTCTTGTATGCACTGGCCTCGTTTGGGATCACCATATTCTTCTTGAAGTCGGAGGGTATTTCCGCGGTCTCATACATCTTGCACACAAGGTGAAAAAATTTCCTCATGATGGGAAGTATATTAGACTCCGGCAGCCTTGTTTTCACTCAAATCTTTCAGTGCTCAGTCAAATTATTCTCGCAATGTAGTATCGCCTCACATCTTCGTTCCCTTCTCCTCCCTTCCGCAATATTCCCTTCGAGGCCATTTCCCTCGTGTAGTCCCGTCTTACAGGCATCCCTCCTCCTCAGTCGGAATTCCCGCCATTTGCGCCGCTGCTCGTTCCTTTTATCCTCCTGTTGACGGTCACCTGTCTCTCCACTGGATACATTCGCCTACAGACTTGCAGTTGTCCTGTAGTGTCTCTCACTCAGCCAGTCTGCACTTATCTTCAGTTTCATTTTTCAGCCTGCGTACTTTCTTTCGCTTGCTTTAATTGCCGCATTTTTATTTTTTCTCCTTTCAAAGCTTACGTCGAATACCTGTAGTGTTAGCCAAGGATTTATATTAGGCCTCGCCCTTATATGTATTTGATCCTCTGCGCACTTGACTACTGTGTCTCTTCTGCGCATTATTATGTATATACTTATAAGAAGCATTTGTTGTCTGTCTGTTCTCTTATCACTCAAGATCTAGACAACCAAGTAACGCGAAATTTGTTACATGTACACAAAATTACTTTGGGAAGGTTCTTATACAGGTTTCGTTCCATTTTTTTTTTTTTTTTTTTTTTTTTTTTTTTTTTTTGGAAAATGTAGCGGAAAATTTGAGAAAAAGTGAAAGTTCGTTTCCAATGTGACCGTGTAAATATATAGCTTCGTACTGATCTTGATGAAATTTTGCACAAATGACCTTGAAAACGAGAGGAAGGGCACTCTCTACATAAAATGTCGTTCAGTGCATGGTCGATGGTGCTTATGGATATCGCCAAATTCCACAGTTTTGCTCCGATATTGCTTCCGAATTCTTGAAAACAAGATGAAGGTTACTATCTACATAAAATTTCGTTCTCTGCATGGGGGAGAGTATTTACTTAGAGAATTCGATTGCAGTCAGAAGCAGATTCCAGAACAAGACTATGCCTACGAGTCCATAGACTTAATCCTTAATGATGATGAAGCACTACAATATCCCATTGAGTTTTTGAATTCAATCCAGTCTCCTGATTTGCAAGCCACAACTTGATTATCAAAGTTGGTGCTCCAGTAATGCTGATCAGAAATACTGATGCACCAAGGTTGTGAAATGGCACAAGATTAATAGTGAAAAAGCTGACGCAAATGTAACTCAAGCCACAGTACTCACAGGGAGTGGTAAGGGTGAAGATGTCTTCATTCCAAGAATACCTATTATTCTCTCAAACAACACCATACAATTGAAAAGAATACAGTGCCGGCCGCGGTGGCCGAGCGGTCTGCGGCGTGCCAGTCACGGACTGCACGGCCCATGCGGTCTGGAGGTTCGATTCCCCCCCCCCCCCAGGGGCATGCATGTTTGTGCCGTGTTTAGTATAAGCTAATTCATAAGTAGTTTGTACGTTTAGACACTGATCTTCCCGCTGTTAAGTCCCATAAGCTCTAAAAACAATTGTACATTTTGATTTGAGAATACAGTTCCCTTTAAAACTGTGCTTTGCCATAACAATCTACAAGTCACAGGGCCAGTCTCTTGCGACTGCTGGTATAGATTTGCAGACATGCTTCTCCCATGGGGAGTTGTGTGTGCCCTGCTCCAGAGTGGACAAAGACGAAAATCATTTGGTACATACTCCAAATGGAACTGCCAGAAATGTTGTTTATCACATTACTTTAACATAAACGTGCCCTTTTCTTACAAGCAAATAAACGGTTTTGTCCGCTTCTACAGAAAACCTGGGCAAAGCCGGTTACTTTCAGCTAGTTCTACGATATTACTTGCCTAACGCATCATTGAAAACTTTCAACCAAATCTGGATTCTTCGATTCATCCAGGTTCCATCTTTCTTCCTTTCTTCCGTTTCCAGTTTCTTACATAACACTCGGCCAACGCCACCCAAGAGACGGCCGGCCGGGAGGCGTCTCGAGGACGAGTGACTGTGGACAGACCGAAACCTTTGGCGCCAAGTGGTAGGAATTACACCAGCGGTAAGTACTACCTAAGGGCTAGTGCTAGTAATTGAAATTTTTTAACAATCTATTATTATTTTCAAATTTCCGTCAGGTTATGCTACGAGGTTATGTCGGAAGTTTGAAATATAAACAAATACTTGTAAATTGTGTATATTTGATTTGTAACAGCAATATAGAACGCTTGTTTCAGATACTAAAAATATCCAGGTGCTGATGTGTTATGAAGCGCAAGGAAAGTGATGGGGAAAACACACTCTAGCTGAAGCCTGCAACAGTCTGCAGTTTACTGGAGAGACCGCAGTACTGATAAGCCAGCCGAGTTTAAAAGTTGATGGAGGAGTATGCCCCCTGTTTAACGTTATCTAAAACTGCTATCAGATACAGTTTCGTCGATTTTCCATAAGTTTCGGCTATACGTAACAGCAGCCAGTGCTTCATACAGAAAGTGATAATTTTGAAATGAAACAATGTTGTGAACTACTATGATGAGCCGAATGTTATAACTAAACAAATAAGACTGCCGTGTTTCACTGATAAATGTAGTGTAATGGCTAAATTTTTGCCATACATTTATTTAACTGTTGACAGTGCTCTTGAGTGCCCCCTGCCTTTAGAAAGTGTAAAATTCGCTAGTATAAACTGCGCAACGAAACTACCAGGCACACATGTTAATATATTTGAATATGTTGAGTCAATAGTTTCTTCGTTACCTGAAACAAGAGTTTTGTGTTTCAAGATATTATGAATTTGTTAAACGTTCTATTCCTGTGATAGACATTCACAGCTGTAATTGATAGTTAACAAATCCAGTTTATTGCTAAATATAAGTCATAGGCACAGTAAATGTTGTACTGTTAATTTTTATCGAATAAAAGTGTGTAAATAACATGTTAGTTTCATTCAGTCTCACCCAAATGTCCTTAAGTAAAATACTTCACTTGTTGCAAAGTAAAACATACTATTGAATATATTGTAATTATCTCAACTTACTCAGAATTTGTAATCACTTAATAGCTAAATACCTCATTTTTTGGAACTATAATTATGAAGATGTCAGTATATTATAATCTAATATGTGACTGAAGTTTTGGCAATGCAAGGTCATGTAATCATAAAAATTATACTGCCTCTGTAGTTTTGGCCTGTTAAGTATTTTCTATCATCAGGGGTACTTTGACCCGTGACGTCACCGCAGCGTGGTTGATTTGAGGTGAGTGCGTGTTTGTGGAAGGTGTGAGTAATAATGTGGGGGTGGACTTATAGACGATAGTTTGTTTACAAACAAAACACATTAATATTTTGTGTTTAAAAAGTGATCTGTAGCTTCTCTCTGGTAGTTAGGTGTATGTTAACCGAGAGATTTGTTTTTTATTGTGAGCGCCGAAGGCAAGTATTTTTGGGCTAAGTCCTGTGATCGATGGTACATTCTGTTATCTATAATAACTACAGATTATTTGTATCTACAATACATATTGGTTTTCCGACATCATTTCTTTCACATGTTTGTGCCAAAGTCTCGAATTTTTGGGCTGAGACCCCTGATCACTGGGGCATTGTTGTGGTAATCTGAAATTAAGAGGATAACCACAGCCTACTTATTACCTACAATACATAGGGACTACAATATTAACCCATACGTTTATGTTAATTGATAGTGTTTGTTTTGTTAGTTCATATATCTATTTCGCATATCTTGTGAGACTCAGATATAGTTGTAATTTATTATTACTTTTATGTTTAAACTTTATTTAGAAATATACCGAGACACACAAACACAGTGTATACACTAGAGAAATTATTTTATGTTGTTATGACTACAAACCACAGAGACATTTATATTTCATATAGTCTCCTAGGTGAACCATTAGTCTTTTTTATGACTTGAATCTTTTTTTTAAAACACAAAGAGCAAACATTGTTTATTACCCATTAAACACTTTCGACATATATGACTATTGGTCAATGCTGACGGGTTGTATCACCGTCTTCAATTATGTAAACTAATCATGTAATACTATTACATTGATGCCTGACCTATACCATGGGGTACAGACCATTTCATTGTCACCTTGAAGACTTTATTCATATTCACTGACTTTCCTAAGACACAACAAAATTGTCACCTTTCAGTGTCATGTATCACATTACAAGACTTAAGTCCTGGTTGAAATAACAATTTGGATAGGTTGTAGGATAGTGTAACGGTGATCGCTGAACCCGAGGGAGGCGACAAAGAAAATGATATTCACACATTTATATTCTACCACAGCCTTAAATGAAAATTACAGGTATCTTTAGAAAACTAATGAATATATTGCAATTATCTCAACTTACTCAGAATCACTTATATAGCTAAATACCTAGGTTTTGGAAACTGCATAATTATGATCAATATGTACATACATTATAGTCTAATAAGAGTGTGTGTGGATGTGTGTGTAGCTTTCTTTTTGTTCTTTTTTTAATGAACAACATGATACAAAATTTAAGAAGAGCCGCTGACTATCATGCAGAGATAAGTCTATACGATACATTGGTGTGCATGCTCAAATAGTGTGTTGCGGCTCACAGAGGTGCCTCACACAGGGAGCATCCCAGGGTGCCACTAGTAGCTACAACCCCAAAAATTGTTTCTTAGTTTACGGGAAGGTGTGTGGTTTTTTCCAAGGTGACACTTTATTTGTGGTGATAAAATGTACATTCTCCATTAAACTTGAGGCAGTTCTACCGAGAATACTGTCAAGACGAAAGAAATAGGAATGCAGGACTGCTATACTTGAGAGACCATATGTTTTTGTAGGAGCTACTTTGAATTTTAGTATAGAGAAGAATGATACTCTTCAAGCAGGTTGTGGATGGCTTATAGTAGAAACTATTTGTTATTTCTTTCAATGATGTTGGAGGACTGTTGGCAGCTTTACGGTGGGTTCTTATCTACCCCCAGGTATTGATATTCCAACTTAGATTTTCCAGTGTTAAAATTACTTTGTGATTGACCGTTCAGCAAGTCTATTGGAAGGGGCCAGACACAATCAAATATTAGTTCTTCTGAAGCACAGTTGAGGTGTCGCACAAGTACGAAGGGCGCGCCACGTACTTTCGCCGCGCGCCGCCATGCATGCACGGCGCGGCGTTCTTACGACGTGATCCAGGAGCGCCCTCTGCTGCAACTCCGGTCGTGGCCACGACTGCTGCATCGGCCACTTAGGAATCAGATAGGCACCAGTTAAGACTTGGCTACCGGATAGGCACTAGGAATCATCAGTAGGCAGGCCTCTATCCAATCTGTGTATCAGCATTCTGCAGTCAGGAACTATTAAAAAGTTAAGTATTAATACGTCTCTATGATATATATATCTCGTTCTAATTTACTCTAGTGTTTCTAGTTTCTGCTGTCCCACTGGCTGGTCACCTCCGTACCTGCATACGCGTGCATCCTTTATTCCTGTGTCGGTCTCTTTCTACTCGGCCACCGACACCTACGACAACTCTGCTGCTTTCTGACTCCTAACCACTGATCAGAGAGAGAGAGAGCCACGCACCTGCACGGCGGCCCGCAGCGCCGCCTCCTCGTGGGCCAGGTTGAGCTCCGCCTGGTCGCGACAGCGCTGCTGCACGGCGGCGCGCTGCTCCAGCGTCAGCTTGTCCGTCTTGAACGCGATGGAGAGGGCGGTGAAGCGACTCTGTAAAAGACGACCACACGGTGTGCCAGTGTCGAGATCCAGCGGGCAGCACTCTCGTCAACAACAAAATTAGGCACCACTATCTCTGTCTTCACAATTCCACACTGCCTGACAAAAAACGTGACGCACTAAATGGGAGTGACGCACTGCCACACCTAACATTTTCTGTCGAGTTTCGTACAGAGCTCTGTAAACCTCAAGCACTACCAGTCATATCAATTACACAGTTATTTTAAAAAGTTAGTGTAGGCTTCTAAACGTGTCTTCTGTAGCAAGAAATCCAAGCGGCAGCACCGAAAGAATTTTAGGAGGTGTAACATACCTCCAAAACGTCTCTTTATTTTTTTAGTTCAGGTCAGCAGTTAAGTAGCAGGTCTAAGTTTTAATAATGTGTATCGATTAATGATTTCGTAATTAACGTTCGGTATGAAGTGATACAACGCGTCCAGTCATCTTTTACACATGTTTCCCTTTTCTGTTTGCAATGCCCAAATGTAATTATTCACATTCAAAAGCGTTATTGCATCGGCCGCTATTTGTGCATCAGATATGTTTACGTTTGCTCTCGACGAATTCAACTCCAGTGTGTGGGCGCTGACACAAAAACATTGGCCATTGTTGGCGCCAGCGTTCGTACCATTATGTGGACGCGACGCGGGGTAATGTGCAGAGCGCCTAAAAGAGTGTGTGGGTGACGCCTCGCAGAGTCCCTGGCGGCAGGGGGCGCGCTCGCAGGCGCCGCGCGGGCCTCGCCGCCTCTCTTCCGCCCGCACTGTACCGGCCCTGCAGAGCCACGCGCTCTCCCAATACGAGTGCTGCCGACGACCCCTCCTGTGCACAAGCGTTTGATGTCAGGCAGTGCATCTCATTTACCTATCAATAGTAATTGCCCATCATATTCTACGGTTTTTATAAGCTGTACGACAGTCACCTGAAACACCTTTTTAGTTTACTCTCTGCTGTGCGTTCGTTCGTGACACGAAAAAATGGCGACAGTACCATAAACGGTGCTTGGAAAGTCGAATAAGGTGAAATCGAAACTCAAATACTTCTAATAGCAGCGTTACACACTTACATATTAAAAACACTACGAGGTATCCCATTTAAACTTTGAACCCCAGACATCTCTGCAACAACAGTACACCTCGAAATACGACGTTCACAGGCATGAACTAAGGGGCTTATGAATGTAAACACAGTGACACATTTTAAAACGTAAATAAGTATTACTTTCTACATCTACAGGGACACTCCGCAAATCACACTCAAGTGTCTCGCAGAGGGTTCATCGAACCACCTTTATACTATTCGTCTACAATTCCATTCTCGAATAATGCGAGGGAAAAAAGAACACCTGAATCTCTCCGTTCGAGCTCTGAATTCTCGAATTTCAGTCTGATTATCATTTCTACCTATATAAATAGGATCAACACTATATTTCCGATTTCGGAGGAGAATTTTGGCGGTTGGAGTTTCCTAAATAGCCCACGCCGCAGCGATAAGCGCCGTTGTTGTAATGATTCCCATCCTAGATCCTGTATCGTTTCAGTAACGCTTTCTACCCTGTATAGTGACAATACAAAACGAGCCGCTCTTCTTTGGACTCTTTAGATATCCTCCGTCAAACCCACCTGATAAGGATCCCACATTGGACAGCAGTATTCCAAATAAGGACGGACAAGCGTAATGTATGAAGTCTCATTAGTAGTTCTGTTGCATCTTTTAAGCGTTCTGCCAATAAAACTCTGTGTCTGGTTCGTCTTTCCCACGACATTATCTACGTGTTCTTTCCACTTATGTAACAGTAATTCCAAAGTATTTAGTGGAGTTTACTGCCTTCACATCCAATTGATTTATCTTGTAAACAAAGTTCAACGGATTTCCTTTCTTACTCATGTTGACGACTTGACACCTCTCATTATTTATAGTCAATTGCCTATTTCAACACCATACTAAAATTTTATTTAGATCGTTCTGCACTTGCTTTTGATCATCAGATGATTTTACTAGACGGTAAACGACGGCGTCATTTCCAAACAACATAAGAAACCTACGCAGATTATCTCCCAAATCGTTTATGTAGATAAGGAACAGCAGTGGACCAATAACACTACCCTGTTGAACGCCGGATATCACCCGTGTTTTAGTTGATGCCTTACCATCGATTACCACAAACGTTGTCCTCTCTGACAGGGAATCCCCTATCCAGTCACAAATCTCGGTCGATATTCCGTAACCACGCAATTTGATTAAAAGCCGTTTATGAGGTACTGTGTGAAAAGCCTTCTGGAAATCTAGAAATATGGAATCAATTTGAGAACCGTGTCAATGGCACTCATCACTTCGTGAGAGTAAAGAGCTAGTTGTATTTGACATGAACGATATTTTCTAAATCCTTGCTGTCCTTGGGTCAATTGATAGCTCTGTTCGAGATAATTCATAATATTTGAATACAGGATATGTTACAAAACCCTGCTGCAAATTGCCGTTAATGAAGTAGGCATGTAGTTGAGTGGGTTACTCGTACTGCCTTTCTTGTATATTGGTGTGACCTGTGCCACTTTCCGGTCTTTTGGTACAGATCCTTCGTTGGGCTAGCGGTTGTATATGGCTCTTAAATAAGGAGCTATCGCTTCAGCATGATCACATAGATATCTAGTGGGTATACAATCCGGACGACTTGTTGTTGTTCAGTGATTTCACTTGCTTCACTGCTCCCATGATATCTACCTCTAGCCGACCGCGGTGGCCGAGGCGACTGAGGCGCTTCAGTCACGGTCTTCACGGCCACTACGGTCAGTGTTAGGATCCCCCCTCGGGCATGGATATTTGTGCCGTCCTTAGGATAAGCTATTTGATGAGTAGTTTGTAAGTTTAGGGACTGATAACCCCGTAGTTAAGTCCCATAAGCTTAATAAACATTTGAACATTTTATCTACTTCTACGTTACTCGTTCTGGCCTCTGTTCATAATTCTAAATCTGGAATATGGGTTTCAATGCCAGCTTATGTTTTTTTCTTCTTCCTTTCTTTGCTACTGGTTCCAGTGTCGGCTGTTTCAAGCGTCATCTTAGCTTCACGACACCGCCCGATGTAATTGATATATTGTGATGTAACGAATGCCATTCTTTTTGCCTTTTTTCATGCAGTTGATTTCATAGCAAATACTATGTGCATCCATTGACGAACATAAGTTTCAGAAAGTTTCACTTTCATCAGCCCCTACGTAAGCTCATGACTGTGTTCCACACAATCTGGGGTGAAACGTTAATGTCGGACCCCCTATATTTTAAAAATTTTATATTCATAAACAGAGTATATGCATGCAGTGGAATTTGTATGGAGCGTTTTTAAGACATATATACGAGAAATACAGAATACTAAATAAGACGGTAAACAATCATTTTCGCCTTTAAAATAAAAAATTGCTAAACTATAAATGGGGCATATTCATTTAACTGTACTGGCCCTCTTGAAGAGTGTCACATTTTCACTTAAAATTTACGCTCTGGTAGGCCGTGGTCGATGTATAAAACTCCTCTAACGTTTCGTCTTCAGCTTCAGAAGACATCTTCGGAGCCTAAGTGGCAACAGTTGCCACGTAGCCTCCGAAGACGTCTTCCGCAGCTGAAGAGGAAATGTTAGGGGAGACTTTTATCCATCGACCACGGCCTACCAGCCCGGAAATTTTAAGTGAAATTGATGCCGGCCGTGAGAGCCTACATTGTATGATTATGAGTGTTACATTTGTAAAGAAATTTCACGATACTGCAAAATATATTTTAGGTGGTCAGTTAAAGCTATTTTCCAAATGAAGGTCAGTTCATTATGATCGCATAACCTTAATCTGCTGATGTGCATCTCACAGCATCGAAAATTCAATAAACTGCGTAAAAAATACAATTAATCAGACAATATCCAAGGTAGTGTAAACGTTTTAGATATTACAATCTCAAATGAAAATGGACTTGTGCATGTAATGTTTTCATTAAACAAAACACGTCTTATGGGATGTGGTTCACAATAAAATCATCAAATGTTTCTAAACCTGTTGGACCAAACTACGATGGCCATCACATACAAACTACTATTACTCTGTTACGTTTTGGGCTTTAACGAACACGTGGATGTAGAAATGTTTAGAATTGTTCTACTAAAGTATCTTACGCTAGGTAAGTCGTCTAGTGACTGATAGAAAACGTACCAAATATGGTCTGGAGGACTATGCATTGTATTAAGTTTTAAGATATTCTGACAGGATGTTAGTACTTGGATGTTCGGGATGGATCCGACGAATACAGTTGTTGGGTGATTGGGTGGGGAGGATTTCGAAACTTCTATTACATTTGCCTTGATGGAGTCAGTGTAAACCATGTCGGCGTCGGTTTGACCGTTATCGAGAGCTATCAGACAGTTCATTTTATCACCTATTACTGCTATACATGCATAGTATGTCCAAGCTATTCTTCCTCAGACACTCAAAAAAGTTTTTACCAACACCACGTAGTCGTTTGTTGCAAACAAATCGTCGACTAGTTGTGGCTGTGGCTCTGTTACTTTGGGACTCTAAAGATTCAGCGTAGAAGTGCTGCACTGAGGGGATGGGGACGTTGGACTTGTCACTGATTAAGTTACAGAAGATTTCGCTTGGACAGCAGTAGCCTCTAATATTCGTAATTTGCAAACAAAATATTGTGTCTAGTTGTAAATGTTGCTCTGTTACGTTTGGACTTTAAGGAACTCTGCTTAGAAATATAGACATGTGGATGTAAAAATGTTTATAATTATTCTACTAAGTCGAAGCATTGGCTGTTTGCTTTAATGGATGTTTGTCTTTTACATTGGGATCCAAATAACCCATCTTAAAAGTATAGTCAGCCTGCTGTTGATCTTTGTAATTGGAACAACATTTACGTCTAAAGGCTATCAGTTTTGCGTGTCGAGGATTGAAAGAGGTTGCTGTCGGATTTTGTTGAAGCAACTAGTTTTGGAGTGTATGTATCGTGGGACTTGTAGCTATATTTCATAAATACATGTATAGAGAATTGCTCTAAGGAATGTCGGGAATGGGTGTTGGCTCTTATCGATGGCTACGAAATGGAAGGTGTACAACGAATTTTCAAACTTTTTATAGTGATAATTTTCTCTGTATTGGGCGCTGCAGTTATTTGAGCGTTCCTCGTTGTTGGTGTTTTTGTGCTTGATGGTCGTTGTAACGTCCTTAAATGCAGTGTAGGACTGCAGAACTGATGGAAGTAGATGGAAATAGAGCAGTGTTCATAGTGGAGAGGTCAGTGGTATTTGTAATGGGTGATCGTTTCTCCGATAGTCATACGACTGGTGGCTGAGTTATTTACATTCATAAATTGTTCTAATTTTGTCAGTGTCAAGAGTTTAACTTTGGCAAAGCGTTTTAGTTTTAGTAACATTAACTTTTTTCCGATTCCAATACAGAAATGTAAGTGAACGGCGTATGTGATTGCACGACAAATTTTACAAATGATGATAGTCGATGAACTAGAATTGATCTATTTTAAGGTATTTTGCATTATGTAATCACGAAACGGTGTTAGTGCTTAAGCAATGTGTACTATTATTTAATAGAATGGATCATCTATCATCGTCTGTACTTTGGCACAGGGCTTCGAAATATGTCAGGTTTGTTGGTGTTTTGTAGTGATGGCGACAAAATTTTTCACGATCGGATGTAGCTGTGTATAGGCGGACATCCTAGATTATAAAGTGGACATCTTCGTTTGTGGTAGACAACGACTTGTAATTAGCGATAAAAGAAAATGCGGTGTAGTGGGGTTGAAAATAATCGTAGTTAACACACGACAGGACCTTGAATTGTGTTTGGGGTCAGAACGCTTTTCTTTCTCTGGCTACTTTCTCGCTCGACGGAAGTGAACATCTGCTGTAACCGCTGGTCCTCGTCGAGTCGAAGAGACTGGGCCAGGCAGAGAGCCGCTCGGCCAGGCCAGGGGAGACGTCCGCCCGGACGCACCGGCGTGGGTCCTCGGCTGCTGCCTCAGCGAGCGTCGTTAGGACGGTGCTTCCGAAAACAGTTTTGGTCCAAACAGGCAGAAATCGGTTCCTATCCGATCTTTATTTGAGTACGAAATATTTAATGGCATTTTTTGTTGCTTATCGTGAATCTCGGAGTAAATATTGTTCTACAATAGGGTTTTCTTTTCTTTAAACATAGGAAAAGAACGATGTTGTGAACGCTGTGGAGTTCTCGATCATCGGTATTTCGAAGTTTTTGACCTGTGTCAGTTAAACTTCGGGCAATAATTGACCATCCGATACCGCCCGTCTGCTTTGACTCATGACGTCAGGCACAACGTCATGACGATATTTCAATGCGAATGTAATGTGGCGTCGATAGCAATATGAAATAAATAACAACACAAATACAAATGCTAGCGAAAACATCAAGTTAAATAACGTAACGGGATTACCGTGGGAATCAAGGGGTGTTGGGTGGGCATTTCTAAGTACAAAAACAATACAAATGACAATATCGTAATAAAAATTTTACATGGAATAAAAAGTAATGGTAACGTTTCACAGTATCTAAACAGGACCTCGGGACAATGTAGGACACGAAATCACCCTGAAGATGGCTCGTTTACTAAACTTCTTTTTTTTTTCGTAATAATGAAGTACAATTACGAAATTGGTGAAACACGGCGCAAGAGAATAGTGAAATGCAAAAGTGAAGTTGCGTTTTGCGATGTTCTTTTGTTAACTAATGAAGCCGAAGGAACGGAGTCTGTTTGGAGAAAAAAATGCTTCCAAAAATGTTAAGTGCGAGCTCTGAGTGCGGCGTGAGTCTTCGTGTCTCAGTTTATTAAAAAAGAAAAAAAAATCTTCAGGGATGCAGACAGATCTATATTTTACTGCTGTCGCAGGAATGCTCAGATTAATGTGGTGTGTAAAATGGGGAGAAAAATCACCTGATGCGGACAGGTCGATGTTTACAAAGCTCACAGACACGAACTTCAAGAAGAATGATGATTTGTAGTAATGTGATTGCCTGTCATTTAGTGCGAACTAAAGCATAAGATGCCACACATTGGCAAGTAAAGCGCAGGATACCATGCATATGATTTTAATTATGACATCATTTTAACTATGAAACCATAAATTGGATACAAGTTCAACCGCACGCAAAATGCAATATAAGTCTCTTGTTTCAGTTAAAAAAAGAAAAAAAAACCTGCGTTATTCAGACAGAACTATGTTTTACTACAGTCACAGGAATGCGCAGATTAACGTGCCTCTCGTGATGCCGACAGATCGATGTTTAAGAAGCTCGCAGACACGACCTGCGGTGCGCCGCAGCGTCACTGCCAGCGCCTGCACGTTAGACAGCACTCGCGGTCTCATAAGCTGCGCTTCACCCGCTGTAAATATAACTGGTGTCATTTTTAAATATTGTACAACATTTACTATCGCTGTAGTAATTGTTCAACACGAAAGTGTGGTTAAATAAACAGATGCATTCTAATAAATACTACCTCTAGCACGCCGCGGCGGATTAGCCACGCGTACTGGAGCGCCGTGATGCGGGGTGCGCGGCCGTCCGCCGTCGGGGGTTCGAATCCCCCCTCGGGCACGGATGTTTGTGTCGTCTTTAGTATAAGGTAGTTCATAAGTAGTTTGTAAGTTTCGGGACTGATGACCACGCAGTTAAATACCTTAAGCTCTATTTGAATATTTAAACAAAAAGAAACACATATATGACAAACTGACGTCTTACATGACGCAATTGGTCAAAGCCGACGGGTGGTATCGGACGGTCAAGGTGAGCCAAATTTCGTAAAAACTTCGAACATTTCGAAGAGAATTTTTCGGGATTCTTGGACTGTCATGTACTCGTATTTAACGGTATAAGCGATACAAGTAGGGCGTGATACTGACTGTTGGCCACAAAAAGAACTGTTGGCAGTGTGTAATAATATCGCGATTGGGTACAGCGCGATGTTTGGTTCCATTACGTGGGATTATTCTGTGTGTGATTCAAAAAAATTCAAATGTTTGTATAGTCTATGGGACTTAACTACGGGGACATCAGTCCCTAAACTTACAGACTACTTATGAACTAGCTACAACTAAGGACGGCACAAATATCCATGCCCGAGGGGGGATTCGAACCCCCGACCGTAGTGGCCGTGCAGACCGTGACTGGAGCGCCTCAGTCCCCTCGGCCACCGCGGCCGGCACCACGGAGAGCGCGTGTGTCCTGTGGCTGCGGGTCGTGCAGCCCGCCGCCGCTGCGCGGACACGGCACGGCGCGCTTCAGCGGGCGCCACACGTCTGTACGAAGAGCTCGGTTGGGGGCTCCAACTTAGCATCGTAAGTACTTGCACAGAAACAGAGACGTAACAGATGCAATTCTGTGTGTCTTACATGCAAATTTTGCACACCAGTCTGCAGACTGAAGACCACAACGACAACAACGAGATGTAATTATCTAACACAGAGTATCTATACGTGATGTACAGTATTGTGTAGAGACATTAGATGGCAAACAAATTCCGAAAACGGTACTTTTTCGGATAGTCTAAAATGTTTCACTTCAATTATAATTGTTTAAATAATTATGAATGATTGTACATACGTTTTTTATCGCCCCCTTCAGTTGCATATCAGTGTATTGACAATTGGTGAAGAAAATTACAATTTTTCCTCCCGCCAAAGAAATTCGGGTGATGAATGGTCCTGACCAGGTTTAGAACCCAGGACTCCTGATTCAATGGCCCTACCTAACGCTCTCAAAAATGTTCAAATGTTTGTTAAGCTTACGGGACTTAACTACTGGGTCATCAGTCCCTAAACTTACAAACTACTTATGAACTACTTACGAACTAGGACGGCACAAATATCCATGCCCGAGGGGGGATTCGAATCCCCGACCGTAGTGGCCGTGCTGACCGTGACTGGAGCGCCTCAGTCCCCTCGGCCACCGCGGCCGACCCTAACGCTCTCATCGAGCTTACGTCCCTCAGTCGATCTACCAACAAATTCATTTGCATTTGATGCACTCGTGGTTCCCTTCACGTCTAAAGTATTTGTCTTAAAAATTGTTGTCATTAAACATTTCTTATCAATGGCATGGTAGTTGCTGTTGCTCAGTGGCGGTTTCCGAAAGAGAAGGAAATGTTCTTTCGGAAATTGTCGACGCAAATATAGGCCGTCACATTTAATCTGATATGCAGACTATTAGTGAAGAACTGGTTGGCGGCGGCGGCACTCACTTGTCCTCAAATGTTTCCGTCTGCGAGACTTGAGACTCTCGTCAGGTGCAGTTTCGCACTGGATGTCATTCATCCTTTGTTTGTGGTAACCGGTTTGCCCACAGTCACAGACAAAAAAATATAGAGACGGAAAACCTCCGTAAGGGCCCGGTCACACGCCCTCGCGTGAGGGGAGGGAGGGTTTCCAGCAGTTCCGTAAGATGCCCCTCCACGCACCCTCAGAAGTACCTCTAGTTCTAAGCCGTAGAGCTCTGTATAGGGAAAGTACGGCCAGCCTGCCAGCGGCAGCCATACTGGGCCTATTCAGCTGCTGCTTACGCACCGACCGCTACAACGTTCCCAGCGCTTAGCAATACTTCTCAACCGATTTTGCGAAAACTATTCAATGAAAAAATTTAATTTTTTCATGTAATATAGTGTGATATATTGTCTCGATAATGGTCTGTTTTTCTATTCATTATTAATTATAGTTTTCGCGCTACATCAAATTAAATAAACTACTGAGCAAAATTTTGAACAGTTTGCAGAGGAAAAGTCGCATTGCGTAGACTTTGCGTACGGTTGATTTTAGCACATACAATGCTGCGGACGAAATGTAGGTAAGATATCGAAATTTTATTTGAGGTTGAGAGCAGAACGATAACTCATTTCATTCTCGAGATACAGAGTGTTATATCCGACGGACAGATTCGGGAACTTCACGTAGTTCGATCCGCGCCAGGTGCTAGGATTTTTGTCTGTCACTTTCCACTTTTTTCACCTCTGGCAGTATTGCTCATGTGAAAAATACCGAGTAGTACCGTGGTTCGGAACCCACGTTAAACTGTAGGTCCCCCTATAACTGGCTGGGTAAGTCAGTTCGAAGATCGGAGGAAGGCAACGGCATACCACCTCTAAACAGGACCATGCCTAGTAAAGCACTGTGGTATTCAAACGAATCTTCGGATTGTTGACTGCTTTACCTTTTAGGTATGGGAATTTAGAAAAATCGCCGATGCCTCCAGTGTAAGTTAAAAAACGTCTAAAAATTTCAAGATTCTGTCGTCTGTAAATTCACTTTTCAGTACCGTTTTCTGTCTTTTACAAACGGATGGAGAACGCGAAATTTTACTTTTCAAACGGTGATATGAATTTATTTTTCTTAATTCATACGCTTGTTTCAGAAAAAACAACTGAAGAATATGCATAACGTTTCGCTGTATATAACCTCTTTGCTATTACAGTGTCAAAAGTCATCGCTGGTCTTCAGTCCGAAATTTATATAAGCTGACGTTTTTCAACAACTATATCTTCCACCCTCTTACAGCTATCGACACGGAACCGCTATGGTGTACAAAGGGAGATTTTGTACCACAACAACCCAGTGAGATCGTTCGTCTCCATAGTGTACTTTTCGCCGAAGAACAACATATTGACACCCCGATAACTTTCAACTCCCATATCTTCCATCACCTTCTCGTTATCAACCCAGTACTACCATAGTGCACAATGGGAGACTGATATCTACCAGCACATACAAACACTATACGTTTGCGTCGTGTAGTTTTGGCTGCAGAGTGAAAGATAGGCACAAACACCTTAATTTTATGTGTATTAAGATAACATAAGACGGGCGAAGGAAGAAGCGTCAATACGTTGACTAAGGTTTCTATTTTATTTCTACTAATTTCTAATCCTAAATATTTCGTGTTTTATAGTCGCTGTTTTAATAGGTTAATTGCCGACAGCAGTGTCTATGGAGAACTTAAAAGTCGACCACTGCACGTAACAAGAGCTTTGTTTCATCACTAAAATTAGCAAATAACGTCAGTGTGAACTACCGGTTACTCCCTGCTACAAAGCCTTGTTCCCTGGCCCAAACTGAGAACTGACTCGTTTGAAATTACTTCAATAACAGCAAGTTAATACTACGGTGGTCAATATACATAGCAGCTCACACGTTATTACACACAGACATTAATAAGCAAGCCACCATCAGATAAAAACAAGCAAAATGGGGAACCAATTTTGTTAATACAATAAAAATGCATCTCTTACATGGATTAATGCGGACGTTGCCCAGCCTAAATTATTCATGATTCAACGCTAATGGGGGGGGGGGGGGGAGGATTCACAAACAATACTCATTCGCTCAGACACACGCAGTGCCCCAGCGAAACTCACCAAAACCAGCGTGTTTAGACGAGGCGGAAGCAGGGGCCGCTGTCGTAGGCAAAATTCAGCAAGTCGGAGGTAGCACAAAACACAATATACAAAAACACTCTGGTCTGTCGTGCCTGTTTTGAGATGGTGCGTGTGCATAGCCAAGTTAAATTACATACGAATTGGATGTTTGTAAAGCTTATGGGACTTAACTACGGGGTCATCAGTCCCTAAACTTACAAACTACTTATGAACTACTTACGAACTAGGACGGCACAAATATCCATGCCCGAGGGGGGATTCGAACCCCCGACCGTAGTGGCCGTGCAGACCGTGACTGGAGCGCCTCAGTCCCCTCGGCCACCGCGGCCGGCACCACGGAAAGCGCGTGTGTCCTGTGGCTGCGGCTCGTGCAGCCCGCCGCCGCTGAGCGGACACGGCACGGCGCGCTTCAGCGGGCGCCACACGTCTGTACGAAGAGCTCGGTTGGGGGCTCCAACTTAGCATCGTAAGTACTTGCACAGAAACAGAGACGTAACAGATGCAATTCTGTGTGTCTTACATGCAAATTTTGCACACCAGTCTGCAGACTGAAGACCACAACGACAACAACGAGATGTAATTATCTAACACAGAGTATCTATACGTGATGTACAGTATTGTGTAGAGACATTAGATGGCAAACAAATTCCGAAAACGGTACTTTTTCGGATAGTCTAAAATGTTTCACTTCAATTATAATTGTTTAAATAATTATGAATGATTGTACATACGTTTTTTATCGCCCCCTTCAGTTGCATATCAGTGTATTGACAATTGGTGAAGAAAATTACAATTTTTCCTCCCGCCAAAGAAATTCGGGTGATGAATGGTCCTGACCAGGTTTAGAACCCAGGACTCCTGATTCAATGGCCCTACCTAACGCTCTCAAAAATGTTCAAATGTTTGTTAAGCTTACGGGACTTAACTACTGGGTCATCAGTCCCTAAACTTACAAACTACTTATGAACTACTTACGAACTAGGACGGCACAAATATCCATGCCCGAGGGGGGATTCGAATCCCCGACCGTAGTGGCCGTGCTGACCGTGACTGGAGCGCCTCAGTCCCCTCGGCCACCGCGGCCGACCCTAACGCTCTCATCGAGCTTACGTCCCTCAGTCGATCTACCAACAAATTCATTTGCATTTGATGCACTCGTGGTTCCCTTCACGTCTAAAGTATTTGTCTTAAAAATTGTTGTCATTAAACATTTCTTATCAATGGCATGGTAGTTGCTGTTGCTCAGTGGCGGTTTCCGAAAGAGAAGGAAATGTTCTTTCGGAAATTGTCGACGCAAATATAGGCCGTCACATTTAATCTGATATGCAGACTATTAGTGAAGAACTGGTTGGCGGCGGCGGCACTCACTTGTCCTCAAATGTTTCCGTCTGCGAGACTTGAGACTCTCGTCAGGTGCAGTTTCGCACTGGATGTCATTCATCCTTTGTTTGTGGTAACCGGTTTGCCCACAGTCACAGACAAAAAAATATAGAGACGGAAAACCTCCGTAAGGGCCCGGTCACACGCCCTCGCGTGAGGGGAGGGAGGGTTTCCAGCAGTTCCGTAAGATGCCCCTCCACGCACCCTCAGAAGTACCTCTAGTTCTAAGCCGTAGAGCTCTGTATAGGGAAAGTACGGCCAGCCTGCCAGCGGCAGCCATACTGGGCCTATTCAGCTGCTGCTTACGCACCGACCGCTACAACGTTCCCAGCGCTTAGCAATACTTCTCAACCGATTTTGCGAAAACTATTCAATGAAAAAATTTAATTTTTTCATGTAATATAGTGTGATATATTGTCTCGATAATGGTCTGTTTTTCTATTCATTATTAATTATAGTTTTCGCGCTACATCAAATTAAATAAACTACTGAGCAAAATTTTGAACAGTTTGCAGAGGAAAAGTCGCATTGCGTAGACTTTGCGTACGGTTGATTTTAGCACATACAATGCTGCGGACGAAATGTAGGTAAGATATCGAAATTTTATTTGAGGTTGAGAGCAGAACGATAACTCATTTCATTCTCGAGATACAGAGTGTTATATCCGACGGACAGATTCGGGAACTTCACGTAGTTCGATCCGCGCCAGGTGCTAGGATTTTTGTCTGTCACTTTCCACTTTTTTCACCTCTGGCAGTATTGCTCATGTGAAAAATACCGAGTAGTACCGTGGTTCGGAACCCACGTTAAACTGTAGGTCCCCCTATAACTGGCTGGGTAAGTCAGTTCGAAGATCGGAGGAAGGCAACGGCATACCACCTCTAAACAGGACCATGCCTAGTAAAGCACTGTGGTATTCAAACGAATCTTCGGATTGTTGACTGCTTTACCTTTTAGGTATGGGAATTTAGAAAAATCGCCGATGCCTCCAGTGTAAGTTAAAAAACGTCTAAAAATTTCAAGATTCTGTCGTCTGTAAATTCACTTTTCAGTACCGTTTTCTGTCTTTTACAAACGGATGGAGAACGCGAAATTTTACTTTTCAAACGGTGATATGAATTTATTTTTCTTAATTCATACGCTTGTTTCAGAAAAAACAACTGAAGAATATGCATAACGTTTCGCTGTATATAACCTCTTTGCTATTACAGTGTCAAAAGTCATCGCTGGTCTTCAGTCCGAAATTTATATAAGCTGACGTTTTTCAACAACTATATCTTCCACCCTCTTACAGCTATCGACACGGAACCGCTATGGTGTACAAAGGGAGATTTTGTACCACAACAACCCAGTGAGATCGTTCGTCTCCATAGTGTACTTTTCGCCGAAGAACAACATATTGACACCCCGATAACTTTCAACTCCCATATCTTCCATCACCTTCTCGTTATCAACCCAGTACTACCATAGTGCACAATGGGAGACTGATATCTACCAGCACATACAAACACTATACGTTTGCGTCGTGTAGTTTTGGCTGCAGAGTGAAAGATAGGCACAAACACCTTAATTTTATGTGTATTAAGATAACATAAGACGGGCGAAGGAAGAAGCGTCAATACGTTGACTAAGGTTTCTATTTTATTTCTACTAATTTCTAATCCTAAATATTTCGTGTTTTATAGTCGCTGTTTTAATAGGTTAATTGCCGACAGCAGTGTCTATGGAGAACTTAAAAGTCGACCACTGCACGTAACAAGAGCTTTGTTTCATCACTAAAATTAGCAAATAACGTCAGTGTGAACTACCGGTTACTCCCTGCTACAAAGCCTTGTTCCCTGGCCCAAACTGAGAACTGACTCGTTTGAAATTACTTCAATAACAGCAAGTTAATACTACGGTGGTCAATATACATAGCAGCTCACACGTTATTACACACAGACATTAATAAGCAAGCCACCATCAGATAAAAACAAGCAAAATGGGGAACCAATTTTGTTAATACAATAAAAATGCATCTCTTACATGGATTAATGCGGACGTTGCCCAGCCTAAATTATTCATGATTCAACGCTAATGGGGGGGGGGGGGGGGAGGATTCACAAACAATACTCATTCGCTCAGACACACGCAGTGCCCCAGCGAAACTCACCAAAACCAGCGTGTTTAGACGAGGCGGAAGCAGGGGCCGCTGTCGTAGGCAAAATTCAGCAAGTCGGAGGTAGCACAAAACACAATATACAAAAACACTCTGGTCTGTCGTGCCTGTTTTGAGATGGTGCGTGTGCATAGCCAAGTTAAATTACATACGAATTGGATGTTTGTAAAGCTTATGGGACTTAACTACGGGGTCATCAGTCCCTAAACTTACAAACTACTTATGAACTACTTACAAAATAGGACGGCACAAATATCCATGCCCGAGGGGGGATTCAAACCCGCGACCGTAGTGGCCGTGCTGACCGTGACTGGAGCGCCTCAGACCACCTCGGCCACCGCGGCCGGCTCTGAATTGGACCGCGAGCAAACACACTAACGGCGACAAACGGCTACGTTGACTGAACGCACTCCACTGAAGGTGAAGTGGTGGAAATCGGATTCATTATACAAAATCCTACCCCATGAAACCTGAGACATTGCCGAGGTGGGGTGGCTTGCGTGCCTCAACAATGCAGATAGCTGTACCATAGGTGCAACCACAGTGGAAGGGTATCTGGGGAGAGGCCAGACAAACGTGTGGTTCCTGGAGAGGCCGACCGCGGTGGCCGAGGGGACTGAGGCGCTCCAGTCACGGTTTGCACGGCCACTACGGGCGGAGGTTCGAATCCCCCCTCGGGCATAGATATTTGTGCCGTCCTTAGTATAAAGTAGTAGATAAGTAGTTTGTAAGTTTAGGGACTGATGACCCCGTAGTTAAGTCCAATAAGCTTAACAAACATTTGAAACACTTTTGTTCGTGGAGAGGACAGCAGCCTTTCAGTAGTTACAGGGACAACAGTCTGGATGATTGACTGAGCTGCCCATGTAACATCAGCTAAAATGGCTTTCCTATGCAATTACTGCAAACGGCTGAAAGCAAGGGGAAACTACAATCGTTATTTCTCCCGGGGACACGCAGCTCTACTGTATGACTATATGATGATGGCGTCTTTTTGGGTAAAATATTCCGTAGGTAACAACTACCTACTGCCCGGGCGCAGTCTAGCTAACAGTTTCCTCGCGCCCGCCGCCGCTAGTTCGCGGTCGGGCCTGGCAGCGGTCTCACGCAAGCCGCTCACGCTGAGGCGAGATGAAACCGTGACACAGCTTCACAAAAGATATTACTACTTGAAAATAAAAAAGGACAAAACATGATAAAGTGTGCAAGCACATAAAATAAACACTACAAGTTTACGCATGACAAGCAATCCTAGACAAAAAGAAACAGGTGATCAAATGTACAAACACATAAAATAAACACTAGTAATCTACACAAGTTAAACAATCCTAAGTTAATAAAATAATCTAAGGTGAATGTGACCTATTCTTCCCACAAAAATGGAGGTTACAGTTTTACCGTCCTATCCATGTTAGAAATTCAGGTGTCCTCATGATACACGTAGAAAGAACAGTTCCTTGACGGCGGCCGCGGTAGCCGAGGGGACTGCGGCGCGCCAGTCACGGTCTGCACGGCCTCTACGGTCGGAGGTTCGAATCCCCCCTCGGGCGTGGATATTTGTGCCGTCCTTACTATTAGCTAGTTCATAAGTAGTTTGTAAGTTTAGGGACTGATGACCCCGTAGTTAAGTCCCATAAGCTCTACAAACATTTGAACATTTGAGTTCCTTCACGTGGAGCTTGCCTTTGTTCAGCTCTTCTATTTTTGTTGGTATTTCAACACATCTGTGATTCTGCCCTCTTCTGAATGTGAGTCTGGCCTCTTCTACAGATCACGCTCCATCTTTTGATTTACAAAATTGAAGTACTTTATCCATTTCAGCGACTTTTCAGGATATAAATTAATAAAATTCAGCAACCACAAGCAACTGGTTGCTGATATTTATTAATTTATATACAAAATTGCCCTGCAAAACTTTTCTGGAAAATATAAGTTGGTTCTGTTAATAAGCCAGGGTGTATATCGTCGCGTTGAAATGGGACCACGCTTGACTTTGCAGGCAACTCAACACAGCACTTATACTGAAAGCACGTTTATTAGGAAATTAACATACACGCAGCACTGACTGCCTCTTAGGCAGAATGCTTTGCTATTTACACACACAAAGAATTTACCACAAATTAGAAGAACAGTTAACATAAAAACAAGTAGAATTTACAAGTGAACAAAAGAAACATGTAGAACATTCTGGAATTGTTAATTACAAAGAAATAAATTTTTTGCGGGGTTGACCGGCGACCTTCAGCACGCAGGCCGCGGCGCTGTCCCCCGCGCAACGCCGGCGGGCGGTGTGTGTGGTCGCTCCCTCTCCCTCTCCCTCTCCTGGAAAAATAGCGACCTGCTGTTAGGTTACCTTTGGAGCCAGCTGCAATGTCCTGGATCTTGTCCTCGTCATAGGTCCTCTGAAAGACAGTTCAAGGAAATCCTTCCTTTCTCCACGACTATCAACGATAGACGTTCCTGTCTTGGCTTCATCAGTAACATTACCGTCCTTAGCGTCCTTGAACAAGAAGCCATTGTCGTCTACCTGCTCTTCAGGATCGTAGTAAGGCTTCATGCGCAGGAAGTGAACAATGTCTTTTCGCTTTTGTCGTTTCGACGACGGCTCATAATCCTCAACTTCGTATGTGACGTCTGACAGGCGGCGTATGACAAGATACGGACCTAAGTATCGCTTCAATAACTTTTATGACAGTCCAACCTTCCGTACCGGGGTAATAATCCATACAAGATCTCCTGGGCTGTACACAACAGGTCGGTGCTTGTCGTTATACCGCTGACGGTCCTTCTCCTGGGCGTCCAGTGTCCGTATGCGAGCAAGCTGTCTTGCTTCTTCGACCCTGGTGATGAGCTGTCTAACATAGTCATCCTGATTGTCGTCCGGCTGGAAAGGGAACAGCGTATCCACGGCTTCACGGCCATGTAGCAGGAAAAACGGCGTGAAGCTTGTGGGGTCTTGTCTTGCGGTATTGTAAGCAAATGTCACCACTGGCAGAATTGTATCCCAATCCTTCTGCTCAACATCGACGTACATCGACAGCATATCGGCTAACGTCTTGTTAAAACGTTCCGTAAGACCATTTGTCTGAGGATGGTATGCAGTTGTCATTCTGTGGACAATGTCGCACCGTGACATTACTTCTGATACTAGTTTTGAATGGAATACTTTTCCACGATCAGATATCACAACCACGATCAGATATCACACATGTGGTGCTCCGTGCTTCAAAATAATATCTTCTACAAGGAATTTTGCGATCTCTGGAGCTTCTGCAGTCGCACATGTTTGGTGACAGCGTAGCGTGTGAGGTAGTCAATGCAGACTATTATCCATCGGTTACCGGTTGTCGACTTCGGGAACCTCCCTAAAAGATCGATCGCAACTCGGTGCAATGGAGCTGCTGCCGGCGGAATCGGTACGAGATGCCCTGGGGGTAACTGCGGCACATGCTTTCGTCGCCGGCACTCTTTACACTGACTCAGATAGTGCTTGACAGATTGGTAGAGACCTTTCCAGTAATACCTGCGTCTGATTCTGTCTAGGGTCTTCACGAATTCCAGATGGCCGGATATTGGAGCATTGTGGAAATATTTGAGAATAGCTGGCTGGAGATGAGCTTCAACGACCAGTAGCCATTTGGGGCCCAGTGGATCGTAGTTGATCTTATACATTGTTCCGTTTATAAGTTGGAACTCTCCATTGGTCGGTTCTCTTTTCTCCAAGGCCTCTATCGTTTTTAATAGTGCTGGATCTTCCCTCTGTTCAGCTGTAACGTCATCTAATTCAGTGAGGGCTGAAATTGCATTAATGCTGTTGTGTTCCACTAATGGATTCCTCGAAAGGCAGTCGGCATCCTTGTGTTTGCGTCCGTTCTTGAATACCACTGTGACATCGTACTCTTGGAGTCTTAGTGTCCATCTTGCTTGTCGACCTGATGGATCCTTCAAGCTAGTCAGCCAGTACAAAGAATGGTGGTCTGTCACGGCGGTGAATGGTTTGCCGAATAAATACGGCCGGAACTTGTTGATAGCCCAGATAACTGCGAGATATTCTTTTTCAGTTGTAGAGTAGATTATCTCGGACTTTGAGAGTACTCTTGATGCATAGGCTATCACTTTTTCAGCACCTTCCTGAACTTGTACAAGCACTGCACGAATCCCATAGCCACTGGCGTATGTGTGAAGTTCGGTTTCTGCATTCTCGCCGGTGCGGAAGTTAGAGCCTCCTTAAGTGCCCAGAAAGCTCTTTCTTTTGTCTCATCCCAGTAAAACTTGGCGTCTCCCTGCAGAAGTTCTTGTAATGGACGTGCCTTGTTACAAAAGCCTTTTATGAAACGTCGGTAGTAAGAGCACAGCCCGAGAAAACTTCTCACATCACGGATGTGCTGAGGAGTTGGAAATTCTGTGACTGCCCTTACTTTATCTGGATCAGGACGGACACCATCTCCGTTGACTAGGTGCCTCAGGATCTTTATATCCTTGGCGATGAAGAGGCACTTCATTGGATTGAGGCGGAGTCCTGCAGTCTGAACAAACTTCAACATTGTTGACAGGTGACTCAGATGTTCTTCAAATGTTTTCGAGAAAACGACAATGTCATCTAAATAGCAAAGACACGTCGTCCACTTAAGGTGTCGAATCAAGTTGTCCATCATGCGTTCGAATGTGGCTGGAGCATTACATAATCCAAATTCATAGAGGCCGTCAGTTGTAATAAAAACCGTCTTTTCCCTGTCAGCTTCGTCATCCTCGATTTGCCAGTAACCTGTCTGTATGTCCATAGCTGAGAAGTACGTTGCTCCTTTCAAGCAGTCTAAGGTGTCGACAATTCCAGTCAATGGGTAGACATTTTTCTTTGTGATTCTGTTCAGCCGCCGATAATCAACACCGAATCGCCACGTGCCAACCTCCTTCTTTATGAGGACCACCGGAGATGACCAAGGACTCTCCGAATGTTGAATAATGTCATCTCGCAACATCTTCTCCACTTCCTCCCGAATTATCCGTCTTTCAGCTGGCAACACTCTATACGAAAGCTGGCTAATTGGTAGATGATCCCCAGTATTGATACGGTGCTTCATCGTGGGGCATTTCGTCTGATGTTTTCCCTGCTGAGGTGTGAATGCACCCGAAAATTGCCGTAGTATATTTAACACCCGCTGTCGTTGTTCCTTGGTCAGTCCAGGCCCTATTGGCAGTTCCACGTTTGTTTCCTCCAGCTTGTTGTCTGTACTAACAGCAGGGCATGGGTCTTCATTGATGGCGTTGAGCTCACCGACCTGGATTGGTTCAGCTCTCCCGATACACATTCCCTTGGGGATACTTTGTGACTGCTCGTGACAATTTGTGGTCCAAATCACTCCTTGACAACCGGTAATGCTTGTGATAGCCGCTGGTTTGTAAATTTCTTTTGTGAGCCTGATAAACTTTTTACTATCAACAAGCATTTCACAGTTTAATCGCCTATCGGTATTTGTGACAGCAACACTTCTCATCGTCAAAGGCGCGATCGTCACATTGTCAACGGCAAATAGCTTCCCAGAAAATTCTGTATTACGTGTATCCGTCGGAACAATTTCTTTAATTTGCAGCTCAGATCTTCCACAGTAATGATAGCTTGGGATGCCTGAAGGAAGTCCCATCCGAGGATGACATCGTGACTACATTCTGTTAACACAATTTCAAATGGCTGGGTCCTGTTGTTGATGGTTATTCTTGTGACACAAGGTTCTGCCGGCTGGACGTACTTTCCATTCGCGACCTTCAGCACAGTTGCCCCAGTATCACGGAACATTGTCCTCTTTAGTGTGCGGCGGTATTTATCCGACAATACAGAGAAAGACGCTCCTGAGTCAACAAGTGCCCGGACAGATTTGCCGTCAATTATGACGTCGATGAGATTTCCCGACATCTTAGCGACTATCGTCCATGGAGGATTTTCATCTGCGGCGGCCTCACCTCCGTAGATGGTCGCCTCGCTTAGTTTTCCTTGGTTCGGCGGCTAGGGGAGCGGCTGGTACCTCTGTACGGCGACGGTGAACGACTGCGGCGCGTCGGGGAGCGACCTCGTCTAGGGTACGGCGATGGTCTTCTTCCCATAGGTTGACTGAACACATCAGCAGGTGATTGCCTGGGATAGAACGGCTGACGTCTTGCTGCAAAATAATCGTGGAAAACTCGCCTTCTCTCTCTGCAGTAGCGTACGACATGTCCAAGGCGCCCTCAGTGAAAACAATGTGGTGTGTTGTCTTCTGTCCTCCAGACGTATGTTCTCCTGCGGGGCGTCATAGTTACCCCACACACTTTCCTCCAACGCTAAATTCTCATTTCCTTGATGTCTAAGAATGTGCCCTACCAATCGAACCCTTCGCTTAGTCAAGGTATGCCAGAAATTCCTTTTCTCCCCAATTCTGTTCAGTACCTCCTCATTAGTTACGCGATCCACCCACCTAATCTTCAGCATTCTTCCGTAGCACCACATTTCAAAAGCCTCACACCTCTTCCTGTCCGCAATGTTTATCGTCCATGCCACACTCCCATACGAGGCAACACTCCATACAAATGGCTTCAGAAAGGACTTCCTTAGGCTTAAATCATTATTCGATGTTAACAAATTTCTCTTTTTCAAAAACGCTTTTCTACCCATTGCCATTCTGCATTTTATATCTTCTGTACTGCGATCATCATTTGTTATTTTACTGCCCAAGTAACAAAACTCATCTACCTCCTTTATTGCTTCGTTACCTAATCTAATTCCTTCAGCATGACCTGATTTTCTTAGACTGCACTCCATTACCCTAGTTTTGCTCTTGTTAATATTAATCGTATATGCAACTTTCAGCACACTGTCCATCCTGTTCAATTGCTCTTCCAGGTCCTTTGCTGTATCTGACAGAATAACTATGTCGTCGGCAAAACGCTGTCTGGTTTTTGTACAAATTGTAAATAACCTTACGCTCCCTATATTTTACTCCTGCTTGCTTCAGAACTTGAAACAGTTTATTCCAATCAACATTGTCAAAAGCCTCCTCCAAATCTACAAAAGCTAGAAATGTAGGTTTGCCCTTTCTTAATCTATCTTCTAGGTTAAGCCGCAAAGTAAGTATTGCCTTCCGTGTTCCTACATTTCTCCTGAACCCAAACTGATCTTCCCCGAGGTCGGCTTCTACCAGCTTTTCCATTCTTCTGTAAATAATTCGTGTTAATATTTTGCAACCATGACTTATTAAACTGATGGTTCTGTAGTTTTTACACCTGACTGCAACTGCTTTCTTTGGAATGGGGATTATTACATTTTTCTTAAAATCTGAGGATACTTCACCTGTGTCATACATCTTACACACCAGGTGAAACAATTCTGTCATGGCTGGTTCTCCCAGAGACTTCAGTAGCTCTGAGGGAATATCATCTACTCCAGGGGACTTGTTTCGACTAAGATCTTTCAGTGCTCTGTCAAATTCATCTCTCAGTATAGTATCTCCTATTTCATTCCAATCTACTTCTTCTCCCCTTTCTACAATATTGTCGCTAAGTTCATTTCCTTCATAGAGCCCCTCTATATACACTTTCCACCTTTCAGCTTTCCCTTCTTTGCTGAGAACTGGTTTTCCATCAGAATCCTTGATATTCATAGAGCTGGTTTTCTTATCTCCAAATCTTTCTTTAATTTTCCTGTAGGCTGTATCTATTTTTCCCCTATTTACAGATTCTTCTACATCCTTGCATTTGCCTTCTAGCCACTCCTGCTTAGCCATTTTGCACTTCCTGTCAATCTCATTTCTTAGTCGTCAGTACTCCATTTTACCTGTTTCATTTACTGCATTTTTATATTTTCTCCTTTCATCGATTAAATTCAGTATCTCCTGTGACATCCAAGGATTTTTTGTAAGTCTTGCTTTCCTACCTATTTTGTCCTCTGCTGCCTTCACTATTTCATCTCTCAATGCTACCCGTTCCTCGTCTACTGTTTTATTTCCCCCGTTTCTGTCAATTGTTGCCTAAAGCTCTCTCTGAAATTCTTAAGAACTTCATGATCCTTCAATTTATCCAGGTCCCATCTCCTTATTTTCCTACCTTTATATATATATATATATATATATATATATATATATATATATATATAATGAGCAAAACGGAGCGTCAAGGTAACGCACGTCGAACAGCCGACCAGATGGAACTGGCAAGTTGCTGTTATCCACCCCACAAAACACGCATACAACGTGAAGATGCGTTATGGCGAAATGAAATCGCACGACAAACACATACATATACAAAATACACATAAAAATACACTATTAAAACAAACCATTTAAGAAAAGCATTACAGAAGACATACGAAATACAGCTTAAATCTACAAACACAAAACAGAAACTTACGCGATTAGGCGCCTGGTTACTCGCGGTAGAACCTCAGGCTCGAGACCTGGTGGAGTCCTCTGGATTTCCTAGTGCGGAGAGTTTCTAGCTCCACAGCGTTCTCGTTGGCTATACGTCTTACACGGTATGGTCCGACAAAAAGGGGGGAAAGCTTCTTGGTAAGCGAATGACGCTTGCTCGAGAGTCGTCGCGAGCGTACTGGGACCTTCTGGCCCACGTCGAACACTCTTCTCACGCGACTGACGTTGTGTTGCCGTCGTCTCCTCTCTGCGGCATCTCTAGTATTTGCCAGGGCGCGTTCGATAACGTCACGGTGTCTCAGACGCACCGGCGGATCGAGAGGCACAGTTTCACGCACCTTGTCCTCGGAGTGTTGGTTTTTAAGTACCAGCACCGGGGCATAGAGGTGGAGCTGATTGGTAAGTCGGTCAGGACGTGCTGAAACCCTTGTAGACACCGATCCCAAGCCCTATGACGACGGTAGCAGTACAGGCGGCACAGCTTCCCCAGTTCCTTCATCACCCACTCACAAGGATTTGACGCAGGGTGATAAACAGATATGAATAACAGCCTTATGCTCTCTTTCGAAGCATTTCTTTCCAGACGGGCGAACGGAAATGAGAACAGTTGTCCGGAATGTCTTTCTCTACAGGCCCGACTTGTCGTAAGAAGTCTTTGATAAAGGCCTAAGCAACCGGATATCCGGTCGCTCGCCTAAAAGGAGTCAAAGCAACAAATTTTGACGTTAGCTCCACTGCCACAAAGATGTAAGAATAGCCACTCATTGTGCGTGGTAGCAGTCGGAAGAGATCGACCGAAGCTAACTCACGAAGCCGAGAAGGAATTATAAGAAACAGGAGAGCTTGGTGTGTAATCGTGGGAGGTTTAGATTTTTGACAAAGCTTACAAGTGGCCAGCACTTTCCGGATATTATTTTACAAATTTAAGAAGTAACAGGTATCACGGAGTTTCTGGTAGCACTTGCGGGTCCATCGTGTGCGTAGCTTACGTGAGTAAACCAGATGAGTTTGTTGACACACTCATCTGGAATGCACGTAACGCAGTTCGATTGCCTGGGATCGCTTCGTTGGAACAATATATTTCGCCTAAATGGGTAGTAATGTCAGATCGACGGATTAGTCTGATCACGCAATTTGGCCTTCACATCTCTCAAAATCTCATCTTCATCTTGTTCCCGCGCTAGGTCCTGAAGGGAGGCGGTGTTAAAGTTCTCGATAGCAACGCCACGGAGATGTAAGACACTGAAGTTATTTTCATTCAGTTCATCATTGGTCCCTCGCGTCAAACCAACCGGAGAGCGAGAAAGAGTGTCAGACACCACATTCTCTCTTCTGGGTATGTGAACCACTGTAAAACGAAATTCCTGGAGAAACAATGCCCACCTAGGCAACCTACAGTGCGTCAACTTAGCCGACATTAGAAATTCTAATGCGCGGTGATCGGTATATACTTTGGTCGTCCTCCCTAACAAATAGCCTCCGAACTTAAGGAACCCGAAGACGACGGCAAGAGCTTCAAGTTCAGTCACGGAGTAATTGCGCTCACACTTGTTCAGTACTCGTCTCGCGAAACCAATCGTCTTTCGCTGTACCACCCCATTTTCCTCAATTTCTTGAAACAGCTCTGGAGCTATTCCGACCTCAGACCTGTCCGTTCCTAAACAGAAATCCTTCGTTCACGGCCTCGAATTCCTTTTGCGTGCTCGCCGGCTAGTTCCAAGCCTTATTCTTGCTCGTAAGCCCACAAAGGAACCGCTTATAAAACATTATAAGCCCGAAGTAGGCTCTGAGCTATTTCTTCGTTGAGGGGACCGGAAATTCTTTAATTGCATCTAATTTGGTCGTGTCTGGTAGGATACTATCCCCCAAAGTGGCGAGATACTTCACTTCCCGGCGGCCGAATTTTAATTTCATTAGGTTTACAGTCACTCCCGACTGTCCGAACACCTGAAGTAACCGCTTAAGAACATCATTATGGTCTTCCCTGGTGTTCTCAGATATTAGTACGTCGTCCACGTACGTAGTTACCCATTTCCGTAAGTGATCGGGCAAGATACTGTTAAACCCGCGGATAAACCCAGCAGAACTGACGCTGAGTTCGAAAGGCAACTTACGGAATTGGTAGCAAGTTTCGAAACATAGGAAGGCAGTCTAAGGTCGGCAGTTTGGGTAAAGTTCAATTTGTCCAGTAATTGGAGCGCAGGTCTATGGAGGAAAGCACGTGCACGCCGTGAAATTGCTGCAGCAATTCATCCAACGTCTGCGGTCGGTCCGTCTCCGGTTCTAACACTGTGTTAATTTGTCTCGAATCGAGAGCAAGCTGAATCGAGTTATCTCGTTTCGGAACGACCAGCAGCGGGTTGTTGTATAAACTTACAGCTTGTTCAATAACTCCTTCCGCTAGCATGCGTTTAATTTCCTTCTCGACTTGCTCTTTATACACCCACGGAATCGGGTATGGCCGAATTCAGAACTTCCTATGTTCCCGGACCTTAAACGGTAGATAAATCCCTTTATAGTGCCGGGAGTCTCAGAGAACACAAGGAGTGCTCACAGAGAATTTGGTACAGCTCAGATTTCGCAGTACCTAAATCGTCGTCAATAAGCTCGACTTTCTTAGCAATCTCGTTCGATAGCACGTTTTCGTCGTCAATACCACAGTAGAGTACGACCGTGTCCTGTCCGCAGGAACTAAAGGAACCTGTAGCATATGCTGGGCAGAAGTCACACAAGAACAGGCAGTAGCGGTCGGCAGAGTCCACCTTAGCAGCACACTCATCGAATATCAAGGTGGTGATGGCGTTTCCCTGGCATAATCGCAATACTCCTTCACTAAAATCGAACAGGGGAATGTGTGAGGAGGAATTGTATGCCTAGAAGGACATCTACAAACAATGAGGGCACGATAATAAAATTCCCACAGAACTCCTGACCCTGACACTTAAATATAACTTCTGCTTGTATTTTGACATCAACACTGCGCTCGACTAATGCGCCCTTTACCTTTATCCTCTGCAAAGGAAGTACAGGCCATGTCCCCAATGTCTGACAATGGCCGAATACAGAATCGCTCATGACCGAGACGACGCTGCCGGTGTCAAGTACGCATTCCAGATTTACGTCCTTAACTCCAACTGTAATAAGCGGTTGCACCTGTTGCACTACCGCAGTAGGCTCTTCCTCAAGAAGTGTGTCCCTAATGCCATCTGCCCCTGCTAGTTTCGGATGGACATGCTCTTTTCCTAGCAAGTTGACCGAGTGTCGATCAACTTCCGTGGATTGTCATTGGCTCGTGCTAAGACGGTAATCCTTCAGTTTCTTATGGTGCGGAGCAGCGGACCTGATTTCCACATATTCTGTTGGCGGATAGCCTTGTTTTCGTGGGCCTTTACCGGGTCGGAAGTTACTATTACTATCCCCAAACTTTTGCAGCTTGTCTTCTCTCTTACCACGCCAATAAACCTGCCCGTTCCTCCACTGCAGCTGATTCTGAGCGTTGGAAAGACCGTATTCCACGCTGCTATTACTTTCGGCGTGGTTGTTCCTAGCGCTACTGTCGCTGTGATTAGTTCTCCTAGAAGAGCCATTACCGTCTCTTCTAGGTCCGTACTCTTCGTCAAATTCAAAGTCCTGCAGGTAAGCCTGGAAGGACTCAATGTTTTCCTTGCAGCTTCCCGCAAGGACGGCATTGCGATCATTACTTGGGACCTTTAATGTGCAAATAGTTATCAATTCACGCGGAGGATATGGGTAGTCGAGTCCATTTCTCTGCATCATTCCTAGAAAGAATTCTCCGAGACTCCTGCAACTGCCGTTAGCAAAGTGGGGCATCACAACAGTGCTGCTTTTTACTCATTCCTGTTGCCTCTCTGACCATTAGGCAGACAGGAAATGCTCCCAAAAATCATTGTAGTAACTGCAATATCTTAAGAGAGGTCGCATCCACGTGACGGGCTACCCCTCGAGGTTTCCGCACTCATACTCGAATTTCTGTCCTTCTGGCCAGTTCGGAGGCAGAGAGTAATCAAACTGCTCTATCCACACACGAGAGTGTATTCTGCTTGCAGAGTTTTGGAAGACCTGGTATTCTTTTACGGTTAAAAAGTGTTTATTATCAAATCCCTGCACTGTCTCTCGCACAGACACTCGACTCGGTCTTTCTCTTATGGGGGGACGGGCACGCAGTGGTTCAACTCCCTCCTCCGTGAAAGCCGAATTATCTCCGCTGTCAGATCGACAGGGCTGACCTCCACACAAACTGCGGCAGGCGTTTTCTATATGCGGGGCAGGCGGGGGTGGAACGGAGAGTTGCTCAGACACATGATACGCTCTTCTAACTCGGCCGCTACATCGTGATGCCTACGGCTAATTTCCCAGTGTTGCTCCTTGAACCGGAGTAATTCGCGAACTTCATCCGATTCGTATACAACAGGAAGTGCTGCTCTTCCGGCCGCCGTCCTCCCGGTCTGTGCAAGCTGCGCCATCGAGCTGGCCAGTTCCTTAACGCGTGCACCTAGTTCACCTGTGCATGTGCCTAGTTCATCGGTGCGCGTTTTCATGCGACCGTCTACCAAATCGATTCTCTCATTAAGAGAGTGGACATTAGTATGTACACGACTGGAGAGGGCAGATATAGCTTCTGCATGGCCTGTAATTTTGGTCACATTTTCTGAGATACCATTCATTGCCACCTCATGCTATTTCTGAACAAGCAACACTATATTGTTGCGCTACCCATTCAGATTATTGTTAATAACCTGAACGGTTTTAGTCAACGCCCCCCTACTCTGCGGCCTGGACTGAAGCATTTTGCGCTTCCATCCCTGCTTTTAATTCTGCTTTTATTTCATGGACCGAAGCATTCTGCGCTTCCATCTCAGCTTTTAATTCCAGGACAGAACCTTTTTGTGCTTTCATTATGGAACCTACCTCTGCTTTCATTTCTGCTTTTAATTCTACTTTTGGATCTCTCATAAAAGCCATGAAGGCGCTTAGTGTCATATCAGAAATGCACATGTATGCGGTTTGCTTTGTTCGCCCCTGCCCTCACTTCCGGTCGCGTACATATTTAAACAAGTCGCGTTTTCAACAGGAATGTGGCAAATAAATAAATAAAAATAAAATAACCCTTCAAAAATGACAACAACAAAAAAATTCACTGTAACACATGAGTGCTGAAAACAAAAAAATTGAATAGATTAATTTGCGCTGCTAATATTACATGTTCATCCACTGGGAGGGAAAAAAATTTTTTAAGAATATTCCCGCACGCATTTAAAGCAAAAAACTATGTCATTTAACACATGATTAGCTGGAAGAGCTAATCCTTGCAGCGGTGAGCCAGATAAAAGTCGACCACTGTACGTAACAAGAGCTTTTTTCTATCACTAAAATTAGCAAATAATGTCCAAGTGAACTACCGGTTACTCCCTGTTATAAAACCTTGTTCCCTGTCCCAAACACAGATTTGACTCGTTTTAAATTACTTCAAAAAGAGGAAGGTAATACTACAGTGGTCAATATACGTAGCAGCTCACACGTTATTGCACACAGACATTAATAAGCAAGCCACCACGATGGCTAAGAAAACATTTATGGCGCAACGGAATTTAGACATGATAAAAGTTGCATCTGAGCTTGTTATCAGCACCTACACTCATCGTTGTGCCCGCCAGCTGAATCTGCCGCTTCTATTGACAGATATGCCATTATTTCTTGCCAAACATCAGAGACTTTGCATCTTGTTATCGTCATCTCCACAGAGAACAACATTTCTCGACGAAATTGTACGAAAACGGCTACCACGTTCAGTGCCCACTCGTTGGAATTTCTAGTGAAGAAGGGTCAATACTGTTTTTGAACAAAGGAGAGATGTTATCAAATGTATGACTAGTATTACCAATGGGGAATGACTGGGTAATGAAAACAGCATTCTACGAGCCTGTCGCTTAGTAACGATTTTGAAGGATGAAAGATTCATCTTCTGTCTCTTGTATTTTGATAAAGTTATGATCCATGAACATATTTTGTACAATCAATTACAAAAACGGGATATTTGAACCAACTTAGGCACAAAATGAGCTTACATTTTTTGAGCGTGAAATTTCAATGATTAGAGAAAGTTTGAATAAAAATTAAACTGATTTACATGTGTATCATGATAGAGGGAGAAATGAACATAAAGGAATGTTTTGTAATTCAATGATTGAGGTATAAGAGTTTGTGATGTAATAGGTTGCGAGGGGAAAGAAAGATCTAACTGCAGTGGACACCTAGTTACATGCTGTCTGTTTCTACGATATAAATTCACCACTTATTCTTTCAGTTTTCCGGAAACTTCTTTCAGAACTGCCAGTGAATACTACAAGCTTTTGGAAGCAAAGAAACTTTGAAAGACGACTGTCTGTCGTCTTACATATATTTTTTATAAAATTGTAATTTATTTTATGTCGCTAGATTAGTATTCTGTTAAAACTAGAACCCCACTCTTTTCGAGGCATAAGAAATAGGATTTATATTTCATGTTTTAAAATATTAGTTTCTGAAATGCTAGTTAATATTGCTAGGATTTTGTTATTTTAATAATTTATTATTGCAGATACGAATGTGGCAATAAGTATGGCTTCTCTGCTACGCCACTGTCCCTGTGAGAATGTGTACGTGTTTTACTTTTAAGTAGATGTGTGAGAATCTAGTGGCTGTCTGAATGTGGGTAGTAATAGCTCGCTTTGCATAGTTCTCTCTGGCTCAGAGTCGATAGTCGTTACCAACCCCTGCTGCTGATGTGACCAGAGAGGTTTCCACACCCTTTGTCACAAGCTAGTCGTCAAGCCTTCTCCAGGGCGACTCTCACGATCTTCTCTCCCCACCACCGCTGTTTCTTAGGTTTTGCCAGTTTCCGGTAGCTTCACGCCCCCAGGGCCGCTCGGTCATCACTTGGTGCTCGGATAGTGGTGAGGTAAGGTTGGTTCTCCTCTTGTGTCCACGGAGATGGTAGCGATTCGTAGTCTGGCATGTTTAACTTTGTCTACTGAACTTAGATTCACTTTTCGGAATATTTTTTTTTTTCCGATCGTGCGCGGAAATGTGTTCTAGTTTTCCAATCCAGTAATTTACAACAGATAAATGTGGTGTATGTGTTACTGGTTGCAGTTTGATAACGGCCTGGTATATTCAAACCTTTTGTGATTACGTGGCAGTGTATGAACTCTGTGTAAATTGTTTCTAGTTTTGTGGGGCCCGATTTCTAACTGACGATATGTTCATTTTTGTACAATGCATTTAAAATCTTTCTTATCGTTTCCTTCCATGAGTGATATGTGTTCCATGTGGTTGGTTCTTAGAACAAAGCCTTCAGCTTGCACTATTGTATGTTCCATGCCCATCAGGCAAGTAACAATGTATATATCCTTCTGATTTCCACTAACATTTCGCGATCTTCTCTCCCCGCCAATTTTAATTTTGCTGTTACTTATCCGAACTTGTAGTATGCACTCAGTCTTTGTCATTAATTCTCTCCGAGCCTTGTACAATCTCCTTCAAAAGCTTGCTTATGAAATTCTATGTATTTCTAAGGGTTGCATGCCGTAGTTTTTATTTTTATTCTTCCGACTTTGTAATTATTTCACTTTTCTGGGTTTTGAGACTGGACTTCTTCCGTCTCTGTGGACACTTCCAGTAGCATTTTGCTGCATTGCAGTAGCTTCCTTATGAAATTCTACGCAGTTCTAGGGGTTGCATGCCGTAGTTAATTTTCTTTCTTTTTCGGAAACTGAATTGTACATTTTATCGGTTTTCGGAAGCGCGTGAGTCCAAACTCCGACTTCAGGGGTTTGCAGCTAGTCATATGAGTTCACGCCACTTCTCATAAAACCAGTGCATAGATAATTTACTCTCAGATTGCAATTTAAGAGTCCGTTGTGATTTTGTGTATTGAAGTGCAATCATGTAAGGTGTGTCGCCTTTAGCGTGTTTGCTCGCGGTCTGATCTAAATGCAGCTTAACTTTGCTATAGTCACGCACTAACTCCAATAAAGCACGACAGACCAGAGCCATTTCGTAGTTTTATTGTAAATTGTGTTGTGTGGCACCTCCGGGTTTGCTGAACTTCGCCTACGGTAGCGGCGCCGGCTTCTGCTTTATTTCAGCACGCTGATTTTGGTGAGTTTCGCTGTTGCATTGCGTGTGTGTGAGCGAGTGAGTGTTGTTTGTAAATCCTCCCCCCAGTAGCGTTAAGTTCTGTATAATTTATGTTAAATTCAGTGCTGGGCATCGTCAGTATTAGATAATGTAATTTCCATTGCGCCATAAATGTTTTTCTTAGCCTCCTTTATGAAATATGTTTAATTGTGGTGGCTTGTCTATTAATGCCTGTGTGTAATTTCGTGTGAGCTGCTTCGTATATTGGCCACCGTATCGTTAACTTTTTGTTATTAGAGTAATTTGAACGAAGTCAGTTCTCAATTTAGACCAGGGAACAAGGTTTTGCATCAGGGAGTAGCAGGTAGTTCACACGGACCTTTTGCTAATGTTACTGCTAACGTTAAGCTTTTTTATTTGAGTAAACACTTATCTGTGTCCTCCAACTAGAATAGAGCTTTTATTTCGTGGCCAAGTTTTATATGGCTTACCGCTGCCAGGATTCGCTCTTCTAGCGGATCATCTGTTCAATGAAATAGATTTTTGCTTTAAATGTGTGCGCGAATATTTTTAAAAACACTTTTTTTCCCTTCCAGTGGGTGAATGTGTGATATTAGAAGAGCAAATTTATCTATTTAATTTTATGTTTTCAGCACTCGTGTGTTTCATTGTATTTTTATGTCGTATTGGATGGGTTATTGCATTTAATTTTTTATGTAGAAAGAGCTCAGCCACAGTGTATTTTGTGTGAAGGTTTTAGTTCGTGTTTCGTTACGCGGTTTTTGTTAGGCTAATCTTGCGTTTGTTACTTTTGTAGCTCTAAACTACTTGTGATGATGGTGAGTAGTTTTGCCTTGTCCGTTTCCACTCGCTGTAGGTGATTAAACCAAAGTGAGGACCGTGAAAACACGTCTAGGAGAGATCTTTCTCCCGAAAGGAAAAAAAGTCGCGAATTGAGATTGCCACGTTCCCGTTGAAAACGCGACTAGTTTAAACGTGAACGCGACCGAAAGTGAGGGCAGGTGCGGACAAACCGAACCGCATACATGTGCATTTCTGATACAACACTAAGCGACCTCATGGCTTTCATGAGAGAACTGAAACAGAAGTGCGTGCTGAGGTAGGTTCCATAATGGAAGAGCAGAATGCTTCAGTTCAGGAATTAAAAGCAAGGATGGACGCTCAAAATGCTTCAGTCCAGGCCGAACTTGTCAAGGTTTCTGCGCAGTGCAGGGAGGCGCAAAGTAGCACCGTTCAGGTTATTAACAATAGCCTGGATGGATTGCGCACCTGTATAGTGCGGCTAGTTCAGGACCGGCATGAGATAGCAATGCATGCTATCTCAGAAAATACGAAAATTTCAGGGAATACAGAGCTATAACTGCCTTCTCTGACTGTGTAGATACTAATATCCACTATCTTGAGGAGAGATTCGAATTGGTTTAGACTGATGTCCACTCTCTTATCGAGACTCGATTTGGTAGTCGGTCGTGCGAAAACGCGCACCGATGATTTAGGCATGCGCGTTGACGAGCTGGCTACCTCGGTGGCGCAGCTCCTGCTATCCGCGGAGACGGCGGTAGAAAGGGGAGGGCTGTTCCCGCCATTGTAAATGAATCAGAGGAAGTTCGCGACTTACTCCGGTTCAAGGAACAACACTGAGAAATTAACCGTAGGCATCGCGATGTAGCGGCAGAGTTAGAAGAGCGTGTCATGTGTCTGGAGCAACTATCTGTTCCACCCCCGCCTACCCCGCAAGTAGAAAATGCCTCCTGCAGTTTGCGTGGGCCTCGGCCATGTCCCTCCGACAGCGGAGATGATTCTACTTTCGAGCAGAAGGAAGTCGAACTCTGCGTGCCCGTCCTCCCATAATAGGAAGACCGAGTAGAAGCCTGTGCGAGAGCAAGTGCAGGCATTTGATTATAACAACTTTCTGACAGTAAAAAAGTACCAGGTCTTCAGAATCTCTTCATGCGAGATACACCCCCGTGCCTGGCTAGAGCCTCCGAACCGGCCAGAAAGGCAGAATATCGAATATGTGTGTGGATATCTCGAGGGAGAGCCCGACCTCTCTTGAGATATTTCCGCTACTATGACGATTTTAGGGAGCATTTCCTGTCTGCCTACTGATCGGAGAGGCAGCAGGGACGAGTAAAAACTAGCATTTTAGTGATGCCCCACTTTGCAAACAGCAATTGCAGGAGTCTCGGCGAATTATTTCAAGGAATGGCGCTGAGGAATCAGTTCCTGGACTACCCATACCCTCCGCGCGAATTAATTAGAGCTTGCGCATCGAAGCTACCATGAAATGTGCGCAATGCCGTCCTTGCGGGAAGCTGCAAAGTGGACATTGAGTACTTCCATGCTTACCTGGAGGACTTGGAGTTTGAAGATGATTACGGACTTAGAAGAGACGGCAATGCCTCTTCTAGGAGAAGTAATCGGAGCGACAATAGCGTTAGGAACAACCGCTAGGCGGAAAGTACTAGCAGCAGGGAGTGCGGTCCTTCCAGTGCTAAAAATCAGCCGCAGGGGAGGAACGAGCAAGGTTTTTGGCATGATAAGCGAGCAGCCACTCCCATGAACCACAGGCACTGCCGAGGTGGGGTGGCTTGCGTGCCTCAACGATACAGATAGCCGTACCGTAGGTGCAACCACAGCGGAGGGGTATCTGTGGAGAGGCCAGACAAACATGGGTTCCTGAAGGGGGGCAGCAGCCTTTTCAGTAGTTACAGGGGCAACAGTCTGGATGATTGACTGAGCTGGCCTTGTAACATCAGCTAATGTGGCTTTGCCACACAGCTACTGCGAACGGTTGAAAGCATGGAGAAACTACAGCCGTTATCTTTCCCGAGGACATGCAGCTCTACTGTATGAACATATGATGATGGCATCCTCTCGGGTAAAATATTCTGGAGGTAAAATAGTCCCCAGTTCGCATCTCCGGGCGGGGACTACTCAGGAGGATGTGATCATCAGGAAAGACAATACTGGCATTCTACGGGACGGAGCGTGGAATGTTAGATCTCTTAATCGGGTGGGAAAATTAGAAAATTTAAAAAGGGAAATGGTTAGGCTTAGTTAGATATAGTGGGGATTAGTGAAATTCGGTGGCAGGATGAACAGGATTTCTGGTCAGGTGAGTACAGGATTATAAATACAAAATCAATTGGGGGTATCACAGGAGTAGGTTTGATAATGAATAAGAAAATAGGAATGAGGGTAAACTACTATGACTAGCACAGTGATCGCATTATTATTGTCAAAATAGATACGAAGCCAACACCGACAACAGTAGTACAGGTTTATATGCCAACTAGCTCTGCCGATGATGAGGAAATCGAAGAAATATATGAGGAGCTAAAGGAAACTATTCAGACAATTAAGGGAGAGGAAAACTTAATTGTTATGGGAGACTGGAATTCGGTAGTAGGACAAGAAAGGGAAGGGAAGATAGTAGGTAAATATGGTCTGGGCAAAAGGAATGAAAGAGGAAGCCGCCTGGTAGAATTTTCCACGGAACATAATTTAGTTATAACAAACACCTGATTCAAGAATCACAAAAGAAGGTTGTATATGTGGAAGAGACCAGGAGACACCGGGAGATACCAGATAGGTTTTATAATGTTAAGACACAGATTTCGGAACCAGGTTTTACAGTGTAAGACATACCCAGGGGCAGATCGATGAAAGGAGAAAATATAAAAATGCAGTAAATGAAACAGGCAAAATGGAGTACAGACGACTAAGAAATGAGATTGATAGGAAGTGCAAAATGGCTAAGCAGGAGTGGCTAGAAGGCAAATGCAAGGATGTAGAAGAATGTATAAATAGGGGAAAAATAGATACAGTCTACAGGAAAATAAAAGAAATATTTGGAGATAAGAAAAACAGCTCTAAGAATATCAAGGACACGGATGGAAAACCAGTTCTCAGCAAAGAAGAGAAAGCTGGAAGGTGGAAAGAGTATATAGAGGGGCTCTACAAAGGAAATGAAGTTCGATACAATATTGTAGGACGGGAAGAGGATGTAGATGAAGATTAAGTAGGAGATACTGTACTGAAAGAAGAATAAGACGAAACAAGGCCCCTGGAGTAGATGATATTCCCTCAGAGCTACGGAAGTATCTGGGAGAGCCAGCCATGACAAAATTGTTTCACCTAGTGTGTAAGATGTATGAGACCGGCGAAGTACCCTCAGACTTTAAGAAAAATCTTATAATCCCCATTCCAAAGAAAGCAGGTGCAGACCGGTGTGAAAACTACAGAACCATCTGTTTAATAAGTCATGGTTGCAAAATATTAACACGAATTATATACAGAAGGATGGAAAAACGTAGAAACCGAACTTGGGGAAGATCAGTTTGGGTTCAGGAGAAATGTAGGAACTCGGGAGGCAATACTCACTTTACGGCTTATCCCAGAAGATAGATTAAGAAAAGGCAAACCTACATTTCTAGCTTTTGTAAATTTTGAGAAGGCTTTTGACAATGTTGATTGGGATAAACTCTTTAAAGTTCTGAAGCAAGCAGGAGTAAAATATAGGGAGCGTAAGGTTATTTACAACTTGTACAATAACCAGACAGCGGTTGTCAGAGATGAAGGGCATGAAAGGGATGCAGTGGTTGGAAAGGGAGTGAGACAGGGTTGTAGCCTTTCTCCAATGTTATTCAATTTGTACATTCAACAAGCTATAAAGGAAATCAAGGAGAAATTTGTTGAAGGAATAAAAGTTCAGGGGGAAGAATTAAAAACATTGCGTTTTGCCGACGACATAGTAATTCTGTCAGATACAGCAAAGGACCTGGAAGAGCAATTGAACGGAATGGTTAGTGTGCTGAAAGGTGCATATAAGATGAACATTAACAAGAGCAAACCTAGGGTAATGGAGTGCAGTGTAAGAAAATCAGGTGATGCTGAAGGAATTAGATTGGGAAACGAAGCAATAAAGGAGGTAGATGAGTTTTGTTACTTGGGCAGCAAAATAACAAATGATGGTCGCAGTACAGAGGATATAAAATGCAGAATGGCAATGGGTGGAAAGGCGTTTTTGAAAAAGAGAAATTTGTTAACATCGAATATTGGTTTAAGCTTAAGGAAGTCCTTTCTGAGGGCATTTGTATGGAGTGTTGCCTTGTATGGGAGTGAGACATGGACGATAAACAGTGCGGACAGGAAGAGGATTGAGGCTTTTGAGATGTGGTGCTACGGAAGAATGTTGAAGATTAGGTGGGTGGATCACGTAACTAATGAGGAGGTACTGAACAGAATTGGGGAGAAAAGAAATTTCTGGCTTACCTTGACTAAAAGAAGTGATAGATTGGTGGGACACATTCTTAGACATCAAGGAATTGTGAATTTAGCATTAGAGGGACGTGTGTGGGGTAAAAGCCGCAGATGAAGACCAAGAGATGGATACAGTAAGCAGATTCAGACTGAAGTAGGTTGCCGTTGTTATGTGGAGATGAAGAGGCTTGCTCAGGATAGGGTATTGTGGAGAGCTGCATCAAACCAGTCTCCGGACTGAAGACCACAACAACAACAAGCGATCAGACAAACGGCGAAGGTTCTGGAGCGGTAAGAAGGCCTGCCGACCGATAAAGGGCCGAGAAAACTAGGCGACTCGCCAACAGAAGAAGTTGGAACCGCACCATAAGCAACCGAAAGACCGGGCCCCTAGCACAGGCCAGTAATAATCTCCTGCTGTTGATCGTCACCCGATCATCTTGCTCGATAATGAACACATACATCCTAATTTTTTATTTTCTAGGGCAGATTTAGTGTTAATTTTACCAACTATATGATTTGTGTTTGTAAATTTATGCTGTATTTTGTCTGATTTTTGCAGCGTTTCTTTAAGTGGTTTGTTTCAATAGTTTAGTTTCTTATATGTATGTGTTTGTTGTGCGATTTCATTTCGCGATCACGTGTTTTTATGTTGTATGCGTGTTTTGTGTACTATGAGGTGCACAACGCTATTGGCGTGGTTATCAGCAACTTGCCAGATCCACCTGGTCAGATGTTTGACGTTCGTTGCCTTGATGCTCCGTTTTGTACCCAAAGAATTATTAGCGTGACATATCTAAGTGTCTCTGTTCAACTGAATTTATATATTTTATCGGTATTCGGAAGCGCGTGGGTCGAAATTCCGACTTCAGGGGTTTGCAGCTAGTCACCTGAATTCACGCCACTTCTCATAAAACCAGTGCCTGGATAGTTTACTCTCAGATTGCAACTTAAGAATCCGCCGTGATTTTGCGTAATGAATACCGATTTTTAACCACTTCACCTTCAGTGGAGTGCGATCATGTAAGGTAGCCATGTGTCGCCGTTAGCGTGTATGCTCGCGGTCTAATCTAAATGCAACTTTGCTATAGTCACGCACCATCTCAAGTAAAGCACGACAGACCACGCATTTTTATTGAATATTGTGTTGTGTGGTACCTCCGCGTTTGATGAACTACGCCTATGATAGCGGCGCCTGCTTCTGCCTCGTTTCAGCACGCTGATTTTGGTGACTTTCAAATGTTCAAATGTTTGTAGAGCTTATAGGACTTAACTACGGGGTCATCAGTCCCTAAACTTACAAACTACTTATGAATTAGCTGCAACTAAGGACGACACAAATATCCATGTCCGAGGGGGGATTCGAACCCCCGACCGTAGTGGCCGTGCAGACCGTGACTGAAGCGCCGCAGTCTCCTCGGCCACCGCGGCCGGCCTGGTGGCTTTCGCTGTTGCATTGTGTGTGTGTGAGCGAATGAGTGTTGTTTGTAAATCCTCCGCCCACTAGCGTTACGTTCTGTGTAATTTATGTTAAATTCAATACTGGGCATCGTGAGTATTAGACAATGTAAACGGGATGCATTTTTATTGTATTAACAAAATAGGTCCCCATTTTGCTTGCGTTCGACGTGAATAAACAAGTTAAGTTCAGTACAACTTTGACTTGCCTATAAATTGTAATTTTAGAGCTCCTTCGCCCTTTTATTTAATATTGTTTTTCACCAGTGCTGAGAAAAAGCTCAGATGCAATTTTTTATGTTTATGTTCCGTTGTGCAATAAATGTTTTTCTTACCCACGTTAATGAAATAACTTTAATTGTGGTGGCTTGTTTACTAATGGCTGTGTGTAATTTCGAGTGAGCTGCTAAGTATATTGGCCACTGTAACGTTAACTTCCTTTTATTAGAGTAATTTGAACCAAGTCAGTTCTCAATTTGGGCCAGGGAACAAGGTTTTGCAGTAGAGAGTAGCCTGGTAGTTCACACGGACTTTTTGCTAAGTTTGCTGCTAAAATTAAGCTTTTTTATAATAATAAACTCTTATCTTGGTACATCCTACGAGAATAGAGCTTTTATTTCGTACAGTGGCCCACTTTTAACTTTGAAGAAAATTTTCTGTGATTTGTGGAAGAGAGGAGTTGAAAAGTATATGTGAAGCGTTAGGTTTACAAGATTATATAATAGAAAACAATCTTTGTGATGCATTAAGCGAATCTGTGAAACTGGTAAAAGCGATAATTACGATGCCAGTGAACAAATCAGAAGTAGAATGTGGTTTTGCATAACTAAAACACATGACAACGTTCTTATGGAATACCATGTGTGAAGAAAGACTATGGGCATTCGCAATGCTCTCCACTAAACGAGACCCAGTTTTAGAATGTCGTAACGTCAGTCAAATAGTGGTTGAAAAATTCGTCCACATGAGGGACAGAATAGCTGACGTGCTGTACCAGTGACCGCCGGCGCGCCGCACGGCGGAGCGTCTCCCCAGTGCCGCCAAGTTCCGTCCTGTTGAGAAAGGCTTGTGGGCTGTTCTACTGTTACTTTCGTAAACAGAGTTCATCGAAATTTCTTTTCACTCGTAGAGTAGTAGTTTATTCCGTGCACACATTTTGCTATTATTAAGAGTAGATGCTGCAGTGACATGACACGTCGATATGGTAATATCGTGCATTACAAAAATAAGGGCAAAGCGGCGATTAGTTTTCTCAGTTAATGTATCTCTCGGTGGTCTTGTTTACGTCCTTCGACTGGACGTCATTTCGCAGAACCGCGTGCCGTTCCTGGCGACTCCCTCGCCGACGAGTGGTCTTTCCTTTCCCTCCCGGGTTTTCCTAACAGAGGTCAGCTCTGGAGCGGCTGGCCTTTTTGTTTACTTCTATCCATTCGTCTGGATCCTCGAGAGCGTGTGGTAGCGATTCACTCGTCATCCGCGTTCGTGTCGTCTCGAGGCGTCCGTCTCAGCGCCGGCCAGTGTTGACTCCTCGCACAGTGCACGATGTGACGCGGCTGCCGCGAGTCGGTCAGCACGGGACTCGACTGCGAACAGGCGTCCAGTGCACTACGCGTGGTGAGCGAAGCGGAGGGTGGACGAGGCCGCGGGTGGCGGTGGCGGTGTCCGCCGCCCACCGCGAGCGTCCGCCCAGGCCTTCCTGGCCGCCGACGTCGCTGCCTCTGCTGCCGACTGCGCCGGCCGAGCAGCGCTCGTGAGGGGGAGGAATGTCGCGCAACTTACAACGAGCCGCCCCTTCCAAAAATCGACTCTTCCGTGTTGGGAGTAACTCTGTGTCGGGGACGGAAGTGGGGCAGTCCTAGGCGCCTCCCGAGGCACTGCCGGGCTGCTGCCGCCGGAGGTTCGAGCCCTCGCCCTCGGGCCCGCTGGACTCGGTTTACGCAGTTCGCAGACCGCGCCCGGACCTCCTGTGGTACTCGGACAGCTCCCCGGCAGTGGTCGGTGCGCTCCGCCGCCAGCCGCTCACCTCTATCTCCTGGTCGCTCGCCGATTCCCTGCAACGCAGACAAAATGTGCATCAGTACACTTAAATTTTCTCTTAGTAATTAACTAAATCATCTATAAACATAAAATTTCTACAATAGAACTTATTTACCAAACATAAAAATAAAAGAATTTGCTCCATATACCAAAAACCCTATGGGTGGATACCTCGAATATTTCACAATGTCGTATCTCATATGGCTTTAGCTATTACAATTTTCATGGTACAGTTGTATTCCGTACTACAAACATGGAATACAAACATTGATGGTCAAGTTGAACACATCATTAGGTCTGCTCTATACATGTCCACTTTGGCTGCACAGAATTCACTAACTGAACGGAACAGAAAAGACTGATGTCCAGAGAGACACAGATATTACATATGTACAGTCGACTCCATAATAAAACATATTCTTTGCGCTGTTGGAATGTAGTGAATAGTTAATAACCTAAAGTTAAGGTCATTTTTTTAAAGTCATATTATGTTACAAATTATGTCGGATGTACAAAATTGTTGTATAAAAGCATGTAATACTCCTCTGATGGGTAGTCGTTCAGAGCCTTGTATCCAGCCATGGTGCGCATGTAAACTATACATCTAATGATGTGTTCAGCTTCACCATCAATGCTTGAATTCCACGTTTGTAGTATTGAATTCAACTGTACCATGAAAATTGTAATAGATAAAGTCATATAAGATACGACATAGTGAAGTATTTGACGCATCTACCCATATGTTTTTTGATATATAGAGAAAAATATTTTGTTTTTATGTTTCGTAAATCAGTTCTTTTGTACAAACTTTATATTTATACATCGGAAGACGACGTCTGAGTAACGTCGAAACCGGTCGTCCTAAAAATAAAGAACGCGATCTCGGCTGGAAACCTGTCAAATTGATTTAGATAGCCCCATAGAACAATGAGTTCCATACATAAAGTTGTTTACATTAGAAAGGACAAATCTTCAAAGTCAAGGTCGCCAACTTTACAACATGATTACTACATTCGACTCTTGAAGCTCTTCAGCTCTACAAGTCAGAAAACATCAAATTACGCCGTTTTTGTCAATACAGTCTCACGTTCAAAAATGCACGAACAGCTTAGCAAAAGCATCACGTATGAAAGTAAAAACTAGGCGAAACACCAAAACCAAATGGCACCACACAAACATACTCTAAAAATTAAATCATCTTTCAAATAATGCAGTACTTTTACAACTATTGCGTTTCAGTAAGTAGAAAAGCTGTTTTGGTGTTGCTATTAAAATTGCATCTCACTGTAATGCCTTTCGCCTTTTGCACACTATAAAAAACAGTAAGCAAATAGCTGTTACAGCTAGGTATTTGCGTAACCAAAATCACACTCGCGGTTTTTGTCTATGTAGCTGTAAAATTTGTATAAATTATGAAACTTCTTGCAAACGAAATGAACTAGTGAGTCGACTGATTAACGAACACTCAACTCTCAAACATGATGCAGATTCTCCAACTAAATGCAATGCGCTGTAAATCAGTCAGCGAAGAACTCCCCAAAGTCACTCTACAGCAGAAACCTGATATAATCCGCTTACAAGAACCCTATGCAAGAAGTGGAAGGCTGCCGGGTCTTCCCGAGGGTGCAATTGTCATAACAGCAAGTACTGACTACAAAGCATGGAAATGTTAATGTAATCAAAATCTCTGAATTTTGTAATCAACATCTTGTATCTGTAGAGATGATTGCCTCCCTCTAAGTGCAATACAGTCTCAGAATCGAACTGTATGTCAACTACAACAAAGACTTAACGAACAACGCAGCTAGGAAAAAGCTACTAATCTGTGCAGACTCTGTGGAACTCTGACAGGATCTGTGACAGAGGACATTACGTTAATAACATCTTACATGAATGCCAACTACAAGTAGCAAACATTGAAGGCCATATATCGACCAACATTGGACATGACGGATGGACCAGTAACATTGACGTCACAATCGCTAACACCTCAGCTATTAACTAGATACATCACTGGATCGTACATGACAGAATTACATTAAGTGACCACAATGTAATTACTTTCAAACTGCACAATCAACTCAACAATACTAACACGAATGATAACAAAAGACTACTTTTCCATAAGGCAGACTGGAATTAATTGAGATCAACTATTGACAGGTACAACATTAACAACATATAAGGTAGTGTTGACTACAGAACTTACATGCTAACGGACATCATTAGCAGAGCCCAAAAAATGGCAATAGCAACGGCCAACTACTCCAAAACCCAACAAATATCTTGTAACGACGAATTGACAAGACTTCAACAAGACGTAAGACATAAAAGAAAGCTATACCAGAGAACGACATTCGAGTCGTCTACAAACAAAAACTAAAAGACACCAGACATAAACATTGGGACAGGTTTGTCGCTGCTCACACAGAACACAACATATGGGGTGTGCCTTAAAGGTAACAACGGATAAAATAAAAAAATCCACTGGTTCTTTGCACTTTACGCAAAGACAATGGTGGCATGACCGTGGGATGGAGGCAAACGGCAAAATTTTTTCCGAACAAACTGCTTCCAGACGACGACACACTTACAGATACCTGAGAACACAAAAAGCTCAAATACCATAATAGGCCAGTCAAATTAGACATTGAAAACGCAAATCGTGATGTAGTTCTAATTTTTTTATATGTTGTTAGGACCAGTTAGGACCCTGTGCTTCCCAAGTTATAAGTGAAAAACTACGAAATTTTCGGACTTTTTTGAGATTTTGCCTTCTAACGCATAAACTATGAGTTTTACGATGTTAGTAGTTTTTACTATTTCTAAACTACATAGAATATGTAACAATTTAAACCTATCCGCAGCGTTATACGTCCAATAGTTTTCTAGATATGAAGAGTCAAAAATGGTCTTATTTTTACCAAAAATGACAATTTTAAGTTTTGCTCTGATTTCGAGTTGAATATTGGCATAACCGCTCATCCTGCGAGAATAGACATGCGAATTGAAGTTGTAGTAAATTTTATTAGCTTTAAAATAAGCACAAGATGAACTCTCTAGAGCGAGTAGTTCTCTTCAAATTGTACAAAAACGGAAAGTCAGGAAACTGAAATTTTTGAAGAAATTAGCCTAAACACTAATGACAAATTGTGGGCATGCAAAGAAATAAAAATGTATACCACTGTCTTTAAAGAAATGCAATTGTGTAATAAAAACCATACATTTCAATAACTTAAAACTCTCACTGTTTTGGTTTCTTAGAAGGTCCTGGTTGTTCACACTCGTTTTCTAGGACATAAGGAGGCTTCTGCGGTGCTGCATCCATTCCTGGCTGTTCGTCCGAAGGCGGGAGATCATCGTAATCGTCTTCATCCTCGTAGATCAGACTCGTAGTGACGTTGTAGCAAGTGGTACCAGAGCAGTGAGTGCACAAAGCTGAGCACTGAAGCCCGGCTCTCCAGCAGTTGCACGATCACATGCATCCCTTCTTGTACTTAGATGAGAGCGACTGAGAATTTAAGGTAGGGCTGGTTCACATAATGTTGTTACTGGTAATAGACCAACGGAGCTCTTCCACCAATCCCACTGTGTGGCATCCTTCGCCACTCCCAACCATGTTTGCACTTGGCGATATGTGCGGTAGGAATGGACGGAAGCAGCTTCTTTGGTCGGGGGCAAACGTTCCAGGTCCACCTTCGCATTGGCTGCTGACTTGACGAACAGGCGGAATCGAAGGCCGTGTAGGTTGTCGAAGGCTGTCTCCATACAGAGCGATGAGGCACTTCTCTCCAACATCAGCTATAGTTTCATGCCTAGTACCTGGCAATAGAATCACAGCGGCCAGTTCAATCAGGTACTTGTACCTTTGAGGATACTCCACAATTTTGTTTTTCCTTGCCAGAAAAGAGCGGAAGTTGTGTCACATCTGCTAAATGTATGTAGGAAGAGTTCAAATCCGGGGGAAAATCTATTTCTCCTTGACAGAAAGAAGTAGTGGAAACCTGAGTACCACTTGACTCACCTCTATTGTTTTTCTGGAAATAAACATTTCGGGCGGTAGAACCCAAGCCGCAAAGGAGAACGAGAAAGTCCACATCCTCCCCAAACACGATCACGTTCTCGTACGATACGCTTTTATCGAGGGCAGTGCAGATAATGTCGCGGTCTGTGTCTTCTGTTGCTCTCTTAGTTTCAATGCCCTCGAGTTCAAACGCAGAGCACAGTTGGTCAATGAAACGCCTTTTGTTTTTGGCTAACACTTTCTCCTGGGGCATTTTGATGATAGTTGAAGAGTCAAATACGATCTCATTGCAATAAAGGGCAGCGCAGCGGCGCAATCGTTCTGCAGTTTTAGTACTCCTTAGGGCTCCGTCTTCAGGATATCCATCAAAAACCACTGTGACGTTCCTACCATAGTTCTTTAAAGTGTAGGTAATGTAGGTAGCAACTATAGCCTTCATCGAGTCGTTTCTGTGGCAGATAGCGTTGTGGAGAAGGTATCCCCCATCGACCACTACATATGTCCTGGTCCCAAGAGAAATGTTTTGTGAAAGTGGTGAGAAAGCGGCATAAAAAGTTGACTTCGCTCCCTTACGCATCCCCTCTTCGTTGAACAATGCCAGCAGTGCATAAGGGGCCAGTTCGAACTTAAAATGCTCTTTCAGTTCACTGACCGAATTTTTTTTTGTGATACACATGCTTTGAAAAATGGTGAGTGGATTAACGTTGCACGCTTCTTGTGTACTTTAATGGAGTTCGTCATTGTCGGCAAAGTTACCACTTTGTCTTTTCCTTTGAAAGTTACTTTGCCAAACAAGCTGCCAGTTATTTTCTTGACCCCTTCAATGCGTTTCTCCTGAGCTAGGTGGCAATTTATTTTAGCACCTCCCACGATCCGTTGCTGATGGATAGTATTTTGTCTGTGGATGGAAATGAATGATGGATACTGAACCATTTATTAAGTATTTCCAAGTCAGCAGTCTCTCATATCATCTGTGCTGACCTCATGTCAATGTGTTGTTCTGATGTTACAGAAGAAATGTCCCAAAAACGTTCCAGCTCTTCGCACAGGTTGAACATGTACACCATTCCTCCTGTCTACCGCGAAAGCACTCTGCTGGATATACCACGGCCGTGAGTTAATCCTCCCTCGCTCTTCATTGATCTCATTTGAACCTGTTCGACAGTTAAATCTGTCCACAGCCCTGACCAAAATTTATGAGATCTGCGAATCGTGAAGTCTCCTCTAGTGAAAACAATAAATTCCTCTGGGACCATTCGGTGTTGTAGGTTACTCATGTCCTGTAAATATAAACGAGCACTTTTAGCGTAAAGAAATGGCCCAATAAAGTGAAAGAAAGGAAGCATTTTACTTATTGTATCCAAGTGTAGCTCCAAATCCCCATCCTCTCTGCCTGAATGAATCTCTTCATAAGTACAGTCATTCAATAATATTGCACCCAGAGTTTAGAGGTAGGGCCTTCTCTTTCCAAGTTTTCCAACGCATTTTTGAATTTGTTGCTAACAATCTGGACAGTTCGATTCACTCTCGCAGAAAGGAGAAGTGACTGGTTATTATTACTTAATCTCTCAGTTTCTGCTCGCTCTATCTCAGTTAGCTGAACATAATTAAAAATTAAAGAAGCCAACGCAAGATTTGTTACCATATGAGCTCTCACAGTCCTCGAGTATGCATGCCCATTGAGAATTTTATCGACACTGTTCTCGGCGTATTTTGAAGCGAGCAATTCTTTAAGGCCACTACCTGCCAATGTGGCACCAATGGCTCTCATAAAAGAAATAAGTAGATGAAAACCACCTAACCGCACCACCACGGCACTTAAAATCGGAATTTTGGCAGTTCTCAACAATGTCTCTGGCTTTCATGTACGCTGAATGCCCACAATTTGTCATTAGTGTTTAGGCTCATTTCTTCAAAAATTTCAGTTTCCTGACTTTCCGTTTTCGTACAATTTGAAGAGAACTACTCGCCCTAGAGAGTTCATCTTGTGTTTATTTTAAAGCTAATAAAATTTACTACAACTTCAATTCTCATGTCTACTCTCGCAGGATGAGCGGTTATGCCAATATTCAACTCGAAATCAGAGCAAAACTTAAAATTGTCAGTTTTGGTAAAAATAAGACCATTTTTGACTCTTCACATCTAGAAAACTATTGGATGTATAATGCTGAGGTTAGGCTTAAATTGTTACATATTCTATGTACTTTGGAAACGGTAAAAACTACTAACATCGTAAAACTCATAGTGTATGCGTTAGAAGGCAAAATCTCAAAAAAGTCCAAAAATTTCGGAGTTTTTCACTTATAACTTGGGAAGCACAGGGTTTTCGAAGTTGCAAACTTGGTTTCATACTACTCTAACAGGTCCTAACAACATATCAAAAAATTAGAACTACATCACGATTTGCGTTTTTAGCCCCTTTTTTTGTACGATTTGACTGGCCGTTTGTTCAAGAAGTTGCGAAGGTCTTAATAGATTTGAAAATCAAAAAGGCGCCTGGTTCAGACGGGATACATAACGAAACAGTTTAACAAATTGTACCACAGAATATGCCATTCCTATGACACTTTTAAATGACTCACTATGGTTGGGCAGGGTGCCTCTGTTGTGGGAAACCCCCAAGGCTGTCATTATTAAAAAAGGAGCTGACCGGGACCCAGTGGATCCCAAAACTTATGGGCCAATGTGCTTAATACACACACTCGCCATGATTAAAGAGATATTGATCTATAAACGGTTACATGAACTCAGGTCCTTGCACGACTTAAATGAAAATCAATACGGATTCAGACCTGGGAAAAGCATAGATCACGCCACTAACCGGGCACTGGAAATCGTAAATAACTCCGATAATGAGTATGTTATTGCAATAATAATTGATGTAGCGGGCGCCTTTGATAATCTTTGGTGACCCGATATGTTCTGGAGGTTGAACCAACTGCAGATTCCAGAGTCTCTGTATCAGTCTATTAGATTACTGCAGAGGAAGGGTAGTGGAATGGAGGACAGATAGGCCAAAGGTTATAAAGGAAATAACGAAAGGAAGTCCACAAGGATCAATCTGTGGCCCCATTTTCTGGGACCCCCAACTCGTAGCAGCCATCAGATACCGTGGTTTTACCCTCTCCTTCGATCTCCGATACCAGCAGCCCTGAGATACTGCGGTTTCAGGCTCTATTGGGATACCCACCTCCCAGCAGCCCTCAGATACCGCGTTTTCATGCTCTCCTGGAATCTCCGACCCACAGCAGCCTTCAGATACCGCGGTTTAAGGCTCTCCTGGGATACCCACCTCACAGCAACCCTCAGATACCGCGGCCTTTGCCCCTCCTAGGACCTCCGAACCTCAGCACCCTTTAGACACCGCGGCTGCAGCCCTCCTGGAGCCGCTCCTGTCTGCAGCCCGCAGCCGCCTCGGTCTTCTGTACTCGCGGCCTTCGCCCCCCTTGCCGCTCGTCTATGCGCCCCCTCCCCGCTGTTTCAAATCCTCCGCCTCTCGCCGCACACCGACCCTTCGCTTCGACGTCGCCCTCCCGCCTCGCAGAAGGCGCCGCCCTCTCCCTCGCTGCCTACCCTCAGCCCGCGGCGCACCTACACCACCTACACCTGTGCGCGCCTCCCTCCACCTGCATACACTCCACAGCCACCCCAGGCGCCGGTCGGTACCGACCCTAACACTCTCCTCTCCCTCGCAGTTAACAGTGCTCCCTCTCTCCCAAGCTTCCCCCTCCTGCCTTCCTGCTGTGTCGTTTTATCCTTGCGCCACTGCCACCAGAGGCAGAACGAGTGTGTTCTTTTAATCGTGTATCCGTCCTGTGTTCTTGTAACTGTGCCAGCCTCGTGCTTTTAACCACCGTGGCTAATTTTAAAGTGACTTCATGTTACGAATCATCTGTTATGTTACTTCGTTTTGCAGTGTCTCGCTGTATGAAATTTATTTATTTATATGTTTTAAGCCCATTACATTGTTTCGCGTTTTTTTTTTTTTAAATTGTAAATTGTAAATGCGTTTGGCTGTTGAGCGGCGAAGGGAGTCACTGCCAGCCTTCTGCATTTCGGGGCTTTAAAACATAATAAAGAAACGAAAGCTAGCTGTCTATTAGTCTTCAGCCTAGCTCCGATGATAGCTAAACGTTACACAGCCGAAATATCAGTTTAGATTAGATTAATACTTGTTCTGTAGATCATCTATACGATATTTCGTAATGATGTGCAACGTGTCAGTCTAGTAAATGTTGTCTACACTTGACAATCAATCTTTAAGGATTTTTCATTACATTTTTTGTTGTTGTTTATTATTTTTTTATTTTTAAAATGTTTGATTTTTTTTAAGTTTTATCTAAAAATTCATCTACGTTGTAGAAGGAGTTGCCATTCAGAAATTCCTTTAATTTCTTTTTAAATACTAGTTAGCTATCTGTCAGACTTTTGATGCTACTAGGTAAGTGACCAAAGACGTTTGTGGCAGCAAAATTCACCCCTTTCTGAGCCAAAGTTAGATTTAACCTTGAATAGTGAATATCATCCTTTCTGCTAGTGTTGTAGCTATGCACGCTGCTATTAATTTTGAATTGGCTCGAATTGTTAATAACAAATTTCATGAGTGAATATATGTATTGTGACGCTACAGTGAAGATCCCTAGATCCCTAAATATATGTCTGCAGGAGGCTCTTGGATGGGCTCCAGCAATTATTCTGATTACACGGTTTTGTGCAATGAATACTGTTTTACTCAATGTTGAATTGCCCCAGAATATGATCCCATATGAAAGCAATGAATGAAAATAGGCGTAGTAAGCTAATTTACTGAGATGTATATCACCAAATTTTGGAATGACTCTGATAGCATAAATAGCTGAACTCAAACGTTTCAGGAGATCTTCAATTTGTTTCTTCCAATTCAGTCCCTCGTCAATGCAGACACCTAAAAATTTTGAATATTCTACCTTAGCTACAGATTTATGTTCAAAGTCTAAATTTATTAATTAAAGTCTAAATTTATTTATTATTATTATTTATTTTATTTATTACTGTATGAAACTGCATATACGTGGTTTTATCAAAGTTTAATGAGAGTCCATTTGAAGAGAACCACTTACTAACTTTCAATTAATTTCTATTTGTCAGGTGTGATAGCTATACTTGTATCATCAGCAAAAAGTACTAGCTAAGCATCTTCGTGAATGTAGAATGCCAATTCATTAATATATATTAAGAACAGCAAGGGACCCAAGACCGAACCTTGTGGGACCCCATTTTTGATAATACCCCAGTTATAGATATTAATTGTGTCATCTGTATCGTGTGAACTGCAGTAGAAGAAAACATTTGATTACGGCTTGATCCCGACTTTCTAGGAATAATGAAATAGGCCCTGACAATTGGAAGATTGACGGTGTCCCGCGAAGCAGCAGCGTTCCGCGCATGCCGTTGATTTTGACGCCGTATCCTCTGAACTATGTGTCGAACCTGATCGTTACTGCCATGGCGACCTAGCTCTTTGTCTTAAGGTCGTGAGAGGAATATGTCAGCGGACTGGAAGAAAACTGTAGATTTTTAAGCAATACGAACACACGGAGTTTTTTCATTATACGCAAAGACCGACAATGAGAGTATTGCTGATAGTACAGAGACCGATAAAAGTATTCGAATAATACAATACGGAAAATTGTATGTGCTGTAAGCAGCGAAATGTTTCAATATGATTTAAGAAATATCCAACCTGTCACATCACTTGAACGTTCTTTAGGTCGTGTTTTCTATCTGGAAAATTACGTTAAATTTGTTCATTTACTAGCAGCGTCTGTGCGGCCGGCTTATTATAATTAACTTCCATTTCACGGCTCTCCTTTTGATTAGATGTTGATGGTGTATTATAGAGCCCGATAGTGAAAAATCGCTGTTATCTAATCACAAATGGAAATTAATTACAAAAAGCCGGCCATACAGTCGCAGTAAGTAAATGAACAAATTTCACGTAAATATCCAGATACAAAACACGACCTAAACAACGTGCAAGTCGACTTATTGAACTACGTTTCCACGTCCCCACGCTTGAAATGATTCTGTAACACAAGCACTGTCTGAAGATGAACCTGAGAAGGTTCGAAAACCGGTTAACTTAATGAAACAGTATCGTTTCAAGTCAAAGGGACTGGTTGCATTTTTCTTAAATCATTTTGTAATGAACAGACACGGGATCTAAGTTGTTGATGGTTTTGAGGGGACTGAACAGCTAGGTCATCAGTCCCGACACGGGTTCTAAAAATGTCAGTAATGGATAATGTAAATATTTAATTGTGAGCATCAAAATTTGAAGTGTATAAACATTATCGTCTTGCGTTTCGAAAACTATATTCAGGCTACGATATTGCATGCATTTACCACACAATCTTCACATACTTTACTTATCGTACTGTCTTTACTAATACATGACAGGCGTTTTCCAACGTAGCCAGTCACGAGGATAGAAGCTGTGTCTCTGCCGTGGCTCGATATACGACCGCTTTTTCTTGCGATCACTGGGAGGCAGCAGAGAAACCGGCTTCTCCCCGAAACTGCCGGAGCACTCGGCAGAAGCGTCATTCAGCTCTCCAAACACACGAAGAGTGATGTGAACAGACCTCCCACTGGCGGTCCCGCTGAAGTCACTACCGGAGACAGGAGTCAAGTGTAGAATCCAGCAGTCCAGCAGTTACTGGAGGGTGCCCCGCACCTCAGGTCACTCAAGTCTCCAGTGGCGGAGACAACAGTGCGCGTCTTCTTAAGACGAGCCATACGCCAGTCTACTGACTCAGGAAAAGCATATGAAGTATGCTTATAGGAATGTGATGAAACAAGTACAATTCTGACACTACGTTCTATTGTCGGACGAAAGCAAAGTCGGCCTGTACAAGATCGATAGACGACTGAAGGTGTGCAGGCTTCCAAATACTGAATGATATCCTAAGAACATGGCAGCTACAGTAAAACATGGAGGCACTAGTGTGAATGTGTGGCGCTGTATTGCTCCATCTGGAGTTGCAGGACTGGTGTTGATAGATGGAATCACGGACACGTTTGAATACGAGAGTGCAAAGCTGCTGGAATTAGGAAATGATTGCCACTTGCAGTAGAAGAGTGTTCTAAGGAACCTGCTGACATTTTGAAACTCTCGGTCGTGTACAACAGAGCCCCAATCACCAGCTTTCGATCCGTTTGAGAACATCTGGTACGAACTTGAGGAGCGCGTGTCGAAACATTCCACCAGAAGCAACGAGTATCTGGGACAACTTGTTCAATGACAGTTGGGACATGTGGACCTTGCACTCACCGAAACCTTATATGTCCAAACGACTCGCAGCAGTATTTCAAAGAAAAGGGACGACAACTAAATCCGAGCTGTTGTCTGTTCGAATACTTGTGTGCAGATGTAAACTGACTGTTTATGTTTGTGTTGCTTTCGAAAATTTTATATGTTCGATTGAAGAGTGAAGTTTATTTGGTGCAAGTCGTACTTACGTACTGTTTCTCAGAATAGCAATGGAAATGAGAAGTACGTTCACGGCACAACACTCGTGTTGGAACGCGGCCCGGCTGCGGGGTCAACAGATGTGTCGCGCTGCGCGGGTCGGCGGGTCGGCGGGTCGGCGGGTGGTCCGATGCGCAAGGACAGCGGGACAGCAGGACAGCAGGACAGGAGGACAGGAGGACAGCAGGACAGGAGGAAAGGAGGACAGGAGGACAGGAGGACAGGAGGACAGGAGGGCAGCAGGACGGGAGGACAGCAGGACAGGAGGACAGGAGGACAGGAGGGCCGCAGGACAGGAGGACAGGAGGACAGGAGGGCAGGAGGGCTGGAGGACAGAAGGACAGGAGGACAGGAGGGCAGCAAGACAGGAGGACAGGAGGGCAGGAGGACTGGAGGACAGGAGGGCAGGAGGATAGGAGGACAGGAGGGCAGCAGGACAGGAGGACAGGAGGGCAGGAGGACAGGAGGACAGGAGGGCAGGAGGACAGGAGAACAGGACAGCAGGACAGGAGGACAGGAGGGCAGCAGGACAGGAGGACAGGAGGGCAGCAGGACAGGAGGACAGAAGGGCAGCAGGACAGGAGGACAGGAGGGCAGGAGGGCAGGAGGACAGGAGGGCAGGAGGACAGGAGGACAGGAGGGCAGCAGGAAAGGAGGACAGGAGGACAGGAGGGCTGCAGGACAGGAGGACAGGAGGGCAGCAGGACAAGAGGACAGGAGGGCAGGAGGACAGGAGGACAGGAGGGCAGGAGGACAGGAGGGCAGAAGGACAGGAGAACAGGAGGAGAGCAGGACAGGACAGGAGGGCAGGAGGAGAGCAGGGCAGGAGGGCAGCAGGACAGGAGGACAGGAGGGAGGCAGGACAGGAGGACAGGAGGGCAGGAGGACAGCTGGACAGGAGGACAGGAGGGCAGCAGGACAGGAGGACAGGAGGGCAGCAGGACAGGACGACAGGAGGACAGGAGGGCAGGAGGACAGCAGGACAGGAGGGCAGGAGGGCAGGAGGAGAGGAGGGCAGCAGGACAGGAGGACGGGAGGGCAGGAGGGCAGGAGGACAGGAGGGCAGCAGGACAGGTGGACAGGAGGGCAGGATGACAGGAGGGCAGGAGGACAGGAGGACAAGAGGGCAGGAGGACAGGAGGGCAGGAGGACTGCAGGACAGGAGGGCAGCAGGGCAGGAGGGCAGGAGGGCAGCAGGACAGGAGGACAGGAGGGCAGCAGGACAAGAGGACAGGAGGGCAGCAGGGCAGGAGGACTGGAGGGCAGGAGGACAGCAAGACAGGAGGACAGGAGGGCAGGAGGACAGGAGGGCAGCAGGACAGGAGGAGAGGAAGGCAGCTGGACAGGAGGACAGTGGTGCAGCAGGACAGGAAGACAGGAGGGCAGCAGGACAGGAGGACAGGAGGACAGGAGGACATCAGGACAGGAGGACAGGAGGGCAGGAGGGCAGGAGGAGAGGAGGGCAGCAGGACAGGAGGACGGGAGGGCAGGAGGGCAGGAGGACAGGAGGGCAGCAGGACAGGTGGACAGGAGGGCAGGATGACAGGAGGGCAGGAGGACAGGAGGACAAGAGGGCAGGAGGACAGGAGGGCAGGAGGACTGCAGGACAGGAGGGCAGCAGGGCAGGAGGGCAGGAGGGCAGCAGGACAGGAGGACAGGAGGGCAGCAAGACAAGAGGACAGGAGGGCAGCAGGGCAGGAGGACTGGAGGGCAGGAGGACAGCAAGACAGGAGGACAGGAGGGCAGGAGGACAGGAGGGCAGCAGGACAAGAGGACAGGAGGGCAGGAGGACAGGAGGACAGCAGGACAGCAGGACAGGAGGACCGGAGGGCAGGAGGACAGCAGGACAGGAGGAAAGGAGGACAGGAGGACAGGATGGCAGCAGGACAGGAGGACAGGAGGGTAGCAGGACAGGAGGACAGCAGGACAGGAGGACAGGAGGGCAGGAGGACAGCAGGACAGGAAGACAGGAGGGCAGGAGGAGAGGAGGAGAGGAGGGCAGCAGGACAGGAGAACAGGAGGACAGCAGGACAGGACAGGAGGGCAGGAGGAGAGCAGGGTAGGAGGACAGGAGGGCAGGAGGACAGGAGGACAGGAGGATAGGAGGACGGGAAGGCAGGAGGACAGCAGGACAGGAGGACAGGAGGGCAACAGGACAGGAGGACAGGAGGGCAGCAGGACAGGAGCACAGGAGGGCAGGAGGGCAGCAGGAGAGGGGGACAGGAGGGCAGGAGGGCAGGAGGATAGGAGGACAGGAGGACAGGAGGACAGGAGGACAGGAGGGCAGCAGAACAGGAGGACAGGAGGGCAGCAGGACAGGACGACAGGAGGACAGGAGGGCAGGAGGACAGCAGGACAGGAGGACAGGCGTGCAGGATAGGGGGGCAGGAGGGCAGCAGGACAGGAGGACAGGAGAGCAGGAGGACAGGAGGACAGGAGGGCAGCAGGACAGGAGGACAGGAGGGCAGGAGGACAGGAGGACAGGATGGCAGCAGGATAGGAGGACAGGAGGGCAGCAGGACAGGTGGATATGAGGGCAGCAGGGCAGGAGGACAGGAGGGCAGGAGGACAGCAGGACAGGAGGGCAGGAGGGCAGGAGGAGAGGAGGAGAGGAAAGCAGCAGGACAGGAGGACAGGAGGACAGGAGGGCAGCAGGACAGGAGGACAGGAGGGCAGGAGGACAGGAGGATAGGAGGACAAGAGGGCAGGAGGACAGCAGGACAGGAGGAGAGGAGGGCAACAGGACAGGAGGACAGGAGGGCAGCAGGACAGGAGGACAGGAGGGCAGCAGGACAGGAGGATAGGAGGACGGGAGGGCAGGAGGACAGCAGGACAGGAGGACAGGAGGGCAACAGGACAGGAGGGCAGCAGGACAGGAGGAAAGGAGGGCAGGAGGACAGCAGGACAGGAGGACAGGTGTGTAGGACAGGGGGGCAGGAGGGCAGCAGGACAGGAGGACAGGAGGGCAGGAGGACAGGAGGGCAGGAGGACAGCAGGACAGGAGGACAGGAGGGCAGGAGGAGAGGAGGAGAGGAGGAGAGGATGGCAGCAGGACAGGAGAACAGGAGGACAACAGGACAGGGCAGGAGGGCAGGAGGAGATCAGGGTAGGAGGACAGGAGGGCAGGAGGACAGGAGGACAGGAGGACAGGAGGACAGGAGGACAGCAGGACTGGAGGACAGGAGGACAGGAGGACAGGAGGACAGGAGGACAGGAGGGCAGGAGGACAGCAGGACAGGAGGACAGGAGGGCAGGAGGAGAGGAGGAGAGGATGGCAGCAGGACAGGAGAACAGGAGGACAACAGGACAGGACAGGAGGGCAGGAGGAGAGCAGGGCAGGAGGACAGGAGGGCAGGAGGACAGGAGGACAGGAGGACAGCAGGACAGGAGGACAGGAGGGCAGCAGGACAGGAGGACAGGAGGGCAGGAGGACAGAAGGACAGGAGGGCAGCAGGACAGGAGGGCAGGAGGGCAGGAGGACAGGAGGACAGGAGGACAGGAGGGCAGCAGGACAAGAGGTCAGGAGGGAAAGAGGACAGGAAGGCAGGAGGACAGGAGGGCAGGTGGACAGGAGGGCAGGAGGACTGCAGGACAGGAGGACAGGATGGCAGCAGGACAGGAGGGCAGGAGGGCAGCAGGACAGGAGGACAGGTGTACAGGAGGGCAGCAGGACAGGAGGACAGAGGGGCAGGAGGACAGGAGGACAGGAGGACAGCAGGATAGGAGGACAGGAGGGCAGGAGGACAGCAGGACAGGAGGAAAGGAGGACAGGAGGGCAGCAGGACAGGACGACAGGAGGATAGGAGGACAGGAGGGCAGCAGGACATGAGGACAGGAGGGCAGCAGGACAGGAGGACAGGAGTGCAGCAGGACAGGAGTACAGGAGGGCAGCAGGACAGGAGGACAGGAGGGCAGGTGGACAGCAGGACCGGAGGACAGGAGGGAAGGAGGACAGTAGGACAGGAGGGCAGCAGGACAGGAGGACAGTAGGGCAGGAGGACAGGAGGACAGGAGGGCTGCAGGACAGGAGGACAGGAGGGAAGGAGGATAGGAGGAAAGGAGGATAGGAGGACAGGAGGGCAGGAGGACAGCAGGACAGGAGGACAGGAGGACAGGAGGGCAGGAGGGCAGGAGGATAGGAGGACAGGAGTACAGCAGGTCAGGAGGACAGGAGGACAGAAGGGCAGCAGGACAGGAGGACAGGAGGGCAGCAGGACAGGAGGACAGGAGGACAGGAGGGCAAGAGGACAGCAGGACAGGAGGACAGGAGTGCAGGAGGACAGGAGGACAGGAGGGCAGCAGGACATTAGGACAGGAGGGTAGCAGGACACGAGGACAGGAGGACAGGAGGACAGGAAGACAGGAGGGCAGGAGGACAGGAGGACAGGAGGACAGGAGGGCAGCAGGACATTAGGACAGGAGGGCAGGAGGACAGTAGAACAGGAGGACAGGAGGGCAGGAGGGCAGCAGGACAGGAGGACAGGAGGACAGGAGGACAGGAAGACAGCAGGACAGCGGGACAGGAGGACAGGAGGGCAGCAGGACAGTAGGACAGGAGGGCAGGAGGGCTGGAGGGCAGGAGGACAGGAGGACAGGATGACAGGAGGACAGCAGGACAGGAGGACAGGAGGGCAGGAGGACAGGAGGGCAGGAGGACAGCAGGACAGGAGGACAGGAGGGCAGGAGGATAGGAGGACAGGAGGGCAGCAGGACAGGAGGACAGGAGGACAGGAGGGCAGCAGGACAGGAGGACAGGAGGGCAGCAGGACAGGAGGACAGGAGGGCAGCAGGACAGGAGGACAGGAGGGCAGGAGGATAGGATGGCAGGAGGACAGGAGGGCAGCAGGACAGGAGGGCAGGAGGACAGCAGGACAGCTGACGCCGATTTTCGTGATTTTAAAAAGACTTGCAGGTTCCATCGTATTTTAACGCTTTCTTTGAGAAAAGAAATACGGCTTTTGTTCACTTTGCATTTTTGTATGTGCGTGTTTTTTGAAACAACGTTACTTATTTAAAAAAATGTTCTAATATTTGTAAATCTGTCGGACTAAACTGCGTGGTCATCAGTCAGTAACTTACAAACTACTTAAACTAAGGTAAACTGACCTAAGGGCAAACACACACACCCATGCCCCAGGGAGGATACTTATTCGATTTCGTAAAAAGTAGGCGATGGGATATTCCGGCATTTTTAGTCGTCGTGAACTGCCGCAGTCGGTCTCGCAGGTGCCCTAGATTGTAGACCCTGAACTGAAAAAAGTGTGGCAGCGTGTAGCTTGTTGTACGTTACTGCAAATGAAATGTAGTTAAAACTAGAGAAGAGTTTTGGAAATTGTGCCGAGTACATTTGTGTCGTTCACACAAGTAAATACGTAAGTGTTATTCAATTGTGTTAGTGTCGCATCTGCAAGCCAGAAAAATATTTTTTCCCCTTTATTGGTGCTTTAAAGCCACCGGAGGCGGCAGGCTGCCAGCAGCTTCATTGCGGCTCTTCAACTGAGAGTATTTACAATGTTAACAAGGCGATAAAAACAGAGAAAGGTGACAAAATTTGATGAATTGAAAAATTACAATGGAGATCAAAATGAAGAAAACAGACATAAAGTAAAGACGTTGAAGTAAAACATATACAGAACTAAAACTGCCACAGGGGTAAAAATCACACAGAGATAGAAGTTAAAAATCCAGGGTAGTTACAAGCACATTGGTGGAGCATACTACATTATGATGAAGACACTGTACAAAGCACACGACAACACTAATATTCTGCCTGATTCACTGCCAGGAAAATATAGCGCAACTTTAGCCTATACTGTCAAACAGAAGGAAACTAAAAGAGATTGACGATATCAGTCCTGGATATGATATCAGAAGTTCATGTCAGTTTTACGTTCAGAAAACTTTATAAACAAATGCAATTTTTTCCCTCAGCGGCGACCGATTGTGATGAAGAAGTATCTTCTGAAGGCCGTGTTACTACACGATACACTTCAGGCGTACAGCTATGCAGCAACGCCCCAAGCGTGATTATCTGGAACTACGTGCTGCATCACGTAAACCTAATAAGGTAACTTGTTCATGAATCTTCTTAAAAATCGATTTTTCGTTTTTCATCTTGAATTAAAGTTTAGACTTTTCTGAACACAATGGTGGTTAAAAAATTTAAACTGTACTACGGGACTTTGTTTAAATATCAATTGAAAATTCACTGAGTACAGCCATGCCCTTTTTTCTGCTACTTTCAAACGTTGATTGTTGTCATTAGACTTCACTCCCAAAAACATAAGATCAATTGTTTTTCAGGTGGCAGCGCTATTGAAAGACACATTTCGGTTCTCTTACGTTTCCTCTTGTATATCTTTGGTTATCGAGCGTTGTTTTCTTTATTAACGTTTCCGTAGTTTAATTTAGTCCTACCTTCACTTTCTCGGAAGTTGCTATGGATCCTGAAAAGTGATTTGGTTGGGCTACCTTCTCCCATAAAGCCTCTACAGTTGACAATCCACAGCATGTGCCTCGTGGCAGTGGTGTAGGCTCATGGTGTGGGTACAAAAAAAAAAAAAAAAAAAAAAAAGCACTCGACAATCGTGAAGTTTATAACTCCCTACCGTTTGCAGTATTGGAGGCAATGAAGCCCATATACAGGGACCTAAGTGACAAAAAACTCGTCTCACGATGCTTACATGGGAAAACAAAACGTGAACGAATGCTTCGACCATTTTATATGGGAACGCCTGCCAAAAAAAGTGTTTGTTGGGTTCAACACCATGAGATTAGGTGTATTAGACGCTGTAATTTGTTTTAATTATGGGTCAGTAAGCAGTGTGAAGTTTTAGAGTTGCTACGAATATCTTCTGGGTTCAATATGAAACAATCAGTGGTGGAAGCTGATGACAGTACCCGAAGCTGAAAATGTGATACTTGAGGTAACTAAGGAAGCCAGGACCGCAAGGAGAAGCAAGAAAAGAAAGAGACAAGATGAGAAACATATAAACACCTGGAATGTATTTAAACGTGTGTAGAGCTTACGGGACTTAACTACGGAGTCATCAGTCCCTAAACTTACAAACTACTTATGAACTAGCTAATACTAAGGACGGCATAAATATTCATACCCGAGGGAGGATTCGACCCCCGGCCGTAGTGGCCGTGCAGACCGTCACTGGAGCGCCTCAGACCACTTGGCCACCGCGGCCGGCAGACCTAGTATGCATTAGGACCAACACAGGTGAATTATGGATAAAATATATACTTTACATAGAATTATCCGACACATAGAATTATCCGACAAATACATTTTCTGACATGTTTATTTTATACAAAAATAATCTATTTCAGTTAGAGTTCTGAAATTTTTTCGACTGTTACAGGATATTATTTGGAGAAAAGTAGACTATACACACTAACCTACTATCAACAGGTGCAAAAATATGTACTAATTATTTATAAAAAGAGAAAATTTGTTTTGAACATCAAATGCAAATATTTCTAGAACTCAAGCTGATGATTCAGATAACATAATTGTAGTCTACTTTGAAGATAGGTACGTTCCTTATATGCACCCAAAGTTTTAAATGTCTAAGTAAGCCTGTTAGTCAATGCATAGACTCAAAGTATGAAGCGGCAAAACATTTATAGGCCATAAACGTGAACAAAACTGAAGTCTTGCAGTCTTTCATTAATACCGCTCAAGAACCCGTGGGAAACTGTGATTTCTTGGAACGTAATTGATTGCAATTATTTGTGTCAACTCACGGTTCCTCTGTAATAAGAAGTCGCCATTTTTATTGAGTAATCGTTCTTCCCTTTAGAGTAGTATAGCAGTGGTGGTATCAGCACGCCGAGGTTCGCCCGCCTGCCATCGAGGCCAGCGCCAGCGCCAGCCGCCGCTGCCGCACGCCACTCGCCGCCCAGTAGCCAGAGGCCAGAGGACGCGCACAGTGGCTGCACTCAGTAAGGCGACGGCGCTCTTGACGGCGAATGGACGCTCTCCCAAACAACACGGCCGCCGCCGACCGTCCACCAGCTCTTGCAAATGAATTGCTACATCCTGTGTTTCCGAATTAACAATTATAATAGCCGGCCGCGGTGGCCGAGGGGGCTGAGGCGCTCCAGTCACGGTCTGCACGGCCACTACGGTCGGGGATGCGAATCCCCCCTCGGGCATGGGTATTTGTGCCGTTCTTTGGATCAGCTAGTTCATAAGTAGTTTGTAAGTTTAGGGACCGATGACCCCATAGTTAAGTCCCATAAGCTATACAAACATTTGAACAATTAGAATATTTCGTTTTTTTCGGAGTTGTTACATACGGTATACGTTACGTAATATCAGACCTTAAGTACAACTTGTACGGAATGCAATTTTGCAGGTAGATATAGATATAGCATAAATTCGATGTAATGCTACGATTGGTTGTACCTACGCACATTTATCGACAATTTTTAAAAACAATTGTGAGCAAAGTCAAACTTTTAAGGAATACTCAGAAAAATGGTCCGTCTTTCGGGAATGTGCGGCCCCTCAGGTGCTTGGGTAAACTAATTTTATCTCTTCGTATAGGCGTTGCTCGAAACAGCTGATGGAAGTGTCCAGCCGCGGTGCAGTAGCCAGCGGCCTAAGGTGCCGCGCTGCGGAGCGCGCGGCCTCTCGCCGTCGGAGGTCCGACTCTTCCTGGGGCACAGTTGTGTGTGTGTTATTCTTAGCTTAGTTTATCCTAGTTTAAGTGATTTGTAACCTACAGACTGATGAGCACGCAGTTCGTTCCGATAGATTTACAAACATCTCAACATTTTGGGAAGTGTTTAAAAAAAAACGTACACGTTAAATGATGAACAAAACGTAATGGTAACGACCGCCAAATACTTGTTCAAATGTTCAAGTGTATGTAATTCTATCGGAACAAACTGAGTATCATCAGTCCATAGCTTACAAATCACTTAAACTAGGGTAAAGTAACCTAGGGACAAACACCCCTCCCCCCCGGCCCCTGCCCCAGGGAGGACTCGAACCTCGGCGCCGTACGGTCGGTGGTCCGAGGCTCGGCTGTCGACTGCGACTGCGACTGCCAGGCCCCGCGCGACGCGGTGGCGGCGCTGCCGGCGATTCTAACTACTGTACAAATACTGCACAGCTACACCAGTTCCTTTATTTAGTTTTTCGTTACAGATTCTCGTTTTCCTTTGAAAACTTAAAAAGCACTACTTTCGGTTGCGCGTGTTTTTTTTTTTTTTTTTTTTTTTTTCACTCCTTATTACATCTCTGTCGAGTTTGAAGAAACTAGCGCGCGAAAAAATTTGTGTTTTGCATATCTTGTAGTTTCGTTCAAAATCAAATGTTAAAATGTTTGTAAAGTCTATGGGACTTAACTAAGGGTTCATCAGTCTCTAAACTTACAAACTACTTATGAACTGCTTACGAACTAGGACGGCACAAATATCCATGCCCGAGGGGGGATTCGAACCCCCGACCTTAGTGGCCGTGCAGACCGTGACTGGAGCGCCTTAGTCTCCTGGGCCACCACGGCCGGCTGTAGGTTCGTACCCCAGCTTGATAACGAAGTGTCAATTCTTTATTTTTCAAAATTCCTCATAGTTATTTAGATACTTAATTTTTTAGTAACCTATTGCATTAAACTTCACATGTTTACATCGAAAAATGTAGTCGCTGCCAACTTTGCGTATGGTTCATTTTAGGTCACACATCGCTGCGGATCAATTGATGCTCATAATTCGAAATTATTTTTAAAGTTGAGAGGAAGACGATACCTGTCTCCGTTATCGAGATTTCGCCTCCTATATCTAAGGTACGGGAGCGTCGCGACTAGCGCGGTAGTTTCCTCCATGTGCAACGTGAATTGTGTGGTGACAACCATCACATCTTATAAACTGTTAAAGATATTGAACCATTTTTAGAAAGTAATTCATGTTTTACACAATCATTAATACTCAAAGCTTTTTTTATCTACTGGTACATAGAAATATCTATAGTTCTGCGACGAAACGAGGTATTAATTAAACTGTATTTCATATTTTTCGAGGTTTATTTCCGGCTATTGCATATAAATGAAAGCCGTTTCGCTTCTTTATTTGTGAAGCATCATCAATGGCAGTTTTTACTGTTAATTCCATGTCCGACTTCGTGCAGTTGTGTATGTATTCTCCAGAGGGATGGAAGTTCTGGTTCTTTACTTCATCACTTCACCGTGTTAGAGTTTTCTATATATTAATTCTATATTTCTGACACATGACCATGAACGCTGTGAAATTTTTTTATTAACAGGCACCTTTTAAATGACGAGACGAAATTCATACTTTAGTTTCATTAAATTTGCACATGAACTGGAAATTATAGAGTGTAATGCAGAGAGAAAATCCTTCAACAGGTTCAACAAATCCGTCATTGCAGCTAAAAAAATTAACAAAAAAAATTAAACGCTAAGGTAATTGTTCTTTTATTTTCTTAGTTTTGATACCAGGAGTGTGTTTATCTGAAACTCGTGATGTAGCTTGCATCACTTTCGTCTCAGGCTATTTTTCATTTTAAGTGATGGATTCACCTTCTGTATTGCCTTTGAAATAAGTTACAGTGTTCGAAACCGTACAGCTGAATTTTTTCCAAGGCAGATCAAAATATAGCAAACACATACCAAACAAACGATTTTTCTGTAGCTCATTAAATGTATCAACGGCAGATGTAAGAATGTTTGCTGTGTTGTTGTTGTGGTCTTCAGTCCGGAGACTGGTTTGATGTAGCTCTCCACCCTACTCTATCCTGAGCAAGCCTCTTCATCTCCACATAACAACGGCAACCTACATCTGTCTGAATCTGCTTACTGTATCCATCTCTTGGGCTTCCTCTTCGGTTTTTACCCCACACACTTCCCTCTAACGATAAATTCACAATTCCTTGATGTCTAAGAATGTGTCCTACCAATCTATCCCTTCTTTTAGTCAAGGTATGCCAGAAATTTCTTTTCTCCCCAATTCTATTCAGTACCTCCTCATTAGTTTCGCGATCCACCCACCTAATCTTCAGCATTCTTCTGTAGCACCATATTTCAAAAGCCTCAATCCTCTTCCTGTCCGCACTGTTTATCGTCCATGTGTCACGCCCATACAAGGCAACACTCCATACAAATGCCTTCAGAAAGGACTTCCTTATGCTTAAATCAATATTCGATGTTAACAAATTTCTCTTTTTCAAGAACGCTTTTCTACCCCTTGCCATTCTGCATTTTATATCCTCTGTACTGCGACCATCATTTATTTTACTGCCCAAGTAACAAAACTCATCTACCTCCTTTATTGCTTCGTTACCTAATCTAATTCCTTCTGCATCACCATCTTCCAGGGATTATGGGAATCAATAAGATTTTAAAATATCAAAGATGTAGTCCATTTCGTACACGAAACATTTGCATCTAAATGGTACACCACAACACATGAACTAAGATAATTTTTACGGCGCGCCACAAAACGCACTGTATTGGTATGAATGAAATTAATGAAAATATTATATTAACGTTGTCATGCATTTCCTTACACCTGTAAAGATCACCTAAACAAAAAAAATCTGTATCCACCAGTCACATTTATTATTTCCAAAACCCTAGAAACCAAAACTGGTCATTTTCCAAGTTTCATTTCTCTTTTATTTCTCCGCATAATTTTGATATGTCACTAGATTGCCATGAAATCTGAATCTGATCACCGTGCACAGGCAGTAGCTGAATGGCGAGAAGAGCTCACAGCCCCGTTTTCCGTCGGCCCGCTCGGCTCGACGCCTTCTGCCGCCGCCCACGGCCCACGCCCACCGCGACACTGCTCGCTGCTCGCTGGTGCAGTCCTGCGACTGCCGCCGCACTGCGCAGGCGCGGGCGCGGGCAGCAGCCTCTGACGTCACGAGGCGACCCACCTACGCCGCAGGCGCCACTCGCGCCTCGGACAATCGACCTCCAGACCGCTCGGCTACTCCACCGCGGCTACGCTTGTTGAAGGAGTGCCTGCGGGTATCACGGCTTTTTAGGGTTCTGGAGCTCGGTTAGTAGAAATAGAATTTTTATTGGGTCGCCTGTCAATAAAACCAGTTGTCCTAGCGAAGATGTAAAATGAAAGTAAAAGTCATTCTCCGAAACGATGTATCTTCATAAAGTTTTTGATACAAAAAGTGGAACATGCTAAAATTAGAAAAAAAATGTCGTTAAGTATTTAATACACAAAGCAAAATCAATAACACTATGTTGAATGTTTGTTGATATTCGTAAAAATAAGATTGCTTAATTCTGTCACAGACGTCCGCTTCCTTGTACTACCCCATACTTATTATTCAGCAGTGGGGTTTGGTAGTTCTTTGGTGCACTAAAGCGCCTCTATCGCTTGTATTCTGTAGTATGCAATCCATACTTCATGCATAACCTCCATCTAAAACAATTTCCCTGATTCCACTTTTATGAAACGAAGTTGCTCCAAGGAAATCCGTGAAGTTGTTTAGGAGATTAGGTACTTCTAATAGATGAACAGACAGTTACTGAAAACACTTTGCGATGTATCTTTTTTCTGTGATCTGATTTTGATTAAATCATTCGTATATGTTGTCCCAATCTTTTCTCAAATTTCCTATGAAAACCGCATGAAAATGTGTCAATAGTTTTTTTTTCTAATACGTTTGTAAAACGTATTAGAAATAGGCCTATCTTGATGAATATGATCTAGCTTACATCATACATCAGTTATATTCGCCATTTAAAACATTTATTTCTTGTTCATTCATATCTCTGGACAATGGGCTGAGGCATAGAAAGCTCAAATATAGTAAGTAATAAGTATTTCCTTAATGAAGTAGAAATATCACTGAAAACAATTATTATTCTTACGGTTGGCTCTCTTTCCGTTAGATGCGCTGTTGTCGCTCCAAGCGTGAGACTTAAACTTCCATAGCAGTTGTACATATACGTTAGACCGTGATATCAGCATGTAAATATATGGATTAAACACAGTTGTATGTTCATTGTGTTGAATCATATTTCGTACTGTGATACAATTTCGAATGTACACGCAGCTTTAAGGGCGTATTCTGTCTGCAAAATTTACTGCGAGCACAATTGGTAGTGTAGAAAGTATAAATTTTAACATTATACCGAATGACATAGTTTTGCTCCATGAACAACGGAAAAGCAGTAAGCGAGAAACTTTTTTCCTTTCATTATTTTGATGTGGTTGTGATTGAGAATAAGTTTAATAAAGGTTTGAAATTATGTTTAAAGTTTGTTGCAAGACGCCAAGTACAGTCGTTCTCATATAATGTATTTATAAAGTCTCGTCGCGTTATGTAGCAGTTTATTACGATTCCTATTCTTCCTGACGTTATATCCCCTGACCCAGGTGTCATATGTAGTTATAACGCCTACAGCAATTGTTACCTTACGGTAAGGAATATATGTACTAAATCTGGATGAAACTGTCCAGTAGCTTAGGACGAAATGTGCAACATTGTCGTTTGGCGCAGCAATTTTTCACGCATCTCATTGTTTATGACATCATATCTCCTTACGTATGTGTCGTAGGTGATATTAGCCAGACAGCGATTGTTGCCTGATATGAAGGAACTTGTATATCAAATTTGGTTGAAATCGGTCCAGTAGTTTAGGAGGAGACGTGGAACGTACATACACATACACAGGCGCATACATCCTGTTTTACTTGTTGTAAGATTCTCTCTCCATGCTCTTCGTTTAGACTACGTACACAACAGCAGACGGAATTTTTATTATTATTATTATTATCTTCCTGTTTTTTTTTTTTTTTTTTTTTTTTTTTGCAAAACATTGCGCACCTTAGATAATAAATGCGATGTAAGGGTAACGAGAACGCCACAATCTTGTGTGTCCATCTTAACAAATACTCTTTCGATGTTCAGATTATTTAAAAACAATTCTAACCAGAGTCAAACATTTGAGATTACAAAAAAAAAAAAAAAAATAAAAAAAAAATAAAAAAAATAAATAAAAAAAATTAAAAGAAAAAAAAAAACATCTGAATACTACATCTTAATACTCTGTTAGGCGTTGTAATACAACTACTACAACTCGTATGGTTTGCAAAATTTAGATATAACACATAATAAAGAATTTCATCTGACACAGGTATGTGAGAGTGACAATACGTCTGCAGTAGCTGAAGAGCGGATTAGAAATAGCATTAGATAATAAATGGACTGCAACGGTGACAGATGCGAAAGACCTGCGTATCCTTCTCGACAAACACTTCCGGTAACACTACAACAGAAGGCATATCGTTTATAAAAAAAATTGAATTTACTGACGGAAATAGCGAAAATCAGCAAGGATATCTTGTGATTCAAACACAACGTCTGCATAGATACTTTAGATTTCGAACATTGCAGCTTACTCATAGTATTTTAGCGATGATCAGCAACAGGCGATGATAGCCCAGTCTGTCATTCAACGAGCATTATACACGAATGCGTCTAAATGTAGATCAAGTGCTGTTATCAGACAGGAAGACAGACCAACAGCAACCCGATGCACCGAAGACCACACACAGGTAATAGAGGCTGCGCATGATGTCATTACACTGAAACCCACATCTGACTCGGGGCAGGGAACCCTGACCATCATTACAAGCATTGTTGAGTGCAATTTTTCTCCTCGCTAGTGCAAATTAAGCGTAGATTTCGACAATAAAACGTCTTATCGTATTTTTATTACATATTCTGTAGTACAATGGGCGTTAGTTCTCCATAATTTGTCTCGAATCGAGAACAAGCCGAATCGAGTTGTCTCGTTTTGGAACGACCAGCAGAGGGTCGTTGTATGAACTTACAGCTTTTTCAATAACTCCTTCTGCTAGCATGCGCTTAATTTCCTCCTCGATTTGCTCTTTATATACCCAAGGAATAGGGTATGGCCGAACAAAGAACTTCCCATGTTCCCGGACCTTGAAGCAGTAGACAAATCCCTTTATAGTTCCAGGAGTCACAGAGAACACAAGGAGTGCTCACAGAGGATTTGGAACAGCTCGGATTTCGCAGTACCTGACGCGCCGTCTATAAGCTCGACATTCTTAGCAATCTCGTGCGACAGCGCGTTTTCGTCGTCAATACCGCAGTAGAGTACGACCGTGTGCTCTCCGCAGGAGCTGAAAGACCCGGTAGCATTTGCCGGGCAGAAGTCATACGAGAACTGGCAGTGGCGGTCGGCAGCGTCCACCTTAGCAGCACACCCATCAAATTTTAAGGTAGTGATGGCGTTGCCCTTGCATAAGCCCATTACCCCTTCACTAAAATTGAACAGGGCTTTATGTGCAAGGAATTCTACGTCTAGGAAGACATCTACCGTCAATGAGGGCACGATAATAAAATTCACGCAGAAATCGTGACCCTGACACTCAAATACAACTTCCGCTTGCCTTTTGACATCAACACTGCGCCCGACTAATGCGCCCTTTACTTTTGTCCTCTGCAAATGAAGTGCAGGCCATGTCCCCACTGTCTGACAACGACTGAAGGCGGAATCGCGCATGACCGAGACGACGCTGCCACTGTCAAGTACGCATTCCAGACATACGTCCTTAACGCTCACTGTAATAAGTGGTCGCATCGCCGGCGCTAGCGCAGTACGCTATTTCTGGTCAAGTGTGTCCCTAATGTCGTCTATCCCTGCAGGTTTCGGACAGACATGCTCTTTTTCTAGCAAGTTGACCGAGTGTCGATCAACTTCCGTGGATTCTCATTGGCTCGTGCTAGTACCGGGATCCTTCGGATTGTTATGGCACGGATCAGAGCCGTTGACATCTCTTCTAGGTCTGCAATCTTTGTTATATTATAAGTCCTCCAGATAAGCCTGGAAGGACTCAATGTCCTCGTTGCAGCTTCCATCAAGGACGGCATTGTGCACATTTCGTGGGAGCTTCGACGACCGTGATCTCATCAATTCACGCGGAGGGTATGGGTAGTCGAGGAATTGATTTCTCTGCATCATTCCTCGAAAGACTTCCCCAAGACTCCAGCAATAGATGTTAACAAACTTGGGCATCACTAAAATGCAGCTTTTTACTTGTTCCTGTTGCCTCTCCGACCAGTAGGCAGACAGGAAATATTCCCTAAAATCGTTGTAGTTGCGTCAATATCTTAAGTGAGGTCGGATACGCGTGGCTGGCTCCGCCTCGAGATATCCGCACACATACTCGAATTTTCTGTCCTTCTGTCCAGTTCGGAGGCAGAGAGTAATCGAATTGCTCTAGCCACGCACGAGGGTGTATTCCTCTTGCAGAGTTTCGGAAGATCTGGTACTTTCTTACGGTTAAAAAGTGATTATAATCAAATGCCTGCACTGGCTCTCGTACAGGCAATCGACTCGTTCTTTCTCTTGTGGGTCGAAGGGCACACAGAGGTTCGACCTCCTCCTCCTCGAAAGCCGATCATCTCCGCGGTCGGAACGACAGGGCCGACCTCCACACAAACTGCGGCAGGCGTTTTCTACTTGTGGGGGAGGCGGGGTGGAGCGGAGACTTGCTCCAGACGCGCGACGCGTTCTTCTAACTCGGCCGCTTCCCACTGTTGTTCCTTGAATCGGAGTAAGTCGCCAACTTCCTCCGATTAATCTGTGCTCTTCCGGCTGCCGTCCCCCAGTCTGCAGGTGGCCAGTTCTTCAAAGCACGCGCCTCGTTCATCTGCGGGCGTTTTCACCCAACCGACTACCAAATCGACTATCTCGTTAAGAGAGTGGACCTCAGTCTTAACTAATTCGACTCTCTCCTCCAGAGAGTGGATATTAGTATCCACACGATTGGAGAGGGCAGATATAGCTTCTGCATTGCCTGACATTTTTGTCGCGTTTTCTGATATACCATTCAGGGCTACCTCATGCCGTTGCTAAACTAGCCTCACTATATCGTTGCGCAACCTATCCAGTTTCTTATTAATAACCTGAACGGTGTTAAATACAATGAAAGAATCCCTGAGACGGATTTTCGTCTCAAATATGTCAAAGACATTATTTATAGAGCTGAAGCATTGAATTAAAATTTGTGGTGCGGCCGGGAATCGAACCCGGACCTCGATGCTTACTAGGCAGACGTCTTAACCGTTAGACTACCACACCACTAACGATTAAGGCGCCTCGGAATAGTCTATGTCCGATTTCCCTCCACAACACAAACTTTAATTCAGCTTCTTTGTTCCAACGATAATTGCCACTACTGCCAAGGCTCTCCATGCAGCGGAATAGCACCTCAGCAATGGACATGGTGGAACAATCCTGTTATGGTGATATAAATATCAATTAAATACAATGAAAGAATGGACATAATATCAATTAAATACAATGAAAGAATCCCTGAGACGGATTTTCGTCTCAAATATGTCTTTGACATATTTGAGACGAAAATCCGTCTCAGGGATTCTTTCATTGTATTTAATTGATATTTATATCACCATAACAGGATTGTTCCAGTCTCGAGCCGGCCGTGCTCGCGGTCGGACGCTTTCGCGTGCAGCTCTCGCGGCAGCTCGTGCTATTTGCGTGCGCTTTCTTGTAGTAAACATGGAATCGAAAGTTCGTAAATTGACACTCCAGTTCAGTTTTAGAAACGATGTATCTCGTCCGAAAGTGTACGATTTTGATATATGGGTTCACGATCAGTTCCGTCTCCAAGATGGCGACGTGTACGGAATGCAGTACGACTTCATCGGTAATACTTTCCAAGTCAAGTTCACTCGACATGCTGTGTGCGACCGTATCATGGAAGAAACTCACGGCGAAGCTACGTACAAAGCGCTGTCGGGAGAGGTGAGTCCTGTTACCATATCATATGCTGGTTTGGGCTTGCGGGCGGTCAAAGTTCACAACTTGCCATTTGAAATTGAAAACGTGTGCATACAACAGGTGCTCTCTAAGTTTGGTACTGTGTACACTGTATCTAACGACCGGTGGACGAACAACAAATATTTCAATGTCTTCAACGGTGTCAGGACTGTGAGGATAGATTTAAATTCGCACATCCCGTCTTATGTTAATGTCATGGGCTTCAAAGCGCTCGTTGTGTACGAGGGCCAGCCGCGCTGCAACGCCTCCGGCCACCTGCGGGCCGAGTGCCCGCGCAACGCGCCGGCGCAGCTGCCGCGGGCCGCGTTTGTTGACAGAACTGACACAGGGCAGCCGGTGACGTATGCGGCCGTAGCTGCCGACGCGCTCGCGCCGGTGCAGGCTGCGGTCGCGCCTGCTCGCGCCGCTGACAATCGTCCTGACACGGAAATGACGACCGTGACCCGTCTGCCGGTGACGCTTACTACACCGAGAGTAGAGTGGCACGAGGATGTTGAGGATGCTCCAGCTGAGGACGCGCATCTTGACACCGCTCTGACCGCCCCCATACAGAAGCCTGTCGCGATTTCTTCCAACGAACAGGTGACTGAATCCGACAGTACCCAAACAACACCTGTGGGTTTTGCAAGTACGGACCCTGTTTCGTCGCGCACCGTTGCGGATGAAGCAGAGAAACTACCTGTGGGCTTGCCAGCAGACAACGGTACCTTGACCTGCCGTTTAGACTCGTCCCAACATAAGAGCAAAAAAATTAGAATTGCCCGTGAAGGTGCTTCTGAGGTTGCCGAAAAATTGAAGCCTAAGATCAGTAAGACTTTGAGTCAGTTGAGGGAGGCTGGAGGCAACGTCACGCCCCCAATACCCGACAGATCGCCGCAAGAACTAATGTGCGTAGATGACCCGCCACCTTCCGAGGCAGCAAATGCATCGCTGTGGCAGGTTGGTGGTCCACAAGGACGGGAGGCTGACCCTCCTTCGGGTACTGTATAGGCCGCAGATGTGCACGGGAACGTTTCATCATACGTAAGAATCGAACGACGTTACGAAATTCCGGACACGAGTTCAAATTATGGACATTGTTAACAACTGCCTTACGTATGTCACTCATTATATCATTATACGGAGAAACAACTGTGTAATATGGGTTTACCTTCCCGTACTTCTACTGCGTTTGATGGATTCCTGTTCCTACCAGTATGTGATCGAACACAAACGACACCATTTAGCGTCGGGGCTGATAACGACATACTATTTATCAAATGCTTAAATGCAATCTTATAAACTAGCAACTATCAATATTAATAGGATAGACTCCCAAGTGAAGATTCAGTGCCTTAAAGACTATCTGTATGCGGCTGACGTGGATATTGCGCTCTTGCAGGAAGTGGTGACGGAAAAAGTTAATAGGATCACCGGATACGAAACAATTCTCAACATCGGTAATGAGGCTGGCACTGCGATTTTATACAAAGAGGGCATCCCGTGCGTAGGCGCCAACATTTTAGACACTGGAAGAGGAATCAGCGTCCATCTTAATGATTTATTAATCGTCAACGTCTATGCACCTTCGGGGTCGATTGGGAAACGTAGCAGAGGCATCTTCTTTAAAAGTGATGTTGTGAAACTATTATTGAACGTTCGGACAAATATCATCATAGGAGGCGACTACAATTGTGTGTTGCGCAAAGAGGATCAGGCGCCAAATTTTAATGCATGTGGCGAACTGGCGGTATTTGTTAATGAACTAGGCTTGGAAGATACCTGGGCATATTTCCACCCGCAAGTTGTGCGCTATACTTACGCTACTAGTGTTTCAGCAAGTCGCTTGGACCGAGTTTATGTCAGCAGGGAATCCCTGGCTAATGTAATAGATTGTGAGTACTGGCCAGTGAACTTTTCGAACCATGTTGCGTATCATATCACGTTCAAACACGCGAAACAACAAACTTTTCGTGGGCGCGGTATCTGGCAGCTAAACACATCCTTACTGCTAGAAGACGGATTGAAGCAAGCGATCAAAGGGACGTGGGCCAAGTGCCTTCGATTGAAGTCACGTTACAGGGACCGAATCACTTGGTGGGTTCAACATGCGAAGCCACAGCTAAGAAAACGTCTTATACAGTACTCCAGGGACCGATCGTATTGGACCAAGCGTACATCCGAATACTACTTCCACTGCTTACGCGATCTGTATAGCAGACCTTCTTCTCTAGCTTCAAATATTCTGGAAATAAACCGCATCAAGGCGAATATAACTGCCTTGGCAAGGAGGTCCTTAGATGGTTGCAAGATACGGTCGCGGACTATGGATTGTGTTCCTCACGAAGACACTTCCCTGTTTCACATTGTGCGGGAGATGAGGCGGGGACAACAGAAGATAATAAGTTGTTTGACGGATGATGATGGTACGGTGTACAAGGATCAGCTTACAATCAAACATCACGTGGAGACGTACTACACCGAATTGTACAACGCACAAAACGTCGACTCGGCTGCTCGAGAGGACCTACTGTCGACACTTCCCGCCACGGTGACCTTGGATGACAATAGGGAGATCTTGGACAGGATAACTCCAGAGGAAATCGAAGGTACTATTAAGGCTGCGCCGCGAGGGAAATCAGCTGGTTCAGATGGCCTCCCCGTTGAATTTTATGCCTGTGTGTGGGACGTCATTGGTGCGGAGATGACGGAGGTCTACAACGAACTACTGACGGATACACTGCTCCCGCCTGCATTCACTGAAGGAATGGTTGTACTTATTCCGAAAACGACACGACGCGACAAGTTAAAAGATTTTCGTCCTCTGACGCTGCTCAATGCAGACTTTAAAATTTTTACGCGCATTTTAAATGCAAGACTGAAGCCGATCCTGTCCAAAATAATAGGACCTTACCAATCAAGCGTCCCAATAGGTAGATCTATGCTCGACGTTCTCTGCTCGTATAGAGAGCTTATTAACTTAACATGGATATGTAAATGCCAACTTGCTTTAGTATTTTTAGATTTTAACAAAGCATTTGACAGAATCGATCATGATATTTTATTGTCTACAATGACAGCCATGGGTTTTGATGACAGGTATATACAGATCATTCGGAAGTGCATATGTGGCACCAATTCGAGGATCAAAATTAATGGTCAATTAACTGGACCTATTCCAATAAAGCAATCAGTACGTCAGGGTTGTCCACTTTCCATGACGTTGTATGCCATAGCCGCGGAACCATTCCTCCGAAAATTGTATGAAGGTTTGACGGGAATCACATTATTCAATGTCAAAACGGTATGTCATGCCTATGCAGACGACGTAAGTGTAGTCATCAACACAAATGAAGAACTGAACGACCTGCGTAGGATTCTGACAATGTACATGAGCTCTTCTGGAGCACAAATTAACCTGCAGAAGTCTCGCATAATGCATTTGAGCTCTATCGGCAGTAAAGTAGACACGTTATGGATTGAGGAAACAACTGGACGATTTCAGCTCTGGATGTACCTCATGCCAAACCCAAACGAAATGGTTACAGTCAACTGGTCAAACAAGCTGAACGCCATTCGTGGAATGCTCAGGGAAAATAATGTTCCGGCACTGGATCGCCTTCAACGAGCGCAGTTTATTAATGTAGATGTACTCAGCAAAATTCATCATATAGCCGCAGTGTTACCGATTCCGCGAGTTATTGCACACAAAATACAAGCGGTAGCGTGTTGGTTCGTGTGGAAGACGAATATCTTCAAAGTGTCCTTCAACACCACTACGTTGGACAGACACAGAGGAGGCCTAGGCGTCAAACATGTTCAGACGCTATGCCAGGCTATGTTCATGAACCGAACCTCTAAGATCATCGAAGCGAAGGAGCCAGGAATCACGCAAGTTCTCTTTCGCACTTTGAGGCCGGCCGATTGCACTGCACCATGCAATGTTGGACACATCACTGCCGTACTCGATTACGTGCGACAATATTTCTTGGAAATAAGTTACATTTCCGCCGACCAGAGAAGAACCACGACAAAAAAGATCTACGAGCTACTCAATGCACGGCGTCCACGGAGTCCTGTCGAAGGGAAATATCCAAATAAGGAATGGAAAAATATTTGGAACAACATTTCCAACGTAAACCTACCTACCAGGGTGAGCGCTGCTTGGTATGATGTCGTTAACGCAACCATCCCAACAGCGGAAAGACTGCACAAAATTAACCTACGAGCTACCCCGTTATGTGACCGTTGTCAAGTCGTTGAGTCGGTAGCGCATTTACTTATCTGCGGAGAGAAAATACGAATATGTAACTGGACACGAAAAAAATTGGCGCTGATGACAAGGACAACTGAGGCCACAGTATCCGTAAATGACGTACTCTTCCCTGAATGGAACCATTATCCCGGAGCAAAACATAATAGTTATACCTGGCTCATGGGTCAATTTGTGTACTACGCAATAAGGTACGCTACACCTGCTTTTGAAGACTTTTTGTTCTACATCTCTAGTGAACATCGCAAGATTCAGAGATATCAAACATACAAAAAACGCTTCCAGAATTTCCTACTAATTGCTCTGCGTTAGGCGAGCAAGCTTCCACTGAGCACTAAGTATAACAGACACGGAATGAGATGAGAAACTTTGATGAGTAACACAGTCTGGTAGTCTAATGAACAGTTGGTCACTTTTGAATACAATGATTTTAGTTCACCTTGATGACAAGTGAAGACGTGCCACCGTAGGCATCGAGAAGTCATTTCCATTCCGACATCAAGCACATTTATTTGTTACGACCTTTATTTCTCTATTATTATGGCCTGCTGGTAATCGAGGCATCCTTTGTTTTATTTATTTTGTAAGTTGCTGATGGAATGGAGAAGGGTCCACTAGCCCTGAGCAACGGAAGTATTGCGCGAATTTTGGCAAGTGAAGCCCGAAGTTAAGAGAAGACAAAAAGCAATTACGATACGGAATACTGAAGAAAGGAAAACGACACGGAAACCTTTGCAACATTCGTGAAGACGAACTTTGTGGTTGACACAACGCCGAAGAAGACACGCAATCACGTCGCTCAAAAAAGAAAGAAAAAAAATTTAATTTGGAACATTGAAAGAGACTATATGAAATAATAAAAAAATAATAATAAAAAAAAAAAAAAAAAAAAAACGGTTAAGACGTCTGCCTAGTAAGCATGGAGGTCCGGGTTCGATTCCCGGCCGCACCACAAATTGTAATTCAATGCTTCAGCTCTATAAATAATGTCTTTGAACGGTGTTAGTTTGTGCCTCCTGGCATTGCGCAGAAACCTTGACAAGTTTCGTCTGGATTGAAGCATTTTGCGCTACCATCTCTCTTCTTATTGCTCTCATGAAGGCCATGTATCAGAAACCGACACGGGCCTGGTAACACTGGTAGAAATAGTTTGCGCATTAGCAGAAACCGGAACATTGGTATGCGGTTTGCTTTGTTCGCCCCTGCCCTCAATTTCGGTCGCGTTTTCAACGGGAACGCGGCCGTCGGTACTCGCAACTTTTTCCCTTTCGGTCGAAAGTTCTGACCTAGACGACTTTTCACGCTCCTGACTTTGGTTTAAACGCCTAGAGGGAGTGGAAACGGACAAGGCAGAAGTATTCTCCATCGTCACAAGTAAGTTTGAACAGAAGTAACAATCACAAGATTAGCCTAACAAAAACCGCGTAACAATACACGAGCTAAAACCTTCACACACAATGCACTATGGCTGTGCTCTTTTTACAAACACAATTAAATTAAATAATCCTTCCGAAAAACACACAAGAAAATAATACACTGACACATGAGTGCTGAAAACATGAAAAGAAATAGATTAATGCGCGCTGCTAATATCACAAATTCACCTAGTGGGAGGGGATTTTTTTTATGAGTATTCATGCACGCATTTAAAGCAAAAACTATTTCATTTAACAGATGATCCGTTAGAAGAGCGAATGCTGGCAGCGGTAAGCCAGATAAAAGTCCACCACTGTACGAAACAAGAGCTATGTTTTATCGCTAAAATTAGCAAATGAGGTCCATGTGAACTACTGGTTACTCCCAGTTACAAAGTATTTTTCCCCGGCCCAAACTCAGAACTGACTCGTCACAAAGTCCTTCAGTACCAACACTACAGTGGTCACCATACTTAGCAGCTCCCAAGCGATTGCCGCGGTTGAGTAGCCGAGCGCTCTAAAGCGCCTCGCTGCGGAGCGCACGGTTGCTCGCCCTGGAGGTTCGAGTCCTCCCTGGGGCATGGGTGTGTGTACTTGTCCGTAGGTTAGTTTACCTTGGTTTAAGTAGTTTGTACGCTACGGACTGATGACCACGCAGTTTGGTCCGATAGATTTACAGACATTTGATTTGAACATTACACGCGATTACACACAGACATTAATAAGCAAGCCTCCACAATTAAAGTTCTCTCAGAAAGGTGGCTACAAAAACATTTATGGCGCAACGGAATTTAGACATAAGAAAAATTCATCTGAACTTGTTCTCAGCATTTGTGAAGAACAATATTAAATAAAAGGGGGAAGGTGCTCTGAAACTACAATTTATAGGATACTTTCGGATTATGCTGAACTTAAACTTTTCTTTTTATAGATAGAAACAAAACACGATATACAGAACACTTTGAAGCTGGCTCTGGTCTGTCGTGCCTTTTTTCGAAATGGTGCGCCTGTATAGTTGAGTTAAATTACATCTTAATTGGACTGCGAGCAAACACGCTAACAGCGACACACGGCTACATTACATGAACGCACTCCACTGAAGGTGAAGTGGTTGAAAATCGGATTCACTATACAAAATCACGGTGGATTCTTAAGTTGCAGCCTGTTAGAAATCGATCTAGGTATTGGAGAAGTGCCGTGAATTTAGGCGACTAGCTGCAAACACCGAAAGTCGAAACCTGGACTCACGTGGTTCCGACAACCGATAAAATTGAATGAATTCAGTTTCCAAAAAAATAAAGGAATTTAACTACAGCATGCAACCCATATAAATTCTTAGAATTATATGTGGAAGCGAATGAAATACAGCTACACGCGATAGGGGGCGATTACAGAGAGGGGTTAGGTCCTGTCTCAAAAAACCACAAAAATGAAATAATTACAAAGTCCAAAAAATAAAAATGACAATTACATAAGGAAGCTTTTGAAAGAGATTGCACAAGGCTTACAGAGAATTACTGACAAAGACAGAGTGCGTACTACAAGTCGGAGAAGAGACAGCAAAATTATAATAGGCGGGGAGAGAAGATCGCGAAATATTAAATATTAAATCAGAAGAATAACCGCATAGTTACTGGCCTGATGGGCATGGAACAAACAAGAGTGGAAGCTGAAGGCTATGTTCTATGAACCAACCACGTAGAACACATATCACTCACAGAAGCAAACTATGGGAAGATTTTTACATGCACTGTACAAAAATGAACATATTACTTATTAGAAATCGGGCCCCACAAAACTAGAAAATATTTACACGGAGTTCATACACCGCCACATGATCACAAAAGGTTTCAACATACCAGGCATTATCAAACTGCAACTAGAATCACACACACACCGCGTTTATCTATTAGAAATCACTGAATTGAAAAACGAGAACACATATCCGCACAAGATCGTATATATATATATATAATATATATATATATATATATATATATATATATATATATATATATATATATATGATTCAAAGTGCACGAATCTAAGTTAAACATGCTAGACAATGAAACGCTACCGTCTCCAAACATAAGAGCAGAACCAAACGTACCTCACGAGAAGACAGAAGACCAGAACAGAATGACCAGCCCAAGCGGCCACGAGACGCGGGAAGCCACCGGAAGCCGGAAAAAAAACCAAGATCAGCTGTGGTGTGGATGGAGAGACTAGTCCTAGAGCAGGCCCGACGACTGGACTGTAACCACAGGTTGTATAAACCTCTTGGTAGCCTCAGTAGTTAACGACTCTGAGCCAGAGAGAACGATGCAAAGCGAGCTATCAGCCCCCCCCCCCCCCACCCACATTCAGAAAACCATAGATCCTCGCACATCCACTTAAAAGTAAGACAAGTACACATTTTCACAGGGACAGTTGCGTAGCGAAGAAGTCAAATTTATTCCAAATTAATTACTATTATAATAAATTATTAACATAACAAAATAAGAAAAAGATAGCAATATTTAACACATGAAATAAAAATGCTATTCCGCAAGCCTTGAGAACGGTGGGGTTAAAGTTTTAACAAAATGATAATCTAGCGACATTAAATAAATTATAACTATACAAAAAATATATGGAAGACGACAGACGATCATCTTTCAAGTGTTTGGGACTCGCAGTACATTAGTTTAAAGGAAGACATAGAAGCAGTTCAGAGGCGAGCGGCTAGGTTTGTTACTGGTAGGTTCGACCAAGGCGCGAGTGTCACGGAAATGATCCGGCAAAGTAATTGGGGATTGCTGGAGGAAAGACGACGTTCTCTTTGTGAACTTCTGTTGAGGAAAGTTAGAGGGCCGGAATTTGAAGCTGAGTGTAGTTCGATCTTTCTGCCGCTTACTTACATTTCGTGTAGTGATCACAAAGACAAGGTAAGAGAAATCAGGCCTCGTACGGAGGCCTATAGGCATTCCTTTCTTACTCGTTCTATTTGGGAGTGGAATAGGAAAGGGAATGCCACGCACGTTACGGTGGATTGCGGATATGTATGTAGATAAAGATGTAGGTCTCTACCGTTCTGTCAAGCACAAGAGTGCCAGCGACGGAAGCATGTGCCGCAGTTACCCCCAGGGCATCTCGTACCGATTCCGCCGGCAGCAGCTCCATTCCACCGAGTTGCGATCAATCTTTTAGGGAGGATCCCGGAGTCGACAACCGGTAACCGATGGATAATAGTCTGCACTGACCACCTCACACGCTACGCTGTCACCAAACCTGTGCCGACTGCAGAAGCTCCAGAGATCGCAAAATTTGTTGTAGAAGACATTACTCCACGTGTGATGATATCTGATCGTGGAAAAGTATTCCAGTCAAAATTAGTATCAGAGGTAATGTCACTTTGCAACATTGTCCACAGAATGACAATTGCATACCATCCTCATACAAATGGTCGTACAGAACGTTTTAACAAGACATTAGCGGATATGCTATCGATTTACTTCGATACGTTGAGCAGAAGGATTGGGATACTATACTGCCAGTCATGACATTTGCTTGCAATACCGAAAAACAGGACACCACAGGCTTCACGCCGTTTTTTCTGTTCCATGGCCGTGAAGCTGAGACGACAATGGATACACTGTTCCTGTTCCAACCGGACGACACTCAGGATGACTATGTGAAACAGCTCGTCACCAGGGTCGAAGAAGCAAGACAGCTGGCTCGCATACGGACACTGGACGACCAGGAGAAGGACCGTCAGCCGTATAACCTGTCGTGTACATCCCAGGAGATCTGGTATGGATTTTTACCCCTGTACGGAAAGTTGGTCTATCAGAAAAGTTATTGAAGCGATACATTGGTCCGTATCGAGTCATACGCCGCCTGTCAGACATCATACACTAAGTTGAGGATTATGAGCCGTCGTCGAAACGAGAAAAACGAAGAGACATTGTTCACGTCCTGCGCATTAATCCTTACTACGATCGTGTAGAGCAGAGAGGCGACAATGGCTTCTTGTTCAAGGACTCTATGGACCCTAATGATCCTGATGAATCCACGACAGGAACGTCTGTCATCGATAATCGTGGAGAAGGGAAGGATTCTCCAGAACTACCATACAGAGGACCCATGACACGGTCAAGATCCAGGACATTGCAGCTGGCTCCAAAGGAAACCTAACAGCAGGTCGCTGTTTTTCCAGGAGAGGCAGCAATGCCGTGGGAGCCCCTGTAAACGGACTGCCGGCGTGGCGCAGGGGATAGCGTCACGGACTGCGGTGCTGAAGGTCGCTGGGTCAGTCCCGTCCACGTGCAAAAATTTATCTTTGGTAATTAACATTTGTAGAATGTTCTACATGTTTCTTATGTTCGCTTGTAATTTCTACCTGTTTCGTATGTTGCCTATTCTTCTAATTTCTGGTACATTCTGTCTGTGTATAAATAGCAGAGCACTCTGCATGAGAAGCAGTCAGTGCTACATGTACGTTTCAGTATAAGTGTTGTGTTCACTCGACATCCTTGCCTTCAAAGTCAAGTGTGCTTCAATTTCAACGTGACAATGTCATTAAGAGTTATAGTATCTGGTTTAGTTTTGGAATGACACGTTCTTACATCTTGCCATATTCGAGGTGTGGTGTCCCTGTATGCTTGTCTGTTGCGTGTTCTTGATGTTATGTGATATTTGTTGCACTGTTTGTAGTAAACTGGAACTGTTTATACCGCCATTTCTCTTGTTCTTGTATAGGTGTCTTTACACACTGTGTCAGTGGAAGAGTGCTCTCGAGAGAGAAGCACGTCTGCGGACTTGGCTGCACTTGCCGACCTGAGGCACGTTTCCCACGGGGCCTCCGGCTGCCGCACAGCTCGCCTATGTCGAGGGTGTGGCTGGTGGTGGGAGTATTGACTCTGTGTAGTCGCGGGATTGTCTTCAGTTGAGTGCCAGATTTAGAGCAAATGTGTGAATTTGTAATTCTCATCGTAAGTCATAGTCCAATTACAGTATACACATATGGCCTTTATGTATGTCTTGACTCTATGTTCATGAAATTTTTGATGCAATATAACTTGTTATTAATGTTGAATTTATTATAGTACTAAAGTAGTGTGAACCACGTTGTAGCACATAGTCTTCCCAGAGAGATGTCACAAACAAATTCCAAAAACTGATCATTTTTGATAGAGTTAATGCACACATAATCCCTCCAAAATGTTTGATATCAATAATTTTTCAATAAAGTAACTGTGAATGTATAAAAGGGGTAGTTTTTATGGTTCCCTCATTATCAAGGTGGTGACATGTAGTGGTGGCCGGTGGGTGCTATAGTTTTTCTTCCCACCAAAATATAGTTGGGTGATGAGTAATGGAAAGTGAGTAAAATTCAAAACTTGAAATTATAATTTAAATCTCCCACCAAGGTGGGGGTGGTGGCGGAGGCTGTGCTGTCACAAGTGAGTAGTGCCGCGAAGGGGCAGTCGGGAGTAGTTTTAAGCTTAGTTACGAAAAGGAACGAGGAACCGGAGTTGTGTCCAGGTGGTCAGAGTAGTACGCCGCCTGGAGGCAGTGGTAGTGGTGGCAGCAGAGACCACACTCCGTGAAGTAGGGCTGTCAGTGCATGCTATAAAGAACAAGAGCAAGAGATTCGCGCCATCGTGTTGAACCGTTCTTCAATCCGGTTTGTAAGGACGCGAAATACTGGAGATGGAACTTTGGAGCCCCCGTAAAGCAGCTGCGACGGGGAGGAGGGCGGACAGGCGTCCACGACGGCGGCTCGACCCCTCACGCAGTTTAGTACATGTGAATAATCAGAATAAGCGGCACAATCACTCGGCCTTTCGGTTCGTTCCGTGTCCTTCAGAACTGCAAACCGGAGAGGATGCCGACTTCCTCGATGCGGTAACGGCTGGGCGATAAGAAGCGGACGGACGGCAGCTCGATGACGCTATACCGCGCTCTGTTCTGTGTTCCACGCCAGAGATGTCCTCGTCAGCTGTGCCGCGTTCACTGGCCTCCGTGCTAGAAATCCATCAGTGCTGACCACGTTACTCAGGTGCTTCCAATTAGTCGCGACTGCAGTGAAGACGAGGGAAACCGTTGCTTTGGCAGCGCGCTTTGTCTGCAAGCGGCTGGACACGGCACGGCCAGCCGCTCTGCCGTTCTGCCCGCGCTGCCCCAGAGCGGGGTGCCGGCCGGCCACACGGGGCGCAGTCCGCCGCAAGGAACCCTCCGCCATGCACCGCGAGGCGTCGTAGGGGACGGCCATGTTCCTCTTGTTTTGAAGGTCACGTTTATAAAATGGCATCCAGATAATAATAATAATAATGTATATTTTGCCCAAGTACGTTGGTAAAATACCCTATGCCATTCATCATCATTTTCCAACTCCAGTTTCCCGGGTGTGTTGTACAAGTGCTCGCCGTCTCCTCCTGTCTTCATACATCATCTGTTCCAGAACGTCTTCCCATTAGTGTACTTTTTCCTTCACGTCTGATCTTACAGTCTCTATCCAGCGTTTCCTTGTTCTTCCCCGTGGTCGTCTTCCTATGAGGTTGAGGTTGAAATTCTTTTTAGCGGGTTATTCACTATTCATTCACATTAAGTGCCCACACCATTCAAGTCTTGCGTTTCCTTATGATGCTGATGGCAGAAACCTCGATACCAGCTACTTTTCTATTCACCTCATTCCTAATTTTATCGTGTCTGGTGTTTGATTCATAGTTTTAATGAATCTCACTTCCATTGCCTGAATTCTACTGAGGTCTCTGTTTAGTAGGGTACATCTTTCTAAGCCGTGTGTAAGGATTGGGACCAAGTAGGTATGGTACATGGTTGATTTTGCTTTTTGTGGCATTTTATCATCCCAGAGAAGATTGCCTATTTGACTGTAAAAACTAGATGCTCTCTGGTGTTTGATTCATAGTTTTAATGAATCTCACTTCCATTGCCTGAATTCTACTGAGGTCTGTGTTTAGTAGGGTACATCTTTCTATGCCGTGTGTAAGGATTGGGACCAAGTAGGTATGGTACATGGTTGATTTTGCTTTTTGTGGCGTTTTATCATCCCAGAGAAGATTGCCTATTTGACTGTAAAAACTGGATGCTCTCTGTGTTCTGCTGATTATTTCCTGGTTAACGATGTTGTCTTTAAAGATAATGCTTCCTAGGTATTCGAAATAAAAACAGATTCTACTTTGGCCCCATCTATAAATATATTTGATGCTGTTCCTTGCCTGTTGATGGTGATTTCTACTGTCTTTGTTTTACTTATCCTTAGTCCGAAATTTTTAATTGCCTTGTTTCAATCATTCAGTTTCCTCTATGCTTCAGCTTCTGTGTCTCCCCATACCACCAAATCATCGGCAAAAACAAGGGCATAATGTTCGCTGTTTATTTTCTTGATAGATTTTATTATTGTGTCCATGACTATTACAAATAGAAGTGGTGATAGGGCACTCTCTTGCAGGACACCTCTCTTTGTTTCGAACCATTCTTATCGCCCGTTGCTTATCAGAACACAGCTATAACACTTTTGGGGTAGCGTTTTGACGTTATCTATCTGTGGCACCTTTAGGTTTTCCAAACATTCCAATATCTTGCTTCGACGAACACTGTCATGTGTTTTTGATGCCTACAAATATAATAACAAGATTTCGTCCATGTTCCCCGTACTTTTCTGTTAGAATTCATATTGCAAAAATAAGATCCATAGTACCTCGGTCTTTCCTGGATCCATGTTGTTCTTCCTGAAGGAAGGGTTCAACCAACTTTCTAAGTTGTTCAAATGTTTTGTAAATATTATGGGACTTAACTACGGGGTCATCAGTCCCTAAGCTTACAAACTACTTATGAACTACTTACGAACTAGGACGGCACAAATATCCATGCCCGAGGGGGGATTCGAACCCCCGACCGTAGTGGCCGTGCAGACCGTGACTGAAGCGCCTCAGTCCCCTCGGCCACGGCGGCCGGCAACTTTCTAAGTCACTTCTACGATCTTTTCTAAAAGGTATGCCATCCACTGTACAAAACTTTACGTAGCAAGTGACTCGTTCTTGTTCTAAGGGTCAAACGTGCACAAGCCGACGGCAGTCGGGAAACGTTCGGCGGCGGGTCACGAGCGCGCGGGGCGGCGCGGCGCGGCGGTTCCCCGCGTGTCCCGCTGGTTACCACGCCGGACCTCGTGGTCCGTGTTGTACAAAGTGCAATCATATGTTAACCGAGTTTCACTGCAGTTGCGACTAAAGCAAAAACAAACGGTCACTTTTTGTACACTGTTCAAAGCAACTAGGGTATCAGGAGAGATTCCATACGCAGTACACATAATATGCCAACGTTTTCTATTTAGATATTGGTTACAATCGTAATTTGGGTGTGATACAACACGACATTTTTCTGTCTCAGATCTTCACTTTAAATGGCGTTTACATAGAGTGAGGCACTGTAATAGTCACTTTCGTTGCCCTTTAGTACGGTCAGTTTATTTGCATACCTGCGTGGCGCGGGCAGTATCAGGTTAAGAATCATCTCAACGTATAATTGGCCATTCTTCCACGAGTGAAAAATACAGCTCTGCAACAGTTGTGCGAGATGCTAGCCCGCCTGCAACCACCACCTCCCAGAGAGAAAGCCGCGGCGCTGTCGTGTGACGTCAGGCAGAGTAGGTTGCGCGCGCATTGCTGCCTGGCTCGCTGCTTCGCCATTGTGGGCCGTGTCTTAGCGGCTACGCAGTCAAATGTTCAAATGTTTGTATGGTCTATGGGACTTAACTACGGGGTCATCAGTCCCTAAACTTACACCGCTGGGGAGCCTTGTGGGGGCAGTTGCCGTCCCCTAGCGGCAGTAGGTACGACTGATGGGGAGCCTGGGTGGGAGGGCAGTGGCCGAGACCTAGCGGCAGCAGGTAAGAATTCTAGGGGGAATGGTGGGGGCAGTTGCCGAACCCTAGCGGCAGCGGATAAGACTGCTGGGGAGCCTGGGAGGGGGAGGGCCAGTTGCCGACCCCTAGCGGCAGCAGGTAAGACTGCTGGGAAGCCTGGTGGGGGGCAGTTGCCGACCCTTAGCAGCAGTAGGTACGACTGATGGGGAGCCTGGGTGGAGGGGCAGTAGCCGAGACCTAGCAACAGCTGATAAGACTACTAGGGGACCTTGTGGGAGCAGTTGCCGACCCCTAGCGGCAGTAGGTACGACTGATGGGGAGCCTGGGTGGGGGGCAGTTGCCGAGACCTAGCGGCAGCAGGTAAGACTACTAGGGGGCCGGGTGGGGGCATATGCCGACCCATAGCGGCAGCGGATAAGGATGCTGCGGAGCCTGGGTGGGAGAGGGCCAGTTGCCGATCCCTAGCGGCAGCAGGTAAAACTGCTGGGGAGCCTGGTGGGGGCAGTTGCCTACCCCTAGCGGCAGTAGGAACGACTGATGGGGAGCCTGGGTGGGGGGGCAGTTGCCGAGACCTAGCGGCAGCAGGTAAGACTACTAGGGGGCCTGGTGGGGGCAGTTGCCGACCCCTAGAGTCAGCGGATAAGGATGCTGGGGAGCCTGGGTGGGAGAGGGCCAGTTGCCGACCCCTAGCGGCAGCAGGTAAGACTGCTGGGGAGCCTGGTGGGGGCAGTTGCCGACCCCTAGCGGCAGCAGGTAAGACTGCTGGGGAGCCTGGTGGGGGCACTTGCCGACCCCTTGCGGCAGTAGGTACGACTGATGGGGAGCCTGGGTGGGGGGGGGGGGCAGTTGCCAAGACCTAGCGGCAGCAGGTAAGACTACTAGGGGGCCTAATGAGTCAGTTGCCGACCCCTAGCGGCAGCGGATAAGGATGCTGGGGAGCCTCGGTGGGGGAGGGCCAGTTGCCGACCCCTAGCGGCACCAGGTAAGACTGCTGGGGAGCCTGGTGGGGGCAGTTGCCGACCCCTAGTGGCAGCAGTTTATACTCCTGGGGAGCCTGGTGGGGGGGGCAGTTGCCGAGACCTAGCGGCAGCAGGTAAAACTACTAGGGGGCCTGGTGGGGGCAATTGCCGACCCCTAGCGGCAGCGGATAAGACTGCTGGGGAGCCTGGGTGGGGGAGGGCCAGTTGCCGCCCCTTAGCGGCAGCAGGTAAGACTGCTGGGGAGCCTGGTGGGGGCAGTTGCCGACCCCTAGCGGCAGTAGGTACGACTGATGGGGAGCCTGGGCGGGGGCAGTTGCCGAGGCCTAGCGGCAGCAGGTAAGACTACTAGGGGGCCTTTTGGGGGCAGTTGCCGACCCCTAGCTGCAGCGGATAAGGATGCTGGGGAGCCTGGGTGGGGGAGGGCCAGTTGCGGACCCCTAGGGGCAGCAAGTAAGACTGCTGGGGAGCCTGGTGGGGGCAGTTGCCGACCCCTAGCGGCAGTAGGTACGACTGATGGGGAAGCTGGGTGGGGGGGCAGTTGCCGAGACATAGAGGCAGCAGGTAAGACTACTAGGGTGCCTGGTGGGGGCAGTTGCCGACCCCTAGCTGCAGCGGATAAGACTGCAGGGGAGCCTGGGAGGGGGAGGGCCAGTTGCTGACCCCAAGCGACAGCAGGTAAGACTGCTGGGGAGCCTGGTGGGGGCAGTTGCCGACCCCTAGCAGGAGCAGGTAAGACTGCTGGGGAGCCTGGTGGGCGAGGGCCAGTTGCCGACCCCTAGCGGCAGCGGATAAGACTGCTGGGGAGCCTGTGTGGGGTAGGGCCAGTTGCCGTCCCATAGCGGCAGCGGATAAGGATGCTGGGGAGCCTGGGTGGGGGAGGGCCAGTTGCCGACCCCTAGCGGCAGCAGGTAAGACTGCTGGGGAGCCTGGTGGTGGCAGTTACCGGCCCCTAGCGGCAATAGGTACGACTGATGGGGAGCCTGGGTGGGTGGGCATTTGCCGAGACCTAGTGGCAGCAGGTAAAACAACTAGGGGGGAGCCTGGGTGGGGGAGGGCCACTTGCTGACCCCTAGCGGCAGCAGGTAAGACAGCTAGGGAGCCTGGTGGGGGCAGTTGCCGACCCCTAGCGGCAGTAGGTACGACTGATGGGGAGCCTAGGTGGGGGGGCAGTTGCCGAGACCTAGCGGCAGCAGGTAAAACTACTAGGGGGCCTGGTGGGGGCAGTTGCCGACCCCTAGCGGCAGTAGGTACGACTGAAGTGGAGCCTGGGTGGGGGGGCAGTTGCCGAGACCTAGCGGCAGCAGGTAAGACTACTAGGGGATCTGGTGGGGGCAGTTGCCGACCCCTAGAGGCAGCGGATAAGGATGCTGGGGAGCCTGGGTGGGGGAGAGCCAGTTGCCGACCCCTAGCGGCAGCAGGTAAGACCGCTGTGGAGCCTGGTGGGGGCAGTTCCGACCCCTAGCGGCAGTAGGTATGACTGATGGGGAGCCTGGGTGGGGGGGCAGTTGCCGAGACCTAGCGGCAGCAGGTAAAACTACTAGGGGCCTGGTGGGGGCAGTTGCCGACCCCGAGCGGCAGCGGATAAGACTGCTGGGGAGCCTGGGAGGGGGAGGGCCAGTTGCCGACCTCTTGCGGCAGCGGATAAGACAGCTGGGGAGCCTGTGTGGGGGAGGGCCAGTTGCCGTCCCATAGCGGCAGCAGGTAAGACTGCTGGGGAGCCTGGTGGTGGCAGTTACCGACCCCTAGCGGCAGTAGGTATGACTGATGGGGAGCCTGGGTGGGGGGGCAGTTGCCGAGACCTAGCGGCAGCAGGTAAAACTACTAGGGGCCTGGTGGGGGGAGTTGCCGACCCCGAGCGGCAGCGGATAAGACTGCTGGGGAGCCTGGGAGGGGGAGGGCCAGTTGCCGACCCCTTGCGGCAGCGGATAAGACTGCTGGGGAGCCTGTGTGGGGGAGGGCCAGTTGCCGTCCCATAGCGGCAGCAGGTAAGACTGCTGGGGAGCCTGATGTGGGCAGTTGCCGACCCCTAGGGGCAGTAGGTACGACTGATGGGGAGCCTGGGTGTGGGGGCAGTTGCCGAGACCTAGCGGCAGCAGGTAAAACTACTAGGGGGCCTGGTGGGGGCAGTTGCCGACCCCTAGCGGCAGCGGTTAAGACTGCTGGGGAGCCTGGGTGGGTAAGGGCCTGTTGCCGACCCCTAGCGGCAGCAGGTAAGACTGCTGGGGAGCCTGGTGGGGGCAGTTGCCGACCCCTAACGGCGGTACGTACGACTGATGGGGAGCCTGGTTGGGGGGGAATTTGCCGAGACCTAGCGGCAGCAGGTAAGAATACTAGGAGGCCTGGTGTGGGCAGTTGCCGACCCCTAGCGCCAACGGATAAGGATGCTAGGGAGCCTGGGTGGGTGAGGGCCAGTTGCCGACCCATAGCGGCAGCAGGTAAGACTGCTGGGGAGCCTGGTGGGTGCAGCTGCCGACCCCTAGCGGCAGTAGGTACGACTGATGTGGAGCCTGGGTGGGGGGCCTGTTGCCGAGACCTAGCGGCAGCAGGTAAGACTACTACGGGGCCTGGTGGGGGCAGTTGCCGACACCTAGCAGCAGCGGATAAGACTGCTGTGGAGACTGGGAGGGGGAGGGCCAGTTGCCGACCCCTAGCGGCAGCCGGTAAGACTGCTGGGGAGCCTGGTGGAGGCAGTTGCCAACCCATACCGGAAGCAGGTAAGACTGCTGGGGAGACTGGTGGGGGCAGTTGCCGAACCCTAGCGCCAGTAGGTACGACTGATGGGGAGGCTGGGTGGGGGGGCAGTTGCCGCGACCTAGCGGCAGCAGGTAAAACTACTAGGGGAACTGGTGGGGGCAGGTGCCGACCCCTAGCAGCAGCGGATAAGACTGCTGGGGAGCCTGGGTGGGGGAGGGCCAGTTGCCGACCCCTAGCTGCAGCAGGTAAGACTGCTGGGGAGCCTGGTGGGGGCAGTTGCCTACCCCTAGCGGCAGTAGGTACGACTGATGGGGAGCCTGGGTGGGGGGGCAGTTGCCGAGACCTAGCGGCAGCAGGTAAGACTACTAGGGGGCGTGGGGGGGACAGTTGCCGACCCCTAGTGGCAGCGGATAAGGATGCTGGGGAGCCTGGGTGGGGGAGGACCAGTTGCCGACCGCTAGCGTCAGAAGGTAAGACTGCTGGGGAGCCTGGTTGGGGCAGTTGCCGACCCCTATCGGCAGTAGGTACGACTGATGGGGAGCCTGGGTGGGGGGGCAGTTGCCGAGACCTAGCGGCAGCAGGGAAGACTACTAGGGGGCCTGGTGTGGGCAGTTGCCGGCCCCTAGCGGCAGCGGATACGGATGCTGGGGAGCCTGGGTGGGGAAGGGCCAGTTGCCGACCCCTAGCGGCAGTAGGTAAGACTGCTGGGGAGCCTGGTGGGGGCAGTTGCCGACCCCTAGAGGCAGTAGGTACGACTGATGGGGAGCCTGGGTGGGGGGGGCAGTTGCCGAGACCTAGCGGCAGCAGGTAACACTACTAGGGGGCCTGGTGGGAGCAGTTGCCGACCCCTAGCGGCAGCGGATAAGACTGCTGGGGAGCCTGGGTGAGGGAGGGCCAGTTGCCGACCCCTAGCGGCAGCAGGTAAGACTGCTGGGGAGCCTGGTGGGGGCAGTTACGACCCCTAGCGGCAGTAGGTACGACTGAAGAGGATCCTGGGTAGGGCGGCAGATGCCGAGGCCTAGCGGCAGCAGGTAAGACTACTAGGGGGCCTGGTGGGGGCAGTTGCCGATCCCTAGCGGCAGCGGATAAGACTTCTGGGGAGTGTAGGAGGGGGAGGGCCAGTTGCCGACCCCTAGTGGCAGCAGGTAAGACTGCTGGGGAGCCTGGTGGGGGCAGTTGCCGCCCCCTAGCGGCAGTAGGTACGACTGATGGGGAGCCTGGGTGGGGGGGAAGTTGCCGAGACCTAGCGGCAGCAGGTAAAATTACTAGGGGGCATGGTGGGGGCAGTTGCCGACCCCGAGCAGCAGCGGATAAGACTGCTGGGGAGCCTGGGTGGGGGAGGGCCACTTGCCGACCCCTAGCGGCAGCAGGTAAGACGGCTAGGGAGCCGGGTGGGGGCAGTTGCCGACACCTAGCGACAGTAGGTACGACTGATGGGGAGCCTGGGTGGGGGGGCAGTTGCCGAGACCTAGCGGCAGCAGGTAAAAGTACTAGGGGGCCTGGTGGGGGCAGATGCCGACCCCGAGCGGCAGCGGATAAGACTGCTGGGGAGCCTGGGTGGGGGAGAGCCAGTTTCCGACCCCTAGCGGCAACAAATAAGACTGCTGGGTAGCCTGTGTGGGGGAGGGCCAGTTGCCGACCCCTAGCGGCAGCAGGTAAGACTGCTGGGGAGCCTGGTGGGGGCAGTTGACGACCCCTAGAGGCAGTAGGTACGACTGATGGGGAGCCTGGGTGAGGGGGCAGTTGCCGAGACCTAGCGGCAGCAGGTTACACTACTAGGGCGCCTGGTGGGAGCAGTTGCCGACCCCTAGCGGCAGCGGATAAGACTGCTGGGGAGCCTGGGTGAGGGAGGGCCAGTTCCCGACCCCTAGCGGCAGCAGGTAAGACTGCTGGGGAGCCTGGTGGGGGCTGTTGCCGACCCCTAGCGGCAGTAGGTACGACTGATGGGGAGCCTGGGTGGGGGGCAGTTGCCGAGACCTAGCGGCAGCAGGTTAAACTACTAGGGGGCCTGGTGGGTGCAGTTACCGACCCCTAGCGGCAGCGGATAAGACTTGTATGAGCCTTGGTGGGGGAGGGCCAGTTGCCGACCCCTAGCGGCAGCAGGTAAGACTGCTGGGGAGCCTGGTGGGGGCAGTTGCCGCCCCCTAGCGGCAGTAGGTACGACTGATGGGGAGCCTGGGTGGGGGGGAAGTTGCCGAGACCTAGCTGCAGCAGGTAAAATTACTAGGGGGCCTGGTGGGGGCAGTTGCCGGCCGCTAGCGGCAGCGGATAAGACTGCTGGGGAGCCTGGGTGGGGGAGGTCCAGTTGCCGACCCCTAGCGGCAGCAGGTAAGAATGCTGGGGAGCCTGGTGGGGGCAGTTGCCGACACCTAGCGGCAGTAGGTACGACTGATGGGGAGCCTGGGTGGGGGGGCAGTTGCCGAGACCTAGCGGCAGCAGGTAAGACTACTAGGGGGCCTGGTGGGGGCAGTTGCCGACCCCTTGCGGCAGCGGATAAGGATGCTGGGGAGCCTGGGTGGGGGAGGGCCAGTTGCCGATTCCTAGCGGCAGCAGGTAAGGCTGCTGTGGAGCCTGGTGGGGGCAGTTGCCGACCCCTAGCGGCAGTAGGTACGACTGATGGGGAGCCTGGGTGGGGAGGGAAGTTGCCTAGACCTAGCGGCAGCTGGTAAAACTACTAGGGGTTTTGGTGGGGCAGTTGCCGGGCCCTAGCGGCAGCGGATAAGACTGCTGGGTAGCCTGGGTGGGGGAGGGCCAGTTGCCGACCCCTAGTGGCAGCAGGTAAGACTGCTGGGAAGCCTGGTGGTGGAAGTTGCCGACCCCTAGCGGCAGTAGCTACGACTGTTGGGGAGCCTGGGTGGGGGGGCAGTTGCCGAGACCTAGGGCAGCAGGTAACACTACTAGGGGGCCTGGTGGGGGCAGTTGCCCACCCCTAGCGGAAGCGGATAAGACTGCTGGGGAGCCTGGGTGAGGGAGGCCCAGTTGCCGACCCCTAGCGGCAGCAGATAAGACTGCTGGGGAGCCTGGTGGGGGCACTTGCCGACCCCTAGTGGCAGTAGGTACGACCGATGGGGAGCCTGGGTGGGGGGGCAGTTGCCGAGACCTAGCGGCAGCAGGTAAGTCTATTAGGGGGCCTGGTGGGGGCAGTTGCCGACCCTTAGTGGCAGCGGATAAGGATGCTGTGGGAGCCTGGGTGGGGGGGGGGCCAGTTGCCGACCACTAGTGACAGCAGGTAAGACTGCTGGGGAGCCTGGTGGGGGCAGTTGACGACCCCTAGCGGCAGTAGGTATGACTGATGGGGAGCCTGGGTGGGGGGGCTGTTGCCGAGACCTAGCGGCAGCATATAAAACTACTAGGGGGCCCGGTGGGGGCAGTTACTGACCCCTAGCGGAAGCGGATAAGACTGCTATGAGCCTGGGTGGGGGAGGGCCAGTTGCCGACCGCTAGCGGCAGCAGTAAGACTGCTGGGGAGACTGGTGGGGGCAGTTGCCGACCCCTAGCGGCAGTAGGTACGACTGAAGGGGATCCTGGGTGGGGGCAGTTGCCGACCCCTAGCGGCAGTAGGTCCGACTAATGGGGAGCCTGGGTGGGGGGGGCAGTGTCCGAGACCTAGCGGCAGCAGGTAAAACTACTAGGGGGCCTGGTGGGGGCAGTTGCCGAACCCTAGCGTCAGCGGATGAGACTGCTGGGTAGCCTGGGTGGGGGAGGGCCAGTTGCCGACCCCAAGCGGCAGCAGGTAAGACTGCTGGGGAGCCTGGTGGTGGCAGTTGCCGCCCCTAGCGGCAGTAGGTACTACTGATGGGGAGCCTGGGTGGGGGGGCTGTTGCCGAGACCTAGCGGCAGCAGGTAAAACTACTAGGGATCCTGGTGGGGGCAGGTGCCGACCCCTAGCAGCAGCGGCTAAGACTGCTGGGGAGCCTGGGTGGGGGAGGGCCAGTTGCCGACCCCTAGCTGCAGCAGGTAAGACTGCTGGGGAGCCTGGTGGGGGCAGTTGCCGACCCCTAGCGGCAGTAGGTACGACTGATGGGGAGCCTGGGTGGGGGGGCAGTTGCCGAGACCTAGCGGCAGCAGGTAAGACTACTAGGGGGCGTGGGGGGGACAGTTGCCGACCCCTAGTGGCAGCGGATAAGGATGCTGGGGAGCCTGGGTGGGGGAGGACCAGTTGCCGACCGCTAGCGTCAGAAGGTAAGACTGCTGGGGAGCCTGGTTGGGGCAGTTGCCGACCCCTATCGGCAGTAGGTACGACTGATGGGGAGCCTGGGTGGGGGGGCAGTTGCCGAGACCTAGCGGCAGCAGGGAAGACTACTAGGGGGCCTGGTGTGGGCAGTTGCCGGCCCCTAGCGGCAGCGGATACGGATGCTGGGGAGCCTGGGTGGGGAAGGGCCAGTTGCCGACCCCTAGCGGCAGTAGGTAAGACTGCTGGGGAGCCTGGTGGGGGCAGTTGCCGACCCCTAGAGGCAGTAGGTACGACTGATGGGGAGCCTGGGTGGGGGGGCAGTTGCCGAGACCTAGCGGCAGCAGGTAACACTACTAGGGGGCCTGGTGGGAGCAGTTGCCGACCCCTAGCGGCAGCGGATAAGACTGCTGGGGAGCCTGGGTGAGGGAGGGCCAGTTGCCGACCCCTAGCGGCAGCAGGTAAGACTGCTGGGGAGCCTGGTGGGGGCAGTTACCGACCCCTAGCGGCAGTAGGTACGACTGATGGGGAGCCTGGGTGGGGGGGGCAGTTGCTGAGACCTAGCGGCAGCAGGTAAGACTACTAGGGGGCCACGTGGGGGCAGTTGCCGACCCTTAGCGGCAGCGGATAAGGATGCTGGGGAGCCTGGGTGGGGGGAGGGCCAGTTGCCGACCCCTAGTGGCAGCATGTAAGACTGCTGGGGAGCCTGGTGGGGGCAGTTGCCGCCCCTAGCGGCAGTAGGTACGACTGAAGAGGATCCTGGGTAGGGCGGCAGATGCCGAGGCCTAGCGGCAGCAGGTAAGACTACTAGGGGGCCTGGTGGGGGCAGTTGCCGACCCCTAGCGGCAGCGGATAAGACTGCTGGGGAGTCTAGGAGGGGGAGGGCCAGTTGCCGACCCCTAGTGGCAGCAGGTAAGACTGCTGGGGAGCCTGGTGGGGGCAGTTGCCGCCCCCTAGCGGCAGTAGGTACGACTGATGGGGAGTCTGGGTGGGGGGGAAGTTGCCGAGACCTAGCGGCAGCAGGTAAAATTACTAGGGGGCATGGTGGGGGCAGTTGCCGACCCCGAGCAGCAGCGGATAAGACTGCTGGGGAGCCTGGGTGGGGGAGGGCCAGTTTCCGACCCCTAGCGGCAACAGATATGACTGCTGGGTAGCATGTGTGGGGGAGGGCCAGTTGCCGACCCCTAGCGGCAGCAGGTAAGACTGCTGGGGAGCCTGGTGGGGGCAGTTGCCGACCCCTAGAGGCAGTAGGTACGACTGATAGGGAGCCTGGGTGAGGGGGCAGTTGCCGAGACCTAGCGGCAGCAGGTCACACTACTAGGGCGCCTGGTGGGAGCAGTTGCCGATCCCTAGCGGCAGCGGATAAGACTGCTGGGGAGCCTGGGTGAGGGAGGGCCAGTTGCCGACCCCTAGCGGCAGCAGGTAAGACTGCTGGGGAGCCTGGTGGGGGCAGTTGCCGACCCCTAGCGGCAGTAGGTACGACTGATGGGCAGCCTGGGTGGGGGGCAGTTGCCGAGACCTAGCGGCAGCAGGTAAGACTACTAGGGGGCCTGGTGGGGGCAGTTGCCGACCCCTTGTGGCAGCGGATAAGGATGCTGGGGAGCCTGGGTGGGGGAGGGCCAGTTGCCGATTCCTAGCGGCAGCAGGTAAGACTGCTGTGGAGCCTGGTGGGGGCAGTTGCCGACCCCTAGCTGCAGTAGGTACGACTGATGGGGAGCCTGGGTGGGGAGGGAAGTTGCCGAGACCTAGCGGCAGCTGGTAAAACTACTAGGGGTTTTGGTGGGGGCAGTTGCCGGGCCCTAGCGGCAGCGGATAAGACTGCTGGGTAGCCTGGGTGGGGGAGGGCCAGTTGCCGACCCCTAGCGGCAGCAGGTAAGACTGCTGGGAAGCCTGGTGGTGGAAGTTGCCGACCCCTAGCGGCAGTAGGTACGACTGTTGGGGAGCCTGGGTGGGGGGGCAGTTGCCGAGAGCTAGGGCAGCAGGTAACACTACTAGGGGGCCTGGTGGGGGCAGTTGCCCACCCCTAGCGGAAGCGGATAAGACTGCTGGGGAGCCTGGGTGAGGGAGGCCCAGTTGCCGACCCCTAGCGGCAGCAGATAAGACTGCTGGGGAGCCTGGTGGGGGCACTTGCCGACCCCTAGTGGCAGTAGGTACGACCGATGTTGAGCCAGGGTGGGGGGGCAGTTGCCGAGACCTAGGGCAGCAGGTAACACTACTAGGGGGCCTGGTGGGGGCAGTTGCCCACCCCTAGCGGAAGCGGATAAGACTGCTGGGGAGCCTGGGTGAGGGAGGCCCAGTTGCCGACCCCTAGCGGCAGCAGATAAGACTGCTGGGGAGCCTGGTGGGGGCACTTGCCGACCCCTAGTGGCAGTAGGTACGACCGATGGGGAGCCTGGGTGGGGGGGCTGTTGCCGAGACCTAGCGGCAGCAGGTAAGACTATTAGGGGGCCTGGTGGGGGCAGTTGCCGACCCTTAGTGGCAGCGGATAAGGATGCTGTGGGAGCCTGGGTGGGGGAGGGCCAGTTGCCGACCACTAGTGGCAGCAGGTAAGACTGCTGGGGAGCCTGGTGGGGGCAGTTGACGACCCCTAGCGGCAGTAGGTATGACTGATGGGGAGCCTGGGTGGGGGGGCTGTTGCCGAGACCTAGCGGCAGCATATAAAACTACTAGGGGGTCCGGTGGGGGCAGTTACTGACCCCTAGCGGAAGCGGATAAGACTGCTATGAGCCTGGGTGGGGGAGGGCCAGTTGCCGACCGCTAGCGGCAGCAGGTAAGTCTGCTGGGGAGACTGGTGGGGGCAGTTGCCGACCCCTAGCGGCAGTAGGTACGACTGAAGGGGATCCTGGGTAGGGGGGCAGTTGCCGAGACCTAGCGGCAGCAGGTAAGACTACTAGGGGGCCTAGTGGGGGCAGTTGCCGACCCCTAGCGGCAGCGGATAAGACTGCTGGGGAGTCTGGGAGGGGGAGGGCCAGTTGCCGACCCCCAGTGGCAGCATGTAAGACTGCTGGGGAGCCTGGTGGGGGCAGTTGCCGACCCCTAGCGGCAGCAGGTACGACTGCTGGGGAGCCTGGTGGGGGCAGTTGCCGACCTCTAACGGCAGTAGGTACGACTGATGGGGAGCCTGGGTGGGGGGGCAGTTGCCGAGACCTAGCGGCAGCAGGTAAGACTGCTGGGGAGCCTGGTGGGGGCAGTTGCCGACCCCTAGCGGCAGTAGGTCCGACTGATGGGGAGCCTGGGTGGGGGGGGCAGTGTCCGAGACCTAGCGGCAGAAGGTAAAACTACTAGGGGGCCTGGTGGGGGCAGTTGCCGAACCCTAGCGTCAGCGGATGAGACTGCTGGGTAGCCTGGGTGGGGGAGGGCCAGTTGCCGACCCCAAGCGGCAGCAGGTAAGACTGCTGGGGAGCCTGGTGGTGGCAGTTGCCGCCCCTAGCGGCAGTAGGTACTACTGATGGGGAGCCTGGGTGGGGGGGCTGTTGCCGAAACCTAGCGGCAGCAGGTAAAACTACTAGGGGGCCTGGTGGGGGCAGTTGCCGACCCCTAGCGGCAGAAGGTACGACTGATGGGGAGCCTGGGTGGGAGGGGCAGTTGCCGAGACCTAGCGGCAGCAGGTAAGACTACTAGGGGGCCTGGTGGGGGCAGTTGCCGACCCGTAGCGGCAGTAGGTACGACAGATGGGGAGCCTGGGTGGGGGGGGGGGGGCAGTTGCCGAGATCTAGCGGCAGCAGGTAAAACAACTAGGGGGCCTGGTGGGGGCAGTTGCCGACCCCTAGCGGCAGTAGGTACGACTGATGGGGAGCCTGGGTGGGGGGGCAGTTGCCGAGACCTAGCGGCAGCAGGTAAAACAACTAGGGGGCCTGGTGGGGGCAGTTGCCGACCCCTAGCGGCAGTAGGTACGACTGATGGGGAGCCTGGGTGGGAGGGGCAGTTGCCGACCCCTATCGGCAGCGGATACGGATGCTGGGGAGCCTGGGTGGGGGAGGGCCAGTTACCGACCGCTACCGGCAGCAGGTAAGATGGCTGGGGAGCATGGTGGGGGCAGTTGCCGACCCCTAGCGGCAGTAGGTACGACTGATGGGGAGACTGGGTGGGGGGGCAGTTGCCGAGACCTAGCGGCAGCAGGTAAAACTACTAGGGGGCCTGGTGGGGGCAGTTGCCGACCCCTAGTGGCAGTAGGTACGACTGATGGGGAGCCTGGGTGGGAGGGGCAGTTGCCGAGACCTAGCGGCAGCAGGTAAGACTACTAGGGGGCCTGGTGGGGGCAGTTGCCGACCCCTATCGGCAGAGGATACGGATGCTGGGGAGCCTGGGTGGGGGAGGGCCAGTTACCGACCGCTACCGGCAGCAGGTAAGACTGCTGGGGAGCATTGTGGGGGCAGTTGCCGACCCCTAGCGGCAGTAGGTACGACTGATGGGGAGCCTGGGTGGGGGGCAGTTGCCGAGACCTAGCGGCAGCAGGTAACACTACTAGGGGGCCTGGTGGGGGCAGTTGCCGACCCATAGCAGCAGTAGGTACGACTGATGGGGAGCCTGGGTGGGGGGGGGGGCAGTGTCCGAGACCTAGCGGCAGCAGGTAAAACTACTAGGGGGCCTGGTGGGGGCAGTTGCCGACCCCTAGCGTCAGCGGATGAGACTGCTGGGTAGCCTGGGTGGGGGAGGGCAAGTTGCCGACCCCAAGCGGCAGCAGGTAAGACTGCTGGGACCCTGGTGGTGGCAGTTGTCGCCCCTAGCGGCAGTAAGGTAAGACTGATGGGGAGCCTGGGTGGGGGGGCTGTTGCCGAGACCTAGCGGCAGCAGGTAAAACTACTAGGGGGCCTGGTGGGGGCAGTTGCCGACCCCTAGCGGCAGTAGGTACGACTGATGGGGAGCCTGGGTGGGAGGGGCAGTTGCCGAGACCTAGCGGCAGCAGGTAAGACTACTAGGGGACTGGTGGGGGCAGTTGCCGACCCCTAGCGGCAGTAGGTACGACTGATGGGGAGCCTGGGTGGGGGGGGGGGGCAGTTGCCGAGACCTAGCAGCAGCAGGTAAAACAACTAGGGGGCCTGGTGAGGGAAGTTGCCGACCCCTAGCGGCAGCGGATACGGATGCTGGGGAGCCTGGGTGGGGGGGCTGTTGCCGAGACCTAGCGGCAGCAGGTAAGACTATTAGGGGGCCTGGTGGGGGCAGTTGCCGACCCTCAGTGGCAGCGGATAAGGATGCTGTGGGAGCCTGGGTGGGGGAGGGCCAGTTGCCGACCCCTATTGGCAGCAGGTAAGACTGCTGGGGAGCCTGGTGGGGGCAGTTGACGACCACTAGCGGAAGTAGGTACGACTGATGGGGAGCCTGGTTGGGGGGGCAGTTGCCGAGACCTAGCGGCAGCAGGTAACACTACTAGGGGGCCCGGTTGGGGCAGTTACCGACCCTAGCGGCAGCGGATAAGACTGCTATGAGCCTGGGCGGGGGAGGGCCAGTTGCCGACCCCTAGCGGCAGCAGGTAAGACTGCTGGGGAGCCTGGTGGGGGCAGTTGCCGACCCCTAGCGGCAGTAGGTACGACTGATGGGGAGCCTGGGTGGGGGGGGGCAGTGTCCGAGACCTAGCGGCAGAAGGTAAAACTACTAGGGGGCCTGGTGGGGGCAGTTGCCGACCCCTAGCGTCAGCGGATGAGACCGCTGGGTAGCCTGGGTGGGGGAGGGCCAGTTGCCGACCCCAAGCGGCAGCAGGTAAGACTGCTGGGGAGCCTGGTGGTGGCAGTTGCCGCCCCTAGCGGCAGTAGGTACTACTGATGGGGAGCCTGGGTGGGGGGGCTGTTGCCGAGACCTATCGGCAGCAGGTAAAACTACTAGGGGGCCTGGTGGGGGCAGTTGCCGACCCCTAGCGTCAGCGGATGAGACCGCTGGGTAGCCTGGGTTGGGGAGGGCCAGTTGCCGACCCCAAGCGGCAGCAGGTAAGACTGCTGGGGAGCCTGGTGGTGGCAGTTGCCGCCCCTAACGGCAGTAGGTACTACTGATGGGCAGCCTGGGTGGGGGGGCTGATGCCGAGACCTAGCGGCAGCAGGTATAACTACTAGGGTGCCTGGTGGGGGCAGTTGCCGACCCCTAGCGTCAGCGGATGAGACTGCTGTGTAGCCTGGGTGGGGGAGGGCCAGTTGCCGACACCAAGCGGCAGCAGGTAAGACTGCTGGGGATACTGGTGGTGGCAGTTGCCGCCCCTAGCGGCAGTAGGTACTACTGGGGGGAGCCTGGGTGGGGGGGCAGTTGTCGAGACCTAGCGGCAGCAGGTAAAACTACTAGGGGGCCTGGTGGGGGCAGTTGCCGAACCCTAGCGTCAGCGGATGAGACCGCTGGGAAGCCTGAGTGGGGGAGGGCCAGTTGCCGACCCCAAGCGGCAGCAGGTAAGACTGCTGGGGAGCCTGGTGGTGGCAGTTGCCGCCCCTAGCGGCAGTAGGTAAGACTGATGGGGAGCCTGGGTGGGGGGGCACTTGCCGACACCTAGCGGCAGCAGGTAAGACTACTAGGGGGCCTGGTGAGGGCAGTTGCCGACCCCTAGCGGCAGTAGGTACGACTGATGGGGAGCGTGGGTGGGGGGGGGCAGTTGCCGAGACCTAGCGGCAGCAGGTAAAACAACTAGGGGGCCTGGTGGGGGCAGTTGCCGACCCCTAGCGTCAGCGGATGAGACTGCTGGGTAGCCTGGGTGGGGGAGGGCCAGTTGCCGACCCCAAGCGGCAGCAGGTAAGACTGCTGGGGAGCCTGGTGGTGGCAGTTGCCGCCCCTAGCGGCAGTAGGTACTACTGATGGGGAGCCTGGGTGGGGGGGCTGTTGCCGAGACCTAGCGGCAGCAGGTAAAACTACTAGGGGGCCTGGTGGGGGCAGTTGCCGACCCCTAGCGTCAGCGGATGCGACTGCTGGGTAGCCTGGGTGGGGGAGGGCCAGTTGCCGACCCCAAGCGGCAGCAGGTAAGACTGCTGGGGAGCCTGGTGGTGGCAGTTGTCGCCCCTAGCGGCAGTAGGTAATACTGATGGGGAGCCTGGGTGGGGGGGGCTGTTGCCGAGACCTAGCGGCAGCAGGTAAAACTACTAGGGGGCCTGGTGAGGGCAGTTGCCGACCCCTAGCGGCAGTAGGTACGACTGATGGGGAGCCTGGGTGGGAGGGGCAGTTGCCGAGACCTAGCGGCAGCAGGTAAGACTACTAGGGGGCCTAATGGGGGCAGTTGCCGACCCCTAGCGGCAGTAGGTACGACTGATGGGGAGCCTGGGTGGGGGGGGGGCAGTTGCCGAGACCTAGCGGCAGCGGGTAAAACAACTAGGGGGCCTGGTGAGGGCAGTTGCCGACCCCTAGCGGCAGCGGATACTGATGCTGGGGAGCCTAGGTGGGGGAGGTCCAGTTACCGACCCCTAGCGGCAGCAGGTAAGACTGCTGGGGAGCCTGGTGGGGCAGTTGCCGACCCCTAGCGGCAGTAGGTACGACTGATGGGGAGCCTGGGTGGGGGGGGGGGCAGTGTCCGAGACCTAGCGGCAGCAGGTAAAACTAGTAGGGGCCTGGTGGGGGCAGTTGCCGACCCCTAGCGGCAGTAGGTACGACTGATGGGGAGCCTGGGTGGGAGGGGCAGTTGCCAAGACCTAGCGGCAGCAGGTAAGACTACTAGGGGTCCTGGTGGGGGCTACGACTGATGGGGAGCCTGGGTGGGAGGGGCAGTTGGCGAGACCTAGCGGCAGCAGGTAACACTACTAGGGGCCTGGTAGGGGCAGTTGCCGACCCCTAGCGGCAGCGGATACGGATGCTGGGGAGCCTGGGTGGGGGAGGGCCAGTTGCCGACCCCTAGTGGCAGCAGGTAAGACTGCTGGGGAACCTGGTGGGGGCAGTTGCCGACCCCTAGCAGCAGTAGGTACGACTGATGGGGAGCCTGGGTGGGGGGGCAGTTGCCGAGACCTAGCGGCAGCAGGTAACACTACTAGGGGCCTGGTGGGGGCAGTTACCGACCCCTAGCAGAAGCGGATAAGACTGCTGGGGAGCCTGGGTGAGGGAAGCCCAGTTGCCGACCCCTAGCGGCAGCAGATAAGACTGCTGGGGAGCCTGGTGGGGGCAGTTGCCGACCCCTAGCGGCAGTAGATACGACCGATGGGGAGCCTGTGTGGGGGGGGGGCAGTTGCCGAGACCTAGCGGCAGCAGGTAAGACTATTAGGGGGCCTGGTGGGGGCAGTTGCCGACCCTTAGTGGCAGCGGATAAGGATGCTGTGGGAACCTGGGTGGGGGAGGGCCAGTTGCCGACCCCTAGTGGCAGCAGGTAAGACTGCTGGGGAGCCTGGTGGGGGCAGTTGAAGACTCCTAGCGGCAGTAGGTACGACTGATGGGGAGCCTGGGTGGGGGGGCAGTTGCCGAGACCTAGCGGCAGCAGGTAAAACTACTAGGGGGCCCGGTGGGGGCAGTTACCGAACCCTAGCGGCAGCGAATAAGACTGCTATGAGCCTGGGTGGGGGAGGGCCAGTTGCCGACCCCTAGCGGCAGCAGGTAAGACTGCTGGGGAGCCTGGTGGGGGCAGTTGCCGACCCCTAGCGGCAGTAGGTACGACTGAAGGGGATCCTGGGTAGGGGGGCAGTTGCCGAGACCTAGCGGCAGCAAGTAAGACTACTAGGGGGCCTAGTGGGGGCAGTTGCCGACCCCTACCGGCAGCTGGTAAAATTACTAGGGGGCCTGGTGGGTGCAGTTGCCGACCCCTAGCGTCAGCGGATGAGACCGCTGGGTAGCCTGGGTGGGGGAGGGCCAGTTGCCGACCCCAAGCGGCAGCAGGTAAGACTGCTGGGGAGCCTGGTGGTGGCAGTTGCCGCCCCTAGCGGCAGTAGGTACTACTGATGGGGAGCCTGGGTGGGGGGGCTGTTGCCAAGACCTAGCGGCAGCAGGTAAATCTACTAGGGGGCCTGGTGGGGGCAGTTGCCGACCCCTAGCGTCAGCGGATGCGACTGCTGGGTTGCCTGGGTGGGGGAGGGCCAGTTGCCGACCCCAAGCGGCAGCAGGTAAGACTGCTGGGGAGCCTGGTGGTGGCAGTTGTCGCCCCTAGCGGCAGTAGGTAATACTGATGGGGAGCCTGGGTGGGGGGGCTGTTGCCGAGACCTAGCGGCAGCAGGTAAAACTACTAGGGGGCCTGGTGGGGGCAGTTGCCGACCCCTAGCGGCAGTAGGTACGACTGATGGGGAGCCTGGGTGGGAGGGGCAGTTGCCGAGACCTACCGGCAGCAGGTAAGACTACTAGGGGGCCTAATGGGGGCAGTTGCCGACCCCTAGCGGCAGTAGGTACGACTGATGGGGAGCTTGGGTGGGGGGGGGGGCAGTTGCCGAGACCTAGCGGCAGCAGGTAAAACAACTAGGGGGCCTGGTGGGGGCAGTTGCCGACCCCTAGTGGCAGCGGATAAGACTGCTGGGGAGCCTGGGTGGGGGAGGGCCTATTGCCGACCCCTAGCGGCAGCAGGTAAGACTGCTAGGGAGCCTGGTGGTGGCAGTTGCCGACCCCTAGCGGCAGTAGGTAGGACTGATGGGGAGCCTGGGTGGGGGGGGGCAGTTGCCGAGACCTAGCGGCAGCAGGTAAAACTACTAGGGGGCCTGGTGGGGGCAGTTGCCGACCCCTAGCGGCAGTAGCTACGACTGATGGGGAGCCTGGGTGGGAGGGGCAGTTGGCGAGACCTAGCGGCAGCAGGTAACACTACTAGGGGCCTGGTGGGGGCATTTGCCGACCCCTAGCGGCAGCGGATAAGGATGCTGGGGAGCCTGGGTGGGGGAGGGCCAGTTGCCGACCCCTAGCGGCAGCAGGTAAGACTGCTGGGGAACCTGGTTTTGGCAGTTGCCGACCCCTAGCGGCAGTAGGTACGACTGATGGGGAGCCTGGGTGGGGGGGGCAGTTGCCGAGACATAGCGGCAGCAGGTAACACTACTAGGGGCCTGGTGGGGGCAGTTACCGACCCCTAGCAGAAGCGGATAAGACTGCTGGGGAGCCTGGGTGAGGGAGGCCCAGTTGCCGACCCCTAGCGGCAGCAGATAAGACTGCTGGGGAGCCTAGTGGGGGCAGTTGCCGACCACTAGCGGCAGTAGGTACGACCGATGGGGAGCCTGGGTGGGGGGGGGCAGTTGCCGAGACCTAGCGGCAGCAGGTAAGACTATTAGGGGGCCTGGTGGGGGCAGTTGCCGACCCTTAGTGGCAGCGGATAAGGATGCTGTGGGAGCTTGGGTGGGGGAGGGCCAGTTGCCGACCCCTAGCGGCAGCAGATAAGACTGCTGGGGAGCCTGGTGGGGGCAGTTGACGACCCCTTGCGGCAGTAGGTACGACTGATGGGGAGCCTGGGTGGGGGGGCAGTTGCCGAGACCTAGCGGCAGCAGGTAAAACTACTAAGGGGCCCGGTGGGGGCAGTTACCGAACCCTAGCGGCAGCGGATAAGACTGCTATGAGCCTGGGTGGGGGAGGGCCAGTTGCCGACCCCTAGTGGCAGCAGGTAAGACTGCTGGGGAGCCTGGTGGGGGCAGTTGCCGACCCCTAGCGGCAGCAGGTACGACTGCTGGGGAGCCTGGTGGGGGCAGTTGCCGACCTCTAACGGCAGTAGGTGCGACTGATTGGGAGCCTGGGTGGGGGGGCAGTTGCCGAGACCTAACGGCAGTAGGTAAAATTACTAGGAGTTCCTGGTGGGGGCAGTTCCCGACCCCTAGCGGCAGCAGATAAGACTCTGGGGAGCCTGGGTTGTTGAGGGCCTGTTGCCAACCCCTAGCGGCAGCAGGTAAGACTGCTGTGGAGCCTGGTGGGGGCAGTTGCCGACCCCTAGCGGCATTAGGTACGACTGATGGGGAGCCTGGGTGGGGGGGCAGTTGCCGAGACCTAGCGGCAGCAGGTAAGACTGCTGGGGAGCCTGGTGGTGGCAGTTGCCGCCCCTAGCGGCAGTAGGTACTACTGATGGGGAGCCTGGGTGGGGGGGCTGTTGCCGAGACCTAGCAGCAGCAGGTAAAACTACTAGGGGGCCTGGTGGGGGCAGTTGCCGACCACTAGCGGCAGTAGCTACGACTGATGGGGAGCCTGGGTGGGAGGGGCAGTTGCCGAGACCTAGCGGCAGCAGGTAAGACTACTAGGGGGCCTGGTGGGGGCAGTTGCCGACCCCTAGCGGCAGCGGATACGGATGCTGGGGAGCCTGGGTGGGGGAGGTCCAGTTGCCGACCCCTAGCGGCAGCAGTTAAGACTGCTGGGGAACCTGGTGGGCGCAGTTGCCGACCCCTAGCGGCAGTAGGTACGACTGATGGGGAGCCTGGGTGGGGGGGGCAGTTGCCGAGACCTAGCGGCAGCAGGTAACACTACTAGGGGCCTGGTGGGGGCAGTTGCCGACCCCTAGCAGAAGCGGATGAGACTGCTGGGGAGCCTGGGTGAGGGAGGCCCAGTTGCCGACCCCAAGCGGCAGCAGATAAGACTGCTGGGGAGCCGGGTGGGGGCAGTTGCCGACCCCTAGCGGCAGTAGGTACGACCGATGGGGAGCCTGGGTGGGGGGGCAGTTGCCGAGACCTAGCGGCAGCAGGTAAGACTATTAGGGGGCCTGGTGGGGGCAGTAGCCGACCCTTAGTGGCAGCGGATAAGGATGCTGTGGGAGCCTGGGTGGGGGAGGGCCAGTTGCCGACCCCTAGTGGCAGCAGGTAAGACTGCTGGGGAGCCTGGTGGGGGCAGTTGACGACCCCTAGCGGCAGTAGGTACGACTGATGGGGAGCCTGGGTGGGGGGGCAGTTGCCGAAACCTAGCGACAGCAGGTAAAACTACTAGGGGGCCCGGTGGGGGCAGTTACCGACCCCTAGCGGCAGCGGATAAGACTGCTATGAGCCTGGGTGGGGAAGGGCCAGTTGCCGACCCCTAGCGGCAGCAGGTAAGACTTCTGGGGAGCCTGGTGAGGGGCAGTTGCCGACACCTAGCGGCAGTAGGTACGACTGATGGGGAGCCTTGGTGGGGGGGGGGCAGTTGCCGAGACCTAGCGGCAGCAGGTAAAACAACTAGGGGGCCTGGTGGGGGCAGTTGCCGACCCCTAGTGGCAGCGGTTAAGACTGCTGTGGAGCCTGGGTGGGGGAGGGCCAGTTGCCGATCCCTAGCGGCAGCAGGTAAGACTGCTAGGGAGCCTGGTGGTGGCAGTTGCTGACCCCTAGCGTCAGTAGGTACGACTGATGGGGAGCCTGGGTGGGGGGGCACTTGCCGAGACCTAGCGGCAGCAGGTAAAACTACTAGGGGGCCTGGTGGGGGCAGTTGCCGACCCCTAACGGCAGTAGGTACGACTGATGGGGAGCCTGGATGGGAGGGGCAGTTGCCGAGACCTAGCGGCAGCAGGTAACACTACTAGGGGCCTGGTGGGGGCAGTTGCCGACCCCTAGCAGAAGCGGATGAGACTGCTGGGGAGCCTGGGTGAGGGAGGCCCAGTTGCCGACCCCAAGCGGCAGCAGATAAGACTGCTGGGGAGCCGGGTGGGGGCAGTTGCCGACCCCTAGCGGCAGTAGGTACGACCGATGGGGAGCCTGGGTGGGGGGGCAGTTGCCGAGACCTAGCGGCAGCAGGTAAGACTATTAGGGGGCCTGGTGGGGGCAGTAGCCGACCCTTAGTGGCAGCGGATAAGGATGCTGTGGGAGCCTGGGTGGGGGAGGGCCAGTTGCCGACCCCTAGTGGCAGCAGGTAAGACTGCTGGGGAGCCTGGTGGGGGCAGTTGACGACCCCTAGCGGCAGTAGGTACGACTGATGGGGAGCCTGGGTGGGGGGGCAGTTGCCGAAACCTAGCGACAGCAGGTAAAACTACTAGGGGGCCCGGTGGGGGCAGTTACCGACCCCTAGCGGCAGCGGATAAGACTGCTATGAGCCTGGGTGGGGAAGGGCCAGTTGCCGACCCCTAGCGGCAGCAGGTAAGACTTCTGGGGAGCCTGGTGAGGGGCAGTTGCCGACACCTAGCGGCAGTAGGTACGACTGATGGGGAGCCTTGGTGGGGGGGGGGCAGTTGCCGAGACCTAGCGGCAGCAGGTAAAACAACTAGGGGGCCTGGTGGGGGCAGTTGCCGACCCCTAGTGGCAGCGGTTAAGACTGCTGTGGAGCCTGGGTGGGGGAGGGCCAGTTGCCGATCCCTAGCGGCAGCAGGTAAGACTGCTAGGGAGCCTGGTGGTGGCAGTTGCTGACCCCTAGCGTCAGTAGGTACGACTGATGGGGAGCCTGGGTGGGGGGGCACTTGCCGAGACCTAGCGGCAGCAGGTAAAACTACTAGGGGGCCTGGTGGGGGCAGTTGCCGACCCCTAACGGCAGTAGGTACGACTGATGGGGAGCCTGGATGGGAGGGGCAGTTGCCGAGACCTAGCGGCAGCAGGTAAGACTACTAGGGGGCCTGGTGGGGGCAGTTGCCGACCCCTAGCGGCAGTGGATAAGGATGCGGGGAGCCTGGGTGGGGGAGGGCCAGCTGCCGACCCCTAGCGGCAGCAGCTAAGACCGCTGGGGAGCCTGGTGGGGGCAGATGCCGAACCCCTAGCGGCAGTTGGTATGACTGATGGGGAGCCTGGGTGGGGGGGCAGTTGCCGAAACCTAGCGGCAGCAGGTAAAACTACTAGGGGGCCTGGTGGGGGCAGTTGCCGACCCCGAGCGGCAGCGGATAAGACTGCTGGGGAGCCTGGGTGGGGGAGGGCCAGTTGCCGACCCATAGCGGCAGCGGATAAGACTGCTGGGGAGCCTGTGTGGGGGAGGGCCAGTTGCCGTCCCATAGCGGCAGCAGGTAAGACTGCTGGGGAGCCTGGTGGTGGCAGTTGCCGACCCCTAGCGGAAGTAGGTACGACTGATGGGGAGCCTGGGTGGGGGGAGCAGTTGCCGAGAAATTGCGGCAGCAGGTAAGACTACTAGGGGGCCTGGTGGGGTCAGTTGCCGACACCTAGCGGCAGCGGATAAGGATGCTGGGGAGCCTGGGTGGGGGAGGGCCAGTTACCGACCGCTACCGGCAGCAGGTAAGACTGCTGGGGAGCATTGTGGGGGCAGTTGCCGACCCCTAGCGGCAGTAGGAACGACTGATGGGGAGCCTGGGTGGGGGGCAGTTGCCGAGACCTAGCGGCAGCAGGTAACACTACTAGGGGGCCTGTTGGGGGCAGTTGCCGACCCCTAGCGGAAGCGGAAAAGGCTGCTGCGGAGCCTGAGTGAGGGAGGCCCAGTTGCCGACCCCTAGCGGCAGCAGATAAGACTGCTGGGGAGCCTGGTGGGGGCAGTTGCCGACCCCTAGCGGCAGTAGGTACGACCGATGGGGAGACGGGGTGGGGGGGGCAGTTGCCGACACCTAGCGGCAGGAGGTAAGACTATTAGGGGGCCTGGTGGGGACAGTTGCTGACCCTTAGTGGCAGCGGATAAGGATGCTGTGGGAGCCTGGGTGGGGGAGGGCCAGTTGCCGACCCCTAGTGGCAGCAGGTAAGACTGCTGGGGAGCCTGGTGGGGGCAGTTGCCGACCTCTAACGGCTGTAGGTACGACTGATGGGGAGCCTGGGTGGGAAGGCAGTTGCCGAGACCTAACGGCAGTAGGTAAAACTACTAGGGGGCCTGGTGGGTACAGTTCCCGACCACTAGCGGCAGCGGATAAGACTCTGGGGAGCCTGGGTGGGGCAGGGCCAGTTGCCGACCCCTAGCGGCAGCAGGTAAGACTGCTGGGGAGCCTGGTGGGGGCAGTTGCCGACCCCTAGCGGCAGCAGGTAAGACTGCCGGGGAGCCTGGTTGGGGCAGTTTCCGACCCCTAGCGGCAGTAGGTACGACTGATGGGGAGCCTGGTTGGGGGGGTCAGTTGCCGAGACCTAGCGGCAGCAGGTAAGACTACTAGGGGGCCTGGTGGGGGCAGTTGCCGACCCATAGCAGCAGTAGGTACGACTGATGGGGAGCCTGGGTGGGGGGGGGGGGGCAGTGTCCGAGACCTAGCGGCAGCAGGTAAAACTACTAGGGGGCCTGGTGGGGGCAGTTGCCGACCCCTAGCGTCAGCGGATGAGACTGCTGGGTAGCCTGGGTGGGGGAGGGCAAGTTGCCGACCCCAAGCGGCAGCAGGTAAGACTGCTGGGACCCCGGTGGTGGCAGTTGTCGCCCCTAGCGGCAGTAAGGTAAGACTGATGGGGAGCCTGGGTGGGGGGGCTGTTGCCGAGACCTAGCGGCAGCAGGTAAAACTACTAGGGGGCCTGGTGGGGGCAGTTGCCGACCCCTAGCGGCAGTAGGTACGACTGATGGGGAGCCTGGGTGGGAGGGGCAGTTGCCGAGACCTAGCGGCAGCAGGTAAGACTACTAGGGGACTGGTGGGGGCAGTTGCCGACCCCTAGCGGCAGTAGGTACGACTGATGGGGAGCCTGGGTGGGGGGGGGGGCAGTTGCCGAGACCTAGCAGCAGCAGGTAAAACAACTAGGGGGCCTGGTGAGGGAAGTTGCCGACCCCTAGCGGCAGCGGATACGGATGCTGGGGAGCCTGGGTGGGGGGGTTGTTGCCGAGACCTAGCGGCAGCAGGTAAGACTATTAGGGGGCCTGGTGGGGGCAGTTGCCGACCCTCAGTGGCAGCGGATAAGGATGCTGTGGGAGCCTGGGTGGGGGAGGGCCAGTTGCCGACCCCTATTGGCAGCAGGTAAGACTGCTGGGGAGCCTGGTGGGGGCAGTTGACGACCACTAGCGGAAGTAGGTACGACTGATGGGGAGCCTGGTTGGGGGGGCAGTTGCCGAGACCTAGCGGCAGCAGGTAACACTACTAGGGGGCCCGGTTGGGGCAGTTACCGACCCTAGCGGCAGCGGATAAGACTGCTATGAGCCTGGGCGGGGGAGGGCCAGTTGCCGACCCCTAGCGGCAGCAGGTAAGACTGCTGGGGAGCCTGGTGGGGGCAGTTGCCGACCCCTAGCGGCAGTAGGTACGACTGATGGGGAGCCTGGGTGGGGGGGGGGCAGTGTCCGAGACCTAGCGGCAGAAGGTAAAACTACTAGGGGGCCTGGTGGGGGCAGTTGCCGACCCCTAGCGTCAGCGGATGAGACCGCTGGGTAGCCTGGGTGGGGGAGGGCCAGTTGCCGACCCCAAGCGGCAGCAGGTAAGACTGCTGGGGAGCCTGGTGGTGGCAGTTGCCGCCCCTAGCGGCAGTAGGTACTACTGATGGGGAGCCTGGGTGGGGGGGCTGTTGCCGAGACCTATCGGCAGCAGGTAAAACTACTAGGGGGCCTGGTGGGGGCAGTTGCCGACCCCTAGCGTCAGCGGATGAGACCGCTGGGTAGCCTGGGTTGGGGAGGGCCAGTTGCCGACCCCAAGCGGCAGCAGGTAAGACTGCTGGGGAGCCTGGTGGTGGCAGTTGCCGCCCCTAACGGCAGTAGGTACTACTGATGGGCAGCCTGGGTGGGGGGGCTGATGCCGAGACCTAGCGGCAGCAGGTATAACTACTAGGGTGCCTGGTGGGGGCAGTTGCCGACCCCTAGCGTCAGCGGATGAGACTGCTGTGTAGCCTGGGTGGGGGAGGGCCAGTTGCCGACACCAAGCGTCAGCAGGTAAGACTGCTGGGGATACTGGTGGTGGCAGTTGCCGCCCCTAGCGGCAGTAGGTACTACTGGGGGGAGCCTGGGTGGGGGGGCAGTTGTCGAGACCTAGCGGCAGCAGGTAAAACTACTAGGGGGCCTGGTGGGGGCAGTTGCCGAACCCTAGCGTCAGCGGATGAGACCGCTGGGAAGCCTGAGTGGGGGAGGGCCAGTTGCCGACCCCAAGCGGCAGCAGGTAAGACTGCTGGGGAGCCTGGTGGTGGCAGTTGCCGCCCCTAGCGGTAGTAGGAAAGACTGATGGGGAGCCTGGGTGGGGGGGCACTTGCCGACACCTAGCGGCAGCAGGTAAGACTACTAGGGGGCCTGGTGAGGGCAGTTGCCGACCCCTAGCGGCAGTAGGTACGACTGATGGGGAGCCTGGGTGGGGGGGGGCAGTTGCCGAGACCTAGCGGCAGCAGGTAAAACAACTAGGGGGCCTGGTGGGGGCAGTTGCCGACCCCTAGCGTCAGCGGATGAGACTGCTGGGTAGCCTGGGTGGGGGAGGGCCAGTTGCCGACCCCAAGCGGCAGCAGGTAAGACTGCTGGGGAGCCTGGTGGTGGCAGTTGCCGCCCCTAGCGGCAGTAGGTACTACTGATGGGGAGCCTGGGTGGGGGGGCTGTTGCCGAGACCTAGCGGCAGCAGGTAAAACTACTAGGGGGCCTGGTGGGGGCAGTTGCCGACCCCTAGCGTCAGCGGATGCGACTGCTGGGTAGCCTGGGTGGGGGAGGGCCAGTTGCCGACCCCAAGCGGCAGCAGGTAAGACTGCTGGGGAGCCTGGTGGTGGCAGTTGTCGCCCCTAGCGGCAGTAGGTAATACTGATGGGGAGCCTGGGTGGGGGGGCTGTTGCCAAGACCTAGCGGCAGCAGGTAAAACTACTAGGGGGCCTGGTGAGGGCAGTTGCCGACCCCTAGCGGCAGTAGGTACGACTGATGGGGAGCCTGGGTGGGAGGGGCAGTTGCCGAGACCTAGCGGCAGCAGGTAAGACTACTAGGGGGCCTAATGGGGGCAGTTGCCGACCCCTAGCGGCAGTAGGTACGACTGATGGGGAGCCTGGGTGGGGGGGGGGCAGTTGCCGAGACCTAGCGGCAGCAGGTAAAACAACTAGGGGGCCTGGTGAGGGCAGTTGCCGACCCCTAGCGGCAGCGGATACGGATGCTGGGGAGCCTGGGTGGGGGAGGTCCAGTTACCGACCCCTAGCGGCAGCAGGTAAGACTGCTGGGGAGCCTGGTGGGGCAGTTGCCGACCCCTAGCGGCAGTAGGTACGACTGATGGGGAGCCTGGGTGGGGGGGGGGGGGGCAGTGTCCGAGACCTAGCGGCAGCAGGTAAAACTAGTAGGGGCCTGGTGGGGGCAGTTCCCGACCCCTAGCGGCAGTAGGTACGACTGATGGGGAGCCTGGGTGGGAGGGGCAGTTGCCAAGACCTAGCGGCAGCAGGTAAGACTACTAGGGGTCCTGGTGGGGGCTACGACTGATGGGGAGCCTGGGTGGGAGGGGCAGTTGGCGAGACCTAGCGGCAGCAGGTAACACTACTAGGGGCCTGGTAGGGGCAGTTGCCGACCCCTAGCGGCAGCGGATACGGATGCTGGGGAGCCTGGGTGGGGGAGGGCCAGTTGCCGACCCCTAGTGGCAGCAGGTAAGACTGCTGGGGAACCTGGTGGGGGCAGTTGCCGACCCCTAGCAGCAGTAGGTACGACTGATGGGGAGCCTGGGTGGGGGGGCAGTTGCCGAGACCTAGCGGCAGCAGGTAACACTACTAGGGGCCTGGTGGGGGCAGTTACCGACCCCTAGCAGAAGCGGATAAGACTGCTGGGGAGCCTGGGTGAGGGAAGCCCAGTTGCCGACCCCTAGCGGCATCAGATAAGACTGCTGGGGAGCCTGGTGGGGGCAGTTGCCGACCCCTAGCGGCAGTAGATACGACCGATGGGGAGCCTGTGTGGGGGGGGGGCAGTTGCCGAGACCTAGCGGCAGCAGGTAAGACTATTAGGGGGCCTGGTGGGGGCAGTTGCCGACCCTTAGTGGCAGCGGATAAGGATGCTGTGGGAACCTGGGTGGGGGAGGGCCAGTTGCCGACCCCTAGTGGCAGCAGGTAAGACTGCTAGGGAGCCTGGTGGGGGCAGTTGAAGACTCCTAGCGGCAGTAGGTACGACTGATGGGGAGCCTGGGTGGGGGGGCAGTTGCCGAGACCTAGCGGCAGCAGGTAAAACTACTAGGGGGCCCGGTGGGGGCAGTTACCGAACCCTAGCGGCAGCGAATAAGACTGCTATGAGCCTGGGTGGGGGAGGGCCAGTTGCCGACCCCTAGCGGCAGCAGGTAAGACTGCTGGGGAGCCTGGTGGGGGCAGTTGCCGACCCCTAGCGGCAGTAGGTACGACTGAAGGGGATCCTGGGTAGGGGGGCAGTTGCCGAGACCTAGCGGCAGCAAGTAAGACTACTAGGGGGCCTAGTGGGGGCAGTTGCCGACCCCTACCGGCAGCTGGTAAAATTACTAGGGGGCCTGGTGGGTGCAGTTGCCGACCCCTAGCGTCAGCGGATGAGACCGCTGGGTAGCCTGGGTGGGGGAGGGCCAGTTGCCGACCCCAAGCGGCAGCAGGTAAGACTGCTGGGGAGCCTGGTGGTGGCAGTTGCCGCCCCTAGCGGCAGTAGGTACTACTGATGGGGAGCCTGGGTGGGGGGGCTGTTGCCAAGACCTAGCGGCAGCAGGTAAATCTACTAGGGGGCCTGGTGGGGGCAGTTGCCGACCCCTAGCGTCAGCGGATGCGACTGCTGGGTTGCCTGGGTGGGCGAGGGCCAGTTGCCGACCCCAAGCGGCAGCAGGTAAGACTGCTGGGGAGCCTGGTGGTGGCAGTTGTCGCCCCTAGCGGCAGTAGGTAATACTGATGGGGAGCCTGGGTGGGGGGGCTGTTGCCGAGACCTAGCGGCAGCAGGTAAAACTACTAGGGGGCCTGGTGGGGGCAGTTGCCGACCCCTAGCGGCAGTAGGTACGACTGATGGGGAGCCTGGGTGGGAGGGGCAGTTGCCGAGACCTACCGGCAGCAGGTAAGACTACTAGGGGGCCTAATGGGGGCAGTTGCCGACCCCTAGCGGCAGTAGGTACGACTGATGGGGAGCTTGGGTGGGGGGGGGGGGCAGTTGCCGAGACCTAGCGGCAGCAGGTAAAACAACTAGGGGGCCTGGTGGGGGCAGTTGCCGACCCCTAGTGGCAGCGGATAAGACTGCTGGGGAGCCTGGGTGGGGGAGGGCCTATTGCCGACCCCTAGCGGCAGCAGGTAAGACTGCTAGGGAGCCTGGTGGGGGCAGTTGCCGACCCCTAGCGGCAGTAGCTACGACTGATGGGGAGCCTGGGTGGGAGGGGCAGTTGGCGAGACCTAGCGGCAGCAGGTAACACTACTAGGGGCCTGGTGGGGGCATTTGCCGACCCCTAGCGGCAGCGGATAAGGATGCTGGGTAGCCTGGGTGGGGGAGGGCCAGTTGCCGACCCCTAGCGGCAGCAGGTAAGACTGCTGGGGAACCTGGTTTGGGCAGTTGCCGACCCCTAGCGGCAGTAGGTACGACTGATGGGGAGCCTGGGTGGGGGGGCAGTTGCCGAGACATAGCGGCAGCAGGTAACACTACTAGGGGCCTGGTGGGGGCAGTTACCGACCCCTAGCAGAAGCGGATAAGACTGCTGGGGAGCCTGGGTGAGGGAGGCCCAGTTGCCGACCCCTAGCGGCAGCAGTTAAGACTGCTGGGGAGCCTGGTGGGGGCAGTTGCCGACCACTAGCGGCAGTAGGTACGACCGATGGGGAGCCTGGGTGGGGGGGGCAGTTGCCGAGACCTAGCGGCAGCAGGTAAGACTATTAGGGGGCCTGGTGGGGGCAGTTGCCGACCCTTAGTGGCAGCGGATAAGGATGCTGTGGGAGCCTGGGTGGGGGAGGGCCAGTTGCCGACCCCTAGCGGCAGCAGATAAGACTGCTGGGGAGCCTGGTGGGGGCAGTTGACGACCCCTTGCGGCAGTAGGTACGACTGATGGGGAGCCTGGGTGGGGGGGCAGTTGCCGAGACCTAGCGGCAGCAGGTAAAACTACTAAGGGGCCCGGTGGGGGCAGTTACCGAACCCTAGCGGCAGCGGATAAGACTGCTATGAGCCTGGGTGGGGGAGGGCCAGTTGCCGACCCCTAGTGGCAGCAGGTAAGACTGCTGGGGAGCCTGGTGGGGGCAGTTGCCGACCCCTAGCGGCAGCAGGTACGACTGCTGGGGAGCCTGGTGGGGGCAGTTGCCGACCTCTAACGGCAGTAGGTGCGACTGATTGGGAGCCTGGGTGGGGGGGCAGTTGCCGAGACCTAACGGCAGTAGGTAAAATTACTAGGAGTTCCTGGTGGGGGCAGTTCCCGACCCCTAGCGGCAGCGGATAAGACTCTGGGGAGCCTGGGTTGGGGAGGGCCTGTTGCCGACCCCTAGCGGCAGCAGGTAAGACTGCTGTGGAGCCTGGTGGGGGCAGTTGCCGACCCCTAGCGGCATTAGGTACGACTGATGGGGAGCCTGGGTGGGGGGGCAGTTGCCGAGACCTAGCGGCAGCAGGTAAGACTGCTGGGGAGCCTGGTGGTGGCAGTTGCCGCCCCTAGCGGCAGTAGGTACTACTGATGGGGAGCCTGGGTGGGGGGGCTGTTGCCGAGACCTAGCAGCAGCAGGTAAAACTACTAGGGGGCCTGGTGGGGGCAGTTGCCGACCACTAGCGGCAGTAGCTACGACTGATGGGGAGCCTGGGTGGGAGGGGCAGTTGCCGAGACCCAGCGGCAGCAGGTAAGACTACTAGGGGGCCTGGTGGGGGCAGTTGCCGACCCCTAGCGGCAGCGGATACGGATGCTGGGGAGCCTGGGTGGGGGAGGTCCAGTTGCCGACCCCTAGCGGCAGCAGTTAAGACTGCTGGGGAACCTGGTGGGCGCAGTTGCCGACCCCTAGCGGCAGTAGGTACGACTGATGGGGAGCCTGGGTGGGGGGGCAGTTGCCGAGACCTAGCGGCAGCAGGTAACACTACTAGGGGCCTGGTGGGGGCAGTTGCCGACCCCTAGCAGAAGCGGATGAGACTGCTGGGGAGCCTGGGTGAGGGAGGCCCAGTTGCCGACCCCAAGCGGCAGCAGATAAGACTGCTGGGGAGCCGGGTGGGGGCAGTTGCCGACCCCTAGCGGCAGTAGGTACGACCGATGGGGAGCCTGGGTGGGGGGGCAGTTGCCGAGACCTAGCGGCAGCAGGTAAGACTATTAGGGGGCCTGGTGGGGGCAGTAGCCGACCCTTAGTGGCAGCGGATAAGGATGCTGTGGGAGCCTGGGTGGGGGAGGGCCAGTTGCCGACCCCTAGTGGCAGCAGGTAAGACTGCTGGGGAGCCTGGTGGGGGCAGTTGACGACCCCTAGCGGCAGTAGGTACGACTGATGGGGAGCCTGGGTGGGGGGGGGCAGTTGCCGAAACCTAGCGACAGCAGGTAAAACTACTAGGGGGCCCGGTGGGGGCAGTTACCGACTCCTAGCGGCAGCGGATAAGACTGCTATGAGCCTGGGTGGGGAAGGGCCAGTTGCCGACCCCTAGCGGCAGCAGGTAAGACTTCTGGGGAGCCTGGTGAGGGGCAGTTGCCGACACCTAGCGGCAGTAGGTACGACTGATAGGGAGCCTTGGTGGGGGGGGGGGGGCAGTTGCCGAGACCTAGCGGCAGCAGGTAAAACAACTAGGGGGCCTGGTGGGGGCAGTTGCCGACCCCTAGTGGCAGCGGTTAAGACTGCTGTGGAGCCTGGGTGGGGGAGGGCCAGTTGCCGATCCCTAGCGGCAGCAGGTAAGACTGCTAGGGAGCCTGGTGGTGGCAGTTGCTGACCCCTAGCGTCAGTAGGTACGACTGATGGGGAGCCTGGGTGGGGGGGCACTTGCCGAGACCTAGCGGCAGCAGGTAAAACTACTAGGGGGCCTGGTGGGGGCAGTTGCCGACCCCTAACGGCAGTAGGTACGACTGATGGGGAGCCTGGATGGGAGGGGCAGTTGCCGAGACCTAGCGGCAGCAGGTAAGACTACTAGGGGGCCTGGTGGGGGCAGTTGCCGACCCCTAGCGGCAGTGGATAAGGATGCGGGGAGCCTGGGTGGGGGAGGGCCAGCTGCCGACCCCTAGCGGCAGCAGCTAAGACCGCTGGGGAGCCTGGTGGGGGCAGTTGCCGACCCCTAGCGGCAGTTGGTATGACTGATGGGGAGCCTGGGTGGGGGGGCAGTTGCCGAAACCTAGCGGCAGCAGGTAAAACTACTAGGGGGCCTGGTGGGGGCAGTTGCCGACCCCGAGCGGCAGCGGATAAGACTGCTGGGGAGCCTGGGTGGGGGAGGGCCAGTTGCCGACCCATAGCGGCAGCGGATAAGACTGCTGGGGAGCCTGTGTGGGGGAGGGCCAGTTGCCGTCCCATAGCGGCAGCAGGTAAGACTGCTGGGGAGCCTGGTGGTGGCAGTTGCCGACCCCTAGCGGAAGTAGGTACGACTGATGGGGAGCCTGGGTGGGGGGAGCAGTTGCCGAGAAATTGCGGCAGCAGGTAAGACTACTAGGGGGCCTGGTGGGGTCAGTTGCCGACACCTAGCGGCAGCGGATAAGGATGCTGGGGAGCCTGGGTGGGGGAGGGCCAGTTGCCGACCCCAAGCGGCAGCAGGTAAGAATGCTGGGGAGCCTGGTGGGGGCAGTAGCCGACCCCTAGCGGCAGTAGGTACGACTGATGGGGAGCCTGGGTGGGGGGGGCAGTTGCCAAGACCTAGCGGCAGCAGGTAAGACTACTAGGGGGCCTGGTGGGGGAAGTTGCCGACCCCTAGCGGCAGCGGATAAGTCTGGTGGGGAGCCTGGGAGGGGGAGGGCCAGTTGCAGACCCCTAGCGGCAACAGGTAATACTCCTGGGGAGCCTGGTGGGGGCAATTGCCGACCCCTAGCGACAGCAGGTAAGATTGCTGGGGAGCCTGGTGGGGGCAGTTGCCGACCCCTAGCGGCAGCGGATAAGGATGCTGGGGACCCTGGGTTGGGGAGGGCCAGTTGCCGACCCCTAGCGGCAATAGGTACGACTGATGGGTTAGCCTGGGTGGGGGGGCAATTGCCGAGACATAGCGGCAGCAGGTAAGACTACTAGGGGGGCGGGAGGGGGCAGTTGCCGACCCCTAGCGGCAGCGGATAAGGATGCTGGGGAGCCTGGGTGGGGGAGGACCAGTTGCCGACCGCTAGCGTCAGAAGGTAAGACTGCTGGGGAGCCTGGTGGGGGCAGTTGCCGACCCCTATCGGCAGTAGGTACGACTGATGGGGAGCCTGGATGGGGGGCAGTTGCCGAGACCTAGCGGCAGCAGTTAAGACTACTAGGGGGCCTGGTGGGGGCAGTTACCGGCCCCTAGCGGCAGCGGATAAGGATGCTGGGGAGCCTGGGTGGGGGAGGGCCAGTTGCCGACCCATAGCGGCAGCAGGTAAGACTGCTGGGGAGCCTGGTGGGGCCAGTTGCCGACCCCTAGCGGCAGTAGGTACGACTGATGGGGAGCCTGGGTGGGGGGGCAGTTGCAGAGACCTAGCGGCAGCAGATAAAACTACTAGGGGGCCTGGTGGGGGCAGTTGCCGGCCCCGAGCGGCAGCGGATAAGACTGCTGGGGAGCCTGGGTGGGGGAGGGCCAGTTGCCGACCCCTAGCGGCAGTAGGTACGACTGATGGGGAGCCTGGGTGGGGGGCAGTTGCCGAGACCTAGCGGCAGCAGGTAAAACTACTAGGGGGCCTGGTGGGGGCAGTTTCCGAACCCTAGCGGCAGCGGATAAGACTGCTGGGGAGCCTGGGTGGGGGGGTGTAGTTGCTGAACTCTAGCGGCAGCAGGTAAGACTGCTGGGGAGCGTGGTGGGGGCAGTTGCGACCCCTAGCGGCAGTAGGTACGACTAATGGGGAGCCTGGGTTGGGGGGCAGTTGCCGAGACCTAGCGGCAGCAGGTAAGTCTACTAGGGGGCCGGGTGGGGGCAGTTGCCGACCCATAGCGGCAGCGGATAAGGATGCTGGGGAGCCTGGGAGGGGGAGGGCCAGTTGCCTACCCCTAGCGGCAGCAGGTAAGACTGCTGGGGAGCCTGGTGGGGGCAGTTGTCGACCCCTAGCGGCAGTAGGTATGACTGAAGGGGAGCCTGGGTGGGGGGGCAGTTGCCGAGACCTAATGGCAGTATGTAAAACTACTAGGGGGCCTGGTGGGGGCAGTTGCCGACCACTAGCGGCAGCAGATAAAACTGCTGGGGAGCCTGGGTGGAGGAGGGCCAGTTGCCGACCCCTAGCGGCAGCAGATATGACTGCTGGGGAGTCTGGGAGGGGGAGGGCCAGTTGCCGACCCCTAGTGGCAGCAGGTAAGACTGCTGGGGAGCCTGGGTGGGGGGTGGGGGGCAGTTGCCGAGACCTAATGGCAGTATGTAAAACTACTAGGGGGCCTAGTGGGGGCAGTTGCCGACCACTAGCGGCAGCAGGTAAAACTGCTGGGGAGCCTGGGTGGAGGAGGGCCAGTTGCCGACCCCTAGCGGCAGCAGGTAAGACAGCTGGGGAGCCTGGTGGGGGCAGTTGCTGACACCAAGTTGCAGTAGGTACGACTGATGGGGAGCCTGGGGGGGAGGGCAGTTGCCGAGACCTAGCAGCAGCAGGTAAGACTACTAGGGGGCCTGGTGGGGGCAGTTGCCGACCCCTAGCGGCAGCGGATAAGGATGCTGGGGAGCCTGGGTGGGGGAGTGCCAGTTGCCGACCCCTAGCGGCAGCAGGTAAGACTGCTGGGGAGCGTGGTGGGGGCAGTTGCCGACCCCTAGCGGCAGTAGGTACTACTGATGGGGAGCCTGGGTGTGGGGTAGTTGCCGAGACCTAGCGGCAGCAGGTAAGACTACTAGGGGGCCTGGTGGGGGCAGTTGCCGACCCCTAGCAGCCGTGGATAAGACTGCTGTGAGCCTGGGTGGGGGAGGGTCAGTTGCCGACCCCTAGCGGCAGCAGGTAAGACTGCTGGGGAGCCTGGTGGGGGCAGTTGCCGAACCCTAGCTGCAGTAGGTTCGACTGATGGGTAGCCTGGGTGGGGGGGCAGTTGCCGATACCTAGTGGCAGCAGGTAAGTCTACTAGGGGGCCTGGTGGAGGCACTTGCCGACCCCTAGCGGTAGCGGATAAGACTGCTGGGGAGCCTGGGTGAGGGAGGGCCAGTTGCCGACCCCTAGCGGCAGCAGGTAAGACTGCTGGGGAGCCTGGTGGGGGCAGTTGCCGACCCCTAGCGGCAGTAGGTACGACCGAAAGGGAGCCTGGGAGGGGGGGCACTTGCCGAGACCTAGCGGCAGCAGGTAAGACTACTAGGGGGCCTGGTGGGGGCAGTTGCCAACTTCTATCGGTAGCGGATAAGGATGCTGGGGAGTCTGGGTGGGAGAGGGCCAGTTGCCGACCCCTAGTGGCAACAGGTAAGACTGCTGGGGAGCCTGGTGGGGGCAGTTGCCGACCCCTAGCGGCAGTAGGTACGACTGATGGGGAGCCTGGGTGGGGGGGCAGTTGCCGAGACCTAGCGGCAGCAGGTAAAACTACTAGGGGGCCTTGTGGGGGCAGTTGCCGAACCCTAGCGGCAGTGGATAAGACTGCTGGGAGCCTGGGTTGTGGAGGGCCAGTTGCCGACCCCTAGCGGCAGCAGGTAAGACTGCTGTGGAGCCTGGTGGGGGCAGTTGCCGACCCCAGCGGCAGTAGGTACGACTGATGGGGAGCCTGGTGGGGGCAGTTGCCGACCCCTAGCAGCAGTAGGTACGACTGATGGAGAGCCTGGTTGGGGGGGGGCAGTAGGCGAGTCCTAGCGGCAGCATATAAAAGTACTAGGGGGCCTGGTGGGGGCAGTTGCCGACCCCTAGCGGCAGTGGATAAGACTGCTGGGAGCCTGGGTGGGGGAGGGACAGTTGCCGACCCCTAGCGACAGCAGGTAAGACTGCTGTGGAGCCTGATGGGGGCAGTTGCCGACCCCTAGCGGCAGTAGGTACGACTGATGGGGAGCCTGGTTGGGGGGGCTGTTGCCGAGACCTAGCGGCAGCAGGTAAGACTACTAGGGGGCCTGGTTGGGGCAGTTGCCAACCCCTAGCGGCAGCGGATAAGGATGCTGGGGAGCCTGGGTGGGGGAGGGCCAGTTGCCGACCCCTAGCGGCAGCAGGTAAGACTGCTGGGGAGCCTGGTGGGGGCATTTGCCGACCCCTATCGGCAGTAGGTACGACTGATGGGGAGCCTGGGACTGGGGGGGGGGGGGCAGTAGCCGAGACATAGCTGCAGCAGGTAAGACTACTAGATGGCCTGGTGGGGTCTTTTGCCGAACCCTAGCGGCAGCGGATAAGAATGCTGGGGAACCTGGGTGGGGGAGGGCCAGTTGCCGACCCCTAGCGGCAGCAGGTAAGACTGCAGGGGAGCCTGATGGGGGCATTTGCCGACCCCTAGCGGCAGTAGGTACGCCTGATGGGGATCCTTGGTGGGTGGGGGCAGTTGGCGAGACCTAGCGGCAGCAGGTAAAACTACTAGGGGGCCTGGTGGGGGCAGTTGCCGACCCCTAGCGGCAGCAGATAAGACTGCTTGCAGCCTGGGTGGGGGAGGGCCAGTTGCCGACCCATAGCGGCAGCAGGTAAGACTGCTGGGGAGCCTGGTGGGGGCAGTTGCCGACCCCTAGCGGCAGTAGGTACGACTGATGGGGAGCCTGGGTGCAGGGGCAGTTGCAGAGACCTAGCGGCAGCAGATAAAACTACTAGGGGGCCTGGTGGGGGCAGTTGCCGGCCCCGAGCGGCAGCGGATAAAACTGCTGGGGAGCCTGGGTGCGGGAGGGCCAGTTGCCGACCCCTAGCGGCAGTAGGTACGACTGATGGGGAGCCTGGGTGGGGGGCAGTTGCCGAGACCTAGCGGCAGCAGGTAAAACTACTAGGGGGCCTGGTGGGGGCAGTTTCCGACCCCTAGCGGCAGCGGATAAGACTGCTGGGGAGCCTGGGTGGGGGGGTGTAGTTGCTGAACTCTAGCGGCAGCAGGTAAGACTGCTGGGGAGCCTGGTGGGGGCAGTTGCGACCCCTAGCGGCAGTAGGTACGACTAATGAGGAGCCTGGGTTGGGGGGCAGTTGCCGAGACCTAGCGGCAGCAGGTAAGTCTACTAGGGGGCCGGGTGGGGGCAGTTGCCGACCCCTAGCGGCAGCAGATAAGGATGCTGGGGAGCCTGGGTGGGGGAGGGCCAGTTGCCGACCCCTAGCGGCAGCAGATAAGTCTGCTGGGGAGTCTGGGAGGGGGAGGGCCAGTTGCCGACCCCTAGTGGCAGCAGGTAAGACTGCTGGGGAGCCTGGGTGGGGGGGGGGCAGTTGCCGAGACCTAATGGCAGTATGTAAAACTACTAGGGGGCCTGGTGGGGGCAGTTGCCGACCACTAGCGGCAGCAGATAAAACTGCTGGGGAGCCTGGGTGGAGGAGGGCCAGTTGCCGACCCCTAGCGGCAGCAGGTAAGACTGCTGGGGAGCCTGGTGGGGGCAGTTGCTGACACCAAGTTGCAGTAGGTACGACTGATGGGGAGCCTGGGGGGGGGCAGTTGCCGAGACCTAGCAGCAGCAGGTAAGACTACTAGGGGGCCTGGTGGGGGCAGTTGCCGACCCCTAGCGGCAGCGGATAAGGATGCTGGGGAGCCTGGGTGGGGGAGTGCCAGTTGCCGACCCCTAGCGGCAGCAGGTAAGACTGCTGGGGAGCGTGGTGGGGGCAGTTGCCGACCCCTAGCGGCAGTAGGTAGTACTGATGGGGAGCCTGGGTGTGGGGTAGTTGCCGAGACCTAGCGGCAGCAGGTAAGACTACTAGGGGGCCTGGTGGGGGCAGTTGCCGACCCCTAGCAGCCGTGGATAAGACTGCTGGGAGCCTGGGTGGGGGAGGGTCAGTTGCCGACCCCTAGCGGCAGCAGGTAAGACTGCTGGGGAGCCTGGTGGGGGCAGTTGCCGAACCCTAGCTGCAGTAGGTACGACTGATGGGTAGCCTGGGTGGGAGGGCAGTTGCCGATACCTAGGGGCAGCAGGTAAGTCTACTAGGGGGCCTGGTGGGGGCAGTTGCCGACCCCTAGCAGCCGTGGATAAGACTGCTGGGAGCCTGGGTGGGGGAGGGTCAGTTGCCGACCCCTAGCTGCAGCAGGTAAGACTGCTGGGGAGCCTGGTGGGGGCAGTTGCTGTCACCAAGTTGCAGTAGGTACGACTGATGGGGAGCCTGGGGGGGAGGGCAGTTGCCGAGACCTAGCAGCAGCAGGTAAGACTACTAGGGGGCCTGGTGGGGGCAGTTGCCGACCCCTAACGGCAGCGGATAAGGATGCTGGGGAGCCTGGGTGGGGGAGTGCCAGTTGCCGACCCCTAGCGGCAGCAGGTAAGACTGCTGGGGAGCGTGGTGGGGGCAGTTGCCGACCCCTAGCGGCAGTAGGTACTACTGATGGGGAGCCTGGGTGTGGGGTAGTTGCCGAGACCTAGCGGCAGCAGGTAAGACTACTAGGGGGCCTGGTGGGGGCAGTTGCCGACCCCTAGCAGCCGTGGATAAGACTGCTGGGAGCCTGGGTGGGGGAGGGTCAGTTGCCGACCCATAGCGGCAGCAGGTAAGACTGCTGGGGAGCCTGGTGGGGGCAGTTGCCGAACCCTAGCTGCAGTAGGTACGACTGATGGGTAGCCTGGGTGGGGGGGCAGTTGCCGATACCTAGTGGCAGCAGGTAAGTCTACTAGGGGGCCTGGTGGAGGCAGTTGCCGACCCCTAGCGGTAGCGGATAAGACTGCTGGGGAACCTGGGTGAGGGAGGGCCAGTTGCCGACCCCTAGCGGCAGCAGGTAAGACTGCTGGGGAGCCTGGTGGGGGCAGTTGCCGACCCCTAGCGGCAGTAGGTACGACCGATGGGGAGCCTGGGTGGGGGGGCAGTTGCCGAGACCTAGTGGCAGCAGGTAAGACTACTAGGCGGCCTGGTGGGGGCAGTTGCCAACTTCTATCGGTAGCGGATAAGGATGCTGGGGAGTCTGGGTGGGAGAGGGCCAGTTGCCGACCCCTAGTGGCAACAGGTAAGACTGCTGGGGAGCCTGGTGGGGGCAGTTGCCGACCCCTAGCGGCAGTAGGTACGACTGATGGGGAGCCTGGGTGGGGGGGTAGTTGCCGAGACCTAGCGGCAGCAGGTAAAACTACTAGGGGGCCTTGTGGGGGCAGTTGCCGAGCCCTAGCGGCAGTGGATAAGACTGCTGGGAGCCTGGGTGGGGGAGGGCCAGTTTCCGACCCCTAGCGGCAGCAGGTAAGACTGCTGTGGAGCCTGGTGGGGGCAGTTGCCGACCCCTAGCGGCAGTAGGTACGACTGATGGGGAGCCTGGTGGGGGCAGTTGCCGACCCCTAGCAGCAGTAGGTACGACTGATGGAGAGCCTGGTTGGGGGGGGGGGGGCAGTAGGCGAGACCTAGCGGCAGCATATAAAAGTACTAGGGGGCCTGGTAGGGGCAGTTGCCGACCCCTAGCGGCAGTGGATAAGACTGCTGGGAGCCTGGGTGGGGGAGGGCCAGTTGCCGACCCCTAGCGACAGCAGGTAAGACTGCTGTGGAGCCTGATGGGGGCAGTTGCCGACCCCTAGCGGCAGTAGGTACGACTGATGGGGAGCCTGGGTGGGGGGGGCTGTCGCCGAGACCTAGCGGCTGCAGGTAAGACTACTAGGGGGCCTGGTGGGGGCAGTTGCCAACCCCTAGCGGCAGCGGATAAGGATGCTGGGGAGCCTGGGTGGGGGAGGGCCAGTTGCCGACCCCTAGCGGCAGCAGGTAAGACTGCTGGGGAGCGTGGTGGGGGCAGTAGCCGACCCCTAGCGGCAGTAGGTACTACTGATGGGGAGCCTGGGTGTGGGGTAGTTGCCGAGACCTAGCGGCAGCAGGTAAGACTACTAGGGGGCCTGGTGGGGTCAGTTGCCGACCCCTAGCAGCCGTGGATAAGACTGCTGGGAGCCTGGGTGGGGGAGGGTCAGTTGCCGACCCCTAGCGGCAGCAGGTAAGACTGCTGGGGAGCCTGGTGGGGGCAGTTTTTGACACCAAGTTGCAGTAGGTACGACTGATGGGGAGACTGGGGGGGAGGGCAGTTGCCGAGACCTAGCAGCAGCAGGTAAGACTACTAGGGGGCCTGGTGGGGGCAGTTGCCAACTTCTATCGGTAGCGGATAAGGATGCTGGGGAGTCTGGGTGGGAGAGGGCCAGTTGCCGACCCCTAGTGGCAACAGGTAAGACTGCTGGGGAGCCTGGTGGGGGCAGTTGCCGACCCCTAGCGGCAGTAGGTACGACTGATGGGGAGCCTGGGTGGGGGGGCAGTTGCCGAGACCTAGCGGCAGCAGGTAAAACTACTAGGGGGCCTTGTGGGGCAGTTGCCGAACCCTAGCGGCAGTGGATAAGACTGCTGGGAGCCTGGGTGGGGGAGGGCCAGTTGCCGACCCCTAGCGGCAGCAGGTAAGACTGCTGTGGAGCCTGGTGGGGGCAGTTGCCGACCCCTAGTGGCAGTAAGTACGACTGATGGGGAGCCTGGTGGGGGCAGTTGCCGACCCCTAGCAGCAGTAGGTACGACTGATGGAGAGCCTGGTTGGGGGGGGGGGGGGGGCAGTAGGCGAGACCTAGCGGCAGCATATAAAAGTACTAGGGGGCCTGGTGGGGGCAGTTGCGGACCCCTAGCGGCAGTGGATAAGACTGCTGGGAGCCTGGGTGGGGGAGGGCCAGTTGCCGACCCCTAGCGACAGCAGGTAAGACTGCTGGGGAGTCTGGGAGTAGGAGGGCCAGTTGCCGACCCCTAGTGGCAGCAGGTAAGACTGCTGTGGAGCCTGGGTGGGGGGGGGGGGGCAGTTGCCGAGACCTAATGGCAGTATGTAAAACTACTAGGGGGCCTGGTGGGGGCAGATGCCGACCACTAGCGGCAGCAGATAAAACTGCTGGGGAGCCTGGGTGGAGGAGGGCCAGTTGCCGACCCCTAGCGGCAGCAGGTAAGACTGCTGGGGAGCGTGGTGGGGGCAGTTGCTGACACCAAGTTGCAGTAGGTACGACTGATGGGGAGCCTGGGGGGGGGCAGTTGCCGAGACCTAGCAGCAGCAGGTAAGACTACTAGGGGACCTGGTGGGGGCAGTTGCCGACCCCTAGCGGCAGCGGATAAGGATGCTGGGGAGCCTGGGTGGGGGAGTGCCAGTTGCCGACCCCCTAGCGGCAGCAGGTAAGACTGCTGGGGAGCGTGGTGGGGGCAGTTGCCGACCCCTAGCGGCAGTAGGTAGTACTGATGGGGAGCCTGGGTGTTGGGTAGTTGCCGAGACCTAGCGGCAGCAGGTAAGACTACTAGGGGGCCTGGTGGGGGCAGTTGCCGAGCCCTAGCAGCCGTGGATAAGACTGCTGGGAGCCTGGGTTGGGGAGGGTCAGTTGCCGACCCCTAGCGGCAGCAGGTAAGACTGCTGGGGAGCCTGGTGGGGGCAGTTGCCGAACCCTAGCTGCAGTAGGTACGACTGATGGGTAGCCTGGGTGGGAGGGCAGTGGCCGATACCTAGGGGCAGCAGGTAAGTCTACTAGGGGGCCTGGTGGGGGCAGTTGCCGACCCCTAGCAGCCGTGGATAAGACTGCTGGGAGCCTGGGTGGGGGAGGGTCAGTTGCCGACCCCTAGCTGCAGCAGGTAAGACTGCTGGGGAGCCTGGTGGGGGCAGTTGCTGACACCAAGTTGCAGTAGGTACGACTGATGGGGAGCCTGGGGGGAGGGCTGTTGCCGAGACCTAGCAGCAGCAGGTAAGACTACTAGGGGGCCTGGTGGGGGCAGTTGCCGACCCCTAACGGCAGCGGTTAAGGATGCTGGGGAGCCTGGGTGGGGGAGTGCCAGTTGCCGACCCCTAGCGGCAGCAGGTAAGACTGCTGGGAGCGTGGTGGGGCAGTTGCCGACCCCTAGCGGCAGTAGGTACTACTGATGGGTAGCCTGGGTGTGGGGTAGTTGCCGAGACCTAGCGGCAGCAGGTAAGACTACTAGGGGGCCTGGTGGGGGCAGTTGCCGACCCCTAGCAGCCGTGGATAAGACTGCTGGGAGCCTGGGTGGGGGAGGGTCAGTTGCCGACCCCTAGCGGCAGCAGGTAAGACTGCTGGGGAGCCTGGTGGGGGCAGTTGCCGAACCCTAGCTGCAGTAGGTACGACTGATGGGTAGCCTGGGTTGGGGGGCAGTTGCCGATTCCTAGTGGCAGCAGGTAAGTCTACTAGGGGGCCTGGTGGAGGCAGTTGCCGACCCCTAGCGGTAGCGGATAAGACTGCTGGGGAGCCTGGGTGAGGGAGGGCCAGTTGCCGACACCTAGCGGCAGCAGGTAAGACTGCTGGGGAGCCTGGTGGGGGCAGGTGCCGACCCCTAGCGGCAGTAGGTACGACCGATGGGGAGCCTGGGTGGGGGGGCAGTTGCCGAGACCTAGTGGCAGCAGGTAAGTCTACTAGGGGTCCTGGTGGGGGCAGTTGCCAACTTCTATCGGTAGCGGATAAGGATGCTATGGAGTCTGGGTGGGAGAGGGCCAGTTGCCGACCCCTAGTGGCAACAGGTAAGACTGCTGGGGAGCCTGGTGGGGGCAGTTGCCGACCCCTAGCGGCAGTAGGTACGACTGATGGGGAGCCTGAGTGGGGGGGCAGTTGCCGAGACCTAGCGGCAGCAGGTAAAACTACTAGGGGGCCTTGTGGGGGCAGTTGCCGAGCCCTAGCGGCAGTGGATAAGACTGCTGGGAGCCTGGGTGGGGGAGGGCCAGTTGCCGACCCCTAGCGGCAGCAGGTAAGACTGCTGTGGAGCCTGGTGGGGGCAGTTGCCGACCCCTAGCGGCAGTAGGTACGACTGATGGGGAGCCTGGTGGGGGCAGTTGCCGACCCCTAGCATCAGTAGGTACGACTGATGGAGAGCCTGGTTGGGGGGGGGGGCAGTAGGCGAGACCTAGCGGCAGCATATAAAAGTACTAGGGGGCCTGGTGGGGGCAGTTGCCGACCCCTAGCGGCAGTGGATAAGACTGCTGGGAGCCTGGGTGGGGGAGGGCCAGTTGCCGACCCCTAGCGACAGCAGGTAAGACTGCTGTGGAGCCTGATGGGGGCAGTTGCCGACCCCTAGCGGCAGTAGGTACGACTGATGGGGAGCCTGGGTGGGGGGGCTGTTGCCGAGACCTAGCGGCAGCAGGTAAGACTACTAGGGGGCCTGGTGGGGGCAGTTGCCAACCCCTAGCGGCAGCGGATAAGGATGCTGGGGAGCCTGGGTGGGGGAGGGCCAGTTGCCGACCCCTAGCGGCAGCAGGTAAGACTGCTGGGGAGCGTGGTGGGGGCAGTTGCCGACCTCTAGCGGCAGTAGGTACTACTGATGGGGAGCCTGGGTGTGGGGTAGTTGCCGAGACCTAGCGGCAGCAGGTAAGACTACTAGGGGGCCTGGTGGGGGCAGTTGCCGACCCCTAGCAGCCGTGGATAAGACTGCTGGGAGCCTGGGTGGGGGAGAGTCTGTTGCCGACCCCTAGCGGCAGCAGGTAAGACTGCTGTGGAGCCTGGTGGGGGCAGTTGCCGAACCCTAGCTGCAGTAGGTACGACTGATGGGTAGCCTGGGTGGGAGGGCAGTTGCCGATACCTTGGGGCAGCAGGTAAGTCTACTAGGGGGCCTGGTGGGGGCAGTTGCCGACCCCTAGCAGCCGTGGATAAGACTGCTGGGAGCCTGGGTGGGGGAGGGTCAGTTGCCGACCCCTAGCGGCAGCAGGTAAGACTGCTGGGGAGCCTGGTGGGGGCAGTTGCTGACACCAAGTTGCAGTAGGTACGACTGATGGGGAGCCTGGGGGGGAGGGCAGTTGCCGAGACCTAGCAGCAGCAGGTAAGACTACTAGGGGGCCTGGTGGGGGCAGTTGCCAACTTCTATCGGTAGCGGATAAGGATGCTGGGGAGTCTGGGTGGGAGAGGGCCAGTTGCCGACCCCTAGTGGCAACAGGTAAGACTGCTGGGGAGCCTGGTGGGGGCAGTTGCCGACCCCTAGCGGCAGTAGGTACGACTGATGGGGAGCCTGGGTGGGGGGGCAGTTGCCGAGACCTAGCGGCAGCAGGTAAAACTACTAGGGGGCCTTGTGGGGGCAGTTGCCGAGCCCTAGCGGCAGTGGATAAGACTGCTGGGAGCCTGGGTGGGGGAGGTCCAGTTGCCGACCCCTAGCGGCAGCAGGTAAGACTGCAGTGGAGCCTGGTGGGGGCAGTTGCCGACCCCTAGCGGCAGTAGGTACGACTGATGGGGAGCCTGGTGGGGGCAGTTGCCGACCCCTATCAGCAGTAGGTACGACTGATGGAGAGCCTGGTTGGGGGGGGGCAGTAGGCGAGACCTAGCGGCAGCATATAAAAGTACTAGGGGGCCTGGTGGGGGCAGTTGCCGACCCCTAGCGGCACTGGATAAGACTGCTGGGAGCCTGGGTGGGGGAGGGCCAGTTGCCGACCCCTAGCGACAGCAGGTAAGACTGCTGTGGAGCCTGATGGGGGCAGTTGCCGACCCCTAGCGGCAGTAGGTACGACTGATGGGGAGCCTGGGTGGGGGGGCTGTTGCCGAGACCTAGCGGCAGCAGGTAAGACTACTAGATGGCCTGGTGGGGTCTTTTGCCGAACCCTAGCGGCAGCGATAAGGATGCTGGGGAACCTGGGTGGGGGAGGGCCAGTTGCCGACCCCTAGCGGCAGCAGGTAAGACTGCAGGGGAGCCTGATGGGGGCATTTGCCGACCCCTAGCGGCAGTAGGTACGCCTGAAGGGGATCCTGGGTGGGTGGGGGCAGTTGGCGAGACCTAGCGGCAGCAGGTAAAACTACTAGGGGGCCTGGTGGGGGCAGTTGCCGACCCCTAGCGGCAGCAGATAAGACTGCTTGCAGCCTGGGTGGGGGAGGGCCAGTTGCCGACTCCTAGCGGCAGCAGGTAAGACTGCTTGGGAGCCTGGTGGGGGCAGTTGCCGACCCCTAGCGGCAGTAGGTACGACTGATGGGGAGCCTGGGTGGGGGGGCAGTTGCCGATACCTAGCGGCAGCAGGTAAGACTACTAGGGGGCCTGGTGGGGGCAGTTGCCGACCCCTAGCGGCAGCGGATAAGGATGCTGGGGAGCCTGGGTGGGGGGAGAGCAGTTGCCGACCCCTAGCGGCAGCAGGTAAGACTGCTGAGGAGCCTGGTGTGGGTAGTTGCCGACCCATGCAGCAGTAGGTAACACCGCTGGGATGCCTGGCGGGGGCAGTTGCCGTCCCCTAGCGGTAGTAGGTACGACTGACTGGGAGCCTGGGTGGGGGGGGGCAGTTGCCCAGACCTAGCGGTACCAGGTAAGACTACTAGGGGGCCTGGTGGGGGCAGTTGCCGACCCCTAGCGGCAGCGGATAAGACTGCTGGGAGCCTGGGAGGTGGAGGGCCAATTGCCGACCCCTAACGGCAGCAGGTAAGACTGCTGGGGAGCCTGGTGGGGGCAGTTGCCGACCCCTAGCGGCAGTAGGTACGACTGATGGGGAGCCTGGGTGGGGGGGCAGTTGCCCAAACCTGTCGGTACCAGGTAAGACTACTAGGGGGCCTGGTGGGGGCAGTTGCCGACCCCTAGCGACAGCGAATAAGACTGCTGGGGAGCCTGGGTGGGGGGAGGGCCAGTTGCCGACCCCTAGCGGATGCAGGTAAGACTGCTGGTGAGCCTGGTGGGGGCAGATGCCAACCCATAGCGGCAGTAGGTAAGATTACAAGGGGGCCTGGTGGGGTTAGTTGCCGACCCCTAGCGGCAGCGGATAAGACTGCTGGGGAGCCTGGGTGGGGGAGGGCCAGTTGCCGACCCCTAGTGGCAGCAGGTAAGATTGCTGGGGAGCCTGGTGGGGGCAGTTGCCGACCTCTAGCTGCAGTAGGTACGACTGATGGGGAGCCTGGGTGGGGTGGCATATGCCGAGACCTAGCGGCAGCAGGTATGACTACTAGGGGGCCTGGTGGGGGCAGTTGCCGACCCCTAGCGGCAGCGGATAAGACTGCTGGGGAGCCTGGGTTGGGGAGGGCCAATTGCCGACTCCTAGCGGCAGCAGGTAAGACTACTGGGGGGCCTGGTGGGGGCAGTTGCTGACCCCTAGCGGCAGTAGGTAGTACTGCTGGGGAGCCTGGTGGGGGCAGTTGCTGATCCCTAGCAGCAGTAAGTAACACAACGGGAGCGTGGTGGGAGCAGTTGCCATCCCCTAGTGGAAGTAGGTAGGACTGATGGGGAGCCTGGGTGGGGGGCTGTTGCCGAGACCTAGCGGCAGCAGGTAAGACTACTAGGGGGCCTGGTGGGGGCAGTTGCCGACCCCTAGCGGCAGCGGATAAGACTGCTGGGGAGCCTGGGTGCGGGGGGGGGGGGGGCAGTTGCCGACCCCTAGCGGCAGCAGGTGAGACTGCTGGGGAGCCTGGTGGGGGCAGTTGCCGACCCCTAGCTGCAGTAGGTAAGACTGCTGGGGAACCTGGTGGGGGCAGTTGCCGACCACTAGCAGCAGTAGGTAACACCGCTGGGGTGCCTGGTGGGGGCAGTTGCCGTCCCCTAGCGGCAGTATGTACGACTGATGGGGAGCCTGGGTGGGGGCTGTTGCGACAGCAGGTAAAACTACTAGGGGGCCTGGTGGGGGCAGTTGCCTACCCCTAGCGTTAGTGGATAAGACTGCTGGGGAGCCTGGGTGGGGGGGGGGGGGCAGTTGCCGACTCCTAGCGGCAGCAGGTGAGACTGCTGGGGAGCCTGGTGGGGGCAGTTGCCGACCCCTAGCGGCAGCGAATAAGACTGCTGGGGAGCCTGGGTGGGGGAGGGCCAGTGTCCGACCCCTAGCGGCTGCAGGTAAGACTGCTGGTGAGCCTGGTGGGGGCAGTTGCCAACCCATAGCGGCAGTAGGTAAGACTACCAGGGGGCCTGGTGGGGTTAGTTGCCGACCCCTAGCGGCAGCGGATAAGACTGCTGGGGAGCCTGGGTGGCGGAGGGCCAGTTGCCGACTCCTAGCGGCAGCAGGTAAGACTACTAGGGGGCCTGGTGGGGGCAGTTGCCGACCCCTAGCGGCAGCTGATAAGACTAATGGTGAGCCTGGGTGGGGGGTGGGGGCAGTTGCCGTCCCCTAGCAGCAATAGGTACGACTGATGGGGAGACTGGTGGGGGCAGTTGCCGACCCCTAGCGGCGGTAGGTAAGACTGCTGGGGAGCCTGGTGGGGGCAGTTGCTGATCCCTAGCAGCAGTAAGTAACACAACTGCGGAGCGTGGTTGGGGCAGTTGCCATCCCCTAGTGGCAGTAGGTACGACTGATGGGGAGCCTGGGTGGGGGGCTGTTGCCGAGACCTAGCGGCAGCAGGTAAGACTACTAGGGGGCCAGGTGGGGGCAGCTGTTGACCCCTAGCGGCAGCGGATAAGACTGCTGGGGAACCTGGGTGGGGGGGGGGGCAGTTGCCAACCCCTCGCGGCAGCAGGTGAGACTGCTGGGGAGCCTGGTGGGGGCAGTTGCCGACCCCTAGCGGCAGAAGGTAAGACTGCTGGGGAACCTGGTGGGGGCAGTTGCCAACCACTAGATGCAGTAGGTAACACCGCTGGGGAGCCTGGTGGGGGCAGTTGCCGTCCCCTAGCGGCAGCAGGTACGACTGATGGGGAGCCTGGGTGGGGGGCTGTTGCCGAGACCTAGCGGCAGCAGGTAAGACTACTAGGGGGCCTGGTGGGGGCAGTTGCCGACCCCTAGCGGCAGCGGATAAGACTGCTGGGGAGCCTGGGTGGGGGGGGGGGGCAGTTGCCAACCCCTAGCGGCAGCTGGTGAGACTGCTGAGGAGCCTGGTGGGGGCAGTTCCCGACCCCTAGCGGCAGTAGGTAAGACTGCTGGGGAACCTGGTGGGGGCAGTTGCCGACCACTAGCAGCAGTAGGTAACACCGCTGGGGAACCTGGTGGAGGCAGTTGCCGTCCCCTAGCGGCAGTAGGTACGACTGATGGGGAGCCTGGTGGGGGCAGTTGCCGACCTCTAGCAGCAGTATGTAACACCGCTGGGGAGCCTGGTGGGGGCAGTTGCCGTCCCCTGGCGGCAGTAGGTAAGACTGATGGGGAGCCTGGGTGGGAGGGCAGTGGATAAGACCTAGCGGCAGCAGGTAAGAATACTAGGGGGCCTGGTGGGGGCAGTTGCCAACCCCTAGCGGCAGCGGATAAGACTGCTGGGAGCCGGGGAGGGGGAGGGCCAATTGCCGACCCCTAGCGGCAGCAGGTAAGACTGCTGGGGAACCTGGTGGGGGCAGTTGCCGACCCCTAGCGGCAGTAGGTAAGACTGATGGGGAGCCTGGGTGGGGGGCAGTTGCCGAGACCTAGCGACAGCAGGTAAGACTACTAGGGGGCCTGGTGGGGGCAGTTGCCGACCCCTAGCGGCAGCGGATAAGACTGCTGGGGACCCTGGGTGGGGGAGGGCCAGTTGCCGACCCCTAGTGGCAGCAGGTAAGACTTCTGGGGAGCCTGGTGGTGGCAGTTGCCGACCTCTAGCTGTAGTAGGTACGACTGATGGGGAGCCTGGGTGAGGTGGCATTTGCCGAGACCTAGCGGCAGCAGGTAAGACTACTAGGGGGCCTGGTGGGGGCAGTTGCCGACCCCTAGCGGCAGCGGATAAGACTGCTGGGGAGCCTGGGTTGGGGAGGGCCAGTTGCCGACTCCTAGCGGCAGCAGGTAAGAGTACTAGGGGGCCTCGTGTGGGCAGTTGCCGACCCACAGCAGCAGTAGGTAACACCGCTGGGGAGCCTGGTGGGGGCAGTTGCCGACCCCTAGCGGCAGTAGGTAAGACTGCTGGGGAGCTTGGTGGGGGCAGTTGCTGATCCCTAGCAGCAGTAAGTAAAACAACTGGGGAGCGTGGTGGGGGCAGTTGCCATCCCCTAGCGGAAGTAGGTACGACTGATGGGGAGCCTGGATGGGGGGCTGTTGCCGAGACCTAGCGGCAGCAGGTAAGACTACTAGGGGGCCTGGTGGGGGCAGTTGCTGACCCCTAGCGGCGGCGGATAAGACAGCTGGGGAGCCTGGGTGGGGGGGGGGGGGCAGTTGCCGACCCCTAGCGGCAGCAGGTGAGACTGCTGCGGAGCCTGGTGGGGGCAGTTGCCGACCCCTAGCGGCAGTAGGTAAGACTGCTAAGGAACCTGGTGGGGGCAGTTGCCGACCCCTAGCAGAAGTAGGTAACACCGCTGGGGAGCTTGGTGGGCGCAGTTGCCGACCCCTAGCGGCAGTAGGTAAGACTGCTGGGGAGCCTGGTGGGGGCAGTTGCCGTCCCCTAGCAGCAGTAGGTACGACTGACAGGGAGCCTGGTAGGGGCAGTTGCCGGCCACTAGCAGCAGTAGGTAACACCGCTGGGGAGCCTGGTGGGGGCAGTTGCCGTCCCCTAGCGGCAGTAGGTACGACTGATGGGGAGCCTGGGTGAGAGGGCAGTGGATGAGACCTAGCGGCAGCAGGTTAGAATATTAGGGGGCCTGGTGGGGGCAGATGCCGACCCCTAGCAGCAGTAGGTAACAGCGCTGGGGAGCCTGGTGGGGGCAGTTGCCGTCCCCTAGCGACAGTAAGTACGAAAGATGGGGAGCCTGGGTGGGGGGGCAGTTGCCGAGACCTAGCGGCAGCAGGTAAGACTACTAGGGGGCCTGGTGGGGGCAGTTGCCGACCCCTAGCGACAGCGAATAAGACTGCTGGGGAGCCTGGGTGGGGGAGGGCCAGTTGCCGACCCCTAGCGGCTGCAGGTAAGACTGCTGGTGAGCCTGGTGGGGGCAGTTGCCAACCCATAGCGGCAGTAGGTAAGAATACAAGGGGGCCTGGTGGGGTTAGTTGCCGACCCCTAGCGGCAGCGGATAAGACTGCTGGGGAGCCTGGGTGGGGGAGGTCCAGTTGCCGACCCCTAGTGGCAGCAGGTAAGATTGCTGGGGAGCCTGGTGGGGGCATTTGCCGACCTCTAGCTGCAGTAGGTACGACTGATGGGGAGCCTGGGTGGGGGGCTGGTGCCGAGACCTAGCGGCAGCAGGTAAGACTACTAGGGGGCCTGGTGGGGGGCAGTTGCCGTCCCCTAGCAGCAGCGGATAAGACTGCTGGGGAGCCTGGGTGCGGGGGGGGGGGCAGTTGCCGACCCCTAGCGGCAGCAGGTGAGACTGCTGGGGAGCCTGGTGGGGGCAGTTGCCGACCCCTAGCTGCAGTAGGTAAGACTGCTGGGGAACCTGGTGGGGGCAGTTGCCGACCACTAGCAGCAGTAGGTAAAACCGCTGGGGAGCCTGGTTGGGGCAGTTGCCGTCCCCTAGCGGCAGTATGTACGACTGATGGGGAGCCTGGGTGGGGGGCTGTTGCCGAGACCTAGCGGCAGCAGGTAAAACTACTAGGGGGCCTGGTGGGGGCAGTTGCCGACCCCTAGCGTTAGCGGATAATACTGCTGGGGAGCCTGGGTGGGGGGGGGGGGGGGGGGCAGTTGCCGACTCCTAGCGGCAGCAGGTGAGCCTGCTGGGGAGCCTGGTGGGGGCAGTTGCCGACCCCTAGCGGCAGCGAATAAGACTGCTGGGGACCCTGGGTGGGGGAGGGCCAGTTGCCGACCCCTAGCGGCTGCAGGTAAGACTGCTGGGGAGCCTGGTGGGGGCAGTTGCCAACCCATAGCGGCAGTAGGTAGGACTGATGGGGAGCCCGGGTGGGGGGCTGTTGCCGAGACCTAGCGGCCGCAGGTAAGACTACTAGGGGGCCAGGTGGGGGCAGTTGCCGAACCCTAGCGGCAGCGGATAAGACTCCTGGGGAACCTGGGTGGGGGGGGGGGCAGTTGCCAACCCCTAGCAGCAATAGGTACGACTGATGTGGAGACTGGTGGGGGCAGATGCCGACCCCTAGCGGCGGTAGGTAAGACTGCTGGGGAGCCTGGTGGGGGCAGTTGCTGATCCCTAGCAGCAGTAAGTAACACCGCTGGGGAGCCTGGTGGGGGCAGTTGCCGTCCCCTAGCGGCAGCAGGTACGACTGATGGGGAGCCTGGGTGGTGGGCTGTTGCCGAGACCTAGCGGCCGCAGGTAAGACTACTAGGGGGCCTGGTGGGGGCAGTTTCCGACCCCTAGCGGCAGCGGATAAGACTGCTGGGGACCCTGGGTGGGGGGGGGGGCAGTTGCCGACCCCTAGCGGCAGTAGGTGAGACTGCTGAGGAGCCTGGTGGGGGCAGTTGCCGACCCCTAGCAGCAGTAGGTAACACCGCTGGGGAGCCTGGTGGAGGCAGTTGCTGTCCCCTAGTGGCAGTAGGTACGACTGATGGGGAGCCTGGTGGGGGCAGTTGCCGACCACTAGCAGCAGTAGGTAACACCGCTGGGGAGCCTTGTGGGGGCAGTTGCCGTCCCCTAGCGGCAGTAGGTAAGACTGATGGGGAGCCTGGGTGGGATGGCAGTGGATAAGACCTAGCGGCAGCAGGTAAGAATACTAGGGGGCCTGGTGGGAGCAGTTGCCGACCCCTAGCGGCAGCGGATATGACTGCTGGGAGCCGGGGAGGGGGAGGGCCAATTGCCGACCCCTAGCGGCAGCAGGTAAGACTGCTGGGGAGCCTGGTGGGGGCAGTTGCCGACCCCTAGCGGCAGAAGGTAAGACTGCTGGGGAACCTGGTGGGGGCAGTTGCCAACCACTAGATGCAGTAGGTAACACCGCTGGGGAGCCTGGTGGGGGCAGTTGCCGTCCCCTAGCGGCAGCAGGTACGACTGATGGGGAGCCTGGGTGGGGGGCTGTTGCCGAGACCTAGCGGCAGCAGGTAAGACTACTAGGGGGCCTGGTGGGGGCAGTTGCCGACCCCTAGCGGCAGCGGATAAGACTGCTGGGGAGCCTGGGTGGGGGGGGGGGGGGGGCAGTTGCCAACCCCTAGCGGCAGCTGGTGAGACTGCTGAGGAGCCTGGTGGGGGCAGTTCCCGACCCCTAGCGGCAGTAGGTAAGACTGCTGGGGAACCTGGTGGGGGCAGTTGCCGACCACTAGCAGCAGTAGGTAACACCGCTGGGGAACCTGGTGGAGGCAGTTGCCGTCCCCTAGCGGCAGTAGGTACGACTGATGGGGAGCCTGGTGGGGGCAGTTGCCGACCTCTAGCAGCAGTATGTAACACCGCTGGGGAGCCTGGTGGGGGCAGTTGCCGTCCCCTGGCGGCAGTAGGTAAGACTGATGGGGAGCCTGGGTGGGAGGGCAGTGGATAAGACCTAGCGGCAGCAGGTAAGAATACTAGGGGGCCTGGTGGGGGCAGTTGCCAACCCCTAGCGGCAGCGGATAAGACTGCTGGGAGCCGGGGAGGGGGAGGGCCAATTGCCGACCCCTAGCGGCAGCAGGTAAGACTGCTGGGGAACCTGGTGGGGGCAGTTGCCGACCCCTAGCGGCAGTAGGTAAGACTGATGGGGAGCCTGGGTGGGGGGCAGTTGCCGAGACCTAGCGACAGCAGGTAAGACTACTAGGGGGCCTGGTGGGGGCAGTTGCCGACCCCTAGCGGCAGCGGATAAGACTGCTGGGGACCCTGGGTGGGGGAGGGCCAGTTGCCGACCCCTAGTGGCAGCAGGTAAGGCTTCTGGGGAGCCTGGTGGTGGCAGTTGCCGACCTCTAGCTGTAGTAGGTACGACTGATGGGGAGCCTGGGTGAGGTGGCATTTGCCGAGACCTAGCGGCAGCAGGTAAGACTACTAGGGGGCCTGGTGGGGGCAGTTGCCGACCCCTAGCGGCAGCGGATAAGACTGCTGGGGAGCCTGGGTTGGGGAGGGCCAGTTGCCGACTCCTAGCGGCAGCAGGTAAGAGTACTAGGGGGCCTGGTGGGGGCAGTTGCCGACCCACAGCAGCAGTAGGTAACACCGCTGGGGAGCCTGGTGGGGGCAGTTGCCGACCCCTAGCGGCAGTAGGTAAGACTGCTGGGGAGCTTGGTGGGGGCAGTTGCTGATCCCTAGCAGCAGTAAGTAAAACAACTGGGGAGCGTGGTGGGGGCAGTTGCCATCCCCTAGCGGAAGTAGGTACGACTGATGGGGAGCCTGGATGGGGGGCTGTTGCCGAGACCTAGCGGCAGCAGGTAAGACTACTAGGGGGCCTGGTGGGGGCAGTTGCTGACCCCTAGCGGCGGCGGATAAGACAGCTGGGGAGCCTGGGTGGGGGGGGGGGGGCAGTTGCCGACCCCTAGCGGCAGCAGGTGAGACTGCTGCGGAGCCTGGTGGGGGCAGTTGCCGACCCCTAGCGGCAGTAGGTAAGACTGCTAAGGAACCTGGTGGGGGCAGTTGCCGACCCCTAGCAGAAGTAGGTAACACCGCTGGGGAGCTTGGTGGGCGCAGTTGCCGACCCCTAGCGGCAGTAGGTAAGACTGCTGGGGAGCCTGGTGGGGGCAGTTGCCGTCCCCTAGCAGCAGTAGGTACGACTGACGGGGAGCCTGGTAGGGGCAGTTGCCGGCCACTAGCAGCAGTAGGTAACACCGCTGGGGAGCCTGGTGGGGGCAGTTGCCGTCCCCTAGCGGCAGTAGGTACGACTGATGGGGAGCCTGGGTGAGAGGGCAGTGGATGAGACCTAGCGGCAGCAGGTTAGAATATTAGGGGGCCTGGTGGGGGCAGATGCCGACCCCTAGCAGCAGTAGGTAACAGCGCTGGGGAGCCTGGTGGGGGCAGTTGCCGTCCCCTAGCGACAGTAAGTACGAAAGATGGGGAGCCTGGGTGGGGGGGCAGTTGCCGAGACCTAGCGGCAGCAGGTAAGACTACTAGGGGGCCTGGTGGGGGCAGTTGCCGACCCCTAGCGACAGCGAATAAGACTGCTGGGGAGCCTGGGTGGGGGAGGGCCAGTTGCCGACCCCTAGCGGCTGCAGGTAAGACTGCTGGTGAGCCTGGTGGGGGCAGTTGCCAACCCATAGCGGCAGTAGGTAAGAATACAAGGGGGCCTGGTGGGGTTAGTTGCCGACCCCTAGCGGCAGCGGATAAGACTGCTGGGGAGCCTGGGTGGGGGAGGTCCAGTTGCCGACCCCTAGTGGCAGCAGGTAAGATTGCTGGGGAGCCTGGTGGGGGCATTTGCCGACCTCTAGCTGCAGTAGGTACGACTGATGGGGAGCCTGGGTGGGGGGCTGGTGCCGAGACCTAGCGGCAGCAGGTAAGACTACTAGGGGGCCTGGTGGGGGCAGTTGCCGTCCCCTAGCAGCAGCGGATAAGACTGCTGGGGAGCCTGGGTGCGGGGGGGGGGGGGGCAGTTGCCGACCCCTAGCGGCAGCAGGTGAGACTGCTGGGGAGCCTGGTGGGGGCAGTTGCCGACCCCTAGCTGCAGTAGGTAAGACTGCTGGGGAACCTGGTGGGGGCAGTTGCCGACCACTAGCAGCAGTAGGTAAAACCGCTGGGGAGCCTGGTTGGGGCAGTTGCCGTCCCCTAGCGGCAGTATGTACGACTGATGGGGAGCCTGGGTGGGGGGCTGTTGCCGAGACCTAGCGGCAGCAGGTAAAACTACTAGGGGGCCTGGTGGGGGCAGTTGCCGACCCCTAGCGTTAGCGGATAATACTGCTGGGGAGCCTGGGTGGGGGGGGGGGGGCAGTTGCCGACTCCTAGCGGCAGCAGGTGAGCCTGCTGGGGAGCCTGGTGGGGGCAGTTGCCGACCCCTAGCGGCAGCGAATAAGACTGCTGGGGACCCTGGGTGGGGGAGGGCCAGTTGCCGACCCCTAGCGGCTGCAGGTAAGACTGCTGGGGAGCCTGGTGGGGGCAGTTGCCAACCCATAGCGGCAGTAGGTAGGACTGATGGGGAGCCCGGGTGGGGGGCTGTTGCCGAGACCTAGCGGCCGCAGGTAAGACTACTAGGGGGCCAGGTGGGGGCAGTTGCCGAACCCTAGCGGCAGCGGATAAGACTCCTGGGGAACCTGGGTGGGGGGGGGGGCAGTTGCCAACCCCTAGCAGCAATAGGTACGACTGATGGGGAGACTGGTGGGGGCAGATGCCGACCCCTAGCGGCGGTAGGTAAGACTGCTGGGGAGCCTGGTGGGGGCAGTTGCTGATCCCTAGCAGCAGTAAGTAACACCGCTGGGGAGCCTGGTGGGGGCAGTTGCCGTCCCCTAGCGGCAGCAGGTACGACTGATGGGGAGCCTGGGTGGTGGGCTGTTGCCGAGACCTAGCGGCCGCAGGTAAGACTACTAGGGGGCCTGGTGGGGGCAGTTTCCGACCCCTAGCGGCAGCGGATAAGACTGCTGGGGACCCTGGGTGGGGGGGGGCAGTTGCCGACCCCTAGCGGCAGTAGGTGAGACTGCTGAGGAGCCTGGTGGGGGCAGTTGCCGACCCCTAGCAGCAGTAGGTAAGACTGATGGGGAGCCTGGGTGGGATGGCAGTGGATAAGACCTAGCGGCAGCAGGTAAGAATACTAGGGGGCCTGGTGGGAGCAGTTGCCGACCCCTAGCGGCAGCGGATATGACTGCTGGGAGCCGGGGAGGGGGAGGGCCAATTGCCGACCCCTAGCGGCAGCAGGTAAGACTGCTGGGGAACCTGGTGGGGGCAGTTGCCGACCCCTAGCGGCAGTAGGTAAGACTGATGGGGAGCCTGGGTGGGGGGCAGTTGCCGAGACCTAGCGACAGCAGGTAAGACTACTAGGGGGCCTGGTGGGGGCAGTTGCCGACCCCTAGCGGCAGCGGATAAGACTGCTGGGGAGCCTGGGAGGGGGAGGGCCAGTTGCCGACCCCTAGTGGCAGCAGGTAAGACTGCTGGGGAGCCTGGTGGTGGCAGTTGCCGACCTCTAGCTGTAGTAGGTACGACTGATGGGGAGCCTGGGTGAGGTGGCATTTGCCGAGACCTAGCGGCAGCAGGTAAGACTACTGGGGGGCCTGGTGGGGGCAGTTGCCGACCCCTAGCGGCAGCGGATAAGACTGCTGGGGAGCCTGGGTTGGGGAGGGCCAGTTGCCGACTCCTAGCGGCAGCAGGTAAGAGTACTAGGGGGCCTGGTGGGGGCAGTTGCCGACCCATAGCAGCAGTAGGTAACACCGCTGGGGAGCCTGGTGGGGGCAGTTGCCGACCCCTAGCGGCAGTAGGTTAGACTGCTGGGGAGCCTGGTGGGGGCAGTTGCTGACACCTAGCGGCGGTGGATAAGACTGCTGGGGAGCCCGGTTGGGGGGGGGGCAGTTGCCGACCCCTAGCGGCAGCAGGTGAGACTGCTGCGGAGCCTGGTGGGGGCAGTTGCCGACCCCTAGCGGCAGTAGGTAAGACTGCTAAGGAACCTGGTGGGGGCAGTTGCCGACCCCTAGCAGCAGTAGGTAACACCGCTGGGGAGCTTGGTGGGCGCAGTTGCCGACCCCTAGCGGCAGTAGGTAAGACTGCTGGGGAGCCTGGTGGGGGCAGTTGCCGACCACTAGCAGCAGTAGGTAACACCGCTGGGGAGCCTTGTGGGGGCAGTTGCCGTCCCCTAGCGGCAGTAGGTAAGACTGATGGGGAGCCTTGGTGGGAGGGCAGTGGATAAGACCTAGCGGAAGCAGGTAAGAATACTAGGGGGCCTGGTGGGAGCAGTTGCCGACCCCTAGCGGCAGCGGATATGACTGCTGGGAGCCGGGGAGGGGGAGGGCCAATTGCCGACCCCTAGCGGCAGCAGGTAAGACTGCTGGGGAACCTGGTGGGGGCAGTTGCCGACCCCTAGCGGCAGTAGGTAAGACTGATGGGGAGCCTGGGTGGGGGGCAGTTGCCGAGACCTAGCGACAGCAGGTAAGACTACTAGGGGGCCTGGTGGGGGCAGTTGCCGACCCCTAGCGGCAGCGGATAAGACTGCTGGGGAGCCTGGGAGGGGGAGGGCCAGTTGCCGACCCCTAGTGGCAGCAGGTAAGACTGCTGGGGAGCCTGGTGGTGGCAGTTGCCGACCTCTAGCTGTAGTAGGTACGACTGATGGGGAGCCTGGGTGAGGTGGCATTTGCCGAGACCTAGCGGCAGCAGGTAAGACTACTAGGGGGCCTGGTGGGGGCAGTTGCCGACCCCTAGCGGCAGCGGATAAGACTGCTGGGGAGCCTGGGTTGGGGAGGGCCAGTTGCCGACTCCTAGCGGCAGCAGGTAAGAGTACTAGGGGGCCTGGTGGGGGCAGTTGCCGACCCATAGCAGCAGTAGGTAACACCGCTGGGGAGCCTGGTGGGGGCAGTTGCCGACCCCTAGCGGCAGTAGGTAAGACTGTTGGGGAGCCTGGTGGGGGCAGTTGCTGACCCCTAGCGGCGGTGGATAAGACTGCTGGGGAGCCCGGTTGGGGGGGGGGGGGGGCAGTTGCCGACCCCTAGCGGCAGCAAGTGAGACTGCTGCGGAGCCTGGTGGGGGCAGTTGCCGACCCCTAGCGGCAGTAGGTAAGACTGCTGGGGAGCCTGGTGGGGGCAGTTGCCGACCACTAGCAGCAGTAGGTAACACCGCTGGGGAGCCTGGTGGGGGCAGTTGCCGTCCCCTAGCGGCAGTAGGTACGACTGATGGGGAGCCTGGGTGAGAGGGCAGTGGATGAGACCTAGCGGCAGCAGGTAAGAATACTAGGGGGCCTGGTGGGGGCAGATGCCGACCCCTAGCAGCAGTAGGTAACACCGCTGGGGAGCCTGGTGGGGGCATTTGCCGTCCCCTAGCGACAGTAAGTACGAAAGATGGGGAGCCTGGGTGGGGGGGCAGTTGCCGAGACCTAGCGGCACCAGGTAAGACTACTAGGGGTCCTGGAGGGGGCAGTTGCCGACCCCTAACGACAGCGAATAAGACTGCTGGGGAGCCTGGGTGGGGGAGGGCCAGTTGCCGACCCCTAGCGGCTGCAGGAAAGACTGCTGGTGAGCCTGGTGGGGGCAGTTGCCTACCCATAGCGGCAGTAGGTAAGAATACAAGGGGGCCTTGTGGGGTTAGTTGCCGACCCCTAGCGGCAGCGAATAAGACTGCTAGGGAGCCTGGGTGGGGGAGGTCAAGTTGCCGACCCCTAGTGGCAGCAGGTAAGATTGCTGGGGAGCCTGGTGTGGGCAGTTGCCGACCTCTAGCTGCAGTAGGTTCGACTGATGGGGAGCCTGGGTGAGGTGGCATTTGCCGAGACCTAGCGGCAGCAGGTATGACTACTAGGGGGCCTGGTGGGGGCAGTTGCCGACCCCTAGCGGCAGCGGATAAGACTGCTGGGGAGCGGGGTTGGGGAGGGCCAATTGCCGACTCCTAGCGGCAGCAGGTAAGACTACTAGGGGGCCTGGTGGGGGCAGTTGCTGACCCCTAGCGGCAGTAGGTAGGACTGCTGGGGAGCCTGGTGGGGGCAGTTGCTGATCCCTAGCAGCAGTAAGTAACACAACGGGAGCGTGGTGGGAGCTTGGTGGGCGCAGTTGCCGACCCCTAGTGGCAGTAGGTAAGACTGCTGGGGAGCCTGGTGGGGGCAGTTGCCGTCCCCTAGCAGCAGTAGGTACGACTGATGGGGAGCCTGGGTGAGAGGGCAGTGGATGAGACCTAGCGGCAGCAGGTAAGAATACTAGGGGGCCTGGTGGGGGCAGATGCCGACCCCTAGCAGCAGTAGGTAACACCGCTGGGGAGCCTGGTGGGGGCAGTTGCCGTCCCCTAGCGACAGTAAGTACGAAAGATGGGGAGCCTGGGTGGGGGGGCAGTTGCCGAGACCTAGCGGCAGCAGGTAAGACTACTAGGGGGCCTGGTAGGGGATTTGCCGACCCCTAGCGGCAGCGGATAAGACTGCTGGGGAGCCTGGGTGGGAAACAGTTGCCGACCCCTAGCGGCAGTAGGTGAGACTGCTGGGGAGCCTGATGGGGGCAGTTGCCGTCCCCTAGCGGCAGTAGGTACGACTGATGGGGAGCCTGGGTGAGGGGGGGGGGGCAGTTGCCGAGACCTAGCGGCACCAGGTTACTAAGGGGCCTGGTGGGGGCAGTTGCCGACCCCTAGCGGCAGCGGATAAGACTGCTGGGAGCCGGGGAGGGGGAGGGCCAATTGCCGACCCCTAGCGGCAGCGGATAAGACTGCTGGGGACCCTGGGTGGGGGGGGGGGGGGCAGTTGCCGACCCCTAGCGGCAGCAGGTGAGACTGCTGAGGAGCCTGGTGGGGGCAGTTGCCGACCCCTAGCAGCAGTAGGTAACACCGCTGGGGAGCCTGGTGGAGGCAGTTGCCGTCCCCTAGCGGCAGTAGGTAAGACTGATGGGGAGCCTGGGTGGGGGGCAGTTGCCGAGACCTAGCGACAGCAGGTAAGAATACTAGGGGGCCTGGTGGGAGCAGTTGCCGACCCCTAGCGGCAGCGGATATGACTGCTGGGAGCCGGGGAGGGGGAGGGCCAATTGCCGACCCCTAGCGGCAGCAGGTAAGACTGCTGGGGAACCTGGTGGGGGCAGTTGCCGACCCCTAGCGGCAGTAGGTAAGACTGATGGGGAGCCTGGGTGGGGGGCAGTTGCCGAGACCTAGCGACAGCAGGTAAGACTACTAGGGGGCCTGGTGGGGGCAGTTGCCAGCCCCTAGCGGCAGCGGATAAGACTGCTGGGGAGCCTGGGAGGGGGAGGGCCAGTTGCCGACCCCTAGTGGCAGCAGGTAAGACTGCTGGGGAGCCTGGTGGTGGCAGTTGCCGACCTCTAGCTGTAGTAGGTACGACTGATGGGGAGCCTGGGTGAGGTGGCATTTGCCGAGACCTAGCGGCAGCAGGTAAGACTACTAGGGGGCCTGGTGGGGGCAGTTGCCGACCCCTAGCGGCAGCGGATAAGACTGCTGGGGAGCCTGGGTTGGGGAGGGCCAGTTGCCGACTCCTAGCGGCAGCAGGTAAGAGTACAAGGGGCCTGGTGTGGGCAGTTGCCGACCCATAGCAGCAGTAGGTAACACCGCTGGGGAGCCTGGTGGGGGCAGTTGCCGACCCCTAGCGGCAGTAGGTAAGACTGCTGGGGAGCCTGGTGGGGGCAGTTGCTGACCCCTAGCGGCGGTGGATAAGACTGCTGGGGAGCCCGGTTGGGGGGGGGGGGCAGTTGCCGACCCCTAGCGGCAGCAGGTGAGACTGCTGCGGAGCCTGGTGGGGGCAGTTGCCGACCCCTAGCGGCAGTAGGTAAGACTGCTAAGGAACCTGGTGGGGGCAGTTGCCGACCCCTAGCAGCAGTAGGTAACACCGCTGGGGAGCTTGGTGGGCGCAGTTGCCGACCCCTAGCGGCAGTAGGTAAGACTGCTGGGGAGCCTGGTGGGGGCAGTTGCCGTCCCCTAGCAGCAGTAGGTACGACTGATGGGGAGCCTGGTGGGGGCAGTTGCCGACCACTAGCAGCAGTAGGTAACACCGCTGGGGAGCCTGGTGGGGGCAGTTGCCGTCCCCTAGCGGCAGTAGGTACGACTGATGGGGAGCCTGGGTGAGAGGGCAGTGGATGAGACCTAGCGGCAGCAGGTAAGAATACTAGGGGGCCTGGTGGGGGCAGATGCCGACCCCTAGCAGCAGTAGGTAACACCGCTGGGGAGCCTGGTGGGGGCATTTGCCGTCCCCTAGCGACAGTAAGTACGAAAGATGGGGAGCCTGTGTGGGGGGGCAGTTGCCGAGACCTAGCGGCACCAGGTAAGACTACTAGGGGTCCTGGAGGGGGCAGTTGCCGACCCCTAGCGACAGCGAATAAGACTGCTGGGGAGCCTGGGTGGGGGAGGTCCAGTTGCCGACCCCTAGTGGCAGCAGGTAAGATTGCTGGGGAGCCTGGTGTGGGCAGTTGCCGACCTCTAGCTGCAGTAGGTTCGACTGATGGGGAGCCTGGGTGAGGTGGCATTTGCCGAGACCTAGCGGCAGCAGGTATGACTACTAGGGGGCCTGGTGGGGGCAGTTGCCGACCCCTAGCGGCAGCGGATAAGACTGCTGGGGAGCCTGGGTAGGGGAGGGCCAATTGCCGACTCCTAGCGGCAGCAGGTAAGACTACTAGGGGGCCTGGTGGGGGCAGTTGCTGACCCCTAGCGGCAGTAGGTAGGACTGCTGGGGTGCCTGGTGGGGGCAGTTGCTGATCCCTAGCAGCAGTAAGTAACACAACGGGAGCGTGGTGGGAGCTTGGTGGGCGCAGTTGCCGACCCCTAGTGGCAGTAGGTAAGACTGCTGGGGAGCCTGGTGGGGGCAGTTGCCGTCCCATAGCAGCAGTAGGTACGACTGATGGGGAGCCTGGGTGAGAGGGCAGTGGATGAGACCTAGCGGCAGCAGGTAAGAATACTAGGGGGCCTGGTGGGGGCAGATGCCGACCCCTAGCAGCAGTAGGTAACACCGCTGGGGAGCCTGGTGGGGGCAGTTGCCGTCCCCTAGCGACAGTAAGTACGAAAGATGGGGAGCCTGGGTGGGGGGGCAGTTGCCGAGACCTAGCGGCAGCAGGTAAGACTACTAGGGGGCCTGGTAGGGGATTTGCCGACCCCTAGCGGCAGCGGATAAGACTGCTGGGGAGCCTGGGTGGGAAACAGTTGCCGACCCCTAGCGGCAGTAGGTGAGACTGCTGGGGAGCCTGGTGGGGGCAGTTGCCGTCCCCTAGCGGCAGTAGGTACGACTGATGGGGAGCCTGGGTGAGGGGGGGGGCAGTTGCCGAGACCTAGCGGCACCAGGTTACTAAGGGGCCTGGTGGGGGCAGTTGCCGACCCCTAGCGGCAGCGGATAAGACTGCTGGGAGCCGGGGAGGGGGAGGGCCAATTGCCGACCCCTAGCGGCAGCAGGTAAGACTGCTGGGGAACCTGGTGGGGGCAGTTGCCGACCCCTAGCGGCAGTAGGTACGACTGATGGGGAGCCTGAGTGGGGGGCAGTTGCCGAGACCTAGCGACAGCAGGTAAGACTACTAGGGGGCCTGGTGGGGGCAGTTGCAGACCCCTAGTGGCAGCAGGTAAGACTGCTGGGGAGCCTGGTGGTGGCAGTTGCCGACCTCTAGCTGTAGTAGGTACGACTGATGGGGAGCCTGGGTGAGGTGGCATTTGCCGAGACCTAGCGGCAGCAGGTAAGACTACTAGGGGGCCTGGTGGGGGCAGTTGCCGACCCCTAGCGGCAGCGGATAAGACTGCTGGGGAGCCTGGGTTGGGGAGGGCCAGTTGCCGACTCCTAGCGGCAGCAGGTAAGAGTACTAGGGGGCCTGGTGGGGGCAGTTGCAGATTCCTAGCGGCAGCGGATAAGACTAATGGTGAGCCTGGGTGGGGGGAAGGCAGTTGCCGACTCCTAGTGGCAGCAGGTAAGACTGCTGAGGAGCCTGGTGGGGGCAGTTGCCGACCCCTAGCAGCAGTAGGTAACACCGCTGGGGAGATTGGTGGGGGCAGTTGCCGACCCCTAGCGGCAGTAGGTAAGACTGCTGGGGAGCCTGGTGGGGGCAGTTGCCGTCCCCTAGCGGCAGGAGGTACGACTGCTGGGGAGCCTGGTGGGGGCAGTTGCCGTCCCCTAGCGGCAGTAGGTACGACCGATGGGGAGCCTGGGTGGGGGGTGGGCAGTTGCCGTGACCTAGCGGCACCAGGTAAGACTACTAAGGGGCCTGATGGGGGCAGTTGCCGACCCCTAGCGGCAGCGGATAAGACTGCTGGGAGCCGGGGAGGGGGAGGGCCAATTGCCGACCCCTAGCGGCAGCAGGTAAGACTGCTGGGGAACCTGGTGGGGGCAGTTGCCGACCCCTAACGGCTGTAGGTACGACTGATGGGGAGCCTGGGTGGGGGGCAGTTGCCGAGACCTAGCGACAGCAGGTAAGCCTACTAGGGGGCCTGGTGGGGGCAGTTGCCGTCCCCTAGCGGCAGCGGATAAGACTGCTGGGGAGCCTGGGTGGGGGAGGGCCAGTTGCCGACCCCTAGTGGCAGCAGGTAAGACTGCTGGGGCGCCTGGTGGTGGCAGTTGCCGACCTCTAGCTGTAGTAGGTACAACTGATGGGGAGCTTGGGTGTGGTGGCATTTGCCGAGACCTAGCGGCAGCAGGTAAGACTACCAAAGGGCCTGGTGGGGGCAGTTGCCGACCCCTAGCGGCAGCAGATAAGACTGCTGGGGAGCCTGGGTTGGGGAGGGCCAGTTGCCGACTCCTAGCGGCAGCAGGTAAGAGTACTAGGGGGCCTGGTGGGGGCAGTTGCCGACCCCTAGCAGCAGTAGGTAACACCGCTGGGGAGCCTGGTGGGGGCAGTTGCCGACCCATAGCGGCAGTAGGTAAAACTGCTGGGGAGCCTGGTGGGGGCAGTTGCTGATCCCTAGCAGCAGTAAGTAACACAACTGGGGAGCGTGGTGGGGGCAGTTGCCATCCCCTAGCGGCAGTAGGTACGACTGATGGGAAGCCTGGGTGGGGGGCTGTTGCCGAGACCTAGCGGCAGCAGGTAAGACTACTAGGGGGCCTGGTGCGGGCAGTTCAAAAAATGTTCAAATGTTTGTTAAGCTTATGGGACTTAACTACAGGGTCATCAGTCCCTAAACTTACAAACTACTTATGAACTACTTACGAACTAGGACGGCACAAATATCCGTGCCCGAGGGGGTATTCGAACCCCCGACCGTAGTGGCCGTGCTGACCGTGACTGGAGCGCCTCAGTCACCTCGGCCACCGCGGCCGGCGTGGGGGCAGTTGCCGACCCCTAGCGGCGGCGGATAAGACTGCTGGGGAGCCTGGGTGGGGGGGGGGGCAGTTGCCGACCCCTAGCGGCAGCAGGTGAGGCTGCTGGGGAGCCTGGTGGGGGCAGTTGCCGACCCCTAGCGGCAGTATGTAAGACTGCTGGGGAACCTGGTGGGGGCAGTTGCCGACCCCTAGCAGCAGTAGGTAACACCGCTGGGGAGCTTGGTGGGCGCAGTTGCCGACCCCTAGCGGCAGTAGGTAAGACTGCTGGGGAGCCTGGTGGGGGCAGTTGCCGTCCCCTAGCAGCAGTAGGTACGACTTATGGGGAGTCTGGTGGGGGCAGTTGCCGACCACTAGCAGCAGTATGTAACACCGCTGGGGAGCCTGGTGGGGGCAGTTGCCGTCCCCTAGCGGCAGTAGGTACGACTGATGGGGAGCCTGGGTGGGAGGGCAGTGGATAAGACCTAGCGGCAGCAGGTAAGAATACTAGGGCGCCTGGTAGGGGCAGATGCCGACCCCTAGCAGCAGTAGGTAACACCGCTGGGGAGCCTGGTGGGGGCAGTTGCCGTCCCCTAGCGACTGTAAGTACGAAGGATGGGGAGCCTGGGTGGGGGGGCAGTTGCCGAGACCTAGCGGCAGCAGGTAAGACTACTAGGGGGCCTGGTAGGGGCATTTGCCGACCCCTAGCTGCAGCGGATAAGACTGCTGGGGAGCCTGGGTGGGGGACAGTTGCCGACCCCTAGCGGCAGTAGGTGAGACTGCTGTGGAGCCTGGTGGGGGCAGTTGCCGTCCCCTAGCGGCAGTAGGTTCGACTGATGGGGAGCCTGGGTGGGGGGGGGGGGGCAGTTGCCGAGACCTAGCGGCACCATGTAAGACTACTAAGGGGCCTGGTGGGGGCAGTTGCCGACCCCTAGCGGCAGCGGATAAGACTGCTGGGAGCCGGGGAGTGGGAGGGCCAATTGCCGACCCCTAGCGGCAGCAGGTAAGACTGCTGGGGAACCTGGTGGGGGCAGTTGCCGACCCCTAGCGGCAGTAGGTACGACTGATGGGGAGCCTGGGTGGGGGGCAGTTGCCGAGACCTAGCGACAGCAGGTACGACTACTAGGGGGCCTGGTGGGGGCAGTTGCCGACCCCTAGCGGCAGCGGATAAGACTGCTGGGGAGCCTGGGTGGGGGAGGGCCAGTTGCCGACCCCTAGTGGCAGCAGGTAAGACTGCTGGGGAGCCTGGTGGTGGCAGTTGCCGAACTCTAGCTGTAGTAGGTACGACTGATGGGGAGCCTGGGTGAGGTGGCCTTTGCCGAGACCTAGCGGCAGCAGGTAAGACTACTAGGGGGCCTGGTGGGGGCAGTTGCCGACCCCTAGCGGCAGCGGATAAGACTGCTGGGGAGCCTGGGTTGGGGAGGGCCAGTTGCCGACTCCTAGCGGCAGCAGGTAAGAGTACTAGGGGGCCTGGTGGGGGCAGTTGCCGACCCCTAGCGGCAGCGGATAAGACTAATGGTGAGCCTCGGTGAAGGGAAGGCAGTTGCCGACTCCTAGTGGCAGCAGGTAAGACTGCTGAGGAGCCTGGTGGGGGCAGTTGCCGACCCCTAGCAGCAGTAGGTAACACCGCTGGGGAGCCTGGTGGGGGCAGTTGCCGACCCCTAGCGGCAGTAGGTAAGACTGCTGGGGAGCCTGGTGGGGGCAGTTGCCGTCCCCTAGCGGCAGGAGGTACGACTGCTGGGGAGCCTGGTGGGGGCAGTTGCCGTCCCCTAGCGGCAGTAGGTACGACTGATGGGGAGCCTGGGTGGGGGGGCGGCAGATGCCGAGACCTAGCGGCAGTAGGTAAGACTGATGGGGAGCCTGGGTGGGGGTAGTTGCCGAGACCTAGCGACAGCAGGTAAGACTACTAGGGGGCCTGGTGGGGGCAGTTGCGGACCCCTAGCGGCAGCGGATAAGACTGCTGGGGAGCCTGGGTGGGGGAGGGCCAGTTGCCGACACCTAATGGCAGCAGGTAAGACTGCTGGGGAGCCTGGTGATGGCAGTTGCCGACCTCTAGCTGTAGTAGGTACGACTGATGGGGACCCTGGGTGAGGTGGCATTTGCCGAGACCTAGCGGCAGCAGGTAAGACTACTAGGGGGCCAGGTGGGGGCAGTTGCCGACCCCTAGCGGCAGCGGATAAGACTGCTGGGGAGCCTGGGTTGGGGAGGGCCAGTTGCCGACTCCTAGCGGCAGCAGGTAAGAGTACTAGTGGGCCAGGTGGGGGCAGTTGCCGACCCCTAGCAGCAGTAGGTAACACCGCTGGGGAGCCTGGTGGGGGCAGTTGCCGACCCCTAGCGGCAGTAGGTAAGACTGCTGGGGAGCCTGGTGGGGGCAGTTGCTGATCCCTAGCAGCAGTAAGTAACACAACTGGGGAGCGTGGGGGGACAGTTGCCATCCCCTAGCGGCAGTTGGTACGACTGATGGGGAGCCTGGGTGGGGGGCTGTTGCCAAGACCTAGCGGCAGCAGGTAAGACTACTAGGGGGCCTGGTGGGGGCAGTTGCCGACCCCTAGCGGCGGCGGATAAGACTGCTGGGGAGCCTGGGTGGGGGGGGGCAGTTGCCGACCCCTAGCAGCAGCAGGTGAGACTACTGGGGAGCCTGGTGGGGGCAGTTGCCGACCCCTACCGGCAGCAGGTAAGACAGCTGGGGAACCTGGTGGGGGCAGTTGCCGACCCCTAGCAGCAGTAGGTAACACCGCTGGGGAGCTTGTTGGGCGCAGTTGCCGACCCCTAGCAGCAGTAGGTACGACTGATGTGGAGCCTGGTGGGGGCAGTTGCCGACCACTAGCAGCAGTAGGTAACACCGCTGGGGAGCCTGGTGGGGGCAGTTGCCGTCCCCTAGCGGCAGTAGGTACGACTGATGGGGAGCCTGTGTGGGAGGGCAGTGGATAAGACATAGCGGCAGCAGGTAAGAATACTAGGGGGCCTGGTGGGGGCAGATGCCGACCCCTAGCAGCAGTAGGTAACACCGCTGGGGAGCCTGGTGGGGGCAGTTGCCGTCCCCTAGCGACTGTAAGTACGAAGGATGGGGAGCCTGGGTGGGGGGGCAGTTGCCGAGACCTAGCGGCAGCAGGTAAGACTACTAGGGGGCCTGGTAGGGGCATTTGCCGACCCCTAGCTGCAGCGGATAAGACTGCTGGGGAGCCTGGGTGGGGGACAGTTGCCGACCCCTAGCGGCAGTAGGTGAGACTGCTGTGGAGCCTGGTGGGGGCAGTTGCCGTCCCCTAGCGGCAGTAGGTTCGACTGATGGTGAGCCTGGGTGGGGGGGGGGGCAGTTGCCGAGACCTAGCGGCACCATGTAAGACTACTAAGGGGCCTGGTGGGGGCAGTTGCCGACCCCTAGCGGCAGCGGATAAGACTGCTGGGAGCCGGGGAGTGGGAGGGCCAATTGCCGACCCCTAGCGGCAGCAGGTAAGACTGCTGGGGAACCTGGTGGGGGCAGTTGCCGACCCCTAGCGGCAGTAGGTACGACTGATGGGGAGCCTGGGTGGGGGGCAGTTGCCGAGACCTAGCGACAGCAGGTACGACTACTAGGGGGCCTGGTGGGGGCAGTTGCCGACCCCTAGCGGCAGCGGATAAGACTGCTGGGGAGCCTGGGTGGGGGAGGGCCAGTTGCCGACCCCTAGTGGCAGCAGGTAAGACTGCTGGGGAGCCTGGTGGTGGCAGTTGCCGACCTCTAGCTGTAGTAGGTACGACTGATGGGGAGCCTGGGTGAGGTGGCATTTGCCGAGACCTAGCGGCAGCAGGTAAGACTACTAGGGGGCCTGGTGGGGGCAGTTGCCGACCCCTAGCGGCAGCGGATAAGACTGCTGGGGAGCCTGGGTTGGGGAGGGCCAGTTGCCGACTCCTAGCGGCAGCAGGTAAGAGTACTAGGGGGCCTGGTGGGGGCAGTTGCCGACCCCTAGCGGCAGCGGATAAGACTAATGGTGAGCCTGGGTGAAGGGAAGGCAGTTGCTGACTCCTAGTGGCAGCAGGTAAGACTGCTGAGGAGCCTGGTGGGGGCAGTTGCCGACCCCTAGCAGCAGTAGGTAACACCGCTGGGGAGCCTGGTGGGGGCAGTTGCCGACCCCTAGCGGCAGTAGGTAAGACTGCTGGGGAGCCTGGTGGGGGCAGTTGCCGTCCCCTAGCGGCAGGAGGTACGACTGCTGGGGAGCCTGGTGGGGGCAGTTGCCGTCCCCTAGCGGCAGTAGGTACGACTGATGGGGAGCCTGGGTGGGGGGGGGGCAGTTGCCGAGACCTAGCGGCAGTAGGTAAGACTGATGGGGAGCCTGGGTGGGGGGCAGTTGCCGAGACCTAGCGACAGCAGGTAAGACTACTAGGGGGCCTGGTGGGGGCAGTTTCGGACCCCTAGCGGCAGCGGATAAGACTGCTGGGGAGCCTGGGTGGGGGAGGGCCAGTTGCCGACACCTAATGGCAGCAGGTAAGACTGCTGGGGAGCCTGGTGGTGGCAGTTGCCGACCTCTAGCTGTAGTAGGTACGACTGATGGGGACCCTGGGTGAGGTGGCATTTGCCGAGACCTAGCGGCAGCAGGTAAGACTACTAGGGGGCCAGGTGGGGGCAGTTGCCGGCCCCTAGCGGCAGCGGATAAGACTGATGGGGAGCCTGGGTTGGGGAGGGCCAGTTGCCGACTCCTAGCGGCAGCAGGTAAGAGTACTAGTGGGCCAGGTGGGGGCAGTTGCCGACCCCTAGCAGCAGTAGGTAACACCGCTGGGGAGCCTGGTGGGGGCAGTTGCCGACCCCTAGCGGCAGTAGGTAAGACTGCTGGGGAGCCTGGTGGGGGCAGTTGCTGATCCCTAGCAGCAGTAAGTAACACAACTGGGGAGCGTGGGGGGACATTTGCCATCCCCTAGCGGCAGTTGGTACGACTGATGGGGAGCCTGGGTGGGGGGCTGTTGCCAAGACCTAGCGGCAGCAGGTAAGACTACTAGGGGGCCTGGTGGGGGCAGTTGCCGACCCCTAGCGGCGGCGGATAAGACTGCTGGGGAGCCTGGGTGGGGGGGGGGGGGGGCAGTTGCCGACCCCTAGCAGCAGCAGGTGAGACTACTGGGGAGCCTGGTGGGGGCAGTTGCCGACCCCTACCGGCAGCAGGTAAGACAGCTGGGGAACCTGGTGGGGGCAGTTGCCGACCCCTAGCAGCAGTAGGTAACACCGCTGGGGAGCTTGTTGGGCGCAGTTGCCGACCCCTAGCAGCAGTAGGTACGACTGATGTGGAGCCTGGTGGGGGCAGTTGCCGACCACTAGCAGCAGTAGGTAACACCGCTGGGGAGCCTGGTGGGGGCAGTTGCCGTCCCCTAGCGGCAGTAGGTACGACTGATGGGGAGCCTGTGTGGGAGGGCAGTGGATAAGACATAGCGGCAGCAGGTAAGAATACTAGGGGGCCTGGTGGGGGCAGATGCCGACCCCTAGCAGCAGTAGGTAACACCGCTGGAGAGCCTGGTGGGGGCAGTTGCCGTCCCCTAGCGGCAGCGGATAAGACTGCTGGGGACCCTGGGTGGGGGACAGTTGCCGACCCCTAGCGGCAGTAGGTGAGACTGCTGGGGAGCCTGGTGGGGGCAGTTGCCGTCCCCTAGCGGCAGTAGGTACGACTGATGGGGAGCCTGGGTGAGAGGGCAGTGGATGAGACCTAGCGGCAGCAGGTAAGAATACTAGGGGGCCTGGTGGGGGCAGATGCCGACCCCTAGCAGCAGTAGGTAACACCGCTGGGGAGCCTGGTGGGGGCATTTGCCGTCCCCTAGCGACAGTAAGTACGAAAGATGGGGAGCCTGTGTGGGGGGGCAGTTGCCGAGACCTAGCGGCACCATGTAAGACTACTAGGGGTCCTGGAGGGGGCAGTTGCCGACCCCTAGCGACAGCGAATAAGACTGCTGGGGAGCCTGGGTGGGGGAGGGCCAGTTGCCGACCCCTAGCGGCTGCAGGAAAGACTGCTGGTGAGCCTGGTGGGGGCAGTTGCCTACCCATAGCGGCAGTAGGTAAGAATACAAGGGGGCCTTGTGGGGTTAGTTGCCGACCCCTAGCGGCAGCGAATAAGACTGCTGGGGAGCCTGGGTGGGGGAGGTCCAGTTGCCGACCCCTAGTGGCAGCAGGTAAGATTGCTGGGGAGCCTGGTGTGGGCAGTTGCCGACCTCTAGCTGCAGTAGGTTCGACTGATGGGGAGCCTGGGTGAGGTGGCATTTGCCGAGACCTAGCGGCAGCAGGTATGACTACTAGGGGGCCTGGTGGGGGCAGTTGCCGACCCCTAGCGGCAGCGGATAAGACTGCTGGGGAGCCTGGGTAGGGGAGGGCCAATTGCCGACTCCTAGCGGCAGCAGGTAAGACTACTAGGGGGCCTGGTGGGGGCAGTTGCTGACCCCTAGCGGCAGTAGGTAGGACTGCTGGGGAGCCTGGTGGGGGCAGTTGCTGATCCCTAGCAGCAGTAAGTAACACAACGGGAGCGTGGTGGGAGCTTGGTTGGCGCAGTTGCCGACCCCTAGTGGCAGTAGGTAAGACTGCTGGGGAGCCTGGTGGGGGCAGTTGCCGTCCCATAGCAGCAGTAGGTACGACTGATGGGGAGCCTGGGTGAGAGGGCAGTGGATGAGACCTAGCGGCAGCAGGTAAGAATACTAGGGGGCCTGGTGGGGGCAGATGCCGACCCCTAGCAGCAGTAGGTAACACCGCTGGGGAGCCTGGTGGGGGCAGTTGCCGTCCCCTAGCGACAGTAAGTACGAAAGATGGGGAGCCTGGGTGGGGGGGCAGTTGCCGAGACCTAGCGGCAGCAGGTAAGACTACTAGGGGGCCTGGTAGGGGATTTGCCGACCCCTAGCGGCAGCGGATAAGACTGCTGGGGAGCCTGGGTGGGAAACAGTTGCCGACCCCTAGCGGCAGTAGGTGAGACTGCTGGGGAGCCTGGTGGGGGCAGTTGCCGTCCCCTAGCGGCAGTAGGTACGACTGATGGGGAGCCTGGGTGAGGGGGGGGGGGCAGTTGCCGAGACCTAGCGGCACCAGGTTACTAAGGGGCCTGGTGGGGGCAGTTGCCGACCCCTAGCGGCAGCGGATAAGACTGCTGGGAGCCGGGGAGGGGGAGGGCCAATTGCCGACCCCTAGCGGCAGCAGGTAAGACTGCTGGGGAACCTGGTGGGGGCAGTTGCCGACCCCTAGCGGCAGTAGGTACGACTGATGGGGAGCCTGAGTGGGGGGCAGTTGCCGAGACCTAGCGACAGCAGGTAAGACTACTAGGGGGCCTGGTGGGGGCAGTTGCAGACCCCTAGTGGCAGCAGGTAAGACTGCTGGGGAGCCTGGTGGTGGCAGTTGCCGACCTCTAGCTGTAGTAGGTACGACTGATGGGGAGCCTGGGTGAGGTGGCATTTGCCGAGACCTAGCGGCAGCAGGTAAGACTACTAGGGGGCCTGGTGGGGGCAGTTGCCGACCCCTAGCGGCAGCGGATAAGACTGCTGGGGAGCCTGGGTTGGGGAGGGCCAGTTGCCGACTCCTAGCGGCAGCAGGTAAGAGTACTAGGGGGCCTGGTGGGGGCAGTTGCAGATTCCTAGCGGCAGCGGATAAGACTAATGGTGAGCCTGGGTGGGGGGAAGGCAGTTGCCGACTCCTAGTGGCAGCAGGTAAGACTGCTGAGGAGCCTGGTGGGGGCAGTTGCCGACCCCTAGCAGCAGTAGGTAACACCGCTGGGGAGATTGGTGGGGGCAGTTGCCGACCCCTAGCGGCAGTAGGTAAGACTGCTGGGGAGCCTGGTGGGGGCAGTTGCCGTCCCCTAGCGGCAGGAGGTACGACTGCTGGGGAGCCTGGTGGGTGCAGTTGCCGTCCCCTAGCGGCAGTAGGTACGACCGATGGGGAGCCTGGGTGGGGGGGTGGGCAGTTGCCGTGACCTAGCGGCACCAGGTAAGACTACTAAGGGGCCTGATGGGGGCAGTTGCCGACCCCTAGCGTCAGCGGATAAGACTGCTGGGAGCCGGGGAGGGGGAGGGCCAATTGCCGACCCCTAGCGGCAGCAGGTAAGACTGCTGGGGAACCTGGTGGGGGCAGTTGCCGACCCCTAACGGCTGTAGGTACGACTGATGGGGAGCCTGGGTGGGGGGCAGTTGCCGAGACCTAGCGACAGCAGGTAAGACTACTAGGGGGCCTGGTGGGGGCAGTTGCCGTCCCCTAGCGGCAGCGGATAAGACTGCTGGGGAGCCTGGGTGGGGGAGGGCCAGTTGCCGACCCCTAGTGGCAGCAGGTAAGACTGCTGGGGCGCCTGGTGGTGGCAGTTGCCGACCACTAGCTGTAGTAGGTACAACTGATGGGGAGCTTGGGTGTGGTGGCATTTGCCGAGACCTAGCGGCAGCAGGTAAGACTACTAAAGGGCCTGGTGGGGGCAGTTGCCGACCCCTAGCGGCAGCAGATAAGACTGCTGGGGAGCCTGGGTTGGGGAGGGCCAGTTGCCGACTCCTAGCGGCAGCAGGTAAGAGTACTAGGGGGCCTGGTGGGGGCAGTTGCCGACCCCTAGCAGCAGTAGGTAACACCGCTGGGGAGCCTGGTGGGGGCAGTTGCCGACCCATAGCGGCAGTAGGTAAAACTGCTGGGGAGCCTGGTGGGGGCAGTTGCTGATCCCTAGCAGCAGTAAGTAACACAACTGGGGAGCGTGGTGGGGGCAGTTGCCATCCCCTAGCGGCAGTAGGTACGACTGATGGGAAGCCTGGGTGGGGGGCTGTTGCCGAGACCTAGCGGCAGCAGGTAAGACTACTAGGGGGCCTGGTGCGGGCAGTTCAAAAAATGTTCAAATGTTTGTTAAGCTTATGGGACTTAACTACAGGGTCATCAGTCCCTAAACTTACAAACTACTTATGAACTACTTACGAACTAGGACGGCACAAATATCCATGCCCGAGGGGGTATTCGAACCCCCGACCGTAGTGGCCGTGCTGACCGTGACTGGAGCGCCTCAGTCACCTCGGCCACCGCGGCCGGCGTGGGGGCAGTTGCCGACCCCTAGCGGCGGCGGATAAGACTGCTGGGGAGCCTGGGTGGGGGGGGGGGGGCAGTTGCCGACCCCTAGCGGCAGCAGGTGAGGCTGCTGGGGAGCCTGGTGGGGGCAGTTGCCGACCCCTAGCGGCAGTATGTAAGACTGCTGGGGAACCTGGTGGGGGCAGTTGCCGACCCCTAGCAGCAGTAGGTAACACCGCTGGGGAGCTTGGTGGGCGCAGTTGCCGACCCCTAGCGGCAGTAGGTAAGACTGCTGGGGAGCCTGGTGGGGGCAGTTGCCGTCCCCTAGCAGCAGTAGGTACGACTTATGGGGAGTCTGGTGAGGGCAGTTGCCGACCACTAGCAGCAGTATGTAACACCGCTGGGGAGCCTGGTGGGGGCAGTTGCCGTCCCCTAGCGGCAGTAGGTACGACTGATGGGGAGCCTGGGTGGGAGGGCAGTGGATAAGACCTAGCGGCAGCAGGTAAGAATACTAGGGCGCCTGGTAGGGGCAGATGCCGACCCCTAGCAGCAGTAGGTAACACCGCTGGGGAGCCTGGTGGGGGCAGTTGCCGTCCCCTAGCGACTGTAAGTACGAAGGATGGGGAGCCTGGGTGGGGGGGCAGTTGCCGAGACCTAGCGGCAGCAGGTAAGACTACTAGGGGGCCTGGTAGGGGCATTTGCCGACCCCTAGCTGCAGCGGATAAGACTGCTGGGGAGCCTGGGTGGGGGACAGTTGCCGACCCCTAGCGGCAGTAGGTGAGACTGCTGTGGAGCCTGGTGGGGGCAGTTGCCGTCCCCTAGCGGCAGTAGGTTCGACTGATGGGGAGCCTGGGTGGGGGGGGGGGGGGCAGTTGCCGAGACCTAGCGGCACCATGTAAGACTACTAAGGGGCCTGGTGGGGGCAGTTGCCGACCCCTAGCGGCAGCGGATAAGACTGCTGGGAGCAGGGGAGTGGGAGGGCCAATTGCCGACCCCTAGCGGCAGCAGGTAAGACTGCTGGGGAACCTGGTGGGGGCAGTTGCCGACCCCTAGCGGCAGTAGGTACGACTGATGGGGAGCCTGGGTGGGGGGCAGTTGCCGAGACCTAGCGACAGCAGGTACGACTACTAGGGGGCCTGGTGGGGGCAGTTGCCGACCCCTAGCGGCAGCGGATAAGACTGCTGGGGAGCCTGGGTGGGGGAGGGCCAGTTGCCGACCCCTAGTGGCAGCAGGTAAGACTGCTGGGGAGCCTGCTGGTGGCAGTTGCCGAACTCTAGCTGTAGTAGGTACGACTGATGGGGAGCCTGGGTGAGGTGGCCTTTGCCGAGACCTAGCGGCAGCAGGTAAGACTACTAGGGGGCCTGGTGGGGGCAGTTGCCGACCCCTAGCGGCAGCGGATAAGACTGCTGGGGAGCCTGGGTTGGGGAGGGCCAGTTGCCGACTCCTAGCGGCAGCAGGTAAGAGTACTAGGGGGCCTGGTGGGGGCAGTTGCCGACCCCTAGCGGCAGCGGATAAGACTAATGGTGAGCCTCGGTGAAGGGAAGGCAGTTGCCGACTCCTAGTGGCAGCAGGTAAGACTGCTGAGGAGCCTGGTGGGGGCAGTTGCCGACCCCTAGCAGCAGTAGGTAACACCGCTGGGGAGCCTGGTGGGGGCAGTTGCCGACCCCTAGCGGCAGTAGGTAAGACTGCTGGGGAGCCTGGTGGGGGCAGTTGCCGTCCCCTAGCGGCAGGAGGTACGACTGCTGGGGAGCCTGGTGGGGGCAGTTGCCGTCCCCTAGCGGCAGTAGGTACGACTGATGGGGAGCCTGGGTGGGGGGGGGGCAGATGCCGAGACCTAGCGGCAGTAGGTAAGACTGATGGGGAGCCTGGGTGGGGGGCAGTTGCCGAGACCTAGCGACAGCAGGTAAGACTACTAGGGGGCCTGGTGGGGGCAGTTGCGGACCCCTAGCGGCAGCGGATAAGACTGCTGGGGAGCCTGGGTGGGGGAGGGCCAGTTGCCGACACCTAATGGCAGCAGGTAAGACTGCTGGGGAGCCTGGTGATGGCAGTTGCCGACCTCTAGCTGTAGTAGGTACGACTGATGGGGACCCTGGGTGAGGTGGCATTTGCCGAGACCTAGCGGCAGCAGGTAAGACTACTAGGGGGCCAGGTGGGGGCAGTTGCCGACCCCTAGCGGCAGCGGATAAGACTGCTGGGGAGCCTGGGTTGGGGAGGGCCAGTTGCCGACTCCTAGCGGCAGCAGGTAAGAGTACTAGTGGGCCAGGTGGGGGCAGTTGCCGACCCCTAGCAGCAGTAGGTAACACCGCTGGGGAGCCTGGTGGGGGCAGTTGCCGACCCCTAGCGGCAGTAGGTAAGACTGCTGGGGAGCCTGGTGGGGGCAGTTGCTGATCCCTAGCAGCAGTAAGTAACACAACTGGGGAGCGTGGGGGGACAGTTGCCATCCCCTAGCGGCAGTTGGTACGACTGATGGGGAGCCTGGGTGGGGGGCTGTTGCCAAGACCTAGCGGCAGCAGGTAAGACTACTAGGGGGCCTGGTGGGGGCAGTTGCCGACCCCTAGCGGCGGCGGATAAGACTGCTGGGGAGCCTGGGTGGGGGGGGGCAGTTGCCGACCCCTAGCAGCAGCAGGTGAGACTACTGGGGAGCCTGGTGGGGGCAGTTGCCGACCCCTACCGGCAGCAGGTAAGACAGCTGGGGAACCTGGTGGGGGCAGTTGCCGACCCCTAGCAGCAGTAGGTAACACCGCTGGGGAGCTTGTTGGGCGCAGTTGCCGACCCCTAGCAGCAGTAGGTACGACTGATGTGGAGCCTGGTGGGGGCAGTTGCCGACCACTAGCAGCAGTAGGTAACACCGCTGGGGAGCCTGGTGGGGGCAGTTGCCGTCCCCTAGCGGCAGTAGGTACGACTGATGGGGAGCCTGTGTGGGAGGGCAGTGGATAAGACATAGCGGCAGCAGGTAAGAATACTAGGGGGCCTGGTGGGGGCAGATGCCGACCCCTAACAGCAGTAGGTAACACCGCTGGGGAGCCTGGTGGGGGCAGTTGCCGTCCCCTAGCGACTGTAAGTACGAAGGATGGGGAGCCTGGGTGGGGGGGCAGTTGCCGAGACCTAGCGGCAGCAGGTAAGACTACTAGGGGGCCTGGTAGGGGCATTTGCCGACCCCTAGCTGCAGCGGATAAGACTGCTGGGGAGCCTGGGTGGGGGACAGTTGCCGACCCCTAGCGGCAGTAGGTGAGACTGCTGTGGAGCCTGGTGGGGGCAGTTGCCGTCCCCTAGCGGCAGTAGGTTCGACTGATGGTGAGCCTGGGTGGGGGGGGGGGGCAGTTGCCGAGACCTAGCGGCACCATGTAAGACTACTAAGGGGCCTGGTGGGGGCAGTTGCCGACCCCTAGCGGCAGCGGATAAGACTGCTGGGAGCCGGGGAGTGGGAGGGCCAATTGCCGACCCCTAGCGGCAGCAGGTAAGACTGCTGGGGAACCTGGTGGGGGCAGTTGCCGACCCCTAGCGGCAGTAGGTACGACTGATGGGGAGCCTGGGTGGGGGGCAGTTGCCGAGACCTAGCGACAGCAGGTACGACTACTAGGGGGCCTGGTGGGGGCAGTTGCCGACCCCTAGCGGCAGCGGATAAGACTGCTGGGGAGCCTGGGTGGGGGAGGGCCAGTTGCCGACCCCTAGTGGCAGCAGGTAAGACTGCTGGGGAGCCTGGTGGTGGCAGTTGCCGACCTCTAGCTGTAGTAGGTACGACTGATGGGGAGCCTGGGTGAGGTGGCATTTGCCGAGACCTAGCGGCAGCAGGTAAGACTACTAGGGGGCCTGGTGGGGGCAGTTGCCGACCCCTAGCGGCAGCGGATAAGACTGCTGGGGAGCCTGGGTTGGGGAGGGCCAGTTGCCGACTCCTAGCGGCAGCAGGTAAGAGTACTAGGGGGCCTGGTGGGGGCAGTTGCCGACCCCTAGCGGCAGCGGATAAGACTAATGGTGAGCCTGGGTGAAGGGAAGGCAGTTGCTGACTCCTAGTGGCAGCAGGTAAGACTGCTGAGGAGCCTGGTGGGGGCAGTTGCCGACCCCTAGCAGCAGTAGGTAACACCGCTGGGGAGCCTGGTGGGGGCAGTTGCCGACCCCTAGCGGCAGTAGGTAAGACTGCTGGGGAGCCTGGTGGGGGCAGTTGCCGTCCCCTAGCGGCAGTAGGTACGACTGATGGGGAGCCTGGGTGGGGGGGGGGCAGTTGCCGAGACCTAGCGGCAGTAGGTAAGACTGATGGGGAGCCTGGGTGGGGGGCAGTTGCCGAGACCTAGCGACAGCAGGTAAGACTACTAGGGGGCCTGGTGGGGGCAGTTTCGGACCCCTAGCAGCAGTAGGTAACACCGCTGGGGAGCCTGGTGGGGGCAGTTGCCGACCCCTAGCGGCAGTAGGTAAGACTGCTGGGGAGCCTGGTGGGGGCAGTTGCTGATCCCTAGCAGCAGTAAGTAACACAACTGGGGAGCGTGGGGGGACATTTGCCATCCCCTAGCGGCAGTTGGTACGACTGATGGGGAGCCTGGGTGGGGGGCTGTTGCCAAGACCTAGCGGCAGCAGGTAAGACTACTAGGGGGCCTGGTGGGGGCAGTTGCCGACCCCTAGCGGCGGCGGATAAGACTGCTGGGGAGCCTGGGTGGGGGGGGGGGGCAGTTGCCGACCCCTAGCAGCAGCAGGTGAGACTACTGGGGAGCCTGGTGGGGGCAGTTGCCGACCCCTACCGGCAGCAGGTAAGACAGCTGGGGAACCTGGTGGGGGCAGTTGCCGACCCCTAGCAGCAGTAGGTAACACCGCTGGGGAGCTTGTTGGGCGCAGTTGCCGACCCCTAGCAGCAGTAGGTACGACTGATGTGGAGCCTGGTGGGGGCAGTTGCCGACCACTAGCAGCAGTAGGTAACACCGCTGGGGAGCCTGGTGGGGGCAGTTGCCGTCCCCTAGCGGCAGTAGGTACGACTGATGGGGAGCCTGTGTGGGAGGGCAGTGGATAAGACATAGCGGCAGCAGGTAAGAATACTAGGGGGCCTGGTGGGGGCAGATGCCGACCCCTAGCAGCAGTAGGTAACACCGCTGGAGAGCCTGGTGGGGGCAGTTGCCGTCCCCTAGCGGCAGCGGATAAGACTGCTGGGGAGCCTGGGTGGGGGACAGTTGCCGACCCCTAGCGGCAGTAGGTGAGACTGCTGGGGAGCCTGGTGGGGGCAGTTGCCGTCCCCTAGCGGCAGTAGGTACGACTGATGGGGAGCCTGGGTAGGGGGGGGCAGTTGCCGAGACCTAGCGGCACCAGGTAAGACTACTAAGGGGCCTGGTGGGGGCAGTTGCCGACCCCTAGCGGCAGCGGATAAGACTGCTGGGAGCCGGGGAGGGGGAGGTCCAATTGCCGACCCCTAGCTGCAGCAGGTAAGACTGCTGGGGAACCTGGTGGGAGCAGTTGCCGACCCCTAGCGGCAGTAGGTACGACTGATGGGGAGCCTGGGTGGGGGGCAGTTGCCGAGACCTAGCGACAGCAGGTAAGACTACTAAGGGGCCTGGTGGGGGCAGTTGCCGACCCCTAGCGGCAGCGGATAAGACTGCTGGGGAGCCTGGGTGGGGGAGGGCCAGTTGCCGACCCCTAGTGGCAGCAGGTAAGACTGCTGGGGAGCCTGGTGGTGGCAGTTGCCGACCTCTAGCTGTAGTAGGTACGACTGTTGGGGAGCCTGGGTGAGGTGGCATTTGCCGAGACCTAGCGGCAGCAGGTAAGACTACTAGGGGGCCTGGTGGGGGCAGTTGCCGACCCCTAGCGGCAGCGGATAAGACTCCTGGGGAGCCTGGGTTGGGGAGGGCGAGTTGCCGACGCCTAGCGGCAGCAGGTAAGACTACTAGGGGGCCTGGTGGGGGCAGTTGCCGACCCCTAGCGGCAGCAGATAAGACTAATGGTGAGCCTGGGTGGGGGGAAGGCAGTTGCCGACTCCTAGTGGCAGCAGGTAAGACTGCTGAGGAGCCTGGTGGGGGCAGTTGCCGACCCCTAGCAGCAGTAGGTAACACCGCTGGGGTGCCTGGTGGGGGCAGTTGCCGACCCCTAGCGGCAGTAGGTAAGACTGCTGGAGAGCCTGGTGGGGGCAGTTGCCGTCCCCTAGGGGCAGTAGGTATGGCTGCTGGGGAGCCTGGTGGGGCAGTTGCTGATCACTAGCAGCAGTAAGTAACACAACTGGGGAGGGTGGTGGGGGCAGTTGCCATCCCCTAGCGGCAGTAGGTACGACTGATAGGGAGCCTGGGTGGGGGGCTGTTGCCGAGACCTAGCGGCAGCAGGTAAGATTACTAGGGGGTCTGGTGGGGGCAGTTGCCGACCCCTAGCGGCAGCAGATAAGACTGCTGGGGAGCCTGGGTGGGGGGGGGGCAGTTGCCGAGACCTAGCGGCAGCAGGTCAGACTACTAGGGGGCCTGGTGGGGGCAGATGCCGACCCCTAGCATCAGTAGGTAACACCGCTGGGGAGCCTGGTGAGGCAGTTGCCGTCCCCTAGCGACAGTAGGTACGAAAGATGGGGAGCCTAGGTGGGGGGGCAGTTGCCGAGACCTAGCGGTAGCAGGTAAGACTACTAGGGAACCTGGTGGGGGCAGTTGCCGACCCCTAGTGGCAGCGGATAAGACTGCTGGGGAGCCTGGGTGGGGGGGGGGGGCAGTTGCCGAGACCTAGCGGCAGGAGGTAAGACTACTAGGGGGCCTGGTGGGGGCAGTTGCCGACCCCTAGCAGAAGCGGATAAGACTAATCGTGAGCCTGGGTGGGGGGAAGGCAGTTGCCGACTCCTAGTGGCAGCAGGTAAGACTGCTGAGGAGCCTGGTGGGGGCAGTTGCCGACCCCTAGCAGCAGTAGGTAACACCGCTGGGTAGCCTGGTGGGGGCAGTTGCAGACCCCTAGCGGCAGTAGGTAAGACTGCTGGGGAGCCTGGTGGGGGCAGTTGCCGACCCCTAGCGGCAGCAGGTAAGGCTGCTGGGGAGCCTGGTGGGGGCAGTTGCCGAGATCTAGCTGCAGCAGGTAAGACTACTAGGGGGCCTGGTGGGGGCAGTTGCCGACCCCCAGCGGCAGCGGATAAGACTGCTCGGGAACCTCGGTGGTGGGGGCAGTGTCCGACTCCTAGCGACAGCAGGTAAGAATACTTGGGGGCGTGGTGGGGGCAGTTGCCGACCCCTAGCAGCAGCGGATAAGACTGCTGGGGAGGCTGGTGGGGGCAGTTGCCGTCACTTAGCGGCAGTAGGTACGACTGATTTGGAGCCTGGGTGGGGTTGCAATTGCCGAGACCTAGCGGCAGTGGGTAAGACTACTAGGGGGCCTGGTGGGGGCAGTTGCCGACCCCTAGTGGCAGCGGATTAGACTGCTGGCGAGCCTGGGTGGGGGAGGTGGCAGATGCCGACCCATAGCGGCAGCAGGTAAGACTGCTGTGGAGCCTGGTGGGGGCAGTTGCTGACCCCTAGCGGCAGTAAGGAAGACTGCTGGGGAGCCTGGTGGGGGCATTTACCGAGACCTAGCTGCAGCAGGTAAGACTACTAGGGGGCCTGCTGGGGGCAGTTGCTGACCCCTAGCAGTAGCAGGTCAGACTGCACGGAAACCTGGGTGGGGGCCAGTTGCCGACCCCTAGCGGCAGCAGGTAAGACCACTAGGGGGCCTGGTGCGGGCAGTTGCTAACCCCTAACTGCAGCGGATAAGACTGCTGGGGAGCCTGGCTGAGGGTGGGGGGGCAGTTGCTGACCCCAAGTGGCAGCAAGTAAGACTTCTGGGGAGCCTGGTGGGGGCAGTTGATGATCCCTAGCAGCAGTAAGTAACACAACTGGGGAGCGTGGTGGGGGAAGTTGCCATCCCCTAGCAGCAGTAGGTACGACTGATGTGGAGCCTGGGTGGGGGGCTGTTGCCGAGACCTAGCGGCAGCAGGTAAGACTACTAGGGGGCCTGGTGGGGGCAGTTGCCGACCCCTAGCGGAGCGGATAAGACTGCTGGGGTGCCTAGGTGGGCGGGGGGAGCAGTTGCCGACCCCTAGCGGCAGCAGGTGAGACTGCTGGGGAGCCTGGTCGGGGCAGTTGCCGACCCCTAGCGGCAGTAGGTAAGACTGCTGGGGAGCCTGGTGGGGGCAGTTGCCGACCACTAGCAGCAGTAGGTAACACCGCTGGGGAGCCTGGTGGGGGCAGTTGCCGACCCCTAGCGGCAGTAGGTAAGACTGCTGGAGAGCCTGGTGTGGGGGGGTGCAGTTGTCGAGACGTAGCGGCAGCAGTTAAGAATACCAGGGGGCCTGGTGGGGGCAGATTCCGACCCCTAGCAGCAGTAGGTAACACCGCTGGGGAGCCTGGTGGGGGCAGTTGCCGTCCCCTAGCGACAGTAGGTACGAAAGATGGGGAGCCTGGGTGGGGGGGGAAGCAGTTGCCGAGTCCTAGCGTCAGCAGGTAAGACTACTAGGGGGCCTGGTGGGGGCAGTTGTCGACCCCTAGCGGCAGCGGATAAGACTGCTGGTGAGCCTGGGTGGGGGGGGCAGTTGCTGACCGCTAGCGGCAGCAGGTAAGACTGCTGGGGAGCCTGGTGGGGGCAGTTGCCGACCCCTAGCGGCAGCAGGTAAGGCTGCTGGGGAGCCTGGTGGGGGCAGTTGCTGACCCCTAGCAGCAGCAGGTAAGACTGCTCGGGAACCTGGGTGGGGGGGCAGTGTCCGACTCCTAGCGGCAGCAGGTAAGAATACTAGGGGGCGTGGTGGGGGCAGTTGCCGACCCCTAGCAGCAGCGGATAAGACTGCTGGGGAGCCTGGTGGGGGCAGTTGCCATCCCCTAGCGGCAATATGTACGACTGATGGGGAGCCTGGGTGGGGTTGCAATTGCCGAGACCTAGCGGCAGTGGGTAAGACTACTAGGGGGCCTGGTGGGGGCAGTTGCCAACCCCTAGCAGCAGCGGATAAGCCTGCTGGCGAGCCTGGGTGGGGGAGGTGGCAGATGCCAATCCATAGCGGCAGCAGGTAAGACTGCTGGGGAGCCTGGAGGGGGCAGTTGCCGTCCCTTAGCGGCAGGAGGTAATACTGATGGGGAGCCTGGTGGGGGCAGTTGCCAACCCCTAGCGGCAGTAGGTAAGGCTGCAGGGGAGCCTGGTTGGGGCAGTTGCTGATCTCTAGCAGCAGTAAGTAACACAACTGGGGAGCGTGGTGGGGGCAGTTGCCATCCCCTAGCGGCAGTAGGTACGACTGATGGGGAGCCTGGGTGCGGGGCTGTTGCCGAGACCTAGCGGCAGCAGGTAAGACTACTAGGGGGTCTGGTGGGGGCAGTTGCCGACCCCTAGCGGCAGCGGATAAGACTGCTGGGGAGCCTGGGTGGGGGGGGGGGCAGTTGCTGAGACCTAACGGCAGCAGGTAAGACTACTAGGGGGCCTGGTTGGGGCAGTTGCCGACCCCTAGCAGCAGTAGGCAACACCGCTGGGGAGCCTGGTGTGGGCAGTTGCCGTCCCCTAGCGACAGTAGTTACGAAAGATGGGGAGCCTGGGTGGGGGGGCAGTTCCCGAGACCTAGCGGCCGCAGATAAGACTACTAGGGGGCCTGGTGGGGGCAGTTGCCGACCCCTAGCGGCAGCGGATAAGACTGCTGGGGAGCCTGGGTAGGGGGGCAGTTGCCGACCCCTAGCGGCAGCAGGTAAGACGGCTGAGCCGCCTGGTGGGGGCAGTTGCCGAACCCTAGCAGCAGTAGGTAACACCGCTGGGGAGCCTGGTGGGGGCAGCTGCCGTCCCCTAGCGACAGTAGGTACGAAAGTTGGGGAGCCTGGGTGGGGGGGGGGGGGCAGTTGCCGAGACCTAGCGGCACAGGTAAGACTACTAGGGGGCCTGGTGGGGGCAGTTGCCGACCCCTAGCAGCAGCGGATAAGACTGCTGGGGAGCCTGGGTGAGGGGGGGGGGTAGTTGCCCACCGCTAGCGGCAGCAGGTAAGACTGCTGGGGAGCCTGGTGGGGGCAGTTGCCGACCCCTAGCGGCAGCAGGTAAGGCTGCTGGGGAGCCTGGTGGGGGCAGTTGCCGAGACCTAGCTGCAGCAGGTAAGACTACTAGGGGACCTGGTGGGGGCAGTTGCTGACCCCTAGCAGCAGCAGGTGAGACTGCTCGGGAACCTGGGTGGGGGGGCAGTGTCCGACTCTTAGCGGCAGCAGGTAAAAATACTAGGGGGCGTGGTGGGGGCAGTTGCCGACACCTAGCAGCAGCGGATAAGACTGCTGGGGAGCCTGGTGGGGGCAGTTGCCATCCCCTAGCGGCAGTAGGTACGACTGTTGGGGAGCCTGTGTGGGGTTGCAATTGCCGAGACCTAGCGGCAGTGGGTAAGACTACTAGGGAGCCTGGTGGGGGCAGTCGCCGACCCCTAGCGGAGCGGATAAGACTGCTGGGGTGCCTAGGTGGGCGGGGGGAGCAGTTGCCGACCCCTAGCGGCAGCAGGTGAGACTGCTGGGGAGCCTGGTCGGGGCATTTGCCGACCCCTAGCGGCAGTAGGTATGACTGCTGGGGAACCTGGTGGAGGCAGTTGCCGTCCCCTAGCGGCAGTAGGTATGACTGATGGGGAGCCTGGTGGGGGCAGTTGCCGACCCCTAGCGGCAGTAGGTAAGACTGCTGGGGAGCCTGGTGGGGGCAGTTGCCGACCACTAGCAGCAGTAGGTAACACCGCTGGGGAGCCTGGTGGGGGCAGTTGCCGACCCCTAGCGGCAGTAGGTAAGACTGCTGGAGAGCCTGGTGGGGGGAGGGGGGCAGTTGTCGAGACGTAGCGGCAGCAGTTAAGAATACTAGGGGGCCTGGTGGGGGCAGATGCCGACCCCTAGCAGCAGTAGGTAACACCGTGGGGAGCCTGGTGGGGGCAGTTGCTGTCCCCTAGCGACAGTAGGTACGGAAGATGGGGAGCCTGGGTGGGGGGGGGGCAGTTGCCGAGTCCTAGCGGCAGCAGGTAAGACTACTAGGGGGCCTGGTGGGGGCAGTTGTCGACCCCTAGCGGCAGCGGATAAGACTGCTGGTGAGCCTGGGTGGGGGGGGCAGTTGCCGACCGCTAGCGGCAGCAGGTAAGACTGCTGGGGAGCCTGGTGGGGGCAGTTGCCGACCCCTAGCGGCAGCAGGTAAGGCTGCTGGGGAGGCTGGTGGGGGCAGCTGCCGAGACCTAGCTGCAGCAGGTAAGACTACTAGGTGACCTGGTGGGGGCAGTTGCTGACCCCTAGCAGCAGCAGGTAAGACTGCTCGGGAACCTGGGTGGGGGGGCAGTGTCTGACTCCTAGCGGCAGCAGGTAAGAATACTAGGGGGCGTGGTGGGGGCAGTTGCCGACCCCTAGCAGTAGCGGATAAGACTGCTGGGGAGCCTGGTGGGGGCAGTTGCCATCCCCTAGCGGCAGTAGGTACGACTGATGGGGAGCCTGGGTGGGGTTGCATTTGCCGAGACCTAGCGGCAGTGGGTAAGACTACTAGGGGGCCTGGTGGGGGCAGTTGTCGACCCCTAGCAGCAGCGGATAAGCCTGCTGGCGAGCCTGGGTGGGGGAGGTGGCAGATGCCAACCCATAGCGGCAGCAGGTAAGAGTGCTGGGGAGCCTGGTGGGGGCAGTTGCCGTCCCTTAGCGGCAGGAGGTACTACTGATGGGGAGCCTGGTGGGGGCAGTTGCCGACCCCTAGCGGCAGTAGGTAAGGCTGCTGGGGAGCCTGGTGGGGGCAGTTACCGTCCCCTAGCGACAGTAGGTACGAAAGATGATGAGCCTGGGTGGGGGGGCAGTTGCCAAGACCTAGCGGCAGCAGGTAAGACTACTAGGGAACCTGGTGGGGGCAGTTGCCGACCCCTAGTGGCAGCGGATAAGACTGCTGGGGAGCCTGGGTGGGGGGGGGGGGCAGTTGCCGAGACCTAGCGGCAGCAGGTAAGACTACTAGGGGGCCTGGTGGGGGCAGTTGCCGACCCCTAGCAGCAGTAGGTAACACCGCTGGGGAGCCTGGTGTGGGCAGTTGCCGTCCCCTAGCGACAGTAGTTACGAAAGATGGGGAGCCTGGGTGGGGGGGCAGTTCCCGAGACCTAGCGGCAGAAGGTAAGACAACTAGGGGGCCTGGTGGGGGCAGTTGCCGACCCCTAGCGGCAGTGGATAAGACTGCTGGGGAGCCTGGGTAGGCGGGCAGTTGCCGACCCCTAGCGGCAGCAGGTAAGACGGCTGAGGCGCCTGGTGGGGGCAGTTGCCGAACCCTAGTAGCAGTAGGTAACACCGCTCGGGAGCCTGGTGGGGGCAGCTGCCGTCCCCTAGCGACAGTAGGTACGAAAGTTGGAGAGCCTGGGTGGGGGGGGGGGCAGTTGCCGAGACCTAGCTGCACAGGTAAGACTACTAGGGGGCCTGGTGGGGGCAGTTGCCGACCCCTAGCAGCAGCGGATAAGACTGCTGGGGAGCCTGGGGGAGGGGGGTGGGTTAGTTGCCGACCGCTATCGGCAGCAGGTAAGACTGCTGGGGAGCCTGGTGGGGGCAGTTGCCGACCCCTAGCGGCAGCAGGTAAGGCTGCTGGGGAGCCTGGTGGGGGCAGTTGCCGAGACCTAGCTGCAGCAGGTAAGACTACTAGGGGACCTGGTGGGGGCAGTTGCTGACCCATAACAGCAGCAGGTGAGACTGCTCGGGAACCTGGGTGGGGGGGCAGTGTCCGACTCTTAGCGGCAGCAGGTAAAAATACTAGGGGGCGTATGGGGGCAGTTGCCGACACCTAGCAGCAGTGGATAAGACTGCTGAGGAGCCTGGTGGGGGCAGTTGCCATCCCCTACCGGCAGTAGGTACGACTGATGGGGAGCCTGGGTGGGGTTGCAATTGCCTAGTCCTAGCGGCAGTGGGTAAGACTACTAGGGAGCCTGGTGGGGGCAGTTGCTGATCCCTAGCGGCAGTAAGGAAGACTGCTGGGGAGCCTGGTGGGGGCATTTACCGAGACCTAGCTGCAGCAGGTAAGACTACTAGGGGGCCTGCTGGGGGCAGTTGCTGACCCCTAGCAGTAGGAGGTCAGACTGCACGGGAACCTGGGTGGGGGGGCAGTTGCCGACCCCTAGCGGCTGCAGGTAAGACCACTAGGGGGCCTGGTGGGGGCAGTTGCTAACCCATAGCAGCAGCGGATAAGACTGCTGGGGAGCCTGGATGGGGGTGGGGGGGCAGTTGCCGACCCCACGTGGCACCAAGTAAGACTTCTGGGAAGCCTGGTGGGGGCAGTTGACGTCCCCTAGCGGCAGTAGGTACGACTGATGGGGAGCCTGGCTAGGGGGGGCACTTGCAGAGACCTAGCGGCAGCAGGTAAGCCTACTATGGGGCCTGGTGGGGGAAGTTTCCGACCCCTAGCAGCAGCGGATAAGACTGCTGGGGAGCCTGGGTGGGGGGGTGTAGTTGCTGAACTCTAGCGGCAGCAGGTAAGACTGCTGGGGAGCCTGGTGCGGGCAGTTGCCGTCCCCTAGCTTCAGTAGGTAAGACTGATTGGGAGCCTGGCTGCGGGGGCAGTTGCCGAGACCTAGCGGCAGCAGGTACGACTACTAGGGGGCCTGGTGGGGTCAGTTGCCGACCCCTAGCAGCAGCAGGTAACACTGCTGGGGAGCCTGAATTGGGGGGGGGCATATGTCGACCCCTAGCGGTAGCAGGTAAGATTACTAGGGGGCCTGGTAGGTGCAGTTGCCGACCCCTAGCGGCCGCGAATAAGACTAATGGTGAGCCTGGGTGGGGGGGGAGTGCAGTTGCCGACTCCTAGTGGCAGCAGGTAAGACTACTGAGGAGCCTGGTAAGGGCAGTTGCCGACCCCTAGCAGCAGTAGGTAACACCGCTGGGGAGCCTGGTGGGAGCAGTTGCCGACCCCTAGCGGCAGTAGGTAAGACTGCTGGGGAGCCTGATGGGGGCAGTTGCCGTCCCCTAGCGGCAGTAAGTACGACTGATGGGGAGCCTGGTGGGGGCAGTTGCCGACCCCTAGCGGCAGCGGATAAGACTGCTGGGGAGCCTGGGTGGGCGGGGGGACAGTTGCCGACCCCTTGCGGCAGCAGGTGAGACTGCTGGGGAGTCTGGTCGGGGCAGTTGCCGACCCCTAGCGGCAGTAGGTAAGACTGCTGGAGAACCTGGTGGAGGCAGTTGCCGTCCCCTAGCGGCAGTAGGTACGACTGATGGGGAGCATGGTGTGGGCAGTTGCCGACCCCTAGCGGCAGTAGGTAAGACTGCTGGGGAGCCTGGTGGGGGCAGTTGCCGACCACTAGCAGCAGTATGTAACACCGCTGGGGAGCCTGGTGGGGGCAGTTGCCGTCCCCTAGCGGCAGTAGGTACGACTGATGGGGAGCCTGGGTGGGAGGGCAGTAGCCAAGACCTAGCGGCAGCAGGTAAGACTACTAGGGGGAATGGTGGGGGCAGTTGCCGACCCCTAGCGGCAGCAGGTGAGACTGCTGGGGAGCCTGGTGGGGGCAGTTGCCGACCCCTAGCGGCAGTAGGTAAGACTGCTGGAGAGCCTGGTGGGGGGGGGGCAGTTGCCGAGACCTAGCGGCAGCAGTTAAGAATACTAGGGGGCCTGGTGGGGGCAGATGCCGACCCCTAGCAGCAGTAGGTAACACCGCTGGGGAGCCTGGTGGGGGCAGTTGCCGAGACCTAGCGGCAGCAGGTAAGACTACTAGGGGGCCTGGTAGGGGCAGTTGCCGACCCCTAGCGGCAGCGGATAAGACTGCTGGGGAGCCTGGGTGGGGGTCAGTTGCCGACCCCTAGCGGCAGTAGGTAAGACTGCTGGGGAGCCTGGTGGGGGCAGTTGCCGTCCCCTAGCGGCAGTAGGTACGACTGATGGGGAGCCTGGTGGGGGCAGTTGCCGACCCCTAGCGGCATAGGTAACACCGCTGGGGTGCCTGGTGGGGGCAGTTGCCGTCCCCTAGCGACAGTCAGTACGACAGATGGGGTGCCTGGGTGGGGGGACAGTTGCCGAGACCTAGCGGAAGCAGGTAAGAGTACTAGGGGGCCTGGTAGGGGCAGTTGCCGACCCCTAGCGGCAGCGGGTAAAACTGCTGGGGAGCCTGGGTGGGGGACAGTTGCCGACCCCTAGCAGCAGCAGGTAAGACTGCTGGGGAGCCTGGGTGGGGGGGCAGTTGCCGAGACCTAGCGGCAGCAGGTAAGACTACTAGGGGGCCTAGTGGGGGCAGATGCCGACCCCTAGCAGCAGTAGGTAACACCGCTGGGGAGCCTGGTGGGGGCAGTTGCCGTCCCCTAGCGACAGTAGGTACGAAAGATGGGGAGCCTGGGTGGGGGGAAGTTGCCGAGACCTAGCGGCAGCAGGTAAGACTACTAGGGGGCCTGGTGGGGGCAGTTGCCGACCCCTAGCGGCAGCGGATATGACTGCTGGGGAGCCTGGGTAGGGGGGCAGTTGCCGACCCCTAGCGGCAGCAGGTAAGACTGCTGAGGCGCCTGGTGGGGGCAGTTGCCGACCCCTAGCAGCAGTAGGTAACACCGCTGGGGAGCCTGGTGGGGGCAGTTGCCGTCCCCTAGCGACAGTAGGTAAGGCTGCTGGGGAGCCTGGTGGGGGCAGTTGCCGAGACCTAGCTGCAGCAGGTAAGACTACTAGGTGACCTGGTGGGGGCAGTTGCTGACCCCTAGCGGCAGTAAGGAAGACTGCTGGGGAACCTTGTGGTGGCAGTTACCGAGACCTAGCTGCAGCAGGTAAGACTACTAGGGGGCCTGCTGGTGGCAGTTGCTGACCCCTAGCAGAGGCAGGTCAGACTGCACGGGAACCTGCGTGGGGGGGGCAGTTGCTGACCCCTAGCGGGAGCAGGTAATACCACTAGGGGGCCTGGTGGGGGCAGTTGCTGACCCCTAGCAGCAGCGGATAAGACCGCTGGGGAGGCTGGATGGGGGTCGGGGGGCAGTTGCCGACCCCAAGTGGCAGCAAGTAAGACTTCTGGGGAGCCTGGTGGAGGCAGTTGACGTCCCCTAGCGGCAATAGGTACGACTGATGTGGAGCCTGGCTGGGGGGGCAGTTGCAGAGACCTAGCGGCAGCAGGTAAGACTACTAGAGGGCCTGGTGGGGGCAGTTTCCGACCCCTAGCGGCAGCGGATAAGACTGCTGATGAGCCTGGGTGGATGGGTGTAGTTTCTGAACTCTAGCGGCAGCAGGTAAGACTGCTGGGGAGCCTGGTGGGGGCAGTTGCCGTCCCCTAGCTTCAGTAGGTAAGACTGATGGGGAGCCTGGCTGGGGGGGGCAGTTGCCGAGACCTAGCGGCAGCAGGTACGACTACTAGGGGGCCTGGTGGGGTCAGTTGCCGACCCCTAGCAGCGGCAGGTAACACTGCTGGGCAGCCTGAGTTGGGGGGAGGGGGCCGATGCCGACCCCTAGCGGCAGCAGGTAAGTCTACTAGGGGGCCTGGTGCGGGCAGTTGCTGACCCCTAGGAGCAGCAGGTAAGACTGCTGGGTAGCCTGGTGGGGGCCGTTGCCGACCACTTGCGGCAGCGGGTAAGACTGCTGGGGAGCCCTAGGGAGGGGGGCAGTGGCCGAAACCAACCAGCAGCAGGTAAGACTGCTGGGTTGCCTGGTGGGGGCAGTTGCCGACCACTAGCGGCAGCGGGTAAGACTGCTGGGGAGCCCTAGGGAGGGGGGGGGCAGTTGCCGAAACCAACCGGCAGCTTGTAAGACTGCTGGGTTGCCTGGTGGAGACAGTTGGCGACCCCTAGCGGTAGCAGGAAAGACAGGTGGGGTGCCAGGTGGAGGCAGTTGCCGACCCCTAGCAGCAGTAGGTAAGACTGCTGGGGAGCCTTGTGGGGGCAGTTCCCGACCCCTAGCGGCAGTCGGTAAGACTGTTGGGGAACATGGTTGGGGCAGTTTATGAAACCTAACTGCAGCATGTATGACTACTAGGGGGCCTGGTGGGGGCAGTTGCTGATACGTAGCGGCAGCAAGTAAGAGTGCCAGGGAACCTGGTGGGGGCAGTAGCCGACACCTAGTGGTAGCAGGTAAGAGTGCTGAGGAGCCTCGTGGCGGCAGTCGCTGATCCCTAGCAGAAGAAGGTAAGACTGTTGGGGTGCCTGTTGTGGGCAGCTGCCGACCCCTAGCGGCAGGAGATAAGTCTGTTGCGGAGCCTGGTGGGGGCAGTTGCCGACCCCTAGTGGCAGCAGGTAAGACTGCTGGGTAGCCTTGTGGTGGCAATTGCCGCCCGCTAGTGGCAGTCGGTAAGACTGTTGGGGAGCCTGTTTGGTGGCAGTTGCCGACCCCTAGCGGCATCAGGTAAGACTGATAGGGACCCTGGTGGGGGCAGTCGCCATCCCCTAGTGGCAGTGGGTATGACTACTGTGGAGCCTGGTGGGGGCAATTGCCGAGAACTAGCGGCAGCAAGTAAGATTGCGGGGGAGCCTGGTGGGGGCAGTCGTCGACCCCTAGCTGCAGCAGATAAGACTGCTGGGGAGCCTGGTGGGGGCATTTGCTGACCCAGAGTAGAAGCAGGTAAGACTGCTGGGTAGCCTGGTGGGGGCATTTGCCCACCTCTAGTGGGAGCAGGAAGGCTTACGGGGAGCCTGAAGGGGGCTATTTGCGAACCCTAGCGACATCAGGTAAGGCTAATGAGGAGTCTAGTGGGGCTGTTGCCGACCCCTAGCGGCAGCAGATAAGACTGCTGGGGAGCCTGGTGTGGGCTGTTGCCGACCTCTAGTTGCAGCAGGTAATACTGCTGGGGAACCTTGTGGGGGCAGTTCCTACCACTAGCGCCAGCAGCTAGCACTGCTAGGGAGACAGGTGGGGCATGTGCTGTTCCCTAGTGTCAGCAAGTAAGTCTGCTGGGGAGCCTGATGGAAGCAGTCGCTGAACAATAGCGGTAGCAGGTAAGGCTGGTGGCGGGCCTGGTGGGGGCAGTTGCCGACCCCTCGCGGTAGTGCGTAAGACTGCTAGGGAGACTGATGGGGCAGCTGCCGACCCATTGCGACAGCAGTTAAGACTGCTGGGGAGCCTGGTGGTGGCAGTTGCTGACCCTTAGCGGCAGAAGGTGACACTGCTTGGGAACCTAGAGGAGGCAGCAGGTAAGACTGCTAGGGAGCCTGGTGGGAGAAGCTTCCGACCCTTAGTGGCTGCAGGTGAGACTGCTGGGGAGCCTGGGGGTGTTATTGCTGACGCCTAGCATCAGCAGGTTACACTGTTGGCGTCTCTGGTGGGGGCAGTTGCCGACCACTACCGGAAGCATGTAGGACTGCTAGGGCACCTTGTGGAGGCAGTTGCCGGCCCCAGCGGCAGAAGGTAAGACTGCTGGGGAGCCTGGTGGGGGCAATTGACGCCCCCTAGCGGCAGCAAGTAACATTGCTGCGGAGCCTGGTGGGGACAGTTGCCGAACCTTAGCGGCAGCAGGTTATACTGCTGGTGAGGGCAGTTGCTGACCCCTAGCGGCAGGGCGCCTGGTGGGGGCAGTTGCTGATCCGAAGCAGTACCATGTAACACTGCTGTGTAGCCTGGTGGGGGCAGTTGCCGACCCCTAACAGCAGCAGGTAACACTGCTGGGGAGCCTGGTGGGGGTAGTTGCCAACCCCTAGCGGTAGCAAGTAAGACTGGTGGCGATCCTGGTGGGGGCAGTTGCCGACCCCAAAAACCGGCAGGTAAACCTGCTGGAGAGCCAGGTGGGGGCAGTTGCCGACCCCTAGTGGCAGCAGTAAAGACTTCGTGGGAGACTGATTGGGGCTTTTGCCGTACCCTAGAGACAGCAGGTAATACTACTGGGGAGTCGGGTGGGGGCAGTTGCTGACCCAACCGGCAGCAGGTAAGAATGCTGGACAACCTGGTGGGGGGAGTTGCCGACCCCTAGTGGCAGAAAGTAAGACTGCTGGGAAGCCTGGTGGGGAGAGTTGCCGACCCCTAGCAGCAGCAGATAAGACATCTGTTGAGCATTGTAGGGGCAATAGGTGACCCCTAGCGGCAGCAGGTAAGACTGCTGTGGAGCATGGTGGGGGCAGTTGCCGACCCCAAACAGCAGCAGGTACCACTGCTTGGGAGCCTGGTGGGGGTAGTTCCCAACCCCTAGCAGCAACACATATAATTGTTGAGGAGCCTGGTGGGGGCAGTTGCCGCCCCTAGCGGCAGCAGGTAAGACTGCTAGGAAGACTGCTGGGGGCATTTGCCGACCCCTAGGGGCAACAAGTAAGACTGATGGGGAGCCTGATTGGGGCAGTAGCCAACGCCTAGCGGCAGCATTTAAGCCTGCTAGGGTGCCTGGTGGGGGCAATTGCCGACCGCTAGTGGCAGCAGGTAAGACTGCTGAGAAGACAGATGGGGGCATTTGCCGATCCCTAGTGTCAGCAAGTAAGACTGCTGAGGAGCCTGATGGGGGCAGTTGCCGACCCCTAGCGGTAGCAAGTAAGACTGGTGGCGATCCTGGTGGGGGCAGTTGCTGACCCCAAAAACCGGCAGGTAAAACTGTTGGAGAGCCAGGTGGGGGCAGTTGCCGACCCCTAGTGGCAGCAGGAAAGACTTCGTGGGAGACTGATGGGGGCTTTTGCCGACCCCTAGTGGCAGAAAGTAAGACTGCAGAGGAGCCTGGTGGGGGCAGTTGCCGACCCAACCGGCAGCAGGTAAGACTGCTGGAGAGCCAGGTGGGGGCAGTTTCCGGCCCCTATCGGCAGCAGGTAGGAATCCTGGGGAGCCTGGTGGAGACAGTTTCCGAATTCTAGTGGCAGCAGGTAATACTGCTGGGGATCCTGGTGGGGAAGTAGCCGACCCCTAGTGGCAGCAGGTAAGATTGCTGGTATGCCTTGTGGGGGCAGTTGCAAACACCTAGCGGCAGCAGGTAAAACTCTTGGGGAGCGTGGTGGAAGCAGTTACCGACCTCTAGCGGCAGGAGGTAAGACTGCTAAGGAGCCTGGTGGGGGCAGTTGCCGACCCCTAGTGGCAGCAGGAAAGACTTCTGGGGAGTCTGATGGGGGCTGTTGCCGAACCCTAGCGACAGCAGGTAAGACTCTTGGGAAGACTGGCGGAGGAGTTGCCGACCCCTAGCGGCAGCAGTGAGTATTGCTGGGGATCCTGGTGTGGGCAGATGCGGACCCCTAGCGGCAGCAGGTAATACTGCTGGGAGCCTGGTGGGGGTAGTTGCCGACCAAAACCGTCAGCAGGTTAGACTGCTGGGGACCCTGGTGGGGGAGTTGCCGACCCCTAGCGAGAACAGGTAACACTGCTGGGGAGCCTGGAGAGGGCAGTTGCCGACCCCTAGGGGCAGCGGGTAAGACTGCTGGGGAGCCTGGTTTGGGCAGCTGCCGACCATTAGCAGCAAAAGGTAAGACTGCTTGGGAAGCCTGGTGAAGTCGGTTGCCGACCACTAGCGGCAGCATGTAAGACTGCTGGGGAGCCCGGTGGGGGCAGTTTCCAATCCCTAGCGGCAGCATGTGAGCCTGCTGGGGAGCCCGGTGTCGGCAGTTGCCAATCCCTAGCGCCAGCAGGTGAGCCTGCTGAGGTGCCTGGTGGGGGTAGTTGCCAATCCCTAGCGGCAGCAGATAAAATTGTTGGTCAGCCTGGTGGGGGCAATTGCCGCCCCTAGCGGCAGCAGGAAAGACTGCTGGGGAGCCTGTTGGGGGCAGTGGCTCACCCCTATTGGCAGCAGCAAAGGCTTGTGGGGAGCCTGATGGGGGCTTTTGCCGAACCCTAGCGACAGCAGGTTCGGCTAATGGGGAGTCTTGTGGGACTGTTGCCAACCCCTAGCGGCAGCAGGTAAGACTGCTAGGAAGACTGCTGGGGGCATTTGCCGACACCTAGCGGCAACAAGTAAGACTGATGGGAAGCCTGATTGGGGCAGTTGCCAACCCCTAGCGGCAGCATTTGAGAGTGCTTGGGTGCCTGGTGGGGGCAGTTGCCGACCGCTAGTGGCAGCAGGTATCACTGCTGGGGAGACAGGTAGGGGCATTTTTTGATCCCTAGTGTCAGCAAGTAAGACTGCTGGGGAGCCTGATGGGGGCAGTTGCCGACCTCTAGCGGTAGCAAGTAAGACTTTTGGCGATCCTGGTGGGGGCAGTTGCCGACCCCAAAAACCGGCAGGTAAAACTGCTGGAGAGCCTGGTGGGGGCAGTTTGTGACCTCTAGTGGCAGCAGGAAAGACTTCGTGGGAGCCTGATGGGGGCTGTTGCCGAACCCTAGAGACAGCAGGTAAGACTACTGGGGAGCCTGTTGGGGGCAGTTGCCGACCCAACCGGCAGCAGGTAAGTATGCTGGAGAACCTGGTGGGGGGAGTTGCTGACCCCTAGTGGCAGAAAGTAAGACTGCTGGGAAGCCTGGTAGGGGGAGTTGCCGACCCCTAGCAGCAGCAGATATGACAACTGTTGAGCATTGTAGGGGCAGTAGCTGACCCCTAGCGGCAGGAGGTAAGACTACTGTGGTGCATGGTGGGAGCAGTTGCCGACCCCTATCGGCAGCAGGCGAGACTGTTTCGGAGCTTGGTGGCAGCTTCCGACCTCAGTTGGTGACCTCTAGTGGCAGCAGGAAAGACTTCGTGGGAGCCTGGTGGGGGCAGTTGCCGAACCAACCGGCAGCAGGTAAGATTGCTGGAGATCCCGGTGGGGGCAGTTCCCGAACCCTATCAGCAGCAGGTAGGACTCCTGGGGAGCCTGATAGGGGTAGTTGCCAACCCTAGGGGCAGCAGGTAAGACTGGTGAGGAGCCTGGGGGGGGGGGCAATTGCCGAACCCTAGCTTCTGCAGGTAAGACTGCTGGGGAGCCTGGTGGGGGCAGTTGCTGATCCCCAGTGGCAGTAGGTAAGACTGCCATGGAGTCTGGTGGGGGCAGTTGCCGACCCCTAGCGACAACAGGTAAGACTGCTGGGGAGGCTGCTGGGGTTAGTTGCCGGCCTGTAGCGTCAGCAAATAAAACTGCTGGAAAGCCTGGTGGGGACAGTTGCCGACCCCTATTTTTTTTTAAGGGGACTAAACAGCTAGGTCATCAGTCCCCTGTCCCTAGCTAAGAGTCCTCTGTCAAGAGTATAAAAAGTAAAACACAGCTTTGAAGATGAAAACTCACAAATGGGGTAAGCTGACATTGGAGAAATCGCTTACAACACAAAAGGAAGAGACACAATATGGAAAAAAGAAGTTGAGATCTCAGCTAAAACTGGACAGCAGAAAAACACGGCTGGCTGATCACAGGGAAAAAACAGGATGAGCCAGCCATACTTCACACACTAAAAACCCCTCGGTAAATTACAGAAGGGTCTTAAAAGGGTTTAAAATCGCTGGATAGGTGGGGACCTGAAGTATCAGGTTATAGCACCCACCACTAGATTGAGTTGTAAAAACCAGCTGCGCAAATAAAACTTAAAACAGAATGAGCCATAGAGGCATCGTCGCCTAAAACTAAAGGTAGCGCGTCTGGTAGGTTATAAGACGCGCAATGTAGCTAAAACTGGGCAGTCCATCAGAAGATGGACGACTGTCAGCGCTGCTCCACACCGACACACAGGTGGGGCCTCACGGCGGAGGAGATGACCATGGGTCAGCCAGGTATGCCCAATACGGAGGCGGCAGATGACAACTGACTCTCGACGTATGGGCCACAGTGAAGACTTCCACAGAGTTGTGGATAGCTTCATGGCTCGGAGCTTGTTTGTTGCATCCATGGTACACCATTCGGCACTCCAAGCATCACGCACCTTCTTGTGCAATGATAACCTAAGGTCTGATTCCGTGATGCCAATGGTGATGGGTGGCGCATTGGTGGCCTGTTTGGCCAACTGGTCAACACGTTCATTCCCCGGTATGCCGACGTGGCCAGGGGTCCACAGGAAGACCACACATCGGCCAGATTGGGCAAGAGAGTAAGTAGTGTCTTGAATGGACTGCACTAACGGGTGACGAGGGAAGAACTGGTCGAGTGCCTGCAAGCCACTCAGGGAGTCACTACAGATGACGAATGACCCCCTGGGGCAGGATCGGAGGTGTTCTAGAGCCTTGAGGATAGCGACCAGCTCTGGAGTGAAGACACTACTTTCACGGGGCCTTGAATGTTGTTTGACATGGTCACCATGGAGACATGCATACCCAGCACGACCATCAGCTAGGGACCCATCGTATAGATGGCTTCAGCACCACGGAAAGAGTTGAAGAGATCCAGGAACTGGTGTAGGAGTTGCGTTGGAGAAACAGAGGCCTTTGATCTATTGGACAGATCCAGACAAAGCTACAATCGGGGGATGCACCAAGGAAGGGTTTGAAAGGAATAGTGGAAAGTGGCAGGGAGTGTTTGGGATTCGAGGGACGAAAGTAGAGAACGAACGCGGACCGATATTGGGTAACCCGACCGAGGTCGTCTTGGAGGGATAGGGAGTGCAGGGCCTGGAAAAAGAAGCCGGTGGTTCGGATGGTGTGGCAAGGTCTTAACATGGGCAACGTACGAAGCCAGCAGGTGCTGCCGGCGGAACCGCAGAGGAAGGACCACAGAATCAACTAGTAGGCTTGTCACAGGGCTCGTGTGGAAAGCTCCTGTCACCAAACGAACTCCCTGCGGCAGCAGGTAAGACTGTTTGGGAGACTTTTTGGGGGCTGTTGCCGACCCCTAGTGGCAGCAGGTTAGACTGCTGGGGAGCCTGATGGGGGCAGTTGACGAACCCTAGTGGCAGCAGGTAAGAATGCTGTGAAGCCTGGTTGGGGCAGTTGCTGACCCCTAGCGCCAGAAAGTAAGACTGCCGGGAGGCCTGGTGGGTGCAGTTGCCGACCCCTAGCAGCAGCAGGTAAGACTGCTGTTGAGCATTGTAGGGGCAGTAGCTGACCCCTTGCGGCAGGAGGTAAGACTGCTGGGGAGCATGGTGGGGGCAGTTGACGACCCCTATCGGCAGCAGGCGAAACTGCTTGGGAGCTTGGTGGGGGCAGCTTCTGACACCTAGCAGCAGCAGGTAAGACTGCTGAAGAGCCTGGTGGGGGCAGTTGCCGACCCAACCGGTAGCAGGTAAGACTGCTGGAGAGCCTGGTGGGGGCAGTTTGCAGCCCCTATCGGCAACAGGTAGGACCCCTGAGGAGCCTGATAAGGGGAAGTTGCCGACACCTAGCGACAGCAGGTAAGGCTGGTGGGGTGTCTGGTGGGGGCAGTTACGGTCCCCTAGCAGCAGTAGGTAAGACTGCTTGGGAGCCTTATTGGGGGCAGTTGCCGACCCCTAGCGGCAGCAGGAAGGACTGCTGGGGAGCCTGGTGTGGGCAATTGCCACCACTAGCGGCAGCAGGTAAGATTGCTGGGGAACCTGGCGGGGCAGTTGCCGACCGCTAGCGGAAGAAGGTAAGACTGCTGGGCAGCCTGGTAGGGGCAGTTGCCGAATCCTAGCGGCAGCAGGTAAGACTTCTGGAAGCCTTGTGGGGGCAGCTGCCGACCCCTAGCGGCAGCCAGTAAGACTGCTGGGGAGCCTGGAGGGGGCAGTATCCGACCCGTAGCAGCAACAGGTAAGAATGCGGGAAAACCTGGTGGGGCAATTGCCGACGCATAGTGGCAGCAGTTAAGACTGCTACTGAGCCTAGTGGGGGCAGTTGCTGTCACCTAACGGCAGCACCTAAGACTGCTGGGGAGCCTGGTAGGGGAAGTTACCGCCCCTAACAGCAGCAGGTAAGAATTCTGGGGAGCCTGGGAGGGGCAGTTGCCGAATCCTAGCTGCAGCAGGTAAGACTTCTGGAAGCCTTGCGGGGGCAGTTGCCGACCCCTAGCGGCAGCAGGTAAAACTGCTAGAGCACCTGGTGGGGGCAGTTGCCGATCCCTAGTGGCATCAGGTAAGACTGCTGGGGAGCCAGGTGAGGAAAGTTGCCGCCACTAGCGGCAGCAGGTAAGACTTCTGGAGAGCCTGGTGTGGGCAGTTGCTGAACCTTAGCGGCAGCAGGTAAGACTGCTGGGAGCCTAGTAGGTGCAGTTACTGACCTGTAGTGGCAGCTGGTAAGACTGCTAAGGAGCATGATGAGGACAGTTGCCGACCCTTAGTGGCAGCAGGAAAGACTGCTGGGGAGCCTGTTGGGGGCAGTCGTGGATCCCTAGCGGCAGCAGGTACGACTGCTTGCGAGCCCTAGCGGCAGCAGTTAAACTGCTGGGGAGCCTGGTTGGGGCATTCGCCAACCGCTAGCGGAAGCAGGTGAGATTGCGGGGGGCCTGATGGGGGCAGTTTCCGACCCTTAGTGGCGGCAGGTAAGACTACTGGGGTGCCAGGTGAGGACAGTTGCCGCCACTGGCGAAAGCAGGTAAGACTTCAGGAGAGCCTGGTGGGGGCATTTGCCAACCGCTAGCGGCAGCAGGTAAGACTGCTGGGTAGACTGGTGGGGACAATTGCCGACCTGTAGCGGCAGCAGCTAAAACTGCTGGAAAACCTGGTGGAGACAGCTGCGGACCCCTAGCAGCAGCAGGTGAGACTTTTTGGAAGCCTTATTGGGGACGGTTGCCGACCCCTATAGGCAGCAGGTAAGCCTGTAGGAGAGCCTGGTGGGGGCAGTTCCCGACCCCTAATGGCAGCAGGTAAGACTGCTGGTGAGCTGGTGGGGCAGTTGATGGCCCCTAGCGGCAGCAGGTTAGACTGCTGAGGAGCCTAGAGGGGGAAGTTGCCGAACACAAAAAGCAACAGGAAAAATTGCTGGAGAGCCTGGTGGGGGCAGTTGCCGACCCCTAGCGGCAGCAGGTTAGACTGCTGGGGTGCCACGTGGTGGCAGTTGACGAACCCTAGTGGCAGCAGGTAACACTGCAGGGAAGCCTGGTGGGAGCAGTTGCTGACCCGTAGTGGTAGAAAGTAAGACTGCTACGAAGCCTGGTGGGGGCAGTAGCTGACCCCTATCGGCAGCAGGTAAGTCTTCTGGGGAGCCTGGTGTCGGCAGTTGCCGACTCCTATCGGCAGCAGGGGAGACTGCTTGGAAGCTTGGTGGCGGCAGCTGCTGATCGCTAACGGCAGCAGATAAGACTGCTAGGAAGCCTGGTGGGGGCAGTAGCTGACCCCTAGCGGCAGCAGGTAAAACTGCTGGGGAGCCTGGTGGGGGCAGTTGCCGACACCTAGCGGCAGCAGGTAAGAGGGCTGGGGAGCCTGGTCGGGGCAGTTGCCGACCCCTATCAACAGCAGGGGAGACTGCTTGGAAGCTTGGTGGCGGCAGCTACTGATCGCTAACGGCAGCAGATAAGACTGCTGGGGATCTTGGTGGGGGCAGTAGCCGACCGCTAGCGGAAGCAGGTGAGACTGCTGGGGAGCCTGATGGGGGCAGCTGCCTACCCCGAGTGGCAGCAGGTAAGATTGCTGAAGAGCCTGGTAGGGGCAGATGGCGAATCCATGCGGCAGCAGGTACGACTTCTGGGAAGCCTTTTGAGGGCAGTTGCCGATATCTATAGGCAGCAAGTGAGACTGCTGGAGGCCCTGGTATGGGCACTTGCCGACATCAAAAACCAGCAGGTAAAACTGCTGGAGAGCCTGGTGCTGGCAGTTGCCGACCCCTAGCGGCTGCAGGTGAGACTGCTGAGGAGCCTAGTGGGGGCAGATGCCGACCCCTAGCAGCAGCATGTAAGACTGCTGTAGACCCTGGTGATGGCAGTTGCCGACCCCAAAAGGGAGCAGGTTAAACTGCTGGAGAGTCTAGTGGGTGAAATTGCCAACCCCTAATGGCAGCACTTAAGACTGCTGGGGAGCATGGTTGGGGCAGTTGCCGCCACTAGCAGCAGCAGGTAAGACTGCTGGGGAACCTGGCGAGAGGCAACTGCCGACCCCTAGCGGCAGCAGGTAAGACTGCTGGGGAGCCTGGCGAGTGGCAGCTGCCGACCCCTACCCCTGGAGAGCCTGGTCGGGGTAGTTGACGACCCGTAGCGGCAGCAGGTAAGACTGCTGGGGAGCATGGTAGGGGCAGCTGCCGACCCCTAGCGGCAGCAGGTAAGATTGCTGGGGAGCCTGGTCGGGGCAGTTGTTGACCCCTAGCGGTAGCAGGTAAGACTGCTGCTCAGCCAGGTGGGGGCAGTTTCCGACCCCTAGTGGCAGCAGATAAGATTGCTGTGGCGCCTGGTGGGGGCAGTTGCCGGCCCATAGCGGCAGACGATAAGACTGCTGAGGAGCCTGGTGAGGGCAGTTGCCTACCCCTAGCGGCAAAAAGTGAGTCTGCTGAGGAGCCTAGTTGGGGCAGTTGCCTACCAATAGCGGCAGCAGATATGACTGTTGGGGACCCTCGGGGGGGCACTTGCCGATCCTTAACGGCAGCAGTCAATCTGGCTGGTGAGCCTGGTGAGGGCAGTAGCCGACCACTAGCGGCAGCAGGAAGACTGCTGGGGATGTGGTGGGGCAGTTGCCTACCCCTAGCGGCAGCAGATAAAACTGCTGGGTATCCTTGGGGGGCACTTGCCGATCCCTAGTGTTAGCAGTCAAACTGGCTGGTGAGCCTTGTGGGAGCAGTTGCCGAACCCTAGCGGAAGCAGGTAAGCTTGCTGTGGAGCCTGGTGGGGGCAGCTGCAGACCCCTAGCAGCAGCAGGTAAGACTGCTAGCCTGGTCGGGGCAGTTGCCGACCCCTAGCAGCAGCAGGTAAGACTGCTGGGGATGCGGTGGGTCAGTTGCTGGGCCCTAGCGGCAGCAGGTAAGACTGCTGGATAGCCTGGTGTGGGCAGTTGCCGACCCCTAGTGGCAGCAGATAAGATTGCTGTGGAGCCTGGTGGGGGCAGTTTCCAACCCATAGCGGCAGAAGGTAAGACTGCTGGGGTGCCTTGTGGGGGCAGTTGCCGACCCCTAGCAGCAGCAGGTAAGACTTCTGGGAATCGTGGTGGGGGCATTTGCCGAACCCTAACGGCAGCAAGTAAGACTGCTGGAGAGCCTGGTGGGGGTAGTTTGCGAACCCTCGCGGCAGCAGGTAAGAATGCTGGGGATCCGGGTGGGGGTAGTTGCCATCCCCTATTGGTAGCAGATAAGACTGCTGGGGAAGCTGGTGGCGCATTTGCCGACCCATGGTGGCACCAGATATGACTGCTTGGGGCCTGGTGGGGGCAGATGCCGACCGCTATCGGCAGCAGTTCAGATTGCTGGGGGCCTAGTGAGGACAGTTGCGGACCCCTAGCGGCTGCAGGTAAGACTGCTGGGGAGCCTGGTGGTGGCAGTTGCCGACCCTTAGCGGCAGCAGGTAAGACTGTCTGGGAGCCTGGTGGGGCCTTGTTGCCGACCCCTAGCGCTAGTAGATAAGTCTGCTGGGGAGATTGGTGGGGCAGTTGCTAACCCCTAGTGTCAGCAGGTAAGACTGCTCTGGAGCCTGGTGGGGCAGTTGCCGTCCCCAGGGGGGGGATGAACTTTGCGGGGGCGACCGTCGACACTCGACTCTCACTCGCCTGACCACTGTACTGTTACGATAGTAGCGTAGGACGACTACTGGAGAGAGTCTGACTCTCCTGTTAGGATGAGGTAGGGAGCTTCTGAGACCGTGCGGCTATTCACGCGTCCAGTGGTGCGACTCTCATAGTTTACGATTCTTATTTTCCTAAAGTTTCTGTGTCGTACTTGGATCTTATGCCACAGGTAGACAGCCAGATGGCAGAGAATATATGTTGCGTTTGGATGGAATCGGTCGAGTAGTCTAGGAGCTGTTCTGGAACATTTCCGCATTCTGTGGTATTCCACGCTTTATGATATCATTTCTCCTGACCTATGCGTTACCTTACCCGACCGCGAATGTTGTTTCGCAAGAAGGAATACATGTATGGCCGCGCGCACTGAGACGCTACGCCAGGGCGCTCATGGCTGGACTGCGAGAGTCGTCCTCACAAAACGTGATTTATCTAGTGTCTGGTGGGTCTAGCAGTGTGCTCCTACAACAACTCACACACATTTGTAGAAAGACTTGTTGAATATGTGTACACACACTCACATACATATTGAAATGGCCCGCTTTCAGCTACTGCGTATTTCTTTTATTACTGAACTTCAGTTATTGTGCTGGTAGTTTGTTATGCCACCGTCTTTCACTTCATGTTTGCCTCACTGCCTCTGCCTGTGGTGAAGGAACGTAAAAGGTTGGTTGTATCCTTTGTTTAGTGTCTTTCGAATAAGTTAGTGTAAGTAGTTTAGGTTTAGGGACTGATGATCATAGCGGTTAAGTGTCATAAGATTTCACACACATGTGGACTTTCTTTTATCTCCCCCCCTCCCCCCCGCGGTTCCTTTTTTTTTTTTTTTTTTTTTTTTTTTTTTTTTTTTTTTTTTTTTTTAACACACGAATAATGGACTTTGTGATGAGAGCACTTAGCGACTTGCAACAAACGTTACATATAATTTCAAATGTTTACGAAACATTTCTTGTTGATAACCCCAGCAGTATAATGAGGCTGAAGAAGTCTATCGCTCACTACTTTTCCGCACTTCTTGTAGTAAAAAACTACTTAATCACAATTTATTACTTCTACACTACTAAACATATTTGCGAGGCTTCTTACAGTCAGTTTGCAAACAGTGAGACACATTGTATTCGCAATACATTTTGCAGACAGTTCCCAGTCTACGTATCTGGAAAATAATTGCAGTACATATTATTCAGGAATACGACGACATAATGATTGAGCTGCATGAATACGAAAATGAAATTGACGGAAGGCGGAAGGCGACAACTGAGTGGGAAGAAGGGCTGGAGTAAGAAGAGAGTGAAGAACGCTGGTGTGTGTGTGTGTGTGTGTGTGTGTGTGTGTGAGGCGACTACACGCCAATTAACAGCAGTACAGAAAGTATCCGTAACAGGAAACTGATTATTGTATGTGCAAATGCTTCGCTAAGTAAGGATTTTGAAAGTGGCGAACGTAAAATTATTGAAGCAAATAAACAATATTTCATCCAATGAAAAATTCATTTTAAACAAATCAAATAGTGAACTCAACGAGATTTGTGGTGTTGTTAACTCCAGATATTAATGATGCTTTCTACGTCTGGACTCGTGAGTTTTAGACGCAAATTGTTTTTAATACAAAGCTTGTTTCTATACTTGTTTATTTATCATCATCATCATTAGAGACTGATTATGCCTTTCAGCGTTCAGTCTGGAGCATAGTACCTCTAATAACATTCCTACATGATCCCCTGTTCAATGCTAACATTGATGCCTTGTCTGATGTTATGCCTTTTACGGCAAAATCGTTCTGCACCGAATCTAAGTACTTCCTTCTTTGTCTACCTCGACTCCTCTTACCCTCCACTGACGAACTCATAAGTCTCTTAGGTAACCTTGCTTCTCCCATGCGTGTAACATGACCCCACCAACTCAGTCTGTTCGCTCTAACTGCTCCATCTATGGTGTTCACTCCCAGCTTTTCTTTGATTTCCTCATTATGGACACCCTCCTGTCATTGTTTCCATCTATTGGTACCTGCAATCATTCTTGCTACTTTCATATCTGTAATCTCTATCTTATGAATATGTAACCTGTATCCACCAAACTTTCACTCCCATACAAAAAAGTTGGTTGAAAGATAGAGCGGTGCACTGCTAGCTTATTCTTGGAACTTACTTCCTTCTTGCAGAAGAGAGTAGATCATAGCTGAGCACTCACTGCATTATCTTTGCTGCACCTCGATTCCAGTTGTTTCACTATGTTGCCATCCTGTGAGAAAATACATCCCAGGCACTTGAAACTGTCAACCTGTTCTAACTTTGTTCTTCCTATTTGGATTCGTTTAAATCTCTTTTCCACAGACATTACTTTCGTTTTGGAAATGCTGATGATCTTCATATCTTAATCCTTGCACCTCTGATCGAGCTCTGAAATATTAGTTTGTAGCCTTTCCATCGAATCGGCTATTACAACAAAGTCATCCGCATATGCGAGACTGCTTATTTTGTTTTGACCTATTTTAATCCCGCCCTGCCAGTCTACTGTTTTTAACATATGATCCATGAATAGTATGAACAACAGTGGTGACAGGTTACAGCCTTGTCTTACCATTGAAACTACCCTGAACCATGAGCTTAATTTGCCATCTACTCTAACTGCTGCCTGACAGTCTACGTAGAGCCCCTTAATTGCCTGCAGAATTTTGCCTCTTATCAGTGATGTTTCTGGATTGGATTCAAAATTAAAATAACATAATAGATGACAAGTCTTAGGTTTATAAATGTATACACTTTTCATGAATATTTATATTTACGAAGCCAAATGGAAGGCACGTCACCAAGTCAAATACCGAAAATGACAATAAAAACGTAAGACATTAATTAAAAATTCTGTTTAGCCTTCTGTTTCACTAAATATAACTTATGCTTAAATACAAAAGCATGCTGTTAAGGTATTCTGATGGTTTGTTTAAAGTCTTGTCTATGCTTCTCTCTTAATAAACGCATTCAAGTAAAAGATGCTATTATACATTAGTTGATGTATTAAATTACTCACTTAAAAATAACAATAATAAAATAAAAGCTACGCGCAAGGAACAAATTCTTATTTCTGAATAACTTGCTCCGTGATTATAGGATTTTATTCAAATGCTCCCGCCTTTTCTTCTTTAAAACTTTATCCAGGTCAGCTCTTCTCTTACGAATAACTCACTGGCTGCATCATCAATCAAATTATAAAAAATAAGGTAAATCGAAGGGTAAAAACACTGTTTATTGAAAGCAAACGGATCTGCTTCATTTCATTTGGGCCTGCAGCGTTGTGTATGTCTGTTGAGGACAGATTGTTAATACAAATAGCACAGAAATGCTGCTTTACTTGTAAGAGGTTATTTAATGTATATAAATACAGCAGTAGCCTTACTTCGGAACTGTGGACATTAACAGGTTAAAATGAGTAAAATAGAGATACTACAATTTTGATACATTTTTTTCGTGACATATTATTCCGCACTTACGTCCATATTGCACCGTGGAGATATAATTTTATTTCAATTGCTGCATATAATTGAAGTCTAAATGTTCTTGAAATGATATTTATATTATTTTATTCTTGTCAAGTTATTAATTTATTATTGCTATTTTGATACTTGTGTCTGACATATCCTCCATTGATGCTCTGTGGTTAAGTTTGTTTATTGCTGTCTATCGTGGGATCTGTGGTACGGTAGTGTTACGTTTGTAATTTTATGATACTGGGACGAATATCTCTGTTTTCATCTCGAAACTGAAATTTCAATAAAGTTCTCTAGATAATGTATCAAAATTGCAAGTATCTCTATGTTACTTATTTTAACCTTGAATCTTTATCCATCGATAGCCGGATGATGGTCACAGAGCCAAATTTCTATTCGTATGCCTTAAATAACATCTACCGCAATAAAGCAGCATTTCGGTAATATTTGTGTTGACAAACTATCTGTGTCGGTCTAATGGTACCCTGCTTCAGCTATTTCACGTTTCGCGGAAGATTTCCCGCTCTCGTCTCTGTAAGCTGATCGGCTCGGCTTCCGATGCCGCCCACGCCCACGCCCTGCCCACCTGAGGCGCAGCGCGGCCACCACGTCCGCCAGCGAGAGGCCGCCTCCGCCGCCGCCGCCGCCGCCGCCGCCGCCGCCGCCCCCGACGCCGCTTCCGCGCATGCCGCCGCCCACTGCCGCCCGCTGCCGACTGCAGCGCCCGGCCGCCGCCGCGCCGCGCCGCGCCGCGCCGCGCCGCCCCGCCCCGCGTGACGTCACCGCCGCCGCCATCTTTGCTGCGGACCTCGGACCACTTCCGTTCCCTCCCCTCCCCTGCCCCTTCCGCCCGACGCCATGCCTTCCGCGGCAGTGCGCGCTGCCGCGGCAGCCGACAGATGTCTCCGCGGTCGCGCTAGCGCAGGCGCTTGCGGGAGAGTCTGTTTCGTAGACCAAAGATAACGTAGACTGTGCATGGCGCCACTGCACTGAAACCGACATCTACGTCACGTGACTCGGGGCAGGAAACCGTTATCATCATTACCAGTAATGCGAAATATAGCCCAGAGTTGCAGTTCTTGTTATCCTGTGCAGTGGAAATTAAGCGTAGATTTGAACAATAGCCGGCCCCGGTGGCCGAGAGGACTGAGGCGCTCCAGTCGCGGTCTGCATGGCCACTACGGTCGGGGGTTCGAATACCTCCTCGGGCATGGATATTTGTGCCATCCTTAGCATTACTTAGTTCATAAGTAGTTTGTAAGTTTAGGGACTGATGACCCCGTAGTTAAGTCCCATAAGCTATACAAACATTTGAACATTTTGAACAATAAAACGTCTAGCGTATTGTTGTTACATCTTTAGTAGTACAGTTGGAGTTATTTGTCCGCAATTGCAACAATGAATGCGATAGCAACCATTTTTACATGTGCCTAGATGAAACGTATTGACAGTTCTTTTTAAAGCAAGAGATCTACAGATTTTAAGTTAAACATTGGTGTCGTTCTGTGAGTCTTTTCGTTTGTAGTTTACATAGAACATCAAATAGCACTCTGAAAGGAGCATCAGCTTTCTTACGATTCCTAAACAATACATGTGCAATTTTTCATTGTGCTCTTATAAGTAGTGGAATTTGTTTGCCTCCATAATGTCCGATCTTAACAAAATACAACCGTTTATATTTTAAGAGTTTTGCTACAGACCGTGGTGCCAAAACGTAAAACAACCAAAGTATTGGATGTTTACATTAAATAATAGGGTAGTGAGGAATCATCATCGATGCACTCGGTGAGAAGTGATTTTATAGGTATAGTGAATAGTCTGCATGAATTTTTAGCGTTGTATAAAGTTACGGAAAGCCGATTTTCGTCAGATATGACATACTTGCTGACATATAGAATAAACTCGCTCAAGAGAGCTTAAATAATCATCGCAGCGATAATCGCATTCATAAGGTGCAACATGTAAAAGATTCATAGCGCAACACGAACGCCGAGGACAAGTAATTTTATTGCTTCTAAAAAGAACTGGCAATACGGCACCTTTGCCTGGTCACATGTATACATAACAATCATTGCATTAATATCAATAACAAAAGGAAATTACATTGCCTGTATTAATAGATGTGTAATAGGAATACGATAAGTCGTTTTATTGTTAAAATCAACGCTTGATTTCACCTGTAAACGAGAATAACTGTTGCTCATATTGACAAAAACACAAGTCATGTGCCTCCGGGCAATTTTAGGCGTTGGTTTCAAACCAAAACACAGAAGAGATAGTGACACACGCAGTCTGTGTTATCTTTGGTCTGTTTCCACCCGAACGAGCCGAGGCAGTGACGTCAGAATGACGTAGTCGCCCGCTCCTAAAATCACAGGCTCTCGCATCCGCCATTTTCGTTCCCTATGAGTGCTATACACAACACGTAGCTAAATCGAACAGTGTTGTTTTGTCCAAGTTTAGTGAGATATTTTACTAGTTCCCGGCATAGAGTCTTATATCGTCCTACTCCGCTCTTCTTTTCATTTATATGTGGATTAAACACATTATCTTTACTTATTGCTGCTTTTTTTTTTTGCTGTCCGAATAAAGGAAAAAAGTGCAAGAAACACATTTATCTTTATGTGATAAATATCGTTTACTACGGTTATTTCTGACGTAACTGTTCATCTAGATAAAAGTTTTAAGCGATCTTGGTTTGAATTTGAATAAAGATTGTCAATATGAGAGGTATGTTTGCAGTCATGCAATAAATGTTTGTTGTCTGCTGTGTCAAATCCACCACATCGAACTTTTGTACTCACATTGCTGAATCTACTTCTTTTACGTTCTTGAGAGAGTTTCAGAATGTATTAGAAACACTAAAACGATAAAGAATATTAATGTACAGGATCTAAAGTTCACGGTTGTAGAGGCACACGGTGTCGATGTTGGCAACAACCGTTCAGTGCTATTTGAATACGTAATCGTATAGAATGAGGGGAATAATCCTTTGTGTTGACCATTAAATAAATAAATAATTCTATTCCTTCTCTAAGATTGGCAGGTTTTTGTAGGTAACAGTACCCTTGTCTTGTCAGTAATTTAATAATCCTTAAAAGCAAACATTACGTTGCCAACATTAGCACACTACGCCGCCGCAGCCGTAAATAAAATTTACCCACTATTCTGTGTCCGTTATGTTAATTTATCTTATGATAAAACATCAGGTACTATTCCTTCAAATTTCGTACTAAAAGTTATGACGCTAAAACTTCGAAATACCACAAATATCATTCAATGGTAGTTACCTTATCAGCACAGTACGCTGCCACAGCCGTAACTAAACTTTCTGGCCAGTATATTTATGTTTTCCATTTCAGTGTTTGTAATACTTTCTCGCAATAACGTAATAAAAGTATATTCAACAATTTGTGCAATGTCAGTACAAAAATTTTTGATGTGGTGCATTTCTCAATAGGCCTGCACTACGTAAAACACATATTGTGCTCTAAATACTGTGTGGTTGGGATGTTCTGCTGTGTTATGATATTTTGCGGCTGATAACTCGCTACAAGCAGCTTCTCTGTTAAGAGGTAGTACTTTCAAAAGACCCAAACAAAAATTTAAGTTCAAATATCAAAGACGATTATTACTATTAAATAATGCTTCGTAATAATAAATATTGTGTACTTACATTACATAACTGTGCGCTCGGTACGGGTTCCCAGTTTTTGCGCCGACAGTTAATGATCCATTTTTTTCTTTCTCTCAGAATCTCTCAGGAAGCTAAACATTCTCTAGCCACCTCTGGAATGACTTGAGCAGTGTATGGCAACACAAGCACCCAAAATGTCGTGCTACAGAGCCGTGAAGCAAGTCCTGCAGTGTCGCAGTATGTTTAACTTAGGAGCCACGGGAATTAAAAATGGCGGATGCGCCAGCTCGTACTTACAGGAGCCTCAGCCGCTCCTGTCAAGCATTCCGAGGTTTGTTCGGGTCCTGCTGAGATGCCATCTTTCGTCCCTTTCGTATTTCATGATAGTGTAACTCATTGGTTGCTATTTCAAAGTAACGGCAGGCTTAAGAGGAACCAAAAATACGTCGTTCTTTGTGAGGTTTATTGTAAATTACAGTCAATAAATGCCATATTGGCGGGTACCCTTAATATTAGTGGCAATATGAAATGGATATACAACAGAAATGTAGACCTTGGGGTGCAGTGGATAAATGTGTCCTAATGAGGAGCTTATGACTGTGGGCGGTCAAAAATTAGTTTTTTTTCTTTTTTAACCTTGACTCCTAAAAGTTTTCTTATGCTGTTATTAATAAAAAGGAATTTACGCTTAGCGATATTTCGATATATTTACGAATACAAGAATTTCTCTAAAAAGTGCGTTGGTTCTCTTTAGTGAAAATACCGTCTTGTAAAGATTGTCTCCTCAACTACCTGCACATAAACGGACGACACACTGTAATAATCTATGTTCTACATATCATGCTGATTCAAATAATTTTATATATGGATTAGGTACTAGAGTGCTGTGGCAAATGTCGTTTGTTGATGAGACCCAAGTGCTTTGTTCCTTATTTCCAGCAGCCGTTATAAACGTTCTATAAGTTCTGTTTATGACATAAATTGTGCTAATAGTGTAGCCATTTCACAGATCTCAAGAGCTATTTTGTCGTCAATGTATGAAACTATTTGTATCAGCATGTCATTTGCTACATTCTATATAACAATGTGGCCGCGGGGGAATACCCGTGCGCACTAAGGCGCCTTGCTGCGGCGCGCGGCCGTTCGCCATAGGAGGGTCGAGTCCTCCCTTGGCCATGGGTGTGTGTGTCGTTCTTAGGATAAGTTAGTTTAATAAGTTGTTTGTAAGTTTAGGGACCGGTGACCACTGCATTTAGGTCCCATAACTTTACAAACATCTGCACATTTTATAACAATGTGTCCGCAGTTTATGTGCAGGTATTTCACAATTCGTTGGTCTATATTTCACAACATGTTCACTAAATAGAACTAACGCACTTTTAAGGAAACGCCGTTGTACTTGTCAATATGTCGAAATATCGCAGTACATAAATTCTATAGACGATAGAATGTTTGGTAGTGTGGCCATATTCCGCAGCAGCTGTTAAAATTGATTATAAGAGGTAATCTGTCTTATGCTGACTGCAATTAAGAGATTTATTTTACACCAGACGCGTTTCGCTTTTTTTTTTTTTTTTTTTTTATTTTAAAAAGCATCTTCTGTGGTCTGCAAATGATACAAAGGTTTTCACAATTTGTTTTCGATAAATAGATTAAAAACAGTTTTTTTAAAAAAACGTTTTGCACGTTAGGCCTAAGTGTTTTTAATTTAATATTCGGTCTACTCGCGGTGTTGATGTCTCTCAAGATGGAGCAGTAATAACATGTAAAGAACAAATTGTACAAACCTTCGTATCATTTACAGACCACAGAAGATGCTGTCAAAATAAAAAAGCGAAACGCATGTGGTGTAAAATAAATCTCTTAATTGCAGTCAGCATAAGACAGATTACCTCTCATAATCAATCTGTAGACGATGTTTACAATTCTACGTTCCATACTTCACGGTATTTTCACTAAAGAGAGCAAACGCACTTTTCAGAGAAAGCGTAAATATGTCGAAATATCGCAAAATGTAAATTCCTTTTGATTAATAACAGTGTAAGAAAACTTTTAAGAGTCAAGGTAAAAATAAAAAAGAATTGTTTGAGTCGGGAATCGAACCACCAGCCACACTCTCCTGCACGACAATACGACGCATTTATTCGCTGCGCTATAAGAAGCACGGGCAAAGACTGTCCCTGCTTGGCGTTACCACCAACAGCAACGGCTCCTCGCCAACATGGCGTTCATCGACTTTGATTTACAATCAATCGTCGAATGAAAAGCACGCTTTTGGCAGCTCTACAGTCTGCCTTTACTTTGAAATAGCAGCACGTGTGCTACATCATGAAATACGGAGGGGGAGATGGCGTCTCTGCTAGACAGAGCTTCCCCCTGCAAGGACGAGCTGACGTTATCCGCCATTTCCATTCCTGTAGCTCGTAAGTTAAACGGTGCTATAGGATTTGCGTCACGGCACTTGAGCAAGACAATATGAGTGGTTGTGTAGTCATAAACTGCTCAAACCATTCCAGAGGTGGCTGCAGAATGCTTAGTTTCCGGAAAGATTCTGAGACAAAGAAAAAATCAATCATTAAGTGCCGGCCGCGGTGGCCGAGGGGACTGAGGCGCTCCAGTCACGGTCAGCACGGCCACTACGGTCGGGGGTTCGAATCCCCCCTCGGACATGGATATTTGTGCCGTCCTTAGTGTAAGCTAGTTCATAAGTAGTTTGTAAGTTTAGGGACTGATAACCTCGTAGTTAAGTCCCTTTAAAAAAAAATCATTAAGTGTTGGCGCAAAAATTTTGGACACGGACAGAGCCTACAGTTATGTATTGTAAGTAAAAATTACTTATTACTATGGGTTGAAGTAATATTTAATAGTAAAGCTGCAGGTCGGAATTAGCAGCCGCAAAAAATCAAAGAACATATTGTTTATAGAGCACAATAGTATAGTATATTGAGAAATACACATAAAATGGTTTTGTACTGACATTGCACAAATTGTTGAAGATATTTTCTATTACGTTATCGAGAGAAAGTATTACAAACACTTAAACGGAAAATATAAATATATTGGGCAAAACGTTAAGTTACGGCTGTATCAGCGTACAGTGCTGGTACTACCGTTGAATGCCATTTGTGGTATTTCGATGTTTTATCGTCATAACTTGTGTATGCAATTTGAAAGAATTGTACCTGATGTTTTATCAAAAAATACACCCTCAATTCAAATTCTTATCAGTAAATCCCAATATTGAAGCTTATATATAAGGGACTTATAACATGACAATGAATACTGGGTAAATTTTACTTATAGCTGCGGCGGTGTAGTGTGCTGATGTTGGCAACGAAATGTTTGCCTTACAAGGATTATTAAATTACTGACAAGACAAGGGTATGTTACATAAGAAAAACCTGTCAACCTTAGAGAAGTTTCAACACAAACGATTATTCCCCTAATTCTATACGATTAAGTTTTGAAATAGCTGATTTGGGTAAGTTCCGCTTTGCTTCACGTGTGAGAATTACTGAATGCTTGTTACTTCCGTCTCGGTGCACTGGGCGGGGGGCGGCGCCACGCTTCCTTCTTCTTCTCCACTGACCACTGTCACTGGCGGTTGGTGCGCCCTCACCAGCTTGGCCACCCGACGTCTGCCTCTCTTGTTTGCTGTGTGGCGCAGCTTCTTTATCGAAATTCTTCCCATTACTGAAGGACGCCTTCCTCTTCTTCTTCGTCATCTGGTTTTCGTGCGCTTCCTGGAAGACTCTGCATCCTCTCCAGCTACCGTCGTGTTTCCCACCACATTTATCACACCAATTTGAGTTTTGCGTATTCCATTGGCGCACCTGTAAGATATAATCTATCCAGAGACTACCTGAGTCTATCCCGAGTCTATCCCGAGTCCCTATGCTGAGTCTATCCGGAGTCTACCCGAGTCTATCCTGAGTCTACCCTAGTTCATCCCAAATCCACCTGAGTCTACCCTGAGTCCTCCCAAGTCTACCCGTGTCTACCCTAGTGTACCTCGAGTCTACCAGAGTCTATTCCGAGTCTACCTCAGACTATCCGAGTCTATTCTGGATCTACCTGAGTCTATTCCAAGTCTACCTGAGTCAATCATGAGTCTATCCAAGTTTAACCTGAGTCTATACTGGGTCCACCCAGTCTACGCTGAGTCTATCCTGAGTATATCTGAGTCTATCCGAGGCTATCACGAGTCTTTCTGAGTCTATCCCAAGTCTACCTGAAGTAAACTGAGTCTGTCCCAATTCTACCTAAGTCTATCCCGAGTCTAACCCAAGTCAACCCTCGTTTAACTGAGTCAATCCCGAGTCTACACGAATCTGTCCTGAGTCTACTCGAATTTCAGAGGCTATCTTGAGTCTATGCAGAGTCAATCCCAGGTCTATACCGACTCTATTCCGAGTAGACCCAATTTTATCCTAGTCCATCCCAGGTCTACCAGAGTCTATTCTAAGTCTATTCCAACTCTACCCGAGATCACCCGAGTCTAGCCCAAGTCTATCCCGAGTCTGTTCTGAGTCAACCTGAGATTACCCAGTCTATCTGAGATTTCTCTAGGTTACCAGAGTCCATACCGAGTCTATCCCGAGTCTACCCAATTATGTCCCGCATCTACTCCAGTCTAACCTGAGTCTACCCGTGTTATACCTGAGTCCCCCTGAATCTACCTGAGTCGATCCCGATTCCTGAGTCTATCCTAGTTTACTATTGTCTATCCAGAATCTACCTGAGTCTATCCCCAGTCTATGTTGAGTCTACCCGAGATTACCTGGGTCTATCCCAAGTTTACTCAAGTCTATCCTAAGTCTACCCAAATCTATCCCGAGTGTACCTGAGAATACCATAGACCATTCCAAATCTACCTGAGTCTACCCATGTCTATCCCGAGTCTATCCGAGTCCATACCAAGTCAACCAGTGTCGATCCCAAATCTACCCAAGTTCACCTGAGTGTGTCACGAGTCTATCCGCTGTCTATCGTGAGTCTACCCGATTTTATCCAAGACTATCCTGAGTCTACTGTGGTCTATCGCAAGTCCATCCTGAGTCCACCCGAATCTACCCGAGTCTATCCTAAGTCCACATGGGCCTATACCGAGTCTACCTGAGGCATCTCACGTCTACCCGAGGCAATCCTGAGTCAAATGTTCAAAAATTTTCAAATGTCAGTAAATTTATCGGACCAAACTGCGAGATTATCAGTACATAGCTTACAATCTACTTAACCCTAGGTTAACTAACCTAAGGAGAACACACACACCCATGCCCCAGGTAGGACTCGAACATCCATGACGAGCAACCGTGCACTCCGCAGCGAGGCGCTTTAGATCGCTCGGCTACAACACCGTGGCAATCCTGAGTCTACCCGAGTCTATCTGTCTACCCACATCTTTCCTCAGTCTTACCTGAGTCTACCTGAGTGTATCCCGAGTCTACCTGAGTCTATCCCAAGTCTACCTGTGCTTACCTAGGTCTATCCTGAGTCTACCCGTGTCTTCCTTGAGTCTAACCTGAGTCTATCCTGAGTATAACTGAGTTATTCGAACATTCCCGAGTCTACTAAGGTCTATCCTGAGTCTACCCGTGTCTTCCTTGAGTCTAACCTGAGTCTATCCTGAGTATAACTGAGTTATTCGAACATTCCCGAGTCTACTAAGGTCTATCCTGAGTCTACCCGTGTCTTCCTTGAGTCTAACCTGAGTCTATCCTGAGTATACCTGAGTTATTCGAACATTCCCGAGTCTACCAAGGTCTATCCTGAGTCTACCCAGGTCTACCCAACTCCATCCTGAGTATACTGGAGTCTATCCCGATTCTACCTGAGTCTACCCGAGACTACCTGATTCAATCCCGAGTGTAGCCAAGTCTAACTCGAGTCTATAGCGAGTCTATCCGAGTCTATCATGTGTCTACTCTGATTCCACCCAAGTTTACCCGAGTCTACCCCAAGTCTACCCGTGTCTATCCCATGTCTATTCTGAGTCTACCTGAGTTTACATGAGTCTATCAGAGTTTACCCAAGTTTACTCGAGTCTATCCTAAGTCTACCTTAGATTACCCAAGTCTATCCCGAGTCTACCCGAGTTTACCTGAGTCTATCCCAAGTCTACCTGAGTCTATTCCGAGTCTATCCTGAGACTACCTGAGTTAAGCGTCGTTTATCCTGAGTCTACCCGAGTTTATTTATTTATTTATTGTTTTTTTGTTGCATAATACCTAATTGAGGAGTGAGACTCCATGGTCATGGAATAAGTCAATATATTATTTGTTACACATGAATGGTAATAGAAAATTTTTAAGTAGTCGTTTGCACACGACAATCGCAAGACAAACTGAAAAGAATGAATAAAAAAAAAAATGAAATAGCTTAATTTTTTAACCTTTCGACAGAATGAAAGAAGTGAGCCATGAGGTAACTCTTCAATTTGGATTTGAAAGCGTGTGATTAATGGTAAGATTCTTTAGTTCTTGTTGCAGCTTATTGAAAATGGATGCCACAGAATACTGTACTTCTTTCTGGACAAGTGTCCAGGTGGTGTTATGCAAATGTAGATTCGAGTTCTGTGTAGTATTCACCAGTGAAAGCTGCTAACTTGTGGGAATTACCTGATAATGTCAACAACAAACGACATGAAAGAAAAAAAGCGTATTTTAACGCCAGATTCAAACTTCCCAGACTACTGAAAAGGGGTCGACATGTCGTTCCGGATGCCATGAAGAGCACAGGGTGCAGCAATCTGCAGGGAGTGGCTCATGTCGGAACCAATGATGTGTGTCGCTTTGGATCGGAAAAGATCCTCTCTGGTTTTGAGTGGCTATCAGAAGTGGCAAAGACTGCCTGTCTTGCTTGCAAGATGAAAGTGGAGCTCACCATCTGCAGCGTTGTCGACAGGACTGACTGTGGACCTTTGGTTCAAAACCGACTGGAGGGTCTGTATCAGAGGCTCAGATGGTTCTGCGACCGTTCCACATCTGGAATGACTCTCCCCGGTATGCACACGGAGTGCTACCCCCTTTTTTATTTATTCTATCCCTTCTGAAGACCATTTGGCCCTTTGAAAAAATTTCTGCCGAAGTTGTCTCAGGCGTCAGCCAGCTTTACGAACCTATAACGATTTGTGCCTCAGTACTTTTTATCAGCGCTTGGAGCTCTGGAACTTTCCCAATACAGCTACGACAATTTACAACTGTTATACCATTGGTTTCTAGATCTGCTTTCTTCCTGTGTCTGACCTGCCCCCTTTGAGACTGAAACCCATTTTGTGTGTTCCCGAGGCCGTCTAACCTAAAAAGGTGCCCAGTCCACGCCACACAACCCCCAATAGCGTTTTTATTGCTTTTACAAACGGTTTATCCTGTAGCGAAATTGAGGCAGATACTTCCTCTGATATGGTCTGAGTAGAGGTTATACCTGAAAACCGGAATAAATTAATATTTGGATCTTTTTATCACCCCCCTGACTCGGTCGATGCGGTTGCCGAAATGTTCAAAGAAAGCTTGAATCACATTTCAAATACGTATCCGACGCATACCGTTATAATCGGTGGCGACTTTAATGTACCCTCGATATGTTGGCATAATTACGTATTCAAAACCGGTGGCAAATATAAAACATCGTCCGAACTAGTTATCACTGCTTTTTCTGATAACTACTTCGAACAGTTAGTTCATGAACCCACTAGAATAATAAGTGGTTGCGAAAATACCCTTGATCTCCTAGCAACAAATAATCCTGAGTTAGTAAAGAACATCAAAACAGATACAGGGATTAGCGAACATCGAGTTGTAGTAGCGAGACTGAATGTCGAAATTCCCAAATGCACTAAAAATGAACTAGAAATATATCTATTCAATAAAGCGGATAAAAATTCGCTACACGCCTTCCTGGGTGACATTCTTTAGTCTTTCAAAACTAAAAACGCGAGTGTAGATCAGTTGTAGCTTACTTTCAAAGACATAATATCAGTAGCAATCAAGAGATTTATACCAAATAAATTAATAAAAGAGGGGCTAACCACCCGTGGTAAACAAAACAGGTCAGATCACTGTTGCAGAAACAAAGAAAAACGCATGCAAAATTAAAAAAAAAAAAAAATACTTCAGAATCCACAAGACTGGCGATCTTTTACTGAAACTCGCAACCTAGCGCGGACTTCAATGCGAGAAGTCTATAGTAATTACCACAACGAAATCCTGTCTCGTAACCTTGCAGAAAATCCAAAGAAATTCTGGTCATATGTGAAGTACACTAACGGCAAAACACAAACAATACCTTCACTACGCGACAGCAATGGTAATACTACCGATGACAGTACTGCTAAGGCAGAATTACTAAACACAGCTTCCCGAATTTTATTCACCATAGAAGACGAAATGAATACTCCAGTATTCAATCCAAGAACAGCTTCCAGCATGCGAAACCAAGAAGTAAATGTTTCTGGAGTAGTAAAACAACTTAAGTCACTAAACAAAAACAAATCTTCTGGGCCAGATTGAATACCAACTAGATTCCTCTCAGAGTATGCTGATGCAATATCTCCGTACTTAGCTATAATTTACAACCGATCACTCAGCGAATGATCCGTACCCAAAGACTGGAAAATAGAAAGGCAATAGGAGTGATCTCCAAAATTACAGGCCAATCATATTGACGTCGAATTGCAATAGAATTTAGAAACATATACTTTGTTCGAATATTATGAAATACCTCGAAGAGAACGATCTATTAACCAATAGTCAACACGGATTCAGAAAGTATCGCTCTTACGAAACAAAACTTGCCCTTTATTCATATGAAGTGTTATGTGCCATCGACAAGGGATCGATTCCCTAATTCTGGATTTTCGGAAGGCTTTTGACACTGTACACCACAAGTGGCTTCTTATGAATTTGAGTGCTTATGGAATATCTCCCCAATTGTGCGGTTGGATTCACGATTCACTATCAGAAAGGACACAGTTCGTTGTAATTGACGGTAAGTCATCGAATAAAACAGAAGTGATATCTGGCGTTCCACAGGGAAGCATTATAGGTCCCCTACTCTTCTTCGTGTTTATAAACGATTTAGGAGACAATATAAATAACTCCCTTAGACTGTTCGCGGATGATGCTGTCGTTTATCGGTTAGTGAAGTCAACAGAGGATCAAAAGCAACTGCAAGGCGATTTAGACAAAATTTCTACATGGTGCAAAAATTGGCAATTGACACTAAATAAAGAAAATTGTGAAGTAATACACATGACCTCTAAAAGAAATCCGCTGAACTTCATTATGCGATAAATCAGTCAAACCTTAAGGTCGTAAATTCTACCAAATACCTAGGAGTTACAACTACGAACAACTTTGACTGGAGAGAACACATAGAAAATATTGTTGGGAAGGCGAAGCAAAGGTTACGTTTCATTGGCAGAACGCTTAGAAGATGCACCAGCTCCACCAAAGGAACTGCCTACATTACACTTGTGCGTCTTCTCCTGGAGTACTGTTGCCCCTTGTGAGACCCTCACCAGGTGGGACTGACGGAAGACATGGAGAAGCTTTAGAGAAGGGCAGCTTCTTTTGTTTTATCACGCTACGGGGGGGGGGGGGGGGGAAGCGTCGCGCTAATGTTGCACTAATTGGGGTGGAAATCATTAAAGGAAAGACGTTATTCATTGCGGCATGATCTGTTTGCGAAGTTTCAGTCACCGACTTTTACTTCTGAATGTGAAAATATTTTGCTGGCACCCACCTACTTAGGGAGACATGACCATCCCAATAAAATAATAGAAATCAGATCGAAAACGGAACGATTTAGGTGTTCTTTCTTCCCGCGCGCTATTAGAGAATGGAACTTACACAAAAATTACGAAAGTGGTTAATGAACAATCTGCCAGGCACTTAAATGTGATTTGCAGAATATCTATGTAGATGTAGGTGTAGATATAAATGTCTATCCTGAGTCTACCCGATTCTACCTGAGTCTATCCCAAGTCTATCTGAGTGTATCCTGAGTCTACCACAGTCTATCCCCAGACTATCCGAGTCTAACTCGAGTCTACTCAAGGCTATCCAGAGTCTCCCCGAGTCCATCCCAAGTCTACCTGAGTCTATCCTGCGTCCACCCGAATCTACCTGTGTCTACCAAAGTCTATCTCGAGTCTACCCGATTCTCTCCGAGTCTACCTGAGTCTATCCGAGTCTGTCCTCAGTCTACTCGAGTCCATTCCGAGTCTTCCCACGTCAATCCCGAGTCTATCCGAGTCGATCCCAAGTCTACATCGAGTCCTCCCCAGACAATGCTGAGTCTATCCTTAGTCTATCTGAGGCTATCCCGAGTCTTCCTGTGTCTAACCCCAGTCTAGCCAATGGTGTAACTGAATCAATCCATAGTCTACGTGATTCTATCTTGAGTAAACATGAGTTTTAGAGGCTACCTTGAGTCTACCTGAGTCTATGCTGAGTCTACACAAGTCTATCTGAAACTACCTATGTCTCTCCCAACTCTATCGTGAGTCAACCCGAGTCTTTTCCTGAGACTACCCGAGTATCCCGAGTCTACCTGAGTCTATCTCGAGTCAATCCTGAGTCTATCACGAGCCTACCCAAGTTTATCCGCGACTATCCCGAGTCTACTGTGGTCTATCCTGAGCCCATTCTGAGTCCATCCGAGTCCATCCGGAGTCAACCTGAAATATACCAAGTCTATTCCAAGTCTACCCGAGTTTACCTAAGTCTATCTGAGTCTTCTCTAGGTTACCTGAGTCCGTCCCGAGTCTATCCCATGTATACCGAAAATTACCCGATTCTATTAGTTAAAAATTTTCTACTAATGTTCTTGTGTAAAAATTCATATATTGACTTGTTCCATGAACATGAAGTGTTACTCATAAATTGGGTGCTATGGAACAGAAAATCATAATAAAATAAAAGTAACATCCCGATTCAACCCAAGACAACCCAAGTAAATCCTGAGTCTACTTGAGTGTATCCCGAGTCTCCCCGACTGTAACCGAGTCTACCCTAGTTTACCCGAGCCTATCCCAAGTCTACCCGCGTCTATCCCGAGTCTTTCCTGAGTCTATCTGAGTCTATTCTGAGTCTACCCAACTCTGTCCTGAGTCTTCTCAAGTTCACCTGTGTTTATCCCCAGTCTACCTGCAGTCTATCCTGAGTTTACCCAAGTAAATCCTGTATCTTCCTGAGTCTATCCCTAGACTACCTGGGTTTATGCCCGGTGCATCACAAGTCTACCGTAATTTAACCGAGCCTAACCCGAGTCTACCTGGGTCCATCCCGAGTCTATCTGAATCTATCCTGAGTCAACCTGAGTCTATCCCAAGTCTACATGAGTTTACTTGTGTCCATCCGAAGGCTACCAGAGTCTACTCGAGTCTATCCTGAGTCTACCTGAATACATCCTGAATCTACCTGTGGTTCCCTGAGACTAACTGATTCTATCCTGAGTCTACCAGACTCCTTTCCAAGTCTACCCAAATCTATCCAGAGTCTACCTGAGTTTACCCGAGTCTAACCTGAATCTTTCCTGAGTCTACCTGTATTTACCTGATTCAATCATGAGTCTATACACAAGACCACCTGAGTCTTTGCCAAATCTACCCCGTCCATCCCGAATCTACCTGAGGATTCCCAAGACTATCTGAGTCCACCTGAGTCTATCCAGAGTGTATACCGAGAGTATCCCATGTTGACCTAAGTCTACCTAAGTCAATCCCAAGTGTACCCATGTCTACACCAGTCTACCCCAGTCTATGCCTAGTGTATCCCGAGTCTACCTGAGTTTACCACAGCCTACCCCAAGACTATCCGGGTCAACACGGAGTCTATCCCAAGTCTAACCAATCCTGAGTCAACCCGAGGCTATCCCAAGCCTACATGAGTTCACCTGAGTCTATTCCAAGTCTATACGAAGTCTATCCTGAGTCTACCAGAGTTTAGCAGAGTCCATCCCAAGTCTACCTGAGTATACCCGAGTCTATCCCAAATCTTTTCTGAGGCTATCCTGGGTTATCCGAAACTATCCCCAGTCTACTGGGGTCCATCTCAAGTCTACTCGAGTCAATCCTGAGTCTACGTGAGTCCACTCCAAGTCTACCTGAGTCTATCTGAGACTAACCTGAGTCTACCCAAATGTATCCTGTGTCTACTCGAGGCTATTTGAGTCTGCCCAAGTCTAGTCCAAGTCTATCCTCGTCTACCCAGGTTTATCCTGTGAATTGTTAGTCTATCCTGAGTTTATCTGAGTGTATCTGTGACTATGTCATGTCTATCGGTGTCTATCTTGAGTCTATCACAGTCTATTCTGGGTCTTCCCAAATCTACCTGAGTCTAGCCAAGTCTACCCGGGTCTACCCGAGTCTATCCCAAGTCTATCCAAGTCTAGCGAGAGTCTCTACTGACTCTTCCCAAGTTTATCCTGAGTCTTTCCTTAGTCTACCTGAGGCTATTCCACGTCTTCCTGTGTCTATCCCAAATTTACCCAAGTTTACCTGAGTGCCCCGACTAAACCTGAGTCTATCTCGAATCTGCCCAAGTTTACAAGAGTCTATGCCAAACCTTCATGAGTCTATCAATAGTCTATGCAAGTCTATCCCAAGTATACCTGAGTTAACTTGAGTCAACCCCAAGTCTACCCGAATCTATCCTGCGTCTATCCCATGTCTACTCGGTCTACCCGAGCCTATCGTGAGTCCTGCTGAGTCTATCCCGAGTCCACCTGAGTAAATCCTGAGTCTACCTTAGTCTACCTAAGTCTACTCGAGTCTACCCAAGTAAATCCAAAGTCTATCCAAGTCCATCCCGATTCCACCCAAGCCTATCTGGAGTCTACCAGAGTCTATCCTGAGTCTATCCGAATCTATCCTGGATCTACCTGTTTCTCTGAGTCTTCCTGAGTCTACCCCAAGTCTACCTGAGTCTACGTGAGTCTATCCTGAGTCTACCTGAATCAATCTGGAGCCTACCTGTGTTTTCTGAGTCTATCTAAGTATATCCCAAGTTTACCTGAGTTTATCTGAATGTGTGCCATGTTCACCCAAGCCTACCTAAAGTCTACCCGAGTCAGTCCTGAGTCTGAGTCTCTCCTGAGTCTACCAGTGTCTATTCCAAGTGTATCCAAGTCTAACCCAAGTCTACCTTGGTCTATCTTGAGACTACACGATTCTATTCTGAGTCTATCCCCACTTATCCCAAGTCTACTCGAGTCTACCCCAGACATTCCAAGACTATCCTGAGTGTATCCCGAGTTTACCAGAGTAAATTCCGAATGAATCCCGAGTCTATCCCGAATCTACCCAGGTCTACCCAAGCCTATCACAACTCTACCCAAGTCTAGCCCGAGTCTACCCAAGTCTATACCGACACCATCCCGAGTCGACCCAATTCTACCCAAGAAAATCCTGAGTCTACCCGATTCTATCCTGAGTGAACACATGTATATTCCAAATCTACCCAAGTCTATCCCGAATCTACCTGAGGCTACCCAAGTCTATCCTGAGTCTACCTGAATCCATCTTGAGTCAATCCCACGTCAACCTGATTCCATCACGAGTCTGACTGAGTCTATCCCGAGTCCACTGAAGTCTACCCATGTCTACCTGTGTCTACCCGGGTCCACCCAAGTCTACCTGAGTCCAACTCGAGTCTATCTGAGTCCATCCCAAGTCAATCCCAAGTCAACGTGAGTCATCCTAAGACTACCTGAGCCTATCCTGAGCTCACTCGAGTCTACCTGTGTCTACCCAAGTCTATCTCGAGTCTATAGGTGTATATTCAGAGTCTACCAGAGTCTAGCAGTCTACCAGAGTCTATCTCAAGTCTATCCAAGTCTACTCCAATCTATCCCAAGTCTATGTGTGTATCCTGAGTCTACCCATGTCTACTCAAGTCTACCCAAGTCTACCTGAGACGATCACAAGTCTATCCGAGTATATCGAGATTCTATACGGATACCACCTGAGTCTATCCTAAGTCTATCCCGAGTCTACCCGAGTCTATCCTTCGTCTGCCCACGGCTTTCATGAGTCTTCCTCAGTACATCTTGAGACTACCTGAGTATATCCTGAGTTTGGCTGAGTCTATCTGGAGTCTACCCAAGTCTATCCTGAGTCTATCAGAGTCCATACCGAGTCTACCCCAAGTCTACCTGAGACTATCCCAAATCTACCTGAGTCTATGCCAAGTTCACCCGAGTCTACCTTTGTCTACCCGAGTCTATCCTGAGTCTACACACGTACATTCAGAGTCTACCCAAGTGTATACTGAGTCTATCCGAATCTCTACTGCGTGTACCAGAGTATCCCGAGTCTATGCAAGTCTATCCTGAGTCAACCTGAGGCCAACTCAAGTCTACCTGAGTCCATCCTGAGTCCACCCGAGTCTACCCGTGTCCACCTGAGTCTTTCTCGAGTGTTTCTCTGAGTCCATCCCGCGTCTACTGACTATACCCAACTCTATCGCAAGTCTACCCAAGTCTATACTGAGAGTATCCAGAGCAGACCCAAGTCCATCTCAGTAAATCCCATATCTTCCTGAGTCTATCCCTAGTCTACCCGAGTCTATGCCAAATGTATCCCGAGTCTACCCCAGTTTACCCAAGCCTCTACTGAGTCGACCCATGTCCATTCTGAGTTTATCCCAAGTCTACCTGAGTCTACCCGTGCCAATCCTCAGTTTATCCGAGTCTGTTCTGTGTCTGCTCTCGTGTACATGCAAACGAGTTCATTTTGGCAATAGTTGCCCACATGGCCCTACTTCTGACATTTGTAACACTATGGTGGATTGTCAAAAATCTCTTGGCATTTCTTCCAAATCCAACACAATGCCAAGGAGTTCTTTGAGGCTGTATATCTAAGCATTTCCCTTGTGCCAGCATGGTCCTACAAATTTCCACACTGGCGGTCTATACTCGTTTGTCTTCTGTCACCATGGAAGCCCAACTCAGGTAAGCCTTCCAGGACGTCATGTACCGAGACCGTCCATGGACGACCTCTAATTGTAGCCTAGAGCGTTCCTCGCCAACGAGGTTTGGCCCAGGGTTTTTTTCGAGAGACGGTTCTTCCTAGGGCGAATTTCATCATTTTCCAGTAATTGTCGTCTTCAAAGGAGATCGTTAGCCCCTTTCCGCATGCGCTGCATATGAGTGTTAACTTGAATTTAGTTCTCTCGGCGATTTTCTTTTTCAGATTTGACCAGCACACGTCTCCATTTTCTTGTATGACGATGTCGAACCCCCGGCTTGTCGGCCGGTCTTTCGGCCGTCATCCAGGGAGTTCGTAATTATGCCATTCCTGCCTTCGTCGTGCTCGGTGTTGTGCTTACGCTGCGGTCGATGAAATTTCCAGGCTTGGCTTAGATGAAATCCACTGTTCTCGTTTATGAGATTCTCGGTTAAATGGATTTCGATGGCCTCCTTATATAAACAGAGTCAGTATCGCGATTTTTTGTGTAGTACATCCGTGTCTTCACATTTCAACTTGTGTTTTGATTCCAAGCAGTGTTCAGTAACTGCTGATTTTGTGGGCTGTTGGAGGTCGGTGTGGCGCTTATGTTCTGTGCACGCTTCTTCAATTGTTCGAGTGGTTTCACGAGCATACGCTTTACCGCACTCGCATGGAATGTGATAAACTTCCAATTTCCGGAGTCTCATATCGTTCTTCACTGTCCCTAGAAAGGACTTAAACTTTGCGGGCGGGCGGTACACGCATTTGATGTTATGTCGTCGTAAAATTCTGCCGGTTTTTCCAGATACGTTGCCTGCGTATGAAATGTAGGCAATGTCTTCCGGCGGATCCTCTTCCGGTGTTGGCTGTGGTTTGCTCTTATGTTTGAAAGCACGTCGGATTTCTTGATCGCTATACCCGTTTTTCTGGAATACTTCCTTCAGATGGTCAAGTTTTGGTTTTAGACTTTCTTCATCGGAGATCACACTAGCTCTGTGGACTAGCGTATTTAGAGCCCCTTCCATTTGGGGCGGTTGATGACAGTTACAGGCGTGGAGGTACTGGTCCGTGTGGGTTCTCTTCCGATAGACACTGTGTCCCAATGTTCCGTTAGATTTTCTGTGAACGAGAACATCCAAGAAAGGTAGCTGAGTTTGTTCCACTTCCATTGTAAACTGAATTTGGCTGTGTATGGAATTCAGGTGTTGCAAGAACACCTCAAGTTCATCTTGCCCGTGAGGCCAAATAGCGAAAGTGTCGTCGTCATATCTGTATAGAATCGTCGGTTTAGAGGCCAAACCATTCGAACAATTGAAGAAAGGTGCACAGAACATAAGCGCCGCACCGACCTCCAACAGCTAACAAAGTGAGCAATTGCTGAACATTGCTTTGAAACACAAAATGAAATATGAAGAGACGGATGTTCTAGAGAACACATCGTAATAGTGGGACTATTTATATAAGGAGGCCATCGAAATGCGGCTACGCCAGAATCTCATAAACGAGGACAGTGGATTTCAACTAAGCAAAGCTTGGAATCCGGCACTAAAATTTCATCGATCCAGCGTAAGCACAACGCCGATCACGAAGACGGCAGCGGTACTATTTCGTATATTTCGTACCGTTCGGATCGGTGGGTTTTTCTCTGTGGTGACGTCAATTTCGGTTCCTTAGCGAAAAGGATTATTCTGTACGCTTCTGCGGCCTGCTACCGCCCGAAACGGCGCTGCACCGAAAGTTGCTGAGGCTTCGAGAAGGCCGATTAGTTCGTTTCAGTGGACTTGAATTGTGAAGATAAATTGCTATTTTAGCAATACTGTGTGGTTTTCAATTCTGTTAACGAAACATCTGTTGTTTTTAAATAATAAATAACTTAAAAAGATAATTTTCAAAGTTGTTTGCCAATATTATCAGAATATTTTATTAAAATTGCTAGCGTTCTAATGTTTTATATAACGAAGTAGCACTTGTGTAAACTCTGTTGCAATAAACGGTATCTTAAAATACGCGTCCCGGTAATCTCTTTAATGCGCCCTTTCATTTATCCTGCAAACTCTCATATTACAAAAGTGTAAATACGAAATCCGTCAAATATGGCGTCACCTTCGTTTTCACCGTTCGCAAAGGTGTCGCGTCGTATTTGGCAAATTTTCGTATTTGTACTCGAGAATGAGTCAAATATGCACTCCAGATACTACACCGCACAAGCACAGTACCGATGTATCTGGACGGTACTCAGTAGTATTTTACCGTAGTTTTCCGTACAAACTGAGTATTTTGTACTTACAGAAAACGCTTTTATAATGTTTAAGTTAAAATAGAAAGGAATTGTGTCAAGTCAGCTAGTCGAAATCATACAAATTAGTAGCAGTATAAGTAACGTATAATCATTCCGCAAAGAAGTCAATGGAAACAAAGATCTTTGCTTCGTGATGACGCTGTGGTCTAGGGGTTAAGGCGTCAAGTTCGCTGTGTAAGTGTTTTACGTTCGAATCCTGCCAGGTGAAAAATATTTTCTCGCCAGTCATCTTATTTGGAGCACTTTTCTATTCGTTTACGAGAAGCACGATCTGCAATATTCTTCAGCAGGTACATGTAAGAGCGAGTGCCATCAGTAGTTCCTTATACATTGGCGTTCACTATTATTACAAAATGAAAGATGAAATTTCTGTGAGTGAAACAAACGTAGACTTTTACGTTTATTCATTTACTTTTATAGTCTTGTTACAAATAATTCATGTGTCACTACTCTGAATGCTTGAAACGCAGTACGAAACGAAGAAAAGTTATCAGCCTTTATGTTGACGATTACATAATCTTCAATATGTAGATTGAAAATTTTTGCAAGTTTCAAACTATTTTGTAAGCACTGATGAGAGTCTCCCATCGACCAAACTCAAATTTTGCCACTATAAAGAAATATTTGCGACTGCTCTTCATCATTCGTATATGTTAACAGTCACTGAGCACTTGGATGCAAGATGGAATCAAACCTGACGTTTCAGGTTTTGTCCAGTTAACGACACTGGTTATGACTGAATCTAAAAAATTCCTTTAGCTTTCCAGCATCGTCAAACGACTGTTTTGTGGTTAAAACGCTGTACGCCTATTCTTCAGTACAAATCATCGACTAACTGGCACTTCTAGCAGCTGCCTACAGCTGACTGCTACGTAATCCTCCGCCTCTGCCGCCACTTGCGCGTACTTCCGCCAGCACTGCGCCGCGGTGGCGCGCGCCAGTAAACTGCCAAACTGCCCCTCCCAGCGCGCTCAACTCGCGCGTCGCCGACGATCCGTACAATACTGCACTCGTCTAGGACAAACGGTAGCACCTAACACCTTCCAATGAACGTCAAAAATAAATTCAAACCTTTCCGCAACTTTTTCTCGCTTACACCCCCACGAAAAAATGTGAACGGGAAACGTTTGTCGTTTACTACATTTTGGACGTTGCTTTGGTAAATGTTCTGCGTCATACGTGAGATTTTAATTTATTACTACACTATCATTGAATATATTGGCCTGGAAAGTTTGCAGACATTGACCACATGTAGTACTGCAGGCAATTAAAATTTTTTTTGTGTGTGTGACGCTTGTTTAGGAGATACCGTGTAGTGCGAATAAACGACTTGTCAGAAAAGTTTATATATTCTCTGTTTCAGTGACAAAAAGGTGTCAGTAGGTAGTTCTCGGATCATATTGCCGTGTTATGTCACTTTTTTTCATATTTATGGGCTGCCTCGCATGGTTGGAAACACAGCGAATGCGGGCCACGGCTGCCTTGTCTGCTGCTCACCAGCAGTGCGCATGCGCGGGGGAGCAGTCTGTTACTTCTGATTGGCTAACGTGAATAGATCTGCCAACAGCGCCACCGTAAGTTTCGGTGTCCTCGGAGACGAAGGGCATAAGGGTACGGCCATAACGAGCCGCTCCACGCTTCCTGCTCCATGGCGGTAGGGAGGCGACTGGAAAAACCAGTTGGTGATCACATGGCGGTGGCCACAGTGCACCCGCGCGGCCGCCTCAGCTCAGCTCGCTCACATCGCTTTACACGCGTGTGCAAGAAAGAATTTATGTTTCTTGTGCCGCTCTCTGCTTGCGGGTTCCAAGGTTTCGACGCCGTGCGCTGCGCGTCGTGTTTAATGGGAGCTGATAAAGACGCATTTATCTCAAAAGTGTTGAATGGAAGGCTGTAAATTCACTGTAGCTGAATTTTATTGAACTGCTGTAGACTCGCAAACCGGTTTTGCAATGTCTTTAACTGCATCTTATTGTTCATATTGGTGCAAGAATACCAGTGCTTTAATATAGCAAACAACTACACATTCAAGATAATTTACATGTAAATAGATTATTTAGCTCAGAATATGAAATGGTTACTTCCATGCTAAAGGTTGCACGTGAAATTGGCTATTCTGTGAGTCAATAACACGAGGCTACTTTATTCATAATTACTTTGCTGCCATTTCATGCCAATTTACCTTACCATTTTTTTTTTCTGAACGGCACAAAATGTCTGTATGTGATTAGGAACCTTGACAGTGAAATAATTGTAGCTGCTGTCCTACTATAATCTCAAAATACATACAATGTGACAGACGGTACACTGTCAGTTACAATGTAATTTCAAGTAAAAATAGTCTTGATTGCAAAGTGGTGTTGTTAATTTCCAATGACGCGTTCCGCCCTCACAGCAGGGCATCATCTTATCTGCATGACAAACGTTACACAAGAATTACTACAATATTTAAAGTAGTGAAACAGGGGCTGTTGTAATAATTTGCGTAACATTTGTTATGCCGATAATGTTATGATGCCATGCTGACTGAGAGCGCGAAACGTGTCATTGGTAATAAATAAAACCACTTCGCAACGAAGACTGTTTTTACTTGAAATTAAAATTTGACTGGTTGCTGTATGAGCCACCCCATGTACTATAGAAAGCCTTATGTAGTTACATTGTATGTATATTGAGATTAAAGGACAGCAGTTACAAAATTTTCCCTGTCGTGATCTAAAATTTACTACCCCATGCCAGAAACTAGTAAGCCTGTTTTGGCATTTTATGCAATTTGCGATCAAATCTTTTTTCTCGTTATCATCATTCGTGGATTATGCCAAGTTATAACAGTAGTTTCATTATAGCGCCACTGATTTACTTGCATTAAACTCAACTAGAAAGTATATGCACTTAAGCTGCACATACGAGCTGCATATTCCAACATAACAGTGCGGTTGTAAACATTTTTAATGTCCCCTGCTGTTTTTCTTTGTGGAGAAAGTCTAATTACACATTGATTCAGAGGAATAATGCTGCAGCGCCTCGGGTAACATTTAGACGCTTTCTATTGGATCCTGCCAAAAATTCTTGTGGTAATTTTAGTCTTCCCATTTCTACTGCATATCGGAAGGGGCATTCAACAAAAAATCTAGCATTCTCTTTTCCTTAGAACCCTACAGTCCCCATCATGGAGTTGCAATTTCTGTCAGTGAAAGTTAGCAATCCAATATTTGTAACTATAATACACAGAACCAGATTTGCTGTCCTTTTTTTATCTGAACTTGTATGCCGTCAATGTTTTAAAACGAGTTAGAGAACTGGCATCTGACCCAGATCAACTATGCTATTTTTAAAGTCATTTTCTGTTGGCTCGGGCATGTGCTCTATTACGAAGGTTGACTGACTGAGCTGCAGGCTAGAGGCTCAGTAGTTATGCATATGGCGCGCCGAAGGAGAGCGCGCGGCGCTAGCGCCCACAAATTTCAACAACCTGTTGACTATACTGGAGCGATGTATCGCTTTCTTTTCAAATTTAAAAACAATTTCAAGATGTTGGCTACATTTCGTACCCAGTAATGTTTAACTTAAAGTTAACCAAACGAAAAGTAGTCAGGGACTAGATTTTTCACTGCAGAAGCTTCAAATGTTATGCGATAGGTTAACTGGAAATTAAGTACCGTCATGACTATGGCGCATATAGAAAAAACAGACACTCCATTATGAAGCTGTTATGTTGGCCTGCAAGATGTGCAAAACTGTGATGTACGACAATTAGTGTCCTAAGAATCGAGTGAGAAGTATACTACGTCAAGGAAAACGAACAGAACGGGAAGAGGTGGTTTTTATTTTTTTTTACAGGAGAAGTAGAATTTTTATCGAAAATCTAATACCAGAGTGCGCTGTAGCTTTGTTTCATACACATACAGTATTTTTTTCAGCAAGAAAATCGGAAAGTAATTTTGATCATGTACTGGCATCAGCCGGCTCGCGGTTGGCTGCGCACTGTGGCCGCCACCGCCACCGCCACCAGCTGCCATCGCGCCGTTGCAGCGCGCGCGTGACGACCGCTGCAGGTTAAGCGGCCGAGCAGCTAGCGGGGAGGGGAGCCGTTCACTATGGCCGTGCCCTAAGAATTAAATGGGGGAGCTGCTTCTATAACTCGAACCATCGGTGAGCTCTCTGACCGAACCGAAGTTTGGTGCAACGAGAAGATACAGAATAGGGCGGAAGAGTACGGCGCGGACTGAAGCACTGCGACCCGCCAGAGTCCAGGGCAGCAGCCGCCCCACTCCCAGTGCAGGGAGGCCGCAGGTATATTTAGTACGACCGTACCCGCGACTGGAACTCAATCAAACAAAATCGCAACGGCAATGAACTGTACAAACACTCACTAGGCAGAAACTACATCACACTTGCACCGGTTGAACCGACTTATATTCCTTACCAGAGGAATCAAAGGCCGGACGTGATAGACATGGCCCTCATCAAGGGCATAACAGTTACCCTCAACCTTGAGGTTGTAAACGATCTGCCTTCCAACCACACCCCCGTTATACTTCACACGGAAGAAACACTGCAGTACAATGAACCACGCAGGATACTAAATTACAAGCGCGCAAATTGGGCTCTGTTCAAGGAAACGCTTGATAATCGTATTCCTGATACTCACGAGATTACACAAACAGAACAAATTGATGAAGCTGTTGAAGTGCTCACCACTGCTGCCCAAGACGCAATAGCCGACTCCATACTATTACGTGCCACACAACAACACTCAGCGGCCCTGCCCCAGGAAATCCTGGGCCTTATCTCAATGAGAAACCGACTCAGGAGATACTGGCAGCGTACCAGGCGTCCCAGCAGTCTGCTGAGCTCGCTCAGTAAGATAGTTGAGAACGTAATACTTAAACGTCTCACTCGGCACTGCATCACCAATGACACCCTAAGACCGAAGCAATTCGGATTTAGGAATCACCACTCAACAACACAACAACTCCTCCGCATAGTTGAACACATAACAGACGGCTACAACAAAAACAAAGCCACTTGGGCGGTGTTCCTGGACATCGAAAAAGCTTTTGATTGATTCTTGCACAACGGCCTTATACGCAAACCTAACGACGCCGCGTTTCCCGACGGACTCGTGCATCTCATACACTCATATCTCACCAACAGAAGCTTCAACACCGACATGCATGGCAAATAGTCTACACGACATGGTATTCAAGCCGGAGTACCCCAAGGCAGCATCCTGGGGCCCCTCTTGTTTAACCTGTACATTAACGATTTTCCATCCACACATAACACTATGACTGCAATCTACGCAGATGACACCGCCATCATGGCGCAAGATTGGAAGCCATCAAACATAAATTTACGCCTACAGACAGCACTCAGAATTGCCGAACCTTGGTTGGAGAAATGGCGTGTTAAAGTCAACGTCGACAAGTGTGAGGCAGTTCTGTTCACACGCAGACCGAAACACCTGCGCAAACACCAATACTGTAGACCAATTACTCTACATACACGCCCAATACGCTTCCGTGAGAAAGACAAGTGTCTGGCTGGACCGGAAACTCACATGGGAGGACCACATACATCACATGACCAAACGAGCAAACGCGAGGCTCAAACAACTCTACCCGATGCTCAACAGGAAAAGAAAACTGAATAGCCGAGTGTCGAGGAACCTCTACGTGACACATATTAGACCTCTGATGACGTACGGTGCTCCGTGCTGGGCATACGCGGCGCCAAAACGGCTGTGCCGCCTGCAGCTCATACAGAACAAGGTACTACGTATCATCAGCAACGCTCCACAATACACACGCGCCGTGGACCTTCACAATGAATACCGCCTAGAGCGCCTCTCGGTGGTATTCAAGAAACTCGCCACACGACTGTACAGGAACTCGAGACACTCGAACAACCCCTTCATCCTACGCTTGGGTAACTACGATCATAACCATAGGTGGAAACATAAACGCCCCAAAACACTTCTACTCAGGGACTAACCACCTACGGTCGTAGGGAACACCAACTCGCAAACAGGATGATCATGGCAAACCCCTGCAGAACAGCAATCTGACTGGCAATGCCAGCTGAGCCCACAGCCGACCTACAGGCAAAGCAGGGAAACCATATTCAGCGCACTAAACAGAAACAAACCTAAACAGTCCCGCACACTTAGCCAGTTCTATGACCGAACTGCCTAACTACCACGACAAACTTGGCTATGTTACAGGTATTCTGCCACAGCCGATGTTAACGGGTAATCTGCCGCAGCCGACCCAGGAGACTTCACAGGAGATCACCTGCAGCAGAACCTCGCATCAAACGGACTGATTCTATATGACGAACCTAGCAAAGTTAACGGTACTGAGAAAATACCCATTACTAACATTACCAAACCTTGCATGATCTGTCGCAGGTAGCATACCGCTACTGCCCTTCATACCTACCCCACTGTCGCAGAGGTTTTTTTTCCCTTGGCTCTTGCCTTGGCACTTTTTCTCCTCTGTCCTTACATACCTTTACCCTTCGTATACCTTTCGACCAATTCTATCTCCAGATGCACCGTATTAATGGGTGATCGTGCCCACACGTACGGATAACATCGTGGTCCCCACATCCTGTGATCCACCTTAGCAAACTAACCTAAATACGGAGGTGACAGTAGAACTTTTGTGATGGTCACCACGTTGGTGTGGGCGTGGAGGGGCCCCATCCTTGCCTCCAGTTCTCTTGTCCCGACAAGGTCAGAGTCCCACACCTAAAACGCCTACCGAAATTACCTACATCACCAATATTTACAATCAATGTCTATCACTAACCTACTTTCCGAAAACCTGGAAAACTGCTCAGGTCATAACTATGCACAAACCCAATAAAAACGTAATCCTCCCCCAAAACCATAGGCCTATTTCACGCCTGTGCTTTCTAGGAAAGGTATTGGAGTGTCTCATCCACAGAGTCCTCGCCACGTTCCTCCAAATCAACAATATGCTCACCCCTGAGCAGTTTGGCTACCGTCCTGAGCACATTACCATACACCAACCCCTGCGTCTGGTGGAGAGGCAGCAGAAAAAGTAGCAAAGGAACGGTCTTTCTCGATATCGAGAAAGCCTAGCTTAATATACAAACTTTCGCAATTAGACATTGCAGGGCACATCATACAAATCATTGTCTCATTCCTGGCAGAGAGGAAATACTCTCTAAGGTGTGTCAATCGTGTTAGTAAGATCACGGAAGCTGTGGATTGAGTCCCGCAGGGGTCGGTTCTGGGCCCCATACTATACTCTCTCTAGACCAACGACGTGCCAAAGCTGTCAGGAAACGAGAGTATGCCGACTATACGGCGGTGTTTAGAAGCAGTACTAACCTGAACATTATAGCTAGGAACCCCAGACACACCTATATGGCATATCGACGTCGTGCAACCGCTGGAAAATAGTAATAAATGCTGAAATAGCAATAGCGGTCATTGTCTCCATGAAACTAAAAGAACCGAACAAAAAATATCTGTTGCTCGCAGGAAGATCAACTGAAGCGATTCAGCGCCGTACCTTGGCCTGCAACTGGATAAAAGGCTGACATTTGGTAAACAATTAGTCAGATGTCCTACCGCCGGCCGCGGTGGCCGAGGGGACTGAGGCGCCCCAGTCACGGTCTGCACGGCCACTACGGTCGGGGGTTCGAATCCCCCCTTGGGCATGGATATTTGTGACGTCCTTAGTACTAAGTAGTTCATAGGTAGTTTGTACGTTTAGGGACTGATGGCCCCGTAGTCGAGTCCCATGAGCTATACAAACTTTTGAACATTTTTTTGTTGTCCTGCTTTTAACCAACTCTGTCAGCTCCTTAAAGGGAGGGGGCTCACAGTGAAAAAGAAGCTCCAGACATACGAAGCCTGCATCATCCCAAGCACACTGTACGGCTGTGTAGTGTGGCCGATTGCCGCAGACTCAAACCTGTCCAAGCTGCATACGCTGCAGAACAGAATCCTTCAAGTCATAGCCGACGCTGACAGGTACAAACCAAACACATAAAACAATACTTAGATGAACCTCCAATCTCCACTTTTATTAAAAGAAAATCAGAAGCTCTCTATTAGAGAGCTTCAACTTCGACCCACCATATTATCAAACAGTTAGGTACACATTACCCCCACGCTTCAATGAAAAGACCATTCTGCACAATCAACCGCCAATTTACGGACTAACAGATTACAGACAAACAGTCATACATTCAAACAATTTAGATAAAATCATCAAGCTAATTTCTGCACAATCGTCAGCTACAAATAGAAGTCAGACGGGCAAATCCCAGTGGTGAATCAGTGGAACAAATGTATATATAGATACATCATAGCTGGACGCCTCAGTCATCGATAATAACCTGACGATGATGGCACGTTAATTTTTGGAAAATTCGTTCCACGACGATCATCCATCCGGCTGCATGCCCGAGAGATCTTCAGTCAGTCATTTATTTAGTTTTCGTTGCAGTAGTAATAGCACTAGTCGTCTTTGTTTACGCTACTTGCTCACTGTAGAGTCTACACGCAGCCTTTCAAGTCGTTCTTTTCTCTACCACGGTCACGGAAGCGAACCATGACTGCTGCGTGCAGGAGGGCCGGGCTGCCAGCTTCAGTCGCGTTGGCTCGGGCTGTGATCAGCGCACTCCAGTGGACGGTGCTGGCACCACCTGGGCTGCCACACGCAGTGTGCTCCTCGAGGCTCCGCGGCTGCTGGGGGGGCAGGAGGCCGGGAGGTCCCCCACCTGTGGCACAGGGTCTGCCAGTCGCCGCCGGGGGCAGCCGGCTGTGGTCGGCGCTCCCCAGTGGAACTTGCTGGCACAAACGGGGCTTCCACACGCAGTGGGCTGATCGAGGATGCGCGGCTGCTGGGGAGGAGGGGGGCAGGAGGCCGGCGCTTCCCAGTGGACGGTGCTGGCACCACCTGGGCTGCCACACGCAGTGGGCTGCTCGAGGCGGTGCGGCTGTTGGGGGGGGGGGGGACGGCAGGAGGCCGGGGCTCCCCAGTGGACGGTGCTGGCACCACCTGGGCTGCCACAAGCAGCGGGCTGCTCGAGGCTGCGCTGCTGCAGGGGGGGGGAGGAGAGGCAGGATTCCGGTGCTCCCCAGTGGATGGTGCTGGCACCAACTGGGCTGCCACACGCAGTGGGCTGCTCGAGGCTGCGCGGCTGCTGGGGAGGCAGGAGGCCAGGAAGTCCTCCACCTGTGGCACAGGGTCTGCCAAACGCCGCCGGGGGCAGCCGGCTGTGGTCGGTGTTCCCCAGTGGACGGTGCTGGCACCAACTGGGCTGCCACACGCAGTGGGCTACTCGAGGCTGCACGGCTGCTCGGGGGGGGGGGGGGGTAGGAGGCTGGGAGGTCCTCCACCTGTGGCACAGGGTCTGCCAGTCACCGCCAGGGCAGCCGGCTGTGGTCGGCGCTCCACAGTGGAGGGTTCTGGCACCACCTGGGCTACGACACGCAGTGGGCTGCTCGGGACTGCGCGGCTGCGGGGGGGGGGGAGGGGGGGCAGGAGGCCGGCGCTCCCCAGTGGACGGTGCTGGTACCACCTGGGTTGCCACACGCAGTGGGCTGCTCGAGGCTGGGCGGCTGCTGGGGGGGGGGGGGGGAAGGCAGGAGGCCAGCGCTCCCCAGTGGACATTGCTGGCACTACCTGGGCTGCCACAAGCAGTGGTCTGCTCGAGGCTGCGCGGCTGCTGGGGGGGGGATGGGGGGGGGCAGGAGGCCGGCGGTCCCCAGTGGACAGTGCTGGCACCACCTGGGCTGCAACACGCAGTGGGCTGCTCGAGGCATCGCGACTGCTGGGGGGCGGAGGGGGAGCAAGAGGCCGGCGCTCCCCAGTGGACCATGCTAACACCACCTCAGTTGCCACACGCAGTGGGCTGCTCGAGGCTGCGCGGCTGCTGTGGGGGCAGGAGGCCGGGAGGTCCTCCACCTGTGGCACAGTGTCTGCCAGTCGCTGCCGGGGGCAGCCGGCTGTGGTCGGCGCTCCCCAGTGGACCTTGCTGGCACAAACGGGGCTGCCACACGCAGTGGGCTGCTCGAGGCTGCGCGGCTGCTGGGGCGTGGACAGGGCAGGCGGCAACGCTCCCCAGTGGACGGTGCTGGCACCACCTGGGCTGCCACACGCAGTGGGCTGTTCGATGCTGCGCGGCTGCTGGGGGGGGGCAGGAGGCCGGCGCTCCCCAGTGGACGGTGCTGGCACCACCAGGGCTGCCAAACGCAGTGGGCTGATCGAGGCTGCGCGGCTGCTGGGGGGGCAGGAGGCTGGGAGGTCCTCCACCTGTGGCACAGGGTCTGCCAGTCGCTGCCGGGGCAGCCGGCTGTGGTCGGCGCTCCCCAGTGGACGGTGCTGGGACAAACTGGGCTGCCACACGCAGTGGGCTGCTCGAGGCGGTGCGGCTGCTGGGGGGGGGGGGGACGGCAGGAGGCCGGCGCTCCCAAGTGGACGGTGCTGGCACCACCTGGGCTGCCACAAGCAGTGGGCTGCTCGAGGCTGCGCTGCTGCAGGGAGGGGGGAGGAGGGCAGGATTTCGGTGCTCCCCAGTGGACGGTGCTGGCACCACCTGGGCTGACACAAGCAGTGGGCTGCTCGAGGCTGCGCGGCTCTGGGGAGGCAGGAGGCCAGGAAGTCCTCCACCTGTGGCACAGGGTCTGCCAAACGCCGCCGGGGGCAGCCGGCTGTGGTCGGTGTTCCCCAGTGGACGGTGCTGGCACCACCTGGGCTGACACAAGCAGTGCGCTGCGTGAGGCTGCGCGGAAGCTGAGGGGGAGGGGGGGCAGGAGGCTGGCGCTCCCCAGTGGATGTTGCTGGCACCACTTGGGCTGCCACACGCAGTGGGCTGCTCGAGGCTGTGCGACTGCTGGGGGGGAGGAGGGGGGCAGGAGGCCGGCGCTACCCAGTGGACGGTGCTGGCACCACCTGGGCTGACACACGCAGTGGGCTGCTCGAGGCTGCGCGACTGCTGGGGGGGATGGGGTGGGGAAGTAGGCCGGCGCTCCCCAGTGGACGGTGCTGGCACCACCTGGAATGCCACACGCAGTGGGCTGCTCGAGGCTGCGCGGCTGCTGGGGGGGGGGGGGAGGAGGGGGGCAGGAGACCGGCGCTCCCCAGTGGACGGTGCTGCTACCACCTGGGCTGCCAAACGCAGTGCGCTGCTCGAGGCTGTGCGACTGCTGGGGGGGAGGAGGGGGGCAGGAGGCCGGCGCTCCACAGTTAACGGTGTGGCACCACCTGGGATGCCGAACGCAGTGTGCTGCTCGAGGCTGTGCGACTGCTGGGGGGGGGGGTGAGGCAAGAGGCTGGCGATCCCCAGTGGACGGTGCTGGCACCGCCTTGGCTGCCACACGCAGTGGGCTGCTCGAGGCTGCGCGGCTGCTGGGGGGGAGGAGGTGGGCATGAGGCCGGCGCTCCACAGTGGACGGTGCTGGCACCACCTGGGCTGACACACGCAGTGGGCTGCTCGACGCGGCGCGACTGCTGGGGGGGAGGAGGGGGGCAGGAGGCCGGAGCTCCACAGTGGACGGTGCTGGCACCACCTGGGATGCCACACGCAGTGTGCTGCTCGAGGCTGCGCGACTGCTGGGGGGGGAGGGGATGGGGCAGTAGGCTGGTGCTCCCAAGTGGACGGTGCTGGCACCACCTTGGCTGCCACACGCAGTGGGCTGCTCGAGGCTGCGCGGCTGCTGGGGGGGAGGAGGGGGGCATGAGGCCGGCGCTCCCCAATGGACGGTGCTGGCATACCCTGGGCTGCCACACGCAGTGCGTTGCTCGAGGCTGCGCGACTGCTGGTGGGGGGAGGATGTGGGACAGGAGGCCGGCGCTCACCAGTGTACGGTGCTGGCACCACCTGGGCCGCCACACGCAGTGGGCTGCTCGAGGCTGCGCTGCTGCTGGGGGGGGAGTAGGGGGTAGGAGGCCAGCGTTCCCCAGTAGACGGTGCTGGCACCAACTGTGCTGCCACACGCAGTGGGCTGCTAGAGGCTGCGCGACTGCTGGGGGGGAAGAGGGGGTTGAGCTGGAAGCCCGCGCTCACCAGTGGACGGTGCTGGCAACAACTGAGCTGCCACACGAAGTGGGTTGCTCGAGGCTGCGCGGCTGCTGGGGAGCAGGAAGCCGGGAGGTCCTCCACCTGTGGCACAGGGTATGTCAGTCGCCGCCGGGTGCAGCCGGCTGTAGTCGGCGTTAACCTGTGGTCGGTGCTGGCACCACCTGGGCTGCCTCACGAAGTGGGCTGCTCGTGGCTCCGCGGCTGCTGGGGGGGGGAGGGGTGGTTGGAGGCCAGCGCTCCCCAGTGGATGGTGCTGGCACCACCTTTGATGCCCCACGCAGTAGGCTGCTCGAGGCTGCACGGCTTCTGGGGGGGGGGGGGGCAGGATGCTGGGAGGTCCTCCACTTGTAGCACAGTGTCTGCCAGTCGCCGTTGGGTGCAGCCGGCTGTGGTCGGCGCTCCCCTGTGGACGGCGCTAGCACCACCTGGGCTGCCATACACAGTGGGCTGCTTGAGGCTGCGCGGTTGCTGGGGGGGGAGGGGGGCTTGAGGCCAGCACTCCCCAGTGGACGGTGCTGGCACCACCTAGGCTGCCACCCGCAGTGGGCTGCTCGAGGCTTTGCGGCTGCTGGGGGGGCAGGTGGCTAGGAGGTCCTCCACCTGTGGCACAAGGTCTGCCATTCACCGCTGGGGGCAGCCGGCTCTCGTCAGCCCTCCCCAGTGGACGGTGCTGGCACCACCTGGGCTGCCACACGCAGTGGGCTGCTCGAGGCTGCGCGGCTGTTGGGGAGGTGGGGGGAAATCAGGAGGCCTGCGCTCCCCAGTGGACGGTGCTGGCACCACCTGGGCTGCCACACGCTGTGGGCTGCTTGAGGCTGCGCAGCTGCTGGGGGGGGGAGGGGGGAGGGCAGGATGCCGGCGCTCCCCAGTGGACGGTTCTGGCACCACCTGGGCTGCCACACGCAGTGGGATGCTAGAGGGTGCGCGACTGCTGGGGGGGAAGAGGGGGTGGAGCAGGATGCCGGCGCTCCCCAGTGGACGGTGCTGGCACCACATGGGCTGCCACACGCAGTGGGCTGCTCGAGGCTGCGCGGCTGCTTGGGGGGGATGAGGAGGGGGCAGGAGGCCGGTGCTCCACAGTGGACGTTGCTGGCACCACCTGGGCGGCCACACGAAGTGGGCTGCTCGAGGATGCGCGACTGCTGGGTGGAGGGAGAGGGTAGGGCAGAAGGCCGGCGCTCCCCAGTGGATGGTGCTGGCACCACCTGGGCTGCCACATGCAGTGAGCTGCTCGAGGCTGCGCGGCTCCTGGGGGGGCAGGAGGCTGGGAGGTCCTCCACCTGTGGCACAGGGTCTGCAAGTCGCCGCTGGGGGCAGCCGGCTGTGGTAGGCACTCCCCAGTGGACGTTGCTGGCACCACCTGGGCTGCCACATGCAGCGGGCTGCTCAAAGCTCCGTGGCTGTTGGAGGGGGGAGGGGGGGGGCAGGAGGCCGGCCCTCCCCAGTGGACGGTGCTGGCACCACCTGCGCTGCCACACGCAGTGGGCTGTTCGAGGCAGCGCGGCTGCTGGGTGGGGGGAAGGAGGCCAGCCCTCTCCAGTGGACGGTGTTGGCATCACCTGGGCTGAGACACGCAGTGGGCTGCGCGAGGTTGCGTGGTTGCTGGGGGGGGGGGGGGCAGGAGGCAGGGAGGTCCTCCACTTGTGGCACAGGATGTGCCAGTCGCTGCCGGGTGCAGCCGGCTGTGGTCGGCGCTCCCCTGTGGACAGTGCTGGCACCACCTGGGTTGCCACATGCAGTTGGCTGCACGAGGCTGCGTGGCTGCTGGGGGGGGAGGGCGGGGACAATAGGCTGGCGCTCCCTATTGGTCGGTGCTGGCAACAACTGGGCTGCCACACGCAGTGGGTTGCTCGAGGCTGCGCGGCTGCTGGGGAGCAGGAAGCCGGGAGGTCCTCCACCTGTGGCACAGGGTATGACAGTCGCCGCCGGGTGCAGCCGGCTGTAGTCGGCGCTAACCTGTGGACGGTGCTGGCACCACCTGGGCTGCCTCACGAAGTGGGCTGCTCGTGGCTCCGCGGCTGCTGGGGGGGAGAGGGGGGGTGGGAGGCCAGCGCTCCCCAGTGGACGGTGCTGGCACCACCTTTGATGCCCCACGTAGTAGGCTGCTCGAGGCTGCACGGCTTCTGGGGGGGGCAGGATGCTGGGAGGTCCTCCACTTGTAGCACAGTGTCTGCCAGTCGCCGTTGGGTGCAGCCGGCTGTGGTCGGCGCTCCCCTGTGGACGGTGCTGGCACCACCTGGGCTACCATACGCAGTGGCTGCTCGAGGCTGCGCGTTTGCTGGGGGGGGGGAGGGGGGCTTGTGGCCAGCACTCCCCAGTGGACGGTGCTGGCACCACCTGGGCTGCCACCCGCAGTGGGCTGCTCGAGGCTGCGCGGCTGCTGGGGGAGCAGGAGGCTGGGAGGTCCTCCACCTGTGGCACAAGGTCTGCCATTCGCCGCTGGGGGCAGCCGGCTCTGGTCTGCCCTCCCCAGTGGACGGTGCTGGCACCACCTGGGCTGCCACACGCAGTGGGCTGCTCGAGGCTGCGCGGCTGCTCGGGGGGGAGGGGGGAAATCAGGAGGCCTGCGCTCCCCAGTGGACGGTGCTGGCACCACCTGGGCTGCCACACACTGTGGGCTGCTCGAGGCTACGTGGCTGCTGGGGGGGGGAGGGGGGAGGGCAGGATGCTGGCGCTCCCCAGTGGTCGGTTCTGTCACCACCTCGGCTGCCACAGGCAGTGGGCTGCTCAACGCTGCATGACTACTGGGGGGGGGGGATGGGGTGGGGCAGAAGGCCGGCGCTCCCCAGTGGACGGTGCTGGCACCACCTGGGCCGCCACACGCAATGGGCTGCTCGAGGCTGCGCTGCTGCTGAGGGGGAGATGGGGGCAGGAGGCCAGTGCTCCCCAGTGGATGGTGCTGGCACCACTTGGGCTGCCACACGCAGTGGGCTGCTCGAGGCTGCGTGACTGCTGGCGGGAGGGAGAAGGTGGGGCAGGAGGCCGGCGCTCCCCAGTGGATGGTGCTGGCACCACCTGGGCTGCCACATGCAGTAAGCTGCTCGAGGCTGCGCGGCTGCTGGGGGGGCAGGAGGCTGGGAGGTCCTCCACCTGTGGCACAGGGTCTGCAAGTCGCCGCTGGGGGCAGCCGGCTGTGATCGGCACTCCCCAGTGGATGTTGCTGGCACCATCTGGGCTGCCACATGCAGCGGGCTGCTCTAGGCTCCGTGGCTGTTGGAAGGGGGAGGGGGGGGGGCAGGAGGCCTGCCCTCCCCAGTGGACGGTGATGGCACCACCTGGGCTGCCACATGCAGTGGGCTGTTCGTGGCTGCGCGGCTGCAGGGGGGGGGGGGGAAGGATGCCAGCTCTCCTCAGTGGACGGTGTTGGCATCACCTGGGCTACAACACACAGTGGGCTGCGCGAGGCTGCGTGGTTACTGGGGGGGGGGGGGGCAGGAGGCAGGGAGGTCCTCCACTTGTGGCACAGGATGTGCCAGTCGCCGCCGGGTGCAGCCGGCTGTGGTCGGCGCTCCCCTGTGGACGGTGCTGGCACCACCTAGGCTGCCACATGCAGTGGGCTGCACGAGGCTGCGCGGCTGCTGGGGGGGGAGGGCGGGGGCAAGAGGCTGGCGCTCCCTATTGGTCGGTGCTGGCAACAACTGGGCTGCCACACGCAGTGGGTTGCTCGAGGCTGCGCGGCTGCTGGGGGGGCAGGAGGCTGGGAGGTCCTCCACCTGTGGCACAAGGTCTGCCATTCGCCGCTGGGGGCAGCCGGCTCTGGTAAGCCCTCCCCAGTGGACGGTGCTGGCACCACCTGGGCTGCCACACGCAGTGGGCTGCTCGAGGCTGCGCGGCTGCTCGGGGGGGAGGGGGGAAATCAGGAGGCCTGCGCTCCCCAGTGGACGGTGCTGGCACCACCTGGGCTGCCACACGCAGTGGGCTGCTCGAGGCTTCGCGGCTGCTGGGAGGGGGGCAAGAGGCTGGCGCTCCCCAGGAGGCTGGGAGGTCCTCCACCTGTGGCACAGGCTCTGCCAATCGCCGCCGGGGGCAGCCGGCTGTGGTCGGCGCTCCTCAGTGGACGATGGTGTCACCACCTGGGCTACCCCACGCAGTGGGCTGCACAAGGCTGCACGGCTGCTGGGGGGGAGGGGGGACAGGAGGCAAGCGCTCCCCAGTGGACGGTGCTGGCACCACCTGGGCTGCCGCACACAGTGGGCTGCTCGAGGCTGCACGGCTGCTGGGGAGGGGAGGGGGGACAGGAGGCAAGCGCTCCCCAGTGGACGGTGCTGGCACCACCTGGGCTGCCACACACATTGGGCTGCTCGAGGCTGCACGGCTCCTGGGGGGGCAGGAGGCTGGGAGGTCCTCCACTTGTCGCACAGTGTCTGCCAGTCGCCACCGGGTGCAGCCGGCTGTGGTCGGCGCTCCCCTGTGGACGGTGCTGGCACCACCTGGGCTGCCACACGCAGTGGGCTGCTCGAGGCTGCGCGGCTGCTGGGGGGGAGGGGGGCAGGAGGCCTGCACTCCCCAGTGTTCGGTGCTGCCACCACCTGGTCTGCCATATGCTGTGGGCTGCTCGAGGCTTCACGGCTGCTAGGGGGTGGGAGGGGGTGGCAATAGGCCGGCGCTCCCCAGTGAACGGTGCTGGCACCACCTGGGCTGCCACACACAGTGGGCTGCTCGTGGCTGCACGGCTTTTGGGGGGGGGGGGGGGGCAGGAGGCTGGGAGGTCCTCCACTTGTTGCACAGGGTCTGCCAGTCGCCGCCGGGTGCAGCCGGCTGTAGTTGGCGCTACCCTGTGGACGGTGCTGGCACCACCTTGGCTGCCTCACGAAGTGGGCTGCTCGTGGCTCCGTGGCTGCTGGGGGGGGGAGGGGGGGTGGGAGGCCAGCGCTCCCCAGTGGACGGTGCTGGCACCACCTGTGATGCCCCACGCAGTAGGCTGCTCGAGGCTGCACGGCTGCTGGAGGGGGGAGGGGGGGGCAATAGGCTGGCGCTCCCCAGTGGACGGTGCTGGCACCACCTGGACTTTCACATGCAGTGGGCTGCTCGAGGCTGCGCGGTTGCTGGGGGGGGGGAGGGGGGGCAGGAGGCCAGCGCTCCCCAGTGGACTGTGTTGGCACCACCTGGGCTGCCACACGCAGTGGGCTGCTCGAGGCTGCGCGGCTGCTATGGGGGGGGAGGGTGGGGGCAAGAGGCTGGCGCTCCCCAGGAAGTTGGGAGGTCCTCCACCTGTGGCACAGGCTCTGCCAATCACCTCCGGGGGCAGTCGGCTGTGGTCGGCGCTCCCCTGTGGATGGTGCTGGCACCACCTGGGCCGCCATACGCAGTGGGCTGCTCGAGGCTGCGTAGTTGCTGGGGGGGGAGGGGGGGCTTGTGGGCAGCACTTCCCAGTGGACGGTGCTGGCACTACCTGGGCTGCCACCCACAGTGGGCTGCTCGAGGCTGCGCGGCTGCTGGGGGGGGGGGGGGGGCAGGAGCCTGGGAGGTCCTCCACCTGTGGCACAAGGTCTGCCATTCGCCGCTGGGGGCAGCTGGCTCTGGTCAGCCCTCCTCAGTGGACGGTGCTGGCACCACCTGGGCTGTCACATGCAGTGGGCTGCTCGAGGCTGCGCGGCTGCTCGGGGGGAGGGGGGAGGTTAGGAGGCCTGCGCTCCCCAGTGGACGGTGCTGGCACCACCTGGGCTGCCACACGCTGTGGGCTGCTCGAGGCTGCGCGGCTGCTGGGGGGGGAGGGGGGAGGGCAGGATGCCGGCGCTCCCCAGTGGACGGTTCTGGCACCACCTGGGCTGCCACACGCAGTGGGCTGCTCGAGGTTGCGCGGCTGCTGGGGGGGCAGGATGCCCGAAGGTCCTCCACCTGTGGCACAGGGTCTGCCAGTCGCTGCCGGGGGCAGTCGGCTGTGGTCGGCGCTACCCATTGGACGGTGCTGGCACCTCCTGGGCTGCCACACGCAGTGGGCTGCTCGTGGCTGCGCGGCTGCTGGGGGGGGAAGGGGGATGGCAGGAGGCTGGCGCTCCCCAGTGGACGGTTCTGGCTCCTCCTGGGCTGCCACACGCAGTGGGCTGCTCGAGGTTGCGCGGCTGCTGGGGGGTCATGAGGCCCGGAGGTCCTCCACCTGTGGCAGAGGGTCTGCCAGTCTCCGCCGGGGGCAGCCGGCTGCAGTTGGTGTCGCTTTAGATCGCAAGACGTTCTCTCCGGCCACCTGAGCGGTCATCTGAAATGGTAAAGATCCCAGTCTCGCTTGTGAGATGAAGACAGGTCTCTCCATCTGCAGCATAGCTGACACTACCGACTGTGGACTCCTTGTACTACATTGTCCGAACCAGAGGCTAAGACGGTTGTGCGACTGGGTTCTAGGGGGTGTGTGGCTTGGAGTGATACGTTCAGCTGAAATTTTTAGAAAGCGACAAATAGTATTCAGCAAGGTTCGATTGAGTAAAATATGTGGTGGCGTATTTAATGCTCTCAAAACCGATTTATGCTGAAGCGAATTAACGAACCTCTGACTCAGATGATTCGATTTCATAAAAGTTCAAAGAAATGTTGGATCAAATTTCAAAGACGTATTGAAAGCATACAGTTTGGACTGGTGGCGACATTACTTACACTCGATATGTTGGCAGAAATACATGTTCAAATCAGAAGGCAAGCGTAAAACATCGTTGACAATTGTACTGAACGCATTATCCGAAAATTATCTCGATCAATTAGTTCATTAATTCACTAGATTAGTATATGGGTGTAAAACATACTTGACCGCCTAGCAAAAATAATCCGTAACTAATAGAGAGCATTAACGCAGACACAGGGATTATTGAACTCCGACTTGTAGAATTTTGCACAGAACATAATTTAGTTAAAACAAACACCTGGTTTGAGAATCACAAAAGAAGGTTGTATACAAGGAAGAGACTAGGAAACACTGGGAGATACTAGATAGATTTTATAATCGTAAGACGTAGATTTCGGAACCAGGTTTTAAACTGTAAGACATACCTAGGGGCAGATATTAACTCTGACCATAACTTATTGGTCATGAATTGTAGGCTGAAACTGAAAAAACTGCAGAAAGGTAGGAAAATAAGGAGATGGGACCTGGATAAACTGAAACAACCTGATGTTATTGAGAGTTTCAGAGGGTGCTTTAGGCAACAATTGACAGGAAAGGGGGGAAATAAAACAGTAGAGGAGGAATGGATAGCATTGAGAAATGAAATAGTGAAGGCAGCAGAGGATATACTAGGTAGGAAGGCAAGACCTACAGAACATCCTTGGATATCACAGGACATACTGGATTTGCTCGATGAAAGGAGAAAATATAAAAATGCAGTAAATGAAAAGGGCAGAATGGTGTACAGAAGACTAAGAAATGAGATAGACAGGAAGTGCAAAATGGCTAAGCAAGAGTGGCTAGAATGAAAATGCAAGGATGTAGAAGAATGTATAAATAGGGGAAAATAGATACAGCTTACTGGAAAATAAAATAGATATTTGGAGATAAGAATAACAGCTCTATGATTATCAAGAACAGTTCTCAGCATAGAAGGGAAAGCTGAAAGGTGGAAAGAGTATATAGAGAATCTCTATGTAGGAAATGAACTGAGAGACAATGTTGTAGGAAGGGAGGAAGAAGTAGATGAGGATGAGATAGGAGATACTAAACTGAGAGATGAATTTGACAGAGCACTGAAAGACCTAAGTCGAAACAAGGCCCATGGAGTACATGACATTCCCTTAGAGATACTGAAGCCTCTGGGAGAACCAGCCACGACAAAACTTTTTCACCTGGTGTGTAAGATGTATGAGACAGGCGAAGTACCCTCAGACTTTAAGAAAAATGTAATAATCACCATTCCAAAGAAATCAGGCGCAGACAGGTGTTAAAGCTACAGAACCATCAGTTTAATAAGTCATGGTTGCAAAATATCAACACGAATTATTTACAGAAGGATGGAAAAGCTGGGAAGCCGATTTCGGGGAGGGTCAGTTTACGTTCAGGAGAAATGTAGGAACAAGGGAAGCAATACACACTTTACGGCTTATCCTAGAAGATAGATTAAGAAAACCTACAGTTCTAGCTTTTGTAGATTTGGAGAAGGCTTTTGACAATGTTGATTGGAATAAACTCTTTCAAGTTCTGAAGCACGCAGGAGTAAAATATAGAAGAGCGTAAGGTTATTTACAACTTGTACAAAAACCAGACAGCAATTGTTAGAGTTGAAGAGGATGAAGGGGATGCAGTGGTTGGAAAGGGAATAAGACAGGGTTGTAGCCTTTCTCCAATGTTATTCAATTTGTACATTGAGCAAGCTGTAAATAAAAGCATGTAGAAATTTGGAGAAGGGATTAAAGTTCAGGGTAAAGAATTAAAAACATTTCGTTTTGCGGACGACATAGTAATTCTGTCAGAGACAACAAACGACCCGGAAGAGCAGTTGAACGAAATGGACAGTGTGCTGAAAGGTGCATGTAAGATGAACATCAACAAGAGTAAAACAATGGTAATGGAGTGCAGTCTAAGAAAATTAGGTGATGCTGAAGGAATTAGATTCGGTAACGAAATAATAAAGGCGGTAGATGAGTTTTGTTACTTGGGCAGTAAAATAACGAATGATGGTCGCAGTACAGAGGATATAAAACGCAGAATTGCAATGGGTAGAAAAGCGTTCTTGAAAAAGAGAAATTTGTTGACCTACAATATTGATTTAAGCCTAAGGAAGTCCTTTCTGAAGGCATTTCTATGGAGTGTTGCCTTGTATGGGAGTGTAACATGGACGATAAATAGTGCAGACAGAAAGAGGATAGAGGCTTTTGAAATGTGGTGCTACCGAAGAATGCTGAATATTAGGCGGCTGGATCGCATAACTAATGAGGAGGTACTGAACAGAATTGGGGAGGAAAGGAATTTCTGGCATATCTTGACTAAAAGAAGGGATCGATTGGTAGGACACATTCTTACACATCAAGCATTGGAGGGAAGTGTGTAGGGTAAAAATCGCAGTGGAAGAGCGAGAGATGGATACAGTAAGCAGATTCAGACAGATGAGGGTTGCCGTTTTTATGTGGAGTTAAACAGGCTTGCTCAGGATAGGGTATTGTGGAGAGAAGCATCAAGCCAGTCTCCGGACTGAAGACCACAACAACAACACTTGTAGCGAGACGGAATATCGAACTCCCCAAACCAATAAAACAGAAAGAAAACTATATTCATTCAGGAAGGCACATAAAAATTACATTAAAACTTTCTTCACTCTTTCAAAACTAACAATGTTAGTGTACATTAGTTGTGGCTTACATACAAAGAAATACTATCGACAGATAATGAGATATTTGTACCAAAAAAAATTAATAAATGAGGTGGCTTTCCCGTTGTTGTATACAGAAAAGGTTGGATTACCTATGCAATAACTAATAGAAAAAAACTCCAAGTTTAAAGAGATACACAATGCCCAAAACTGGCTACTTTTTACAGTAACTCTAAATTTAGCTCGAACATGAAAGGGAGAAGCTTACAATAGCAACCACAACATAACGCTCTCACTTAAGTTGGTAGAAAATCCCAAGAATTTCTTGTTGTATGCAAAATATACTACTGGAAAAACACAATCAATACCTTTTCTACACGATAATCACGGTTATGCTACTTATGGCAGTTATGCTAAATCAGAATTGCTTAACACAACTTTGCGAAATTCCTTCACTAGAGAAGACGAAATAAATACTCCAGAATTCGTGCCAACAACAGCTACTAGCGTGCGTAATTTAGAAGCAGACACCCCTGAAGTATTAAAAAAGGATGTAAGTCTCCCGGTGCCGACTACATAGCAATTAGTTTCCTTTCAGAGAATGCTGGTGCAATAGCCGAATACCCCACTAACATATACAAACGCTCGCCCAGCAATCAAATGTTCAAATGTTTGTAGAACTTATGGGACTTAACTACGGGGTCATCAGTCCCTAAGATTACAAACTACTTTCGAACTAGCTAAGACTAAGGACAGCACAAATATACATGCCCGAGGGGGGATTCGAACCCCCGACCGTAGTGGCCGTGCAGACCGTGACTGGAGCGCCTTCGTCCCCTCGGCCACCGCGGCCGGCTACCTCGAAGAGAACGCCCTGTTGACCCATCGTCAACACAGATTCAGAAAGTATCGTTCTTCCGAGACATAAACATGAAGCAACAGGTGACGAGTAAACGGGTAAGTGGTGCCCTGTTTCAGGCTGGAACATGGATTAAGTCTGGACTGGTGAAAGCTATACTGTAAGAGGGAGGAATTTCTGCGGGCGATCTGCAATTCCGCCGTTGTGTATTGTAGAGGGGGGTTAGGCACGGGAGGGCCCGGCCACAGTTGCACAGCAGGTTCCAGAATATTGTATGGCGACAGTTAGTCGTACTATGTTGAAGTTTTGATGTACGAACGTAGGGCGATGTGGTTTTCGCCCACACACACACACACACACACACACACACATATACAGAGTACTGCAATTGAGTAAACTACCCAGTTCTTACACGATCTATGAATACGAAATCATGTAAAATAACCGCCTTCAAGTATTGTTGTAACCACTAAACATACACAGTTATCCTGTAGTGGAGTTGTGTTACAATGAAGTAGCAACGAAAAAGAATTATACAACAAGGTAAGTAACTATCAACGTCTACTAACAAGGATATTTGATATTCAGAAAGGAAGTGTACATAGGACACAGTATATTTAGAATGGTAAGTAGCTTCCACATTTCTAAAGAAAGAAAAGTAGCATCCTACTGTCGACTGTAAGCGATGATGGATTTTTATTCTGATGTCCAAGCAAGTGACGAACGTATAGTTAAAATGTAGTATGGATAATTTGATTTACATATTACGAATGACATTTGTATGCCGTCCGCGGTGGCCGAGGGGACTGAGGCGCTCCAGCCACGGTCTTCACGGCCGCTACGGTCGGGGGTTCGAATCCCCACGGGCACGGATATTTGTGCCGTCCTTGTTCGTAAGTAGTTCATAAGTAGTTTGTAAGTTTAGGGACTGATGACCCCGTAGTTAGGTCCCATAGACTATACAAACACTTGAACATTTGAACATTTGTATGTCTAATTACTCGATTCATGTAAATGGTATGAAAATGGCCATATTTGCTAGTTTAATGAATAATAGGAACACTGGCGTGTTGTTGCAATGAGAGAAGCACAGAAGGTTAACAAAGCAACAGTTGTTGTATAAAACAGTTTAAAGCGCAGAGGTGCATGCACTATGTCACTGTAATAAAAGTGTACACGTCACTCTCGGTGACCGCCAGTGGCGGCGATTAGGGGGGGGGGCAGGGGGGTCAGTTGCCCCCCCCCCCCACTTTCTGGGAAAAGTATGATTAAATTATTCACTTTTTCGCATAGTAACACTTGTATACTTTTAAAACTGATTTGCACAGTTGTAACGTAGCTATAAGTGGGAATTATGGTGGTACACATGCTCGGCGCGACATTGTAGTAGAGAAGGAGGCTCCGCCTTCGCACACGACATCTGACGACAGTTGACGATCGTGGACAAACCCAGTGACATGTTCACTGCCTTATTGTAAATATCTCTCTGCGCGCCAGCACTATACGCAAACTGTAACTTGGCTTCTGGTGAGCGGGTGGTCGGCTTACTTCACATCAACCCGGCAGCCGACGAGCCGGCATTCTTGCCGGGCCGACACGAGATCCGCGCCTCTTTACAGCCACCCAACAGCTACATGGCATGCCGTGCCGTGTCGTGACAGCCTTCCGTCTGCAGTTGCCTTACCAGACTGCAAATGGAGCACGATCAGCTGTTAGTGTGGCTTGTCTTGTACAGACGTTTGAAGAGGAGAAGAAGAAGAAGGTTGCATTGGGTTCATCCACTCAACACGAGAATAGACAAAGTGGATGCATTCTCTGTCCTTTTTGAGTACTTAAGGGGAGATAAGTTTTTAATTATTTTCGGATGGGTTTATGGACTTTTGATGACTACGTGCACGAATGAAGAGTTCCATTCAGGACAGCAACACATCCTTCTGGGAATGTTTCCAGCCTATACAGATGTTAGCAATTACAATCCAATGAGAGGAAAAACCAATAGTTACAAATTTTAAAGAGATTTGTTATTCTAAACAATGTACATTTTTCAAATCATATTAAAAAAAGTAAGACATAGGTTAAAAATCGAACGACCCAATACATGAATTTTCAGAGATTTGTGATGGCGTGGAGGATCTGGAACATGTCCATGAAAATTGCTCCACTGCTCGTTCGTAACGCTTTGTGTCGGTAGCGGGTGAGAGATTATTTTTCTTTTGCATTTGTTAGGTGCTTGTTAGTGATAAAGGGTTAAACATGACGTAGACGCATGTGATGTACTAGGGTGAGCAGCAGTATTAATTTTATCCCATGACATTTTACATTTCTTAATTTCAGAAACAATTTGCATAACCCTTAACTGAAATTCCACTATGTCATCGTCGTCAAATGATTCCAGAGTTGAAACTATCCCACAAAAAAGGGCATATGCCGATTGGATTTTCTGTGCGGTGCATTAATGAGCTATACCTCGACAGATACGATGTCCGAAACAGGGAGGATAGAAAATGTAGACACGGTATGGCAAGAAATTCATTTCTGAAGAAGAGAAATTTGTTCTCATCAAATATACATTTAAGTGTTAGAAAATCGTTTTTGAAGGTATTTGTCTATAGTGTAGCCTTGTATGGAAGCGAAACGTGGACGATAAATGGGGAAGACAAGAACCGAATAGAAGCTTTTGAAATGTGGTGTTACAGAAGAATGCTGAAATTTAGATAAGAGTTTCTGAATAGAATTGGGGATAAAAGAACATTGTGGCATAACTTGACTAAAATGAGGGAGCAATTGATAGGACACATTCTGAGACATCAAGGTATAACCAATTTATTACTGGAAGGAAGTGTGGGGGTAAAAACTGTAAGAGGAACACCATGCGAACAGTACAGTAAGCAGGTCCTAAAGAATGTAGGTTGCAGTAGTTATTCTGAAATGAAAAGGCTTGAACAGGATAGAGTAGCATGGAGAGCTGCATCAAACCAGTCTTCGGACTGAAGACCACAACAACAACCTCTACAGGATCAAGCTTCCTTTTCTTGTAAACGCAGCAACTAAACACTGACAGCAACAGCACGGCTAAGCAACAAAGGAAACGACAAGTGCAGTCTACGCTGCACAGTTGGCAATGAACATCTGCAACTCGGTACGCCACGAAATCTACCGACTGCTGCCGAGAGTTTCCGAGAGGTGGCCCGCAAGCCAGGTTACAGTTTGCGGATAGTACTGTTCCAGCACAAAGGTTGTCCTCTGTGTCTGTCGTAGTTATGGTGAAATCGAATGCAGTTGTGTTTGTGTAAGCACTTTTGTGTCTTTTAGTTAACAATGAAGCGTTCTTCACGAAAAACGTTATTCGGTTTCTTCAGCAAAAGGCAGAAATCCCAAGAAGGATTACAGTCCCACACAGCCCTAAATATTGCTGTTGCTCCGGATCCAGATAGTGACTTGGCTGAAGTGTCAGTGTCGGCTACACCAGCAATAGATGAGCCACAGAAAATTTCGTCAGTGACAGAATCAACAATTGAAACCTACACCTTCAAGTGTTAAGAGTGTATTGCCTGTAAGTAAGACTACTCTGTCTAATAGTCCTTCTCAGCTTCAATTTGAACCAAGAGATCCGATTCATGGTAGACAAACAGCATCACAGTTTTTTTAAATGGTCCTTTTCAAGCTAGTATTGATAGGTACCAAGAAAAAAGGGTAGAAAGTTTTGAAGTATGTGGTACACAAATTACAATTGGTTAGAAAACAGTGTTGCTGCTTATAAAGCTTTTTGCTTCACATGTCGTTTGTTCGGTTCCACAGGTTGTTATGATGAAACATTTATATCTAATGGGTTTAAAAACTGGAAAAAAGCAGTCGCTTTAAAGAGCACGAAAAAACTTCTTCTCACCTCAGTGCTCTTCTACGTTGGCAGGAAGTTTTTAAAAGTAAAAAGAGTGTGGTAAGCAAAATATCAACACATCATCAAGAAGAAGTTAAAAAAATCGTGATTATCTGAAGATTTTATTCCAGTCCTTACTTTTCATGGCCAAGCAGGGAATAGCACTTCGGGGTCATAGAGAAAATGAGGACTCTGATAACAAGGGTAATTATGTCGAGTTATTGAAGCTGAGATCCACAAAAAACTCTTTATTAAAACAAAAATTTTTAGACAGAGATAAGGTTTTCAATTATGTTCATCACGATGTTCAAAATGAAATGATTGAAATCATAGCAAATTTGGCCAGGCAGTACATATTTGATGATGCTAAAAAATCGAAACAATTCTCCGTGATTGTTGATGAAACTCCAGATGTGTGTTATAAGATATGTAACAGAAAAGCTCGAAATAAAGAAAGCTTTCTTGGTTTTTACAAAACTGATTTGACTGACGGTGAAACGATATACAAGCAGTTTGTTTCAATTTTCGGTGAACTTGGCATTGACCACAAAAATATAATTGCTCAGTGCTATGACGGAGCGGCAAACATGAGTGGTTCTTAGAAAGGTGTCGCTGTGAGGATGAAAGAACAAAGCCCGTATGTTATGTTTGTACATTTCTATTTGCATTCTCTAAATCTTGCACTTGCTGATGCATCTAAAAACATTCCTTCTGTTCGCAACGTTTTTAGCACAGTCCAACAAATACTGTTTTATTGAGGCTTCACCTAAAAGACATGCAGTATTTGCCACAGTAAAAAGTGCAGCATGTGCAGTCAAAGAAGGAATAAATAAGGATTTGTCCTTGAAAGCACTAAGTGACACAAGATTTAGCAGTAGATATGAAAGCTTGCGAGCAGTTCAACAACACTTAATAGATATTCTGCACATTCTGGAAAATATTGAAGCTACTGACTCCAAAAATGGTGGAGATGCTCACGGATTGATCACATGTATTACCAAGTTTGAGTTTATTTTTGTATTGAATACTATGAAGTAAGTTTTTGAAAAAACTAACGTTCTTTCAAAGTACATACAGAATCATGATGCAGCCATTTATGAAAGAATCCAGGTGGCTGACAGCGTAGTTATGTCCATAAATTGTTTGAGAAATGAAGAAGACTTCCAAAAGTTTTTTTACTGCAGCAATTGATTTTTGTGAAAGACATGGCTTTGAGGGGCCAACAGTTCAACGCAAAAGAAAACTTCCACAAAAAATAGGAGGAGGAGATGTTAATCCTGAATATGATTCACCTGAAGCCTACTTTTTTAAAACATTTTACTACCCTCTGTTAGATACACTCAGTGAAAACATTAGGTCACGATTTGAAAAAAAAAAGAAAAAGAAAAACAGCTGGCTCTACTGTACAACATGGAACTACTGCTGAGGGCTTCGATAAAGAACAACTCAATTTGTAACGACCGTATCAAAGAAGCATGTTTTGCTGTGAGTTCCGCATTTGGTTTGGGAAATGATAGTTTAGTCTCAGAAATCGATGTATTTCCAAGAAAGAAGCATGATTCAAACGAAATAGATCGTCATCTTGTGTCAAATTTGGTTTCACAATTTAAGTCTGAAAATGTTCACAACCAGTAGGCCTATGTATTCCCTTATTTGTTCAAACTACTGCAACTGTTTTTGACTATCCCGGTGTCCACTGCAACGGCAGAACGATCTTTCAATGTCAAACGGATCAAAAACTACTTGAGGAATTCTATGCTTCAAGAACGTTTAACACATTTAGCTATACTAGTCATTGAAAAAGATGCAGCTAAAATCATCAAATTAGAAGAATCTGTAGAAATTTATGCCAGGCGGAAACAAAGGCACATAGCTTTTTTTAAAGCAATCATGCTTTGACAAGACGTATCATGTTAAATTACGCTATTGTCTGTTATTTTTGTTTATAATTAAACTAATGTTCCTTTGTTTTTAACAGTTGTATTTTACTAGACAACTTGATTAAACAACTTATGGCAATTACAATTGTATATTGTAATTTGCTATTATAGGACTATAGGTGCAAAAATCAAACTATAACATGAAACAATTTCTTACAATACCATTTTTAGTTTTAGATTTTATTTTGCCCCCTCACTTCTAAAGTCACTGGTGACCGCAGTGACTACCCTACACTTTTATTACAGTGACATAGTGCAAGCATGCACTTTGAATTATTTTACGCAACGACTGTCGGCCTTAGAAGATGGCGGCTATGTAAAACAATTTTCGGACCAGACGGTGCTGCCAGAGACCAGTGAAAGCGGTCTCCGTCATAAAATATTATACCAGCGATCTAGGCTGCAGCACTGTTGGAACGTGTCGTGATACAGACAGAGTGATGGCCGCCGGCAGTGTGCTGGACGGAGGCCTGCAGGAGGCGCACAGCAGCAGCCGCAGCCGCACAGTAAACACGGCCAGGCGGCCAGATGGCTGGCTTCTGCTTCTGCTTCTGCTGCTGCGGCTGCTGCTGCGGTCGCTGCCCCCGGCGCGGCGTTGCGCAACGCCAGCCGAGGCCGAGGCCGAGCCGCGCGCTCCGCATTCCGCCGCCGCCGGCTCCACGCCGCACCGACCGGAGGCTATATCGCCGGCTAGGCGGCGAATTTTCTTCTAAATGGCATAAAACCGACCAACATTAATCGTAATCTTCGTTCAATGTTAAAAATGTGAGAGTTTTCTAAGTCGGTAAGCTTTAAGAACTAGCAATGCCAATTTGTGGTATACGAACGTCAAAGTGCCGGAGGCATAATTTTAGGGACGGCATATAGTTGATCAGTTCAAATGTTCAAATGTTTGTAGCGCTTATGGGATTTAACTACGGGTTCACTACTAACGAACAGTTTATACTAAAGACGACACGAACATCCGTGCCCGACGGGGGATTCGAACCCCCGACCGTAGCGGCCGTGCAGTCTGTGACTGGCGCGCCGCAGAGCGCTCTGACACCGCGGAAGGCGGACGGCAGTCGATTAGTGTTACAGAATTTTGCAAGTTAATTATTTTTTTTTTAATTTCATAAAATAAAATTTTCATTGGAATAACATTCTGACTTTTAGATTTTCTCATAACAGTACTAGGAAATTTTCTATTTTTTTTAAGTAACTGTGTTAATTTCAATTAACACATATGGTTCAAGCAATAATTTTAATAAAAGCTTTCAGTAACCTGCAGCTATGATATTGCCATATTATTTAGGGAGACGAGTATTTGACATAATAGGTTGTGCTCTAATGAATTCCACATTTTGACCCACTTTAGGTTTCGGTAGTAACACTAAAACTGGACTTCTGCGATCGAATATTGACAGCTCGAAATTTAAATGAAAATAACGGCTGAACCATTTATCTGACATGAAAATTGAATAACCGAATTTTTGGAGAAAATTGTCTACAACTTTGGTCTCTTATGTTTTTCTTCATATCTCGTATTGATTCAGAGATATATGCAAAAATAACGGGGATTTGACAGCCTCCATTGAGTTAACGAAAACCAGCCGTTCGGAGATGTCCCGTGACATTCCTCGCCCAGAACTCTCTCTGGCATACGTCATCTTGCGTTGCGTATTTGGTGATTTTCTTATCGTAACTTACACGTTGTCATTTCAAAGCAATGGCGCACTGAAGAATTAACAAAAACACGTCGTTCTTCCTACGATAAATAACAATCTAGTGTCTAAAAATGCTATATCAGCATCAGTTAACAACTGCGAACAATAGCGCGAGATTAAAGGTCACATGTTCCAAATTGTAGCCGCAGTGTCGTGGGCAGCGCGTTGCACTGTAGTGCTCATGGTCATTGGTTCGGAACCCGCCACTCCTTTTTCCTAAAAGGGTTTCAGGCACTTTTATTAAGTAAACAGAGCTATGTTCTTCAGTGTTTAGAGTTGAGCGTATGTATTAATGTTCCCCCTAAAATTCGTGTTTGTTCTATTTCGTGAACATGCCGTGAAATAAGTAGCAACGAATAGAATAATGGTTTTCTGGAGCAAATGCACGTAAACTGGGAGGATACCGTAATAATGAACATTCTGAACAACGTGCTGATAAATGTAGTTTCGTATGTAAATGAAGTCCTAGTTTTCTGTGACAAATGTAGTTCCTTAATGAAACGGAATGGAAGTCTGTACATAGCAACATATTACCATGTTTATTTTTCTTCTAAGCGTTTATTCACTTTATGGAATATATTGAAAGACATTAATTGGAATCAATGGATCTACTAAAATGTTTGCAATGTTTGTCTTTGACATGGTTGCTATGGACGTGTTTAACGTAGATGGTATTACCTTTTCTGTAGTTCAGATATTACTGCGTTCATTTTACTCTGTTCTGCGCTAAAATAAGGAGCAAATATTCTGTTTCAAACCGTGATTACGTCTTCTTTTACAGTCTTCTTTTTCCTGCTAGGAATTTTTCCTCCGCCAGGCCGTAGGGTTTTTATCTGTCACTTTCCACTTCTTTCACCTCTGGCAGTATTGCTCATGTGAAAAATACCGAGTAGCACCGTGGTTCGGAACCAATGTTAAACTGTGGGTCCCCCTATAACTGGCTGGATAAGTCGGTTCGAAGGTCGGAGGAAGGCAATGGCATACCACCTCCAAACAGGACCATGCCTAGTAAACCATGATTTCTAATTTAGAAGTGGGAAATCATGATTATAACATAACAATTACAAAAGAAAACTAATTCATTTATTGTTAGTATTTATTCTGAATTTTTTTGAAGTACCAGCTATTGGTAGTAATATGTACAATTAAAAAAAATATAACGAGGAAAATACAATAAAAAACAGTCACTCTCACTGTCGATATCAGGATAATTATTGTTTTTGAAATCAAAGCCAGTATCATGTTTATCAGAAACTTCTAGAAAACTTTCAGACTCCTCATCAGTAAAAAAAACAAAAGCTCTAGAACATCCACTGACAAATCTTTACTTTTTCTAGGTTCATTTTTCTCAGACTTGAAATAAGTGGATCAGAAGATATTAGGAACCAATGAAATACATCTTCTATTGTATTTGTGCGCAAACTTTTTCTAGAATACGCTTTGCGATATTTCTTAATATCTTTATTTCTTGCTTCTTCAGCATCTTCAGATAACTGACCTATTGGCAATATCGCTGCTTCTATCATCTGAGCACCGTGTGGTAATACTGAATTCCACATAAATCTAGTACGTAATGTATGTACAAAGGTAGTATCTCCGCAGCTTTTGTACACTTCACAGCAAAAAATTGGATCACTGCTGAATGCAACCCAACTAACGTAGCTGTGTTGCGGTTACTCCACATTCAAAGCCCCTATATAGTACAGTCGTTCGACTATTCACAATGGGTACCAAAGAAGCAGTACAGAACATTGCTCCTTATGCCAGTCGGTCCACATGTAATTCAATACCGTCATACAAAAAAACATTAGAATACAAGTTATTAGAGTCGAGAGAGCAACGTAAATTCGATTTAATTACAAAAAGTGACAAATCGGGTACCTTACCAAATTCATTCAATGACACAATGTTTGTTCGTGCTCTGAATTTTAACGCACTATTGACCAAAAAAAAGCTTGTATTTCTGATCGAGACTAGATTGGGCATGAAGAGACGTACGACATTGACGTTTTCATTGGTATCGGTTTACAAGGCTAATGTCCAAACCCAGTTAACTTTAGCATTGCACCAGAAATGGCATTAAGTTCAAATTGTTTCTGAGAGGTAACCACTAAAGGTATATAATACAGTGCAACTCACAGGTGTCAAACGTCATAAAATTGTGGAATAGAACGCAGTACCTATATGAATCGTTAACGAAGCACGATCATACCTCAGATATTAAATAAATGCACAGATAGCGCTTTATTTGAACTTGAAATGACGATACAATTGACTTATTTCCCGACAGAGACCCAATCCCGGCTCTAATCCCTATTTATTATACATACGCAAAGAGATGAAATAGTTACTGTTCTCACCATTAGCCGGATGTGCATATGTTCGGCAAGAAGTAGCGCAAGCCACGGCGGATTAGCCGTGCGCACTGGAGCGCCATGCTGCGGTGCGCGCGGCTGTTTGCCGTCGGGGGTTCGAGTCCCCCCTACGAGCATGGGTGTTTGTGTTGTCCTTAGGTTAGTTTATGTAGTTTGTAAGCTTCGGACTAATAACCAAGCAGTTGAGTCCGATAGATTTACAAACATTTTGAAGTAGCGCAATGAAAAACGTTGTGCTGCCTGGGACTCCAACCCCACGCCAATCGTCAGCGTTGACCACAGATGAGTAGGTAACAACTCTCCCAATCTCGTGTACTAGTAATTAGGATCGCGCCGTTCGTAGAGACCTGGAAGGGTTTGGCATTTTGAAGAAACAACGAAAACTAATCCAACTTTGTTCTAGTCAGTAGCCAATGGACATGTGTAATGTGATTTGAAAGACGCCACAGTCCTAAATTCCTTACTTGCCGCTATTGGAGATGGAGAGTGGGATGTTTGCGATTGTTAAAAACTGTTTCCTCAGCAGGAATCAAACCATATCTTAGCCATTACAAGATGGCATCAGCCCGATCAACTACCGATTTTCAGATGTGGTAGCATAATGTTTTTCGTCAAAATGGAGTGCAGAACTCATGGTACCGGAAGTAAAATAGTTCGGCGGTATCTGTCTACGTAACAGTAATTTCTTGGCCTCGCGGTCTGAGGCGTCTTGTCGCGGAGTTGCGGTCGCTCCAGCCAGAGGTTCGACTCCTTCCTCGGGTATATGTAGTTGTGTGTGTGTGTGTGTGTGTGTGTGTGTGTGTGTGTGTGTGTGTGTGTGTGTATGCGTGTATTTCTTAGCGTAAATTAATTAAAGTAGCATGTAAGGGACTAACGACCTCAGGTGATTTGTCCATTAGGACTATAACAAAAAAGTTATATACAGTATGTAGAATTATGTAGCATTGCGTATGATAATATACTACGTTTTAGCATGCTCTGTGGTGATTTTGTATGACATGTTGTTGTATGCTTATTTAACTGTAGTCTCGTTTCGCTGAAGTTTGTATGAAAAATGTGTGTGAAATCTAATTGCACTTAACTGCTAACGTCATCAGTCAACAAACTACTTCAACTATCTTAACATAAGGACAACACAGACACCCAAGACCGAGGAAGGACTCGAACCACCGACGCGAGCAGAAGCCCAATTCAAGACATGATGCCTTAAACCGCGCAGCTACTCTGCGCGGCGCTCAAGAATGTAACATAGCTCTTACCAAAATAAATGAAATATTAGGCATCTTAAAAGTAGCAAGGAGCGTCGTTTACGCATTAGAAAACGGTTTCTAAAATGGGAAATATATACCATGTGTAACGATATAGTCTGTTGGGATGAAAGCAGAGGAGGTCAGTCGAAACACCAGAGCTCTGTGTTTCACAGAACGCAGAATTTATTATAGGTAAGGGGGTATGAAAGGACACGGTATCATAGAGAGGACTGATATACAGTAACGAAAGCATAAATTAAAAAGAGAGTGCATGCTGTCAACGGAAACCAATAGATTTTATTACTGTATTGTGAGGGAACCGACCAGAAGGGTAACTGAGGTTATGATGCAAGAGCGGCGAAAGCGAGTGAGAGAAAGAAAACAGAAGAGAAATAACTATTAATAAATGCAAGACCGTTTGCTTATTTTGTGAAGGTCAGAGGGTGTATTAATGGATGGAGGGGAGGAGAGAGACATATCTGAAATAACAAAAATTACTTTGACAGCGTCCATCTAACTCTGTTTGCATGGAGGCTGGGTATAAATGTAATAAAAAATAGGATATTGAGTGAAAGGACAAGCATTGAATTAAAATTTGTACCACAGGGAGGAATCGAACCCAGAACTCCATACTTACTTTAATTCAATGCTTCTTCCTTCAATCGATGTCTTTGACATATTGATACGGAAAACTGTCACTAGGTATATAAATTTATAAAAAAAATAGGCCGCGGTGGAGTAGCCGAGCGGTCCAAAGCGTCTCGCTGCGGAGCGCACTGTTGCCCGCCTTGGGGGGTTCGAGTCCTCCCTGAGATATGGATGTGTGCGTTGTCCTCAGGTTAGTTTACCTAGGTTTTAGTAGTTTGTAAGCTATGGACTGATGACCACACAGTTTGGTCCGATAGATTTACAAACATTTGAACATTTTATCTCGAGTTGATCGCTCACAGTGAGACGGCCTGATTTGTATTTCTGCTTTCCGCTCTCACTATGAAGCCAGGAAGTAAACATTCTGCATTTACGTCAGAGCCCCGCTTTGTGCCGTGCTGGGGGCTGTGGGCCGCCACCTTGACCGCCAGCTGGCTGGTTTCCGCCAAGCCTCGCCTCGGCACCAGCTGTGGTTAACCGGCCTGCCCGTAGCTCGCAAGCCACGGCAGGAATTAGTGATCATGATATCGTCATAGCGTCGATTGTGACCAAAGTTCAAAAATCAATCAAGAAGGCTAGGAGCGTGTTTTTGTTGTGAAGAGCCGACAAGCAAATGTTACGATCGCACCTAGAAAATGAATGGGCGTCGTTTAATTCCGTAACTATGGATGTAGAGAAATTGTGGACTAAATTTAAGTGCATTGTTAATAAAGGGTTAGAGAAATATGTGCCAGTAAAGACGATTAAGGATGGAAAATATCCACCGTGGTATAATAATAATGTTAGAAAGCTGCTAAGAAAGCAAAGGCTGTTGTACTCTCGATTCTAAAAAGAACACGGAAATGATGGTAGGCAAAAGTTAGTAGAGATTTGTGCGTCTATAAAAAGATCGATGCGTGAAGCATACAATAATTATCACAGCCATACCTTAGTAAAAGATCTTTCCGAGAACCCGAAAAAATTCTGGTCCTATGTAAAATCGATAAGCGGGTCAAAGCCCACTGTCCAGTCACTCGTTGATCATTCCGGGGCAGTAATAGAAGAAAGCGAACGGAAAGCTGAAGTTCTAAATTTAAGCTTTAAGAAATCTTTCACGCAGGAGGACCGCATAAATGTACCATCATTTGATTAACGTACTAATTCCGAAATGGGGGACATAGCAACAGGTATTTCCGGTGTAGAGAAGCAGCTGAGAGAGCTAAATACGAAAAAGTCTGCTGGTCCGGATGGAATACCAGTTCGGTTTTACAAAGACTATTCTGCGTCATTGGCCCCCTACTTAGCTTGCATTTATAGCGAATCTTTAATTCAACGCAAAGTTCCTAGTGATTGGAAAAAAGCGCAGGTGACACCCGTGTATAATAAAGGAAAGAGAACTGACCCATACAATTACAGGCCAATATCGTTGACATCAGTTTCATGTAGAATTTTGGAGCATATTCTCAGTTCGAATATAGTAAATGTCCTTGAAACGGAAAAGCTTCTTTCCATGAATCAGCACGGATTTAGGAAACATCGATCATGTGAAACTCAGCTTGCCCTTTTCTCACATGACATCTTGTGAGCCATGGACGAAAGGCAACAGGCGGATTGTGTTTTTCTCGACTTCAAAAAGGCTTTCGACGCGGTGCCACACTGCAGACTGCTAACGAAGATACGAGCTTATGTAATAGATTCACAGATTTGTGACTGGCTGGAAGACTTCCTAAGTAATAGAACGTAGTACGTTGTTCTCGACGGCGAGTGTTCATCAGAGACGAATGTAAGGACATTTGTGAGTAGGGCGGAAGGCCGACTTCGGTTTATTGGGAGAATTTTGGGAAGATGTACTTCACCTGTAAAGGATACCGCGTATAAAACGCTTGTACGACCACGTCTTGTGTATTGCTCAAGTATTTGGGACTCGCAGCAGATCGGTTTGAAGGAAGATATAGAGGCGGTTCAGAGACGAGTCCACTATACGCAGGAAGCGGCTACACGGGTAGCGGTGGCTGTGTGGCGTGGACTGGGCGGTTTTTTAGGATAAAGAGCTTCTTGGAAATAGAAAATGGGCAATCTCAAAGGGTTCAGGTGGATCACAGGTGAAATGTAGATCCGGAAACTATCGGTATAACAGTTGTAAATTGTCGTAGCTGTGTCGGGAAAGTTCCAGAACTGCAAGCGTTAATAGAAAGCACCGAAACACACATCATTATAGGCAGCGAAAGTTGGCTCAAGCCGGAAATAAGTTCAGAAGAAGTATTTTCAAAAGATCTAATGGTATTCAGAAAGGATAGATTAAACAAAATAGGTGGGGGCGTGTTTGTCGCCGTCAAAAGTAGTATTTCATGTAGCGAAGTTGAAGTTGATAGTTCGTGCGAGCTATTATGGGTAGAGGTTGTACCCGAAAATCGTAAGGAGTTAATAATCGGTTCCTTTTACCGGCCTCCCGACTCTGACGATACAATAGCAGAAAGGTTCAAAGAAAACCTGAGTCTAATTACACAAATGTACCCGACTCACACGATAATAGTTGGTGGTGATTTTAATTTACCCTCGATCTGTTGGCGAAATTATATTTTCAAATCAGCATGTAGGCATAAAACATCGTGCGAAATTGTACTCAACGCATTCTCTGGGAATTACTTCGAACAATTAGTTCATGAGCCAACTAGAATTGTAAATGGATGTGAAAACACACTTGATCTCTTAGCAACAAATAATCCTGAGCTCATAACGAGCATCAAAACGGATACAGGTATTAGTGAACACAGAGCTGTAGTAGCGAAATAGAATATCTAAAGTCCCAAAGTTACCAAAAATAAACGCAAAGTATATTTGTTCAGGAAAGCAGATAGAAACAAAATACATTGCTTCTTGAAAGACAGCTTCCACTCGTTTCTAACACTAAACGTAGGTGTAGACCAGATGTGGCTCAAATTCAAAGAAGTGGTATCAACAGCAGTTGAAAGTTTTATACCTAATAAATTAATTAAAGAAGGAGGCGATCCCCCTTGGTACACAAAACAGGTTAGGACACTGTTGCAAAAGCAAAGGAAAAGGCATACTAAATTTAAATGAATACGAAATCACCAGGATTTGAGATTGTACTCAGAAACTCGAAATTTAGCGAGGATTTCAATGCGAGATGCCTACAACATTTATCACAACGAAACTCTTTCTCGTAATTTGACTGAAAACCCAAAGAGATTTTGGTCATATGTTAAATATACTCGGGGAAAGTCACAAACAATACCTTCACTACGTGATAGTAATGGCGATCCTGCCTATGACAGCGCTACTAAAGCAGAGTTACTAAACTTAGCTTTTAGAAACTCATTCACCAAAGAAGACGAAACCAATTTTCCAGATTTCGAATTACGAACAGATGCCGTAAGAGTAACATAGAAGTAGATATCATCGGAGTAGTGCAGCAACTAAAACCACTTAATAAGAACAAGTCTTCTGGTCCGGATTGTATACCCATTAGATTTCTATCTGATTATGCTGAAGCGATAGCTCCTTACTTAACAGCCATATACAACCGCTCTCTCATACAAGGATCTGTACCAAAAGATTGGAAACTTGCACAGGTCACACCTATATTCAAGAAAGGCAGTAGGAGTAACCCACTAAACTACAGGCCTATTTCATTGAAATCAATTTGAAGCAGGGTTTTGGAACATATCCTGTATTCAAATATTATGAATTATCTTGAACAGAACGATCTATTGACCCAAGGTCAACACGGATTTCGAAAATATCGTTCATGCGAAACACAACTATCTCTATATTCACACGAAGTGATGGGTGTTATCGACAAAGGTTCGCAAATCGATTCCGTATTTCTTGATTTCCAGAAAGCTTTTGACACCGTACCTCACAAACGGCTTTTAATCAAATTGCGTGGTTATGGTATATCGCCCCAAATTTGCAATTGGATAGGGGATTTCTTGTCAGAAAGGACACAGTTCGTAGTAATCGATGGTAAAGCATCGACTTAAACAGAGGTGATATCGGGCGTTCCACAGGGTAGTATTATTGGTCCTCTGCTATTCCTTATTTACATAAACGATTTAGGGGAAAATCTAAGTAGCTCTCTTAGGTTGTTTGCAGATGACGCCGTCATTTACCGTCCAGTAAAATCATCTGAAGATCAAAACCAACTGCAGAACGATCTGAATAAGATATCAGTATGGTGTAAAAATTGGCAATTGACTCTAAATAATGAGAAGTGTGAAGTCGTCCACATGAGTACGAAAAGAAATCCGTTAAACTTTGTTTACAACATAAATCAATCAAATGTGAAGGCCGTAAACTCGACAAAATACCTAGAAATCACTATTACTTCAGACTTAAACTGGAAAGAACACGTAGATAATATCGTGGGAAAGGCGAACCAGAGACTGCGTTTTATTGGCAGAACCCTTAAAAGATGCAACAGAACTACTAAAGAAACTGCATACACTGCGCTTGTCCGTCCATTTTTGGAGTATTGCAGCCCAGTGTGGGATCCTTATCAGGTGGGTTTGACGGAGGACATCGAAAGAGTCCAAAGAAGGGCAGCTCGTTTCGTATTGTCACGATACAGGGGAGACAGCGTTACGGAAATGATACAGGATCTGGGATGGGAATCATTACAACAACGGCGCTTATCGCTGAGGCGTGGGTCACTTGCGAAACTCCAATCGCCAACATTCTCCTCCGAATGCGAAAATATATTGTTGACTCCCACTTACATAGGTAGAAATGATCATCAGAATAAAATAAGAGAAATCAGAGCTCGAACAGAGAGATTCAGGTGTTGTTTCTTCCCGCGCGCTATTCAAGAATGGAATGGGAGATAAATAGTATAATTGTGGTTCGATGAACCCTCTGCCAGGCACTTACATGTGATTTGCAGAGTATCCCATGTAGATGTAGATGTAGATTTGTTACCGGTAGGTTCGACCAATGCGCGAGTGTCACGGAAATGCTCCGGCAACTCAATTGGGGATCGCTGGAAGAAAGACGACGTTCTTTTCGTGAATTTCTGTTAAGTAAATTTAGAGGGCCGGAATTTGAAGCTGAGTGTGGTACTATCTTGCTGCCGCCTACTTATATTTCGCGTAAAGATCACAAAGACAAGATAAGAGAAATTAGGGCTCGTACGGAGGCATACAGGCATTCTTTTTTTCCTCGTTCAATTTGGGACTGGAATAGAAAAGGAAATGCCTAGTAGTGGTACAGTGTACCCTCCGCCACGCACGTTACGGTGAATTGCGGAGTATGTATGTAGATGTAGATGTAGAATACAGTGAGACTCAACCCTTGAAGTATGAAAATTTTCTGCAAACCTGCCCTAACGTGTATTATAAACTATCACACCTAGAGCTATTTTGCTATAAAATGAGCAGCCATGTTATCTTTTGACACTTCATTCAAGTATTTAACGAAGTGAAAGAATAGAATCACGATAAACGTAGTACCACATAATGTTTCACATAGATAGCAATCATATAACACCGAAAATTATTCTCTCTTTTCAGCGCTCTGCATTACATCTAGACGTAATGAAATATGTAGTTATCTTAGAAATGTAAGCATGTTGTAAAATTAAACAGTGCTGGTGGCAACAACACAAATGTATACATGTAGTATATCATTCAAGTTTTGTGTACTTATAAAAAGTTTTCAATGTGTCTGTAAACAATAAGTGCTAAACAACGGAAATTACCTTCTGCTGGGGCTCTTCATTTACACGATTGTTATGTTATTCATATTGATGTATAAGGTCAATTGTCGCCATTTGCGCCGTGAAGATACAAATTGAAATTCATTTCGCAAATGACTTTGCTTTTCTGAGTTTAGTAGTGGGCAGCATTAACTGCCTTAAATCAAAGAGCAATATTGTGATTGCTCATTAAATATTTCGAATATATATTCGAATCAGGAGAAGTCTACTTCGCTTTGCAGTCGCATGTCCTTTCCACTAGATGACTCCTCGTCTGTTACTGCAAACTATTACCTTGCTGATGGGACATCACGTGTCCAGTCGCACAACTTAGGAAAACGATATGGTTCGAAGTTGATTAAGGCTCAAAATAGTATTTTTTGTTAAGCTTAAGGGACTTAACTGTGGGGTCATCAGTCCCTAAACATACAAACTACTTATGAACTACCTTATACTAAAGACGACACAAACATCCATGCCCGAGGGGGGATTAGAACCCCCGACGAGGAGCGGCCTAGCGCATCGGAGCATAGCACCTCGATGCGCTTGGCCACTCCACTGCAGCGTTGAAGATACGAAAAATCATTTTGGCACTCTATAAATATGAAATTAGTTTGAGAGTACTCAGTAGATCATGAAAATATAGTATCGCCAAAGTCTCACAAGAGTAAAGATTTAGAAACCTATGCCTGTTTGATGTTAATTTTTCTACATATTTCATAACGCTGGAAAAATTATTTGTTCAAACGTCCTGCTACATGTCGATATCAATACAATGGATCTGTAACTCAGTGGATTACTTTTATTTTCTTTATATGTGCGACATTCCATTTGTCTCCCTCACTATAAATACATCAATGGTCGACCTCACGTTGTAGGAGAAGTAATTAAGCCATGCATAATGTGTTCACAAGATGTTCTCCTAAGGTCTTGGACCACTCGAAAAAGACATTGCCTGTAGACAAATGATCTTCCTGGTACGACTATGGTAGTGAAATGACAACACGGTGGATCATGTCTGCTGATAGTTGTACTGCTTTCTGGAATGGCCGAGAAGAATCTAGATTAAAGGAAATAATCCGACACAATATGCTTGTGGCCACTGAGCGCACGCATTCGGGAAGTTGAACAGTTGTGCCCAGCCAGAATTCTGGTCCAGTTCCTACTGCTATCTGAGCAGTTACGGTAACCACTGCACGAGCGGGAAAACAACGATCATCGCACGTGCGCGGGCTACCACTCCTCTCCCCCCTCGTCACCCACAAGACTCAAACTTCCTCACACTGCTCACGTAGTGGCCGTTTCCAATTTGCACTCACTGCTCGTGCACTTTGCCGATTACCTCGAAAGTTCAGGCGTAGTGTGAATTTGCGCTGAAGGGTGGAGTTCTTCTCGTCTTCTCCTTAATTATGTATATTTATGTGGTGTCTGTTCTTTCGAAAGAACAGTCACGACACATATATGTATATAGAAGAACCTTTCAAGATTCACTTATTGGTGGTATTCCAATTAAAATGTCTGAAAACTGAACTTCGGTGTGTCATTTACTTATCACATACATGATTACAGGCAAGGGTGATGAATTTCACGTAGCAACTACAACTATTCTCGATCCCTACTTTCTGAATTGTCTGCATCGGCCTTCACAAGGGCAATGAGGAGGCGATTCACGCTGCAGCTGTTCGCTTCCTTCATGAAAATGTCGAAGCTCTTTAAATATTAAGAGGCAGTAGCTCTCAGTTACAAATTGGAGCGACAGTAACATTTTACCCACTCTCTGACAGAGCTACAAACTGCTATATCGAATTGAGAAATATTTGAGACAGATTATGCTGCTGTCTAGTAAGCACCTCAGAAAAGCAGAGCCAATTTTAAAATGATATTGAAGTTATATTTTCACGATGCAAATTCGACAATTGACCCTAAACATAAATATGCGTATAGTTCACCACATGATAACCAGAAAATTTTCGTCAGTCCTTGAGAAATCGATAAACAAAACAAATTTAAGGATTATACACCCAACAAAATTTCTGGTGGGTACAATTGAAAACAATTTTAACTATATAAATATAGAAATATAGATGTTTTGGTGAAGATAAAACAAGCGCCTGTTATTGACACAACCATTAGAAGATTAAAACGTCTCTCTAGGAGGCTATAAACCCTACAATTGCTCCACCTCTTCCGCAGTATTGCTGAGCATTGTGCGATTATTACCTGACGGCCTAGAGGGAGGACACTCAAAAAGTTGGAAAAAGGTATCAGGTTGTGCGTTATAGTGAATTAGCGAAAAGAAGGTCTCGGACGTTTTCCGTTTTTTTTTTTTTTTTTTTTTTTTTTTTTTTTTTTTTTTTTTTTTTCCCTACTTAGGTTGGGGAAGGGTCGGAGACGGCAGGGGGATGAGGTGGGGAAGCAAAATATTAAAACAAAAGAGTTTTCAGTGTAGCACGCTTCTTCTATGAGACTTCAATCACCAACCTTCTCCTACAAATGCAAAGGGCTATTGTACTCATTACCGTACAAAGTATACTACAATTGTAAGAAGGCCGCGCAGAGTACCCGCGCGGTCTAAGGTGCCATGTCATGGATCGGGCTGCTGCTTGCGTAGGAGGTTCGAGTCCTCCCTCGGGCATGGGTATGTGTGTGTTGTCCTTAGAATAAGTAGTGTGTAAGTTTAGGGACTGTTGAAATTAGCATACCACACACATTCGAACATTTGATTTGAATCTTAAGAATAATATAATGGTAATTAGAACTCGCATATATCCTTTTTGGCACTTGTTTTCTCGATCTTCGTATAAGCGTGGAACAGTCGAGAAACTAAAGCGATCCTATGGACCCATTACGAAACACTTCACTATGAATAACAGAACAATCGTGTAAATGAAGGGCCTCAGCAGAAGGTATTTCTCTTTCGTAGCACTTATTATTTCAGAGACAATGAGAACACTTTTTAAGTGCACAAAACGTGAATGGTATACCACATATATATATATTTATGTTGTTCCCACCAGAATTGTTTAATTTTGAAACATAGGTAGTTTTCTAGGTTGAATACATATTTTCTTGTGTCTAAATCTAATGCAGAGCGCTGAAAATATAGTTTCCTGTGTCGTATGATTGCTATCTAGGTGAAACATTATGTGGTAGCTGCGTTTATCATTATTCTATTCTTCAATTTCGTTAAATATTTGAATGAAATGTCAAAAGATAAAGTGGCTGCTCATTTTATAGCAAAATAGCTCTAGCTGTGGTAGTTAATACTACACACTTGGGTAGGTTGGCAGAAACGTTTGAGCCTGGTTTTTCGGTCTGTGCCTATATAGGCCGTGGCTCGAGAGCTATGGGCTGGCCGGCCAACCACAGCTCGTGCCAAGGCGACGCTTGGTGGAAGCCAGCAAGTGGCGGTCGCGGTGATGCCCGACAGCCCCAGCACAGCGCAGAGTGGGGCTCTGACGTAAATACAGAATGTTTACTTCCTGGCAGCATAGTAAAAGCAGACAGCCGAAATACAAATCAGGCCGTCTCACTGCGAGCAATCGACTCGAGATAGAGTCGTCGCTATTACTGACTGACGGCGTTATAGATTCTACACTGAGATGTATTATGAAAGAAACAAATAATGGGGATTCTGAATAAATTATTAGTACTTTAATTTTTTTTAAACCTTTTGAGTGGGACTATAGAAGAAATAAAATATGAGTTTCTTTTTCCTTTGGGCTGCCTTTAAATAGATTTTTTTAAATACAGTTCCTTTATTATCCTATTTTATTATAAATTTATATACCTAGAGACAGTTTTCCGCGTCAGTATGTCAAAGAAATTAAGTGAAAGGAAAAACATTGAATTAAAGAAAGTATGGAGGTCTGGGTTCGATTCCGGACCGTGGCACAAATATTAATTCAATGCTTCTCATTTCACTCAATATTCTATTTTTATTCATTTCTATAAAAAAAAGTTCAAATGTTTGTATAGCTTATGGGACTTAACTACGGGGTCATCAGTCCCTAAACTTACAAACTACTTATGAACTACTTACGAACTAGGACGGCACAAATATCCATGCCCGAGGGAGGATTCGAACGCCGACCATAGTGGCCGTGCAGACCGTGACTGCAACGCCTCAGCCCCTCGGCCACCGCGGTCGGCTATTCATTTATACCTAGACTCCATGCATACAGAGTAATCAGTTTAGCTGGACGCTGTTAAAGTAATTTTTGTAATTTCAAATACGTCTCTCTCCTCCTCTTCATCCATTAATACACCCTCCGTCGTTAACAAAATATGCACACGATTTGTCTTGTATTTATTCGTTGTTAATTTTTCTTGCTTTGTCTCTTTCTCTCTGTCACCCCCCTTACATTATAACCTTAGTTGCCCTTTTCGTCTATTCCCCCAAAAAGCTGTAAAAATTGTGGTTTCCGTTAAAACAATACTGTGTCTTTTAATGCCTGCTTTCTTTACTGTCCATGGGTCCTCTCTATGAAGCAGTGTTCTTTTATATCTCCGATAATCCATCCTTCGTTCTGTAAAACATTCCTTCCTTTTCTCTCGGCCCTAAAACAAACTGTGATACATAAGTAAGGAGTACTTTGCAAGCATTTCACTCTTTTATTTTCCAGTTTTGCACTCCTGTTCATTCCAAGATCCCACCCTGCCTCCTGTTACCCCTCCCTTGAAATATTTATCTGTATCTCCGTGCTTCTTTTCACAATTTTGTGCTTGGCAGATTTTTTTAATCACTTTCATAATTTCTCTGTCGTTGACTCTCAAAAAGCACGTGGATATAATGGACAACTGAACCTTACCGTGCAAGCACTATTGTCGCCATTAAAATGGACATCTATTCCGAGAAATACCAGTAACCAAGCTTTGAAATGGCAGAGACTGAAGTTCTCCCCCATCCTTCCCAGTTGTATATTATGCTTCGCATGTCATCGCATTTTCGATGCAACATTGTATCAGAATCCACATTGCTATTTTGTAACCTCAATATTATTGAAGGCAACCACGCCGTGAGGATAATAATTGCTCGACACACTTGCCAGTTATCGGATACCTTGTCACTGACCATACTAGTAAATCACAGAAATCTCCATCATCGAAGTCTGTTTGTGTTCCTGAACGTGGTGAATAAATGTCAAAACGAAGTTACTTTCCGAATTTCAAATTTTTTTTAACCTGTAATCCACGTTCCTCATAACTATAAAAATGCCTAATATTCAAGTTATCGTGGCAACAGCTACCCAACCATCTTTATTATAACGAGCTCATAGTTAAATAAGCTTATTACAGAATGCCAAACCAAATCGTAATGCAGCATACTAAAACGTGGTATAATTTCATGCAAAATCCGCGATAAGGCGCCTCACACTACGTGGCCATCCTGTGCGGCCAAGAATGTCTTACCTACACAGAAACCTCTGAGCTCTTTGACTGGTCGTACTGTCTAATGAGTACTCCACTATGACAAAACATTATGCCAACGCATCTTCCTATTAAACAATAGCAAATGGTGCCGGGTTCGAGTCCAAAATGTTTCAAATGTTTGTATAGCTTATGGGACTTAACTACGGGGCCATCAGTCCCTAAACTTACAAACTACTTACGAACCAGCTAATACTAAGGACGGCACAAATATCCTTGTCCGAGGGGGGATTCGAACCCCCGACCGTAGTGGCCGTGCAGACCGTGACTGTAGCGCCTCAGTCCTCTCGGCCACCGCGCCCGGCGGTTCAAGTCCCTGCCGGGGAAAAATTAATTGTATCGTCGTTTCAGGTACCAGTATAACGCTATTTGCGAACATATTTGATATGTGACATCTGATTGTGCTTAGTTAACAAATCATCAATACACTGTAGTCTATTCAACGACTTTATGATGTATGACATCACGTATCTTCAGCGGTTATCTCTCAGCAACAATAGGAGCTTCATGCAACTCCTAGTGCAGTGCTAAGATTATCATTTATTTCTGGATTCAGACATCGGTCTAAGAAACTAATGAAAAGTCAGTGTTTTACGTCTATTTATGCCTAGAGATCACGCGCACGTAAACGTGGTCCCTGAGCGGAGAGTGTTGGGAGCTGAAGCTTGCATTCAGCTCATAGCCGGCAGCTTACGGCGTATAGAGTACAGGTTTTAAAAGAAACTACATTTTATGGGTTAAGGCGTTACAGATGGAACATGAAATTAAGTATCACTTTAATGTTTGAGTAATAGAAAAGTGGAACGCATATCTACGAAATGTTAATATTTTAAAGGGACTTAGTATGCGGGTGTAACAACGCTCTCTGCCTCTTTTTATTGTCGTAACAGAATCAAAATCAGAATTAACATTCTTCACACCAGTTTCAAGGTCAGCCTTCTTTCTTATAAAAGACGTCGTGGGGTATGTGAACTTATTTTAGCAAATAACAAAGTGGAAGACAATAATCAATACGGAGCACAAATCAGCAATAAATTGACGAGGTCTACACTGTACAATTCTGTTACGAGGTAAGGTTGGTAGAGAGCATAAACATTCCGTTGACACACGAGCTCAGCCGACTTCCGCCGACCAGAGAGGGGCCACGAAAAAGTGCGTGACCTGTAATCTTCGATCAGGCATACAACTGCTTTTTGCTTAACAGTGCGTCCAGATTCAGATCATGAACAAAAACATATCATGTCACTAAACAAGTGTGATAACGTATCTGACTTTTCACTTATTGCAACTAAATTTAATTTACAAGTGTTACTGCCTCATCTCTAATGACGTTTATTCTAATAATTGTTGTACGAAAGTATTGGTTTGTACCTTGCCTGAATGCTATAAGGAGAAATAGGAGACTTACTTAGTACCTATTGTGGGTAGGCAATAACTGTACTGTGCAATGATTTGACGACCTGCGACGCAGCTGTGCAATGGTGGTTGCATAGCGTCAGGTGCGGTCTCCATGTAAGAATTCAGGGGTGATGCACGTTTTTTGCCATTACCTCCACAACAGGTGTGCGGTCAAGCGATTCCAGCCAGCTACACAAACCACGTGACCGGCCGACCACTCAATGCTGCTGACCCTCGGCGCTCGCGGGAGAGTTGGGGCCGCGGTGGAGCAGCCGAGCGGTCTAAGGAGTCTGCGCTGCAGAGAGCGCGGTTGCTCGCCGCGGAGGTTCGAGCCGTCCCTGGGGCACGGGTGTGTGTGTTTAAGTAGTTTGTAAGCTACCGACTGATGACCACGCAGTTTGGTCCGATAGATTTACAAACATTTGAACATTTTTTGAAAAGAGTTGGGGTTTAGCAGCAGCACACAAGCTGCGCGGCCGCCCTGATGCCGGCCGCTGCAGCTGCAGCTGGTCCGTCAATCTCTGCCGGTGGCGAGCCCCTCGCCCCTCGCCCCTCGCCCCTCGCCGACGCCCCGCACCTGCCAGGCCGCAAGGGACACCAGGCCCTGCAGACAGGCGCACCAGCCACGCCCTCCAACTCACGTCGGATGCAGTTGAATAGCCGAGGAAGAGACTCAAAAGTAAAAGTATCTTCTTTTGTGTGCAGGTACTAGCTTCCCCCCAGTACCTTCTAGAAGATTGTGTCCCTCCCTCTTCAGAGACCCTAGTCGATATTTCGAACTAAAGAGAACAGTGTTTATTGACTTAAAAACCAGTGTCGAGTGGACTACAATGCCAAGGACAGCATCAGGTTGCAAAGTGGTGTGAGTTGTAGAAACAGTGAACGCTCTGAGAGTGCAAAATACGATTCATCTGCTGAGAGGCCCTTTACCTGTAGCGACCCTGGTCGCCCTCAGCGTATTTTAGAAATCTGTCATGAACATACTGTGATGCTTACTGAACTAATTCTTTCTAATTTGGAGTGATTTTAAAAACAGTTTATCCATTTTTTTATTGAGGAACTGCTTTTAGCATAACAGGACACATCAAAATTGTGATATTATTTTTTGTGTTTCAACCTCATGTGTATTTTATATTTATGATTTGTGGTGTCGCACAAGTACAAAGTGCGCGCCACCTACTTTCGCCGCGCGCCGCCATGCACGCACGGCGCGGCGTTCTCACGACGACAGCCACGAGCGCCCTCTGCGACAACGCCGCTCGTGGCCACCACTGAAGGTAATCGGCCACTTCGGACGGAGATAGCAACCAGTTAGGACCTTCGTAATCAGATAGGCACCAGTGAAGACTTTGCTATCGTACAGGCACTAGGCAGGCCTCTAACAACTATGTATCAACATTCTGCAGTACTATGTAAAAGTTAAGTATTGTTACATTCTGTGCAATATATATCTCTTTCTAATTTACTCTAGTGTTTATAGTTTCTGGCTGCTCCCCTCCGTACCTGCACCAGCGTGCTATTTTTGTTACTGTGTCGGTCTCGTTCCACTCGGCCACCGACACCTACGACGAGGCTGGGACACAAAAGCGGCGATTAAGTTGGGACACAAAAGTGGCGACGAGGAGTGATAGACGAACCTTGGACCAGCCCGCTTGCAGCAGCCAGACAGCAGCAGTCGGAGCACGCAAAAATTGCTCCCGCCCACCCACCCTTATTATAAGATTTTTGGGGGAACTTTTTCAGTTACGTATTTTGTGGACTTTTTTGTTGCAGAGCGTCCTCTTTCATATTGCATTTGCGTTTTGTTATAAGTTACTTGTATGCGCGGCGCCTAATCGGTCAGCATGGCCACTACCCAGAACCCAAACTTAATGGAAATTATCCAGTTACAGACGGCGCAAATAACACAACTTCACCAGGCGGTGGCGCAGTTGACAACTCAACAACAGCCGTCGCATCAGCAGCCCACACCTGCCGCCGCACCGCTTCCGACGTTCCGCCAGTACAACGAACGTGAGGAAGAATGGAGCGACTACTTCGCACAGTTTCAAGAACTCGTCGCGGCTCATCAAATTACAGGTCAGAAAGTGAATCATCTGCTATTATCTGTGGTGGGCACCAACACCTTCGTGTTACTGAAGAAACTATTCCCCAACGCATCTCCTCGCGATGTAGACTTTGAACAAATTGTAGATGCACTGAATGCTCATTATGAGAGAAACGTTCTTGTAGCCGCTGCACGATACCGATTTTTCAGACTTAAAAAATTACCGCAGCAGTCACACCAAGAGTGGATTACGGAATTGAAGGGCTTAACCCGCCAATGTAAATTTACTTGCTCTTGTGGACTTTCTTATAGTGATGTGATGTTAAGAGATGCGATTACGCAGAACATTCAGGACCCCAGAATTAGGGCAGCCATTCTGAAACAGTCTGACCCCTCATTAGACAGTGTACTGCAGCTTATAGAAGCGCATGATACTTTTGACTTAGCAGATGTAGAAATGCAAAGCCACAGTGTTAATTCAGTGCACCGTAACGGACGCTTTCCTAGCCGTAGTTCTCAGTGTAGCACTAGTGATTCTTACAATAGTACAGGCTGTGCTGAACAGACAGTGAACAGTAGCCAGTGTAAAAGTGCGACACAAAGGTCGCCCCGTCGTGTTAGAAACAGTAATTTGAATAACGGGCGCCAACGACCATTTCAGAAAAATGTTCGTAAGTCTTGCCCCCAGTGTTTATCTCGCCACAAACGTGCACAGTGCCCAAGTCGCAACGCAACCTGTTATCAATGTGGCAAATCGGGACATGTGCAGTCTGTGTGTATGCAAATTAAAAACTCGAACAGTAACGTTAGAAACAGTGCTTCGCGGGGTGCGAGAGCAGTGCATACAGTCAATGTTATACGGGCTGTGGAATTTAACAGTGCTTTCCTTGGATCTCAATTGCAAGAAAGTAGTTCTGCGCCTATGGCAAAACTATATAGTGCACCACGTAGCAAGCGCCGACGAGCGCGTAAAACAGTGCAACGGAAAAGGGTTCGGGACAAGCAAAATGACTATGAACAGTGCATTCCTGTAGTGAAAATAGTGCCTTCTGCAACTGCTTCTTGTAATAGTGCCCAGTACTGTGTAGCTAGTGACAGTAGACATCAATTAGCTACTCAAAAGTGTAGTGCAGTAGTTAGTACATCTGGAGTAGCTTCGTATGCTTGCGCGGACGCCGATCCGGCGGTAGTTCCATCTAGTGACAGTGTTGTTAATCCGCTGCGTGCCGAGTCTGCGCCGCTTACTTCACTACGCGGCCCGCGCATACGCAGCAAACAAACCGTAGCAGACGTTGCCCACATTCGCGCACCTGTCGTGCGCCAGAAGCACAAACTTTTTGCCAGTCTCTCCATAGAAAATAAGACTGTGCAATTTCAGCTTGGTACTGGTTCCGCTGTCACATTAATAAATAACGATACTTATGAACTTCTGGGTTCGCCAAAATTGTCGCCGTCACAGCAAGTGTTAACAGCTTATACAGGTCAAAATATTCCCGTGCTAGGAACGTGTAGCCTGCCCGCCTCTTTTCAAGGTGTAACAAAAACAGTTGCTTTTGTAGTCTCCAGGCCAAATCGACACAGAACATTTTTGGACTAGATGCTTTTGACTTGTTTGGTTTATCAATTCAAAGAGATGTGCTTCAAATTTCGTCAATAGTGCCTCAGGATAAAATCAATGCATTGTGTGACAAATATAGTTACTTGTTTTCGCCGGAATTAGGTTGTGCAAAAGACTTCGTGGCACATGTAACTTTAAAAGAATCTGCAGTTCCAAAATTTCGTAAAGCTAGACCAGTGCCTATCGCCTTGCGTGATACAGTTGCCGAAGAACTTAAACGTTGGCTAGATAGTGGGGTGATTTCTCCTGTTTCTGCGAGTCAGTGGGCCTCGCCTATAGTAATTATACCCAAGCCGTCAGGAAAACTTCGTCTCTGTGCGGACTTCAAATCAACAGTGAACAGTCAAACAATTGTAGACACTTACCCTCTGCCCAGACCTGAGGAACTGATGGACAAATTAGGACAGTCTCGCTTCTTTTCTAAGATTGATTTAGCAGAGGCATACTTACAGATTCCACTTGATGACGAGTCAAAAAAGTTTTTCGTCATTAATACTCACATGGGCCTTTTTCAATTTCAACGCCTACCCTTTGGCAGTTCTTCCGCCCCCGCAATTTTTCAGCGTTTTTTGGAACAGCTGACAGTTTCTGTACCGTGTTTCTCGAACTACTTAGATGATATTGTGGTATCCGGAAGTACAGTTGAAGAACATTTAGCAAACCTGGAGTGCCTTTTCAAAGTGTTGACTGTAGCAGGTCTACGTTGTAATAAAGCAAAGTGTTCGTTTTTTCAAACTGAAATAGAGTAACTAGGCCATGTGATTAATGCCCAAGGAATACATCCCTTACAGTCACATCTTCGAGCAATCAAAGACTTGCCTCCTCCTAAGAATGTGCACGAATTGCAAGCAGTAATGGGAAAGCTTAACTATTATTTCAGGTTTATTCCCAATGCCTCTCAGATTGCAGCTCCACTGCATCACTTACGTAGGAAGAATGTTACTTTTGTATGGTCTAAAGTTTGTCAGGTTGCCTTTGACAAACTAAAGTCTGCACTACTCAGTGATGCATGTTTGATTCCCTTTGAACTCTCGTCGGGTTGCACAGGAAACAGCTGCGTATGCAGACCTAAGTGTGGTAGCACGTTTTGTTCGCTCAGGGTGGCCTACCAGAGCCAAAGACATTGATCGGCCTCTGGTTCGACGTTATTTTGCACAACGTCATGCATTATCTTTAAGTCAGGGTGTACTGTTGTTGCATACCGACAACGACCAAGCAAGAGTGATTGTTCCTCGTTCCCTGCAACGAGAAGTGTTACGCCTCCTGCATGAAGGACATTGGGGTATTGTTAGGACAAAGCCACTGGCCAGACGTCATTGTACCTGGGTTGGTATGGACGCTCAGATAGAGAACATGACGTCACAGTGTACTGTTTGTGCGTAGCATCAGGCGGCTCCTCCGCAACGTTTCTCAGATTGGCCACGCCCCAAGGGACCATGGCAACGTTTACATATTGACTTTGCCGGACCTTTCTGGAATACGCACTGGTTAATTGTTGTAGACGCTTTCAGCAAGTTTTCTTTTGTGATTGCCATGAACTCAACGACAGCTTCTAGTACAATCAGTGCCTTAACATCAGTGTTTTGCATCGAAGGCTTGCCTGAAACTATCGTCAGTGACAATGGACCTCAGTTTGTTAGTGCGGAATTTCAACAGTTTTGTCGTGTGAATGGTATTCAGCATATTACCACCGCACCTTTTCACCCTCAGTCCAATGGTGAAGCAGAACGTTTCGTTCGAACATTCAAGTCTCACATGGAGAAGATGAAAGGTCAGCACTCCAGGCAGCAACCTCTTCAAATTTTCCTGTCCACGTATCGGTGCATGCCACGTGACGGCCCGTCTCCTGCCGAGCTGCTACACGGCCGCCGTCACCGCACTCTCCTTCACCTGCTGCAGCCTCCCACGCACCGAGTCGGTTCGTATGGCACTTCGTGTTTTCAGGTTCCTACGCCGGTGCTGTACAGGGTGTTTGCTGGAAACAAGAAGAAACTATGGATGCCGGGCATCATTCAGCGCGTGCTCGGTCGCAATATGTATGTTGTACGTTCTTCCACAGGGTCGGAGCTGCGGCGCCACGCAAACCAATTGTGTCTGCATAGGCCGCGCGATCCTGTCTCCGGTTTCTTGATTCCAGACCCAGTTCACCGCCAGGGAGCACAGCCACATCGTTCGTCCCCGGACTACGCGATCCCTATGGACGTCAACGCAACTCCGCCGCTGTCGCCGCCGCAGATGACAGCGTCACTGAGAGGGACTCCGGGACCGTGCGTGCCGCCGCCGCCTGGGCCACGCACCTCAGAAGAAGATGACCTGCTCCCTCTGGGCGGGGGGGTGCGCCCTTCCCCAGGTTTCGGTGGGTTCCCTGGAGGATCGCAAGGCGGATGCCGGGGCGCGGACGGCGTCTCGATCCCAGCCTCAGCTACGACGCCCGTCCCACCAGTAACGCCCCCGCCCAGGCCCTCCTCCCAGTGCCGTCGCCGTGGCCCTCAGCCCTACGCCACGACGGCGCGGCGGTTTGGGGGGGAGGGGTGTGGTGTCGCACAAGTACAAAGTGCGCGCCACCTACTTTCGCCGCGCGCCGCCATGCACGCACGGCGCGGCGTTCTCACGACGACAGCCACGAGCGCCCTCTGCGACAACGCCGCTCGTGGCCACCACTGAAGGACATCGGCCACTTCGGACGGAGATAGCAACCAGTTAGGACCTTCGTAATCAGATAGGCACCAGTGAAGACTTTGCTATCGTACAGGCACTAGGCAGGCCTCTAACAACTATGTATCAACATTCTGCAGTACTATGTAAAAGTTAAGTATTGTTACATTCTGTGCAATATATATCTCTTTCTAATTTACTCTAGTGTTTATAGTTTCTGGCTGCTCCCCTCCGTACCTGCACCAGCGTGCTATTTTTGTTACTGTGTCGGTCTCGTTCCACTCGGCCACCGACACCTACGACGAGGCTGGGACACAAAAGCGGCGATTAAGTTGGGACACAAAATGATTTATCTAAGTTTCCTTGTAAATTCTGCATTGTTATACATGTTGTCCCAATCCCGTGGTTTCACCAGCCACCTCTACATCTCCATTGTTTTAGTTGTTATGGCAAATATTATTTTTAATGTATATTTTGTTGTTGTTGTTATTGTAATTTTGCTGTTATTGTTTGACATGACTCAGCTGTCTATGTCACCCATAAGTTTTGAAAAGTTTGCTGTATATGATGTAATAAATTTACCTCAACCTACTTTAAAATTTTCAGTTAATGAAGGGTTGATGAAAGACGATAGACTGTCGCTTTCCATATATATTTTTTGTATATTTATAATTTATTTAATGTCGCAAGATTATCATTTTCTTAAAACTTGAACCCCACTCTCTTCAAAGTTTGAGGAATAGCATTTTTATTTCATGTGTTAAAATATCAGTTAACATTGCTAGGTTTTTCTTATTTTTTTGCGTTAATAATTTAACTGCTAGGATGTTTCTTATTATAACATTAATTGATGTGGCATACTTTTAAGTGGGTCGGAGAATCTATGGCTGTCTGAATGTGGGGAGTGATAGCTTGCTTTCTATCGTTCTCTCTGGCTCAGTGACGATTGCTGCTGATAGATACAAGGAGGTTTCCACACGCTTTGGTTGCGAGCTAGTTGGCGGCTCGCCAGTGCGAATCTACCCGCTCTCTGACCCCACCACCGCTGATCTTGGATTTTCTGGCTTCCGGTGGCTTCCCGCGTCTCGTGGCCTCTCGATCTTGCCATTCTGGACTGGTCGTCTGGTGAGGTAGATATTATGTTCTAGCTCTTAGTTTCAACTACTACCTGTCAATTACAGGGAAATTCTTAATACTGACGCCAGCAAGGAGGATATAATTATTACACAGAAGAGCTACATTAAAGCATGAGAAACATATTTCTCCCAGTCTGGAACATTTTCCTCACAATGATCTCAGAAACAGATATGGTCAATTTATGTCTGATACCTATATGCACCATCGTTCCGCCACCAGTATTTAAGAAGCACTCGTTTGCAAAAGTCGTAAGCCTAGAGTTTCGTAAGAAATAAAAGTTAAAAGTCGCGAATGCTATTGGTTGGGGGATTTGCACAAGAGGGAGGAGAGATGGTTCTATTCCAAACTGAATGTTAAAATTAAACTGGATGTCATTAAAGTTACACTGAACAAAATAAAGAGCGAACGACTGTGTTATGCAGGAAAAATCTATTTCTCCCAGGCCACAACATTTTCCTCAGAATGCCCTCGGAAACAGTTATCGCAAAATTAGATCTGGCACCTATAAAAACATCGTCGTTCGACAGGTCTAAGCCTTACTAAAAATCCTAACAACCAGACATTTACTGCGCTCTGTGTGTCCATATTTATAGCGGAATGACGACTACTACTTTTTTTTAATTACAAACATATAATTCTATATAGAAATTCCGCATTAGTGTGGAGTAGAATTGCCTTAAGACTTGTATTATTAAGGAAATAAAAGTTAAAATCCCGAACGCTGTTGGTTGGGGGATTTGCACAGGAGGGAAGACTGATGCTGCTATTTGGAACTGAGAGTTAAAAATTAAACTGGAGTCAGCGGCCAGCGATGTGTGGACGAAGGCGGTTTACACTCATTGCGGTGTTCGGAAGGGCGGCCTCGTGTCAGTCGCTGCGACTAGGACGGACGGCCTGCGGCACGCCCCTGGCAGACGGCGGCCGCCGCTGCCTACAGTGGGGTGCTGCCAACCTGATACTGAGTGGCGGCCACCACTGCCTACTGTGGGGTGCTGTCCACCTGATAATATGTGGCGGCCACTGCTGCTTACTGTGGGGTGCTGGCCACCTGATACAGTGTGGTGGCCACAGCTGCTTACTGTGGGGTGCTGGCCACTTGATACTGTGTGGTGGCCACCGCTGGTTACTGTGAGGTGCTGGCTACCTTATACTGTGTAGTGGCCACCACTGCCTACTGTGGGGTGCTGGCCAACTGATACTGTGTAGCGGCCACTGCTGCTTACTGTGGGGTGCTGGCCACCTGAAACTGTGTGGTGGCCACTGTTGCTTACTGTGAGGTGCTGGCTACCTTATACTGTGTGGTGGCCACCGCTGCCTACAGTGGGGTGCTGCCCACCTGATACTGTGTGGCGGCCACCACTGCTTACTCTGGGGTGCTGGCCACCTGATACTGTGTGGCGGCCACTGCTGCTTACTGTGGGGTGCTGGCCACCTGATACTGTGTGGTGGCCACCGCTGCTAACTGTGAGGTGCTGGCTACCTTATACTGTGTGGTGGCCACCGCTGCTTACTGTGGAGGGCCTGGGGACATGATACTGTGTGGTGGCAACCGCAGCTTACTGTGCGGTGCTGCCTACCTCATACTGTGTGGTGGCCACCGCTGCTTACAGTGGGGTGCTGGCCACCTGACACAATGTGGCGGCTGCCACTGCCTACAGTGGGGTGCTGCCCACCTGATACTGTGTGGCGGCCACCACTGCCTACTGTGGGGTGCTGGCCACCTGATACTGTGTGGCGGCCACTGCTGCTTACTGTGGGGTGCTGGCCACCTGACACAATGTGGCGGCTGCCACTGCCAACAGTGGGGTGCTGCCCACCTGATACTGTGTGGCGGCCACCACTGCCTACTGTGGGGTGCTGGCCACCTGATACTGTGTGGCGGCCACTGCTGCTTACTGTGGGGTGCTGGCCACCTGATACTGTGTGGTGGCCACCGCTGCTAACTGTGAGGTGCTGGCTACCTTATACTGTGTGGTGGCCACCGCTGCCTACAGTGGGGTGCTGCCCACCTGATACAGTGTGGCGGCCACCACTGCCTACTGTGGGGTGCTGGCCACCTGATACTGTGTGGCGGCCACTGCTGCTTACTGTGGGGTGCTGGCCACCTGATACTGTGTGGTGGCCACCGCTGCTAACTGTGAGGTGCTGGCTACCTTATACTGTGTGGTGGCCACCGCTGCTTACTGTGGGGGCTGGGGACATGATACTGTGTGGTGGCAACCGCAGCTTACTGTGCGGTGCTGCCTACCTGATACTGTGTGGTGGCCACCGATGCTTACTGTGGGGTGCTGGCCACCTGACACAATGTGGCGGCTGCCACTGCCTACAGTGGGGTGCTGCCCACCTGATACTGTGTGGCGGCCACCACTGCCTACTGTGGGGTGCTGGCCACCTGATACTGTGTGGTGGCCACCGCTGCTTACTGTGAGGTGCTGGCTACCTTATACTGTGTGGTGGCCACCGCTGCTTACTGAGGGGGCTGGGGACATGATACTGTGTGGTGGCAACCGCAGCTTACTGTGCGGTGCTGCCTACCTGATACTGTGTGGTGGCCACCGCTGCCTACAGTGGGGTGCTGCCCACCTGATACAGTGTGGCGGCCACCACTGCCTACTGTGGGGTGCTGGCCACCTGATACTGTGTGGCGGCCACTGCTGCTTACTGTGGGGTGCTGGCCACCTGATACTGAGTGACGGCCACTGCTGCTTACTGTGGGGTGCTGGCCACCTGATACTGTGTGGTGGCCACCGCTGCTTACTGTGAGGTGCTGGCTACCTTATACTGTGTGGTGGCCACCGCTGCCTACAGTGGGGTGCTGCCCACCTGATACAGTGTGGCGGCCACCACTGCCTACTGTGGGGTGCTGGCCACCTGATACTGTGTGGCGGCCACTGCTGCTTACTGTGGGGTGCTGGCCACCTGATACTGTGTGGTGGCCACCGCTGCTTACTGTGGGGGCTGGGGACATGATACTGTGTGGTGGCAACCGCAGCTTACTGTGCGGTGCTGCCTACCTGATACTGTGTGGTGGCCACCGATGCTTACTGTGGGGTGCTGGCCACCTGACACAATGTGGCGGCTGCCACTGCCTACAGTGGGGTGCTGCCCACCTGATACTGTGTGGCGGCCACCACTGCCTACTGTGGGGTGCTGGCCACCTGATACTGTGTGGTGGCCACCGCTGCTTACTGTGAGGTGCTGGCTACCTTATACCGTGTGGTGGCCACCGCTGCTTACTGTGGGGGGCTGGGGACATGATACTGTGTGGTGGCAACCGCAGCTTACTGTGCGGTGCTGCCTACCTGATACTGTGTGGTGGCCACCGCTGCTAACTGTGAGGTGCTGGCTACCTTATACTGTGTGGCGGCCACTGCTGCTTACTGTGAGGTGCTGGCCACCTGATACTGTGTGGTGGCCACCGCTGCTTACTGTGAGGTGCTGGCTATCTTATACTGTGTGGTGGCCACCGCTGCTTACTGTGGGGTGCTGGCCACCTGACACTGTGTGGTGGCTGCCGCTGCCTACTGTGGGGTGCTGGCCACCTAATACTGTGTAGAGGCCACCGCTGCTTACTGTGGGGTGCTGCACAACTAACACTGTCTGCCGGCCACCGCAGCTTATTGTGGAGTGCTGGACAGCTGATACTGCGTGGCGGCCGCCGCTGCCTACTGTGGGGAGCTGGCCACCTAATAATGTGTGGTGGCCACCCCTGCGTACTGTGGGGTGCTGGCTACCTTATACTGTGTGGTGGCCACCGCTTCTTACTGTGAGGTGCAGGCTACCTTATGCAGTTTGGTGGCCACCGCTGCCTACAGTGGGTTGCTGCCCACATGATACTGTGTGGCGGCCACCACTGCCTACTGTGGGGTGCTGGCCACCTAATACTGTGTGGCGGCCACTGCTGCTTACTGTCGGGTGCTGGCCACCTGATACTGTGTGGTGGCCACAGCTGCTTACTGTGGGGTGCTGGCCACCTGATACTGTGTGGTGGCCACCGCTGCTTACTGTGAGATGCTGGCTACCTTATATTGTGTAGTGGCTACCGCTGCCTACAGTGGGGTGCTGCCCACCTGATACAGTGTGGCGGCCACCACTGCCTACTCTGGGGTGCTGGCCACCTGATACTGTGTGGCGGCCACTGCTGCTTACTGTGGGGTGCTGGCCACCTGATACTGTGTGGTAGCCACCGCTGCTACCTGTGAGGTGCTGGCTACCTTATACAGTGTGGTGGCCACCGCTGCTTACTGTGGGGTGCTGGCCACCTGACACTGTGTGGCGGCTGCCGCTGCCTACTGTGAGGTGCTGGCCACCTGATACTGTGTGACGGCCACTGCTGCTTACTGTGGGGTGCTGGCCACCTGATACTGTGTGGTGGCCACCGCTGCTTACTGTGAGGTGCTGGCTACCTTATACTGTGTGGTGGCCACCGCTGCTTACTGTGGGGGGCTGGCCACATGATACTGTGTGGTGGCAACCACAGCTTACTGTGAGGTGCTGCCTACCTGATACTATGTGGTGGCCACCACTGCTTACTGTGGGGCGCTGGCCACCTGATACTGTGTGGTGGCCACCGCTGCTTAATGTGAGGTGCTGGCTACCTTATACTGTGTGGTGGCCACCGCTGCTTACTGTGGGGGGCTGGCCACATGATACTGTGTGGTGGCAACCACAGCTTACTGTGCGGTGCTGCCTACCTGATACTGTGTGGTGGCCACCACTGCTTACTGTGGGGTGCTGGCCACCTGACACAATGTGGCGGCTGCCACTGCTTACTGTGAGGTGCTGGCCACCTGACACTGTGTGGCGGCCACCACTGCCTACTGTGGGGTGCTGGCCACGTGATACTGCGTGACGGCCAATGCTGCTTACTGTGGGGTGCTGTCCACCTGATACTGTGTGGTGGCCACAGTAGCTTACTGTGGGATGCTGGCCACCTGAGACTGTGTGGTGGCCACCGCTGCTTACTGTGAGGTGCTGGCTACCTTATACTGTGTGGTGGCCACCGCTGCCTACAGTGGGGTGCTGCCCACCTGATACTGAGGCGGCCACCACTGCCTACTGTGGGGTGCTGGCCACCTGATACTGTGTGGCGGCCACTGCTGCTTACTGTGGGGTGCTGGCCACCTGATACTGTGTGGTGGCCACCGCTGCTAACTGTGAGGTGCTGGCTACCTTATACTGTGTGGTGGCCACCGCTGCTTACTGTGGGGGGCTGGGGACATGATACTGTGTGGTGGCAACCGCAGCTTACTGTGCGGTGCTGCCTACCTGATACTGTCTGGTGGCCACCGCTGCTTACTGTGGGGTGCTGGCCACCTGACACAATGTGGCGGCTGCCACTGCCTACAGTGGGGTGCTGCCCACCTGATACTGTGTGGCGGCCACCACTGCCTACTGTGGGGTGCTGGCCACCTGATACTGTGTGGCGGCCACTGCTGCTTACTGTGGGGTGGTGGCCACCTGATACTGTGTGGTGGCCACCGCTGCTAACTGTGCGGTGCTGGCTACCTTATACAGTGTGGTGGCCACCGCTGCTTACTGTGGGGTGCTGGCCACCTGACACTGTGTGGCGGCTGCCGCTGCCTACTGTGAGGTGCTGGCCACCTGATACTGAGTGACGGCCACTGCTGCTTACTGTGGGGTGCTGGCCACCTGAAACTGTGTGGTGGCCACCGCTGCTTACTGTGAGGTGCTGGCTACCTTATAATGTGTGGTGGCCACCGCTGCTTACTGTGGGGGGCTGGCCACATGATACTGTGTGGTGGCCACCGCTGCTTACTGTGCGGTGCTGGCTACCTTATACTGTGTGGTGGCCACCGCTGCTTACTGTGGGGGGCTGGCCACATGATACTGTGTGGTGGCAACCACAGCTTACTGTGCGGTGCTGCCTACCTGATACTGTGTGGTGGCCACCACTGCTTACTGTGGGGTGCTGGCCACCTGATACTGTGTGGTGGCCACCGCTGCTTACTGTGAGGTGCTGGCTACCTTATACTGTGTGGTGGCACCCGCAGCTTACTGTGCGGTGCTACCTACCTGATACTGTGTGGTGACCACCGCTGCTTACTGTGAGGAGCTGGCTACCTGATACTGTGTGGTGGCCACAGCTGCTAACTGTGAGGTGCTGGCTACCTTATACTGTGTGGTGGCCACCGCTGCTTACTGAGGGGGTCTGGGGACATGATACTGTGTGTTGGCAACCGCAGCTTACTGTGCGGTGCTGCCTACCTGATACAGTGTGGTGGCCACCAATGCTTACTGTGAGGTGCTGGCTACCTGATACTGTGAGGTGGCCACCGCTGCTAACTGTGCGGTGCTGCCTACATGATACTGTGTGGTGGCCACCGCTGCTTACTGTGGGGGGCTGGCCACATGATACTGTGTGGTGGCAACCACAGCTTACTGTGAGGTGCTGCCTACCTGATACTGTGTGGTGGCCACCACTGCTTACTGTGGGGTGCTGGCTACCTGATACTGTGTGGTGGCCACTGCTGCTTACTGTGAGGTGCTGGCTAACTTATACTGTGTGGTGGCCACCGCTGCTTACTGTGGGGGGCTGGCCACAGGATACTGTGTGGTGGCAACCACAGCTTACTGTGCGGTGCTGCCTACCTGATACTGTGTGGTGGCCACCACTGCTTACTGTGGGGTGCTGGCCACCTGACACTGTGTGGCGGCCACCACTGCCTACTGTGGGGTGCTGGCCACCTGATACTGTGTGACGGCCAATGCTGCTTACTGTGGGGTGCTGGCCACCTGATACTGTGTGGTGGCCACAGTAGCTTACTGTGGGGTGCTGGCCACCTGATTCTGTGTGGTGGCCACCGCTGCTTACTGTGAGGTGCTGGCTACCTTATACTGTGTGGTGGCCACCGCTGCCTACAGTGGGGTGCTGCCCACCTGATACTGTGTGGCGGCCACCGCTGCCTAAAGTGGGGTGCTGCCCACCTGATACTGTGTGGCGGCCACTGCTGCTTACTGTGAGGTGCTGGCCACCTGATACTGTGTGGTGGCCACCGCTGCTTACTGTGAGGTGCTGGCTATCTTATACTGTGTGGTGGCCACCGCTGCTTACTGAGGGGGTCTGGGGACATGATACTGTCTGTCGGCCACCGCAGCTTATTGTGGAGTGCTGGACAGCTGATACTGCGTGGCGGCCGCCGCTGCCTACTGTGGGGAGCTGGCCACCTAATAATGTGTGGTGGCCACCCCTGCGTACTGTGGGGTGCTGGCTACCTTATACTGTGTGGTGGCCACCGCTTCTTACTGTGAGGTGCTGGCCACCTGATACTGTGTGGCGGCCGCTGCTGCTTACTGTCGGGTGCTGGCCACTTGATACTGTGTGGTGGCCACAGCTGCTTACTGTGGGGTGCTGGCCACCTGATACTGTGTGGTGGCCACCGCTGCTTACTGTGAGATGCTGCCTACCTTATATTGTGTGGTGGCTACCGCTGCCTACAGTGGGGTGCTGCCCACGTAATACAGTGTGGCGGCCACCACTGCCTACTCTGGGGTGCTGGCCACTTGATACTGTGTGGCGGCCACTGCTGCTTACTGAGGGGTGCTGGCCACCTGAAACTATGTGGTGGCCACCGCTGCTTACTGTGAGGTGCTGGCTACCTTATACTGTGTGGTAGCCACCGAAGCTTACTGTGGGGTGCTGGCCACATGATACTGTGGGGTGTCAACCGCAGCTTACTGTGAGGTGCTGCCTACCTGATACTGTGTGGTGGCAACCGCTGCTTACTGTGGGGTGCTGTCTACCTTACACTGTTTGGTGGCCACCGCTGCTTACTGTGGGATGCTGGCCACCTGATACTGTGTGGAGGCCACCGCTGTTTACTGTGGGGTGCTTGCTACCAGATACTGTGTGGTGGCCACAGCTGCTTACTGTGGGGTGCTGGCCACCTGATACTGTCTGGTGGCCACCGCTGCTTACTGTGAGGTGCTGGCTACCTTATACTGTGTGGTGGCCACCGCTGCCTACAGTGTGGTGCTTCCCACCTGATACAGTGTGGCGGCCACCACTGCCTACTGTGGGGTGCTGGCCACCTGATACTGTGTGGCGGCCACTGCTGCTTACTGTGGGGTGCTGGCCACCTGAAACTGTGTGGTGGCCACCGCTGCTTACTGTGAGGTGCTGGATACCTTATACTGTGTGGTGGCCACCGCTGCTTACTGTGGGGTGCTGGCCACATGATACTGTGTGGTGGCAACCGCAGCTTACTGTGAGGTGCTGCCTACCTGATACTGTGTGGTGGCAACCGCTGCTTACTGTGGGGTGCTGGCCACCTGAAACTGTGTGGTGGCCACCGCTGCTTACTGTGAGGTGCTGGCTACCTTATACTGTGTGGTGGCCACCGCTGCTTACTGTGGGGTTCTGGCCACCTGACACACTGTGGCGGCTACCACTGCCTACTGTGGGGTGCTCGCCACCTGACACTGTGTGGCGGCTGCCGCTGCCTACTGTGGGTTGCTGGCCACCTGACACTCTGTGGCAGCTGCCACTGCCTAGTGTGGGGTGCTCGCCAATTGAAAGTGTGTGGCGGTTGCCACTGCATACTGTCGGGTGCTGGCCATCTGTTACTGTGTGGTGGCCAACGCTGCTTACTGTGGGGTGCTGGCCACCTGATACTGTGTGGCGGCCGCCGCTGCCTACTGGGGTTGCTGGCCACCTGATACTGTGTGGTGGCCACTGCGGCTTACTGTGGGGTGCTGGCCACCAGATACTGTGTGGTGGCCACCGCTGCTTACTGTGAGGTGCTGGCTACCTTATACTGTGTGGTGGCCACCGCTGCCTACAGTGGGGTGCTGCCCACCTGATACAGTGTGGCGGCCACCACTGCCTACTGTGGGGTGCTGGCCATCAGACACTGTGTGGCGGCTGCCGCTGCCTACTGTAGGGTGCTGGGCACCTAATACAGTGTAGAGGCCACCGCTGCTTACTGTGAGGTGCTGCACACCTGACACTGTCTGCCGGCCACCGCAGCTTATTGTGGAGTGCTGGACAGCTGATACTGCGTGGCGGCCACAGCTGCTTACTGTGGGGTGCTGGCCACCTGATACTGTGTGGTGGCCACCGCTGCTTACTGTGAGATGCTGGCTACCTTATATTGTGTGGTGGCTACCGCTGCCTACAGTTGGGTGCTGCCCACCTGATACAGTGTGGCGGCCACCACTGCCTACTCTGGGGTGCTGGCCACCTGATAATGTGTGGCGGCCACTGCTGCTTACTGTGGGGTGCTGGCCACCTGACACTGTGTGGCGGCTGCTGCTGCCTACTGTAGGGTGCTGGCCACCTAATACTGTGTAGAGGCCACCGCTGCTTACTGTGGGGTGCTGCACACCTGACACTGTCTGCCGGCCACCGCTGCTTACTGTGGGGTGCTGGCCACCTGACACACTGTGGCGGCTACCACTGCCTACTGTGGGGTGCTGGCCACCTGGCACTGTGTGGCGGCCGCCGCTGCCTACTGTGGGGAGCTGGCCACCTAATAATGTGTGGTGGCCACCACTGCGTACTGTGGGGTGCTGTCTACCTTATACTATTTGGTGGCCACCGCTGCTTACTGTGGGATGCTGGCCACCTGGTACTGTGTGGTGGCCACCGCTGTTTACTGTGGGGTGCTTGCTACCAGATACTGTGTGGTGGCCACAGCTGCTTACTGTGGGGTGCTGGCCACCTGATACTGTGTGGTGGCCACCGCTGCCTACAGTGTGGTGCTTCCCACCTGATACAGTGTGGCGGCCACCACTGCCTACTGTGGGGTGCTGGCCACCTGATACTGTGTGGCGGCCACTGCTGCTTACTGTGGGGTGCTGGCCACCTGAAATTGTGTGGTGGCCACCGCTGCTTACTGTGAGGTGCTGGCTACCTTATACTGTGTGGTGGCCACCGCTGCTTACTGTGGGGTGCTGGCCACATGATACTGTGTGGTGGCAACCGCAGTTTACTGTGAGGTGCTGCCTACCTGATACTGTGTGGTGGCAACCGCTGCTTACTGTGGGGTGCTGGCCACCTGAAACTGTGTGGTGGCCACCGCTGCTTACTGTGAGGTGCTGGCTACCTTATACTGTGTGGTGGCCACTGCTGCTTACTGTGGGGTGCTGGCCACCTGACACACTGTGGCAGCTGCCGCTGCCTACTGTGGGGTGCTGGCCACCTGATACTGTTTGTAGGCCACCACTGCCTAGTGTGGGGTTCTCGCCAATTGAAACTGTGTGGCCGTTGCCGCAGCATACTGTCGGGTGCTGGCCACCTGATACTGTGTGGTGGCCAACGCTGCTTACTGTGTGAGCTGGCCACCTTACACTGTGTGGTTGCCACCGCTGGTTAATGTGAGGTGCTGGCTACCTGATACAGTGTGGCGGCTGCCGCTGCCTACTGTAGGGTGCTGGCCACCTAAAACTGTGTGGCGGCCATCACTGCCTACTGTGGGGTGCTGGCCACCTGATACTGTGTGGTGGCCACCGCTGCTTACTGTGGGGTGCTGGCAACCTGACACTGTGTGGCGGCTGCCGCTGCCTACAATAGTGTGCTGGCCACCTGATACTATGTGGGGCCACCACTGCCTATTGAGTGGTGCTGGCCACCTGATACTCTGATGGTGGTCACTGCAGCTTATTGTACGGTGCTGGCGACCTGAAACTGTTTGGCGGCCACTGCTGCTTCCTGTTAGGTGCTGACCACCTGGTACTGTGTGGTGGCCACCGCTGCTTACTGTGGGGAGCTGGCCACCTGATACAGTGTGGCGGCTACCGCTGCCTACTGTAGGGTGCTGGCCACCTAAAACTGTGTGGCGGCCACCACTGCCTACTGTGGGGTGCTGGCCACCTGATACTGTGTGGTGGCCACCGCTGCTTACTGTGAGGTGCTGGCAACCTAATACTGTGTAGTGGCCACAGCTGCTTACTGTGGGGTGCTGGCCACCTGATACTGTGTTGTGGCCTTCGCTGCTTACTGTGAGGTGCTGGCTACCTTATACAGTGTGGTGGCCACCGCTGCTTACTGTGGGATCCTGACCACCTTATACTATGTGGTGGCCACCGCTGCTTACTGTGAGGTGCTGGCTACCTGATACTGTGTGGTGGCCACCGCAGCTTACTGTGGGGTGCTGGCCACCTGACACAGTTTGGCGGCTGCCACTGCCTACAGTGGGGTGCTGGCCACCTGATAATGTGTGGAGGCCAACATTGCCTACTGTGGGGTGCTGGCCACCTGATACTGTGTGGTGGCCACCGCTGCTTACTGGGGGGGGTGTGTGCTGGCCACCAGATAATGTGTGGTTTGCCACCGCTGCTTACTGTGGGGAGCTAGCCACCTGAGACAGTGTGGCGGCCACTGCTGATTACTGTGGGGTGCTTGCCACCTGATACTACATGGTGGCCGCCGCTGCTTACTGTGAGGTGCTGGCTACGTGATACTGTGTGTCGGCCGCCGCTGTCTCCTGTGGGGTGCTTGCCACCTAATGCTTTATGGTGGCCTCCACTGCGTACTGTGGGCGGCCACTGCTGCTTACTCTGGGCTGCTGGCCACTTGATACTGTCTGGTGGCCACCGCTGCCTGCAGTGGGGTGCTGGCCACCTGATATTTCGGGGCAGCCAATGTTGCTATCTGTGGGTAGCTGGCCACCTGATACTGTGTGGCGGTAACAGTTGCTTACTGTCGGGTACTTGCCAGCAGATACTGCGTAGTAAATGCCGCTGCCTACTGTGGGATACTGGCCATCTGTTACTGCATAGCGGCCAACGGATACAGGGTGGCGGCCACCGCTACAAAATGTCGGAAGCTGGCCACCTGATAGTGTGGTGGACACCACTGCCTACTATAGAGTGCTGGCCACCTGATACTGAATGGCATCCATCGATGCTTACTGCGGGTTGCTGGCCACCTGATACTATGTGGTGGCCACCGCTGCTTACTGTGTGGTGCTACCCACCTGATACTGTTTGGTGCCCACCACTGCATACTGTGGGGTGCTGGCCACCTGATACTGTGTGGCGGCCGCCGCTGCCTACTGTGGGGTGCTGGCCACCTGATACTGTGTTGTGGCCACCGCGGCTTACTGTGGGGTGCTGGCCACCTAATACTGTATGGTGGCCACCACTGCTTACTGTCGGGTGCTGGCCACCTGATACTGTGTGGTGGCCCTCGCTGCGTACTGTGAGATACTGGCTACCTTATACTGTGTGGTGGCCACCGCTGCTTACTGTGGGATGCTGGCCACCTCATACTGTGTGAAGGCCACTGCTGCCGGCCGCGGTGGCCGAGGAGACTAAGGCGCTCCAGTCACGGTCTGTGCAGGCCACTACGGTCGGGGGTTCGAATCCCCTCTCGGGCATGGATATTTGTGTCGTCCTAGTTCGTAAGTAGTTCATATGTAGTTTGTAAGTTTAGGGACTGATGACCATGTAGTTAAGTCGCATAAGCTTAACAAACATTGAACATTGAACATTGGCCACCACTGCTTACTGTGAGGCGCTGGCTACCTGATACTGTGTGGTGGCCACCGCAGCTTACTGTGAGGTGCTGGACACCTGATACTGTGTGGTGGCCACTGCTGCCTACTGTAGGGTGCTGGCCACCTGACACTGTGTGGCGGCTGCCACTGCCTACAGTGGGTTGCTGGCCACCTGATACTGTGTGGCGTCCACCATTGCCTACTGTGGGGTGCTGGCCACCTGATACTGTGTGGTTGCCACCGCTGCTTACTGTGGGGTCCTGGCCACCTGATAGTATGTGGTAGCCGCCACTGCTTACTGTGAGTTGCTGGCTACCTGATACTGTGTGGTGGCCACCGCTGCTTACTGTGGGGAGCTGGCCACCTGATACAGTGTGGCGGCTGCCGCTGCCTACTGCGGGGTGCTGACACCTGATACTGTGTGGCGGCCACCACTGCCTAGTGTGGGGTGCTCGTTAATTGAAAGTGTGTGGCGGTTGCTGCTGCATACTGTCGGGTGCTGGCTATCTGTTACTGTGTGGTGGCCACCGATCCTTACTGTGGGGTGCTGGCCACCTGATACTGTGTGGCGGCCGCCGCTGCCTACTGGGGTTGCTGGCCACCTGATACTGTGTGGTGGCCACTGCGGCTTACTGTGGGGTCCTAGCCACATGATACTATATGGTGTCCGCTGCTGCTTACTGTAATGTGCTGGCTACCTGATACTGTGTGGTGGCCACCGCAGCTTACTGTTGGGTGCTGGCCACCTGACACAGTGTGGCGGCTGCCACTGCCTACAGTGGGGTGCTGGCCACCTGATACTGTGTGGAGGCCACCATTGCCTACTGTGGGGTGCTGGCCACCTGATACTGTGTGGTGGCGACCGCTGCTAACTGGGGGGGGGGGGGGGTGCTGGCCACCAGATAATGTGTGGTTTGCCACCGCTGCGTACTGTGTGGTGCTCGCCACCTGACACTGTATGGCGGCCACTGCTGCTTACTCTGGGCTGCTGGCCACTTGATACTGTCTGGTGGCCACCGCTGCCTGCAGTGGGGTGCTGGCCACCTGATATTTCGGGGCAGCCAATGTTGCTATCTGTGGGTAGCTGGCCACCTGATACTGTGTGGCGGTAACAGTTGCTTACTGTGGGGTACTTGCCAGCAGATACTGCGTAGTAAATGCCGCTGCCTACTGTGGGATACTGGCCATCTGTTACTGCATAGCGGCCACCGGATACAGGGTGGAGGCCACCGCTACAAAATGTCGGAAGCTGGCCACCTGAAGGTGTGTTGGACACCACTGCCTACTATAGAGTGCTGGCCACATGATACTGAATGGCATCCATCGTTGCTTACTGTGGATTGCTGGCCACCTGATACTGTGTGGCGGCCACCACTGCCTAGTGTGGGGTGCTCGCCAATTGAAAGTGTGTGGCGGTTGCCGCTGCATACTGTCGGGTGCTGGCTATCTGTTACTGTATGGTGGCCACCGCTCCTTACTGTGGGGTGCTGGCCACCTGATTGTGTGTGGCGGCCGCCGCTGCCTACTGGTGTTGCTGGCCACCTGATACTGTGTGGTGGCCACTGCGGCATAGTGTGGGGTCCTAGCCACATGATACTATATGGTGGCCGCCGCTGCTTACTGTGAGGTGCTAGCTACCTGATACTGTGTGGTGGCCACCGCTGGTTACTGTGGGGTGCTGTCCACGTGACACTGTGTGGCAGCTGCCGCTGCCTACTGTGGTGTGCTGGCCACCTGATACTGTATGGTGGCCACCACTGCTTACTGTGGGGTGCTAGCCACCTGACGCTGTGTGGCGGCTGCCGCTGCCTACTGTGGGGTGCTGGCCACCTGATACTGTGTGTCGGCCACCACTGCCTAGTGTGGGGTTCTCGCCAACTGAAACTGTGTGGCCGTTGCCGCTGCATACTGTCGGGTGCTGGCCACCTGATACTGTGTGGTGGCCACCGTTGCTTACTGTGGGGAGCTCTCCACCTTACACTGTGTGGCGGACATTGCTGCTTACTGTGGGGTGCTGGACACCTGATTCTGTGTGGTGGCTACCGCTGCTTACTGTGGGGAGCTGGCCACCTTACACTGTATGGCGGACATTGCTGCTTACTGTGGGGTGCTGGACACCTGATTCTGTGTGGTGGCTACCGCTGCTTACTGTAAGGTGCTGGCTACCTGATACTGTGTGGTGGCAACCGCTGCTTACTCTCACTTGCTGGCCACCTGGTGGCCACCACTGGCTACTGTGGGGTGCTGGCCACCTGATACTGTGTGGTGGCCACTGCTGCATACTGTGGGGATGCTGGCCACCTGATATCGTGTGGAGGCCACCATTGCCTACTGTGGGGTGCTGGCCACCTGATACTGTGTGGTGGCCACCGCGGCTTACTCTGGGATGCTGGCCACTTGATTCTGTATGGTGGCCACGACTGCTTACTGGGGGTGCTGGCCACCTGACACTGTGTGGCAGCCACTGCTGCTTGCTGTGGGGTGTTGACCACCTGATACTGTGTAGAGGCCTGAACTGCTTACTGTGGGTTGCTGGCCACCTGATACTGTATGGTCGCCACCACTGCTTACTGTGGGGTGCTCGCCAATTGAAACTGTGTGGTGGTTGCCGCTGCATACTGTCGGGTGCTGGCCACCTGATACTGTGTGGTGGCCACCGCTGCTTACTGTGGGGAGCTGGTCACATTACACTGTGTGGCGGACATTGCTGCTTACTGTGGGATGCTGGCCACCTGATACTGTGTGGTGGGCACTGCTGCTTACTGTGGTGTGCTGGCCACCTGACACTCTGTGGCGGCTGCTAATGACTACTGTGGGGTGCTGGCCACCTGATACTGTGTGGCGGCCACCACTGCCTACTGTGGGGTGCTGGCAACCTGATTCTGTGTGGCTGCCACCGCTGCTTACTGCGGGGTGCTGGCCACAAGATACTGTGTGGTGGCCACCGCTGCTTACTATGGGGAGCTAGACACCTCAAACAGTGTGGCAGCCACTGCTGCTTACAGTGGGGTTCTGGCCACATGATACTGTGTGGTGGCAACCGCAGCTTACTGTGAGGTGCTGCCTACCTGATACTGTGTGGTGGCCACCGCTGCTTACTGTGGGGTGCTGGCCACCTGACACTCTGTGGCGGCTGCCACTGCCTACTGTGGGGTGCTGGCCACCTGATACTGTCTGGTGGCCACCGCAGCTTACTGTGGGGTGCTGGCCACCTGATATTGTGTGGTGGCCACCGCAGCTTACTGTGAGGTGCTGGCGACCTGTTACTGTTTGGCGGCCACTGCTGCTTACTGTTAGGTTCTGACCACCTGGTACTGTGTGTTGGCCACCGCTGCTTACTGTGGGGACCTGGCCACCTGATACAGTGTGGTGGCCACCGCTGCTTACTGTGAGGTGCTGGCAACCTAATACTGTGTGGTGGCCACAGCTGCTTACTGTGAAGTGCTGGCTACCTGATACTGTGTGGTGTCCACAGATGCTTATTGTGGGGTGCTGGCCACCTGATACTGTGTGGTGGCCTTGGCTGCTTACTGTGAGGTGCTGGCTACCTAATACAGTGTGGTGGCCACCGCTGCTTTCTGTGGGATGCTGACCACCTTATACTGTGTGGTGGCCACCGCTGCTTACTGTGAGGTGCGGCTACCTGATACTGTGTGGTGGCCACCGCAGCTTACTGTGGGGTGCTGGCCAACTGACACAATGTGGTGGCCTTCGCTGCTTACTGTGAGGTGCTGGCTACCTTATACTGTGTGGTGGCCACCGCTGCTTACTGTGGGATGCTGGCCACCTGATACTGTGTGGTGGCCACCGCTGCTTTCTGTGGGGTGCTGGCCAACTGACACAGTGTGGTGGCCTTCGCTGCTCACTGTGAGGTGCTGGCTACCTTATACAGTGTGGTGGCCACCGTTGCTTTCTGTGGGATGCTGACCACCTTATACTGTGTGGTGGCCACCGCTGCTTACTGTGGGGTGCTGGCAACCTTTTACTGTGTGGTGGCCACCGCTGCATACTGTGAGGTGCTGACTATCTGATACTGTGTGGTCGCCACCGCTGCTTACTGTGGGGTGCTGGCAACCTGACACAGTGTGGCGGCTGCCGCTGCCTACTGTAGTGTGCTGGCCACTTGATACTGTGTGGGGCCACCACTGCCGAGTGGTGCTGGCCACCTGATACTCTGATGGTGGCCACCGCAGCTTACTGTAGTGTGCTGGCGACCTGAAACTGTTTGGCGGCCACTGCTGCTTACTGTTAGGTTCTGACCACCTGGTACTGTGTGTTGGCCACCGCTGCGTACTGTGGGGACCTGGCCACCTGATTCAGTGTGGTGGCCACCGCTGCTTACTGTGAGGCGCTGGCAACCTAATACTGTGTGGTGGCCACAGCTGCTTACTGTGAGGTGATGGCTACCTGATACTGTGTGGTGTCCACAGCTGCTTACTGTGGGTGCTGGCCACCTGATACTGTGTGGTGGCCTTGGCTGCTTACTGTGAGGTGCTGGCTACCTTATTCAGTGTTGTGGCCACCGCTGCTTTCTGTGGGATGCTGACCACCTTATACTGTGTGGTGGCCACCGCTGCTTACTGTGAGGTGCGGCTACCTGATACTGTGTGGTGGCCACCGCAGCTTACTGTGGGGTGCTGGCCAACTGACACAGTGTGGTGGCCTTCGCTGCTTACTGTGAGGTGCTGGCTACCTTATACTGTGTGGTGGCCACCGCTGCTTACTCTGGGATGCTGGCCACCTGATACTGTGTGGTGGCCACCGCTGCTTACTGTGGGGTGCTGGCCAACTGACACAGTGTGGTGGCCTTCGCTGCTTACTGTGAGGTGCTGGCTACCTTATACAGTGTGGTGGCCACCGCTGCTTTCTGTGGGATGCTGACCACCTTATACTGTGTGGTGGCCACCGCTGCTTACTGTGAGGTGCGGCTACCTGATACGGTGTGGTGGCCACCGCAGCTTACTGTGGGGTGCTGGCCAACTGACACAGTGTGGTGGCCTTCGCTGCTTACTGTGAGGTGCTGGCTACCTTATACTGTGTGGTGGCCGCCGCTGTTTACTGTGAGGTGCTGGCCACCTGATACTGTGTGGTGGCCACCGCTGCTTACTGTGGGGTGCTCGCCACCTGACACTGTATGGTGGCTGCTGCTACCTACTGTGATGTGCTGGCCACTTGATACTGTGTGGCGGCCACCACTGCCTACTGTGGGGTGCTGGCCACCTGATACTGTGTGGTGGCCACCGCTGCTTACCGTGGGGTGCTGGCTACCTGATACTGTGTAATGGCCACCGCTGCTTACTGTGGGGTGCTGGCCACCTGACACAGTGTGACTGCTGCTGCTGCCTACTGTAGGGTGCTGCCCACCAGATACTGTGTGGTGGCCACCGCTGCTTACTGTGGGGTGCTGGCAACCTTTTACTGTGTGGTGGCCACCGCTGCATACTGTGAGGTGTTGACTATCTGATACTGTGTGGTCGCCACCGCTGCTTAATTTGGGGTGCTGGCAACCTGACACTGTGTAGCGGCTGCCGCTGCCTATGGTAGTGTGCTGGCCACTTGATACTGTGTGGGGCCACCACTGCCTACTGAGTGGTGCTGGCCACCTGATACTCTGATGTTGGCCACCGCAGCTTACTGTAGTGTGCTGGCGACCTGAAACTGTTTAGCGGCCACTGCTGCTTACTGTTAGGTTTTGACCACCTGGTACTGTGTGTTGGCCACCGCTGCTTACTGTGGGGACCTGCACACCTGATACAGTGTGGTGGCCACCGCTGCTTACTGTGAGGTGCTAACAACCTAATACTGTGTGGTGGCCACAGCTGCTTACTGTGAGGTGCTGGCTACCTGATACTGTGTGGTGGCCACTGCAGCTTACTGTGGGGTGCTGGCCAACTGACACAGTGTGGTGGACTTCGCTGCTTACTGTGAGGTGCTGGCTACCTTATACTGTGTGGTGGCCACCGCTGCTTACTGTGGGATGCTGGCCACCTGATACTGTTTGGTGGCCACCGCTGCTTACTGTGGGGTGCTAGCCAACTGACACAGTGTGGTGGCCTTCGCTGCTTACTGTAAGGTGCTGGCTACCTTATACAGTGTGGTGGCCACCGCTGCTTTTTGTGGGATGCTACCACCTTATACTTTTTGGTGGCCACTGCCGCTTACTGTGAGTTGCGGCTACCTGATACTGTGTGGTGGCCACCGCAGCTTACTGTGGGGTGCTGGCCAACTGACACAGTGTGGTGGCCTTCACTGCTTACTGTGAGGTGCTGGCTACCTTATACTGTGTGGTGGCCACCGCTGCTTACTGTGGGGTGCTGGCCACCTGACACTGTGTGGCGGCTGCCACTGCCTACAGTGGGGTGCTGGCCACCTGATATCGTGTGGAGGCCACCATTGCCTACTGTGGAGTGCTGGCCACCTGATACTGTGTGGTGGCCACCGCTGCTTACTGGGCGGGTGCTGGCCACCAGATACTGTGTGGTGGCCACCGCTGCTTACTTTGGGGAGCTAGCCACCTGAGACAGTGTGGCGGCCACTGCTGCTGACTGTGGGGTGCTGGCCACCTGATTCTATGTAGTGGCCGCCGCTGCTTACTGTGAGGTGCTGGCCACCTGATACTGTGTGGTGGCCACCGCTGCTTACTGTGGGGTGCTCGCCACCTGACACTGTGTGACGGCTGCTGCTACCTACTGTGGTGTGCTGGCCACTTGATACTGTGTGGCGGCCACCACTGCCTACTGTGGGGTGCTGGCCACCTGATACTGTGTGGTGGCCACCGCTGCTTACTGTGAGGTGCTGGCTACCTGATACTGTGTAATAGCCACAGCTGCTTACTGTGGGGTGCTAGTCACCTGACACAGTGTGGCTACTGCTGCTGCCTACTGTAGGGTGCTGCCCACCTGATACTGTGTGGTGGCCACCGCTGCTTACTGTGGGGTGCTGGCAACCTTTTACTGTGTGGTGGCCACCGCTGCATACTGTGAGGTGCTGACTATCTGATACTGTGTGGTCGCCACCGCTGCTTACTGTGGGGTGCTGGCAACCCGACACTGTGTGGCGGCTGCCGCTATCTACGGTAGTGTGCTGGCCACTTGATATTGTGTGGGGCCACCACTGACTACTGAGTGGTGCTGGCCACCTGATACTCTGATGGTGGCCACCGCAGCATACTGTAGTGTGCTGGCGACCTGAAACTGTTTGGCGGCCACTGCTGCTTACTGTTAGGTTCTGACCACCTGGTACTGTGTGTTGGCCACCGCTGCTTACTGTGGGGACCTGGCCACCTGATACAGTGTGGTGGCCACCGCTGCTTACTGTGAGGTGCTGGCAACCTAATACTGTGTGGTGGCCACAGCTGCTTACTGTGAGGTGCTGGCTACCTGATACTGTGTGGTGTCCACAGCTGCTTACTGTGGGGTGCTGGCCACCTGATACTGTGTGGTGGCCTTGGCTGCTTACTGTGAGGTGCTGGCTACCTTATACAGTGTGGTGGCCACCGCTGCTTTCTGTGGGATGCTGACCACCTTATACTGTGTGGTGGCCACCGCTGCTTACTGTGAGGTGCGGCTACCTGATACTGTGTTGTGGCCACCGCAGCTTACTGTAGTGTGCTGGCGACCTGAAACTTTTTGGCGGCCACTGCTGCTTACTGTTAGGTTCTGACCACCTGGTACTGTGTGTTGGCCACCGCTGCTTACTGTGGGGACCTGGACACCTGATACAGTGTGGTGGCCACCGCTGCTTACTGGGAGGTTCCGGCAACCTAATACTGTGTGGTGGCCACAGCTGCTTACTGTGAGATGCGGCTACCTGATACTGTGTGGTGGCCACCGCAGCTTACTGTGGGGTGCTGGTCAACTGACACAGTGTGGAGGACTTCGCTGCTTACTGTGAGGTGCTGGCTACCTTATACTGTGTGGTGGCCACCGCTGCTTACTGTGGGATGCTGGCCACCTGATACTGTGTGGTGGCCACCGCTGCTTACTGTGGGGTGCTGGCCACCTGATTCTATGTAGTGGCCGCCGCTGCTTACTGTGAGGTGCTGGCCACCTGATACTGTGTGGTGGCCACCGCTGCTTACTGTGAGGTGCTGGCTACCTGATACTGTGTAATGGCCACAGCTGCTTACTGTGGGGTGCTGGCCACCTGACACAGTGTGGCTGCTGCTGCTGCCTACTGTAGGGTGCTGCCCACCTGATACTGTGTGGTGGCCACCGCTGCTTACTGTGGGGTGCTGGCAACCTTTTACTGTGTGGTGGCCACCGCTGCATACTGTGAGGTGCTGACTATCTGATACTGTGTGGTCGCCACCGCTGCTTACTGTGGGGTGCTGGCATCCTGACACTGTGTGGCGACTGCCGCTGCCTACGGTAGTGTGCTGGCCACTTGATACTGTGTGGGGCCACCACTGACTACTGAGTGGTGCTGGCCACCTGATACTCTGATGGTGGCCACCGCAGCTTACTGTAGTGTGCTGGCGTCCTGAAACTGTTTGTCGGCCACTGCTGCTTACTGTTAGGTTCTGCCAATCTGGTACTGTGTGTTGGCCACCGCTGCTTACTGTGGGGACCTGGCCACCTGATACAGTGTGGTGGCCTTGGCTGCTTACTGTGAGGTGCTGGCTACCTTATACAGTGTGGTGGCCACCGCTGCTTTCTGTGGGATGCTGACCACCTTATACTGTGTGGTGGTCATCGCTGCTTACTGTGAGGTGCTGGCTACCTTATACTGTGTGGTGGCCACCGCTGCTTCCTGTGAGGTGATGGCAACCTAATACTGTGTGGTGGCCACAGCTGCTTACTGTGAGGTGCTGGCTACCTGATAATGTGTGGTGTCCACAGCTGCTTACTGTGGGGTGCTGGCCACGTGATCCTGTGTGGTGGCCTTGGCTGCTTACTGTGAGGTGCAGGCTACCTTATACAGTGTGGGGGCCACCGCTGCTTTCTGTGGGATGCTGACCACCTTATACTGTGAGGTGGCCTTCGCTGCTTACTGTGAGGTGCTGGCTACCTTATACTGTGTGGTGGCCACCGCTGCTTACTGTGAGGTGCTGGCCACCTGATACTGTGTGGTGGCCGCCGCTGCTTACTGTGGGGTGCTGGCCACCTGACACAGTGTGGCGGCAGCCACTGCCTACAGTGGGGTGCTGGCCACCTGATATCGTGTGGAGGCCACCATTGCCTACTGTGGGGTGCTGGCCACCTGATACTGTGTGGTGGTCACCGCTGCTTACAGGGCGGGTGCTGGCCACCAGATACTGTGTGGTGGCCACCGCTGCTTACTTTGGGGAGCTAGACACCTGAGACAGTGTGGCGGCCACTGCTGCTGACTGTGGGGTGCTGGCCACCTGATTCTATGTAGTGGCCGCCGCTGCTTACTGTGAGGTGCTGGCCACCTGATACTGTGTGGCGGTAACAGTTGCTTACTGTGGGGTACTTCCCAGTAGATATTGCGCAGTAAATGCCGCTGCCGACAGTGGGATTCTGGCCATCTGTTACTGCATAGCGGCACCGGATACATTGTGGCAGCCACCGCTACAAAATGTCGGAAGCTGGCCACCTGATAGTGTGGTGGACACCACTGCCTACTTTGGAGTGCTGGCCACCTGATACTAAATGGCATCCATCGATGCTTACTGTTGGTTGCTGCCCACTTGACACTGTGTGGCTGCCACCGCTGCTTCCTGTGGGGTGCTAGCCACCTGATACTGCATGTCAGCCTCTGTTGCCTACTGCGGGGTGCTGGCCACCTGATACTGCAGGGCGGCTACCGCTCCATACTGTGGGATGCTGGCCACCTGATAGTACATGGCGGACACTGCTGCCTACTGTATGGTGCTAGCCACCTGATACGGTGTGGTGGCCACCGCTGATTACTGTGTGGTGCTACCCACCTGATACTGTGTGGTGCCCACCGCTGCACACTATGAGGTGCTGGCCACCTGATACTGTGTGGCTGCCACCGCTGCCTACTGTGCGGTGCTGGCCACCTGATACTGTGTGGTGGCCACCGCGGCTTACTGTGGGGTGCTGGCCACCTGATACTGTATGGTTGCCACCACTGCTTACTGTGGGGTGCTGGCCACCTGACATTGTGTGGTGGCCACAGCTGCTTACTGTGGGATGCTGGACACCTGATACTGTGTGGTGGCCCTCGCTGCGTACTGTGAGATGCTGGCTACCTTATACAGTGTGGTGGCCACCGCTGCTTACTGTGAGGTGCTGGCTACCTGATACTGTGTGGTGGCCACCGCATCTAACTGTGTGGTGCTGGACACCTGATACTATATGGTGGCCACTGCTGCCTACTGTAGGGTGCTGGGCTCCTGACACTGTGTGGGGGCTTCCACTGCCTACAGTGGGGTGCTGGCCACCAGATACTGTGTGGCGGCCACCATTGCCTACTGTGGGGTGCTGGCCACCTGATACTGTGTCGTGGCCACCGCTGCTTCCTGGGGACAGCTAGCCCCCTGAGACAGTGTGGCGGCCAATGCTGCTTACTGTGGGGTGCTGGCCACTTGATACTCTGTGGTTGCCACCGCTGCTTACTGTGGGGTCCTGGCCACCTGATACTATGTGGTGGCTGCTGCTGCTTACTGTGAGGTGCTGGCTACCTGATACTGTGCGGTGGCCACCGCTGGTTACTTTGGGGTGCTGTCCACGTGACACTGTGTGGCAGCTGCCGCTGCCTACTGTGGTGTGCTGGCCACCTGATACTGTATGGTGGCCACCACTGCTTACTGTGGGGTGCTAGCCACCTGAAGCTGTGTGTCGGCTGCCGCTGCCTACTGTAGGGCGCTGGCCACCTAATACTGTGTAGACGCCACCGCTGCTTACTGTGGGGTGATGCACACCTTTCACAGTCTGCCGGACACCGCAGCTTATTGTGGAGTGCTGGACAGCTGATACTGCGTGGCGGCCGCCGCTGCCTACTGTGGGGAACTGGCCACCTAATACTGTGTGGTGGCCACCACTACATACTGTGGGGTGCTGGCTACCTTCTACTGTGTGGTGGCCACCGCTGCACTGTGGGATGCTGGCCACCTGACTGTGTGGCGGCCACCACTACCTACTGTGGGGTGCTGGCAACTTGATACTGTGTGGTGGCCACCGCTGGTTACAGTGGGGTGCTGGCCACGAGATACTGTGTGGTGGCCCTCGCTGCGTACTGTGAGATGCTGGCTACATTATACTGTGTGGTGGCCACCGCTGCTTACTGTGGGATGCTGGCCACCTGATACTGTGAGGTGGCCACCGCTACTTACTGTGAGGTGCTGGCTACCTGATACTGTGTGGTGGCCACCGCATCTTACTGTGGGGTGCTGGACACCTGATACTATGTGGTGGCCACTGCTGCCTACTGTAGGGTGCTGGGCACCTGACACTGTGTGGCGGCTTCCACTGCCTACAGTGGGGTGCTGGCCACCTGATACTGTGTGGCGGCCACCATTGCCTAATGTGGGGAGCTGGCCACCTGATACTCTGTCTTGGCCAACGCTGCTTCCTGGGGGCAGCTAGCCACCTGAGACAGTGTGGGGGCCAATGCTGCTTACTGTGGGGTGCAGGCCACCTGATACTCTGTGGTTGCCACCGCTGCTTACTGTGGGTTCTGGCCACCTGATACTATGTGGTGGCCGCCGCTGCTTACTGTGAGGTGCTGGCTACCAGATACTGTGTGGTGGCCACCGCTGGTTACTTTGGGGTGCTCTCCAAGTGACACTGTGTGGCAGTTGCCGCTGCCTACTGTTGTGTGCTGGACACCTGATACTGTATGGTGGCTACCATTGCTTACTGTGGGGTGCTAGCCACCTGAAGCTGTGTGTCGGCTGCCACTGCCTACTGTGGGGTGCTGGCCACCTAATACTGTGTAGACGCCACCGCTGCTTACTGTGGGGTGCTGCACACCTGACACTGTCTGCCGCCCACCGCAGCTTATTGTGGAGTGCTGGACAGCTGATACTGCGTGGCAGCCGCTGGTGCCTACTGTGGGGAGCTGGCCACCAAATACTGTGTGGTGGCCACCACTGCATACTGTGGGGTACTGGCTACCTTCTACTGTGTGGTGGCCACCGCTGCACTGTGGGATGCTGGCCACCTGATACTGTGTGTTGGCCACCGCTGCTTTCTGTGGGGTACTTGCTACCTGATACTGTGTTGTGGGCACTGCTGCTTACTATGGGGTGCTGGCCACCTGACACTGTGTGGCGGCTGCCAATGACTACTGTGGGGTGCTGGACACCTGACACTGTGTGGCGGCCACCACTGCCTACTGTTGTGTGCTGGCAACCTGATACTGTGTGGTGGCCACCGCTGGTTACTGAGGGGTGCTGGCCACCAGATACTGTGTGGTGGCCACCGCTGCTTACTGTGGGGATCTAGCCACATGAGACAGTGTGGCGGGCACTGCTGCTTACTGTGGGATGCTGGCCACCTGATACTGTGTTGTGGCCACCGCTGCTTACTGTGGGGTACTTGCTACCTGATACTGTGTTGTGGGCACTGCTGCATACTTTGGTGTGCTGGCCACCTGACACTGTGTGGCGGCTGCCAATGACTGCTGTGGGGTGCTGGACACCTGATACTGTGTGGCGGCCACCACTGCCTACTGTGGGGTGCTGGCCACCTGATACTGTATGGTGGCCACCGCTGCTTTCTGTGAGGTGCTGGCTACCTGATTCTGTGTTATGGCCACTGCTGCTTACTATGGGGTGCTGGCCACCTGACACAGTGTGGCTGCTGCCGCTGCCTACTGTAGGGTGCAGGCCACCTGATACTGTGTGGCGGCCACCACTGCCTACTGTGGGGTGCTAGCCACCTGATACTGTGTGGTGGCCACCGCTGCTTACTGTAGGGTGCTGGCAACCTTTTACTGTGTGGTGGCCACCGCTGCTTATTGTGAGGTGCTGACTATCTGATACTGTGTGGTCGCCACCGCTGCTTACTGTGGGGTGCTGGCGACCTGAAACTGTTTGGCGGCCACTGTTGCTTACTGTTAGGTGCTGACTACCTGATACTGTATGGTGGCCACCGCAGCTTACTGTGGGGTGCTGGCCACCTGACACATTGTGGTGGCCACAGCTGCTTAATCTGGGGTGCTGGACACCTAATACTGTGTGGTGGCATTCACTGCTTACTGTGAGGTGCTGGCTACCTTATACTGTGTGGTGGCCACCGCTGCTTACGGTGAGATGCTGGCCACCTGATACTGTGTGGTGGACAGCGCTGCTTACTGTGTGGTGCTACCCACCTGATACTGTGTGGTGCCCACTGCTGCAAACTGTAGGTTGCTGGCCACCTGATACTGTGAGGAGGCCACCGCGGCTTATTGTGGGGTGCTGGCCACCTGAAACTGTATGGTGACCACCACTTCTTACTGTGGGCGTGCTAGCCACCTGACGCTGTGTCGCGGCTGCCGCTGCCTGCTGTGGGTGCTGGCCACCTGATACTGTGTGGCGGCCACCACTGCCTAGTGTGGGGTGCTTGCCAATTGAAACTGTGTTGCGGCTGCCGCTACCTACTGTGGTGTGCTGGCCACCTGATACTTTGTGGAGGCCAATACTGCCTACTGCCTACCTGATACTGTATGGTGGCCACCGCTGCTTTCTGTGAGGTGCTGGCTACCTGATACTGTGATATGGCCACCGCTGCTTACTGCGGGGTGCAGCCCACCTGATACTGTGTGGTGGCCACTACTGCTTACTGTGTGGTGCTACCCACCTGATACAGTGTTAGTGCCCATTGCTGCTTACTGTGGGGTGCTGGCCACCTGATACTGTGTGGCGGCCACCGCTGTCTACTGTGGGGTGCTGGCCACCTGATACTGTATGGTGGCCACGACTGCTTACTGAGGGTGCTGGCCACCTGACACTGTGTTGCAGCAACTGCTGCTTATTGTGTGTTGTTGGCCACCTGATACTGTGTAGAGGCCCGAGCTGCTTAATGTGGGTGTCTGGCCACTTGATACTCTATGGTGGCCACCGCTGCTATGGGGTGCTGGACACCTATTAGTGTGTGGATGGCCACCGCTGCTTACTGTGGGGTGCTGGCCACCTCACACTGTGACAGCTGCCGCTGCCTACTGTGGGGTGCTGCCCACCTAATACTGTGTAGAGGCCACCGCTGCTTACTGTGGGATGATGGCCACCTGATACTCGGTGCTGGCCACCGCTGCCTACTGTTGGGTCCTGGCCACCTGATACTATGTGGTGGCTGCCGCTGCTTTCTGTGAGGTGCTGGCTATCTGATACTGTGTGGTGGCCACCGCTGGTTACTGTGGGGTGCTGTCCACGTGACATTGTGTGGCAGCTGCCACGGCATACTGTGGTGTGCTGGCCACCTGATACTCGGTGCTGGCCACCGCTGCCTACTGTTGGGTCCTGGCCACCTGATACTATGTGGTGGTTGCCGCTGCATACTGTCGCGTGCTGGCCACCTGATACTGTGTGGTGCCCACCACTGCTTACTGTGGGATGCTGGCCACCTGATACTGTGTGGTGGCCACCGTTGCTTACTGTGGGACTCTGGCTACATGATACTGTGTGGTGGCCACCGCTGCTTACAGTGGGGTGCTGGCCCCCTGACACTGGGTGGCGGCTGCCACTGCCTAATGTGGTGTGCTGGCCACCTGATACTCTGTGCTGCCCACTGCTGCTTTCTGTGGGGAGCAGGCCACCTGATACTGTGTGGCGGCCGCCGCTGCCTACTGTGGGGTGCTGGCCACCTGATACTGAGTGGTGGCCTCCGAGGCTTAGTGTAGGGTGCTGGCCACCTGACACTGTGTGGTGGCTGCCGCTGCCTTCTGTGGGGTTCTGTCCACCTAATACTGTGTAGAGGCCACCGCTGCATACTGTGGGATGCTGGCCACCTGATACAGTGTGGTGGCAACCGCTGCTTACTGTGGGGTGCTGGCTACCTGATACTGTGTGGTGGGCACCGCTGCTTACTGTGGGGTGCTGGCCACCTGACACTGTGTGGTGGCTGCCACTGACTACTGTGGGGTGCTGGCCACCTGGTACTGTGTGGCGGCCACCACTGTCTACTGTGGGGTGCTGGCCACCTGATACTGTGTGGTGACCACCACTGCTTACTGTGGGGTGCTGGACACCAGATACGGTGTGGTGGCTACCGGTGCTTACTGTGGGGATCTAGCCATGAGACAGTTTGGCGGCCACTGCAGCTTACTGTGGGGTGCTGGCTACTTGATACACTGTGGTGGCCACTGCTGCTTACTGTGGGGTGCTGGCCACCTGATACTAAGTGGCGGCCGCCGCTGCTTACGCTGAGATGCTGGCTATCTGATACGGTGTGGTGGCCACCGCTGCTTACAGTGGGAGCTGGCGACCTTACACTGTGTGGCGGACATTGCTGCTAACTGTGGGGTGCTTGCCACCTGATACTGTGTGGCGGCCACCACTGTCTACTGTGGGGTGCTGGACACCTGATACTGTGTGGTGACCACCGATGCTTACTGTGGGGTGCTGGACACCAGATACAGTGTGGTGGCCACCGGTCCTTACTGTGGGGAGCTAGTCACATGAGACAGTGTGGCGGCCACTGCTGCTTACTGTGGGGTGCTGGCTACTTGATACTCTGTGGTGGCCACTGCTGCATACTGTGGGGTGCTGGCCACCTGATACTATGTGGTGGCCGCCGCTGCTTACGCTGAGATGCTGGCTATCTGATACAGTGTGGTGGCCACCGCTGCTTACAGTGGGAGCTGGCCACCTTACACTGTGTGGCGGACATTGCTGCTTACTGTGGGGTGCTGGACACCTGATACTCTGTGGTGTCCACCGCAGCCTACTGTGGGGTGCTGGCCACCTGACACAGTGTGGCGGCCACAGCTGCTTACTCTGTGGTGCTGGACACCTGATACTGTGTGGTGACCACCGATGCTTACTGTGGGGTGCTGGACACCAGATACAGTGTGGTGGCCACCGGTCCTTACTGTGGGGAGCTAGTCACATGAGACAGTGTGGCGGCCACTGCTGCTTACTGTGGGGTGCTGGCTACTTGATACTCTGTGGTGGCCACTGCTGCATACTGTGGGGTGCTGGCCACCTGATACTATGTGGTGGCCGCCGCTGCTTACGCTGAGATGCTGGCTATCTGATACAGTGTGGTGGCCACCGCTGCTTACAGTGGGAGCTGGCCACCTTACACTGTGTGGCGGACATTGCTGCTTACTGTGGGGTGCTGGACACCTGATACTCTGTGGTGTCCACCGCAGCTTACTGTGGGGTGCTGGCCACCTGACACAGTGTGGTGGCCACAGCTGCTTACTCTGGGGTGCTGGACACGTGATACTGTGTAGTGGCCTTCACTGCTTACTGTGAGCTGCTGGCTACCTTATACTGTGTGGTGGCCACCGCTGCTTACGGTGGGATGCTGGCCACCTGATACTGTGTGGTGGCCACCGCTGCTTACTGTGGTGTGCTGGCCACCTGACTCTGTGTGGCGGCTGCCACCGCCTACAGTGGGGTGCTGGCCACCAGATACTGTGTGGAGGCCACCATTGCCTACTGTGGGTTGCTGGCCACCTGATACTGTGTGGTGGCCACCGCTGCTTACTGTGGGAGCTGGCCACCTTACACTGTGTGGCGGACATTGCTGCTTACTGTGGGGTGCTGGACACCTGATACTCTGTGGTGTCCACCGCAGCTTACTGTGGGGTGCTGGCCACCTGACACAGTGTGGTGGCCACAGCTGCTTACTCTGGGGTGCTGGACACCTGATACTGTGTAGTGGCCTTCACTGCTTACTGTGAGCTGCTGGCTACCTTATACTGTGTGGTGGCCACCGCTGCTTACGGTGGGATGCTGGCCACCTGATACTGTGTGGTGGCCACCGCTGCTTACTGTGGTGTGCTGGCCACCTGACACTGTGTGGCGGCTGCCACCGCCTACAGTGGGGTGCTGGCCACCAGATACTGTGTGGAGGCCACCATTGCCTACTGTGGGTTGCTGGCCACCTGATACTGTGTGGTGGCCACCGCTGCTTACTGTGGTGTGCTGGCCACCTGACTCTGTGTGGCGGCTGCCACCGCCTACAGTGGGGTGCTGGCCACCAGATACTGTGTGGAGGCCACCATTGCCTACTGTGGGTTGCTGGCCACCTGATACTGTGTGGTGGCCACCGCTGCTTACTGTGGGAGCTGGCCACCTTACACTGTGTGGCGGACATTGCTGCTTACTGTGGGGTGCTGGACACCTGATACTCTGTGGTGTCCACCGCAGCTTACTGTGGGGTGCTGGCCACCTGACACAGTGTGGTGGCCACAGCTGCTTACTCTGGGGTGCTGGACACCTGATACTGTGTAGTGGCCTTCACTGCTTACTGTGAGCTGCTGGCTACCTTATACTGTGTGGTGGCCACCGCTGCTTACGGTGGGATGCTGGCCACCTGATACTGTGTGGTGGCCACCGCTGCTTACTGTGGTGTGCTGGCCACCTGACACTGTGTGGCGGCTGCCACCGCCTACAGTGGGGTGCTGGCCACCAGATACTGTGTGGAGGCTACCATTGCCTACTGTGGGTTGCTGGCCACCTGATACTGTGTGGTGGCCACCGCTGCTTACTGTGGTGTGCTGGCCACCTGACTCTGTGTGGCGGCTGCCACCGCCTACAGTGGGGTGCTGGCCACCAGATACTGTGTGGAGGCCACCGTTGCCTACTGTGGGTTGCTGGCCACCTGATACTGTGTGGTGGCCACCGCTGCTTACTGTGGGAGCTGGCCACCTTACACTGTGTGGCGGACATTGCTGCTTACTGTGGGGTGCTGGACACCTGATACTCTGTGGTGTCCACCGCAGCTTACTGTGGGGTGCTGGCCACCTGACACAGTGTGGTGGCCACAGCTGCTTACTCTGGGGTGCTGGACACCTGATACTGTGTAGTGGCCTTCACTGCTTACTGTGAGCTGCTGGCTACCTTATACTGTGTGGTGGCCACCGCTGCTTACGGTGGGATGCTGGCCACCTGATACTGTGTGGTGGCCACCGCTGCTTACTGTGGTGTGCTGGCCACCTGACACTGTGTGGCGGCTGCCACCGCCTACAGTGGGGTGCTGGCCACCAGATACTGTGTGGAGGCCACCATTGCCTACTGTGGGTTGCTGGCCACCTGATACTGTGTGGTGGCCACCGCTGCTTACTGTGGGAGCTGGCCACCTTACACTGTGTGGCGGACATTGCTGCTTACTGTGGGGTGCTGGACACCTGATACTCTGTGGTGTCCACCGCAGCTTACTGTGGGGTGCTGGCCACCTGACACAGTGTGGTGGCCACAGCTGCTTACTCTGGGGTGCTGGACACCTGATACTGTGTAGTGGCCTTCACTGCTTACTGTGAGCTGCTGGCTACCTTATACTGTGTGGTGGCCACCGCTGCTTACGGTGGGATGCTGGCCACTGTGTGATACTGTGTGGTGGCCACCGCTGCTTACTGTGGTGTGCTGGCCACCTGACTCTGTGTGGCGGCTGCCACCGCCTACAGTGGGGTGCTGGCCACCAGATACTGTGTGGAGGCCACCATTGCCTACTGTGGGTTGCTGGCCACCTGATACTGTGTGGTGGCCACCGCTGCTTACTGTGGGAGCTGGCCACCTTACACTGTGTGGCGGACATTGCTGCTTACTGTGGGGTGCTGGACACCTGATACTCTGTGGTGTCCACCGCAGCTTACTGTGGGGTGCTGGCCACCTGACACAGTGTGGTGGCCACCGCTGCTTACGGTGGGATGCTGGCCACCTGATACTGTGTGGTGGCCGCCGCTGCTTACTGTGGTGTGCTGGCCACCTGACTCTGTGTGGCGGCTGCCACTGCCTACAGTGGGGTGCTGGCCACCAGATACTGTGTGGAGGCCACCATTGCCTACTGTGGGTTGCTGGCCATCTGATACTGTGTGGTGGCCACCGCTGCTTACTGGGGGGAGGGCTGGCCACCAGATACAGTGTGGTGGCCACCGCTGTTTACTGTGGGGTGCTGGCCACCTGATACTCTGTGGTGGCCTCTGCTGCTTACTGTGGGGTCCTGGCAACCTGATTCTGTGTGGTGGCTTCCTCTGCTTACTGTAAGATGCTGGCTACCTGATACTGTGTGGTGGCAACCACTGCTTACTCTCACTTGCTGTCCACCTGACACTGTGTGGCTGCCACCACTGCCTACTGTGGGGTGATGGCCACCTGAGACAGTGTGGTGGCCACCAGTGCTTACTGTGGGGAGCTAGTCACATGAGACAGTGTGGCGGCCACTGCTGCTTACTGTGGGGTGCTGGCTACTTGATACTCTGTGGTGGCCACTGCTGCATACTGTGGGGTGCTGGCCACCAGATACTATGTGGTGGCCGCCGCTGCTTACGCTGAGATGCTGGCTATCTGATACTGTGTGGTGGCTACCGCTGCTTACTGTGGGAGCTGGCCACCTTACACTGTGTGGCGGACATTGCTGCTTACTGTGGGGTGCTGGACACCTGATACTCTGTGGTGTCCACCGCAGCTTACTGTGGGGTGCTGGCCACCTGACACAGTGTGGTGGCCACAGCTGCTTACTCTGGGGTGCTGGACACCTGATACTGTGTAGTGGCCTTCACTGCTTACTGTGAGTTGCTGGCTACCTTATACTGTGTGGTGGCCACCGCTGCTTACGGTGGGATGCTGGCCACCTGATACTGTATGGTGGCCACCGCTGCTTACTGTGGTGTGCTGGCCACCTGATTCTGTGTGGTGGCTTCCGTTGCTTACTGTAAGATGCTGGCTACCTTATACTGTGTGGTGGCAACCACGGCTTACTCTCACTTGCTGGCCACCTGACACTGTGTGGCTGCCACCACTGCCTACTGTGGGGTGATGGCCACCTGATACAGTGTGGTGGCCACTGCTGCTTACTGTGTGGTGCTACCCACCTGATACAGTGTGGTGCCCATTGCTGCTTACTGTGGGGTGTTGGTCACCTGATACTGTGTAGAGGCCCGAGCTGCTTACTGTGGGTGTCTGGCCACTTGATATGCTATGGTGGCCACCGCTGCTGTGGGGTGCTGGGCACCTATTACTGTGTGGATGGCCACCGCTGCTTAATGTGGTGTGCTGGCCACATCTCACTGTGACGGCTGCCGCTGCCTACTGTGGGGTGCTGTCCACCTAATACTTTGTAGAGGCCACCGCTGCTTAATGTGGGATGCTGGCCACCTGATACTCGGTGGTGGCCACCGCTGGTTACTGTGGGGTCCTGGCCACCTGATACTATGTGGTGGCCGCCGATGCTTACTGTGAGGTGCTGGCTATCTGATACTGTGTGGTGGCCAACGCTGGTTACTGTAAGGTGCTGTCCACGTGACACTGTGTGGCAGCTGCCGCTGCCCACTGTGGTGTGCTGGCCACCTGATACTGTATGGTGGCCACCACTGCTTACAGTGGGGTGCTCGCCAATTGAAACCTGGTGGTGGTTGCCGCTGCATACTGTCGCGTGCTGGCCACTTGATACTGTGTGGTGCCCACCGCTGCTTACTGTGGGATGCTGGCCACCTGATACTGTGTGGTGGCCACCGCTGCTTACTGTGGGATTCTGGCTACATGATACTGTGTGGTGGCAACCGCTGCTTACAGTGGGGTGCTGGCCACCTGATACGGGGTGGCGGCTGCCACTGCCTACTGTGGGGTGCTGGCCACCTGATACTGTGTGGTGCCCACTGCTGCTTTCTGTGGGGTGCAGGCCACCTGATACTGTGTGGCGGCCGCCGCTGCCTACTGTGGGGTGCTGGCCACCTGATACTGTGTGGTGGCCACCGCGGCTTAGTGTGGGGTGCTGGCCACCTGACACTGTGTGGCGGCTGCCGCTGCCTACTGTGGAGTGCTGTCCACCTAATACTGTGTAGAGGCCACCGCTGCTTACTGTGGGATGCTGGCCACCTGATACTGTGTGGTGGCCACCGCTGCTTACTGTGGGGTGCTGGCTACCTGATACTGTGTGGTGGGCACCGCTGTATACTGTGGGGTGCTGGACACCTGAAACTGTGTGGCCGCCACTGCTCCTTACTGTGGGCTGCTGGCTACTTGATACTCTGTGGTGGCCACTGCTGCTTACTGTGGGGTGCTTGCCACCTGATACTATGTGGTGGCCTCCGCTGCTTACGCTGAGATGCTGGTTATCTGATACTGTGTGGTGGCCACTGCTGCTTACTGTGGGAGCTGGCCACCTTACACTGTGTGGCGGACATTGCTGCTTACTGTGGGTGCTGGCCACCTGATACTGTGTGGTGGCCTTCGCTGCTTACTGTGAGGTGCTTGCTACCTTATTCTGTGTGGTTGTCACCGCTGCTTACTGTGGGATGCTGGCCACCTGATACAGTGTGGTGGCCAACGCTGCTTACTGTGTGGTGCTGGCTACCTGATACTGTGTTGTGGCCACCGCTGCTTACTGTGGGGTGCTGGCCACGTGACACTGTATGGCGGTTGCCACTGCCTATTGTGGGGTGCTGGCCACATGATACTGTTTGGCGGCCACCACTGCCTACTGTGGGGTGTTGGACACCTGATACTGTGTGGTGGCCACCGCTGCTTACTCTGTGGTGCTACCCACCTGATACTGTGTGGTGCCCACCGCTGCTTACTGTGGGGTGCTAGCCATTGTGTGGCGGCCGCCGCTGCCTACTGTGTGGTGCTGGCCACCTGATACAGTGTGGTGGCCACCGCGGCTTACTGTGGGGTGCTGGCCACCTAAAACTGTATGGTGGCCACCACTGCTGTGGGGTGCTGGCTACCTATTACTGTGTGGATGGCCACCGCTGCTTACTGTGGGGTGCTGGCCACCTGACACTGTGTGGCGGTTGCCGCTGCCTACTGTGGGGTGCTGGCCACCTAATACTGTGTAGAGGCCACCGCTTTTTATTGTGGGGTGCTGCACACCTGACACTGTCTGCCGGCCACCGCAGCTTATTTTAGAGTGCTGGACAGCTCATACTGCGTGGTGGCCGCCGCTGCCTACTGTGTGGAGCTGACCACCTAATACTGTGTGGTGGCCACCACTGCATACTGTGGGGAGCTGGCCACCTTATACTGTGTGGTGGCCTTCGCTGCTTACTGTGAGGTGCTGGCTACCTTATACTGTGTGGTGGCCACCGCTGCTTACTGTGGGATGCTGTCCACCTGATACTGTGTAGTGGCCACCGCTGCTTACTGTGGGGTGCTTGCTACCTGATACTGTCTGGTGGGCACCGCTGCTTACTGTGGGGTGCTGGCCACCTGACACTCTGTGGCGGCTGCCAATGACTACTATGGGGTGCTGGCCAGCTCATACTGTGTGGCGGCCACCACTGCTGACTGTGGGGTGCTGCCCACCTGGTACTGTGTGGTGGTCACTGCTGCCTACTGTGGGGTGCTTGCCACCTGGTACTGTGTGGTGGCCACCGCTGCTTACTGTGGGGTGATGGCCACCAGATACTGAGTGGTGGCCACCGCTGCTTCCTGTGGGGAGCTAGCCACCTGAGACAGTGTGGCGGCCACTGCTGGTTACTGTGGGGTGCTGGCCACCTGATAATCTGTGGTGGCCACCGCTGGTTACTGTATGGTGCTGGCCACCTGATACATTGTTGCAGCCACCACTGCCTACTGTGGGGTGCTGGCCACGTGATACTGTGTGGTAGCCACCGCTGCTTACTGTGGGGTGCTAGCAACCTGATACTGTGTGGTGGCCACCGCTGCTTACTGTAAGGTGCTGGCTACCTGATACTGTGTGGTGACCATCGCTGCTTACTATTGGGTGCTGGCCACCAGACACTGTGTGGCGGCTGCCGCTGCCTACTGTGGTGTGCTGGCCACCTGATACTGTGTGGCGGACACCACTGCCTACTGTGTGGTGCTGGCCACCTGCTACTGTGTGACGGCCACCACTGCCTACTGTCGGGTGCTGGCCACCTGTTACTGTGTGGTGGCCACCGCTGCTTACAGTGCGTTGCAAGCCACCTGATACTGTGTGGTGGCCACCGCTGCTTACTGTGAGGTGCTGGCTACCTGATACTGTGTGGTGGCCACCACTGCTTACAGTGGGGTGCAGGGCACCTGACACTGCGTGGCGGGTGCCGCTGCCTACTGTGGTGTGCTGGCCACCTGACACTGTGTGGCGGCCATTGCTGCTAACTGTGAGGTGCTGGCTACCTGATAGTGTGTGGTGCCAACCGCTGCTTACTCACGCGTACTGGCCACCTATACTATGTGGCAGCCACCACTGATTACTGTGGGGTGCTGACCACCTGATTCTGCATGGCGACCACCGCTGCTTATTGTGTGGTGCTGGCCACCTCATACTGTGTGGAGGCCACCACTGCCTACTGTGGGGTGCTGGCCACATGATACTGTGTGGTGGCCACCGCTGCTTACTGTGAGGTGCTGGCTACCTGATACTGTGTGGTGGCCAACGCTGCTTACTGTGGGGTGCTGGCCACCTGACACTGTGTGGCGGATGCCGCTGTCTACAGTGGTGTGCTGGCCAACGAATACAGTGTGGCGGCCACCACTGCCTACGGTGGGGTGCTGGCCACCTGATACTGTGTGGTGGGCACCGCTGCTTACTGTGAGGTTCTGGCTATCTGATACTGTGTGGTGGCCAGCACTAATTACTGTGGGGTGCTGGCCACCTGATACTGTTTGGTGGCCACCGCTGCTGTGGGGTGCTGAGCACCTGATACTGTGGGGTGGCCACCACTGCTTACTGTGGGGTGCTAGCCACCTAAAACTGTGTGGCGGCTGCCGCTGCCTACTGTGGGATGCTGGCCACCTGATACTGTGTGGCGGCCGCCGCTGCTTACTGTGGGCTGCTGGCCACCTGATACTGTATGTTGGCCACCGCTGCCTGCAGTGGGGAGTTGGCCACCTGATATTGTGGGGCAACCACTGTTGCTATCTATTGGTAGCTGGCCACCTGATAGTGTGTGGCAGAAACAGTTTCTTACTGTGGGATACTGGCCAGCCTTATACTGCGTAGTAAATGCCGCTGCCTACTGTGGGATACTGGCCATCTGTTACTGCAAAGCGGCCACCGCTACTTACTTTGTGGTGCTGGCCACCGGATACATTGTGGCGGCCACCGCTACTTACTGTCGGAAGCTGGCCACCTGATACTGTGTGGTGGACACCACTGCTTACTGTGGAGTGCTGGCCAGCCGATACTGAATGGCAGCCATCGATGCCTACTGTGGGTTGCTGGCCACCTGATACTGTGTGGCGGCCACCGCTGCTTCCTGTGGGATGTAAGCCACCTGATACTGCGTGTAAGCCGCAGTTGCCTACTGCGGGGTGCTGGCCACTTGATACTGCATGGCGACCACCGCTACATACTGTGGGGTGCTGGCCACCTGATAGTACATGGCAGACACAGCTGTTTAGTGTGGGGTGCTGGCTACCTGATATTGTTTGGCGGCAACCACTGATTACTGTGGGGTGCTGGCCACCTGATTGAGCGTGGAAGCCACCGCTGCTTAGTGTGTGGTGCTGGCCACCTCATACTGTGTTGCAGCCACCACTGCCTACTGTGGGGTGCTGGCCACCTGATTCTGCGTGGCGGCCACCACTGCTTACTGTGTGGTGCTGGCTAGATGATACTGTGTGGCGGCCACCACTGCCTACTGTGGGGTGCTGGCCACATGATACTGTGTGGTGGCCACCTTTGCATACTGTGAGGTGCTGGCTACCTGATACTGTGTGGCGGCCACCACTGCCTACTGTGGGGTGCTGGCCACCTGATACTGTGTGGTGGCCACTGCTGCTTACTGTGAGGTGCTGGCTACCTGATACTGTGTGGTGGCCACCGCTGCTTACTGTGGGGTGCTGGACACCTGACACTGTTTGCGGCTGCTGCTGCCTACTGTAGGGTGCTGGTCACCTGATAATGTGTGGCGGCAACCACTGCCTGCAGTGGGGTGTTGGCCACCTGATATTATGGGGCAACCACTGTTGCTATCTGTTGGTAGCTGGCCACCTGATACTGTGTGGCGGAAACAGTATCTTACTGTGGGGTACTGGCCAGCCTTATACTGCGTAGTAAATGCCGCTGCCTACTGTGGGATACTGGCCATCTGTTACGGCATAGAGGCCACCGCTACTTACTTTGTGGTGCTGGCCATCGGATACATTGTGGCGGCCACCGCTACTTACTGTCGGAAGCTGGCCACCTGATACTGTGTGGTGGACACCACTCTTTACTGTGGAGTGCTGGCCAGCTGATACTGAATGGCAGCCATCGATGCCTACTGTGTGTTGCTGGCCACCTGACACTGTGTAGCGGCTACCGCTGCTTCCTGTGGGATGTAAGCCATTTGATACTGCGTGGCAACCGCAGTTGCCTACTGCGGGGTGCTGGCCACCTGATACTGCATGGCAGCTACCTCTCCATACTGTGGGGTGCTGGCCACCTGATAGTAAATGGCAGACACAGCTGTTTAGTGTGGGGTGCTGGCTACCTGATATTGTGTGGCGGCAACCACTGATTACTGTGGGGTGCTGGCCACCTGATTCTGCGTGGCAGCCACCGCTGCTTAGTGTGTGGTGCTGGGCACCTGATACTGTGTTGCAGCCAACACTGCCTACTGTGGGGTGCTGGCCATCTGATGCTGTGTGGTAGCCACCGCTGCTTACTGTGGGGTGCTAGCCACCTGACACTGTGTGGTGGCCATCGCTGCTTACTATATGGTGCTGGCCACCTGACACTGTGTGGCGGCTGCCGCTGCCTAGTGTGTTGTTCTAGCCACCTGATACTGTGTGGCGGCCACCACTGCCTACTGTGGGGTGCTGGCCACCTGATACTGTGTGGTGGCCACTGCAGCTTACTGTGAGGTTCTGGCTACCTGATACTGTGTGGTGGCCATCGCTGCTTACTGTGGGGTGCTGGACACCTGACACTGTTGGCGGCTGCTGCTGCCTACTGTAGGGTGCTGGTCACCTGATAATGTGTGGCGTCCACCACTTCCTACTGTCGGGTGCTGACCACCTGTTACTGTTTGGTGGCCACGACTGCTTACTGTGCACTGCTAGCCACCTGATACTGTGTGGTGGCCGCCACTGCTTACTGTGAGGTGCTGGCTACCTGATACTGTGTGGTGGCCACCACTGCTTACTTTGAGGTGCAGGCCACCTGACACTGCGTGGCGGCCATTGCTGCTTACTTTGAGGTGCTGGCTACCTGATACTGTGTGGTAGCAACCGCTGCTTACTCTCGCGTACTGTCCACCTGACACTGTGTGGCAGCCACCACTGCCTACTGTGGGGTGCTGGCCACCTGACACTGTGTGGCGGCCACCGCTGCTTCCTGTGGGATGCTAGCCACCTGATACTGCGTGGCAGCCGCTGTTGCCTACTGCGGGGTGCTGGCTACCTGATACTGTGTGGCGGCCACCAATGATTACTGTGGGGTGCTGGCCACCTGATTCTGCGTGGCGACCACCGCTGCTTACTGTGTGGTGCTGGCCACCTCATACTGTGTGGCGGCCACCACTGTCTACTGTAGGGTGCTGGCCACCTGATACTGTGTGGTGGCCACCGCTGCTTACTGTGAGGTGCTGGCTACCTGACACTGTGTGGTGGCCACCGCTGCTTACTATGGGGTGCTGGCCACCTGACACTGTGGGGTGGCCACCGCTGCTTACTGTGGGGAGCAGGCCACCTGACACTGCGTGGCGGCCATTGCTGCTTACTTTGAGGTGCTGGCTACCTGATACTGTGTGGTAGCAACCGCTGCTTACTCTCGCGTACTGTCCACCTGACACTGTGTGGCAGCCACCACTGCCTACTGTGGGGTGCTGGCCACCTGACACTGTGTGGCAGCCACCGCTGCTTCCTGTGGGATGCTAGCCACCTGATACTGCGTGGCAGCCGCTGTTGCCTACTGCGGGGTGCTGGCTACCTGATACTGTGTGGCGGCCACCAATGATTACTGTGGGGTGCTGGCCACCTGATTCTGCGTGGCGACCACCGCTGCTTACTGTGTGGTGCTGGCCACCTCATACTGTGTGGCGGCCACCACTGCCTACTGTAGGGTGCTGGCCACCTGATGCTGTGTGGTGGCCACCGCTGCTTACTGTGAGGTGCTGGCTACCTGACACTGTGTGTTGGCCACCGCTGATTACTATGGGGTGCTGGCCACCTGACACTGTGGGGTGGCCACCGCTGCTTACTGTGGGGTGCAGGCCACCTGACACTGTGTGGCGGCTGCCGCTGCCTACTGTAGTGTGCTGACCAACTGACACTGTGTGGCGGCCATTGCTGCTTACTGCGGGGTGCTGGACACCTGATTCTGTGTGGTGGCCACCGTTGCTTACTGTGCGGTGCTGACCACCTGATACTGTGTGGTGGCTACCGCTGCTTACAGAGAGGTGCTGGCTACATGATACTGTGTGGTGGCCACCACTGCTTACTGTGGGGTGCAGGCCACCTGACACTGTGTGGCGGCTGCCGCTGCCTACTGTAGTGTGCTGGCCAACTGACACTGTGTGGCGGCCACCACTGCCTACTGTGGGGTGCTGGCCACCCGATAGTGTGTGGTGGCCACCACTGCTTACTGTGGGGTGCAGGCCACCTGACACTGTGTGGCGGCTGCCGCTGCCTACTGTAGTGTGCTGGCCAACTGACACTGTGTGGCGGCCACCACTGCTTACTGTGGGGTGCTGGACACCTTATGCTGTGTGGTGGCCACCGCTTCTGACTGTGGGGTGCTAGCCACCTTTTACTGTGTAGAGGCCACCGTTGCTTACTGTGGGGTGCTGGCCACCTGATACTGTTTCGTGGCCACCGCTGCTGTGGGGTGCTGGCCACCTGATACTTTGTTGTGGCCACCGCTGCTTACTGTGGGGAGCTGCCCACCTGACACTGTGTGGCGGCTGCCGCTGCCTACTGTGGGGTGCTGGCCACCTCGTATTTTGGGGCTGATGCTATCTGTGGGTAGCTGGCCACCTGATACTGTGTGGCGGAAACAGTTGCTTACTGTGGGGTACTGGTCACCTGATACTGAGTGGTGGCCACCGCTGCTTACTGTGAGGTGCTGGCCACTTGATACTGTGTGGCAGCCACCGCTAACTACAGTGGGTGCTGTCCACCTGATACTGTGTGGCGGCCAACGCTGCTTACTGTGGGGTGCTGGCCACCTGATTCTGCGTGGCGGCCACCACTGCTTACTGTGTGGTGCTGGCTAGATGATACTGTGTGGCGGCCACCACTGCCTACTGTGGGGTGCTGGCCACATGATACTGTGTGGTGGCCACCGTTGCATACTGTGAGGTGCTGGCTACCTGATACTGTGTGGCGGCCACCACTGCCTACTGTGGGGTGCTGGCCACCTGATACTGTGTGGTGGCCACTGCTGCTTACTGTGAGGTGCTGGCTACCTGATACTGTGTGGTGGCCACCGCTGCTTACTGTGGGGTGCTGGACACCTGTCACTGTTTGCGGCTGCTGCTGCCTACTGTAGGGTGCTGATCACCTGATAATGTGTGGCGGCAACCACTGCCTGCAGTGGGGTGTTGGCCACCTGATATTATGGGGCAACCACTGTTGCTATCTGTTGGTAGCTGGCCACCTGATACTGTGTGGCGGAAACAGTTTCTTACTGTGGGGTACTGGCCAGCCTTATACTGCGTAGTAAATGCCGCTGCCTACTGTGGGATACTGGCCATCTGTTACTGCATAGAGGCCACCGCTACTTACTTTGTGGTGCTGGCCATCGGATACATTGTGGCGGCCACCGCTACTTACTGTCGGAAGCTGGCCACCTGATACTGTGTGGTGGACACCACTCTTTACTGTGGAGTGCTGGCCAGCTGATACTGAATGGCAGCCATCGATGCCTACTGTGGGTTGCTGGCCACCTGACACTGTGTGGCGGCCACCCCTGCTTCCTGTGGGATGTAAGCCATTTGATACTGCGTGGCAACTGCAGTTGCCTACTGCGGGGTGCTGGCCACCTGATACAGCATGGCAGCTACCTCTCCATACTGTGGGGTGCTGGCCACCTGATAGTAAATGGCAGACACAGCTGTTTAGTGTGGGGTGCTGGCTACCTGATATTGTGTGGCGGCAACCACTGATTACTGTGGGGTGCTGGCCACCTGATTCTGCGTGGCAGCCACCGCTGCTTAGTGTGTGGTGCTGGGCACCTGATACTGTGCTGCAGCCAACACTGCCTACTGTGGGGTGCTGGCCACATGATACTGTGTGGTAGCCACCGCTGCTTACTGTGGGGTGCTAGCCACCTGACACTGTCTGGTGGCCATCGCTGCTTACTATATGGTGCTGGCCACCTGACACTGTGTGGCGGCTGCCGCTGCCTACTGTATTGTTCTAGCCACCTGATACTGTGTGGCGGCCACCACTGCCTACTGTGGGGTGCTGGCCACCTGATACTGTGTAGTGGCCACTGCTGCTTACTGTGAGGTGCTGGCTACCTGATACTGTGTGGTGGCCATCGCTGCTTACTGTGGGGTGCTGGACACCTGACACTGTTGGCGGCTGCTGCTGCCTACTGTAGGGTGCTTGTCACCTGATAATGTGTGGTGCCCACCACTGCCTACTGTCGGGTGCAGATCACCTGTTACTGTTTGGTGGCCACCACTGCTTACTGTGGGGTGCAGGCCACCTGACACTGCGTGGCGGCCATTGCTGCTTACTGTGAGGTGCTGGCTACCTGATACTGTGTGGTAGCAACCGCTGCTTACTCTCGCGTACTGTCCACCTGACACTGTGTGGCAGCCACCACTGCCTACTGTGGGGTGCTGGCCACCTGACACTGTGTGGCAGCCACCGCTGCTTCCTGTGGGATGCTAGCCACCTGATACTGCGTGGCAGCCGCTGTTGCCTACTGCTGGGTGCTGGCTACCTGATACTGTGTGGCGGCCACCAATGATTACTGTGGGGTGCTGACCACCTGATTCTGCGTGGCGACCACCGCTGCTTACTGTGTGGTGCTGGCCACCTCATACTGTGTGGCGGCCACCACTGCCTACTGTAGGGTGCTGGCCACCTGATACTGTGTGGTGGCCACCGCTGCTTACTGTGAGGTGCTGGCTACCTGACACTGTGTGGTGGCCACCGCTGCTTACTATGGGGTGCTGGCCACCTGACACTGTGGGGTGGCCACCGCTGCTTACTGTGGGGTGCAGGCCACCTGACACTGTGTGGCGGCTGCCGCTGCCTACTGTAGTGTGCTGGCCAACTGACACTGTCTGGCGGCCATCGCTGCCTGCAGTGGGTAGCTGGCCACCTGATAATGTGTGGCGGAAACAGTTGCTTACTGTGGGGTACTGGCCAGCTGATACTGTTTAGTAAATGCCGCTGCCTACTGTAGGATCCTGGCCATCTGTTACTGCATAGCGGCCACCGCTGATTACTTTATGGTGCTGGCCACATGATACATTGTGGCGGCCATCGCACCTTACTGTCGGAAGCTGGCCACCTGACACTGTGTGGCGGACACCACTGCTTACAGTTGGGTGCTGGCTACCTGATACTGAATGGCAGCCATCGATGCTTACTGTGGGTTGCTGAACAACCGACACTGTGTGGCGGCCACCACTGCCTACAGTGGGGTGCTGGCCACCTGATACTGCGTGGCAGGCAACGCTGCTTACTGTGGGATACTGGTCACCTGATACTACGTGGTGGCCACCTATGCCTACTGTAGGATGCTGGCCATCTGTTACTGCGTAGCGGCCACCGCTGCTTACTGTGGGGTGGTAGCCACCTGATACTGCATGGCGGCCACCGCTGCTTACTCTGGGGTGCTGGCCACCTGATACTGTGTGGCAGCCACCGCTGCTTACCGTGGGGTGATGGCCACCTGATAATGCATGGCAGCCACCGAAGCTTACTAAGGGGTGCTGGTCAACTGATACTTTGAGGCGGCCACAGCTGCTTACTGTGGCGTGCTGGCCACCTGATACTTTGTGGCCGCCACCGCTGCTTACTGTGGGTTGCTGGCCACCTGATACTGCATATCGGCCACCGCTGCTTACTGTGCGGTGCTGGCCACCTGATACAGTGTGGCGGCCACAGCTGCTTACAGTGGGGTGCTGGCCTCTTGATTCTGTGATGCAGCCACCACTGTTAATTGTGGGATGCTGGCCACCTGAAACAGTGTGGCGGCTACCGCTGCCTGCAGTATGGTGCTGGCCACCTGATAAATTGTAGCGGCCACTGCTACTTACTGCAGGGTGCTGGCCACCGGATACAGTGTAGCGCCCACTGCTTCTTACTGAGGGGTCTGGCCACCTTTTACTGTGTGGCGGCCACCGTTGCTTACCGTGGGGTGCAGGCCTCCTGAGACTGTGTTGCGGCCACCGCTGCTTATTGTTGGGTACTGGCCACCTGATACAGCGTGGCGGTCACCGCTTCTTACTGAGGTTCTGGCCACGTGATACTGTGTAGCGGCCACCGCTGCTTACTGTGGGATGCTGGCCACCTGATAATGCGTGGCAGCCACCGCTGCTTACTGTGGGGTGCTAGCCACCTGATATTATGTGGCCTCCACCGCTGCTTGCTGTGCAGTCCTGGCCAACAAATACTGTGAGGCAGCCACCGCTGCTGACTGTGCGATGCTAGCCACCTAATACTGTGTTGCAGCCACCACTGCCTACTGTGAAGTGCTGGACACCTAATGCTACATGGCGGCCACTGCTGCTTTCTGTGGGATGCTGGCCACATGATACTGTGTGGAGGCCAACGCTTCTCACCATAGGGTGCTGGCCACCATATACTGTGTGGCGGCCACCGCTGCTAACTGTGGGGTGCTGGCCACCTGATACTGCATAGCGGCCACCGCTGCTTACTGTGAGGTGCTGGCCACCTGATATTACGTGGCCACAACCGCTGCTTACTGTGGAGTGCTGGCCAACTGATACTGTGAGGTGCCCACATTTGCTTACAGTGGGGTGCTGGATACCTGATACTCCGTGGCTGCCACCGCTGCTTACTGTGGGGCGCTGGACACCTGATACTGTGATGTGGCAACCGCTGCTTACTGTGGGGTGCTGGCCATCTGTTACTGCAAAGCGGCCACCGCTGCTTGCTGTTGGATGCTGGCCTCGTGATACTGTGTGGCGGACACTGCTGCTTATTGTGGGCTGATGGCCACCTGATACTGCATAGCAGCTACTGACGCTTACTATAGGATACTGGCAACTTGATACTGCATGGTGGCCTTCGCTGCCTACTGTGGGGTACTGGCTACCTAATAGCGTGTGGCGGCCACAGCTTCTTCTTGTGGGAAGCTGGCCACCTGACACTGCGTGGCGGCCACCACTGTTTATTGTGGGGTGCTGGTCACTTGATACTATGAGGCGGCCACCGGTGCTTACTATGGTGTGCTGGCCACCTAATACAGTGTGACGGCGACCACTGCCTACAGTGGGGTGCTGGCCACCTGTTACTGCATGGCGGCCACTGCTGCCTACTATGGCTAGCTGGCCACCTGATACTGCGTGGCAGTCACCGCTTCTTAATGTGTGGTGCTGGCTACCTGATACTGCGTAGTGGCGGCTGGTGCATACTGTGGGATGCTGGCCATCTATTACTCCGTGTCAGCCACCACTGCTTTTTGTAGGGTCAGGCCACCTAATACTTTGTGGCAGCTAACGCTGCTTACTGTAGGATGCTGGTCACCTGATACTGCACGGTAGCTGTCGATGCTTACTGTGGGATGCTGGCCACCTGATACTACATGGCGGACACCACTGCTTCCTGTTGGATGTCGGCCACCTGATACTGCATGGTAGCTGCCGTTGCCTACAGTGGGCTGCTTGCCACCTGATGTGGCAGTCACCGTTACTTGCTGTGGTGTCTGGGGACCTAATACTGCGTGGCGGCTACCGCTGCTTACTGTGGGGTGCAGACCACGTGATAATGCGTGGCAGCCACCGGTGCTTACTGTGGGGTGCTGGCCACCTGATACTGCATGGCAGCCATCGTTGCTTACTGTGGGGTGCTGGGCACCTGATACTGCCTGGCGGCCACCACTGCTTACTGTAGGGAGCTTCCCACCTGATGCTGCGTGGCAGCCATCGCTGCTTACTGTGGGGTGCTGGCCACCTGATATTGCATGGTGGCCACCGCAGCTTACTGTGGTGTGCTGGCCACCCGATACTGCATGGCAGCCACCGCTGCTTACTGTGGGGTGCTGGCCAACTGACATTACATGGCGACAACCGCTGCTTACTGTGGAGTGCTGGCCAACTGTTACTGTCAGGCGCCCACAGTCGGTTACAGTGGGGTGCTGGCCACCTGATATAGCGTGGTGGCCACCGCAGCTTACTGGCCACCTGATACTGCGTTGCTGCCACCAATGCTTACTGTGGGGTGCTGGCCACCTGATATTACGTGGTGGCTGCCGCTGCCTACGTGGGATGCTGGCCATCTGTTACTGAGTAGTGGCCACCGCCGTTTACAGTGGGGTGCTGGACACCTGATACTTTATGGCGGCCACCGCATTTTACTATGGGGTGCTGGCCACCTGATACTGTGTGGCGGCCACTGCCGCTTATTGTGAAGTGCTGGCCACCTGATACTGCATGGCAGCCACCACCGCTGCTTACTGTGGGGGGCTGGCAACCTGATACTGCAGGGCGGCCACCACGGCTTACTGTGAGGTGCTGGCCAGCTGATACTGTGTGGCGTCAACCACTGCTTACTGTGTGGTTCTTGCCACGTGATACTGCGTGGCGGCCACCTCTGCTTACATTGGTGTGCTGGCCACCAGATACTGTGTGGTGGTCACCGCTGCTTACTGTGGGGTTCTGGCGACCTGATACTGCATGGCGGCCACGGCTGCTTACTGTGGGATGCTGGACACTTGATACTGCATGGATGCCACCGCTGCTTATTGTGGGGTGCTGGCCACCTGGTACTGTGTGGCGTCAACCACTGCTTACTGTGTGGTTCTTCCACATGATACTGCGTGGCGTCCACCTCTTCTTACATTGGTGTGCTAGCCACCTGATACTGCGTGGCACCCACTGCTGCTTAGTGTGTGGTGCTGGCCACCTGAAACTGCGTGGCGGCCATCGCTGCTTACAGTGGGATGCTGGCCATTTGATACTGCGTGGCGGCCACCGCTACTTTCTGTGGGGTGCTGGCCTCCTGAAACTGCGTGGCGGCCTCCGCTGCTTACTGTGTGCTGCTGGCCACCTGATACTGAATGGCGGCCGCCGCTGCTTACTGTTGGGTGCTGCCCACCTGATACTGTGTGGCGGCCACCGCTGCTCACTGTGTGGTGCTGGCCACCTGATACTTTGTGGTGCCACCGCTGCTTACTGTGGTTGCTGGCCACCTGAAACTGAGATTCGCCCACCGCTGCTTACTGTGGGGTACTGGCCACCTGATACTGCATGGAGGCCACCGCTGCATACTGTGGGGTGCTGGCCACCTGATACTGCGTGGCAGCCACCGCTGCTTTCTGTAGGGTGCTTGCCACGTGATACAGCATGGCGGCCAGCGCTGCTTACTGTGGGGTGCTGCCCACCTTATACTGCATGGCGGCCACCGCTGCTTACTGTGGTGTGCAGGCCACCTGATACTGTGTGGCGGCCACCGTTGCTTACTGTGTGGTGCTGGCCACCTAATACCACGTGGCAGCCCCGTTTCTTACAGTGGGGTGCTGGTCACCTGATACTGCTCCGCTGCTTACTGTGGGGTGCTGGCCTCCTGATGCTGCGTGACAGCCACCGCTACTTACTGAGAGGTTCTGGCCACCTGATACTGCGTGGCGGCCACCGCTGTTCACTGTGTCGTGCTGGCCACCAGATACTTTGTGGCGGCCACTGCTGCTTACTGTGTGTGCTGGCCACCTGATACTGAGATGCGGCCACCGCTGCTTACTGTGGGGTACTGGCTACCTGATACTGCATGGCGGCCACCGCTGCATACTGTGGGGTGCTGGCCACCTGATACTGCGTGGCAGCCATCGCTGCTTTCTGTAGGGTGCTTGCCACCTGATACAGCATGGCGGCCAGCGCTGCTTACTTTTGGGTGCTGCCCACCTTATACTGCATGGCTGCCACCGTTGCTTACTGTGGGGTGCTGGCCACCTGATATTGAATGGCGGCCACCGCTGCTTACTGTGGTGTGCTGGCACCTGATACTGTGTGGCGGCCACCGTTGCTTACTGTGGGGTACTGGCCACCTGATACCACTTGGCAGCCAGCGTTTCTTACTGTGTGGTGCTGGTCACCTGATACTGCACCGTTGCTTACTGTGGGGTGCTGGCCACCTGATACTGCGTGTCTCCCACCGCTACTTACTGAGGGGTTCTGGCCACTAGATAATGCGTGGCGGCCACTGCTGCTAACTGTGGGGTGCTGGCCACCTGATATTGTGTGTCGGCCACCGTTGCTTACTGTGGGGTGCTTTCACCTTATATTGTTTTGCGGCCACCGCTGCTTACTGTGGTGTGCTGGCCACCTGATACTGTGTTGCGGCCAGCGTTGCTTTCTATGGTGTGCTGGCCACCTATTACCACGTGGCAGCCAGCGTTGTTTACTGTGGGGTCCTGGCCAGCTGATACTGCGTTGCGGGCACCGCTGATCACTGTGTCGTGCTGGCCACCTGATACTTTGTGGCGGCCACTGCTGCTTACTCTGTGTGCTGGCCACCTGATACTGAGATGCGGCCACCGCTGCTTACTGTGGGGTACTGGCCGCCTAATAGTGAATGGCGGCCACCGCTGCATACTGTGGGGTGCTGGCCTCCTGAAACTGCGTGGCGGCCTCCGCTGCTTACTGTGTGCTGCTGGCCACCTGATACTGAATGGCGGCCGCCGCTGCTTACTGTTGGGTGCTGCCCACCTGATACTGTGTGGCGGCCACCGCTGCTCATTGTGTGGTGCTGGCCACCTGATACTTTGTGGTGCCACCGCTGCTTACTGTGGTTGCTGGCCACCTGATACTGAGATGCGCCCACCGCTGCTTACTGTGGGGTACTGGCCACCTGATACTGCATGGAGGCCACCGCTGCATACTGTGGGGTGCTGGCCACCTGATACTGCGTGGCAGCCACCGCTGCTTTCTGTAGGGTGCTTGCCACCTGATACAGCATGGCGGCCAGCGCTGCTTACTGTGGGGTGCTGCCCACCTTATACTGCATGTCGGCCACCGCTGCTTACTGTGGTGTGCTGGCCACCTGATACTGTGTGGCGGCCACCGTTGCTTACTGTGTGGTGCTGGGCACCTAATACCACGTGGCAGCCACCGTTTCTTACTGTGGGGTGCTGGTCACCTGATACTGCTCCGCTGCTTACTGTGGGGTGCTGGCCTCCTGATGCTGCGTGACAGCCACCGCTACTTACTGAGAGGTTCTGGCCACCTGATACTGCGTGGCGGCCACCGCTGCTCACTGTGTCGTGCTGGCCACCAGATACTTTGTGGCGGCCACTGCTGCTTACTGTGTGTGCTGGCCACCTGATACTGAGATGCGGCCACCGCTGCTTACTGTGGGGTACTGGCCACCTGATACTGCATGGCGGCCACCGCTGCATACTGTGGGGTGCTGGCCACCTGATACTGCATGGCAGCCATCGCTGCTTTCTGTAGGGTGCTTGCCACCTGAGACAGCATGGCGGCCAGCGCTGCTTACTTTTGGGTGCTGCCCACCTTATACTGCATGGCTGCCACCGTTGCTTACTGTGGGGTGCTGGCCACCTGATATTGAATGGCGGCCACCGCTGCTTACTGTGGTGTGCTGGCCACCTGATACTGTGTGGCGGCCACCGTTGCTTACTGTGGGGTGCTGGCCACCTGATACCACTTGGCAGCCAGCGTTTCTTACTGTGTGGTGCTGGTCACCTGATACTGCACCGTTGCTTACTGTGGGGTGCTGGCCACCTGATACTGCGTATCTCCCACCGCTACTTACTGAGGGGTTCTGGCCACTAGATAATGCGTGGCGGCCACTGCTGCTAACTGTGGGGTGCTGGCCACCTGATATTGTGTGTCGGCCACCGTTGCTTACTGTGGGGTGCTTTCACCTTATATTGTTTTGCGGCCACCGCTGCTTACTGTGGTGTGCTGGCCACCGTATACTGTGTTGCGGCCAGCGTTGCTTTCTATGGTGTGCTGGCCACCTATTACCACGTGGCAGCCAGCGTTGTTTACTGTGGGGTCCTGGCCAGCTGATACTGCGTTGCGGCCACCGCTGATCACTGTGTCGTGCTGGCCACCTGATACTTTGTGGCGGCCACTGCTGCTTACTGTGTGTGCTGGCCACCTGATACTGAGATGCGGCCACCGCTGCTTACTGTGGGGTACTGGCCGCCTAATAGTGAATGGCGGCCACCGGTGCATACTGTGGGGTGCTGGCCTCCTGAAACTGCATGGCGGCCTCCGCTGCTTACTGTGTGGTGCTGGCCACCTGATACTGAATGGCGGCCGCCGCTGCTTACTGTTGGGTGCTGCCCACCTGATACTGTGTGGGGGCCACCGCTGCTCACTGTGTGGTGCTGGCCACCTGATACTTTGTGGTGCCACCGCTGCTTACTGTGGTTGCTGGCCACCTGATACTGAGATGCGCCCACCGCTGCTTACTGTGGGGTACTGGCCACCTGATACTGCATGGAGGCCACCGCTGCATACTGTGGGGTGCTGGCCACCTGATACTGCGTGGCAGCCACCGCTGCTTTCTGTAGGGTGCTTGCCACCTGATACAGCATGGCGGCCAGCGCTGCTTACTGTGGGGTGCTGCCCACCTTATACTGCATGTCGGCCACCGCTGCTTACTGTGGTGTGCTGGCCACCTGATACTGTGTGGCGGCCACCGTTGCTTACTGTGTGGTGCTGGGCACCTAATACCACGTGGCAGCCACCGTTTCTTACTGTGGGGTGCTGGTCACCTGATACTGCTCCGCTGCTTACTGTGGGGTGCTGGCCTCCTGATGCTGCGTGACAGCCACCGCTACTTACTGAGAGGTTCTGGCCACCTGATACTGCGTGGCGGCCACCGCTGCTCACTGTGTCGTGCTGGCCACCAGGTACTTTGTGGCGGCCAGTGCTGCTTACTGTGTGTGCTGGCCACCTGATACTGAGATGCGGCCACCGCTGCTTACTGTGGGGTACTGGCCACCTGATACTGCATGGCGGCCACCGCTGCATACTGTGGGGTGCTGGCCACCTGATACTGCGTGGCAGCCATCGCTGCTTTCTGTAGGGTGCTTGCCACCTGAGACAGCATGGCGGCCAGCGCTGCTTACTTTTGGGTGCTGCCCACCTTATACTGCATGGCTGCCACCGTTGCTTACTGTGGGGTGCTGGCCACCTGATATTGAATGGCGGCCACCGCTGCTTACTGTGGTGTGCTGGCCACCTGATACTGTTTGGCGGCCACCGTTGCTTACTGTGGGGTGCTGGCCACCTGATACCACGTGGCAGCCAGCGTTTCTTACTGTGTGGTGCTGGTCACCTGATACTGCACCGCTGCTTACTGTGGGGTGCTGGCCACCTGATACTGCGTGTCTCCCACCGCTACTTACTGAGGGGTTCTGGCCACTAGATAATGCGTGGCGGCCACTGCTGCTAACTGTGGGGTGCTGGCCACCTGATATTGTGTGTCGGCCACCGTTGCTTACTGTGGGGTGCTTTCACCTTATATTGTTTTGCGGCCACCGCTGCTTACTGTGGTGTGCTGGCCACCTGATACTGTGTTGCGGCCAGCGTTGCTTTCTATGGTGTGCTGGCCACCTATTACCACGTGGCAGCCTGCGTTGTTTACTGTGGGGTCCTGGCCAGCTGATACTGCATTGCGGCCACCGCTGCTCACTGTGTCGTGCTGGCCACCTGATACTTTGTGGCGGCCACTGCTGCTTACTGTGTGTGCTGGCCACCTGATACTGAGATGCGGCCACCGCTGCTTACTGTGGGGTACTGGCCACCTGATACTGCATGGCGGCCACCGCTGCATACTGTGGGGTGCTGGCCACCTGATACTGCGTGGCAGCCACCGCTGCTTTCTGTAGGGTGCTTGCCACCTGATACAGCATGGCGGCCAGCGCTGCTTACTTTTGGGTGCTGCCCACCTTATACTGCATGGCTGCCACCGTTGCTTACTGTGGGGTGCTGGCCACCTGATATTGAATGGCGGCCACCGCTGCTTACTGTGGTGTGCTGGCCACCTGATACTGTGTGGCGGCCACCGTTGCTTACTGTGGGGTGCTGGCCACCTGATACCACGTGGCAGCCAGCGTTTCTTACTGTGTGGTGCTGGTCACCTGATACTGCACCGCTGCTTACTGTGGGGTGCTGGCCACCTGATACTGCGTGTCTCCCACCGCTACTTACTGAGGGGTTCTGGCCACTAGATAATGCGTGGCGGCCACTGCTGCTAACTGTGGGGTGCTGGCCACCTGATATTGTGTGTCGGCCACCGTTGCTTACTGTGGGGTGCTTTCACCTTATATTGTTTTGCGGCCACCGCTGCTTACTGTGGTGTGCTGGCCACCTGATACTGTGTTGCGGCCAGCGTTGCTTTCTATGGTGTGCTGGCCACCTATTACCACGTGGCAGCCAGCGTTGTTTACTGTGGGGTCCTGGCCAGCTGATACTGCGTTGCGGCCACCGATGCTTACTGTGGTGTGCTGGCCACCTGATACTGAATGGCAGCCACCGCTGCTTACTGTGGGGTGTTGGCCACCTGATACTGCGTGGCAGCCATCGTTGCTTACCGTGGGGTGCTGGGCACCTGATACTGCGTGGTGGCAACCGCTGCTTTCTGTGGGGTGCTGGGGTGCTGGATAAACATTATTATGGTTGTTGTTCTTGTTGTGGCCTTTAGTCCGCAGGCTGGTTTGATGAAGCTGTTCATACTACCCTGTCCTGTGCAAGTATCTTTATGTGACAATACGTTTGGTAACCTAAATCGTCTCGAACCTGCTTACTGTATTCGACCCTCGGTCTCCCTCTACGATTTTTACGCCACACACTTCCTTCTGATGATAAGTTGACAATTCCTTGATGTCTCAGAATGTGCTCAACCAGTCTATCCCTTCTCTTAGTCGGGATATCCCAGAAACTCCTTTTCTCCCCATTTCGGTTAAGCACCTCCTCATTAGATACGTGATCTAGCCATCTAATTTTTTTCATTCGTCTGTAGCACCACATTTCAAAAGCTTCTTTCATCTTTTTCTCTGAACTCCTTATTTTCCACGTTTCAATCCCATCCAATGCTACACAACAAACAAATGTTTTCAAAAAGGATTTACTTACATTTAAATTAATATTGCATAGTAACACGTTTCGCTTCTTTAGTCACGCTTTTCTTGCCATACCCATTCTGCATTTTATATCTTCTCTACATCGGCCATCATAAGTTATCTTTCTACCCAGATAACAAAACTGTTGTGGCGTTAAGTAAGCGTCACACACCACACGTAACAGATCGATCGTTCATAAGGCAGCGATCGACCGAAAGCCAATCGCAAGCAGATGCCGCGCATCCAGGAGGGAGTAAGCGAAGATTCGCACCCTCTACAAGCTGCTATACCAAGGCCGACATACGTCTGGACGGCCCGTCAGCTACCCGTCAGTTACTCGTCAGAACTCAGACAGCTACTAGTCAGTTACTAGGAAGTACGGCTACGAACGTAGCAGTCACTAGGTCTCAGCGCAGCTAGCATCATACGGAAGACACTGCGAGAAGCAAGAAAAGAGAAGACACAGCAATATGTTCTAAAGTTAAGTATCGTTGTATCTTCAGTCAATAAATCTTGTAATACTAATCTCTATACCAATGTTTTAGCTGGCCATCGATTCCTGCACCGGTGCCATTCCTGACTAATTAACTGGGACGAGTACTCAACAAAGAATGATACAACTCAAGAAAGAATGATACACCAAATGAGGACGAGTAACAACAAAACTCATCCACTACTTTTATTGTTTCACTGGTTTATATGCCCGTGCTTCGCAACAGTTGTTAAAGAGCGACCTGTGTATATCATGGTTTTTTAGGGTTCCGGACCTAGGTCACCCAAAACAGAATCCTTGTTGGATCGCTCTGTCACTAAACTCAGTTTTCCTAGCAAAGATGTCAGATTTAAGTAGAAGTCACTGTCGGAAACGATGAATGTTCATAAAAATTTCAATAAAAAAGTGAAATTAATTTAGTTCCATATTCCGGAACGATGTAAATTCAATGTTAGGTTGTGTTAATATAGTTAAGACTGCGCTGTGTAATTGTCTGTGTGGCATAAACTTCTGAACACTTCTATCGTTGAGATGAGAAATAGTAATAATAATAACTGCGCCACGTATTGTTTCTGTGGTGGAGTACTAAACTGTTTATCTCTCAGATTAAGTGTATGCTGAACTATTAGAGTGTTACAGTGTTGCCCTGGGGACAATGTAGTATTCTGTATTGTAACGATACTGCTGGCCCCCTCATCTCAATGTTATCGTACGATACCGTCTGCCTGGTCCTCTCATGTCAATGTCATCCTACGATACCGCCTGCGTTGGATCCGGAATCGTGTTGTTCAGTTGTGATATATATTGCGTGTGAAGTTGAAAATGATATAGCCAGCCTAGGAATCAGTGTAGGACAGTGCTTCGGTGATACTGTGATTAAAACAAGTGATAGATTTCATTAATTAAGAGATTCATATATTTTATTTCAGACAGTTCTATAAACAATACTTGCGTCATTGTATGTTATTTCAAGACTTAAACAGACGAATTGTAAAATCTTTTGTAAAAAACAAAAAGAAATGAAAATTAATAGCTTTGTATGTATGTTAAGCTCATAAAAAAGTTGTGTAGACCAGCTAATTGTGTAATTAATGATGTACTCGAGATTTGAATATTGTATTTCTTTGTATATATTGACCCACTTGAGATTTAGAATCTAGTTTGAGAATTGACAAGATAATTGATAGCTCAATATATGTTAGGAACATGATGATGGACTCATTAACTAATTAATTGACATTTTACATTTTGCTTTGTTGTCTACAGAAAGATCGGAAATTTCGTCTTAAAAATACATGCGCCATATAAAATTATTGTATGCAGACTTTTCATTTTATATTGCGATTATTTTTGTGTACATGAAATGTTTTCTTTGTGTGTTTATTAATTGTAAATTAGTATATTCAATTGTTATGAACAATGGATAATGTAACTTCATTATTGTCAAGGTTATATATTTACCTCACCGCCTTGCGTGCGGGAGTTCGAGTTTTGTCTTTCGTCGAGTACTTTGGGATCTGTCAATCTGTGTCGTTGTAGTAATTTGTGTACGTTATTGTAATGTTTTGGTGGAGAGGAAGTTTAATTTAAATTAAAGAAGAAGTGAAAAATTGTATATATCGAGTATTTATTTCTACCATGACGCCCCAGGAGAATAATGTTGCAGCGAGCAGAACCCGCATACAACGTAAAGTTGAAAAGATGAGTATTATGTTGGAAAGTGGTAGAAAGGAACTGTAATTACTTAAAATCTTTTTTTTTTTTTTTTTTTTTTTTTTTTTTTTTTTTTTTTTTTTTTTTTTTTTTTTTTTTTTTTTTTTTTTTTTTTTAAATAAATTCTGGTACAAAAGCAAGCAGGCTAGAGTAAAAAGGGATTTCTTGCATGGGGGAAAGTACAGGGAAAGTTATGGAAGTATGAGGGACTTTTGTGAGGCTGAAATCAGAAAATTAGTGCATCTTGACTCACCTTTAGATGAAATAACATTGGTGGACACCCTACGTAGAAGATTACCAGGTAGAATACAGCAAGCATTAGATTGCGGACATGACGATTCAGTTGAGGACTTCTTAAGATTTGTTGGAAGATTAGACAGAAGTTGTGAGAGAGAAAGAGAGAGAAACCCGCACCAAGAAGACCATCATGGAAGAGACAGAAGAGATGATCACCAAGAAGATAGTCGTGAGAACCGAAGTAGACGGCAAAGTGGGAGTATGGATTATAGAAACAGACAAGGAAGAAATGATAGGAACCAAGGTTACTACAAGTATAATGGAAATGGGCAGGAAAACTAAATGTCGCCCCTATGGAAGCCTGTCAGGTTGGGGTGAGAAATAGAACAAGAAATCAGGCTACTACAAATAAAATCAGATTTTGACGCAAATGGAAAAATGAGCAGTATAGACAGGAACAGAAGGTAACACACAGGGTAAATGGGCTCAAGTTTCACAAAGAACTGTGAGAAGTCATTAAGAACCAGTCTTGGAAAGAAGAGGACAAGTGTATAGAACTAGAAGAGGTTGTACTAGATGAGGATATTAGCCAATATGTATAATGCGAGTGAAGATCTGACTGTAGAAGAACCCAAAATAAGTGAAGAACATGATGTGTTTGGATTGTGTAAATTGCTAAGTGATAAAGCTGAAGATGCTGAAGACAGACTGAATGTTACTGCTCATGAAACTGTGAAGACTGAAGATCATGAAGATTTTGATGTTTGTCTGGTGTGAGTTCAGAGAATTCAGAGGATCGCAGTGTTAAAGATAGTGAAGAAGATGTGGAAGTCGTGGAGTTTGCAGATTTGGAGAAGGAACTTGATGGGATGATTTATGTTGAAGTCAAGGAAGTTTGCCTCGTATCTGATGACCAGTGTGAGGCAGTGTGTGTTGTAGATGATGTCAAGTCTTGTGAGAATCATGTCGTACCAGTGAAACTGAGCAGTACTGAAGGTTGTCAAAGCAGAAACAAACAAGAAGAGGTAGGGAAAGAAATCTTGCATTGTGTCATACAGAGCTACATGGATAAGGAAGAGAAAGCCAATGTTCTAGATAAGCTACTGCGTAAATATCATGAGCTAGAAGATAATGTGCCTAGGTTAGAGCAGTGTGTTACCAATGATAATTGTGTTGCTAATGGATCTATGGCTTGTCAACCTGTTGAAAGTAATGTGTCCCTGAATCATGTACAAGCTAATGAAAATTCCTGTACTATGAAACATGAAGAAATTATTGAAGATATTACTCATGAGGAAGAGGAAGATATACAATATGATGTCACTGGATGCCCATATATTACTGTGTTTATTGATGTAAAAGACAAGGAAGTGTTAGTTGATACAGGTAGTGTTGTTAATTGTAAATTAGTATATTCAATTGTTATGAACAATGGATAATGTAACGTCATTATTATTAAGGTTATATATTTGCCTCACCGCCTTGCTTGGGGGAGTTCGAGTTTCGTCTTTTGTCGAGTACTTTAGGATCTGTCAATCTGTGTCGTTGTGGTAATTTGTGTATGTTATTGTAATGTTTTGGTGGAGAGGAAGTTTAATTTAAATTAAAGAAGAAGTGAAAAATTGTATATACCGAGTATTTATTTCTACCATGACGCCCCAGGAGAATAATGTTGCAGCGAGCAGAACCCGCATACAACGTAAAGTTGAAAAGATGAGTATTATGTTGGAAAGTGGTAGAAAGGAACTGTAATTACTTAAAATCTATCAAAACGTTATAGTATGCAGTGCTCCATATTATGGAAAAGTCGACGAATAGAGAAAGTCTGGTAATTCAGTCAACAGAGCAGTTAATGCCTGTTTAAAAAGACGTCATGGTGGTGTCAATGTGCGATAAAGTAAGCCTTGATAATCGTTGAAGGAATGGCGTCAGATGATCGTCGGTAAGAAACTATCCATTAGAATAGTATTTCCCGTGAATTGTCTCGACTGTATTAACAGCATCGGCCACTTTCAGCTAAACATGTTCCCACGTCCTGCAGTGATTACTTCGCAAAGCATCAAGCCGCGGTGGAGTAGCCGCGTGGTGTAAAGCGTCTCGCTGCGGAGCGAGCGGTTGCTCGCCATGGAGGTTCGAATCCTCCCTGGGTCATGTGTGTGTGTGTTTGTCCTTAGGTTAGTTTACTTAGGTTTAATTAGTTTGTAAGCTACGGACTGATGACCACGCAGTTTGGTCCGATAGATTTACAAACATTTGAACATTTTGAAAGCATCAAGTCGAAATCGACCTTGTGTAGTAGAACTATATATTCAGAAGTCGGATTATAACTAAGTGCAATTGTCTCTGCAAAAGGAGAAAACTTTCTCTATATTAATGATGTCCGCACCAAAAGTAAGTAACTGCAAAGTTTAATCACAATATTATGCTGAACAATTAAGAAACCAGAGACGTTTCCGCGGAGTTTGTCGCTTGCGAGTGTATATTGCCTGTAGTGGGAGGCAGAGAGCAGAAATATCTCTGAAGTGAGCATTCAGATGCACAGAACAGATTTTGTGCTGCAAATGTCACATGATATTGGAAAAATCTACTAATCGCTGATTTTATCTTGTTCCCTTTTTGTTCGGTTAACACTCTATGTTTAAATGGCCCTTTTAGCGACGCTTCCTCAGCTTCCTTGTTGATTCTGTGACATATTTATTTACATATTATTTCATGTTACGTGGTTGCTCTGCGAAAAGGAGGTGGGCCTTCTTTGCAGACAATGCGGATTAAACCAATCGTAATAGCAAATAAATGTGTGGAAAGAGTGGATTTGTCTCAATATCACATGGTAATTCCAGCTTAATGTTGAGAAGATGCAAAGAACACAATGCTCACTCCATAGATATTTCGACTCTATATAGAATTTAGTGGTTATTCCCATCAAAAGATGCATTTCTTCTTCTACTAAGAAGACGAAAAAATCGTGTCTTACCTGGATTAAATTTTACATGCAGTAGCAGCAGTTTAGTTTGCTATCGTTGGCAACGAACAATTCGCTTCAGGAGAATGACTAATTTACTGACCAGAAATCATAAATTATTTATTTCGTTGTGAACATAAAGAAATATTCCCCTCATTCTACGTGACTGATTTTTGTAAACACATCCAACGGGCGTTGCCAACATCAGCGCATAACGCCACCGCCGCAAGTAAAATTGTATCCCTTCTTGTAGTGTGTACCATAGTTATGAGAATGACAAAACGCAGCAACGCCATAGTTATTTGGTTTACTATGTAGCTAACGTCGCCCCATTTTTTCCTTTCCTCTACTATGGCGTTTTCGAGGCAATGCTAAACAGAACACACTCAATATGTTATGAGGATACACGGAAATCAGGAAGGGAACTACTTCATAAACTTTATTCCCACAATTTTTACGACTGTCGCTGTAACAGGACACTGAATTTCACTAAAAATTCGCGTCTCAGTCCGTGAATGATGGATGAGGATGTTCCTACTTCTAGAATTTTAACCCTCAAGGATTGGGGAGAGGGGCGGGGACAGACATTTCCTCAACGATTCTGTCTTTCAGTTTATACTGTAGAATGTTTATGACTGACAGAGTAAATTTCGGGATGGTTTTCAAAGATTTTGTTCAAACCCTGCGAGAAGGAAGTTGACAAACCTTTCAAATTCCCAAAATATCCCGTCCGAGTTGGCTAAAGGAATGCGAATACGGTGGCGAAAATTTCTCACAGACAAATAGGTGTTATATAAGCTGCTTATTAACTTTCCGTCTTTGAGGAGTGTGCCTAGCGTAGTGGACAAGTGCTTGGAGTGCAAAGTTGGAAGTCAAAGTTCGATTCCCCGGTACTCCTTACATTTTTGTTCATTTCATATTACCCCTCGCAATGTAAACCTTTTATTTATGAAATTTAAATTTACTTAAACGTTTCAGTGTGCCACGAACGTTGATGTCAAGAAGTGTCTCAATTAAAACACAATCAATCCTACAGCATCAGTTCAGTGCCACAATTCCCATCAATACACTTGGTATGCACAAAAATCGACAGTGAAAAGTTATTTACTTCAAAACTTGAATAAAGTATGCTTTGCACCGAAGCATATTTCGGATAAAATTTCTCGCTTAAAATACTTTGGTAAAGTCTGCATAGTGTGGAGATTTTCTTTGACGATGAACACCCTAAGGAATGTAATATAACTTCTGCATACAAATACGTGCCACAATTTTTGAAATATTATTTTCATTTAATATTTCATTGAATTATGAAAGTTAAATGATGAGATAAGATATATTAATTAAATTTCTTATAACGAAACCAAATATATATACTATGCATTGAAATTTTGATAATTGATAATTAAAACTACAAGGGTTAATATAAGAAAAGTATTTTGGAAGGGACGGGATTCAAACCCGTGCTGTTTCATTCAAAAGCTAATCGTTTAGCTACTTCGCAACACCGAAAACACCGTCATCAGCAATGGTGAGCCTCAATGTTAGTTGATATTGCAGCTATCTGTAGTTGGATCATTTGGCGTGAGTTTTCTCTTTTTTTTCTATGGCCTACACAGAGGAGATATTGTAGGAATTTAAAAGGTTCATATTCGTGTTTCTTCTCGCACAGATTGGGCCAAGTAGGTGAGAGCCATCCAGCGACCCCTAGTGTTGAGACTTTCAGCACCTAAACGTATAAGGGGATATTATTAGCCGTTGTCAAGACAATCGCATTCGGAGATTGTCGTGTAGCTATTACACTCTTGGTATGTGCTTGTCAAGTTTTGAACCCAGATAAAGGCAACGTTTTCCAGTATGCACTTATTTCGGCTAATAAATTGTGACTACTATATTGTTTGATATTTATAAATCCATACGATATGTGCCCTGAAACCAACGTTTATTATCTGTCTGTGGACGAACTTACGCTATGACTCACACGATCTGTTGCATCTTTCTGGTGGCAGTGTCAATCTGCTCATAACATCTGACGCAAATAGACTGTCTGTTTCGTTCATTCATTCAAAACTTCTCTTTGTTATCATATCAACTGGCTGAATGAAGAGTCAGAACTTTTTGATACTATATTCGCTACCAAAGTTGTTACTGAGCAGAAAAGTTACGTATGTGAAAAATACGGATTGAAACTCCCGAAAATGAGTGAACAATTAAAAATAAAAGTGCTGCGGATGTCAGATCGATTCTAGGACCCCGTGTTACGCATCTGCGCATTTATGCCGGCGCCACCCACACATACTATAGCATAGCCGTTTATCGAATCTCTGCAGGAAGATAGGTCTACTACCTATTCATAAGTGGCAGGGAACTGCGCACGCTTTTGACGAAAATCCGTGGTTTTGTATTCTGCACAGTAACTGAAACCCATCGGTGTGTAATGCTGTCTTACTACAGAATAAACGGCTGCGACTTCTAAAACCAAGGAATTAGCTACAGAATCTTTCACTCCTCTAATCGCTACAATGGAGAATCACCAAAAGTCGACTCTTAGGTTTGAGATTTTACAAATTATTCAATCTACTTGTGTTTGCTGTTTGCTTTATCAAATTAATGCCTGCTTCTTTGAATAGATGGCCGACTTCATTCTCAGGTGATTGTTCAGACGTCTACTTCCTGTATGATGTATTACTAGGTGCGGGTGGTTTGGCGGGTTTATATTTTTGATTAGTAGGCGAAAAATATCGTCTTCGATACTCGCCAGTGACCAACTCACACCAAAAGATCTCTTTAACCTCCTAGGAAGCCAAGTGGCGAACACTGAGCTCGCCAGTATTCGGAATTCTTGATGTCTTACTACTGTCTGGATTGAAACAGGATTATATTAAACGACTACGGATTTGAATGTCACAGCGATTTAATATTCCTAATGTTGCTTGCACGAAAAACGTATCTTTTGCGTCGTTAGTGAAAGAAACGGAATATAAATAGAATTATGTGTTGGATACGATAGTTTAAATAAAATTCATTTGATGCAACACAATTCTCTGTTGCACATGTTTCATACAGTATTATCAACATATTTTCATGGTTACGGAATAATAATTTCCTCACAATGATTGCGATACAGATTGTTACTCCATTATCATGTGTTCAAATGTTCAAATGTCTGTAAATCTATCGGAGCAAAGTGCGTGGTCATCAGTCCGTAGCTTACAAACTGCTTAAACCTAGGTAAACTAACCTAAGGACAAACACACACACCCATGCCCCAGTGAGGACTCGAACCTCCACGGCGAGCAACCGCTCGCTCCGCAGCGGGGCGCTTTAGACCGCTCGGCTACTCCACCGCGGCAATTATCATGTGTGTTTGTTATTGTTACGTGAGAAACGTAATAAGCCATATTTCAAAATAGAAGAAAAATGTGCTAGAGTCAGTAATCGAACTGTCGCTCGTTGATCAGTAGTCGGGCATTGGGCGAGATAAATAAGCTTATCTTTATCATTTGTTTGCATCTCTGCACATTCATTTGACATAATCGTATCTGGTATTATAATAGCCCAATATGTTGTCGAATGCTTACTATTAGGCATTTCAATAAGACAAGGAGAATGGAAAAGTACCAAACATCTGAGGAGAACTGTAATTTGTGGTGACACAGCTGGCTTATGTTTGTTAAATTTGTGCTGATATCTTACTTGCAACATCAACCGAAAGAGAACCAGTGGAAATGACACGATACCTTCACTCACTCTCGGAAATACCATCAGTGATCTGCCGCGCCAAACGGTTGTCGTCTTTATAGCGCGGAAACCGTCAGCGATACTCGGAACATGATGCACCATGATGTAACACTTAGCTTCATAACAAAGTCCATCATGTAATTGAATTAATTCCATTTGTATGTGTCAGTAACGTCCGAAAATATTCACGGACTGCAGTATCTCAATTCTAATTGCTGTCTTTGTTCATTGAAACTATAAGAAAAGAAATTTGTCGGTCGCGAACAGCTTAAAACGCTATGGCTAATACGTAAAGTAGTTCCTACAGTCAGTTTTGGAAGTCGCCTTCACGTCGCATAGAAAGCACGCGTATTGTTACAACTGGCTGCGATACTGGAAGATAACATTTTTCCTCTCACATTTCTTGTCAGATGGGTAATCGACAGTATGTACGATCGTGTTGCCTAGCTGTATATACTTCCCACCAAACAGCAGAACTTTGCGGTTGTGTATAGCGATTAGGCGAGGGGTCTCGCGAATTCTGTCACCGGCTGTACATTCAACTAAATGTGTGTATACTGTATGCACAATTTCCTGCAGGTAAAATATGTACTGTAGAAATTACATATTTAAACGTTACACCGAATGCCGTAGTTTTACTCAATGAACAGCGGAAACGTAGTAAGCGAGAAAATTTTTACCTTTAATTAGTCTGCTACGGATGTCAGCGAGAAAAAGTTTCCTAAAGGTTTCAAATTCTGTTTAAAGATTGTTGCAAGTCACTAAGTGCTCTCCTTCTCAAATAGTGGAGTGATGAAGTCACAGTATCACGTGCCACAAGACGGGGACGTTTTCATATCTTATGTCATATCTCCTGAACTATCAGTCCTACCGCAAAATTGTTTCTTTGCTGACGCCTACTACCTATAAACTACATTCCTGCCAAATTTCGGCAACACAGAGGAAGTAGTTTTCGCGATTTCGTGTTTAGTTAGTGAGTGAGTGAATGAATGAATGAGTGAGTGTATGAATGCACGCCCTTTCGTTTTCATATAGATAGAGATTACATTGACAGTACATTCCATTACCCTCGTTTCACTCTTGTTAATATTCATCTTATATCTTCCTTATATCTTCCGAGGGACCTTTAAGCAACAACTGACAGAAACGGTGGAAAATAAAACAGTAGAGGAGGAATGGTTAGCACTGAGAGATGAAATAGTGAAGGCAGCAGAGGACAAAATAGTTAGGAAGGCAAGACCTCCAAAAAATCCTTGGATATCACAGGACATACTAAATTTAATCGATGAAAGGAGAAAATATAAAAATGCAGTAAATGAAACAGGCAAAATGAAGTACATACGACTAAGAAATGAGATTGACAGAAAGTGCAAAATGGCTAAGCAGGAGTGGCTACAAGGATGTAGAACAAAGTATAAATAGGGCAAAAATATATACTGCCCACATGAAAATAAAAGACATATTTGGAGATAAAAAAAACAACTCTACTAATATCAAGAACGCAGATGGAAAGCCAGTTCTCAGCAAAGAAGGGAATGCTGAAAGGTGGAAAAGGTATATAGAGAGGCTCTAAGAAGGAAATGAACTTAGAGGCAAAATTGTAGGAAGGGGAGAAAAAGTGGATGAGGATGAAATAGGAGATACTATACTGAGAGATGAATTTGACAGAGCACTGAAAGACCTAAGTCGAAACAAGGCCCCTGGACTAAATGACATTCCCTCAGAGCTACTGAAGTGTCTGGGGGAACCAGCCATGACAAAACTGTTTCACCTGGTGTGTAAGATGTATGAGACAGGCGAAGTACCCTTAGACTTTAAGAAAAATGTAATAATCCCCATTCCAAAGAAAGCAGGTGCAGACAGGTGTGAAAACTACAGAACCATCAGTTTAATAAGTCATGGTTGCAATATATTGAGACGAATTATTTACACGAGGATGGAAAAGCTGGTAGAAGCTGACCTCGGGGAAGATCAGTTTGGGTTCAGTAGAAATGTAGGAGCACGAAAGGCAATACTCACTTTACGGCTTATCCTAGAAGATAGATTAAGAAAAGGCAAACCTACATATCTAGCTTTTGTAGATTTGGAGATGGCTTTTGTCAATGTTAATTGGAAGAAACTCTTTCAAGTTTTCAAGCTAGCAGGAGTAAAATATAGGGAGCGTAAGGTTATTTACAACTTGTAAAAAAACCAGACAGCGGTTGTCAGAGTTGATGGGCATGAAAGGGATGCAGTGGTTGGGAAGGGAGTGAGACAGGGTTGTAGCCTTTCTCCAATGTTATTCAATTTGTACATTGAGCAGGCTATAAAGGAAAGCAAAGAGAAATTTGGAGAAGGAATTAAAGTTCAGGGTGAAGAATTAAAAACATTTCGTTTTGCCGACGACATAGTAATTCTGTCAGAGACAGCAAAGGACCTGGAAGAACAGTTGAACGGGATGGACAGTGTGCTGAAAGGCGCATATAAGATGAATATTAACAAGAGCAAAACTAGTGTAATGGAGTTCAGTCTAAGAAAATCAGGTGATGCTGAAGGAATTAGATTAGGTAACGAAACAATAAAGGAGGCAGATGAGTTTTGTTACTTGGGCAGCAAAATAACAAATGCTGGTCGCAGTACAGAGGATATAAAATGCAGAATGGCAGTGTGTAGTAAAAAGTTCTTGAAAAAGAGAAATTTGTTAACATCGAATATTTATTTAAGCCTAAGGATGTCCTTTATGAAGGCATTTGTATGGAGTGTTGCCTTGTATGGGAGTGAAACATAGACGATAAACAGTGTGGACAGGAAGAGGATTGAGGCTTTTGAAATGTGGTGCTACAGACGAATGCTGAAGATTAGATGGGTGGATCGCGTAACTAATGAAGAGGTACTGAACAGAATTGGGGAGAAAAGAAATTTTTGTCATACCTTGACTAAAAGAAATGATCGATTGATAGGACACATTCTTAGACATCAAGGAATTATGAATTTAACATTGGAAGGAAGTGTGTGGGGTAAAAATCGCAGAGGAAGACCAAGAGATGGATACAGTAAGCAGATTCAAACAGATGTAGGTTGCCGTTCTTATGTGGAGTTAAAGAGGCTTGCGCAGGATAGGGTGTTGTGGAGAGCTGCATGAAACTAGTCTCCGGACGGAAGATCACAACAACAACATACCTTCCTTTGAAGACACTGTCCATTCCATTCAGTTGCTCTTCCAGATCTTTTGCAGTCTCTGACGAAAATTACTATGTCATCGACAAACCGCAAAGTTTTTATTTCTTCTCCCTGAACTTTAATTCCCTCTCCAAACTTCTCCTTGTATTCCTTCACAGCTAGCTCAGTATACAGATTGAACAACATATGGGAAAGGTTACAACCCTGTCTTCCTCCCTTCTCAATCCCTGCGTCCCTTTCTTGCGCTTCGACTCTAATAACTGATGTCTGGTTTTTGTATAAGTTCAATATAACTCTTCCCTTCTTATATTTTACCCCTGCTGCCTTCAAAATTTGAAAGAGTGTATTCTAGTTGACATTGTCAAAAGACTTCTGCAAATCTACACACGTTGAAAACGTAGGTTTGCCTTTCCTTACCTCTTCTAAGGTAAGTCGTAATGTGCGTATTGCTTCCCGTGTTCCAACATTTCTCTAAAATCCAAACTGATCTTCACTGAGGTTGGATTCCACTATTTTTTTCCATTCGTCTGTAAATAATTCGTGTCAATATTTTGCAACTATGACTTATTGAACCAAGTTCTGTAATTTTTCACATTTGTCTGCACTTGCTTTCTTCGGATTTGGAATCACTATATTCTTCTTGAAGACGGACGGTACTTCCCCTGTCTCACATTTTGCATACCAGGTGGAACAATTTTATCATCACTGGCTCTCCTAACGATATGGTATGGCACTCAAATATTTCATAAGATTAGTTTATGACTATTCTGAGAGGAATAATATTACAAATAAATTTGACAGAAACACCAAGATGGCTGGAATGGACTGGACTTTTGATTCATGAAGAGGCGAAACCTTAGGCTTCGAACCCCACAGAAAACTAGTCTCGGACCTGTTATGGGTTTCAACAAGCAGCAATCGAGCGTCTTCTTTGACAACCTATCAGCTCTAATGCAGAGATATAACTTTGAACCTCATCGCCACAGAAATACCTTACTAGACTGGCAAATTTGCTTCTGTGATTGAAGGCTGACGCCGCCATCCTGCCTCACCTGACGTCAAAAAGTTTCTGTGCGGTACCGACTACTATGATCTTCTGACTCGATACGACGTTTGGATCTTTACTAGGTGGTTTGAACATGATTTGCATATGAGCTAACACTTCCGCATTTTCGAATCCTGTTATGAAAAGAAGATGTAATGTACGGAGAAACACTAAGAACTAGGCAAAGATTCAAATGTTCAAATGTTTGTAGAGCTTATGTGACTTAACTACGGCGTCATCAGTCCCTAAACTTATTACTTAGACTAAACTAGTCCCTAAACTACTTATTAACTAGCTAATACTAAGACCGGCAGAAATATCCATACCCGAGGGGGGATTCGAACCCCCGACCGTAGTGGCCGTGCAGATCGTGACTGGAGCGCCTCAGTCCCCTCGACCAACGCGGCCGGTTTAGGCAAAGACTTTCTACCATTTTGTTGTGTTTCCAACATAGTTATGAGAGGTCGGCGGGATGATAGGTAAAATTTTCCCTTTACGTAGAGTTAAAGCAGAAGTAGCTATCTGAAAAACACTAATAAGAATAAATCTATGTGTTATCCACGACAAATAACACATTTATAACGGTCATACTATTCAACGAAAAGCCGAAATTGATCGAAACTGCAAACAGATTAATAAAAACAGGAATCGCGACTTATTAGTGTGTGCGTCAAAGCAGACTATCGATTTCGTAAGAAGTCTCAACAGAATAAGGGAACGTGTTATCCACTATGACAACACATTTATAATGACCATACTACTGAAAGAAAATCCGAAGTTGAATGAAATTGCTAACAGATTAATAATAATAGGAAATCAATACAACTCATTACTGTATGTGATGAAGCTTACTCAAGCTTAAAAAATTTCAGCCATATACAAAACACCAATTTCCTACATGTCAAAACTCTAAGCACGGCATAGTTACGTCAGTTCATCCGTATTTTATGACTATTTTCTGTAATAACTCTAACGACTGCTCGCACGTTATAGTACAGAAACATGGCGGCGAGACATCACTGACACCAATGATACAGTATACGGCATTGCCAGTCTAGTAATATATGTCTGTGCTCAACGCATATTTAACATGGACGAATCAGCGATCGCAACTGTTCCGAAAGTGATAGCAACATACGGGCAAAATTTCATCAGGAGGGATAGGACAGCTGATAACGGATGTCTGTTGTGTGCGAGCTGGGGGCAGTTTCGTCCCACCGGATTGATATCTCCTCGGAAAAGAATGACGGAGAGTTTGAAAAACGGTGCCCTTCCTGTGTCACTAATAATGTGTTCGGTACATCAACTCAGATCTGTTTCTCACGTGCTACATCATTTTTTGAAAAACATTGACAGCCAACAGAACAAAATCAACTTTTGGGCAATCACTCGGCACATTTGAGCCTTAATTCCATCCTTAGTAGTGTATTTATTTATTTTTATTTATTTATTTCTCATTTATCTCATTTATAATACTGCTAATATAAGGCAGGACGCACATTTGTAGTTTTAAATGTTTTACATTAGTTCATTGATGTTACATAATTTACGTATTTGAGATAAATAGAGATATCAAGGGAAAAAAATAAAAGCAAAGAGAATATATATATAAATGCTTGTTGCTACAATTACAATATAACAAATTACAATTCGTGCCTTTTACAATAAATTAGATGTAGTGGAGAACATAAAAAACATGATTTCTTACATGGTTGTTAAACTCATGAAATTCAATGTATTCTGAAATTTGTTAATTGTAATTATCAGCCAAACAATGTAGTAGAAAAGAAAGAAATTATATCTAAAATTAAGGGGGCTTTCTGTCCTTATTTTTAGCTGCATAGTACTGTGCTAGGCGTTGAGTACCATGGAATGTTTCCTTCAAGCCACGTACCACCCAGCACAGTTTCCATGATTTTGGTGATACTAGTTTCTTTTCTTTATATTGTTTTTTCTGTCTTGTGTCCACGTGTTAGCATCCAAATTAATTTAAAGGTCTGGTTTGAGTTGATAACAATGGGAGATTGCTCCGCTGTCATTGTTGAGTCTCATCGTTGTCACCCCCTTCATTTGTGAAAGTTTCATCGCCATCTTCCTTGTCTGTTTGTTCCCAACTATACCTGTCCACTCTGCGGGGCATGCGGGCACGCCTCCTGTAGGGCCTTGTCCTTTTGTATTCTTCATAGGTCGCGTTGGATATCTTGTCTGCTAGTGTGCTGAGTTGTGTCCATATCTGTTCTTCTCTTATTATGTCAGATATCGTATCGTCTCCTGAAAAGCTGCTGTGTGTCTCTGACATGTGTGTATCGTCCGCAGAGTAAGACGATGTGTTCAGAGGAGCCTTCGGTGTTTCGGCAGGTGCAAGTGTTGGTGTCGCCCAGTCCCATTCGTATCAGGCACTTAAATGTGATTGGCAGAGTGAGTCGGATGTGGACCATGTCCTGTAAGGAAGTGAACCATACCGCGGCTGGGTCGATATGCTTCATCCTTTTTGTTTCTCTAATGTGTCGTAGCAGTGTATATAGTCTAAGTACCTTGTCGCAAGCCTCCCATTCCTCTTGTCAAGTGTCCATTCGCCATGTTTTCAGATGGTGGTTTGTTACGATACGTGTGCCCGTTATTTCATGCACTTTGTCTAGATTTCCCATTTTAAGCCAGTCCGCTGCAGCTCTTCACCTTATTGTGATTTCAACTGGACAGATACCGAGAAGAACGCATAGCGTTTCTATCGGTGTTGATTTGAATGCACATGTAAGTTGTTATAATACACTTCTCTGCCCTCGTCTCACAATTGTTTTGTTGTTTACTAGGCTCAATCTTTGAGTGTAGGTACTAGCTGCAAAGCATAATACTGACTCGAAGGGAGCACAGTGATATTTTCGTATAACTGACAGAGGCAGTCAGTATATGATGGAATTCATCTTAGGTAACATTTTCTCGGTTTTGTCAGTGGTTATGTTAATGTGTTGTGATCGTGGAAATTTTGTCTTTCATCAATGTGGACACCTAGATAACGTGTGACTACTGTTCAATTTATATTTGTGTTGTCTAATTTAACTGATGGGTTTAGTTGTAATGACTCTTTGAGTAGAGTGTATGTCGTTTCGTTGGTTGCTATCTTGAGTTTATTGTTTTTGCACCATTCTGTTATTTTTGTCAGAGTTTCACGTGGTTTCTCCTCTAGTTGGGCCCTGTGGTTGACGGAGACAACCACTAATAGGTCATCTGCGTATGTGACGACTCCGTCAACCCTGATATCCTCATCCAGTAGATGCAGGAGCGGTTCAATCGCCAGGTCCCAGAAAATGGGGCCACAGATTGATCATTGTGCACAACTTTTCGTTATTTTATTTATAACCTTTTGACTATCTGTCCTTCATTCCACTACCCTTCTTCTGTAGTAGTCTAATAGGTTGTCATACAGACATTGGAACCTGCAGTTGTTTCAACCTCCAGAAGAAAGCGGGTCACCAAAGATGATCAAAGGCGCCCGTTGTGTCAATCATTATTGTAACAACATACTGATTATCGGAGTTGTTTACGATTTCCAGTGCCCGGTTAGTGGCGTGATCTATGCTTTTCCCAGGTCTGAATCCGTATTGATTTTCATTTAAGCCGTGCAAGGACCTGAGTTCATGTAACCGTTTATAGAGCAATTTTTCTTGTATCATGGCGAGTGTGTTTATTAAGCACATTGGCCCATAAGTTTTGGGATCCACTGGGTCCCGGTCAGCTCCTTTTTTAATAATGACAGCCTTGGGGGTGTCCCACAACAGAGGCACCCTGCCCAACCGTAGGGCGTCATTGAGAAGTGTCATAGGAATGTCATATTCTGTGGTACAATTTGTTTAAGTGTTTCGTTATGTATCCCGTCTGAACCAGGCGCTTTCTTGTTTCTCAAATCTATTAAGACCTTCGCGACTTCTTGAACAAACGGACTTGTTATGGTAGCTGAGCTTTTTGTGTCCTCGGGTATCTGTAAGTGTTTCGTCGTCTGGAAGCAGTTTGTTCAGCAAAAATTCTGCCGTTTGCCTTCATCCCATGGTCATTCCACCATTGTCATTGCGTAAAGTGCAAGAACCAGTGGGTTTTTTATTTTATCCGTTGTTACCTTATAAGGCACACCCCATATGTTGTTTCTGTGTGAGCAACGACATACCTGTCGCAATGTTTATGTCTGGTGTCTTTTAGTTTTTGTTTGTAGACGTTTTTGGCGTGCCTATATGCCTCTAGTCGGATTTGTTTTTCTCGGTCGATTGTCGTTCTCTGGTATAGCTTTCTTTTACATCTTACGTCCTGTTTTAGTCTTGTCTATTCGTCGTTCCGAGGTGTTTTTGCGGTTTGGAGCCGTTAGCCGTTGGTATTGCCATTTTGTGGGCTGTACTAATGATGTCGTTTAGCATGTAAGTTCTGTAGTCAACACTACCTTGTATGTTGTTAATGTTGTACCTGTCAATAGTTGATCTCAATTAATTCCAGTCTGCCTTATGGAAAAGTAGTCTTTCGTTAACATTCGTGTTAGTATTATTGAGTTGATTGTGCAGTTTGAAGGTAATTACATTGTGGTTACTTAATGTAATTCTATCATGTACGATCCAGTGATGTATCCAGTTAATAGCTGATGTGTTAGCGATTGTGACGTCAATGTTACTGGTCCATCCGTCATGTCCAATGTTGGTCGATATATGGCCTTCAATGTTTGCTATTTGTAGTTGGCATTCATGTAAGATGTCATTAACGTAACGTCCTCTGTCACAGATCCTGTCAGAGTTCCACAGAGTCTGCACAGATTAGTAGCTTTTTCCTAGCTGCGTTGTTCGTTAAGTCTTTGTTGTAGTTGATATACAGTTCGATTCTGTGACTGTATTGCACTTAGAGGGAGGCAATCATCTCTACAGATACAAGATGTTGATTACAAAATTCAGAGATTTTGATTACATTAACATTTCCATGCTTTGTAGTCAGTACTTGCTGTTATGACAATTGCACCCTGGGAAGACCCGGCAGCCTTCCACTTCTTGCATGGGGTTCTTGTAAGCGGATTATATCAGGTTTCTGTTCTAGAGTGACTTTGGGGAGTTCTTCGCTGACTGATTTACAGCGCATTGCATTTAGTTGGAGAATCTGCATCATGTTTAAGGATGTTTAACAAAGACGAAACATTTACTGCCATTTTGGCTAAAGTCAAAATATATTTTCCCGCTTGCTTTAACATGGTCCTTTTATGATTTTTCTAGATCGAACTGCACTGATCTGCGTGTTGCTACTTGCTGAACTAGGTTTAGTAGTTCGTTGGGTTCAGTTGGAATATTTTCTGACCTAAGAGTTACCCGGTCAGTTTGTTCTGTTGTGGGAAAGCATACCGATCTAGCCCAAGGATGCAGCTCTCTAATTAACATCCGTTGTGCTGCTTGGAAAATGTCTTTTCTTTCTAATCTACTTAGTTTCAGCATTTTACCCAAGTTTTCGTAATTTAGTTTGTGTATGTTTGTGTCTGGATTCTCTGTCCGGTTCTCTCAGTGGTTTCTGCATTCCTGCAGCTGGTAGAGGTTTCGCTGTTGATATTGTGGCCAGTCGAGGTGTTAGTATTAGGTTTTTATTTATTTTTATTTACAGCTTTATGGGTGTCATTTGCGACACTGTCCCAGTCTCGATTTCAGCCAACCTCTTCACTAACATTACTTAGTTTGGTTTTGGTAACAATATGAGGGTGTTCATCATGATCAAACTGTATGTGATAAGATGAGCATGTTTCACATGTTACGTCGTCGGAGTCATCATTTTGGGTGAGGTTTGGTATGAATAATTTTATCTTTTTCTCTTCATTGTTTCGTGAGATGGTGCTGGTGTGATATAGAACTCCTCCAGAGACAAAATTTACAAATTGAAATGTTTGTTAAGCTTAAGGGACTTAACTGCGGGGTCATCAGTCCTTAAACTTACAAACTACTTATGAACTACCTTATACTAAAGACGTCACAAACCTGCACGCCAGAGGGACGGGGGGGGGGGGGGGGTTCGAATCCCCGACAGTAGCGGCCTTGCAGACTGCAAATGGTGCGCCGCAGACCGCTTGGCCACTGCGGCCGGACAAAAATAAAGGTTTAATTTAAGATTTTCATTTTGTAGTGTCGTATATCCTGGTTTGTTGTGTGTTATTGTTTAACACTGTTAGCATGGTGATCTCTCTTTGGATGCTGATTGAAAATGCAGAAAATAGGCTATTTGCTTTTTAATTATTTTTTTATTTTTCTTTTTTTTTATTTTTTTTTTTATTTTTATTTTATTTTTTTTTTTTTTTTTTTTGCTACGATATGGTGTATCGTGTCTTCTAGCATCATTTCGTCAAAATATTGATTGGTATTAATGTAAGTCTCGATGAGTGTTTTGTTTTGTGTTAGTGGTGGGACATGATCGCCATCAGTGAAGACACTGGCTAACAGGCCCATTTGTCTGCGCCAAGAGATAGCTCTTCTAAAGTTTCTGTCGATTCTGGAAGGAGATTTGTATTGTCTGGTAAAATTTTGAGGGGCGTATTTGTCGTTAAAAAAATTTTCAGTTTCCATAATCTGTTGAGTCTATGAGCCTATCCTTGAGTAGTTAGTGAGTTTGACACTGTCCTCCTCTCCTGGTGTTCCAGATTTCCCACCTGTTTTCACACGGTATACACGCCACTCTGTCGTTTGACCTACAATGGCTACGAATGTGCCCCGGTTGGCCGCAGGTGGCACAGACTGGGTCTTTTTTCGGACAGTTTTTGGTTGAAAGGCCGAGGTCGCAGCACTTACAGCACTGGTTGACTACTGTGTAGTCTTTGACTGAGAGAGCTTCAGAGTCGATGAAGACCTTCTGCAGCCTAGTTAGGGATCTGTATAAATGAGAAGACACCTCTGAAACTTGGTGACTGAAACCTTTCCCTTAGTAGTATGGCAGTAGGGTTTCATGCCCACTGAGAATCGCCCGTCGACGATAGTGTCATCCACGCAGGGCTCGGCCACTTGCCCGAACGCCGAAGAACCGTTACTCCCCCCCACCCCCAACACTAGTCACTATTATTTCTTGCGTATCAATGTAATTTATGCATTAACAATTAGAACATTCCGTATTAAATTTGCATAACAATTTAACAGTAACTTAAGGGCAGCCAACGCCACCTGCCCCGGCCTCGCCCCACCAACAGGCCTAAACATTTCCGCCCCCGCGTGACCCGGTCCAGGACTTGAACCTGCGCCCCTATAACACTAATTCCAAGCGTTACTACTTAACGACGTTCACCAACATTGGAAAAAAAGGAGCAAATTACTCCCTAATTCGGACAGAACAATTACCTGGAATAATACGAGACTTTCATAATCAATTTGCCCTCGCAAGCCGCCAGGCCATCCAACAACGACCCCAATTTTTAATTGTGACATCAATTGTTTTAATTAGAACAGTCCGTTTAACACATATAACCGTAAGTACCAACCAAAATTTGCAAGTAAATACATAAATTCGGTGTAATGCTACAGATGGGTGTTGTACAACCATTTGGAATTAATGTTCCGTCTTTCGTAAATAGTTCACTTCCTAAGGTGCCTGGGGAAAATAAATGCATAGACGATGCTTGCAAGAGCTGACTAGTATGTTAAAAATAGCGTGTGTTAGACAATAAATGGGTTGTAACGGTAACGATCGTTACAAACTTACATGACACACACTCTTTTGGTAACACAACAATAACAGCGGCAGCAGAAGAAGACATATTGTTTATAAAAAATTCGAATTTACTGGTGGAAATAACGAAAATTGGCAACGACATCTAGCACAACGCTGCGTAGAAACTAAACTTTTCCAACACTGCAGTTTACACACACAGAATTTTACCGTAAACCGCTGTCAGTCATCCACCGTTACACCAGCACCTAGCTGTTAGGAATGCGTCTAAGTATACATCTGCAAACACCGTTATCAATCGTCCCGAACGCAGACTAATGCGTAAAACACAAACACACAGTGCTGTGTCGGCAGGCTACATAAAACAAACAGATGCTACATGTTTAAACAAAATATCATAACGTTTTAAGCGTTCTCTCTCAAAACCACCTGAGTACATATCTAAATGATGAAAACCTTGTACGCCAGACGCCAGTCCTCTGCAGGCACACACACCACTCTGACGAGGACAGCGCGCATTGCACTTATTCAATGGAGCTGCACGCAGCCGTGTGCCTGGCGACAGCAGACAGTGTCAGTTTCCTCTCCCGAAAGCAAACACGCGTGCTCATACAAGCCCCATCTAACGACAACCATCTTTCTCTCTTTCTCACTTGTACAAAATACTCCAGTCGCACTTAATATTATCAAGTTCCGAAATTTAATAGATATTCTTGTAATGCGCAACTTTTATGCAAATTCGCCTAGTTTAAGTTTACTTCTTATTTCCTTGCTAAAGCAGTACACATATTCTTGCGTATACCCATCGAAACATAGCAAAGGGAATCTCTCTCTATAGACCATGTCCTGTTACAATGCTCCAAGACGTTACAACATTTAACTGACACAGGTCAAACTTACAAATACAGATAATCGAGCACGACAGAAGATGTTTAACATTGTTGTTTGTATACGTTTAATCAAAACTAGACCCTATTATATAACCCTATACCCTTGGAGACTTAATAAACAACAAAAGTTTTTTTAAATAATTTAAGTGCAGCTGTTTACCGGGTTAAAAAAAAAGTTCAAATGTTTGTGAATCTTAAGGCGCTTAACTACGGGTTCATCAGTCCCTAAACTTACAAACTGCTTATGAACTAATAATACTAAGGACGGCACAAATAGCCATGCCCGAGGGGGGATTCGAACCCCCGGCCGTAGTGGCCGTGCAGACCGTGACTGGAGCGCCTCAGTCCCATCGGCCACCGCGGCCGGCTTTACCGATTTCCGACCGTCTACACTGAAACTGTGTTTCGAAAGCACTAACATAACAACATCCTTTTTCGATGGACGTTCGCCAGAACAACAACCACAAACAACCACAGAACCGTAACGGAGAGGACATAAAAGTAATACTTTTCCTGCCCAATATAACATAATTACAACAGATATTCTGTTCGGCAGAACAAGTTCCACCTACCCTTTACCCAAAATATAGACACCACTTCTTACCCCAAACACAAATTAAGCTGTTTCCTGCGATTTCTTTTTTCATTCCACTTAACCGAACACGGATTTATCTTTTCAATGACAAGTAGCGAGCTACTGGAAACAAAGATGCCTGCAATGTTAACCTACATGCAGCAACACCAGAAAAATTTATAGCCAACAAACCTCGCATACATCAAAGTCCTATGTCAAACTACAGACGATGATATATGATTCATCCTAATAATAATAGTAGACATTGCTTCAACACAATGAAATTTAGTACACACTCTACAGGTAAAAACATTCAACAATGAGGTCGTCAGAGCTATCACCCTCTCTCTTGGTATTACACAACCAAAAACGTTTAAAGAAGGCAGCAGTACACCTTAGGTCTCCAAACGACAGCACACAGTGCGAGAAAAGAGTCAGATAAGCAGGCATCGAACATGATGTGTCTACAGTACGTATAACATAATGGCCGCAACCGAGGTCATGACAATGCAGGAAAACGTGACAGATACGCATACATCGATCGTCATATTTCTACACATTACCATGCAAACGCAAACTAACCCTTAAGACTAACTTTAAAAAGAAATCAACAATCATAACACCGACATTAAGAGTTATGCCTAAGGTACATAAACATCTAATTCCTATATAGCCTATTGTAAATTGTATAAACTGCCCAACATATAATATCAGCAAATAATTAAAATAAATCCTAACAAATTCATACAGATTCAACAAAAAATACACAGTAAAAAATTCTCGACAACTAGCTGGTAAAATAAAAAACATCATTATCCCACCAAACTCTAGATTTGTTTCACTGGATGTCAAAAACCAATATTGCAATAAAAGAAACACTCAATATCATAAATGAAAACCTCTTACAATACAGAAAACTTTCTATCACAGAAACGAATGAAATCGTTAATCTCCTAACAACTATCTCAATACAGAATTATTTCGAACTGAATAACAAAATTTATACTGAAGCAGACGGTGCACCCATGGGAAGTAGCATAGCAAGTACATTGGCAGACATCTTTCTCAATACCCTAGAAGATAAGCTATTCACATCAGAAGAACAAATTATTTATCACTACCGTTATGCAGATGATACGCTAATGCTTATAATTGGAACCAATGACGATACACACAAAATTTATCAACAATTTAACAACCTACTTCCTAATATAAAATTCACAATTGAACAATGAGTTAATAATTCAATAAATGTTTTAGATATTACAGTTACTATAATTAACAACCAACACAACTTCGAAATTTATAGAAGACCTACTACCACAGATTGTATCATAAATGCTAACTCATGTTATCCCATGTCACAACACTAGCATTTTTCAACTCAATGATTAATAAGAGGATCAAGTTACCTCTCCAGAAAGCAGCAATTGATAAAGAACTTTCAATTCTTCAATACAAAGCATTTAGAAACAACTTTAATCCAGAGATTGTCACTCAGTTGTATAAGAAACAAATTACACCGAATGAAGACCAAACACACGAAGACATCGACCTAGCAAGAGAAGTAAGAAAACAAAACAAATTTAAGTACATACACGCCACATACTTCGGTAAAATATCCAACAAAATTAACGAACTTTTCAGAAACACTAGATTTAAATTTGCCTTTCGTACTAATAACAATCTAAGAAGAAAATTACACTTCGCATCCATCAGAAATTCCCCATACCTAAAACCAGGTATTTATAAAATCTCATATGACGAATGTAACAGCTTTTACATTGGTCAGACAGGACGTAATTTCCTCACAAGATATCGTGATCACGTAATAATAAATGAAAACAACCAGTCTAGTTTCTATTTACATCTCAGAAACGAAAACCATCAGCACTGAATATCGAAAACGTACTTACGATATTACATAAAATACCAAAGATAATAGAAACGAATATTTTGGAGGAATTTGAAATATATATTCACAGTAAAAATTATCCGAATGAAATACTTAATGAACACAATGATTTCAAACATAAAAACTATTTACTTAATTGTAATGGCTTTTTTGATGGCTAAGATACAAAGATATTGTAAGTGACCAGAGGTAGGTTGAAAAACGAAATAAGCCTCTCTGACCAAGGTCAACGTTAAAAAGTCACTGATAACTTAGTCGATTGACATATGTATGTAAACAGCAGAGCTGTTGTTAATCACGCAATATATATAAGTTTTCTTTAATTTAACGTTTTAGCGTAACAAGCTGCATAAAACCTGGCAGCTAAAAAACGTATCCAACTACGAAACACGTGAATATTTAATTACAGTTTATACAACAGTCACGCCAGATGTCAACATATAACGTCCAAATATCGTAGACGTAAGTTACAAGGAAAATTTACGAGAAAATTTTTATGTATATTTTCGTATTATTTGATTTGTAATTAATTAATGTAACTTTTGTATACGCAGGGACTTGATAATGACAAAATGTTGAAACAGCTGTAGCGCTATTAAATAAAACGTGAGCAGTGATCTGGAACTTTCATTACAATTTTCAGTGTTCTTATTAACCCAGCAGAGAACAACACGACTGGTCTCTACGGAATCTGCTAACCAAGAGCACTCACATTACAGGGATGCACTTTGTAAATATCGGCTATCCCCGTTTACTTTCTAGTCCGTAAGTGTATATTGCAGCCTCCAGCCCGAAACGCCTGTTATAAAATCGATAAGGTGAACACCGGTAGGTTTATCGACACCAGAACTCTTGATTAGCTAAACAAATGTATTCGTCGTTAATTACATTAAACAATGGATTCCAAATGGCAGATCACTTTGCTGTTCCCTATACTGCTACCTTCCAGACGAAAATAAATAAATAAATAAATAAAATCACAGCGAAATCATACGAAATGCCCAACAACACGAACCTGGTTATGAGAGCTCCTAGTTTAAGACCGCTTGGCCCACTTTATGAGGTACAGCCACATGACTCTCTCCAGATGTTCTCCAGTGCTTCCTTGCCGAGCTTCGCTCCAGCATTCCGCGTGATGTCCCAACGCTGCTACCACGCAGGTAACTTTGCTTTATCTCTGTGACGAACTTGTCGAATTTGCTACGCGTGTATAAGTTACCACCACAAACATCTGGCACCAGTCGTAAACTAAACACCACTAACACACCATCAAACAGGCAATACATCGTAACGTAGACAGCGCAAAGTTTTAAGAACATAATCCTGAATCCACTACTTTAGAGCTCTCACGCAACACAACATGATCCATAACTGGAAACAGATACTGCAGCGCATATTTTAAACACTTTTCACTTACATTCTGCCCCAACTAGCCTACGAAAATCTATGTAACAGCAACCATCTCCATGCCATCGACAGAACTACAACAAAAGGATTTAACAACCAACACAGCTCTTTTCTACTAAAGTTCTAAACTAACAACCAAGCGGCGACAATCTCGGTATTCCTGCGTCGTTGGTGGTTCCCTCTCGAACATCTAATGGATTGATTATGCATCTTTCTGCATTGCATACTCCACCAGACGGCATTTCTGAGACGTTAACACTAGACGTCACTAGACCACATACCTAGTACGTTTGACAATTACTCGAGCACAAACAGTCATCGTATTCCCTTTCTAACAAATCAATACTCCCGATAAACATCTGTAAGACACTCAATTACATCGTGAAAATGAGAGACACGCATGGACCAGCTAACAAGGAACTACCAGATCAACAACAAGCTTTCTTATATGTATATCTAATCCTTACAACCAACAACGAGAAAAATAGTCTATAACATTTCGAACTAATACAACACCGAAATTTTTTATTGAACGCCACGAGCAGTCCGTTAGAGACTGAACAAACGATTAAACACGCCTTCCAACGCAGGTAACTACCCACCTTTAAATCACCTATCCGAAGGATTTATTGAAATCGATGCTTCTCGACCGAAGAACAACAATTTGCCACAGTAAGCATCTCCGCTACGCAACCTAGAGGCGTCCAGTCAGAAACACCCCCAAAAGGCGAGGTAAATACACCACGGTTCTAACACATGACCACACTATTAAGTATCAATATGCAGTCCACAAATGTAGCACACTTCTAGATCGAAATCGGCATTTCGCACAAGCAAGTATACATCGACTGCAAAAGATTACGAATACACGATTGCTAATTTTATGAAGAAAGAATTTTACATTACTTCTATTATCAGTCGTAAGAATAAAAAAACGATCGATTTGTCACAGCTATACCATCGCTCTTAATGCAACATCGACACAATGAACGTCATCTCTGCAGGCCATAGAGAGACATCTGCGCACAATCGTATTACTAGCAAATACTGCAAGTCTTCTATGGATCATTTCCTTGCAGGTGAGACAAACGTGGTATTTACCGTAGTACCACAGTTATTATAACTTGCATGATGAAAACATAGTTAGCAATAACCTATTTTAAACACACACACAAACAAACAGTTGGATAAGCGGTAAACTGCGATGTTCAGTCAAACTGCAATCCATTCATCAACACAGCATCGATTTCAGCGAAAGCTTGCTTAGCTGTAGATTAGAAGACCACTGAAGTACATCTCCGATAACAGACCAACTAACAGATACTCTACCAATCGAAGCACAGCTCTTCTGACTCATAACTTGTCTTTTGATATTTTCTCCTAGAGCCATAGACCTGTAAAACTGAAACATTCTATACGAAAAGCTGTGTCTTAACAAGAAACAGCTGTTGCAGATGCAAACTATTACACATTTTAGGTAATTACATTAACGTTGAAGTGCTCCTCGACACAATTGATCCTCCTACAGATCTTAGGACATACAGCAAACACCTAGTAAGGTTGGTCTATGTACACCGCAGAAGAGTAAAAGGCTCTTTCGACAGAGGGAAGAAAACTAGGATGGTATAACTCGATTCCCACATCGCGAAAACGATACTGCTACAACAGCTTACAACACCTTGGATCCAACTCTAACCCTTTTTTTAGGAAAAAACGAACCATGATCTCATAAAAACCATAGGCTTACAATACCCTTTTAGGACAAAAAGAACTACACCTAGTAAGACACGCAAATGTTACTCGAAATGTGCTTTCTGCATGAGCATTCTACATGAAGAACCACATGTTCCACCAATCTTCGTACACAAGAGAGCAGTGCCACTCGTCTTATGTTCTACAGCAAAAGCAAGTAACGTTTGTATATTTATTTTATACGCACGGATGGTAAAGTTACGACGAGTGCTCCAAATAGGTTGCTACTGTGTCAAATCCTGCATCGCGAAAAATGCACAGTGGTAGGGGAAAAACAGAAAAGACCCACTTCTATCCATTTTTAAGGTAAATAGACCCATAGATCAAGGAAATACACATCACAACCTTCGATTGCCCTTCTATTAAGACAGCGGAATGTTCGTCAAATTATGCTTTTGTATAATATTTTAGCTGGTGAACTAAACAGAGCTGATAAAATGGGACATAAAGGCCTCCAGCTAGGTTCATCCTCTCCAAGGATATACCGTTGTATAATAGGATCTAGTTTTGTTTAAACGTGTATAAGGAACAATTTTAAACACCAGTGGTGAATAAAAGAATTGTGGGTATTAGACCGCGTCATTTTTTAAACACTTAGGAAATGAATTGCCGACGTTTCCAGCAATTTGGAGTGGTTCCCTTCAGGGCGGTTGACTGTTGGATGCTGCTGAATGTACACCCTTATATAACGTGAATTCTTCGGTAATTTAATACCTACGTCATACATCTAAGAAGGTGATTGGCTGGCAGTAGCGTAGCATCAGGCTTTTACGTTTGCCGAGTTGTTGACTTATCCAAATCGCTTGTAACGTTCTTGTTCCGAAACGCGAGTGCGGATGGGTCTCCCGGTTCCACCAACAGAGACTTGGCCGCACTCACTTTGGAGTTCAGACACGCCTGCAGTGTGTCTGAACTCCAATGCGAGTGCGGCGAATTCTATGTTGGTGGAACCGGGAGACCCATCCGCACTCGCGTTTCGTAACATGAATGTTACAAACGATTGGGACAAGTTAGCAAGTCGGCTGGGGCAGAAGACCAGGAGGAATGCGACGGTACTGTTACCTTACGAGAACCCCGCGTACTTGCATGGGAACCGGGGATGCAACAACGGAAAATAAGAGAAGCCATCGAAATAACTAAACGACCGTGCAACATGAATTGGGAGGACGGCTACAAGTGACCTCGGACGTGGCTGCCGGCAATCCCTGCGCAGCGCGCCACGCGGCCCGGGCTCTGCAGTGTCCACAGAACAGCGGCCGCAGTAGGACTGGCGCGGCGCGCAGCAGGAAACGCCGTCCCCTGGGTGTTAGATGCTGATTGGCTGTGGCCTTCCAATCACTTATGCCTTACAGGATAGCAAACGTAAGAGCCTGCTGCTACGCTCCTGCCAGCCTATCACCATCTTAGATGTAAGACGTCGGTATTAGATAACCAAAGAATTCACATTATATAAGGAGCAGCACCCAACAGTTAACCGCCCTGAAGCGGACCACTGCACAGGGGTCGAAACGTAGGTAACTCATTTGCTACGTGTTAAAAACGACGCGGCCTAATACCCACAACTGTTTTATTCAAAATGACACAGGCAGTGGGAGCCTACGTACTTATTCCTTCTGTAGTGCTCGATTATCTGTATTTGCAAGTTTGACATGTGTCAATTAGATGTTGTAGCGTCTTGGAGCATTGTAAGAGGACATGGTCGATAGAGATTCCCTTTGCTATGTTTCGATGGGTATACGCAAGAATATGTGTATTGCTTTAGCAAGGAAATAAGAAGTAAACTTAAACTAGGCGAATTTGCATAAAAGTTGCGCATTACAAGAATATCTATTAAATTTCGGAACTTGATAATATTAAGTGCGACTGGAGTATTTTGTACAAGTGAGAAAGAGAGAAAGATGGTTGTCGTTAGATGGGGCTTGTATGAGCACGCGTGTTTGCTTTCGGGAGAGGAAACTGACACTGTCTGCTGTCGCCAGGCACACGGCTGCGTGCAGCTCCATTGAATAAGTGCAATGCGCGCTGTCCTCGTCAGAGTGGTGTGTGTGCCTGCAGAGGACTGGCGTCTGGCGTACAAGGTTTTCATCATTTAGATATGTACTCAGGTGGTTTTGAGAGAGAACGCTTAAAACGTTATGATATTTTGTTTAAACATGTAGCATCTGTTTGTTTTATGTAGCCTGCCGACACAGCACTGTGTGTTTGTGTTTTACGCATTAGTCTGCGTTCGGGACGATTGATAACGGTGTTTGCAGATGTATACTTAGACGCATTCCTAACAGCTAGGTGCTGGTGTAACGGTGGATGACTGACAGCGGTTTACGGTAAAATTCTGTGTGTGTAAACTGCAGTGTTGGAAAAGTTTAGTTTCTACGCAGCGTTGTGCTAGATGTCGTTGCCAATTTTCGTTATTTCCACCAGTAAATTCGAATTTTTTATAAACAATATGTCTTCTTCTGCTGCCGCTGTTATTGTTGTGTTACCAAAAGAGTGTGTGGTATGTAAGTTTGTAACGATCGCTACCGTTACAACCCATTTATAATCCAACATGTGCTAATTTTAACTCGTTGGCTATTGTAAACATAGTCTAAACTAAGAGGTACATTCATTTTGCTTATATATCTAAGGTGTCGGTCGAGTTGCCGGCCGCGGTGGCCGAGGGGACTGAGGCGCTTCAGTCACGGTCTGCACGGCCACTACGGTCGGGCTTCGAATCCCCCTCGGGCATGGATATTTGTGCCGTCCTAGTTCTTAAGTAGTTCATAAGTAGTTTGTAAGTTTAGGGACTGATGACCCCGTAGTTAAGTCCCATAAGCTGTACAAACTTTTTTTTTTTTTTTTTTTTTTTTTTTTTTTTTGCGGTCGACTTCCGAAACGGAGCATTTTTGTTTTGTTTTGGACAGTCCCAAATGTTTGACTCTATTTAAAATTGTTTATAAATATTCTGAACATCGAAAGAGTATTTGTTAAGATGGATACATAAGTTTGTGGCCTTTACGTCAAAATCCTAAATGTGGCGTAATTGTTTATCCATGTTTCATAGACTGTTGTATTCGTACAGAAATAATTGTTGGTACGTTGTTTAAAGTGATAGGGAGACCAATAATATTGTATTCGGCAGTGCCTGTTTACTACTGGCTGTCACTAGTTCTGCCGATGATTGTCTTGTTTTGGCATCGAAAACATTGATATTCTCGGACGTCGATGTTTTCCTTTCGACGGTCATCGCACATCGATATCTTTAATTTGTGTAACACTGATGTTACCATCGATGTTTTTCTAATATCGATTATCCCTAGGGTAGTAGTTTCTGACGTTCAGTTTTTTTTATTAGAGATGGAGAATTTAAATTGTCAGATCATCTATTACATTTTACCTCTCTTATTGGCTATGTACATTCACGATTATTGTGTTGTGCACATCCACAGCAAATCATCTTTCGAATTACGTAAGTTTTATTGGCTTCCTGATAAAATTATTGTAGAAAATCGGTAGTTAAGTTTTCACGTTCGCGTACAATGGCGTCCCACATATCTGCCATTTTGTGGTTTGAAACCAGCGCCTAACATTTTTGCCCTGCGTCATGTGACGGAATTGCCGACATAATGAGCAAAAGTTGTTTTATTTATAGCGGAAATCATGCTAGAATGAGTCATTGGTACTGTTTCCATTTGCAACAATTTAACCTTATCGTACCAGTTTCATCAAGGACACTGGTGGAAAACCAGTTCTCAGCAAAGAAAGGAAAGGTGAAAGGTGGAAAAAGTACATAGAGGGGCTCTAAATAGGAAATGAACTTCGAGACAATATTGTAGGAAGGGCAGAGGATGTAGATGAGGATGAAATAGAAGATTCTGTACTGAGAGAAGAATTTGACAGAACCCTGAAAGACCTAAGTCGAAACAAGGCCCCTGGAATAAATGACATTCCCTCAGAGCTACTGAAGTGTCTGGGGGAACCAGCCATGACAAAACTGTTTCACCTGGTGTGTAAGATGTATGAGACAGGCGAAGTACCCTTAGACTTTAAGAAAAATGTAATAAACCCCATTCCAAAGAAAGCAGGTGCAGACAGGTGTGAAAACTACAGAACCATCAGTTTAATAAGTCATGGTTGCAATATATTGAGACGAATTATTTACACAAGGATGGAAAAGCTAGTAGAAGCCGACAATGGGGAAGATCAGTTTGGGTTCAGGAGAAATGTAGGAACACGGAAGGCAATAGTCACTTTACGGCTTATCCTAGAAGATAGATAAGAAAAGGCAAACCTACCTATCTAGCTTTTGTAGATTTGGAGATGGCTCTTGACAATGTTAATTGGAAGAAACTCTTTCAAGTTTTCAAGCTAGCAGGAGTAAAATATAGGGAGCGTAAGGTTATTTACAACTTGTAAAAAAAGCAGACAGCGGTTGTCAGAGTTGATGGGCATGATAGGAAAGCAGTGGTTGGGAAGGGAGTGAGACAGGGTTGTAACCTTTCTCCAATGTTATTCAATTTGTACATTGAGCAAGCTGTAAAGGAAAGCAAGGAGAAATTGGGAGAAGGAATTAAAGTTCAGGGTGAAGAATTAAAAACATTGCGTTTTGCCGACGACATAGTAATTCTGTCAGAGACAGCAAAGGACCTGGAAGAACAGTTGAACGGGATGGACAGTGTGCTGAAAGGCGCATATAAGATGAATATTAACAAGAGCAAAACTAGGGTAATGGAGTTCAGTCTAAGAAAATCAGGTGATGCTGAAGGAATTAGATTTGGTAACGAAGCAATAAAGGAGGTAGATGATTTTTGTTATTTGGACAGTAAAATAACAAGTGATGGTTGCAGTACAGAAGATATAAAGTGCAGAATGGCAATGGGTAGAAAAGCGTTCTTGAAAAAGAGAAACTTGTTAACATCGAATATTGATTTAAGCCTAAGGAATTCCTTTCTGAAGGCATTTGTATGGAGTGTTGTCTTGTATGGGAGTGAGACATGGACGATAAACAGTGTGGCCAGGAAGAGGATTGTGGCTTTTGAAATATGGTGCTACAGAAGAATGCTGAAAATTAGGTGGGTGGATCGCGTAACTAATGATGAGGTACTGAACAGAATTGGGGAGACAAGAAATTTCTGGCATACCTTGACTAAAAGAAGGGATAGATTGGTAGAACACATTATTAGACATCAAGGAATTGAAAATTTAGCTTTGTAGGGAAGTGTGTGGGGTAAAAACCGCAGAGGAAGACCAAGAGATGGATACAGTAATCAGATTCAGACAGATGTAGGTTGCCGTTCTTATGTGAAGATGAACGATTCTTGCTCAGGGTAGGGTGTTGTGGAGAGCTGCATCAAACCAGTCTCCGGACTGAAGACCACACAACAACACCAGTTTCATTCTCTAATCAGGTGCCACTTGTCATTTCTGACGGCTCTTCACTTACAGATAGTACAAGGGTGACGGAATGTTAAATTGAAAAAAAAAAAAAAAAAAAAAAAAAAAAACAGGAATATACGCCACTGGGAATAGAACCCGCGACCTCCCAGACGTGAACCCAACGCTTTACCACAAGACCTTTACAAATCAAATTCCCATAATCCCCAGATCGCAGATACTCTTTCGTCAAGCGAAAATGTGTTGGTGAACGGAATTCATATTCACAAATGTTTCTATTTTTCCTTCCATCACAGGCTAAACTCGATCAAAATTTAAAATTTGACGTTCGTAAGTTAGCTAAAAGTAACTAAGAATTTTGATGATCGGTGAGTCAGTGATTGACAGAATTAGCGATTCAGACTGCCAATATTTCGTAAAGTATAAAATGTAAAACAGTACAATGTGAACATAGAGCTATATGTAGTAGATACCCTTGATAACCAGAAACTCAGCCTTCCTGCTTTACCCACAACTGCGAAACATGGGTTTCGAAATGGACGTCTACAGCATCAAAAAAAATGGTTGGTACAGCTGTGTGCTCGGCTTGGTAGGGGTACTGCCGTGACCAATGGCTGGCCAATGGCCGCCCACTGGCTGCCTACTGAATGGCCACTGGCTGGCCATTGGCTGGCCACTGACTGGCGACTGGCTGGACAATGACTGGCCACTGGCTGCCCACTGGCTGGTCACTGGCTGGTCACTGGCTGAACACTGGCTGGCCACTGGCAGCCTACTGGCTGCCCACTGGCTGCCCACTGGCTACCCACTGGCTGGCCACTGGCTGGCTACTGGCTGGCACTTGCTGGCCACTGGCTGCATACTGGCTGTCCACTGGCTGCCCACTGGCTGGCCAGTAACTGGCCACTGTTTGGCCACTTTTTGGGCATTGGCTGGTCACTGACTGGCCAGTAGCTGGGCACTGGCTGGAAATTGCCTGGCTACTGGATGGTCAAGGGCTGAACACTGGCTGACCATTGGCTGACCATTGACTGGTCACTGGCTGGCCACTGGCTGGCCATTGGCTGGCCACTGACTGGCGACTGGATGGGCAATGACTGGCCACTGGCTGCCCACTGGCTGGTCACTGGCTGGTCATTGGCTGATCACTGGCTGGCCACTGGCTGACCACTGGCTGCCCACTGGCTACCCACTTGCTGGCCACTGGCTGGCTACTGGCTGGCACTTGCTGGCCACTGGCTGCCAACTGGCTGCCCACTGGCTGGCCAGTAACTGGCCACTGTATGGCCACTTTTTGGGCATTGGCTGGTCACTGATTGGCCAGTAGCTGGGCACTGGCTGGAAATTGCCTGGCTACTGGATGGTCAAGGGCTGAACACTGGCTGACCATTGGCTGACCATTGACTGGTCACTGGCTGGCCACTAGCTGGCCACTGGCTGGCCATTGGCTGGCCACTGACTGGCGACTGGATGGGCAATGACTGGCCACTGGCTGCCCACTGGCTGGTCACTGGCTGGTCACTAGCTGATCATTGGCTGGCCACTGGCAGCCCACTGGCTGCCCACTGGCTGGCCACTGGCTGGCCACTTGCTAGCCACTGGCTGCCAACTAGCTGTCCACTGGCTGGCCAGTAACTGGCCACTGGCTGATCACTTGCTGAGCATCGGCTGACCATTTCCTGGCCTCTGGGTGCCCCCTGGCTTGTCACTGGACACTGGCTGATCTCTGCCTGGCCACTGAATGCTCACGTGCTGCCCACTGCCTGGCTACTGGCTGGCCATGGCTAGCCTGTTTGATCACTAGCTGGCCACTGGCTGCCCAATGCTGCCTACTGGCTGGCCACTGGCATCCAACTGGCAGCCTACTGGCTGGCCACTGGGTGTCCACTGGCTGCCCCTTGCTGTCTACTGGCTACCCACTGGCTTCCTACTGGCTGGCCACTGTTTGGCCACTGGCTGATCATTGGCTTGTCTCGGTCGCCCACTTGCTGCCCACTGGCTGGCCACTGATTGCCTACTGGCTGGTCCTTGGCTAGACACTGGCTGACAATTTCTGGGGATTGGCTAGGCATTAACTGTCCATTGGTTGCCCAATGGCTGGCCACTGACATGCCACTGGCTGGACACTTGCTGGGCATTGGCTGGCCATTGTCTGGCCATTGGGTGCCCCCTGGCTGGTCACTGGACACTGGCTGATCTCCGCCTGGCCACTGGCTGCCTACTTGCTGCACACTGCCTAACTACAACCTGGCCAATGGCTAGCTTGTCTGATTACTCACTGGCTATTGGCTGCCCAAGGATGCCTATTGGCTGGCCACTGGCTACCTATTGGCTGTGTCACTGGCTGCTCTCTGGGTGATCACTGGTTATGTACTGCCTGATCACTACCTGTCCACTGGCTGCCCACTGGCTGCCCACTGGCTGGCCAATGGGTGGCCACTAGCTGATCACTGTCTGGCCACTGGCCAACAACTGGCTGCATACTGGTTGTCCACTGGCTGCCTACTGGCTGCACACTGGCTGCCTACTTTCTGGTCACTGGTTTGACACTGGCTGATCACAGGCTTGCCATTGGGTGTCAATGTGCTGCCTACTGGCTGGGCACTGGTTGGACACTGTCTGATCACTGACTAACCAATGGCTGCCCAGTTGCTGCCTACTGTGTGACCACTGGCTGGCCCCTGGGTTGACACTGCATGGACAGTTGCTGCCACTGGCTGCCAAATGGCTGTAAACTGGCCTCTACTGGCTGGCCTCTTGCTGGCCACTAACAAGGCACTGGCTGGCCATTGGCTGGCCACTACTTGGTCTGGGCTCGACACTGGCTGACCATTGGCTGATCACTTAATGGTCATTGGCAGGCCACTGGCTGCCCACTGGCTGGGAACTGACTTGCCACTGGCTGGTCGCTTGCTTGGGATTGGCTGACCATTGACTGGCCACTGGGTGCCCCCTGGCTGGTCACTGGACACTGGCTGATCTCTGCCTGGCCACTGGTTGCCCACTTGCTGCCTATTGGCTGGCTACTGACTGGCCACTGGAAGGCCACTGGCATCCCACTGGCTGCCTACCGGTTGCCCACTGGTTGCCTATTACCTGTGTCACTGGCTGCACCCTGGCTGATCACTGGCTGGACACTGGCTGATCAATGGCATGCCACTCGATGCCCTATGGCTGGTCATTGGCTGGCCACAGGCTGCTCACTGGCTGCATACCTGCTGGCCACTGGCTGGCCACAGGCTGGACATTGTCTGGCCACTGACTGGCCACTTGCTGGGATCTTGCTGGCCAATGGCTGGCCACTGGTTGGTCATGGGCTGCCCACTTGCAGGCCACTGGATACAGGCCACTGACTAGCACCGACTGTGCAATGCCTGGTCATGGGCTGGACACAGGCTGGGACTGGCTGCACACAGGTTGCAACTTGGCTTGCCACTGGCTGGCAACTTGCTGACCATTGGATGGCCATGGTTTTGCCACTGACTTTGCACTGGCTGGCCACTGGTTGGTCACAGGATGGACACTGGCTGATCACTGACTGATTATTGGGTGGCCACTGGGTAGCCACTGGCTGGCTAATAGCTGCCCACTGGCTGGCCACTGGCTGTCCACTGGCTGCCCACTGGCTGGTCACTGTATGGTTACTGGCTGGCCACTTGCTGGGCATTGGCTGGCCACTGACTGGCCACTGTCACGCCCCTTACTGGTCGCTGGACGCTAGCTGCTCTTCGCCTGGCCACTTGCTGGCTCACTGGCTGTCTGCTGGCTGGGTACTGGCTGGTTACTGTCTGACAGTTACATGGAAACTGATTGGCCACTAGCTGAGCTATGGCTCGCCATTGGCTGGAGACTGGTTGGTCATGGGCTGGACACTGGATGACCATTGGCTGACCACTGACTGGTCATTGGCTGGTCACTGTTTGGCAACTGGCTGTCTATTGGCTGCCCATTGAGTTGCTACTGGCTTGCCTCTGGTTGCCCATTGGCAGTCCACTGGCTGCTCACTGGCTGGTCACTGACTTGACACTGGCTGTTCACTTGCTGTGCATCGGTTGGCCATTGACTAGCCACTGGGTGCCCCCTGGATAGTCACTGGACAGTGGCTGATCTCTGCTTGGCCAGGAACTGCCCAATGCCTAGCTACTGGCTGGCCACTGGCTGGCCTGTCTGATCACTGGCAGGCCACTGGCTGCCCACTTGCTGCCTATTTTTGGCTACTGACTGGTCACTGGAAGGCCACTCGCATTACACTGGCTGCCCTCTGGTTGCCCACTGGCTGCCTATTGGCCATGTTACTGGCTGCCCCCTGGCTGATTACTGGCTGGATACTGGCTGATCACTGGCTGTCCACTGGCTGCCTACGCTCTGGTCACTGACTGGACACTGGCTGATCACCGCCTGGCCACTGGCTGCCCACTGGCTGGCCACTGGCTGGAAACTGGCAGGGTACTGGCTGATCAGTGGCTGTCCTCAGTTGCACACTGGCTACCCACTGGGTGGCCACTGACTGCCTACTGGTTAGTCAGTGGCTGGACACTGGTTGGTCACTTGCTGGGTATTGGCTGGCCATCGTATGGCCACTGGGTTCCTCCTGGCTGGTCACTGGACACTAGCTGATCTCTGCCTAGCCACTGTCTGCCCACTTGCTGCAAACTGCATGGCTACTGGCGGGCCACTGGCTAGCCTGTCTGATCACTCACTGGCCACTGACTGCCCAAGGATGACTACTGGCTAGCCACTGGCTGCCTACTGGCTGCTCACTGGCAGCCTGCTGGCTGGTCACTGGATGGGTACTGGCTGATCACTGGATGCTCACTGGCTGGACAGTTGTTGATCACTGGCAGGCCACTAGATGACCATTGGCTGCCTACTGGCTGCCCACAGGCTCTCCCCTGGCTGACTACAGTCTGGCCACTTGCTGGCCACTTGCTGATCACTGGCTGGCCTTGGCTGCACACTGGGTGCCTACAGACTTAACACTGGCTGACCACTGGCTGGCTACTTGCTGGCTATTGGCTGGTCACTGCCTGGACACTGGCTGATCTGTGGCTGGCGACTGGCTGCCCACTGACTGACTAGTGGCTGGCTACTGGCTGGCCACTGGCTAGCCACTGGCTGGCCACTGGCATCCCACTGGCTGGCTATTGGCTGAGCACTTGCTTCCCAAAGGCTGTACACTGGCTGATCACTGGCTGGCTACTGGCTGCCACTGGGTGGACCCTGCTGGACACTGGCTGATCACTTGCTAAACACTGGTTGGCCACTGGCTGCCTACTGGCTGTACACTGGCTGCTTACTGACTGTTCACTGGCTGGATTCTGGCTGATCACACATTGATCACTGGCTGACCACCAGCTGCCCAGCCATTGTCCACTGGCTAGCCACTAGTTGGCTGGCTGGCATTGAATGGATATTGACAGGACACTGGCTGACCTTTGGCTGGGCATGGGCTGGCCACTTGCCGATCACTGGTTGGCCACTGTCTGGCCATTGGCTGGCCACTGTCTGACCACTTGCTGCAAACTGCATGGCTACTGGCTGGCCACTGGCTAGCCTGTCTGATCACTCACTGGCCACTGGCTGCCCAAGGATGACTACTGGCTAGCCACTGGCTGCCTACTGGCTGCTCACTGGTTGCCTGCTGGCTGGTCACTGGTTGGACACTGGCTGATCACTGGATGCTCACTGGCTGTACAGTTGTTGATCACTGGCAGGCCACTAGATGACCATTGGCTGCCTACTGGCTGCCCACTGGCTGCCCCCTGGGTGACTCCGGTCTGGCCACTAGCTGGCCACTTGCTGACCACTGGCTGGCCTTGGCTGCACACTGGGTGCCTACAGACTAAACACTGGCTGACCACTAGCTGGCTACTGGCTGGCTATTGCCTGGTCACTGCATGGACACTGGGTGATCTGTGGCTGGCGACTGGCTGCCCACTGACTGACTAGTGGCTGGCTACTGGCTGGCCACTGGCTAGCCACTGGCTGGCCACTGGCATCCCACTGGCAGCCTATTGGCTGAGCACTTGCTTCCCACTGGCTGTACACTGGCTGATCACTGGCTGGCTACTGGCTGCCACTGGGTGGACCCTGCTGGACACTGGCTGATGACTTGCTAAACACTGGTTGGCCACTGGCTGCCTACTGGCTGTCCACTGGCTGCTTACTGACTGTTCACTGGCTGGATTCTGGCTGATCACACATTGATCACTGGCTGACCACCAGCTGCCCAGCCGTTGTCCACTGGCTAGCCACTAGTTGGCCATTGGGTGGCCACTGGCTGGCATTGAATGGATATTGACAGGACACTGGCTGATCTTTGGCTTGGCACGGGCTGGCCACTTGCCGATCACTGGCTGGCCACTGTCTGGCCATTGTCTGGCCACTGTCTGGCCACTGGCTGGCCATTGTCTGGCCACTGGCTGGCCACTGGCTGCCCAATGGCTGCCTTTTGGCTGATCACTTGCTTCCCACTGGTAGTACATTGGCTGATCACTGGCTGGCTACTGGCTGCCACTGGGTTGACCCTGCTGGACACTGGCTGATCACTTGCTGGATGCTGGTTGGCCACTGGCTGCCTACTGGCTGGTCACTGCCTGGACACTGGCTGATCTGTGGCTGGCGACTCGCTGCCCACTGGCTGCCTACTGGCTGACCATTGGCTGACCAGTAACTGGTCATTTTCTGGCCACTGGTTGCCCACAGGCTGGAAACTGACATACCACTGTCTGGTCACATGCTTGGGATTGGCTGGCCATTGACTGGCCATTGGGTGCCCCCTGGCTTTTCACTGGACACTGGCTGATCTCTGCCTGGGCACTGGCTACCCACTTGCTGCCTATTGGCTGGTTACTGACGGCCACTGGATAGCCACTGGCATCCCACTGGCTGCCTACTGGTTGCCCACTGGTTGCCTACCAGCTGTTCTCTGGACGGACACTGGTTGATCACTGCCACGCTTCTGGCTGCCCAATGCTGCCTACTGGCTGCCCACTGGGTGCTAATTGGTGTGCGACTGACTGGCCACTTGCTGGCTATTGTCTGGCCACTGGATGTTCAGTGGCTGCCTACTGGCATGTCCCTCTATGCCCTGTGGCTGGTCATTGGCTGGCAACAGGCTGCCGACTGGCTGCATACCTGCTGGCCACTGGCTGGCCTAAAGCTGAGCATTATCTGGCCACTGACAGGCCACTTGCTGGGACCTTGCTGGCCATTGGTTGGCCACTGGTTGGTCATGGGCTACCCACTTGCAGGCCACTGGCTACAGGCCACTGACTAGCACCGACTGCACAATGCCTGGTCACGGGCTGGACACTGGCTGGACACTGGCTGGCCAATGGCTGCACACTGGCTGCCCACTGGCTGCCTACTGGCTGGCCACTGTTAGATCTCTGGATGTCCAATGGCTGCCCACTAACTACTGGCTGGCCCTGGCTGGCCACTTGCTGGCCACTCTCTTGCCACTGTCTGCCTACTGATTGCTCACTGGTTGGACAGTTGTTGCCCACTGGCTACCCACAGGCTGGCCACTGTCTGCCTACTGGCTGGAGACTGGCTGTCCACTGGCTGCACACTGGCCGCCTACTGGCTGCCCACTGGCTCCCCCCCCCCTGGCTGCCTACTGTCTGGCTACCTGCTGGCCACTTGCTGATCACTGGCTGGCCTTGGCTGCACACTGGGTGCCTACAGACTAACCACTGGTTAGCCCCTGGCTGGCTATTGGCTGGTCACTGCCTGAACACTGGCTGATCTGTGGCTGGCGACTGGCTGCCCACTGACTGACTAGTGGCTGGCTACTGGCTGGCCACTGGCTAGCCACTAGCTGATCACTTGCTTCCCACTGGCTGGACACTGGCTGATCACTGGCTGGGTACTGGCTGCCACTGGGTAGACCCTGTTGGACACTGGCTGATCACTTGCTGGACACTGGTTGGCCACTGTCTGCCTACTGGCTGGTCACTGCCTGGACATTGGGTGATCTGTGGCTGGCGACTAGCTGCCCAACGACTGAATAGTGGCTGGCTACTGGCTTGCCACTGGCTAGCCACTGGCTGGTCACTGCCTTCCCACTGGTTGCCTATTGGCTGATCACTTGCTTCCACTGGCTGGACACTGGCTGATCACTGGCTGGCTACTGGCTGCCACTGGGTGGACCCTGCTGGACACTGGCTGATCACTTGCTAAACACTTGTTGGCCACTGGCTGCCCACTGGCTGGTCACTGCCTGGACACTGGCTGATCTGTGGCTGGCGACTCGCTGCCCACTGACTGATTAGTGGCTGGCTACTGGCTTGCCACTGGATAGCCACTGGCTGGCCACTGACATCCCACTGGCTGCCTATTGGCTGAGCACTTGCTTCCCACTGGCTGGACACTGGCTGATCACTGGCTGGCTACTGGCTGGCTACTGGCTGCCACTGGGTGGACCCTGCTGGACACTGGCTGATCACTTGCTGGACACTGGTTGGCCACTGGCTGCCTACTGGCTGTCCACTGGCTTCTTACTGACTGTTCACTGGCTGGATTCTGGCTGATCACACGTGGATCACTGGCTGACCACCAGCTGCCCAGCCCTTGTCCACGGGCTAGCCACTAGTTGGCCATTGGATGGCCACTGGCTGGCATTGAATGGATACTGACCGGCCACTGGCTGATCTTTGGCTGGGCACAGACTGGCCACTTGCCGATCACTGGCTGGCCACTGGCCGGCCACTGGGTGGGCTCTGGCTAGCCATTGGCTTTTCACAGGCATTACACTGCCTACTGGCTGGCCACTGGCTGCCCACTGGCTGGCCACTGTCTGGCCACTGGCTGGCCAATGGCTGGCCAATGGCTGGCCACTGCTGGCCATTGGTTGGCCACTGGTTGGCCACCAGCTGTCACAGGTGGAACACTGGCTGGTTATGGCTGGCCACTGGCTGGTTACTGGCCAGTGGCTGACCACTGGCTGCCCATAGGCTGGCCACTGGCTAGCCACTTGCTGGTCACTGGCTGGCCATTGCTGGCCACTGGTTGGCCACTGTTGGCCAGTGGCTGGGCACCAGCTGTCACAGGTCGGACAGTGGCTGGTCATTGGCTGGCCACTATCTGGCCATTGTCTGGCCACTGGCTAGCCCCTGGCTGCCCACTGGCTGGCCATGTGCAGGCCACTGGCTGGCCACTAGCTGTTCACTGGCTAATCAGAGGCAAGACGCTGGCTTTCGCTGGCTGGACACTGGCTGTCCACTGTCTGGCCATTGGTAGGCCACTGGCTGCTCACTGGCTGCCCAGTGACTGGCCACTGGATGTCCATTGACTGGCCATTTGGTGGCGACTGGCTGCCCACTGGCTGCCCACTGACTGCCCACAGCCTAGCCACTGTCTGGCCATTATCTGGTCAGTGGCTACCCACTATCTGGCCACTGGCTGGCGATTGGCCGGCCACAGGTTGGTCATTGGCTAGTTACTACCTGGCAGTACAAGGTAACGGGCTGCGCTCCAGCCAGCAGCCTGTCGGTGTGACGTGGTAAGATACCATCGCGAGGCTTTGCAGCTTGCCGTGGCAGAGCTGGCTCGTGTGTCGACCCCGGTGTGTGGCGCTTGTTTCAGAAATTTTGTCTGAAAGAGTGTTGGCAATGCCTGTAGTTTGCTGTCCCTTGTGCCTATAACACTAGCTTTTGGGATCTCGTTCCACCAGACGATCTGTTGGCAGTGATGGTCCATGACTGGATCACTGGGGAGTCTTCTTTCGAGTTAACGTAAATACGCAGAATATCAGAAATCTCGTATGCAATGTTTCTCTTCAGGTTTGCGAGGCCATTGTGCAAGTTTTATACCTGAATGTAAGCTAAAAACTCCACTGCCCGATACAGATTGGGAGCAAGTGAGATATCATACACAGTATACATATGCTGACGTATTATCTTCAGATATTGGTTCCAAATCAATAGTGTTAAAGAATATTTGCACATTCTTCCACGAGTGCAATATCGTGCTGTATAACGGTTGTGGTAGGTGCCCGTCTGACAAGAGCAACCCAGACAAGCTGAGTCGGTTGAACGATCTGGCCACTCCATTCCTTCGATTGCCTCACTCCGAGCAATTTGTCCATCATAGCAGCTCTGTCCAGCAGAAGCACCCACCTACTGCACGAGCGTAGGGCACAACAAATGGTCGCGGGATCTCCTTTCTACACTTGTGGGCAGTCAAAGTGACACAGTGGGCCGTATATATGCCAGTACTGCCCACACCATTCGCCCACCACCGTGAGATGTTCCCTGCACATAAGCGGGATTGTTCCGAGTTCCACGTTGTCTCCAGATGAGGGTACGACAGAACACAAAATCGTGACTCATCTGCGAACAGAAGCCAGTGCCATTCACTACCACTCAATCCTCCTCTCAGTTTCTGCGAACTAAATGGGTCACACATTACAGGCACGTAGACGACAGTTCCCGAGGGCGATATCGGACTGTGTTGCTACTGCGCGTCCGTTTGTTCTCTAGAGTTTGCGTTGCAACTGATTTGCTTCCAGCCTCCTGTCTCGACGGGCTGTTAACCCGAGACAACGGTCGTCTCTTGCTGATGTCGCCTTCGTTTAATGGTTGCTGTTGCATGGAGTCGCGTCCAGGTGCTGGAAATCTCGCTTTGGCACTCTCCACCTCCCTCTTCGTCTGTCCTACCTATGGCTCTCCCTGCCACAGCTTCGGGCAAGTCCCGCCGTTGCTGCATTCCTCCACACTATGTGAGCCGCGGCGGAATACCCGTCCTGCGGGGCGTGCGGCCGTTCACTGTCTGAGGTACGAGTCCCACCTCAGGCATGGGTGTATATGTTGTACTTAGGTTAGTTTAACTTGGTTTATGCAGTTTGTAAGTTAAGGACCAACAACAAGCAGTTAAGTCCCATATATTTACAAACGTTTTAACAACTGAAAACTACCTAAACCCAACTGCTTGCGTAATTAGTTTGGTAGAGTAAACAAAAGCCAACACCGCCTCGTCTGCAGCAGTCTTCTGCTGTTCCCACTGTCTCGATTGCCGAAATATTGTCGTCTCCACTCCGTATTACCGACAGAAAGACGTCGAACCATTTCAATTTAATCTTCGGATAACAAGACTTGAGAACCTAGATATGGGAACTCATTCACTAATTGTTTAAACCAGTGTATAATAACAAATCAGAATATGTAATACGATAAAATAATCCAAATTATCCTGACTAATTAGTAAAGCTTGCACATATACCTTGCACTACATATTTCTCAAAGTTATATTAAACTGAGTTACTTTCTAGTTCTTTGGTAAGACTGGCATTCTTCACATAATAATATAATGTCACAATATTTGAGAATACTTTCTCCACAGTTAAGACATCCAAAACACCAGTATATGTTCTATTCATTCGCAGTAAATGACACTAAACTTCCTACGTTATACAATCATATAATACACTACTGGACGTCAAACTTTCTACACCAAGAAGAAATGCCGATGATGAACGGGTATTCATTGGCCAAACATAATGTACTAGAACTGACATGCGATTGGATTTTCACGCAGTTTGAGTGCATACATCCTGAGATATCACTACCCAGAATAACCGTAATAACGGCCTTGATACACTTGGGCATTGAGTCAAACAGAGCTTGGATGCCGTCTACAGGTGCAGATACCCATGCAGCTTCAACACGATACCAAAGTTCATCAAGAGTGACTGGCGTGTTGTGATGAGCCAGTTGCTCGGCCACCATTGACCATATGTTTTCAGTTGGTGAGAGATCTAGAGAATGTGTTGGCCAGGGCAGTAGTCGAACACTTTCTGTATCCAGAAAGGCCCTTACAGGACCTGCAACATGCGGTTATGCATTCCCCTGTGGAAATGTAGAGTTTTGTAGGGATCGAATAAAGGGCAGAGCCACGGATCGTAAAAAATCTAAAATGTAACGGCGACTTTTCAAAGTGCCGTCTATGCGAATAAGAGGTGACCGAGACATGTAACCAATGGCACTCCATACCATACACCACCTATAGAGAAGGCGGCTGCGCTCTCGTGTGACGTCAGGCGGAGTAGGTTGCGCGCGGATAGCTGACTGGTTAGCCGCTGGGGCACGGCCCACTATGGCAAAGCAGCTCACCAGCCAGCTATGAGCGTGCAACATACTCTGCTTGACGTCACCACTGTAGGTGGTGCTGGTGAGACGCCAGGATGGCGATGACGAATACACGCTTCTAATGTGCGTTCACCACGATGTCGCCAAACACGGATGAGACCTTCATGATTTTGTAAACAGAACAAGGTTTCGTCCGAAAAAATGACTTTTTGCCATTCGCTCACCCAGGTTGCATACACCTTCCCAGGCGCTTCTCTCTGTGATGCAGCGTCAAGGGTAACCGCAGCCATGGTCTCCGAGCTGATAGTTCATGCTGCTGCAAACGTCGTCGAACTGTTCGTTCAGATGGTTGTGGTCTTGAAAACGTCCCCATCGGTTGACTCAGGGATAGAGAAGTGGCTGCACGATTAGTTACATCCATGCGGATAAGATGCCTGTCATCTCGATTGCATGTGATACGAGGCCGTTGGGATCCAGCACGGCGTTCCGTATTGCCCTCCTGATCCCACCGATTCTATATTCTGCTAACAGTCATTGGGTCGCGACCAACGCGAGCGACAGTGTCACGATACGATAAACCGCAATCGCGGTATGCTACAATCCGACCTTTATCAAAGTCGGAAACGTGGTGGTACACATTTCTCCTCCTTACACGAGGCATCACAACAACGTTTCACCAGGCAACGCCGGTCAACTGTTGTTTGCGTATGAGTAATCGGTTGGAAACCTTCCTCATGGCAGGTCGTTGAATGGGGTTGCCACCGGCGCCAAACTTGTGTGAATACTCTGAGAAGCTAATCATTTGTATATAACAGCATCTTCGCGTCTGTAGCACGCCATCTTCGCGGTGTAGCCACTTTGATAGCCAGGAGTGTATTTATGAGCCCCCCACTTTCAGCGGAGTGAGCTGCAGTGGAGGCTGCGTCACCTGCCAGCCTGTGACTCTCCCAGTGTGGAGTGAGCAGCTCTTCGCCACACGCGCCCTGTCCCGGCCCCTCGCCCTCCGTCACTCAGCCCTGCTGCCACCCTCCCATCGCCCTCTCGTCTCCTCACACCCTCCTGTCAGTCTCTCTCTAACCACTCTATGTTTGCCTATCTCCCGCTCCTCCTCTCCATCTCACTGTTCCATTTCCCTCTCTACATGTCTTGTCTTTCTGTCCATCGGCTTCTACCTCACTACCGGTCCATTTCAGTTTAGTTTCCATTCAGCTCACCAGTTAGACATCTTTGAACTTGTGTCCTACGGTAATATAATTTTACAGATCTTTGGACTACAATATTAGGAAACTGTCTGCGATGAATAAATAGTGTATGAATGTGAAGTCACGTAAATCAAACGTCGCGTGATGATCAAGTTTTTATACTTATGTTTACGACGTATTATTTTCGTAAATATGTGTCGTAGATAGTTTTTCAGTGCACAGAGATTTTGACTGATAGTAAGTAATATGTGTACCAAGTTTAGTTGAAACCGGCCCATTAATTTACGAGGAGATGTGGAAAAAAAGTCCACGAATAGTACTCAATCCGAAATTTCATTGTTCATGACATCATACGTCCGTAAATATGTGTCGTACTGTGATTTAAATTAGAAGATAAATTCAGTGTGTACTATCTGCAATATATATATCGTGAATGGAGTTAGTAGTGAAGAAGTAATAAATCGAAACATCATGCGAGATGATGCGGCTTTCATGAACCAAATTGTTTATGACTTTATATCTCATGAAATATATGTGGAACTGTGATATAATATCGAAGTTACATTCAGTGGTATGTATGTGTACTCCCTGTGAAATGTCTCGAAATACAATTAACAGTGTAGAAGTGATAACTTGTAACGTCATGCAAAATGCCATAAATATACATCATGAACATCGGAAATGTAGTAAGTGCCAAATATTTTTCCCGTCATCATTTTGTTGGGGTTGTCAGCGAGAAAAGGTTCCGTAAAAATTTGAAATGACGTTAACTTTATTGATAGCCAAAATGTTTGTAAATCGACCGGACCAAACTGCGTGGTCATAAGTCCGTAGCTTACAAACTACTTAAACCTAGGTAAACTAACCTAAGGACCAACACACACACCCATGCCCCAGGGAGGACTCGAACCTCCACGGCGAGCAACCGCGCGCTCCGTAGCGAGACGCTTTAGACCGCTCGGCTACTCCACCGCGGCTGTGTCGTTTCAATTGTCTGTTGGTAACAACTTCCACAGTAGTAAACGTCGCGGGTGTATATGTTGGAGTGTGGTTTTCGTACATAGGAATGTAATCTAAAGGCGATTATCGATCCGTTGTTTTATTCTTGTTTCGTACTGGACTACAATGATGACAAATGATCATCAGCTCTCACTGAAGCCGTTATCACAGCTGTTACTGCAAAGAGAATTTTATACTTCGTTTCGAGCAGTTATGCTTTGCATAAGCCGTATGTTGTTGTTGTTGTTGTTGTGGTGGTGGTGGTGATGGTGGTGGTGCTCTTCAGTCCGGAGACTGGTTTGATGCAACTCTCCACCCTACTCTATCCTGAGCAATCCTCTTCATCTCCTCATAAGTACGGCAAACCACATCCATTTCAATCCTCTTACTGTATTCATCTTTTGGTCACCCTCTGTGATTTTTACCACACACACTTCCCTCTAACGCTAACTTCATGATTCCTTCATGTCTAGGAATTGTGACGGCCGCGGTGGCCGAGGGGACTAAGGCGCTCCAGTCACGGTCTGCACGGCCACTACGGTCGGGGGTTCGAATCCCCCCTCGGGCATGGATATTTGTGCCGTCCTTAGTATTATTAGTTCATAAGTAGTTTGTAAGTTTAGGGACTGATGACCCCGTAGTTAAGTCCCATAAGCTTAACAAATATTTGAACATTTTTTTTATGACCCCGTAGTTAAATCCCATACACTATACAAACAATCAATCTAGGAATGTGTCCTATCAATCGATTCATTCTTTTAGTAAAGGTATGCCAGAAATTCCTTTTATCCCCAATTCTGTTCAGTACCTCTAATTCAAATGTTCAAATGTTTGTATAGTCTATGGGACTTAACTACGGGGTCATCAGTCCCTAAACTTACAAACTACTTATGAACTACTTACGAACTAGGACGGCACAAATATCCATGCCCGAGGGGGGATTCGAACCCCCGACCGTAGTGGCAATGCAGACCGTGACTGGAGCGCCTCAGTCTCCTCGGCCACCGCGGCCGGCGTACCTCTAATTCTCAGGATTTTTATGTAACACCACATTTGAAAAGCCTCCATACTCTTCCTGTTCACACTTTTTATCGTCCATGTTTCATTCCCATACAAAGGAATACTCCACACTAATGCCTTTAGAAAGGACTTTGAAAGGGGGTGGGGGTGCGGGGGGCGGTGAGAAAAAAAAATTGAAAAGGAAAATTTTTCTTTAATTTCAGAAACTGAAATAATTTCAGCTACACTCGTCACTCTAACCTCTACCTCACGAACACATGTGCGTCACAACAGCCTAACTATACCAGCAATGGGAAAGGGAAAATACCCAAAGTGGAATGGTGGCCGCGGTTACCTTAATAGTCAATGCTTGTTTTACAAGTGGCTAGTGCACATTTATTAAATTTATGCATATATTTGAAATACATACATGGACTGAGTTAAACACAGGCCGCCGGCCGCGGTGGCTGCGGGGACTGAGGCGCTCCAGTCACGGTCTGCACGGCCGCTACGGTCGGGGGTTCGAATCCCCCCTTGGGCATGAATATTTGTGCCGTCCTAGTTCGTAAGTACTTCATAAGTAGTTTGTAAGTTTAGGGACTGAAGACCCCGTAATTAAGTCCCATAGACTATACAAACATTTGAACATTTGAAACACAGGCCTTCCTGAATATGATCATGAATGCGTCGACAAATCGACTTTTAAACAACGACGGTTAAGCAAGGCAATTTTGAAATTGTGGCAAACAAATTTAAACTTTGGTTAGAATTTCAGTCACAAGGCCTTGAATACAAAGGTTCAGAAGGAACCGTAGCAAGTAAGAAACTTTAAACTTTAACTGAAGCTTAAGACTAAGTTGGCACCACAGATAGTTAAACTGCACGGTCCATAGTTATTTTAGTAAACAGATTCATAACGAACGAACTTCAGCCTTGACAGTAGTACAGGCCCGTAGAACAAACTACAAATTGATCAAATATCTACAGCTCAGAATAGCAAAAATCCGATTTAACCTTGGCTGAGCTTGATCAGGTTTTACACAGTATCTAATGATAAACAATACAAGACTCAAAGAACAGATTAAATGAGCAAGAAATCAGGTCTAACTTTGGCTGAAATGAACAGGTTTTACACAGTAGCCAACGCGACTAAATGGCGACGGAGGCAGCGCTAACAAAGGATGATAAGGAAAAGGACTATGAAGGCTCACTTAATAAGATCAACCGCACGGGACAAGCCGGTGTCCTGGTGGACCTTCAGATGCAAACAAAGTCAAAACTACGACCTAGGAACGGGCCAGGCACTGCCTAACACAACATTGATCACCGGGCAGGCAACGGTCAACCAGCGGGCACATCGCCAAATAAATACCTCAGTGGACGTTAGACCCCAAAAAACTTAATTGAAGCAATTCACAATGTAATATCAAGACACCTCCTTTAACTATCGCCAAACAAATTAAAGACGAAGACACGAGGTATGCCAAGGCTGAGGCGCCATCGGCACACCCCACAAAAACATACACAAGACATCGCCGCTCAAGCGAGAGCGAACACAGTCACCGGTATCCTGCTCTGCCTAGCAAAAGACAGAATAGGACTTAACTGTCGCACTGTAGATCTCGATGAGAAGAAACAGCAGGACTAGAAATCCCACCCGGCAGAGTATGGCGCCGCGAAGTTTCACGCCATCGCAGGACGGTGGAGTTCGGCCTCGGAACGACTGTCAACAAGGCCTTCCTCCTCGCGGCGCAACGGGCGAAGCGACCACGCCCCTGCCTCATCTAGGCGAACAGCGAATTTTCAAATGTTCAAGTGTTGGTAAAGTCTATGGGACTCAACTACGGGGTCACCAGTCGATAAACTTACAAATTACTTATGAACTAGCAAATCCTAAGGACGGCACAAATATTTATGACCGAGGGGGGATTCGAACCCCGGACCGTAGTGGCCGTGCAGACCGTGACTGGAGCGCCTCAGTCTCCTCGGCCACCGCGGCCGGCGAACAGCGAATCACCTCTCCCGAGCGGCAACAGCGTGAGGCTTCCTGCTAGCAAAGCGACGGGCAGGCCGCCATGTGCCTCCCTCTGGTAGCCGAGGACGAAATGAATTCTGCGGGCCGGCCGCAGCGGCTGACGTCAGATGACAGGCGTCACACTGTCCCAGCGACGAGCCGGAACTGACCGCTCTTCCGCCCCGCGCACTCCCATTTATCGCGCCAAGACGGCAGCGACTTTAGACGGAAGAGACAGCAGACCAACGCGCAGAGGGTCGTTGGCCGTACCAACCTAAACACGACGGACTCGAACTGGCGCCAGTCCAGAAGAAAGGGAGCAAGGGGCGAAAGATGACAAAAGACTAGGCGAGCCGAAATGACACGGCTCAGACTTCCTTACTCTTAAATTAATATTTGTTGTTAACAAATTTCTCTTTTTCAAAAACGCTTTTCTTCCCATTGCCATTCTGCATTTTATTTCCGTTGTACTGCGACCATCGCATGTTATTTTACTGTGCAAGTAACAAAACTCATCTACCTCCTTTATTATTTCGTTACCTAATCTAGTTCCTTCAGCATCGCCCGACTTTCTTAGACTGCACTCCATTACCCTCCTTTTGCTGTTGTTAATGTTCATTTTATAGACACTGTCCACCCCGTTCAACTGCTCTTCAAGGTCTTTCCCTGTCTCTGTTACAATTACAATGTCATCGGCAAAACGCAATGTTTTTATTTCTTCACCGTGAACATTAATTCCTTCTCCAAATTTCTCCTTGCTTTCCTTTGTAGCTTGCTCAATGTACAAATTGAATAACATTAGGGAAAGGCTACAGCCCTGTCTCACTCCCTTCCCAACCTCTGCTTCCCTTTCATGCCCTTCAACTCTGATAACTGCTGTCTGGTTTTTGTACAATTTGTAAAATACCTGCAGTTTCCTGTATTTTACTCCAGCTGATCTCAGAATTTGAAAGAGTGTATTCCAATCAACATTGCCTCCCGTGTTCCTACATTTCTCCTGTATCCAACCTGATCTTCCCCGACGTCTGTAAAATTTAGCAACAATGACTTATTAAACTGATGATTCTGTAATTTGCATACCTGTTTGCTTTCATTGGAATGGGGATTATTACATTTTTCTTAAGGTACGAGGCTATGTCGCCTGTCTCATACATCTTACACACCAGGTGAAATAGTTTTGTCATGGCTGGTTCTCCCAGAGACTTTAGTAGTTCTGAGGGAATGTCATTTACTCCAGGGGCCTTGTTTAGACCTAGGTGTTTCAGGGCTCTGTCAAATTATTCCATCGGTATAGCATCTCTCATTTTATCTTCATCTATTTCTCTTTCCTTAAAAATATTGTCTGTAAGTTCATTTCCTTTGTAGAGCCCCTCTACATACTATTTCCACCTTTCAGCTTTCCCTTCTTTGCTGTGGACTGGTTTCCCATCGAAGTACTTTATATTCATACCGCTGCTTTTCTCTTATTTTCCTGTATGCAGTGTCTATTTTTCTCTTATTCATACTTTCTCCTACAGACTTGCATTTGCCTTCTAGCCACTCCTGCGTAGCTGTTTTCCACTTCCTGTCAATCTCATTTCTCAGTCGTCTGTACTCCATTTTGCCTGTTTCATTTACTGCATTTTTATATTTTCTCCTTTTATCATTAAATTTAGAATTTCCTTTGGTATTCAAGGATTTATTATAGGTCTTGTCTTTCTACCTATTTTGTTCTTTGCTGCCTTCACTGTTCCATCTCTCATTCCTCTTCTTCTATTTTATTTCCCCTAGGTTCTGTCAATTGTTGCCTAAAGTTTCCTTTGATATTCTTAAGAACATCAGGTTCCCTCAATTTATCCAAGTCCAATATCCTTATTTTCCTACCTTTCTGCAGTTTTATCAGTTTCAACCTACAGTTAATGACCAATAAGTTATGGTCATAGTCTATATCTGCCCCTGGGTATGTCTTACAGTTTAAAACCTGGTTATGGAATCTATGTCTTACCATTATAAATTCTGTCTGATACCTTCCGGTGGCTCCTGGTTTATTCCACGTAAACAACCTTCTTTTGTGATTTTTGAACCAGGTGTTTGATATGATTAAATTATGTTCCGTTCAAATTGCACCTTGCGGATTCCTCTTTCATTCCTTTTGTCCAGTCCATATTCACCTACAATTTTTCCTTCTCTTATATTTCCTACTACCACATTACAGTCTTCTATCACAATTAAATATTCCTCCCCCTTAATTGTCTGAATAATCTCATTTACCTCCTCTTTTCTCTGATCTCTTCATTATGGGCAGAGCTAGTTGGCATATAAACGTGTACTACTGTGGTTGCTGTTGGCTTCGTATCTGACTTGACAACGATAATCCGATCACTGTATTGCTCATAGTAGTTTACTCGCAATCCTATTTTCTTATTCATTATGAGACCTACTTCTGTAATACCCGCAACTGGTTTTGTATTTATAATGCTGTAGTCACCTGACCATAAATCTTATTCCTCTTTACACCGAAATTTACTAATCCCCACTATATCTCACTTCAGTCTATCCATTTCCCTTTTTAAATTTTCTAATTTTCCTACACGATTAAGGAATCTCCACGCTCCGATCCGTAGAATTCCAATGTTGTATTTCCTGATGACCACATCCTCCTGAATAGCCCCCCCCCCCCCTGGAGATCCGAATGGGGGACTATTTTACCTCCGAAATATTTTACCTGAGAGGTTGCCATCATCATATGTTTATGCAATAGAGCTGCATGTCCTCCGGAAAAGTAACGGCGTTAGTTTCCGCTCGGTTTCAGCTGTTCGCAGTAACTGCATGGCAACGCCACATTAGCTGATGTCGCAGGCCAGCCAGCCCAGCCAGCCCAGCGAGCGCAGTCCGCATGCTATCTAATCGCCGGCGCCGGCGCCGCCACGTCCTGTGCGGCGCGCGGCTTCCTGCCGGCGCGGGGCGGCCGCCAGAGCGCTCTGCCGTCGCGCCGCTCCCGCCGGTCTCTGTTATGCACTGCGACAGCATCGCTCCTAGCGGTCGGAAAGCTACGTTTCTGAATACGATATTGGGTGCGTACGAAGAGCAGCGTTTATATTAATTTCAACTTACTTTTTACGTTAGGGAACTATGTTGTGCCATAAAAATGGGTAATAACGTAATAATTACGCTTTTTAGGTTTCCTGTACTCCCTAACACGGTACGAAACGGTACATTACAGTGTAGTTTATTTACAATTATCTTGTAACCTATAGGCTTTTACTAAATAATTTCATTTTCTATAAAAAATAAAATATGAAATAAAAATGGGTAGGAAACAGCAGAAGACCTGCTCTGAGGCAAAAAGTCGTCGCTCTTCTACTGGAGGGTGGAGCGCATACAGAATGCGGGCGGTAAGTACACCATTCAGCTGAGGCTGAAGGAAAACGTCACAGACGTCGCAGAGAATGTTAGAAAGTACTGACACTGTTTCCAAGAAAGAAGGACCCAGTTCCACAATTGTTGCTACTGTTGAATCACAAACGGCAAGAACAATAAAAATATCTTTTTAAGCTAAAGTAATTTCACTCAGAATAATATGCGCATATATGACAGACGACTGAGGTGTGAAAATGCGCGAATTAATAGACTCCACAATATGTCGGCTTCTCATTGTAAGAATAGACCATAATAGAAATACATGTCTCTTTTATAGTTGTATTGTACTTAGTTTCAGCGGTATAAGCTGAAAATATAAACGTATTCCTAAGTATTAGTTCATGACGAAGACATTCTTTATACTACTGAATTAGTTAAATTCGGCTGTTTTTTACATTAATTTCCGTATTTTGCATGTCTCTTGATGTTTTACTAATGCTTGTAACGCAAAAACGTATAGTGACTGTTTCGTTAATTACGTACTTCTCTCCCGCGCCAGTGTCTCTGCAGTGTCAGTGGTAGCAACATCGCCAGCAGCGCGTGCGTGTGTCGGGCTGCGGCCGGGCAGTCCTCGAGGGGAGTGTGGCACTGCGGCCGGGGCGGCGCGCGGGCGAGGCGGGGGTCCCGCTGGCTGCAGGGGCGGCCGAGAGGCGGGCGTCCGAGGGGTGCGGACCGCGGCAGCAGCGTGTCTTCTCTTCCCTGCAGCGAACTGGACTGTTCGGTAATAAACATAATATTTACACCATTCAGATGTTATGAAACCATTTTCGACAAAAGATTTTTTAAATTTTTTTAATTTATTTCTTTTTTCGAAAAGTGCTTCATTGAAAAGCATACTTCATTGGTCATCCAAAATGGCTTAATGTTCTCGTATACTGTAATCGGTAATCTTTCATGATAGTTTCCTCTTTTCCTACGGCACAGTCAGGCCAGATATTTTCCGAATGTAAATGGTTCATCTAACTTGTTCCTTCCGCACAGTTTGAGCTAAATCTATGATAATCATCTTGTGACCTCTCCTCGTGAGGCCCCTTTCGATTGATCAGTGTTTTCTGACGGTAATCACTTGGGACAGCGCGCGCTCTCCCCGCAGCGTCCGCCGCCGCCGCCGCCGCCGCCCCGACGGCCTGCAGCAGGCAGCAGGCGACAGGCGACGCAGACGACGTGCTCTTTCCGTGGTCTCACTCTGGAAAGGTTCAGACGTTTGTAACTGTATGGGGCCAAACTACGATGGCCATCACTACTGAAACTAAAGTAAATCTTACCTAAGAACAACACACACGACCGTGCCCGAGGGAGGATTCGACCCTCCGACGCTGGAGGCCGCTCCAGATCGCGCAGCGTATAACTCGACATACGTAGCAATGCGGCGTGCCAGGCGGCCACGTGTTTCGCTCACGATATTGTATTGCCCGCTTTCTCATAATTCGGCAAGTAGATGTCAAGGAACTTGTATTTGACAAAAATTGCCATTCATTCTCTCTGTTTTGAACTGGCTTGGGACTGGAACCGAAAGCTATCTTATTTTCGTTATCAGCAGGAGTAGAATATACGAAACGGAAGGTTATTTACAACTTGTACAAAAACCAGACAGCAGTTATCAGAGTTGAAGGGCATGAAAGGGATGCAGAGGTTGGGAAGGGTGTGAGACAGGGTTGTAGCCTTTCCCTAATGTTATTCAATTTGTAAATTGATGAAAGCAAGGAGAATTATGGAGAACGAATTAAACTTCAGGGTGAAGAAATAAAATCTTTCCGTTTTGCTAACAACATTGTAATTCTGTTAGAGGCTGTAAAGGACCTGAAGGATCAATGGAATGGACAACGTGTTGAAAGGTGCATGTAAGATGAGCATTAACAAGAGGCAAAAAAGGATAAACGAATACAGTGTTGGATGCAGGTGGTGCTGAAGAAATTAAATTAGGTAACGAATGAATAAAGGTGGTAAATCAGTTTTGTTACTTGGGCACTAAAATGACAAATGATGGTCGCAGTGTAGAGGATATAAAATGCAAAATGGCAATGCGAAGAAAAGCATATTTGAAAAAGAGAAATTTGTTAAAATCTAATATTAATTTAAGCATAAAGCAGTGCCTCCTGAAGGCATTGGTGTGGAGTGTTGCCTTGTATGGGAGTGAAACATGGACGATAAACAGTGTGAACAGGAAGAGGATAGAGGCTTTTGAAATGTGGTGTTACAGAAGAATTCTGAAGATTAGGTGGGTAGATCGAGTAACTAATGAAGAGGTACTGAATCGCCGAGAAAAGGATTTTTTGGCATACCTTGAGTGAAAGAAAGGATCGCTTGGTGGGACATATTCTGAAACATCGAGGAATCGTGAATTTAGCATTGGAGGGAAGTATTTGCGGTTAAAACCACAGAGGAAGACCAAGACATGGATACAGTAAGCTGGTTCAAATGGATGTAGGTTGCCGTTCTTATGAGGAGATTAAGAGGCTTGCTCAGGTTAGAGTGGAGAGCTGCATCAAACCAGTCTCCGGACTGAAGACCGCAATAACAACAACAACAACAACAATAACAGTAATATTTCGTACCAGCCATGTTGTGATTTGCAACAAACGAAATAGACACTTGAAAAATGTAAACTAGCACGGATGAGCACTAGCCATCCAAGACGGCCGCTCACAACACCAGGAAGCCCGCGTAGCGCGCAGACACCGCGCAGACACCTGCGGGCTCCACTGCGCAGCCTGGCGCTGGCAGCAGGGGAAGCTCCCAGGCGTCTCGCAGCGCGAGAAGCGAAAGTCGCAGGTAGTGGACCAGAGTGACAGCCCACGTACAAGCCCTTAGATTGAGGCCAGCAGAAGGAGTAAAATCGTTAGAGTACTAATTGATGCTCGTGAACTAAACAAGATTGCAGTTAGGTAAGTGGATCATCCTGAGAAATTGGACGAACTTTTGCAACAATTTAAAAATGTTAAATTCTTGTCCAGTCTAGGTCTGACAGCTGGATACCAGCAAATTGACCTTAGCCAACAGTCCAGGAAATATGTAGCACTTTCGCATGTCCGCAAATCTTACCAAATTACAGTAATGCCATTTGGTTTAAGTACATCAGAGCATTGGATGAGGTTTTGGGAAGAGAGACGATATTCTGATTGAGACACAGATATGGCAATGCTAGAGGAAGTATTCACAGCATTGGAAAAAGGAGCAGCAACGATGTTGAGATTTTTATTTTAAAAAAGTACGATTTAGTAAAAAGGGATAATTTTTAGGACACACAATTTCACTATAAGGAGTGAGAGAAAAACAAATGCAACGCAAAGGGTATCATTGTCGATTACACAGAAAATAAGTAAAGGGTCAGGTATTTAACAGTGAACATTTATGTAAATTTCTCAGGAAAAATAAAATTGACAAAAGAGTATCAGAACGATTTCGATACATTAAAAGCAGACGTGTTGCAAGATAACGTTTTACATCACCCAGACTTAACTATACCTTTTCACACGGATTCCGAAAGTACTGGTTATGGCCTCGGAGTTGAAATTTTACAGATAGAGTGAACAGAAGGTGGTGTAATACACAAAAGCATATATTTCGCCCGTCCCTCTGTGTGGAAATGTGAAATAAACTACTCAATTTCAAAAAGGAAGTTGTTGCCATAAATTGGGTTTTGCAGGAATTCTATAATTACACCCCAGCAAAACGAAAAAGGAACACCGTGAATTCGTCGACCTGGCAGAGGGTAATATCGCTGACAGGCGAATACGACGCACGACCGCGCAGACGGAGGAGTTTGGACGTGCATTGTCGTGCTGAAAGAAAGTCGGTACATAGATGGTCTAATCATCGTCATTTTCCACCTCCATTTTCCCGACCTTGATACAGCATTTGGTCTCGGACATCAAAACCGTTCTTCTCTACGTCTGATTGTACTGCCTCTATCCATCGCCTTCTTGGCCTTCCTCTTGGGTCTTCTTCCTCCCACTTCCATTCTGAAGTATTTCTTAGCTGTTTTTGTGCAATCCATTCTCATTACATGACCATACCACCGCAGTCTTCCTTTCCCCAAGATGTTGGCAATAGGAATCAATTTACCAGATGTTTCTCTGTGTACCTCATTTCTGATCATGTCACTCCTTGTACTTTGATTCATAGTCCTGATAAACTTCATTTCTGTTGCTTGGATTCAGCTGTAATCCTTTTTTAACAATGTACAAGTTTCCATTCCACATATATACGGATTGGAGAAAAGTAAGTGATATACAAGGTTAACTTTGCTGTCTGGAGCAATTTTTTGTCCCAGAGTTGGTTCCCAACTTGCATGTAGAAATGTGATGCTTTTTGTGTTCTGTTGAGGATTTCTTGCCGGATGGTGCAGTCCCTCCAAGGCACTGAAAGCGGGAAACAAATTCAGGTTTTGTTCCCTCCAAGTAGATGTTTTAACTTGTTCCCTCCCTGTTTATGTTCATCTCAGAAGTCTTGGTCTTGCTGATTTTCAGGTTAAATGCTTTAAATGTTTGCTCCAGACAGTCACTCTTCTGCAATTCTATTTCTGTCTCTCCCCAAATTACAACATCGTCTACAAATTCCAGTGGTTTCGACTCACTTGCAGTCTCCTTGATAGATTTTAGAAATCTGTCCATTACAATAATAAACAAAAGTGGTGATAGAGCACTTCCCTGCTTTCCCCCTTTGTCTCAAACCATTCAGAGCGACCGTTTCCTGTTTGGACACTACTACTGAAAGTATTATACAGTATCTTCACTCTGTCACTCAAGTATCTGGGCACTTTTAAATCTTCCATATTTTATTACGAGGGACGCTATCATACGCCTTCCCAATGTCCAAGAGCACCATCACTTAAGTTCATTCCATGTTCCCAGTACTTCTCTGCAAAAATCTTTACTATAGCACTTCGCCCTTTCCTGAAACCATGCTGTTCTTCTAATAAAGGTTCTACTATCTTTCTGGTTTCTATAATTTCTTCCACCAGCTTGAAAGGTGACCGTCTGTCGTCTTCCATATATTTTTTGTATATATCTGTAAAGTTATATTTTATTTAACGTCGCTAGATTACCATTTTGTTAAAACTTGAACCGAACTCTTTTCAAGGCTTGAGGAATAACATTTTTATTTCATTTGTTAAAATATTAGATAATATTGCTAGGTTTTTCTTATTTTGTTATGTTGATAATTTATTATTACATAATTTAATGTGGCATAAGTATGGCTTCTCCGCTACGCCACAGTCCCTGTGAGAATGTGCAGTTATTTTACTTTTAAGTGGGTGTGGCAATCTATGGCTGGCTGAAAGTGGGTAGGAGTAGCCCACTATGCATCGTTCTCTCTGCCTCAGAGTCGATAGCGGCTCATGCTACCACAGAGATTTCCACACCTTTTGGTTGCAAGCTAGTCGGTGAGCCTTCCTTCAGCATGAGTCTACATTCTCTCCACCCCCACCACCGCTGTTTCTTGGGGTTTCCAACTTCCGGTAGCAGTTTCCCGCATCATGATCGCTCGGTCTTTTTTCTATATAGGGCGTCTGGCGAGGTAAGGTTGGTTCTCCTCTTGTGTCCGCGAGATGGTACCGTTAAACTGTCTAGCACGTTTAACTTAGACTCGAGTACTTACAATCATTTTTTGGAATATTTTCTCCGATTGTGTGTGCGGTAATGTGCTCTCGTTTTTCAGTTCAGTGATTTCCAATAGATAAACGCGGTCTGTGTGATTCTAGTTGCAGTTTGATAATGGCCTTGTATGTTAAAACCTATTGTGATCAGGTGGCGGTGCATAAACTCTGTGAAAATACTTTCTAGCTTTGTGGGGTCCGATTTCTAATAGGTGTTCATTTTTGCACAGTACATGTAAGAATCTCATAGTTTCCTTCCGTGAGTGATATGTGTTGCACGTGGTTGGTTCATAGAACAAAGCCTTCAGCTTTCTCTCTTGTTTTTTCAATGCCAATCAGGCAAGTAACTATGTGGGTATCCTGATTTCCACTAATATTTCGCGATCTTCTCTCCCCGCCTGGTTTAATTCTGCTGTCTCTTTTCTGACTGGTAGTACTTAGTCTGTCTTTGTCAGTAATTCACCCTGAGCCTTGTACAACTTCCTTCAATAGCTTCCTTATGTAAGTCTAAACATATCTATGGGTTGCATGCTGTAATTCGTATTTTATTTTTCCGACTTTGTAATTATTTCATATTGTGGTTTTTCTGATACAGGACCTCATCCGTCTCTGTAATCGCCCCCTATCGCGTGTAGCTGTATTTGATTCGCTTCCTTATATAATTCTAAGCATTTCTATGGGTTGCATGCTGTGGTTAATTTTCTTTATTTTTTGGGAACTGAATTTATTCAGTTTTATCGGTTTTCGGAACCACGTGGGTCCGAGTTCCGACTTCCGGGGTTTGCAGCTAGTCGCCTGAATTCACGCCACTTCTCATATAAAATCAAAACCTAGATCGATTTCTAACAGATTGCAACTTAAGTATCCACCGTGATGTTGTATAATAAATTCGACTTTCAACCACTTCACCTAAGTGGAGTGCGTTCATGTAACGTAGCCGTCGCCGTTAGTGTGTTTGCTCGCGGTCCAATTCATATGTAATTTAACTTGGCTATAAACCCGCACCAACCCAAAACAGGCACGAGAGACCAGATCCAGCTTCAAACTGTTTTTATACATTGTGATTTTTGCTACCTACGACTTGTTGAATTTCGCCTACGATAACCTCGACAGCTTCCGCCTCGTCTCAGCAGGCTGATTTTGGTGAGTTTCGCTGTGGGATTGCGTGTGTGTGAGCGAATGAGTGTTGTTTGTGAATCCTTCCCCCCAGTAGCGTTAAATCATGTATAATTTAGACTGTGCACTGTCCGTATTAATGCATGAAGAGATGCATTTTTACTGTATTAAGAAAATTGGTTGCCCATTTTGCTTGTTTGCTATTTGAATAAACAAGTTTAAGTTCAGCACAATCCATAAGTTGCCTATAAATTGTATTTTTAGAGCACCTTCCCTCCTTTATTTAATATTGTTCTTCACATGTTCTGAGAACAAGCTCAGATGCAATTTTTCTTATGTCTAAATTTCGCCGCGCCATAAATGTTTTCTTAGCCCCCTTTCTAAGATAACTTTAACTGTGGTGGCTTGCTTAGTAATGTCTGTGTGAAATACGTGTGAGCTGCTATGTATATTGACCACTGTAGTATTAACTTGCTGTTATTGAAGTAATTTGAAACGAGTCAGTTCTCAGTTTGGGCCAGGGAACAAGTCTTTATAGCAGGTAGTAACTGGTAGTTCACACGGACCTTACTTGATAATTTTAGTGATAAAGCAAAGCTCTCGTTTCGTACAGTGGTCGACTTTTAAGCTTTATGGTATGTGAAAGTATGGTTATATCTGTATATTTTCCACACATCTTTGGGTTCCTTTTTTAAATAGTGGTTTTGTCCAATCATTTGGAATTTTGTTGTTTCTCCAGATGACTGACAGGACTCTGTAGATCCATTGCAGGCCAGGTGTTGCGGCTGCCTTCATCATATCTGAGTTCAGCGCATCAACCCTGGAGACTTTCTGTTGATTGATACACCGTGCTCTGTTCGGTGTTCTCTCTACGATCAGTAAGTGAGAACCGCCATTGTCGGATACGGACCCCCACACTACGATCTCTTCTAATCCGTATGCTCGCGTGAGGCACAGTGTCAATACCCTTTAGGAAATCGATAAATATGGAATCGATTACAGATCTCTTGTCGATAGCCCTCATTACTCAGTGTGAGTAAAAAGCTAGCTGTATTTCACAATAGCGGTAATTTTTGAATCCGCGTTGACTGTGGAGCAATAGGTCGTTCTCTTCCAAGTAGTTCATAATATTTGAGAATAGTACATGTTTCTAAATCCTGTTGCAAACCGACGTCAATGATACAGGCCGGTAATTTTGCGCATCACTTCTCTCGCCTTTCTTCAACAGTGGCTAACTTTCCAATCCTCGGGGACGTAACTTTGGCTTAGCGAGCGGTTATATATTGTAGCTAGGTTTTGGAGTTATTGCATCATCATATTCTCAAAGGGACGTACTCGGTATACATTCGGGACCGGTAGACTTGTCTTGTGAAATTATAGAAGAAGATATAAAATAGATCAAAGATAAGAGAGAGCAGACACGAGAAAACCTCCCACGTGGGCATTTTGCTAGTACGACGTCCAGGATTCCGCCTGGCTGTCTGCGATGGTGGGCGGTTTCCCACCGCAGTCAGGAGGCACCTGCAGGGCCGCCCCCTGGGGCGGGAGCGTCGAGCGTCGAGCCTCGAGCGTCGAGCAGACCAGCAGACCAGCAGGAGCACGCACGACGAAGTAGCGCCGGCGCGGAGAGGTCGGAGGCCGCAAACGACTCCCGAGCGTAGCTCAGTGGAATCGATATGGCCTCGAAGAGTTTAGCGAGATCAACACCAATCAAGTCAAGTCGAGGCTAACGCAATCAAGTCGTATTACGTATCGTGCTGCCGGGTGAATTAGACGAGAAGCTAAGATGGTACAAGGAGACGCATTTCTTTCAGGCGCAGCACAGAGGGTTGCGCTAATTGTAATGAATATTTGTATATAAAGCAGAGTGTCCGTATGTTTGTGTGTACGTATTGCATACAAATCCACAAGTATGTTCCAATCTTTATGAAATTTTGCCACGTAAGCTTCAATCCGTCAGGACGGTAGCCGCAGGTGTAAGGATCACGTACAACACGAGACATGACGTCATAAAAATGAGATGCGAGAAAAACTGCTGCATTACGCAACAATGTTGCACATTTCCTCCTAAACATCTAGACCGATATCAAGCCAATTTGGTACACGCATTCCTTATCCTGAGGTACCAATTATGTAATGGTAAGAACCAAATATGACTCACGATTCGGGAGATATAACGTCCTAAACTATAGGAGTTGCAAGATACTCTCACATAATGCCTCGAGGCTTTATAAATACAGTACATGAGAATGATATTACTTAGCGACTTGCAACAAACTACAAACATAATTTCAAACCTTTATTGAACTACTGCTTGCTGACAACCACAACAAATTATGAAACGAAACAAATTTCTTGCTTACTAATCCGCTGTTAATGGGCTACAACTACGGCATTCGGTATGACGTTACAAATTGTAGCCGCAGGAAATTTTACAGACGGTATACACATATATGTTGAGTGTACCCTCTAATTGTATGTTAGTACGACACGTAATTTATGAGAAATGTGCACGTAAACAGTAGCGGAAAACCACTCCATCATGCACCAAGTTTTAATCTATTACTTCTTTACTATAATCTTTAAATCGCCTCCTAAACCTGAATAATAATGTCAGGTAACTATAATATAAACTTCTTTACTACTAACTGTATTCCCAAGAGATTTTACAGACATACAATAATTATACAAATGAAGATATACCTGAAAAATTATACAATTGTACAACATATAATTCTATAAATATGAGATGGTAGGAATTGTATATATCATTTGTATTTCCACTACTATATCTCTTTGTTTGGATACTGCGATTATAATTTTGAACATGACGGCGTTGTTTCTTACATATGCTCCTATAATGATTTTACAAGAAAAGGAGGTGTACAGAAAGATAAGCGATAGGAGAAGTACTAACACAAGAAAGGAATAAATTAATAAATACCCGGGCAACGCCAAGATTTCAGCTATTTTTAAGTATTAAAGCAATGCTAATGACGATGCTATTGCTAAACTATAAAGGCCAGAGATGGTGGTGTGATTATACGTTTTGTTGACACGTTTGGAATTTTCAACATAAAGAGACGCTGCAAGATTACAAACATCAGATAGCACAATGTTACGAAAAAGGAATTTTTTCAAGAAGCTGACAAAATACGTAGCGGCAAAACGTCATACACCAGTGTACAGCGCCATGGCCCTGCTGAAGTGAAGTGTGGGGCAGCATCGTCTAGACGCCCGCAGCGGTTTCCAGTAAATTTGGTAACATATGTGAAAGTGGAATAACATTTAAAAAAGAAAAAGTGAAGTTGACGGCAGCATATGGCATCAATTATCAACGAAAGCGTGAGAAAATCAAGTTAGAAAATACTAATAGATGCAGCTGCCACAATTAGAAGGATATGTCTGTGAGGTGACCAATTGAACGGTACGAATGGCTAGATTAGCTAACATGCCTTCATGTGTTCACGACTAATGTATACTTAAATCTTAGGACGACTTTTCTGAAAGTATCGGAAATAAAACGACAACAGTAAAGAATTTGTACAAGAAGTGATAAGAAACTTTGGAAATTTGGTGGCAGAAAATGGTGTTGAGGGTTAGGTGGGGGCGCGCGGAAGTGGCTGCGTGGAACGTGCCGTTCCGTCGGAGGTTTGAGTCCTCCCTCAGGCATATGTGTTTGTGTGTTTTTAGCATACCGTAATTTAGTTGAAGTAGATTGTATGTCTGGAATGAAGTCGAAGGAAATCCTTCGATGCTGAAGCAATTAGACCAATAACGAACTATAAAGTTGGTAGATGAGATTTGTTACTTGTGCAGCAAAATTACGTACGATGTGTGTTTTGACTTGAATATATCATAGCCTGCAAAAATTTTAGAAATGAATTTTAGTATATGACAATATATCGTGTTCTTCAATTCCTATTTCACTGGCTATACCTTATATAATCTATCACAATACAAAATTGTACCTTGAATTCTATTAAATGACAAATTATTATTGCATCCAATGTTTTATATCAATGCCTGTAATCTCAGTTTCTTATCATAGTACCATATAATGAATCTTAGCATATAACAGTGTATTATTATTAATATTATCATCATTACAACACTCCTGGCCATTAAAATTGCTACTCTACGATGACGACGTGATACAGACGCGAAATTAAATCGGCAGAAAGAAGATGCGGTGATATGCAAATGATTAGCTTTTCAGAGCATTCACAGAAGATTGGTGCCGGTGGCGACACCTACGACGTGCTGACACTAGGACAGTTTCCAACCGATTTCTCATACACAAACAGCAGTTGACCGGCGTTGCCTGTTGAAACGTTGCTGTGATGCCTCGTGTAAGAAGGAGAAATGCGTACCATCACGTTTCCGACTTTGATAAAGGTCGGATTGTAGCCTATCGCGATTGCAGTTTATCGTATCGCGACATTGCTGTTCGCGTTGGTGACTGTTAGCAGAATATGGAATCGGTGGTTTCAGGAGGGCAATACGAAACCCCTTGCTGGATCCCAACGGCCTCGTATCACTAGAAATCGACATGACAGGCATTGTACCCGCATGGCAGTAACTGATCCTACAGCAACGTCTCGATCCCTGAGTCAACAGATGGGGACGTTTGCAAGACAACAATCATCTCCACGAACAGTTCAACGACGTTTGCGGCTCCATGGACTATCAGCTCAGAGACCATGGCTGCATTTCCCTTGACACTGCATCACAGACAGGATAGCCTGCGATGGTTTACTCAAAGACGAACCTGGGTGAGCCAATGGCATTTTTTCGTATGAATCCAGGTTCTATTTACAAAATCATGATGGTCGCATCCGAGTTTGGCGACATCGTGGTGAACCCACATTGGAGGCGTATATTCGTCATAGCCACACTGGCTTATCAGCCGGCGTGATGGTATGGTGTGTCATTGTTCACCTCTTGTTCGCATCGACGGTATTTTCGAACAGTAGACATTACATTCGATCCCTTCGAAACCCCACATTTAAGCAGGATAATGCAGGACCGTATGATGCAGGTCCTGTATGGGCCTTTCTGGATACGGGAAATGTTCGACCGATGGCCTGGCGAGAATATTCACCAGATCTCTCTCCAATTGAAAACGTCTGGTCAATGGTGGCCGAGCAACTGACTTGTCACAATACGCCAATCACTACTCTTGATGAGCTGTGGTATCGTGTTGAAGCTGCATGGGCATCTGTACCTGTAGACGCCATCCAAGCTCTGTTTGATTCAATGCCCTGGCGAATCAAGTCCGTTATTACGGCCAGAGGTGGTTGTTCTGCTACCTGCTCTGGTGGCAGACGTCTTGCGGCAAAATAATCGTCGAAATCTCGCCTCCTCTCTCTGCAGTAGCGTACGACATGTCCAGGGCGCGCACAGTGGAAACACAGTGGTGTGTTGTCTTCTGTCCTCCAGACGTCTTTTGTTCTAAGGGGCGTCATAGTTGCCGCGGGAGTTGGTTGTAGCCGTGTCGGCCGGTTCATAGGCTGCCGTTTGGCGGCTGCAGCGTAAGTCAAAGCAGGGCGACGCCATTCTTCATGTCGTGTGCGATTGGCGGGGCAGACTGGAGCAATTGCTTGAAATACCTCTTCCCTAGCGACGTCGGCTCCATCGTCACTTACAGGACTTACCTCCATGGCAATGATCTGATGCGCGATCTGTATAATAGTCACGGCTGCCATAAACTGTTGTAATTTTTCTCTCACAATATGTCGTATGAGGGAAGTGAAGTCATGCCGGTCTTCCACAACGGCCATAGGAACTATATTGGGGCGTCTGTCATACTTCTTTCGTCCAACCGTTCTTTGTTGCATCTGTTCAATACGCTGGCACCGCTTGATGAACTCTTCCGTCATAGCGACGTCTTTTATCAGAAGGGCTTCGTACATGTCTTCTACTGTACCCTTCATCAGGTGCGTGATATTGTCGGCCTCAGTAATATTCGGATTGACTGTGTTGCACAGCGCCAAATCAATCTGTATGTATGACGGTTTCGGCCCACCATGTCGCTGGGGCCGGTTCTTTAGTTGTTCTTCCGCCGAGCGAATTTCTCGCTGGCGGTAACCAAACCTCTTCTTTAGGTCCGTCTGGCAAGTTTCCCAGTCATTCAGCTTCTCTTCTTTTTTCTCGAACCATTGCTGGGCTGTTCCGTCCAAGTAGAAACAAACGTTGTCCAAGCACTTTGTATTATCCCACCTGTTGTACTTTGCCGACTCTGTCGAACCCTTTTAGCCATTTGTTGGGGTCCTGTCTACCGTCTCTAGAGAACACCGACGGGTGTCTGTTGTGTAGCTGGCTTACCGCTGGTTTCGTGTCCATCGTTCTTCTGATAATACGGACTTTCGGAAGGATGTACTCGGTATATCCCTTGTATTACGGATCTAGTTCGTGTAAGCGACGGCTTTTTCGTCGCCTGATCGGAGACACGGGGATGCAGCTGTTGCACAGGATACCCGACGCCTCCACCAAACAATGTCACGTTGAAATGGATGAAGGCTTGACATCGAAGGCAACTGAACACAGCACTTATACTGAAAGCAGGTTTATTACGAACTTAACATACACGCAGCACTAACTGCCTCTCGCGCAGAGTGCTCTGATATTTATACACAGAGAGAATGTACCAGAAATTAGAAGAATAGTTAACATAAGAAATAAATAGAACTTACAAGTCAACATAATAAAGATGTAGAACATTCTGGAATTGTTAATAACAAAGAAATAAATTTTTGCCCGTGGACAGGTTTGTACTGGCGTCCTTCAGAACCGCAGTACGTGACGCTACCCCCTGTGCGGTGCTGGCAGTCGGTTTACGTAGTGTCTTGCGGGAATATAGTTGACCAATTTACAATTTGCACACTTAACTGTACCATTTGACAAATTAACTGTATATTGTACTGTTGTAACACCTACATAAAGATGTCTATTAAATGTGTATATATCAACACTAACAATTTTAGTTTTATAAGAAAGTAATATTGATATTCTTGTTTGTAAAACACCTGTGTTTCATATCTGTAGAGGTTGTTGACCCTGTAAATTTGTATAATAAAGACTGGTAGAATTGTGTGCACCTTAAAACAGTAATAACGATATTTTTATAAGAAAATGAGATACCATTTTATGTAAATTAATGAAACCACAGAAATTAAACACTGAATGCGAGTTAATAGTGGGAAAAATTGTATCACTTTAACAATTATATACTTTTCTTATACTATCAATAATTTCTGTATGCAGTCTTTGTTATTAATATTTTCAATAAATTATAACAGCTGCCATATGACACGTATAAATGAGAAGTAACTGGTCCACCTGCATGTGGTGAGACAAGGAAACGCCACACCCAGCAAATACTGGGTATCCAGGTGTGAGACCAGCGTGTAAAAAGATCGTGTGTCTAAATGTGTAGCAGTGAAAAAAAAATTAACTCGACATATGGTCGACTGGTAGGAATCGTGAAATTAGCACTGTAGGGAAGTAGCGGCGAATACAGTTGTGGTATCCGCACCACGCCGCCGCCGCCCGACAACCCAGCAGCTGGCGCCACGCCAAGGAGACGGCCTGCAGTGCAAGCCACACAAGGAAGTAAGGCGCGCAGATCGAAGGCTCGCCGGCCGGCCGCACGGTACATTTCGACTGGACCGCTAGAGGGCTAGTGTAGCGATATGGAAGCGAGTCTACACTAGACGTCCACGGCGCCACTGCCTGGCTCACACCCGTACAACTCTATGGTATTGCTAGTGCACCAGCAATTTTCCAGCGTTTCCTGGAACAACTGGGTGTATCAACTACCTGGATGATATGATTGTTACAGGTTGTGCAATAGATGAACACCTCCAGAACCTTCAACAACTCTTCCAGATGCTCCAGGACAATAATCTCCGCTGCCGGAAAGAGAAGTACTGTCTCTTCCAGCGAGAAATTGAATATTTGGGACACAAGATCTCCAGCGACAGAATTAAGCCAATGGATAGTCATGTCTGCTCCCCCAACCAACGTCTCTCAAGGAAATTCAGTCCTTCCTGGGGAAGGCGTCCTATTACAGAAAGTTCTTCCCGGCTGCAGCAACAGCTATAGCTCCTCTGTCACACCTCTGCAAAAAAAAAAAAAAAAAAAAAAAAAAAAAAAAAAAAAAAAAAAAAAAAAAAAAAAAAATATGTGCCTTTCCTTTGGTCCCTATCATGTGAAACCGCCTTCCAGACACTAAAATCACAACTGATTACAGCCCCATGCCTTGTCCGCTTTGACCCACGGAGACAATTAGTCCTGGCCACAGACGCCTCAGATGTGGGCCTTGGGGCCATGTTGGCACATCGCTTTGACGACAGCTCTGAACGCTCTATTGTGTATGCGTCAGAAACGTTTACTGACACTGAGAAGAAATATTCTTAGATCGAGAAGGAGGCCCTGGCTATTGTATTTGCACTGAAGAAATTCCATATGTTTCTTTATGGGACCAAATTCCATTTAATCACCGACCACAAGCCGCTCATTGCTTTATTCAACCCTGCCTCCAAAACTCCTGATCGCACGGCTCACCGTCTCCAGTGGTGGGCTCTGTTCCTGTCCTGCTACCAGTATGAAAATCATTTCGGCATACTGCTGAACATGCAAACGCTGATGCCCTTTCCCGTCTTCCTTGTGAGCTTGATCCTGAGTTTGACCAAGAAGAGGTTCTCTGTTTCCAGATCGATGAAGACGCCCAAGCTGCGGTGGACTCCTTTCCAATGACTAGCTCCACGGTGGCCGATGCTCTACACCAGGATGCCAACCTCCAGTGGGTCTCCCACAGCATTCTCCATGGCTGGCTGGAGCAGCCACCTCCCCAGTTTTCTCTCACCCGCTGACACTTTTGTACCATCCGCCACCAGTTAATGACCGTTGATGGGGTGATACTACTAGTCCCTGAAGAGGGACAGCCACAGCATAGTTATCGCAATAACGTAGTGAAGACAGACACGAAGCCAACACCGACCACAGTAGTGCAAGTTTATATGCTAACTACCACGGCCGATGATAAGGATATCGGAGAAAAGTATGAGGAGATAAAAGAAATCACTCAGAAACTTAAAGGAGACGAAAACTTGATTGTAAAGGGAGACTGGAAATCGGTAGTAGGAAAGGGAAGAGAAGAAAATGTAGTATATGAATATGGACTGGGGAAAAGGAATGAAAGAGGAGATCGCTTGGTAGAATTTTGCGAAGAGCACAATTTGATGATCACCAACACTTGGTTTAATCATCATGAAAGAAAGCTGTATACATGGAAGAGACCAGGAGACACTGGAAGGTACCAGATGGACTTTATAATGGTAAGGAATAGATTTGGAAACCAGGTTCTAAACTGTAAAACATATCCTGGGGCAGATGGAGACTCTGACCATAACTTATTGGTTACAAACTGCAGATCAAAAAGCGTTAGGCAAGGATTGGCTGCAATGGGTGAAAGTAATGCAGTAGAAGAAGACTGGATAGATCTGACAGGGTAGTGAAGGCTGCAGAGGACCATATAGGCAGAAGGACTAGGCCTAACAGAAATCCTTGGATAACACAGGATAAACTGAACTTAATATATGTCAGGAGAAAATATAAAAATTCAGCAAATCAAACAGGAAAAAGGAAGTGCAAACGTCGGAAAAATGAGATTGACAGGAAGTGCAGATTGGCTAAGCAGGAGTGGTTAGATGGCAAATTCATATCCGTAGAGGAATACATAACTAGAGGGAAGATAGATGCCGTCTACAGGAAAATAAAAGAGATATTTGGAGACAAGAAAAGCAGCTGCGTGAATATCAAGAACTAAGACGGAAAACCAGTACTAAGCAACGAGGGAAAAGCTGAACTGTAGGAGGAATATATAGTGGGCCTATACATAGGAAATAGACTTGAAGGCAGTATTTTAGAAATGGAAGACGAACTGGAGGAAGATGATATAGGAGATATACTGCGAGAAGAATTTGACAGAGCGCTGAGGGACTTGAGTCGATACCAGACCCCTGGAATAGATGATATTCCGTCTGAACTGCTGATGTCGTTAGGAGAGCCAGTCGTAAAAAAATGGTATCACCTAGTATGCAAGATCTATGAGACAAGGGAAATACCCTCCGACTTCAAGAAAAATGTTGTAATTCCAATTCCAAAGAAATCAAGTGCAGACAAATGTGAAAATTACATAACTATCAGTTTAATAAGTCATGGGTGCAAAATACTAACACGAATTATTTACAGACTAATGTAAAAACTAGTGGAATACGTCCTCGGGGAAGATCAGTTTGGATTTAGGACAAATTTAAGAACACGGGAGGCAATACTCACATTACGACTTATCTTAGAAGATAGGCTAAGGAAAGGGAAACGTACATTTTTAGTGTCTGTCGATTTGGAGAAAGCTTTTGACAATATCGACTGGAATACACTCTACCAAATTCTGAAGGTGTCAGGGGTAAAATATAGGGAGCGAAGAGTTATGTTCAACCTGTACAAAAACCAGACAGCGGCTATTAGATTCGAGGGGCAAGAAAGGGACACAGAGGTTGCGAAGGGAGTAAGACATGGTTGTAGCCTTTTCCCAATGTTGTTCAATCTGTACCTTGAGCACGCAGTGAAGGTATGGAAGAAGAAATCTGGAGAGGGTATTAAAGTGCAGGGAGAAGAAATAAAAACTTTACTGTTTGCATATGACATAGTAATCCTGTCAGAGACCGCAAAAGATCTGGAAGAGCAATTGAATGGGATGGACAGTGTCTTGAAAGGTAAAACAAAGATGAACATTAACAACAGTTAAACGAAGGTAATCGAATTCAATGTCAGAAAATCAGGGATGCTGAAGGAATTAGATTAGGTAATAGGACAATTAAAGTAGTAGATGAATTTTATTATTTGGTTAGTAAGGTAATTTCTGATGGCCAAAGTAATGAAGATATAAAATGCAGAATGGCTATCGGATGAAAAGCATTTCTAAAGAAGCGAAACTTGGTAACATCCAACATAAATTTAAATGTTAGGACGACCTATTCGAAAACATTTGTCTGGGTTGTATCATTGTATGGGAGTGAAACGTGGACGATATAGAGCTCAGACAAAAGATGATAGAAGCCTTTGAAATGTGGTGCTACAGACGAATGATGAAAATTAGATGGGTAGATCACGTACTAATGAGGAGGTGCTTAACCGAATAGGGAAGAAAAGTAGTTTCTGGCATATCCTGACAAAGAGAAAGGACAGATTAGTTAAACGCATGCTGAGACATCAAGGAATTATGAACTTAGCATTAGAAGGAAGCGTGTAGATTAAAAATTGTAGAGGGAGACCGAAGGACGAATATAGTAAGCAGATTCAAAAGGATGTAGGTTGCCGAATGTATTCTCAGATGAAGATACTTGCACAGGACAGGGTAGCGTGGAGAGCCTGCGGACTGAAGACTACAACAACATTTTGATCCCAGAATTATAACGAAGAAATTGAAACAAACCGCATGACAATTCGTTCTGCAGTCCTTGAGTTAAATAAGTTTTATAAAAGATAACCCGTACAAAGCGGGTCAGCTAGTGAATAATCAATTAATAATAAAGATTAAGTCGTAATTATGTGATACCGAAAATTGTATCCCAAATTAAGAAAAAAAAGTTTGCGAAACTGGTCAGAAAGTACAAAGTGAGTAAGTAGCGGAATCTGTGCACACCGGTGGGCAAGCTCGCTGAAAATACCGAGTAGAATTGGAAACGTTCCGCCCCTCTATTCTAACGAAATTTGTGATAAAACCAGGGAAGCTATGAAAATTTGCTTAAATAAAAAGAAAGGTTCATTTCATTACCTACAACTTTCTCGATGAAAATTTCCTGACTTCAAAACCAAAAAAGTGGCAGGCGACTAAATTTTTCATGTAATTTTAATATCATTTAAAAGTGATAGTTTCAATCCTTATTTTTATTCAAACTCCATACGTATTGTACTTGCTAAGGACACTGCTGCATTCGTTCAGTATTCAACTGTCTGCGTGAAAAATTAGGTAATTTTTTCCTACCCTACGGGGTCGAAATGACAATGTATATAAGGCGAGCGCCATTTGAAGACCGACGCAATTATGGGCCCGTCTCCGTTTCTACACTGATCCAAGATGGCTGCCGCGAGTCCCGGATGTGCCGCCGCGCTGCCTGAGCCGCGCTCTGTGCAGGATAGGAGCGGCCATCCTTGGCCGCCGTCTGCAGCTCGTGATTGGCTGAAACCGAGTCACACAATTCTTCTCGCAATCTTGCTCCTATAGGTTGCTTGGCTGCCATGACTAGCCTTGTGAATATTCGAATGTTTTGGTCTGAATAATGCTAGTGTGTCGTAATTTTAGGTTTTCTTAAGAAACGAAGAAGGGGGGTAAACATTATAGTGGTTCCGTTAGATATCAGAAATGCAGGAAGATAACAGTTTGACTGACAAAAATTCCTGCATAATGTCGTGAGGTTAAATTATTCGAGCGTCGTTGGTTTTATCTCCAGGCAGTTGCCAAAACACCTAGATTTTGGACATTTTTGTGACTGAACTAGAGTCTCGTTTAGATGGGAAATTAATATATAATTCGGGAAGAAAGTTATTCTCATTCGTTTTCATGTGTTCATTGTATGATTGCAGGAAACAAAGAATAGAAACAAGACAAATATTGAAACTTCCTGGCAGATTAAAACTGTGTGCCGAAACCGGGACAAAATCCTGGGACCTTTGCCTTTCGCGGGCAAGCGCTCTACCGACTGAGCTATCCAGACACGAGTCATGATCCCGCATCGCAACATTACTTCCACCAGTACCTCGCCTACTAGTTTCTAAACTTAACAGAAGCTCTCTTGCGAACCTTCCAAGACCAGCACTACGGGATGAAAGGATATGGTGGATTTCCAGGTTCAAGTCTCGGTTCCGGCACACAATTTTAATCTGCCAGGAAGTTTCATATCAGCGCACATAACGCTGCAGATTGAAAGTTTCATCCTGAAGACAAATATTAGACGTACAAATGTCATTGGCGTCGTAAACGCACCTTTGATTTATCTTTTTGGCAAAAGTCATGTAGGGGGTATCCCCTTGCATTTGTCGTAGATCATGTAAGATCTAAGAACATAATACGCAAGAAAATAATGATCAAAGACTTATCTCCATCGTTTTCTTCATTTACACTATGCTCCGATGACGAAATGTTCGCGGTCTATTCGAATATTTGTCTAGTGTACAGGTGAATTTGAATTTATAGGTGAATTTTTTAGTTCTGGAGCCACAACCAGTTTCTTAAAATCGGACGGTAAGAATTTCGTAGATTCGCAAGGTCCGCTTAGGCTGAACTACACGAAGTTCCCGCATCTGTCCGTCGTACTAAATGGCCGGTATCTCGAGAATAAAAAGAGCTATCGTTCTGCTCTCAGCCTTAAATAAAATTCCGATATCTTAACTACATTTCGTCCGCAGCATTGTATGTGCTAAAATCAACCATAAGAAAAGTCTACACAATACGACTTTTCCTCTGCAAACGCATCAATATTTTGCGCAGTAATTTACTTAATTTGATGTAGCACAGAAACTATAAGTTATAATGAATATAAAATCAAATCATTATGGAGCGAATATATCAGACTATAACACGTGAAAAATTAAATTTATTCTTTGAATAGTTTTCTCAAAATCGGTTGTTAAGTGTTATTAAGCGCTTGGAAGGTGGTAGCGGTCGATTTGTAAGCAGCGGCGGAGTAGATAGACCACCACCGCGGCACTCTCGTGTGACGTCAGGCAGTGTAGGTTGCGCGCGCATAGCAGACTGGCTCGATGCTGCGCCATAGTGGGCCGTGGCCCAGCAGCTGCCCAGTCAGCTTTGCGCGCGCAACCTACTCTGCCTGACATCACACGAGAGCACCGCGGTGATCTATCTAGATGGTGTTGCATGTGCCCGGGCTGGCTACACTTTGCCTGTACACAGCTCTAGGCTTGGCCAGTGAGCAGTGGAGGCCCCGTTACAGGCAACGGTCCGCCACCCGGTGGACCAGTGCGGTTATTGTTGGAAGCTTGCTTTGAGTGGAGGGGTAGCTGATGGACGTTAGGACGAGAGAGTAAAAATAAATACATACATACATCAATAAAAGGAATAAAAGAAAAAAATAGACACTCTTCTGTCCTTTTTCGAACGTCGCCCTTTAAGCTCGGGGCCCTGGGCCACTGCAGCCCAGCATCCGCGTAGCGTGCGAGTGAGAGCGCGACGGCACGTCGGGAGTCCTGGTGGTACTGGTGGTACGGTGGTACTGGTGGTACGGTGGTACTGGTGGTACTGGTGGTACAGGTGGTACTGGTGGTACTGGTGGTACTGGTGGTACGGTGGTACTGGTGGTACTGGTGGAACTGGTGGTACGGTGGTACTGGTGGTAATGGTCGTACTGGTGGTATTGGAGGTACTGGTGGTACTGGTGGTACAGTGGTACTGGTGGTACTGGTGGTACTAGTGGTAATGGTGGTACTGGTGGTACTGGTGGTACTGGTGGTACTGGTGGTATTGGTGGAACTGGTGGTACGGTGATACTGGTGGTACTGGTGGTACTGGTGGTACTGGTGGAACTGGTGGTACGGTGGTACTGGTGGTAATGGTCGTACTGGTGGTATTGGTGGTACTGGTGGTACTGGTGGTACAGTGGTACTGGTGGTACTGGTGGTACTGGTCGTACTGGTGGTACTGGTCATACTGGTGGTACTGTTGGTACTGGTGGTACTGGTGGTACGGTGGTACTGGTGGTACTGGTGGTACAGGTGGTACTGGTGGATCTGGTAGTACGGTGGTAGTGGTGGTAATGGTCGTACTGGTGGTATTGGTGGTACTGGTGGTACTGGTGGTACGGTGGTACTGGTGGTACTGGTGGTACGGTGGTACTGGTGGTACTGGTGGTACAGGTGGTACTGGTGGTACTGGTGGTACTGGTGGTACTGGTGGTACTGGTGGTACTGGTGGAACTGGTGGTACAGTGGTACTGCTGGTAATGGTCGTACTGGTGGTATTGGTGGTACTGGTGGTACTGGTGGTACAGTGGTACTGGTGGTACTGGTAGTACTAGTGGTACTGGTGGTACTGGTGGTACTGGTGGGACTGGTGGTACTGGTGGGACTGGTGGTACTGGTGGTACTAGTGGTACTGGTGGTACGGTGGTACTGGTGTTACTGGTGGAACTGGTGGTACGGTGATACTGGTGGTACTGGTGGTACTGGTGGTACTGGTGGAACTGGTGGTACGGTGGTACTGGTGGTAATGGTCGTACTGGTGGTATTGGTGGTACTGGTGGTACTGGTGGTACAGTGGTACTGGTGGTACTGGTGGTACTGGTGGTACTGGTCGTACTGGTGGTACTGGTCATACTGGTGGTACTGTTAGTACTGGTGGTACTGGTGGTACGGTGGTACTGGTGGTACTGGTGGTACTGGTGGATCTGGTAGTACGGTGGTACTGGTGGTAATGGTCGTACTGGTGGTATTGGTGGTACTGGTGGTACTGGTGGTACAGTGGTACTGGTGATACTGGTGGTACTAGTGGTACTGGTGGTACTGGTGGTACTGGTGGGACTGGTGGTACTAGTGGTACTGGTGGTACGGTGGTACTGGTGGTACTGGTGGTACGGTGGTACTGGTGGTACTGGTGGTACTGGTGGTACTGGTGGTCCTGGTGGTACTGGTGGTGCTGGTAGTACGGTGGTACTGGTGGAACTATTGGTACTGGTGGTACTGGTGGTACTGGTGGTACGGTGGTACTGGTGGTACTGGTCTTACTGGTGGTACTGGTGGTACTGGTGGTATGGTGGTACTGGTGGTGCTGGTGGTATGGTGGAACTGGTGGTACTGGTGGTACTGGTCGTACTGGTGGTACTGGTCGTACTGGTGGTACTGACGGTACTGGTGGTACTGACGGTACTGGTGATACTGGTGGTACTGGTGGTACTGGTGGTACTGGTGGTACTGGTGGTACTGGTCGTACTGGTGGTACTGGTGGTACTGGTGTTACTGGTGGTACTGGTGGTACTGGTGTTACTAGTGGTACTGGCGGTACTGGTGGTGCTGGTGGTACTGGTGGTACGGTGGTACTGGTGGTAATAGTCGTACTGGTGGTATTGGTGGTACTGGTGGTACTGGTGGTACTGGTGGTACTGGTGGTACGGTGGTACGGTGGTACGGTGGTACTGGTGGTACTAGTGGTGCTGGTGGTACGGTGGTACTGGTGGTACTGGTGGTACGGTGGTACTGGTGGTAATGGTCGTACTGGTGGTATTGGTGGTACTGGTGGTACTGGTGGTACTGGTGGTACTGGTGGTACTGGTGGTACGGTGGAACGGTGGTACTGGTGGTACTGGTGGTACTAGTGGTACTGGTGGTACGGTGGTACTGGTGGTACTGGTGGTACTGGTGGTACTAGTGGTACTGGATGTACTGGTGGTACTGGTGGTACTGGTGGTACTGGTGGTACTGGTGATCATGGTTGTACTGGTGGTGCTGGTAGTACGGTGGTACTGGTGGAAATGGTGGTACTGGTGGTACTGGTGGTACGGTGGTACTGGTGGTACTGGTCGTACTGGTGGTACTGGTGGTACTGGTGGTACGGTGGTACTGATGGTATTGGTGGTACTGGTGGTACTGGTGGTACTGGTGGTACTGGTGGTACTGGTCGTACTGGTGGTACTGGCGGTACTGGAGGTACTGGTGGTATTGGTCGTACTGGTCGTACTGGTCGTACTGGTGGTGCTGGTGTTACTGATGGTACTGGTGGTACTGGTGTTACTGGTGGTACTGTTGGTACTGGTGGTGCTGGTGGTACTGGTGGTATGGTGGTACTGGTGGTACTGGTGGTACTAGTGGTACTGGTGGTACGGTGGTACTGGTAGTACTGGTGGTACTGGATGTACTGGTGGTACTGGATGTACTGGTGGTACTGGTGGAACTGGTAGTCCTGGTGGTGCTGGTGGTGCTGGTAGTACAGTGGTACTGGTGGAACTGGTGGTACTGGTGGTACTGGTGGTACGGTGGTACTGGTGGTACTGGTGGTACGTTGGTACTGGTGGTACTGGTGGTACTGGTGGTACTGGTGGTACTGGTGGTACTGGTGGTATGGTGGTTCTGGTGGTACTGGTGGTACTGATGGTACGATGGTACTGGTGGTACTGGTGGTATTGGTGGTACTGGTGGTACTGGTGGTACTGGTGGTACTGGTCGTACTGGTGGTACTGGCGGTACTGGTGGTACTGGCGGTACTGGTGGTACTAGAGGTCCTGGTGGTACTGTTGGTACTGGTCGTACTGGTCGTACTGGTGGTACTGGTGTTACTGGTGGTACTGGTGGTACTGGTGTTACTGGTGGTACTGGTGGTACTGGTGGTGCTGGTGGTACTGGTGGTATGGTGGTACTGGTGGTAATGGTCGAACTGGTGGTATTGGTGGTACTGGTGGTACTGGTGGAACTTGTGGTACGGTGGTACTGGTGGTAATGGTCGTACTGTTGGTATTGGTGGTACTGGTGGATCTGGTGGTACGGTGGTACTGGTGGTAATGGTCGTACTGGTGGTATTGGTGCTACTGGTGGTACTGGTGGTACGGTGGTACTGGTGGTACTGGTGGTACTGGTGGTACTGGTGGTACGGTGGTACTGGTGGTACTGGTGGTACTGGTGGTACTGGTGGTACTGGTGGTACTGGTGGTACTGGTGGTACGGTGGTACTGGTGGTACTGGTGGAACTGGTGGTACGGTGGTACTGGTGGTAATGGTCGTAATGGTGGTATTGGTGGTACTGGTGGTACTGGTGGTACAGTGGTACTGGTGGTACTGGTGGTACATGTGGTACTGGTGGTACTGGTCATACTGGTCGTACTGGTGGTACTGTTGGTACTGGTGGTACTGGTGGTACTGGTGGTACGGTGGTACTGGTGGTACTGGTGGTACTGGTGGTACTGGTGGTACTGGTGGAACTGGTGGTACGGTGGTACTGGTGGTAATGGTCGTACTGGTGGTATTGGTGGTACTAGTGGTACTGGTGGTACTGGTGGTGCAGTGGTACTGGTGGTACTGGTGGTACTAGTGGTACTGGTGGTACTGGTGGTACTGGTGGTACTGGTGGTACTAGTGGTACTGGTGGTACGGTGGTACTGGTGGTACTGGTGGTACTGGTGGGTACGGTGGTACTGGTGGTACTGGTCGTACTGGTGGTACTGGTGGTACTGGTGGTACTGGTGGTACTGGTGGTACTGGTGGTCCTGGTGGTACTGTTGGTGCTGGTAGTGTGGTGGTACTGGTGGAACTGTTGGTACTGGTGGTACTGGTGGTACTGGTGTTACGGTGGTACTGGTGGTACTGGTGGTACTGGTGGTACTGGTGGTACTGGTGGTACTGGTGGTACTGGTGGTACTGGTGGTACTGGTGGTACTGGTGGTACTGGCGGTACTGGTGGTACTGGCGGTACTGGTGGTACTGGTGGTACTGGTGGTACTGGTCGTACTGGTCGTACTGGTGGTACTGGTGTTACTGGTGGTACTGGTGGTACTGGTGTTACTGGTGGTACTGGTGGTACTGGCGGTGCTGGTGGTACTGGTGGTACGGTGGTACTGGTGGTAATGCTCGTACTGGTGGTATTGGTGGTACTGGTGGTACCGGTGGTACTGGTGGTACTGGTGGTACTGGTGGTACGGTGGTACTGGTGGTATTGGTGGTAAGGTGGTACGGTGGTACTGGTGATACTGGTGGTACTGGTGGTACGGTGGTACTGGTGGTTCTGTTGGTATTGGTGGTACTAGTGGTACTGGTGGTACTGGTGGTATTGGTGGTACTGGTGGTGCTGGTAGTACGGTGGTACTGCTGGAACTGGTGGTACTGGTGGTACTGGTGGTACGGTGGTACTGGTGGTACTGGTGGTACTGGTGGTACTTGTGGTACTGGTGGTATTGGTGGTATGGTGGTACTGGTGGTACTGGTGGTATGGTGGTACTGGTGGTACTGGTGGTATGGTGGTACTGGTGGTATTGGTGGTACTGGTGGTACTGGTGGTACTGGTGTTACTGGTTGTACTGGTCGTACTGGTGGTACTGGTGGTACTGGTAGTACTGGTGGTACTGGAGGTACTGGTGGTACTGGTCGTACTGGTCGTACTGGTCGTACTAGTGGTACTGGTGTTACTGGTGGTACTGGTGTTACAGGTGGTACTGGTGGTGCTGGTGGTACTGGTGGTAGGGTGGTAGTGGTGGTAATGGTCTAACTGTTGGTATTGGTGGTACTGGTGGTACTGGTGGTACTGGTGGTACTGGTGGAACTGGTGGTATGGTGGTACTGGTGGTAATGGTCGTACTGGTGGTATTATTGGTACTGGTGGTACTGGTGGTACTGGTGGTACTGGTGGTACTGTTGGATCTGGTGGTACGGTGGTACTGGTGGTAATGGTAGTACTGGTGGTATTGGTGGTACTGGTGGTACTGGTGGTACGGTGGTACTGGTGCTACTGGTGCTACTGGTGGTACTGGTGGTACTGGTGGTACTGGTGGTACTGGTGGTACTGGTGGTACTGGTGGTACTGGTGGTATTGGTGGTACTGGTGGTACGGTGGTACTGGTGGTACTGGTGGTACTGGTGGTACAGGTTGTACTGGTGGTACTGGTGGTACTGGTGGTACTGGTAGTACGTTGGTACTGGTAGAACTGTTGGTACTGGTGGTACTGGTGGTACTGGTGGTACTGGTGGTACTGGTGGTACGGTGGTACTGGTGGTACTGGTCGTACTGGTGGTATTGGTGGTACTGGTGGTACTGTGGTACTGGTGGTATTGGTCGTACTGGTGGTTCTGGTGGTACTGGTGGTACTGGTGGTATTGGTGGTACTGGTGGTACTGGTGGTACGGTGGTACTGCTGGTACTGGTGGTACTGGTGGTACTGGTGGTACTGGTGGTACTGGTGGTACAGTGGTACGGTGGTACTGGTGGTACTGGTTGTACTGGTTGTACTGGTGGTACTGGTGTTACTGGTGGTACTGGTGGTACTGGTGTTACTGGTGGTGCTGGTGGTATGGTGGTACTGGTGGTACTGGTTGTACTGGTGGTACTGGTTGTGCTGGTGGTACTGGTGGTACGGTGGTACTGGTGGTACGGGTGGTACTGGTGGTACGGTGGTACTGGTGGTACTGGTGGTACTTGTGGTACTGGTGGTACTGGTGGTACTGGTGGTACTGGTGGTACTGGTGGTATGGTGGTTCTGGTGGTACTGGTGGTACTGGTGGTACGGTTGTACTGGTGGTACGGTGGTACTGGTGGTACTGGTGGTATTGGTGGTACTGGTGGTACTGGTGGTACTGGTCGTACTGGTGGTACTGGCGGTACTGGTGGTACTGGTGGTACTGGTGGTACTAGAGGTACTGGTGGTACTGTTGGTACTGGTCGTACTGGTCGTACTGGTGGTACTGGTGTTACTGGTGGTACTGGTAGTACTGGTGTTACTGGTGGTACTGGTGGTGCTGGTGGTACTGGTGGTACGGTGGTACTGGTGGTAATGGTCGAACTGGTGGTATTGGTGGTACTGGTGGTACTGGTGGAACTGGTGGTACGGTGGTACTGGTGGTAATGGTCGTACTGGTGGTATTGGTTGTACTGGTGGTACTGGTGTTACTGGTGGTACTGGTGGATCTGGTGGTACGGTGGTACTGGTGGTAATGGTCGTACTGGTGGTATTGGTGCTACTGGTGGTACTGGTGGTACTGGTGGTACGGTGGTACTGGTGGTACTGGTGGTACTGGTGGTACTGGTGGTACGGTGGTACTGGTGGTACTGGTGGTACTGGTGGTACTGGTGGTACTGGTGGTACTGGTGGTACGGTGGTACTGGTGGTACTGGTGGTACTGGTGGAACTGTTGGTACGGTGGTACTGGTGGTAATGGTCGTACTGGTGGTATTGGTGGTACTGGTGGTACTGGTGGTACAGTGGTACTGGTGGTACTGGTGGTACTGGTGGTACTGGTGGTACTGGTGGTACTGGTCGTACTGGTGGTACTGTTGGTACTGGTGGTACTGGTGGTACGGTGGTACTGGTGGTACTGGTGGTACTGGTGGTACTGGTGGAACTGGTGGTACGGTGGTACTGGTGGTAATGGTCGTACTGGTGGTATTGGTGGTACTAGTGGTACTGGTGGTACTGGTGGTACAGTGGTACTGGTGGTACTGGTGGTACTGGTGGTACTGGTGGTACTAGTGGTTCTGGTGGTACTGGTGGTACTGGTGCTACGGTGGTACTGGTGGTACTGGTCGTACTGGTGGTACTGGTGGTACTGGTGGTACTGGTGGTCCTGGTGGTACTGGTGGTGCTGGTAGTGTTGTGGTACTGGTGGAACTGTTGGTACTGGTGTTACTGGTGGTACTGGTGTTATGGTGGTACTGGTGGTACTGGTGGTAGTGGTGGTACTGGTGGTACTGGTGGTATTGTGGTATGGTGGTACTGGTGGTACTGGTGTTATGGTGGTACTGGTGGTACTGGTGGTACTGGTGGTACTTGTGGTACTGGTGGTACTGGCGGTACTGGTGGTACTGGCGGTACTGGTGGTACTGGTGGTACTGGTGGTACTGGTCGTACTGGTCGTACTGCTGGTACTGGTGTTACTGGTGGTACTGGTGGTACTGGTGTTACTGGTGGTACTGGTGGTACTGGTGGTGCTGGTGGTACTGGTGGTACGGTGGTACTGGTGGTAATGCTCGTACTGGTGGTATTGGTGGTACTGGTGGTACTGGTGGTACTGGTGGTACTGGTGGTACTGTTGGTATTGGTGGCACTGGTGGTACTGGTGGTACTGGTGGTACTGATGGTACTGGTGGTGCTGGTAGTACGGTGGTACTGCTGGAACTGGTGGTACTGGTGGTACTGGTGGTACTGTTGGTACTGGTGGTAAGGTGGTACTGGTGGTACTGGTGGTACTGGTGGTACTTGTGGTACGGGTGGTACTGGTGGTACTGGTGGTATGGTGGTACTGGTGGTACTGGTGGTATGGTGGTACTGGTGGTACTGGTGGTACTGGTGGTATGGTGGTACTGGTGGTACTGGTGGTATTGGTGGTACTGGTGGTACTGGTGGTACTGGTCGTACTGGTGGTACTGGCGGTACTGGTGGTACTGGCGGTACTGGTGGTACTGGAGGTACTGGTGGTACTGGTCGTACTGGTCGTACTGGTCGTACTGGTGGTACTGGTGTTACTGGTGTTACTGGTGGTACTGGTGTTACTGGTGGTACTGGTGGTGCTGGTGGTACTGGTGGTAGGGTGGTAGTGGTGGTAATGGTCGAACTGGTGGTATTGGTGGTACTGGTGGTACTGGTGGTACTGGTGGTACTGGTGGAACTGGTGGTACGGTGGTATTGGTGGTAATGGTCGTACTGGTGGTATTGGTGGTACTGGTGGTACTGGTGGTACTGGTTGTACTGGTGGTACTGTTGGATCTGGTGGTACGGTGGTACTGGTGGTAATGGTCGTACTGGTGGTATTGGTGGTACTGGTGGTACTGGTGGTACGGTGGTACTGGTGGTACTGGTGCTACTGGTGGTACTGGTGGTACTGGTGGTACTGGAGGTACTGGTGGTACTGGTGGTACTGGTGGTATTGGTGGTACTGGTGGTACGGTGGTACTGGTGGTACTGGTGGTACTGGTGGTACTGGTTGTACTGGTGGTACTGGTGGTACTGGTGGTACTGGTGGTACGTTGGTACTGGTGGAACTGGTGGTACTGATGGTACTGGTGGTACTGGTGGTACTGGTGGTACGGTGGTACTGGTGGTACTGTTCGTACTGGTGGTACTGGTGGTACTGGTGGTACTGTGGTACTGGTGGTATTGCTCGTAATGTTGGTTCTGGTGGTACTGGTGGTATTGGTGGTACTGGTGGTACGGTGGTACTGCTGGTACTGGTGGTACTGGTGGTACGGTGGTACTGGTGGTACTGGTGGTACTGGTGGTACTGGTGGTACTGGTAGTACTGGTGATACTGGTGGTACTGGTGGTGCTGGTGGTACTGGTGGTACGGTGGTACTGGTGGTAATGGTCGAACTGGTGGTATTGGTGGTACTGGTGGTACTGGTGGAACTGGTGGTACGGTGGTAATGGTGGTAATGGTCGTACTGGTGGTATTGGTTGTACTGGTGGTACTGGTGTTACTGGTGGTACTGGTGGATCTGGTGGTATGGTGGTACTGGTGGTAATGGTCGTACTGGTGGTATTGGTGCTACTGGTGGTACTGGTGGTACTGGTGGTACGGTGGTACTGGTGGTACTGGTGGTACTGGTGGTACTGGTGGTACGGTGGTACTGGTGGTACTGGTGGTACTGGTGGTACTGGTGGTACGGTGGTACTGGTGGTACTGGTGGTACTGGTGGAACTGTTGGTACGGTGGTACTGGTGGTAATGGTCGTACTGGTGGTATTGGTGGTACTGGTGGTACTGGTGGTACAGTGGTACTGGTGGTACTGGTGGTACTGGTGGTACTGGTGGTACTGGTGGTACTGGTCGTACTGGTGGTACTGTTGGTACTGGTGGTACTGGTGGTACGGTGGTACTGGTGGTACTGGTGGTACTGGTGGTACTGGTGGAACTGGTGGTACGGTGGTACTGGTGGTAATGGTCGTACTGGTGGTATTGGTGGTACTAGTGGTACTGGTGGTACTGGTGGTACTGGTGGTACTGGTGGAACTGGTGGTACAGTGGTACTGCTGGTAATGGTCGTACTGGTGGTATTGGTGGTACTGGTGGTACTGGTGGTACAGTGGTACTGGTGGTACTGGTAGTACTAGTGGTACTGGTGGTACTGGTGGTACTGGTGGGACTGGTGGTACTGGTGGGACTGGTGGTACTGGTGGTACTAGTGGTACTGGTGGTACGGTGGTACTGGTGTTACTGGTAGAACTGGTGGTATGGTGATACTGGTGGTACTGGTGGTACTGGTGGTACTGGTGGAACTGGTGGTACGGTGGTACTGGTGGTAATGGTCGTACTGGTGGTATTGGTGGTACTGGTGGTACTGGTGGTACAGTGGTACTGGTGGTACTGGTGGTACTGGTGGTACTGGTCGTACTGGTGGTACTGGTCATACTGGTGGTACTGTTAGTACTGGTGGTACTGGTGGTACGGTGGTACTGGTGGTACTGGTGGTACTGGTGGATCTGGTAGTACGGTGGTACTGGTGGTAATGGTCGTACTGGTGGTATTGGTGGTACTGGTGGTACTGGTGGTAGAGTGGTACTGGTGATACTGGTGGTACTAGTGGTACTGGTGGTACTGGTGGTACTGGTGGGACTGGTGGTACTAGTGGTACTGGTGGTACGGTGGTACTGGTGGTACTGGTGGTACGGTGGTACTGGTGGTACTGGTGGTACTGGTGGTACTGGTGGTCCTGGTGGTACTGGTGGTGCTGGTAGTACGGTGGTACTGGTGGAACTATTGGTACTGGTGGTACTGGTGGTACTGTTGGTACGGTGGTACTGGTGGTACTGGTCTTACTGGTGGTACTGGTGGTACTGGTGGTATGGTGGTACTGGTGGTGCTGGTGGTATGGTGGAACTGGTGGTACTGGTGGTACTGGTCGTACTGGTGGTACTGGTCGTACTGGTGGTACTGACGGTACTGGTGGTACTGACGGTACTGGTGATACTGGTGGTACTGGTGGTACTGGTGGTACTGGTGGTACTGGTGGTACTGGTCGTACTGGTGGTACTGGTGGTACTGGTGTTACTGGTGGTACTGGTGGTACTGGTGTTACTAGTGGTACTGGCGGTACTGGTGGTGCTGGTGGTACTGGTGGTACGGTGGTACTGGTGGTAATAGTCGTACTGGTGGTATTGGTGGTACTGGTGGTACTGGTGGTACTGGTGGTACTGGTGGTACGGTGGTACGGTGGTACGGTGGTACTGGTGGTACTAGTGGTGCTGGTGGTACGGTGGTACTGGTGGTACTGGTGGTACGGTGGTACTGGTGGTAATGGTCGTACTGGTGGTATTGGTGGTACTGGTGGTACTGGTGGTACTGGTGGTACTGGTGGTACTGGTGGTACGGTGGAACGGTGGTACTGGTGGTACTGGTGGTACTAGTGGTACTGGTGGTACGGTGGTACTGGTGGTACTGGTGGTACTGGTGGTACTAGTGGTGCTGGATGTACTGGTGGTACTGGTGGTACTGGTGGTACTGGTGGTACTGGTGATCATGGTTGTACTGGTGGTGCTGGTAGTACGGTGGTACTGGTGGAAATGGTGGTACTGGTGGTACTGGTGGTACGGTGGTACTGGTGGTACTGGTCGTACTGGTGGTACTGGTGGTACTGGTGGTACGGTGGTACTGATGGTATTGGTGGTACTGGTGGTACTGGTGGTACTGGTGGTACTGGTGGTACTGGTCGTACTGGTGGTACTGGCGGTACTGGAGGTACTGGTGGTATTGGTCGTACTGGTCGTACTGGTCGTACTGGTGGTGCTGGTGTTACTGATGGTACTGGTGGTACTGGTGTTACTGGTGGTACTGTTGGTACTGGTGGTGCTGGTGGTACTGGTGGTATGGTGGTACTGGTGGTACTGGTGGTACTAGTGGTACTGGTGGTACGGTGGTACTGGTAGTACTGGTGGTACTGGATGTACTGGTGGTACTGGATGTACTGGTGGTACTGGTGGAACTGGTAGTCCTGGTGGTGCTGGTGGTGCTGGTAGTACAGTGGTACTGGTGGAACTGGTGGTACTGGTGGTACTGGTGGTACGGTGGTACTGGTGGTACTGGTGGTACGTTGGTACTGGTGGTACTGGTGGTACTGGTGGTACTGGTGGTACTGGTGGTACTGGTGGTATGGTGGTTCTGGTGGTACTGGTGGTACTGATGGTACGATGGTACTGGTGGTACTGGTGGTATTGGTGGTACTGGTGGTACTGGTGGTACTGGTGGTACTGGTCGTACTGGTGGTACTGGCGGTACTGGTGGTACTGGCGGTACTGGTGGTACTAGAGGTCCTGGTGGTACTGTTGGTACTGGTCGTACTGGTCGTACTGGTGGTACTGGTGTTACTGGTGGTACTGGTGGTACTGGTGTTACTGGTGGTACTGGTGGTACTGGTGGTGCTGGTGGTACTGGTGGTACGGTGGTACTGGTGGTAATGGTCGAACTGGTGGTATTGGTGGTACTGGTGGTACTGGTGGAACTTGTGGTACGGTGGTACTGGTGGTAATGGTCGTACTGTTGGTATTGGTGGTACTGGTGGATCTGGTGGTACGGTGGTACTGGTGGTAATGGTCGTACTGGTGGTATTGGTGCTACTGGTGGTACTGGTGGTACGGTGGTACTGGTGGTACTGGTGGTACTGGTGGTACTGTTGGTACGGTGGTACTGGTGGTACTGGTGGTACTGGTGGTACTGGTGGTACTGGTGGTACTGGTGGTACTGGTGGTACGGTGGTACTGGTGGTACTGGTGGAACTGGTGGTACGGTGGTACTGGTGGTAATGGTCGTAATGGTGGTATTGGTGGTACTGGTGGTACTGGTGGTACAGTGGTACTGGTGGTACTGGTGGTACATGTGGTACTGGTGGTACTGGTCATACTGGTCGTACTGGTGGTACTGTTGGTACTGGTGGTACTGGTGGTACTGGTGGTACGGTGGTACTGGTGGTACTGGTGGTACTGGTGGTACTGGTGGTACTGGTGGAACTGGTGGTACGGTGGTACTGGTGGTAATGGTCGTACTGGTGGTATTGGTGGTACTAGTGGTACTGGTGGTACTGGTGGTGCAGTGGTACTGGTGGTACTGGTGGTACTAGTGGTACTGGTGGTACTGGTGGTACTGGTGGTACTGGTGGTACTAGTGGTACTGGTGGTACGGTGGTACTGGTGGTACTGGTGGTACTGGTGGGTACGGTGGTACTGGTGGTACTGGTCGTACTGGTGGTACTGGTGGTACTGGTGGTACTGGTGGTACTGGTGGTACTGGTGGTACTGGTGGTCCTGGTGGTACTGTTGGTGCTGGTAGTGTGGTGGTACTGGTGGAACTGTTGGTACTGGTGGTACTGGTGGTACTGGTGTTACAGTGGTACTGGTGGTACTGGTGGTACTGGTGGTACTGGTGGTACTGGTGGTACTGGTGGTACTGGTGGTACTGGTGGTACTGGTGGTACTGGTGGTACTGGCGGTACTGGTGGTACTGGCGGTACTGGTGGTACTGGTGGTACTGGTGGTACTGGTCGTACTGGTCGTACTGGTGGTACTGGTGTTACTGGTGGTACTGGTGGTACTGGTGTTACTGGTGGTACTGGTGGTACTGGCAGTGCTGGTGGTACTGGTGGTACGGTGGTACTGGTGGTAATGCTCGTACTGGTGGTATTGGTGGTACTGGTGGTACCGGTGGTACTGGTGGTACTGGTGGTACTGGTGGTACGGTGGTACTGGTGGTATTGGTGGTAAGGTGGTACGGTGGTACTGGTGATACTGGTGGTACTGGTGGTACGGTGGTACTGGTGGTTCTGTTGGTATTGGTGGTACTAGTGGTACTGGTGGTACTGGTGGTATTGGTGGTACTGGTGGTGCTGGTAGTACGGTGGTACTGCTGGAACTGGTGGTACTGGTGGTACTGGTGGTACGGTGGTACTGGTGGTACTGGTGGTAATGGTGGTACTTGTGGTACTGGTGGTATTGGTGGTATGGTGGTACTGGTGGTACTGGTGGTATGGTGGTACTGGTGGTACTGGTGGTATGGTGGTACTGGTGGTATTGGTGGTACTGGTGGTACTGGTGGTACTGGTGTTACTGGTTGTACTGGTCGTACTGGTGGTACTGGTGGTACTGGTAGTACTGGTGGTACTGTAGGTACTGGTGGTACTGGTCGTACTGGTCGTACTGGTCGTACTAGTGGTACTGGTGTTACTGGTGGTACTGGTGTTACTGGTGGTACTGGTGGTGCTGGTGGTACTGGTGGTAGGGTGGTAGTGGTGGTAATGGTCTAACTGTTGGTATTGGTGGTACTGGTGGTACTGGTGGTACTGGTGGTACTGGTGGAACTGGTGGTATGGTGGTACTGGTGGTAATGGTCGTACTGGTGGTATTATTGGTACTGGTGGTACTGGTGGTACTGGTGGTACTGGTGGTACTGTTGGATCTGGTGGTACGGTGGTACTGGTGGTAATGGTAGTACTGGTGGTATTGGTGGTACTGGTGGTACTGGTGGTACGGTGGTACTGGTGCTACTGGTGCTACTGGTGTTACTGGTGGTACTGGTGGTACTGGTGGTACTGGTGGTACTGGTGGTACTGGTGGTACTGGTGGTATTGGTGGTACTGGTGGTACGGTGGTACTGGTGGTACTGGTGGTACTGGTGGTACAGGTTGTACTGGTGGTACTGGTGGTACTGGTGGTACTGGTAGTACGTTGGTACTGGTAGAACTGTTGGTACTGGTGGTACTGGTGGTACTGGTGGTACTGGTGGTACTGGTGGTACGGTGGTACTGGTGGTACTGGTCGTACTGGTGGTATTGGTGGTACTGGTGGTACTGTGGTACTGGTGGTATTGGTCGTACTGGTGGTTCTGGTGGTACTGGTGGTACTGGTGGTATTGGTGGTACTGGTGGTACTGGTGGTACGGTGGTACTGCTGGTACTGGTGGTACTGGTGGTACTGGTGGTACTGGTGGTACTGGTGGTACAGTGGTACGGTGGTACTGGTGGTACTGGTTGTACTGGTTGTACTGGTGGTACTGGTGTTACTGGTGGTACTGGTGGTACTGTTGTTACTGGTGGTGCTGGTGGTATGGTGGTACTGGTGGTACTGGTTGTACTGGTGGTACTGGTTGTGCTGGTGGTACTGGTGGTACGGTGGTACTGGTGGTACGGGTGGTACTGGTGGTACGGTGGTACTGGTGGTACTGGTGGTACTTGTGGTACTGGTGGTACTGGTGGTACTGGTGGTACTGGTGGTACTGGTGGTATGGTGGTTCTGGTGGTACTGGTGGTACTGGTGGTACGGTTGTACTGGTGGTACGGTGGTACTGGTGGTACTGGTGGTATTGGTGGTACTGGTGGTACTGGTGGTACTGGTCGTACTGGTGGTACTGGCGGTACTGGTGGTACTGGTGGTACTGGTGGTACTAGAGGTACTGGTGGTACTGTTGGTACTGGTCGTACTGGTCTTACTGGTGGTACTGGTGTTACTGGTGGTACTGGTAGTACTGGTGTTACTGGTGGTACTGGTGGTGCTGGTGGTACTGGTGGTACGGTGGTACTGGTGGTAATGGTCGAACTGGTGGTATTGGTGGTACTGGTGGTACTGGTGGAACTGGTGGTACGGTGGTACTGGTGGTAATGGTCGTACTGGTGGTATTGGTTGTACTGGTGGTACTGTTGTTACTGGTGGTACTGGTGGATCTGGTGGTACGGTGGTACTGGTGGTAATGGTCGTACTGGTGGTATTGGTGCTACTGGTGGTACTGGTGGTACTGGTGGTACGGTGGTACTGGTGGTACTGGTGGTACTGGTGGTACTGGTGGTACGGTGGTACTGGTGGTACTGGTGGTACTGGTGGTACTGGTGGTACTGGTGGTACTGGTGGTACGGTGGTACTGGTGGTACTGGTGGTACTGGTGGAACTGTTGGTACGGTGGTACTGGTGGTAATGGTCGTACTGGTGGTATTGGTGGTACTGGTGGTACTGGTGGTACAGTGGTACTGGTGGTACTGGTGGTACTGGTGGTACTGGTGGTACTGGTGGTACTGGTCGTACTGGTGGTACTGTTGGTACTGGTGGTACTGGTGGTACGGTGGTACTGGTGGTACTGGTGGTACTGGTGGTACTGGTGGAACTGGTGGTACGGTGGTACTGGTGGTAATGGTCGTACTGGTGGTATTGGTGGTACTAGTGGTACTGGTGGTACTGGTGGTACAGTGGTACTGGTGGTACTGGTGGTACTGGTGGTACTGGTGGTACTAGTGGTTCTGGTGGTACTGGTGGTACTGGTGCTACGGTGGTACTGGTGGTACTGGTCGTACTGGTGGTACTGGTGGTACTGGTGGTACTGGTGGTCCTGGTGGTACTGGTGGTGCTGGTAGTGTTGTGGTACTGGTGGAACTGTTGGTACTGGTGTTACTGGTGGTACTGGTGTTATGGTGGTACTGGTGGTACTGGTGGTAGTGGTGGTACTGGTGGTACTGGTGGTATTGTGGTATGGTGGTACTGGTGGTACTGGTGTTATGGTGGTACTGGTGGTACTGGTGGTACTGGTGGTACTTGTGGTACTGGTGGTACTGGCGGTACTGGTGGTACTGGCGGTACTGGTGGTACTGGTGGTACTGGTGGTACTGGTCGTACTGGTCGTACTGCTGGTACTGGTGTTACTGGTGGTACTGGTGGTACTGGTGTTACTGGTGGTACTGGTGGTACTGGTGGTGCTGGTGGTACTGGTGGTACGGTGGTACTGGTGGTAATGCTCGTACTGGTGGTATTGGTGGTACTGGTGGTACTGGTGGTACTGGTGGTACTGGTGGTACTGTTGGTATTGGTGGTACTGGTGGTACTGGTGGTACTGGTGGTACTGATGGTACTGGTGGTGCTGGTAGTACGGTGGTACTGCTGGAACTGGTGGTACTGGTGGTACTGGTGGTACTGTTGGTACTGGTGGTACGGTGGTACTGGTGGTACTGGTGGTACTGGTGGTACTTGTGGTACGGGTGGTACTGGTGGTACTGGTGGTATGGTGGTACTGGTGGTACTGGTGGTATGGTGGTACTGGTGGTACTGGTGGTACTGGTGGTATGGTGGTACTGGTGGTACTGGTGGTATTGGTGGTACTGGTGGTACTGGTGGTACTGGTCGTACTGGTGGTACTGGCGGTACTGGTGGTACTGGCGGTACTGGTGGTACTGGAGGTACTGGTGGTACTGGTCGTACTGGTCGTACTGGTCGTACTGGTGGTACTGGTGTTACTGGTGTTACTGGTGGTACTGGTGTTACTGGTGGTACTGGTGGTGCTGGTGGTACTGGTGGTAGGGTGGTAGTGGTGGTAATGGTCGAACTGGTGGTATTGGTGGTACTGGTGGTACTGGTGGTACTGGTGGTACTGGTGGAACTGGTGGTACGGTGGTATTGGTGGTAATGGTCGTACTGGTGGTATTGGTGGTACTGGTGGTACTGGTGGTACTGGTTGTACTGGTGGTACTGTTGGATCTGGTGGTACGGTGGTACTGGTGGTAATGGTCGTACTGGTGGTATTGGTGGTACTGGTGGTACTGGTGGTACGGTGGTACTGGTGGTACTGGTGCTACTGGTGGTACTGGTGGTACTGGTGGTACTGGTGGTACTGGTGGTACTGGTGGTACTGGTGGTATTGGTGGTACTGGTGGTACGGTGGTACTGGTGGTACTGGTGGTACTGGTGGTACTGGTTGTACTGGTGGTACTGGTGGTACTGGTGGTACTGGTGGTACGTTGGTACTGGTGGAACTGGTGGTACTGATGGTACTGGTGGTACTGGTGGTACTGGTGGTACGGTGGTACTGGTGGTACTGGTCGTACTGGTGGTACTGGTGGTACTGTGGTACTGGTGGTATTGCTCGTAATGTTGGTTCTGGTGGTACTGGTGGTATTGGTGGTACTGGTGGTACGGTGGTACTGCTGGTACTGGTGGTACTGGTGGTACGGTGGTACTGGTGGTACTGGTGGTACTGGTGGTACTGGTGGTACTGGTAGTACTGGTGATACTGGTGGTACTGGTGGTGCTGGTGGTACTGGTGGTACGGTGGTACTGGTGGTAATGGTCGAACTGGTGGTATTGGTGGTACTGGTGGTACTGGTGGAACTGGTGGTACGGTGGTACTGGTGGTAATGGTCGTACTGGTGGTATTGGTTGTACTGGTGGTACTGGTGTTACTGGTGGTACTGGTGGATCTGGTGGTATGGTGGTACTGGTGGTAATGGTCGTACTGGTGGTATTGGTGCTACTGGTGGTACTGGTGGTACTGGTGGTACGGTGGTACTGGTGGTACTGGTGGTACTGGTGGTACTGGTGGTACGGTGGTACTGGTGGTACTGGTGGTACTGGTGGTACTGGTGGTACGGTGGTACTGGTGGTACTGGTGGTACTGGTGGAACTGTTGGTACGGTGGTACTGGTGGTAATGGTCGTACTGGTGGTATTGGTGGTACTGGTGGTACTGGTGGTACAGTGGTACTGGTGGTACTGGTGGTACTGGTGGTACTGGTGGTACTGGTGGTACTGGTCGTACTGGTGGTACTGTTGGTACTGGTGGTACTGGTGGTACGGTGGTACTGGTGGTACTGGTGGTACTGGTGGTACTGGTGGAACTGGTGGTACGGTGGTACTGGTGGTAATGGTCGTACTGGTGGTATTGGTGGTACTAGTGGTACTGGTGGTACTGGTGGTACAGTGGTACTGGTGGTACTGGTGGTACTGGTGGTACTGGTGGTACTAGTGGTTCTGGTGGTACTGGTGGTACTGGTGCTACGGTGGTACTGGTGGTACTGGTCGTACTGGTGGTACTGGTGGTACTGGTGGTACTGGTGGTCCTGGTGGTACTGGTGGTGCTGGTAGTGTTGTTGTACTGGTGGAACTGTTGGTACTGGTGTTACTGGTGGTACTGGTGTTATGGTGGTACTGGTGGTACTGGTGGTAGTGGTGGTACTGGTGGTACTGGTGGTATTGGTGGTATGGTGGTACTGGTGGTACTGGTGTTATGGTGGTACTGGTGGTACTGGTGGTACTGGTGGTACTTGTGGTACTGGTGGTACTGGCGGTACTGGTGGTACTGGCGGTACTGGTGGTACTGGTGGTACTGGTGGTACTGGTCGTACTGGTCGTACTGGTGGTACTGGTGTTACTGGTGGTACTGGTGGTACTGGTGTTACTGGTGGTACTGGTGGTACTGGTGGTGCTGGTGGTACTGGTGGTACGGTGGTACTGGTGGTAATGCTCGTACTGGTGGTATTGGTGGTACTGGTGGTACTGGTGGTACTGGTGGTACTGGTGGTACTGGTGGTACTGTTGGTATTGGTGGTACTGGTGGTACTGGTGGTACTGGTGGTACTGATGGTACTGGTGGTGCTGGTAGTACGGTGGTACTGCTGGAACTGGTGGTACTGGTGGTACTGGTGGTACTGTTGGTACTGGTGGTACGGTGGTACTGGTGGTACTGGTGGTACTGGTGGTACTTGTGGTACGGGTGGTACTGGTGGTACTGGTGGTATGGTGGTACTGGTGGTACTGGTGGTATGGTGGTACTGGTGGTACTGGTGGTACTGGTGGTATGGTGGTACTGGTGGTACTGGTGGTATTGGTGGTACTGGTGGTACTGGTGGTACTGGTCGTACTGTTGGTACTGGCGGTACTGGTGGTACTGGCGGTACTGGTGGTACTGGAGGTACTGGTGGTACTGGTCGTACTGGTCGTACTGGTCGTACTGGTGGTACTGGTGTTACTGGTGTTACTGGTGGTACTGGTGTTACTGGTGGTACTGGTGGTGCTGGTGGTACTGGTGGTAGGGTGGTAGTGGTGGTAATGGTCGAACTGGTGGTATTGGTGGTACTGGTGGTACTGGTGGTACTGGTGGTACTGGTGGAACTGGTGGTACGGTGGTATTGGTGGTAATGGTCGTACTGGTGGTATTGGTGGTACTGGTGGTACTGGTGGTACTGGTTGTACTGGTGGTACTGTTGGATCTGGTGGTACGGTGGTACTGGTGGTAATGGTCGTACTGGTGGTATTGGTGGTACTGGTGGTACTGGTGGTACGGTGGTACTGGTGGTACTGCTGCTACTGGTGGTACTGGTGGTACTGGTGGTACTGGTGGTACTGGTGGTACTGGTGGTACTGGTGGTATTGGTGGTACTGGTGGTACGGTGGTACTGGTGGTACTGGTGGTACTGGTGGTACTGGTTGTACTGGTGGTACTGGTGGTACTGGTGGTACTGGTGGTACGTTGGTACTGGTGGAACTGGTGGTACTGATGGTACTGGTGGTACTGGTGGTACGGTGGTACTGGTGGTACTGGTCGTACTGGTGGTACTGGTGGTACTGGTGGTACTGTGGTACTGGTGGTATTGCTCGTACTGTTGGTTCTGGTGGTACTGGTGGTATTGGTGGTACTGGTGGTACGGTGGTACTGCTGGTACTGGTGGTACTGGTGGTACGGTGGTACTGGTGGTACTGGTGGTACTGGTGGTACTGGTGGTACAGTGGTACGGTGGTACTGGTGGTACTGGTTGTACTGGTGGTACTGGTGGTACTGGTGTTACTGGTGGTACTGGTTGTACTGGTGTTACTGGTGGTATTGGTGGTACTGGTGGTGCTGGTGGTACTGGTGGTACGGTGGTACTGGTGGTACGGGTGGTACTGGTGGTACGGTGGTACTGGTGGTACTGGTGGTACTTGTGGTACTGGTCGTACTGGTCGTACTGGTGGTACTGGTCGTACTGGTGGTACTGGTGGTACTGGTGGTACGGTGGTACTGGTGGTACTGGTCGTACTGTTGGTACGGTGGTACTGGTGGTACTGGTCATACTGGTGGTACGGTGGTACTGGTGGTACTGGTGGTACTGGTGGTACTGGTGGCACTGTTGGTACTGGTGGTACTGGTGGTACGGTGGTACTGGTGGTACTGGTGGTATTGGTGGTACTGGTGTTACTGCTGGTACTGGTGGTACTGGTGGTACTGGCTGTACGGTGGTACTGGTGGTACAGGTGGTACCGTTGGTACTGGTGGTAATGTTGGTACTGGTGGTACTGGTAGTGCTGGTGGTACTGGTGGTACTGGTGGTACTGGTGGTACTTGTGGTACTGGTGGAACTGGTGGTACTGCTGGTACTGGTGGTACTGCTGCTACTGGTGGTACTGGTGTTACTGGTAGTATGGTGGTACTGGTGGTACTGTTGGTACTGGTGGTACTGGTGGTACTGGTGGTACTGGTGGTACTGGTGGAACTGTTGGAACTGATGGTACTGGTGGTACTGGTGAACGGTGCCGAAGGCGACCAATCCTTTGGTGCGTGCGCATGTGCGCAGGCGCGCGGGAGCCCCGCGGACTCCGCTGGCTTAAACTCGTCACACAGTGGTTGCGAATCTGTGGCTGTGCATGCGTGATGCGCTAACCTCTCCGGCGTAGCCGCTAGATGTAGCAGGCAGTGTAATGGGGCATCGGCAGTGGATGTCGACCGTGTGCTTGCAGTTAACTTCAAATGTTTGTAGACCTTATGGGACTTAACTACGGGGTCATCAGTCCCTAAGCTTCCAAACTACTTATGAACTAGCTAAGACTAAGGTCGTCACAAATAATTATGCCCGAGGGGGATTCGAACCCCCGGCCGTAGTGGCCGTGCAGACCTGACTGGAGAGCCTCAGTCCCGCGACCGGCTTACAGTTAAGGGTATATTACACAGAGTGTATTTGGTCGCCAGTGGCTGGCGTCTGTTGTTGGAACGTGACGTAGCATATGAGTTAAGACATACTGCTTTGGAGGTTAGGCGTTACCAAACAGTTCTGTTTCCTGCCAAGCAAAATATGTACTGGAATTGTAATCGAATTTGAGTGAATTTATCGAAGTTTTCCAGCATCATAGGGTATGAAAAATGATTCTTAAATACTAAACACTCAATTTAACCAACTGTTTGGCGATTGACGAACTAAACGTTGAAGATGTCTTGGGGGATATGGATACCAAACACCTGAAAACAAAAATCTATTATCACCCATCTTGATGAATCTAAGCATTGCAAAGGGAAAAGAACACATCCTGTGACAGCAGGAGAGACCACCGAGGACTGGACACCACTCCCCACAGTCCACATAATTATCCATCTAACACACGCCTCCATACGCAAGTCCACCTGAGAGCTATACTCTTCGAAAGTGCATATTGGAATCCACACTTGGAAAATGATAATGTCTAGCGATAAAAAATAACGGAGATTCTTACAATGATTCGAAATATCGCACATTCTATGAAACGTATGAGGCACTGTACTCACGACTGTGCTTTTGTAGCTTTCGATAACTGTCAACCTACCATTCTGACAATGATTACGTTGTGTCATCCCAGCAGAGAAATTCCAGACATACCAAGCACGATTTGCTGATAACAGATCATAATACAGAGTCCTTATCTAACCAACAAGAGTACTGCCTGCTACGTTAAACAACAAGTGCGGAAAAAAACCCGGCCACTATAGAATTCGTTACACATGATAAACGAAAGTAAAACCAAGCACTTTCTAGGCTCTACAATGACTTCTTTAACCCACTACACTGAACTAGAATGTTTCAATCTATAATTTACAAGTTGTTGGTTATCGGAAATAAACATGTCTACTCTGTAAACTACGATTCTAGCCTACACGCTGCTACATCCAATCGTTAAAAATTCTATCACCATCGTCACAAAACTCCAAGAGCCACCGAGTACGTAGAGGTTCTGTGTGAAAAGACCCTTCTTGTAATGATTCCCACCCAAATTCATGCATCAATCCGTGATACTCTCTCCCATATACATATCGATAATATAAAACTAGCTGTCCTACTGTCCGAAAGTAATTATTAAAATCAGTACTTGGAAATTGTTAATCCCTTGCGATCAATAACGGACTAGTCTTCTAACAATGATTAACAATATCACACAACTGCCGAAGCGTCATTCTTTACAACCGATAAACGAAGGTAAAACCCAAAGAATTACATCCTAAAACGATCCAATACTTCAGTTGACTAAGAAACGTAAAGCAATGTAGTAACAAACCCTTCCATACACTGAATTCTATACAAATAACATCGACTTAAACGGACGCTTGCTTATCTGTAGACTAGGATAGCACCAAAGTACAGCACCGATAGCTTACCAACAAACAAATGCTCCACAAAAAATGTTTCAAATGTTTGTATAGCTTAATGGACTTCACTATGGGGTCATCAGTCCCTAAACGTACAAACTACTTATGAACTGGAATGAAACTTCACTCTGCAGCGGAGTGTGCGCTGATATGAAACTTCCTGGCAGATTAAAATTGTGTGCCGGAACCGGGACTCGAAACTGGGACAATTGCCATTCGCGGGCAAGCGCATTACCGACTGTGCTATCCCGACACGACTCACGATGCCGCCTCACAACTTTACTTCCGCCAGTACCTCGCCTCCTACTTTCCAAACTTCACAGAAGCTCTCCTGCAAACACGCAAGACTAGCACTCCTGGATGAAAGGGTATGGTGGAGACGTGGCTTAGCCACAGTCTAAGGGAAGTTTCCAGAATGAAACTTCACTCTGCAGCGGAGTGTGCACTGATATGAAACTTCTACATCTACATCTACATACATACTCCACTGCTAAAGCCACCGCGCTCTGTGTCGTTTATAGCGAAGTTGTGAGTTAAATGAATGTTACAGATGATTTCAATTTTGATTTTTATCTTTGCTTGTCTGGATACTGTACTTCAAATTTGGTACATTATGCAAGCCTTATTTCTTATATGTTCTCTGATAAATATACATCTACATACATACTCCGCAATTCACCGTAAGGTGCGTGGCGGAGGGTACACTGTACCACTACTAGGCATTTCCTTTCCTATTCCACTCCCAAATAGAACGAGGAAAGAAAGAATGCCTATATGCCTCCGTACGAGCTCTAATTTCCCTTATCTTGTCTTTGTGATCTTTACGCGAAATGTAAGTAAGTGGCAGCAAGATCGTACTACACTCAGCTTCAAATTCCGGCCCTTTAAATTTACTTACCTGAAATTCACGAAAAGAACGTCGTCTTACTTCCAGCGATCCCCAATTGAGTTGCCTGAGCATTTCCGTGACACTCGCGCATTGGTCGAACCTACCGGTAACAAATCTAGCTGCTCGTCTCTGAACCGCCTCTATGTCTTTCTTTAAACTGTTCTGCCGCGGATCCCAAACACTTGAGCAATACACAAGACGTGATCGTACAAGCGTTTTATACGCGGTCTCCTTTACATGTGAAGTACATCTTCCCAAAATTCTCCCAATATACCAAAGTCAGCTGTTCGCCTTACTCACAACTGTCCTTACATGCTTGTTCCATTTCATATCGCTCTGCAATGTTACGCCTAGATATTTGAACGACGCTACAGCATCAAGAAGCTCACTACTAATGCTGTATTCGAGCATTATGGGATTGTTTTGTCTACTGATGCGCATCACTTGACATTTTTCTACATTGAGAGCTAGCTGCCCAGCTTCACACCAACTAGAAATTTTGTCTAAGTCATCCTGTATGCTATTACAGTCAGTTACAGACGACACCCTCCCATACACCACAGCATCATCAGCAAACAGCCGCAAATTACAACTTACTTTGTCCATCAGATCATTTATATAGATAGAAATAATAGCGGTCCTATCACACTCCCCTGGGGCACGCCTGACGATACACTCGTGTCTGATGAACACTCGCCGTCGAGAACAACATACTGCGTTCTATTACTTAGGAAGTCTTCCAGCCAGTCATAAATCTGTGAACCTATTCTATAAGCTCGTATCTTCGTTAGCAGTCTGCAGTGTGGCACCGCCTCGAACGCCTTTTTGAAGTCGAGAAAAACACAATCCGCCTGTTGCCCTTCGTCCATGGCTCGCAAGATGTCATGTGAGAAAAGGGCAAGCTGAGTTGCACATGAACGATGTTTCCTAAACCCGTGCTGATTCATGGAAAGAAGCTTATCCGTTTCAAGGAAATTTACTATGTTCGAACTGAGAATATGCTCCAAAATTCTACATGAAACTGATGTCAATGATATTGGCCTGTAATTGTATGGGTCAGTTCTCTTTCCTTTCTTATACACGGGAGTCACCTGCGCTTTTTTCAAACCACTAGGAACTTTGCACTGAATTAAAGATTTGCTATAAATGCAAGCTAAGTAGGGGGCCAACGCCGCAGAATAGTCTTTGTAAAACCTAACTGATATTCCATCCGGACCAGCAGACTTTTTCGTCTTTAGCTCTCTCAGCTGCTTCTCTACACCGGAAATACCTATTGCTATGTCCCCCATTTCGGAATTAGTACGTTGATCAAATGATGGTACATTTGTGCGGTCCTCCAGCTTGAAAGATTTCTTAAAGGTTAAATTTAGAACTTCAGCTTTCCGTTTGCTTTCTCCTATTACTGCCCCGGAATGATCAACGAGTGACTTTGTGGGCTTTGACCCGCTTATCGATTTTACATAGGACCAGAATTTTTTCGGGTTCTCGGAAAGATCTTTTGCTAAGTTGTGGCTGTGATAATTATTGTATGCTTTGCGCATCGATCTTTTTATAGACGCACGAATCTCTACTAACTTTTGCCTGTCATAATTTGCGTGATCTTCTTTGAATCGAGAGTACAACAGCCTTTGCTTTCTCAGCAGTTTTCTAACATTATTATTATACCACGGTGGATCTTTTCCATCCTTAATCGTCTTTACTGGCACATATTTCTCTAACCCTTTATTAACAATGCACTTAAATTTAGTCCACAATTCCTCTACATCCATAGTCCCGGAATTAAACGATGCCCATTCATTTTCTAAGTGCGATCGTAACATTTGCTTATCGGCTCTTCCCAACAAAAACACGCTCCTATCCTTCTTGATTGGTTTATGAACTTTGGTCACCATCGACGCTATGACGATATCATGATCACTAATTCCTGTCTCTACACAGACATCGTTAATAAGGTCAGGCCTCTTTGCGGCTATTAGGTCTAGAATATTTCCATTTCGCGTGGGTTGCCGCTTTAACTGCTCAAGACAGTTTTCGGAGATCCTGGCAGATTAAAATTGTGTGCCGGAACCGGGACTCGAACCAGGGACCTTTGCCTTTCGCGGGAAAGCGCACTACGGACTGTGCTATCCCGACACGACTCACGATAACGGCACACAATTTTAATCTGCCAGGAAGTTTCATATCAGCGCACACTCCGCTGCAGAGTGAAGTTTCATTCTGGAAACATCCCTTAGGCTGTGGCTAAGCCATGTCTCCACCATATCCTTTCTACCAAGAGTGCTAGTCTTGCGTGTTTGCAGGAGAGCTTCTGTGAATTTTGGAAAGTAGGAGGCGAGGTACTGGCGGAAGTAAAGTTGTGAGGCGGCATCGTGAGTCATGTCGGGATAGCACAGTCGGTAGTGCGCTTCCCCGCGAAAGGCAAAGGTCCCAGGTTCGAGTCCCGGTTCCGGCATACAGTTTTAATCTGCCAGGAAGTTACGTATGAACTAACTAAGACTAAGGACGGCACAAATATCCATGCTGGAGGGAGGATTCGATTCCCCGACCGTAGTGGCCGTGTAGACCAGATGCTCCACAAATCGAGTTAATGCTCTTCTGACACGTAACATGCCTTCTGGTATTTTTTCTCTTAGCTCCTCGACCTGTGAAACTGAAACTTTTTACTCAAACAACAAATAGCTGCTGCAGAAGCATACGATTTCATATTTTACGTAAACTCATCGTCGTTAGAGTGTTTGTCATCACACCTGTTCTCTCTACAGATCTTATGGTCTACAGCTAGCTCATTGTAATGGGGTCTATATACACCGTAGAAGAGTAAAAGACCCTTTCTACAGAGGGAATAAACCTAGGGTGCTTAAACCTCGCTTCCAAAATCAAATGTTTCTATAGCTTATGGGACTTAACTACGGGGTCAGCATTCCCTAAGCTTACAAACTACTTATGAACTACCTAATACTAAGGACGGCACAAACATCCATGCCCGACGGGGGATTCTAACCCCCGACCGTAGTGACCGGGCAGACCGTGACCGGAGCGCCTCAGTCTCCTCGGCCACCGCGGCCGGCACCTCGCCTTCCACATCGCGACATAGATACTGTGCTACAACAGCTTACGACACATTAGATCCAACTCTAACCCTTTTTAGGACAAAGCGTACCCACACATCGGTGATTTTCACATAAAAACCATTGGATTCAACACAGCAGTCTCACATTTAGCCCTTAATAGGACAAAACGAGCAACACCTACTAAGACACACCATTGTTACTCGAAATTTAATTTTTGCGTGATAGTTCTGTACGAAAAACCCTTTGAAATCAGAACTTGGACGGTATTCTACGAGTCTTCTGACGCTAACCACTTCTTTTGTACACACTAACAATGCTGTAGCAGCATCGGTGAAACCCTTGTGGCTTAAGTAACCAACACACTGAACGCTAAGCCATTAGCAATATACTGCAGTACGACGGTGCGAGAGGAAGACGAGGATTGGGTAGATGTCAAAATGCATTTCAGTACTAATCATATACTGGCAGACACGTACGAGTCCCACAAATGCTCTCACAGAACAGAGCCAGTGCCATTCGTATTAAGTTCTCCAGCAGACAACACGTAACGTTTGTATGTTTGTGTGTACGTATTTCATACAAATCTACAGTTTTGTTCCAATCTTTATGAAATTTTGTACACGTAAGGTTCAATCCATGTGGTCGATCCCCGTGACTATAAGAATCACGTACGACACATAGTTCACGAGATATAATGTCATAAACAAGGAGATGCACGGAGAGCAGCCGAGTGCATTGAGGCGCTATGCTACGATGCGCGAGGCCGTTCCCCGACGGGTGTTCGAATCCCCCCTCGGGCATGGGTGTTTGAGCCGTCTTTAGTATGAGCTAGTTCATAAGCAGTTTGTAAGTTTAGGGACTGTTGACCCCGCAGTTTAGTCCCTTAATTATTTTTTTTTTAACTGTCATTTACCGGTTAGTGAAGTCAACAGAGGATCAAAAGCAATTCCAAAGTGATTTAGTCAAAATTTCTACATTGTGCTAAAATTGGCAATTACCACTAAATAATGAAAAGTGTGAAATAATACACATGAGCCCTAAAAGAAATCCGCTGAACGTCAATTACACGATAAATCAGTCAAACCTTAAGGTCGTAAATTCTACCAAATTCCTAGGAGTTACAATTACGAACAATTTAGACTGGAGAGAATACACAGAAAATATTGTGGGGAAGGCAAACCAAAGGTTACGTTTAAATGGCAGAATGCTTCGAAGATGGACCTGCTCCAACAAAGAGACTGACTACATCACATTTGTGCGTCCTCTCCTGGAGTACTGTTGCCCATTGTGGGGCCCTCACCATATGGGATCGACGGAAGATATTGGGAAAGTTCAGAGAAGGGCAGCGCGTTTTGTTTTATCACATTACGGGTGGGAAAGCGTCACGGAAATGTTGCACGAATTGGAGTAGAAATCACTAACAGAAATACGTTATTCATTGCGGCGTGATCTGTTTGCGAAATTTGAATTACCGACTTTTACTTCTGAATGTGAACTTATTTTACTAGCACCCACCTACATAGGGAGACATGAGCCTCCCAAAAAATAAGAGAAATGAGATCGAAAACGGAACGATTTAGGTTCAAATGTTTGTATTGTCTATGGGACTTAACTACGGGGTCATCAGTCCCTAAACTTACCAACTACTTATGAACGAACTAAGACTAAGGACGGCACAAATATCCATGCCCGAGGGGGCATTCGAACCCCCGACCGTAGTGGCCGTGCAGACCGTGACTGGAGCGCCTCAGTCTCCTCGGCCACCGCGGCCGGCTCGATTTAGGTGTTCTTCCTTCCCGTGCGCTATTAGAGAATAGAATGACGCTTAAAATGTTATTGTAACACGATCCATCTGATGATGAACCTGAAAAGGTTTGAAAACCGGTTCATGGAATAAATATCATTTCAAGTAAAAGTGACTGGAGCAGTTTTCTTAAATAATATGGTAAAGAAAGGTTATGAACGTGGTTAATGAACTCTCTGCTACGCACGTTCCGTCGTTCATGGACTAAAACTGTGGCATTTGGTATAATGTTACAATTTATAATTTCTGCACTACAAATTGTAGACACAGAAAATCTTACAGACAGTATACACACATATAGTTGTATGTATCTTCGAAGTTGTTTCACGGTATGACACGTGATTCATGAGATATGAGTACATAAACAGTGACGTTATTGGAAAACCGCCCCATCACGCACCAAGTTTTAACTATTACATCTCTACTACTAATTGTATTCCCAAGAGATTTTACAGATATACAGCGCCACAGACAAATATATACAGACGGGAAACCTCCGTAAGGGCCCGGTCCTACGCTCAGTGGTGCGGGGCGGGGCGGGGGGTGCTGAAGCAGTTCCGTAAGATGTCCAATGATGGCGCTGCGGTCAGAAGCAGCCGCCAGAGCAGGCGGCAGGTAGCGGCTGCCCCCACCACCACCACCTCCCCTCGAACGCGGGCACACCGGACACGGCCGTGGCCTCGTTGCAGGCGGCACGAGCTCTCCCCTCAGCCTCCCCTCCACGCTACCCTCAGAAGCGGCTCTAGTGTCGTCTACCGGTACTAAGCCAGGGAACCGCCTGACACCTGCTAGCATCTTACGGAACTACGAGGGGAGCTTAGGACAGTGGTTTAGAGGGGGCTGCTTCTCTGTATATGTTACTCTGTGACAGCGTCTATACAAATGAATACATACATGAAAAATGTAGGTAGTAATTTATATCCACGAAAGCTGAAGTTTAGATGAGAGCTCCGTCTAGGTTGTTCATATGTCACCTCTTGCATTGCGAAAAATACACAGAGCTACGATAACTTAAAATAAATAAATAAATAAAACAGACCAACTTCTATCTCTTTTTAAGGTAAAAAGAGACACTTTTCAAATAAGTATACGTCACAACCTTCGAATCCTTTTCTATTAAGAAAGCTGATTGCTCTTGTAATTACGATTTTGTGTAATATTATAGGTGAAAAACCAGTTAAATGCATGCACAACGTAAGGTTGTACGACTCTTTCGCTAACCACTTCTTTATGTTTAAGAGGAAATCAAATCGGTAGATCAGAAAGATCGCACACAACACAAGACTTAAAACAACTCCACTCACAGATAAGTTCAACACGCATTAGCTTTGCTGTGACTTTCCCATTGATCCTCTGAAAGTTAGATAAAGGTTTCTAGGAAGAAACGGAGCTGATAAAAATTCAGTATAAAAGCATCTAGTTAGGGTCAAGTGCTGTACTAACCGCAGAACAGAACGACCACACAACATAACTCCGACAACCCAATAAAATAGTCATAATAATCCAGTTCTTATTACATATATCGTACACACCACTACCACCTTACAGAATTTATCCATAGTAGCAATAGTCTATAGTATTATTACTCATCCAGACAAAGTTAGCTGAACACTATACAATACAAACTGTATTGTATTGTAGGTAATCATATCGACTACAGGTGCATCCGCGCAAATCGATAACACTCCAGGAACAGTGCAAGGTATCTCATGACGCCAACAGACAACTTTAAAGGGTCATCTTCACACAGCACCGGAGGGTAAAAGGTTCTGTCGACAAAAGAAGATTCTTAGACTGCTTATATTCGGATCCAACAACAGGAAAATTTTAAAATGCAACAGACAGACCTCTGTCTCTTTTAGGATAAATCAAGCCACTGATCACAAAAATTCACACCACAACCAGCGGATCCCCTCCTAGTATGTCTCCAGGATATTCTCCAAATTATGCTTTTGAGTGATACTTCTAGGCGGAAGACCAAAATAACTCCCATATGGGAGAGAGATATATCTTTCGATTTTAGATGTATTCTTCGGGGCGTGCAGTATGGATACAGATTAACCAGACGACAATGTGTAGCACCGTAATATTCAATCTAAATAACTTACAACAGTCATAAGTAAGAATTTTATAAAATCTATGTTTAGTTTCTGTAAGAGATTCGTGGTCACCCGACTGTTTCTGTGTGTGCGTTTGTGTATAAAATAGGTTATTGCTAACTATATTCTCATTGTGCAAGTTATAACGACTACTGCCGTCATCTCGTACGGTAAAAACTTCTTTTGTGTCAACTGGCAGGAAATGATACCCTGAAATGCTGGAGTATTTGTCGGTAATACGTTTGTGCGCAGTTGTCACGCTGTGGCCTGCAGAGGTCAGTATTGGGTTGATGGTGCATTAAGAGCGGCATTAATAGCTGTGAAAACTGATTTTTTTTTTAAATTCTTAGGTGTAAAAGACCAATGAAATAACGTCTCTTACGTGGAGTAATGAAATGATAACAGTCAAAGCTATTAGGATGTTTGCATTATCTCTCAATAACTGTTTTGGGATTCTAGAGCACGCGTGACAGATTTTCTGAAGTTTATGTATCATTGATACCTCTGAATGTAACACCAGCTTCACCATGTAGTATCGCCTCTAAAAGTTTGTATTTTGTTTGGAAGAGTGTGCTTGGAAATATTCGTACGTGCTCAAAGTGAGGGTCGTGTGTGCGGCGTAGCATAGGCATGCGAACATTTTCTCTGCCGAAGTTGGAAGGCCTGCTATTAAGCAGTGTATATCGTGTGGAAGGAGTACTCCAACCTTCTCCTTCGTCTTCTTATTCACTATAGCTAGGTCAATCGCTAGCTATCGAGCCTTTGTGAGTACTGGCTGCTACAAGGACGGCTGAAACGGGCAGCCTGTCACTGGCTGGACTTCCCTGTTCCTGCCGCCTCTCACGGGCAGTTGAGCTGTGAAGCAGTTGTGTCTCGTGGCTGTGCACACACATATAGTTGGCGTGACGTCACCAGTGCTGGACTGCTGTGCACATCACTCTCGATTTTTTATATAATTTTAGGATTAATATAATTATTTTAACTGTTATTTCGTGATAATATTCAATCTAGAGGTGTTCTAGTAAAGGATCGTCAGTTATTTTAGCGTTTGTTGTGCCGTAATTGCTTTAAGTGGTGTTATTTGTGTTCGCGTGTGCGCCGGCATCCACATCTTACTGCTTTGTTTACATCTGGTGGCGAGTGGTTCCAGCCGTAGCGGTCTCCGAAAGCTAAGTTCCAATAAGTGTTTGTGTATTGTAGTTAAATTATTAAAGTTGTAGATTTCAGGAGGTGTTATCACGCTAGTTGTTTATTAACTTTAGTACTTTTCAACAGGCGACTTGCTGTTTTTAACGTAGTTGAAGTTGGATAACTTTAAGTTACGGTATTTGATAACTCTTGTACTCTCACAGTGTTTAGTTATTTTATTAGTGACGCTTGAATTTGAACTTGTTTATACAAGCAACAGTGTAAAGTTACTGTGGTAGTGTTATTTGCTCTTTTCTGATACTATTAGTTGTTATTGTTACTTGATTTTTAGATACTGAGGTTTGTTGATTGCTGTTGTAAGAGGTACTTCCTAGTTATTTTGTAGAAACTTAACTTCATAACGTAGACGTCTAGTTTTTCATAACAAATTATTGTGAAATTTTACCATGAGTGAAAAGTGTGGGCTCTGTCGTAGGGTCGTGCGTAGTGGGCTGCAGTGTGGGATTTGTAGTAAGTATTTTCATGGGGGGGGGGGAGTGCAGTGGGGAAGACAGTGGGCATTGTGGTGAGGTTCTCTCCTGGAACTGTAGGATTTGCAGCAGGAATAAGTTGATAGAGGAGCAGGAGCGTTAGAACTGCGCCCTTCAGGTGCAGTTGAAAAACGCTGAAGAGGAAATAGGTAGGTTGAGGAGGGGAAGGGGGACTGGGGAATGGGAACTGGCAGTTGGCAAGAAGGTAGCTAGGAGAAGGTATTCAGATAGCTTTACATTGCAAGTTGCAAATAGGTTTGACCAACTGTCAGAGTTGAGTGGAGATGAACCTCCTGTAGCTGTAGGTGTAGGAAGTACGCAGCAGACCTCAGCTTTTGGTAAGCCGAAATCTGTAGAGAGGTCCCTTAGGAAGAAGAAGGTTCTGCTGCTAGGCAGTTCTCATGGCAGAGACGTTTCCAACAGTTGCAGGAAGTACTTGGGAGTGAGTGCCAGGTCACCAGCATAGTGAAGCCTAGTGCAGGGTTAGCTCAGGTCACTTGTAACATAGGGGACTTATGTAGGAATTTTTCAAAAGAGGATCAGGTAATTATAGTGAGTGGGGCCGGGAATAGTCTTGATAGGGACGGGGAATATGATATAGGCGGTGATCTGGAAAGGATAGCAACTGAAACTGGTGGCACGAATGTGCATTTCGTGCAGCTGTTTCAGCGTCATGATAGGCCTTGTCTTAATACGGCTGTTAGCCGTGTTAACATGGGGCTTGAGAAGGCGCTGATGACAGAGGGCATGGATCACATTGCAATGGTGCCAGCTGAGACTATCCAAAGGTCGGATTTTACTAGGCACGGTCTGCACCTCAATAGGTATGGGAAGGGGAGGTTGGCAAAGCTCATAGGTGACAGTGTAGTAGGGGGTGGGGGTTTCACTCATGGAAAAATTCCTGTAGTAGTTGGTGTTAGGGCTGCACCTTTTTTAGACTGAAGACAGCTGATAGATATTCCTGCTTAAAGGAAGTCCCTCTAAGAAATGAACCACCTTCGACAAAGTCTAAGAATATAAGTAATAAGGGAATTGGTGTTTTTCTTCAAAATATACAGGGTATCAGAGATAAAGTTAATGAAATGCTTATTGATACTGATTCTGACATTATTGGAATTTCAGAGCACTTTTTAAGTTGTGTGACAATTCAGAGACTTCCTTTGCCAGGATACAGGTTAGCTGCCTTCTACTCTAGGAGTTCCTTGCAGTGTGGGGGAGTGGCCATGTATGTAAAAAACGATTTTTCATCGGAGTCAATCGATTTTTCTAAACACTGCACAGAACAGATATTTGAATGTTGTGCAGGAGTTGTTAATGTTAATGGAACTAAACTAGTAACAGTTGTTATTTATAGATCCCCTGACTCAAATTTTAAAATGTTTTTTCCCAAGCTGGAATTGGTTCTGGGTTCACTGTATAGGAAGTATAAAAATTTAATTGTGTGTGGAGATTTCAACATTAATTGTGTAGGTGATAGCTCAAGGAAAAGTCAGCTGTTAGATCTATTTAATTCCTATAACATGATGCAAACAGTATTTTTTTCAACGAGAATGCAAGGAAATAGCAGTTCTACCATTGACAATATTTTTCTTCATTCTTCATTATTAGAGGGGCACTCTGTCAGCAGAATAGTAAATGGACTATCAGACCACGATGCCCAACTTTTATTTCTAAAAAGTATTTGTTCTCAAACAAATGTTAAACGTAAATATCAACTACTCAGGAAAGTTAATCCAGTTGCAATTGAGACCTTTTTAAACCTAATTAAGGAACAAGAATGGCATGATATTTATAGTGCTGATAATGGAGATGATAAATATAATGCTTTTCTGAACACATTTATTATGCTGTTTGAAAGTTGCTTTCCGCTAGAACGCTCAAAACAGGGTACTTTCAGTAACAGACAGCCAGGGTGGCTAACAAAGGGGATAAGAGTATCACATAGAACTAAGCGGGAGTTGTATCAAAATGTTAGAAGCAGTCAGAATGAAGATGCAGTAGCTCATTACAAACAGTACTGTAAGGTTCTGAAAAATGTCATTAAGAATGCAAAAAGTATGTGGTACGCAAAAAGAATAGCAAACTCTCGGGATAAAATTAAATCTATCTGGTCAGTCGTGAAGGAAGTGTCTGGTCAGCAGCAGCAGGTAGAAAATATAACATCAGTGCGTAGTAGGAATGTTTCTGTTACTGACAAGTTAGATATATGTGCAATATTCAATAATCACTTTCTGAATATAGTAGAGGAACTAAACAAAACTCTAGTTTCTACATGTAATCATATAACGCTTTTAGAAAATACCTTTCCGAGGCTTTTACCTGAAATGATCCTTCATGATACTTCCATAGGTGAGATTGAGTCAATAATTAAATCACTAAAGACTAAGGACTCTTGTGGATGTGATGGGGTATCTAGCAGAATTTTAAAGTACTGTTCTCCATATGTTAGCCCAGTACTAAGCCATATTTTTAATGTTTCCTTTCAGAATGGTCAGTTTCCTAACGGATCAAAGTACTCAGTAGTGAAACCGCTTTATAAAAAAGGAGAAAGGGATAATGTAGACAACTATAGACCTATTTCTATGCCATCGGTTTTTTCCAAAGTTATTGAAAAGGCTGTATATTCAAGATTAATTGATCATTTCAGTTCACATAATTTTCTGTCAAACGTACAATTTGGTTTTAGAAGTGGTTTAACGACTGAAAACGCTATATTTTCGTTTCTCTGTGAGGCACTTGATGGGTTAAATAAGAGGCTACGGACATTAGGCGTCTTCTTTGATTTAACAAAAGCGTTTGATTGTGTTGATCACAAAATATTGTTGCAGAAGTTGAAACATTATGGAATAAGGGGAGTAGCCCACAACTGGTTCACCTCTTACTTTAATAATAGACACAGAAGGTAAATCTCCGCGTGTAGAAAATGGCTATGACGTGCAATCCCAATGGGGCACAATAAGTATGGGGTGCCTCAGGGGTCTGTTTTGGGACCATTGCTGTTTCTTATTTATATAAGTGATATGCCTTCACGTATAACAGGTGATTGTAAAATATTTTTGTTTGCTGATGATACCAGCTTGGTAGTGAAGGATGTTGCTCGTAATATTGACACAGTATCAAATAATGCCGTTCAAGAGATGAGTTCATAGGTAGTAGAAAACAAGTTGATGTTAAATCACAGTAAAACTCAGTTTTTACAATTTCTTACACATAATTTGACGAAAGCTGACATTATGATTACACATAATGGGCATGTGATAAGTGAGACTGAACAGTTTAAATTTCTAGGTGTTCATATAGACAGTAAGCTGTCATGGAAGGCCCATGTTCAGAATCTTGTTCTAAAACTAAATTCTGCTATATTTACCATTAGAACAATATCTGAGATAAGTGATTTTTCAACACGAAAAGTAGTCTATTTCGCTTACTTTCACTCACTTATGACGTACGTCATTGTTTTTTTGGGTAACTCGCCTGATGCAAACAGGATATTTCTGGCTCAAAAACGGGCGGTTCGAGCAATATCTGGTGTAAGTTCGCGAACGTCATGTCGACCCTTTTTCAGTAGTCTGGGAATTTTGACTCTGGCGTCACAATACGTTTTTTCTTTAATGTCGTTTGTTGTTTATAATATCAGCTTATTCCCACGAGTTAGTAGCTTTCACTCGGTGAATACTAGACAGATGTCTAATCTACATTTGCACCACACCACCTTAACACTTGTGCAGAAAGGGGTGCAGTATTCTGCAGCATCCATTTTCAATAACCTGCCACAAGAACTAAAGAATCTTAGCACTAATCCACATGGTTTCAAATCTAAATTGAAGAGTTACCTCGTGGCTCACTCCTTTTATTCTGTCGAGGAACTCCTAGAAAAGTTAAACAATTAAGCTAATTCATTTTTTCTTTATTGATTCTTTTCACTTTGTCTTAAGATTGTCGTGTGCAAAGGAATACTTAAAATTTTTCTATTACCATTCTTGTGTAACAATGTATTGCCTTTTTCCATGACCATGGAGTCTTACTCCTCAAGTGGGTCCTATGGAACAGAAAAAAACAATAAATAATAAATAAATAAGTGCAATGGCTGCACTTGGCTTGGCTTATAAAATAAGACGATTATTGACGAGTGCCCTATCAGAGGTTTGAGTTGTGCAGGCAATATACCGTACCCAAATAGGAGTCATGCAGAAATTGGAGTGGCAGCAGCGTCGTTGGCAGTCACCAGGGTCAGCGGCAGGCGCGAAAGCCACGGAGTGGTGATATTTACATCTATTGTATGCGCCTGCGGAAGCAACGCACGATAAGCAAATTACCATGTCTATCAAGCTAGACTAGCTGTGGTCGCAGATGGCGATGCCACACAAGATGAAAGTTTAAAGTGTGGTACCAACAGACCAACTCTCTGTAAAATAATAAATGTTCACGGCTGACCAAAGCGGTGGACAATACAAGTCCAAACTGAACACTTGAAAAATTTCACGACACGACGGCGTTTAGCACAGCGCCGTAGGACGTTCCCGAACACCGGTAATCATCAGAGTGTCCACGTTCCTCCTGCTCTCCGCTCCTCGCCAAAAAACTCGCTAGCAGCGAGGACAGCCACAGACAGTGGCGCGCTTTCCCGCCAACTACGAGAACATTCCTCGACCAACCTGGGAGTCACGAAGTCCAGCTAGATTATTAGAATATCTGCAATAAAATAATCAGCTGACACCATCAGGGCACCGTATCTGTGGCGCCCACCCAATGTGTGGGCTGCACTCTGCTTTCCCTTCTCACCAAGCCCAGTGGTCCCATCAATATAACAATTCTCGGTATTCCACCAAGTTAACAGACGGGAGATAGCGAGTTCCTGTGCAGATCAAACGGCGTCACCGTCTCAGTGCCCACTGCATTCCGCTGAGCCGGAGCCGCCACACCAGTCGCAGGTGGAGAGCGACTGATGCCAAATGTCATTGTGAAGGTTCCGCTGGCGCACGGGGCAGGTAAGGAGCGAGCGCGGCACGTAGCACAGCCACAGCCCTCCTGTGGAGAAGGAAGAGAGCGACCGATGCCCACTGTGAAGCTTCCGCCGGCGCATGGGGCAGGTGAGGAGCTAATGCGGTATGTGACATGGCTGCAGCCTTCCTGTGGAGAAGGTGGACAGCGGCAGATGACCACTGTGTAGCTTCCGACAAAGCACGGGGCAAGTGAGGGGCGAGCGTGTCATGTATCACGGCCGCAGCCCTCCTGCGGAGAAGGCGGAGAGTGACAGATACCCACTGTGAAGCTTCCACCGGCGCACAGCATAGGTGAGGAGTGAGCGTGGCATGTGGAACGGCCGCAGCCATCCTCTGGAGAAGGCGGAGAGAGACAAATGCCCACTGTGAAGCTTCCGACGTGCACACGGCAGATGAGGAGCCTGCGTGGCACGTAGCACAGCCACAGCCCTCCTGTGGAAAAGGCAGAGAAGGACGGATGCCCACTGTGAAGCTTCCGCCGGCACACGGGGCAGGTGAGGAGCTAGCGCGGCATGTGGCATAATGGCAGCCCTCGTGTGGAGAAGGCGGAGAGCGACAGTTGCCCACTGTGAGTCTTCCACCAGAGCATGGAGCAAGAGAGGAGCGACGTCGCAGTCCTCCTGTGGAGATGCTCACTGTGAACCTTCCAACGGTGCACGAGGCAGGTGAGGAGCGAGCGCGGCTTGTGACATGGCCGCCAGCCCTCCTGCGGAGAAGGATAAGTGCGGCATATGCCCACTGTGAAGCTTCCACCGGCGAACGAGCAGGTGAGGAGCCAGTGTGGCATGTGACAAAGCCGAAGCCCTCCTGTGGAGAAGGCGGACAGTGACAGATGCCCAACATGAAGCTTCCGACAGCGCACGGGGCAGGTAAGGTGCGAGCGTGGCATGTAACATGGCCGCAACCCTCCTGTTGGGAAGGCTCAGAGCGACAGATGACAACTGGGAAACTTCTGATGGCGCACATTGCAGGTGAGGAGCGAGGGAGGCATGTGACACGGCCGCCAGCCCTATTTTGAAGAAGCTGGAGAGCGACAGATGCCCACTGTGAAGGTGTCTTTGGCACACAGGGCATATGAGGAATGAGCGTGGCATTTAACAGGGCCGCAGCCCTCTTTTCTGAGAAAGCGGAGAGTGACAGATACCCGCTGTGAAGCTCCGCCAACTCACAGATCAGTTGAGGAGCGAATGTGGCATGTGACACGGCAGCAATCCACCTGTGGAGAAGATGGGGAGCGACAGATGCCCATTGTGATGATTCCGCTGGCGCATGGGGCAGGTGACAAGAGAGTGCGGCATGTGACACAGTCGCAGCCCTCCTGTGGAGAAGGCGGAGAGCGACAGATGCACATTGTGATGATTCCGCTGGCACATGGGGTAGGTGAAGGGCGAGCGTGGCATGTGTCATGGCCGCCAGCCCTCCTGTAGGAAGGGCATAGAGCGACAGATGCCCACTCTTAAACTTCTGCCAGTGCATGGGGCACGTGAAGAGCGAGTGCGGTATGTGGCTCTGCCGCCAGCCCTCCTGTGGAGAAGGCAGAGAGTGAAAGATTCCCACTGTGAAGCTTTCGCTGGCACACAGTGCAGGAGAGGAGCAAGTGCGGCATGTGACACGGCTTCAGCTCTCCTGTGGAGAACGCAGAGAGTGACGGAGGCCACTGTGAAGCTTCCGAAGGCGCACGAGGCAGGTGAGGAGAGAGCGCGACATGTGACACAGACGCAGCCCTTCTGTGGAGAAGGCAGAGAGCGACAGATTCCCACTAAGAAGCTCTCACTGGCGCACGACGCAGGTGAGGAGCGATATCAGTATGTAACACAGCCGCCAGCCCTATTGTGGAGAATCTGGAGAGCGACAGATGCCCTCTGTTAAGATGTCGCTGGTGCGCTGTGCATATGAGGAGTGATCGTGGCATGTATCACGGCCGCCAGCCCTCCTGTGGAGATGGTGGAGGGCGACCGATAGCCACTGTGAAACTTCCGCCGGCGCGCAGGAACTTTGAGGAGCTAGCGCGGCACATGGCATGGATGCAGCAATACTGTGGAGAAGGCGGAGAGCGACTGATGCCCACTGTAAAGCCTCCGCTGGCGCACAGGGCAGTTGAAAAGCGAGGGCGTCATGTAACACAGCTGCCAGCCCTCCTTTGGAGAAGGTGGAGAGTGACAGATACCCGCAGTGAAGCTTCCTCCGCCAGCGCACGGGTCAGGTGAGGAGCGAGCGTGGCATGTGACATGGCAGAAGCCCAACTGTGGAGAAGGCGGAGAGCAACAGATGGCCAGCGTGAAGATTCCGCCGTCGCACATGCCAGGCGAGGAGGCGAGCGTGACATGTGTCATGACCACCAGCCCTTCTGTAGAAAGGGCGGAGAGCGACAGATGTCCACTGTGAAGCTTCCGCTGGAGCACGGGACAGGTGAGGAGCGAGCTTTGCATGTAGCACAGCCACAACCGTCCTGTCGAGAAGGCAGTGAGTGACAGATGCCCACTGTGAAGCTTCCGCTGGAGCACGGCGCAGGTAAGGAGCCTGCGAGGCATGTGACACAGCCGCAGCCCTTCTGTGGACAAGGCAGAGAGTGACAGATGCCCGATGTGAAGGTTTCGACGGGCACGTGGCAAGTATGGAGCGAGCGCGGCATGTGACAGGGCCGCAACCCTCCTGTGGAGAAGGCAGAGAGTGACAGATGCCTACTGTGAAGCTTCCGCTGGCACACGGCGCAGGTAAGGAGCCTGCGAGGCATGTGACACAGCCGCAGCCCTCCTGTGGAGAAGGCGGAGAGTGACAGATGCCCGATGTGAAGCTTTCGACAGGCACGTGGCAAGTATGGAGCGAGCGCAGCATTTGACAGGGCCGCAACCCTCCTGTGGAGAAGGCAGAGAGTGACAGATGCCTACTGTGAAGCTTCCGCTGGCGCACGGCGCAGGTAAGGACCCTGCGAGGCATGTGACACAGCCGCAGCCCTCCTGTGGAAAAGGCGGAGTGTGACAGATGCCCAATATGAAGCTTCCGACAGCGCACGGGGTAGGTAAGGTGCGATTGTGGCATGTAACATGGCCGCAACCCTCCTGTTGGGAAGGCTCAGAGCGACAGAAGCCAACTGGGAAGGTTCTGACGGCGCACAGAGCAGGTGAGGAGCGAGGGAGGCATGTGACACGGCCGCCAGCCCTATTGTGAAGAAGCTGGAGAGCGACAGATGCCCACTGTGAAGGTGTCTTTGGCACACAGGGCATATGAGTAATGAGCGTGGCATTTAACAGAGCCGCAGCCCTCTTTTTGGAGAAAGCAGAGAGTGACAGATACCCGCTGTGAAGCTCCGCCAGCTCACAGATCAGTTGAGGAGCGAAAGTGGCATGTGACACGGCAGCAACCCACCTGTGGAGAAGACGGGGAGCGACAGATGCCCATTGTGATGATTCCGCTGGCAAATGGGGCAGGTGACAAGAGAGTGCGGCATGTGACACAATCGCAGCCCTCCTGTGGAGAAGTCGGAGAGTGACAGATGCCCACTGTGAAGCTTCCGCCAACGCACGGAGCAGTTAAGGAGCGAGCGTGGCATGTAACACGGCTGCAACCCACCTGCAGAGTAGGCTGAGAGTGACTGATGCGCATTGTAAAGCTTCCGCCGGCGCAATGGGAAGGTAAAGAGCGAGCACAGCATGTGACACTGCCGCAACCCTTATGTGGAGAAGGCTAAGAGCGACAGATGCCCAATGTGTAGGTGTAGCTGGTGCACGGGGCATATGAGGAGTGAGGATGGAATTTAACATGGCTGCCAGCCCTCCTATGGAGAAGGCGGAGAGTGACCGATGCCCGCTGTGAAGCTTTTGCCAGCTCAGGGGTCAGGTGAGGAGCGAGTGTGGCAAGTGACATGGCAGCAGCCCACCTGTGGAGAAGGAGGAGAGTGACAGATGCCCATTGTGATGATTCCGCTGGCACATGGGGCAGGTGAAGAGCGAGCGTGGCATGTGTCATGGCCGCCAGCCCTCCTGTAGGAACGGCAGAGAGCGACAGATGCCCACTCTTAAGCTTATGCCAGTGCATGGGGCACGTGAAGAGCGAGTGCGGTATGTGGCTCTGCCGCCAGAAGGCAGAGAGTGAAAGATTCCCACTGTGAAGCTTTCGCTGGCGCACGAGGCAGGTGAGGAGCGAGTGCAGCTTGTGACAGGACCGTAGTCCTCCTGCAGAGAAGGCAGAGAGCGACAGATGCCCACTCTGAAGCTTCCGCTGGAGCACGGGTCAGGTGAGGAGCGAGCGTGGCATGTAGCACAGCCGCAGCCCTTCTGTGGAGAAGGTGGAAACCGACAGATCCCCTCTATGAAGCTTCCGCTGGCGCACAGGGCAGGTGAGGAGCAAGTATGGGTTGTGGCACAGCCGCAGCCTTCCTGTGGAGAAGGCAGAGAATGACAGATGCCCATTGTGAAGCTTTCATTGGCGCACAGGGCAGGAGAGGAACACGCGCGGCATGTGACATGACTGTAGCTATCCTGTGGCGAACGCAGAGAGTTACAGATGCCCAATGTGAAGCTTCCCCTGCCGAACGGGGCAGGTAAGGAACAATTGCAGCATGTGACACGGCTGCAACCCTTCTGTAGAGAAGGCTGAGAGCGGCAGATTCCCACTGTGAAGCTTTCGCTGGTGCACGAGGCAGGTGAGGAGCGTTCTCGGCATGTGACACAGCTGCCAGCCCTATTGTGGAGAAGTTGGAGAGCGACAGATGCCCACTGTGAAGATGTTGCTGGCGCACTGTGCATATGAGGAGTGAGCGTTGCATGTAACACGGCCGCCAGCCCTCCTGTGGAGAAGGTGGAGTGCGAACGATGCCCAATGTGAAGCTTCCGCCAACGCATGTGGCACGTGAAGGAAGAGTGCGGTATGTTGATCGCCTGCCAGCCCTCCTGTGGAGAAGGCGGAGAGTGAAAGATGGCCACTGTGAAACTTCCGCCGGCGCGCAGGAACTTTGAGGAGCTAGCGCAGCACATGGCATGGATGCAGCAATACTGTGGAGAATGCGGAGAGCGACTGATGCCCACTGTAAAGCCTCCACTGGCGCACAGGGCAGTTGAAAAGCGAGGGCGTCATGTAACACGGCTGCCAGCCCTCCTTTGCAGAAGGTGGAGAGCGACAGATACCCGTTGTGAAGCTTCCTCCGCCAGCGCACGGGTCAGGTGAGGAGCGAGCGTGGCATGTGACATGGCAGCAGCCCAACTGTGGAGAAGGCGGAGAGCGACAGATGCCCACTGTGAAGCTTCCGCCAGTGCACGGGGCAGATGAGGAGCGAGCGCTGCATGTGACACTGCCACAGTTCTCCTGTGGAGAAGGCGGACAGCGACCGATGCCCACTGTAAGCGTCTGCCAGCGCAGGGGGCAGGTGAGGATCGATCGCGATATGTGACTCGGCCGCCAGCCCTCCTGTGGGGTAGGCGCAGATCGAAAGATGGCCACTGTTAAGCTTTTGCCGGCGCACGGAGCAAGTGAGTAGTGGGCATGGCTTGTGACATGGCCGCAGCCCTCCTGTTGAGTAGGTTGCGGGCTCCAGGCCGCACCTCGCTCTGAGTAATGCTAACGTGGACGGCGTTCCTGATGCTTGCAGCCAAGTTTCGCCAGCAAGCCAGGTGGCAGAATAAAATGAAATACAGTTTCTATAAGAACTGAAAGTAACACAAAAAACTTAATACACACAACCCCCCTATCAGAGGTAAAGGAGAGGCAATAAGGAAATATAACAGCAGTAAAATAAAACACTGATAGAAATAATGATATACAATTAAGTATAAAACATGCTAGTAGAGAGAGCACAGACACAGCAAGTCGGAAAAATAACCAACACGTATCAACGTTGTTTATGTCTTGTGTAATGAATAGATGCACATGTTGCTGGTTAACGATGACCGCCATGTTAGACCTGTTAGTTGGTTGGCTTTGGCTCCTGTTACAGTCCTTCACGGTGAGTCTCGTAGGCTAGTTGTGTTACAACTTTAATAAAATGAGTGGAATTACTCTAAAATTATCGAGGTTAAGCCTATTTCATATGACTGATGTCGCTCTTTTGTAATGAGCTCTACAGAAATCAGGTCAGCATATTTTACCTACCTGTGTTTCCTATGATGCTGCGAGGGAACAAGCTGGTTTTTCGGATGACTTCAGCTCCATTTTAGGTGATAGTGATATGACAGTGGCCCGCGTTTTATGATTTTGTTTTGGCCGACCTATTACCGAAGATCTTAGGTCGACGGTTCTAAAATATAGATAGAGGAAGATAGGATCGTTCGGTCCATCTCTCTTTGTTTATCCCACCGTCTTTCTAGCCTTGTCCCCCATTTGTGGGCTTTGTCTAGTTTCTTATTAGTGCCACTGAAAATTTCATTATTATACATATCATGTAGGGAGAAGAGCGTACGTCCTTTCGTATTGTCTCTTCCCTTACCTGTCTCCTGTGCCATTTAGCAGTATTCGACTCATGTCTTCCCCATACGAGAGCAATGACCCCGATGTTGGGAGCCCTAAGGCTCCAATAACAACAACAAAATCTAAAGAAATCAGGTTGGATGTATGGTCACGTAATCTGAAAATGGTTGGCATTATTCTCATAAACAAAAGCATTGTCTATTTAGCTTGGTGGCTGATAACGATCTATTACTTTGTATACTTAAATATGCATTACTTGACTATCATCTAGAGAAGGTGTGATCTGTTTCTGTTACGTTTGGATTTACGTTTGTTACTCTATCGAAGTATTGGATCATTTTGCGATGTAATTTGTTGGGTGATACGTTTGTTTTTCGGTTGTAACGAATGACGTACTGACGAATGTGTGATGTTGTGAATCGTAGTTGAAGACTTGTCCGTTTTTGATCGCAAGAGATTAACATTTTCCAAGTAATGATTTTAATAATTACTTTCGAAGAGTAGGACAGTTCGTTTTGCATTATCGTTGTGTGTATGGGCGAGAGTATCGCGGAATGATGCACGAATTTGGGTGGGAATCATTACAAGAAGGGTCTTTTCACACAGAACCTCTACATACTCGGTGGCTCTTGTTGGTGTTTTGTGACGATGGTGATAGAATTTTTAACGATTGGATGTAGCAGCGTGTAGGCTAGAATCGTAGTTTACAGAGTAGACATGTTTATTTCCGATAACCAACAACTTGTAAATTATAGATTGAAACATTCTAGTTCAGTGTAGTGGGTTAAAGAAGTCATTGTAGAGCCTAGAAAGTGCTTGGTTTTACGTTCGTTTATCAGGTGTAACGAATTCTATAGTGGCCGGGCTTTTTCTGCACTTGTTGTTTAACGTAGCAGGCAGTACTCTTGTTGGTTAGATAAGGACTTTGTAATATGATCTGTTATCAGCAAATCGTGCTTGGTATGTCTGGACTTTCTCTGCTGGGATGACACAATGTAATCATTGTCAGAATGGTAGGTTGACAGTTATCGAAAGCTACAAAAGCACAGTCGTGAGTACAGTGCCTCATACGTTTCATAGAATGTGCGATATTTCGAATCATTGTAAGAATCTCCGTTATTTATTATCGCTAGACATTATCATTTTCCAAGTGTGGATTCCAATATGCACTTTCGAAGAGTATAGCTCTCAGGCGGACTTGCGTATGGAGGCGTGTGTTAGATGGATAATTATGTGGACTGTGGGGAGTGGTGTCCAGTCCTCGGTGGTCTCTCCTGCTGTCACAGGATGTGTTTGTTCCCTTTGCAATGCTTAGATTCATCAAGATGGGTGATAATAGAATCACGTTGACGTCTCATGCGAATAACAATACTTGTTTTTAGGTCTGTACTAATAAGTGAGTAGTTGTTATTAGATTTTACACTCAGGGAAACATTAAAAAATTGAAGTATGGAGTTTTTGACTTGTTTCGATCAATTAACTATATTGGAAAGTGCCTAGTGGGTATGCTACAGCTTTGTCATCGGAATTGTATTTGTAAATAGAAGATATCGCGCATGTCGGATACATTTAAACTCTTGTTTCATCTGATGTGCTGCATGAATATAACCATTTCTTGGATATTTAGCTGGTGGTCTGGTAACCGTTCGTTGTCTTTCTGTCTGTGACCTGTATCACTGTTTTCAGGCAGCATTCGCGGCAGAATGCTCTCTTCGTTGATAAGATGTCATTAGAGATCTTTGAAGACGCCCATTTCGGAAAAGAGAGAGAGAGAGAAGAAAAAGAAGGTTGCAGTGCATGCTGACGGAAATCAGTATCGAATTGGATAATTCAGGTTTTTCGTGATACTTGCAACAATCTTGATCCTCGAGTTTCAATGGGTGGCAGACGGGTAACAGTACAAAGTGCGAGATTGCGTGCTGGTGGCAAATAGGAGAGTGTGCAGTGTCTAATATTGTGGCAGTAGGTGACTGCTGAGAGAGAGTATTAAAACTTCATACCGTTTTGGAACTGAATAATAATTAATTACGACGAGCAATGCGAGAACATTTGGAACTGTAATTCAGTCTGTGTGATAAAGTTAGTTAAGCTCATTTGTGATGTAGGTTAAGAGTGTCCAGAAAGTGCAGGTGGACCTGTGTTCTCATAGAGAGTGGTCACACGTCCGTCTGGGTGGCAGGACAGCCTACACAGACATCACTCGGGTACGCCAAAGCGTATCTCGTCGCTTTGAAGGGGGACCAGCACGCGTCTCGCTGCCGGCGGTGCACGGGGTGGGGAGAGCCGGCCGCCGGCCGTGGCGGCGAGCAGCGTGTTCTTCAGTGCTTCGGAAGCGCATCGCGGAAGCTGAAAATATAGTTGTTAAATAGGAACGCTTGAAAGTAAATAAAGCCTGGCAAGTGTGTGCTCTCTTGGAGGTGCGGTGGGGATGGGTTCACAAAAATAAGCGCCGTGCGAGGTTTTCCTCTGCAGCAGTGTGGTATCTTTTGCCAGTGTGCATCATCACGTGTTGTAGTTGGCAACGACTTCCCCAGCATTCCTATGCTGTGGTTGGGGTATATCTGCAAGGAGTCAGGCTGGTACGGTAGTCGAGACTGCCATCTTAATGCTGGTGCGGCAGTGTGTTTGTGCGTGTGGACCTGGGCGACCTGATACGATGTCTCACGCCTGCCTCTATGATCAGACTGACTGAGAATCAAGCCAGTTTCGTAGTGGGAAAGAGGAGCGGGACCATGTGATCTGGTGTGTGGTGGGGGCAACGTTTGTAAAAATATACTTTCATTTGTTTGCAAAACGAACAAATCCTCGGGAAGAGGTTGTAATACAAACTCTATACCGATAACTACCCGGACCGTAAAAATAATTAGACGAGTTTCTAGACATTGATTCAATACTCAATACAAATCCATCTGAAAATAATCGGCGGCGATCGGATCGAAAGTACCCTGCACTGCCAGCGCGGTCCACGGCGCCGAGCGGCGTGTTTAATAGTGCAGTAGCGTTTGTAACAGCGATGGTGATTGTCTGAATAGTGCTGTAGCGTGTTTCAACAGTGTAGCGACATATCTGAATAGTGGTGCGGCATGTCTAATTATTGCTGCAGTGTGTTTGATTAGTGCATCGGTGTGTCCGGATAGTGGTGTGGAGTGTCTGAATAGTGCAGCAGCGAGTCTGATTAGTGCAGTGGCGTGTCTGAATAGTGCACAGCTGTGTCTGAATATTATTGCGACGTGTTTGAATAGTGCTCCGGTGTCTCTGAGTAGTGGTGCAAAATGTGTAAATAGTGCGGCCGGGTGTTTGAATAGTGCAGCAGAGTGTCTGAATAGTGCTGCTGTGTGTTTGAATAGTGCATCGATGTGTCCAAATAGTGGTGCCAGGTTTGTGAATAGTAGTGTGACGTGTCTGCTCATTTTGTATTTTCACGATACAGAGGAGACAGCATCACGGAAATAATACAGGACCTGGGATGGGAAGCATTACAACAACGGTGCTTATCGCTGCAGCGTGGTCTACTTACGAAATTCCAATCTCTGACATTCTCCCACGAATGCGGAATTATATTGTTAACTCCCACCTACAAAGGTAGAAATGTATATCAGTATAAAATACGAGAAATCAGAGCTCGAACTGAGAGATTGAGAAGTTCCTTCTTTCCGCACGCTATTCGAGAATGGAATGGGAGATGATTAGTATAAAGGTGGTTTGATGAACACTCTGCCAGGCACTTAACCCTAGAGCGGTTGGGCTGGGTCTGTGACACCCACTAGTTTTTGTTTCACTGATTTTATATTCTTATAATTGCTGATATGACTCAAGCGGTCCGCTAGCTTCCTGAAACACCCGAGAGAAAGCGTTGACAGCTTGAATGAGGTTTTCCAGTGTGTAGTCATTGTCTGGCAGTCTTTCAAGAAGCGCGCGGGTCTATCAGGCTCAGCCCGACCGTCTACGTAACTAATTTCTGCCAGTGCGATCCCGCTTATATTTTGTTGTATCATTCAGTTACCAGTTACTTTGCGGACTATTTGTGATCTCCTAACACAAAACTGTCAGTCAATAGTTTATGGTATAAAATGGCACGAAAAAGTCTCTCGTACAGTGAAATATACAAAATTTTATATGACGATGTCACTGAAATAAATGATTCTGATGCTGACCCAGATTTTGAAATAAACAGTGACCACGAAAGCAATAGTGAAATTAGTGGTGATGAAGAAGAAGATGTTCAGCCTTCTGCCAGAATTGATGCACCTACTGTTGTTGGTTCAAGTACAGCTCATCTTTATGACTCAGGTACGTCACCTATGAGCTTTTACAAAGCTTTCCCACAAAGCGTTCGTACAAGACGTCACAACATAGTTACCATGCATTTGCCTGGAAGTATTCGAGCTGCAATGGATGTACATTCATCGTTAGAATCATGACAGTTATTTATAGTAAGTCATCGATTGAAACTGTTCTCAAATCAACCAATATCTACATTGATTCAGTTCGAGACAAGTACAATAGTGACCCAAACATGGCTAGGCCTACAAGTATTGATGAACTAATGGTACATTTTGGCCTTCTTTACTTAGCTGGAACATTGCATGGCGGTAAATGAATATTGAAGACTTCTGGAATACAGATGGGACATGTTTGGTGTCCCACAAGTATGAAGTGCGCGCCACGTACTTTCGCCGCGCGCTGCGATGCACGCACGGCGCGGCGTTCTTACGACGTCAGCCACGAGCGCCCTCTGCTGCAACTCCGCTCGTGGCCACGACTGCTGCATAGGCCACTTGGAAATCAGATAGGCACCAGTTAAGACTTGGCTATCGGATAGGCACTAGGAATCATCAGTAGGCAGGCTTCTGTCTAAACTATGTATGCCCTCCAAGTTAAGTAATGTAAGTTTTCTTGAAATATATCTCTTATGCTAATCTAGCTTAGTATTTCCAGTTTCTGCTGTCCCAGTGGCTGGTCACCTCCGTACCTGCACACGCGTGCATCCTTTATTCCTGTGTTGGTCTCTTTCTATTCGGCCACTGACACCTACGGCAACCGGCGGAAACGAGACACAAAGGTAGCGATGAGGCTGGGATACAAAAACAGGAATAGAAATCTTTCGAGCAAGTATGTCATTACAAAGGTACAGATTTTTGACTCGAAGTATCAGGTTTGACAACATCCATACAAGTGAAGAAAGAAAAGCACAAGATAATCTTGCTGCCATAAGAACCATTCTTGATATGTTTGTCTCCAACTGCAATTCCTATTATGATCCATCAGAAACGCTACTTTGGACCAAATGCTCGTTCCCTACAGAGGCAGGTGCAGGTTCAGGATGTATATCCCAAATAAACCTGCGAAGTATGGGATCAAGGTTTTCATCCTGGCTTGTTCTAAAACGTACTATGTAAAACATTTGGAAGTCTATGCAGGTGTACGGCCAGAAGGACCGTAGAATGTCAGTAACAAGGGAGACGATGTTGTTTTGCGTCTTGTAGACCAGTGAAAGGGTGTCGAAGAAATCTGATAGTTGACAATTGGTTTACTTCTTACCCAATTGTAAAGAGGCTGTTACATAAGAAGAATATGACTGTTGTTCGTACGTTAAAAAATAAGCCTGAAATTCCGGTTGAGCTTTTACCCAAAAAGTCTAAAGAAGTGTACTCAAGTATGTTTGGATTTCAGGAACACATCACATTGCTTTCATATGTACCAAAATGGAACAAATCATTATTGCTTTTGTCATCAATGTATGATGATGATGAAATTGACAGTGACAGCGGCGGAAAGAAAAAGCCAAGTGTAGACGTTGTTGATGTTATGTACGGTGAATACACAGTTGCCAGAGGAACAAGACGCTGGCCTCTCTGTCTCTTTTTTCAGATGTTGAGCATTGCAGCTCTGAATGTCTACATTGTGTTCAAAGCCAACGGAAATGCTTCGGTTAAAGAGAGTACCTGAGAACGCTAGGGAAGTCTCGCGTAACACCATATTTCTAAATGCGCGCAACAAAGGCAAACCTTCCGCGCCAAATTCGCAGGCTTCCTTCTAACCTCTCCGGCACCCAAGCACAAGGCATAGTTGAAGACCCACAACCAGGAAGAAGGGGAAGATCTGCGATTGCAAAGACAGAAAAAGCAAAATACGTTTGCAAAATTTGCAAGGTGTGGTTATGCTTGGCGCTTGCAGAAATAGTTTGCGGCGAATGTTCTGAAAAGTGACTATTTTAGAGGCCTATACTTCACAAACTATTCATAAGTTCACAATATCCATTTATGTAGTGATAATTCAACATTTTTGCTTCTTAGTTATTGTACTTACTCTCATTTATAATGATTATTCAATTAAATATTCTTGTATATTCTGATTACTAACATTTGTACTACAAATTTGAATGTTTTTTCAGTTTTATTTTATTATAATTATTATACAATTCATACAGGTAAAATAATGTCACTGTATCATTTAGTACTGCCTGAATAAAATAAAAAAGTAAAAGTTTTATGAAAACATACATTTCGTCACTTGTTAAAAATGTTTTAAATATTGGATCTTTCAGACCCAGCCAGACCGTTAATGAAACTTTTTTCGCCCAATCGTTCTAGGGTGAAATGTGTTTTACAGACTATCCCATATAGATGTACATGTATCCAAACAGTGGTGCTGAGTGTGTGAATAGTGCTGCAGCATGTTTGAATAGTGCAGCGGCATGTCTGAATTGAACAGCGGCGTGTCAGAACAGTGCAGGTTCACGTCTGAATAGTGCTGTGGCGTGTCTGAATACTGCTGTGGCGTATCTGAACAGGGCAGTGGCATGTCTGAATAGTGCAGCAGCGTGTCTGAATAGTGCACTGGTATGTCTCAACAGTGCAGCAGAGTGTCTGAACAGTGCAGGTTCATGTGTGAATAGTGCTGTGGCATGTCTGAATACTGCTGTGGCGTATCTGAACAGGGCAGTGGCATGTCTGAATAGTGCAGCAGCGTGTCTGGATAGTGCACTGGTATGTCTCAACAGTGCAGCAGAGTGTCTGAACAGTGCAGGTTCATGTGTGAATAGTGCTGTGGCATGTCTGAATACTGCTGTGGCGTATCTGAACAGGGCAGTGGCATGTCTGAATAGTGCAGCAGCGTGTCTGGATAGTGCACTGGTATGTCTCAACAGTGCAGCAGTGTGTCTGAACAGTGCAGGTTCATGTCTGAATAGTGCAGTGGCGTGTCTGAACAGTGCAGGTTCATGTGTGAATAGTGCAGTGGCGTGTCTGATTACTGCTGTGGCGTATCTGAACAGGGCAGTGGCATGTCTGAATAGTGCAGCAGCGTGTCTGAACAGTGCACTGGTATGTCTCAACAGTGCAGCAGAGTGTCTGAACAGTGCAGGTTCATGTGTGAATAGTGCTGTGGCATGTCTGAATACTGCTGTGGCGTATCTGAACAGGGCAGTGGCATGTCTGAATAGTGCAGCAGCGTGTCTGGATAGTGCACTGGTATGTCTCAACAGTGCAGCAGAGTGTCTGAACAGTGCAGGTTCATGTGTGAATAGTGCTGTGGCATGTCTGAATACTGCTGTGGCGTATCTGAATAGGGCAGTGGCATGTCTGAATAGTGCAGCAGCGTGTCTGAACAGTGCACTGGTATGTCTCAACAGTGCAGCAGAGTGTCTGAACAGTGCAGGTTCATGTGTGAATAGTGCTGTGGCATGTCTGAATACTGCTGTGGCGTATCTGAACAGGGCAGTGGCATGTCTGAATAGTGCAGCAGCGTGTCTGAACAGTGCACTGGTATGTCTCAACAGTGCAGCAGAGTGTCTGAACAGTGCAGGTTCATGTGTGAATAGTGCAGTGGCGTGTCTGATTACTGCTGTGGCGTATCTGAACAGGGCAGTGGCATGTCTGAATAGTGCAGCAGCGTGTCTGAACAGTGCACTGGTATGTCTCAACAGTGCAGCAGAGTGTCTGAACAGTGCAGGTTCATGTGTGAATAGTGCTGTGGCATGTCTGAATACTGCTGTGGCGTATCTGAACAGGGCAGTGGCATGTCTGAATAGTGCAGCAGCGTGTCTGGATAGTGCACTGGTATGTCTCAACAGTGCAGCAGAGTGTCTGAACAGTGCAGGTTCATGTGTGAATAGTGCTGTGGCATGTCTGAATACTGCTGTGGCGTATCTGAACAGGGCAGTGGCATGTCTGAATAGTGCAGCAGCGTGTCTGGATAGTGCACTGGTATGTCTCAACAGTGCAGCAGTGTGTCTGAACAGTGCAGGTTCACGTCTGAATAGTGCAGTGGCGTGTCTGAACAGTGCAGGTTCATGTGTGAATAGTGCAGTGGCGTGTCTGATTACTGCTGTGGCGTATCTGAACAGGGCAGTGGCATGTCTGAATAGTGCAGCAGCGTGTCTGAACAGTGCACTGGTATGTCTCAACAGTGCAGCAGAGTGTCTGAACAGTGCAGGTTCATGTGTGAATAGTGCTGTGGCATGTCTGAATACTGCTGTGGCGTATCTGAACAGGGCAGTGGCATGTCTGAATAGTGCAGCAGCGTGTCTGGATAGTGCACTGGTATGTCTCAACAGTGCAGCAGTGTGTCTGAACAGTGCAGGTTCACGTCTGAATAGTGCAGTGGCGTGTCTGAACAGTGCAGGTTCATGTGTGAATAGTGCAGTGGCGTGTCTGATTACTGCTGTGGCGTATCTGAACAGGGCAGTGGCATGTCTGAATAGTGCAGCAGCGTGTCTGAACAGTGCACTGGTATGTCTCAACAGTGCAGCAGAGTGTCTGAACAGTGCAGGTTCATGTGTGAATAGTGCTGTGGCATGTCTGAATACTGCTGTGGCGTATCTGAACAGGGCAGTGGCATGTCTGAATAGTGCAGCAGCGTGTCTGGATAGTGCACTGGTATGTCTCAACAGTGCAGCAGTGTGTCTGAACAGTGCAGGTTCACGTCTGAATAGTGCAGTGGCGTGTCTGAACAGTGCAGGTTCATGTGTGAATAGTGCAGTGGCGTGTCTGATTACTGCTGTGGCGTATCTGAACAAGGCAGTGGCATGTCTGAATAATGCAGCAGCGTGTCTGAACAGTGCACTGGTATGTCTCAACAGTGCAGCAGAGTGTCTGAACAGTGCAGGTTCATGTGTGAATAGTGCTGTGGCATGTCTGAATACTGCTGTGGCGTATCTGAACAGGGCAGTGGCATGTCTGAATAGTGCAGCAGCGTGTCTGGATAGTGCACTGGTATGTCTCAACAGTGCAGCAGTGTGTCTGAACAGTGCAGGTTCATGTGTGAATAGTGCTGTGACATGTCTGAATACTGCTGTGGCGTATCTGAACAGGGCAGTGGCATGTCTGAATAGTGCAGCAGCGTGTCTGGATAGTGCACTGGTATGTCTCAACAGTGCAGCAGAGTGTCTGAACAGTGCAGGTTCATGTGTGAATAGTGCTGTGGCATGTCTGAATACTGCTGTGGCGTATCTGAACAGGGCAGTGGCATGTCTGAATAGTGCAGCAGCGTGTCTGGATAGTGCACTGGTATGTCTCAACAGTGCAGCAGTGTGTCTGAACAGTGCAGGTTCACGTCTGAATAGTGCAGCAGCGTGTCTGAACAGTGCAGGTTCATGTGTGAATAGTGCAGTGGCGTGTCTGATTACTGCTGTGGCGTATCTGAACAGGGCAGTGGCATGTCTGAATAGTGCAGCAGCGTGTCTGGATAGTGCACTGGTATGTCTCAACAGTGCAGCAGAGTGTCTGAACAGTGCAGGTTCATGTGTGAATAGTGCTGTGGCATGTCTGAATACTGCTGTGGCGTATCTGAACAGGGCAGTGGCATGTCTGAATAGTGCAGCAGCGTGTCTGGATAGTGCACTGGTATGTCTCAACAGTGCAGCAGTGTGTCTGAACAGTGCAGGTTCATGTGTGAATAGTGCTGCGGCGTGTCTGAATACTGCTGTGGCGTATCTGAACAGGGCAGTGGCATGTCTGAATAGTGCAGCAGCGTGTCTGAACAGTGCACTGGTATGTCTCAACAGTGCAGCAGAGTGTCTGAACAGTGCAGGTTCATGTGTGAATAGTGCTGCGGCGTGTCTGAACACTGCAGAGGCGTGCCTGAATAGTGCAGAGGCGAGTCTGAATTGTGTGGCTTAGTGTCTGAATAATGTTGCAACGTGTTGAATAGTGATGCCGAGTGTTGAATAGTGCAGCAGCGTATCTGAATAGCGCTGCAGCATGTCAGAATAGTGCTGCGGCATCTCTGAATAGTGAGGAGGCATTTCGAATAGTGCAGCAGGGTGTCCGAATAGTGCATCAGCGGGTGGAATGTTGCAGCGGCTTGTCCAAATAGCGCAGCAGTGTGCCTCAATTGTGCTGCAGTGTAACTAAATAGTGCAGTGGCATGCCTGCATACCACAGCGGCATGTCTGACTAGTGCTACGGCGTCCCTGAAATGTGCTGCGGTGTGTCTGAGCAGTTAAGCGGCGTGTCCGAATTGTGCAGTGGCGTGTCTGCCTAGTGCTGAGGCTTGTTTAAATAGAGATGCGGCGTCTCTGAATAGTGCTGTAAAGTGTCTGATTAGTGGAACAGCGTGTCTGAATATATCTGTGGTGTGTCTGAATAGCGCAGCGATGCGTCTACATGGTGGTTTGGCATGTTGAATAGTGGAGTGACGTGTCCAAATAGTGCAGCGGCATATCGAATTAGAGCTGCAGCGTTGAGAATTGTGCAATGGCGTGTTGAATGGTGCTTTGGCATGTCGAATAGTGCTGTGGCATGTCTAAATAGTGCTGCACCGTCCCTGAAAAATATTGCGGAGTATATGAATAGTGCTGCGGCGTGTCTGAATTGTATAGTGCCCAGTGTGAATAGTGCAGCGGTGTATCAGAATAGTGTAGTCGCGTTTTTAAATAGTGAAGCAGTGTTGCCGAATAGTGCTGCGGCGGGTTGTATGGTGCTGCGGCATATTGAACAGTGCTGCGGTGTGTTGAATAATGCTGTGGCTTGTCAGAATGGTGCAGCGTCTGATTAGTGCTGCAGTGTGTCTGAAAATTGAGTTGGCATGTGGCTTGTTGAATAATGCTGCAACGTTTCTGAACTTGGCAGAGGCGTTTCTTAATAGTGGAGTGGGGTGCCTGAATATTGCAGTGGTATCTCTGAAAAATGCAGAGGCGTGTCTGCATAGTGTAGCGGCTTGTCTGAATAGTGCAGTGGTGTATCTAAATAATGCTGTGGAGTGTCCAATTGAGCTGTTGTGTGTCTGAATAGTGCTGCGGCGTGTTTGCATAGTGTAGCAGTGTGCGTAAATAGTGCAGTGGCATAACTGAGTAGACTACGGTCGGGGGCTCAAATCCCCCCTCAGGCATGGATATTTGAGCCGTCCTTAGTATAAGGACCCCGTAGTTAAGTCCCATAAGCTTAACAAACATTTGAACATTTTGTTTGACTGAACAGTGCTGTGGAGTGTCGAATAGTGCTGCGGTGTCTCTGAATTGTGCAGCGTGGTGTCTCCGTAGTGTTCGCGCCCGTCTGAATAATGTAGTGCCATGTCTGAACAGGCTGCAGAGCATCGGATTGTGCTGTGGCATGTGTGAGTAATGCTGAGGCGTGTGTTAATAGTGCAGCAGCTTATCTGCATAGTGTAGTGGCGTGTGTGAATAGTGCTGTGCGTGTCTGAATAGTCCTGCAGAGTGTCTAATAGTGCTGTGGCGTCTCTGAATAGAGCAGTGGCGTGTCTCCATAGTATTGCGGTGAGTCTGAATAGTACAGTGGCGTGTTTGAAGATTGCTGCATAGTATTGAATGACGCTGTGGCGTGTCTGAATAGTTCATTGGTGCGTCAGAATAGTGCTGGATCGTTTCTGAATAGTACAGTGGCGTGCCTAATTAGAGATGGGACGTCTCTGAGTAGTGCAGAGATGTGTCTTAATCTTGCAGCGGCGTGTGTGAGTAGTGCTGCAGTGACTCTGAATAGTGCATGTCTGCATAGTGTAGCGGAGTGTGTGAATAGTGCATTGACATCATGCTGAGGCGTCTCTGAATAATGCAGCGGCGTGTTTGCATAGGGTAGCGGCTTATACGAATATGGCAGTGGCATGTCCGAGTAGTACTGTGGAGTGTCGAATAGTGTTGCGGCGAGTCTGAATCGTGCAGCGACGTGAGTGACTAGTGCGGTAATGTGTCCTGGTAGTGCTGCAACGTGTCTGAATAGTGATGCAGCGTGTGTAGTTAGTGCAGCAGTGTGTATGAGTAGTGCTGCAGCATGTCTGAATAGTGCAGTTTCGTGTCTGAATATTGCTGCGGCATGTCTGAATAGTGCTGTGGCTCTTTATAGTGGGGTGTAAGAATAGTGCAGCAGTGGGTGGAATATTGCAGTGGGTTGTGCGAATACTGCAGTAGTATGTCTGATTTGTGCTGCAGTGTAACTGAATAGTGCAGCAGTATGTCTGCATTGGGCAACGGCGTGTCTCATTAGTGCTGCAGCATCCCTGAACAGTGCAGCAACATGGCTGCATAGTGGAATTGCTTGTATGAATAGTGGTGTGTCGACTCTGAATAGAGCTGATCGCCACAGAAACGTGCTGCGTCATGTCTGCATAGTGCAGCATGTGACTGAATAGTGCTGTGGCATCTCGAATAGTTCTGTGGAATGTCTGAGTAGTGCAGCAGTGTGTCTGATTAGTGCTGCCGCATGTCTGAATAGTGCTGCAGCATCTCTGAATAGTGGGGAGGCATTTTCAATAGTGCAGCAGTGTGTTTTTTATTAGTGCAGCAGTATATCTGAATTGTGCTGAGATGTAATTGAATAGTGTAGCGGCATGTCTGAATAGTGCAACAGCCTGTGTGACTAGTGCTGCGGCATCTGTGCACAATGCAGCAGCATGTCTGCATAGTGTAGCAGCACCTATGAATTGTGCTGCAGCGTCTCTCAATACTTCGGCGGCGTGTCTGAATAGTGCAGTGGCGTGTCTGTATGGTGCAGCTTAATGTCTGAATAGTGCAGAGGCGAGACTAAATTTTGAAGCAGTGTGTCTGAATAGTGCAGCAGCATGTGTGAATAGTCCTGCGGCGTCCCTCAAACATGCTGTGGTGTGTCTGGCCAATGCAGCAGCATGTCGAATAGTTCAGCAGCATGTCTGAATAGTGCTGCAGCATGACGGAATAGTGCTGTGGTCTCACTAAATAATACTTTGGCGGGTCTGAATAGTGCTGTGGCGTCTCGAATAGTGCAGCGGCGTGTCTGACTAGCGCTGCGGCATGTCTGAATAGTGTATCGGCATGGCTGCATTGTGGAATTGCTTGTATGGATAGTGGTGTGTCGTGTCTGAGTAGTGCTGTGGCGTCACTGAAACTAGCTGCAACATGTCTGAATAGTGCAGCGGCATGTCAGAATAGTGCTGCATCGTTCCTAAATCGTGCTGTGGCGTGTTTGAATAGTTAAGCAGCGTGTCTGAATAGTGCAGCTGCATGTCTGAATAGTGTAGGTGTGTGTGAATAGTGCTGCGGCGCGTCTTAATAGTGCTCCAGCGTGTCTGAATAGTGCTGTGGCGTCTCGAATAGTGCAACGGCGTGTCTGAATAGTGCTATGGCGTGTCTGAATAGTGGCGCGGCGTGTCCAAATAGTGCAGCAGCATGGCCGAATAGTGCAGTGGCGTGTCTGAATAGTGCAGCGGCGTGTCAGAATAATGTTGCAGCATGACTGGATAGTGCAGCAGTGTGTCTGAAGAGTGCTGTGGTGTGTCCTAATAGTGATGAGGCGTGTCTGCATGGGGCAGCAGCATGGCTGAATCGTGCAGTGGCGTGTCTGAATAGTGCTATGGCGTGTCTGAATAGTGCAGAAGCGTGTCGAAATAGTGCAGCAGCATGCCCGAATATTGCAGTGGCGTGTCTGAATGGTGTCGCGGCCTGTCTGAATACTTCTGTAGGGTGTCAGATAGTGCTGCGACATGTCTGAATAGTGTTACGGCGTGTCTCAACAGTACTGTGGAGTGCCTGAATAGTGCTGCAGCGTCTCGAATAGTGCTGCGGCATATCTGAACAGTGCAGAGGCGTGTCTGAATAGTGCAAGTTATGTCTGAATAGTGCTGCAGTGTGTCTGAATAGTGCAGAAGGGTGTCTGAATAGTACAGGGGCGAGTCTGAATAGTGCAGTGGCGTCTCTGAATAATGTTGTAGTGTGTCGAATAGTGCTGCAGAGTATCTGAGTAGAGCAGTAGCGTGTCTGAATAGTGCTGCGGCATGTTGAATAGTACTGCAGCATCTCTGAATAGTGGAGAGGCATTTCGAATAATGCAGCAGGTTGTCTGAATTGTGTAGTGGTGGGTGGAATATTGCAGCAGCTTGTCCGAATAGTGCAGCAGTGTGTCGGAATTGTGCTGCGGTGTATCGGAATAATGCAGCGACATGTCTGCATATGGCAGCGGTGTGTCTCACTAGTGCTGTGGCGTTTCTGAACAGTGCAGCCGCGTATCTGAATAGTGGAATTGCTTGTATGAATAGTGGTGTGTCGTGTGTCACTAGTGCTGTGGCATTTCTGAACAGTGCAGTGGTGTGTCTTCATAGTGCAGCTGCATGTCTGAATAGTGGACAGGTGAGACTGAATTTTGAAGTGTTGTGCCGGAATAGTGCAGCAGTGTGTGTGAATAGTCTTGCGGCGTCTCTCAAACATGCTTTGGAGTGTCTGAATAGTCCAGCAGCATGTCTAATAATGCAGCAGTGTGTATGAGTAGTGCTGCAGCGTGTCTGAATAGTGCAGTATCATGTCTAAATAGTACTTTGGCGAGTCTGAATAGTGCTGTGGCGTCTTGAGTAGTGCTGCGGCTTGTCTGAATAGTGCATCAGTGTTAGTCAATAGTGCTGTGGCATGTCTAAATAGTACTGCAGCGAGTCTGAATAGAGCTGCGGCGTCTCGAATATTGCAGCGGCAGGTCTGACTAGTGTTGCGGCATCTCTGTGTGTCTGTGTAGTGTAGCAGCACGTCTGAATAGTGGTGCCGTCTCTCCGTACTGTGGCAGCGTGTCTCAATAGTGCAGAGGCGAGACTGGATTTTGAAGCGGTGTCTCTGAATAGTCCTGCGGCTTCCCTCAAACATGTTGTGGTGTGTCTGATTAGTGCAGCATCATGTCGAATATTGCATCAGCCTGTCTGAATAATGCTGCTGCGTGTCTGAATACTGGTGCAGCTTTTCTAAATAGTACTGTGGATAGTCTTAATAGTGCTGCAGCGTTTTGAATAGTGCTGCAACGTGTGTGACTAGTGAGTTAGTGTGACTGAATATTGCTGCGATGTGTCTGAATAGTGCAACGGCGCGTCTGCATATGACTGTGGTGTGTTGAGTACTGCAGTGACGTGTCTGAATAGTGCAGCGCTGTATCCAAATGGTGCAGCAGCGTTGTCGAATTGTGCAGCGGCATGTTGCATGGTGTTTCGGCGTGTCAAATACTGCTGCAGCGTGTCTAAATAGTGTTGCAGCGTGTGTGAATAGTGCTGCAGCATGTTTGAATAGTGCTTTGGCGTTTCTGAATACTGCTGCAGCTTGTCTGAATAGCGCTGCAGCGTCCCTGAAACATGTGTCGTCTCTGAATCGTGCAGCGGTATGTTCGAATAGTTATGCAGTGTTTCGAATAGTGCTGTGGCGTATCATAATAGTGCAGTGGCATGTCTGAATAGTGTTACGGAGTGTTGAATAGTGTTTTGGTATGTCTGAAATGTTCAGGGGAGTGTCTTAATAATGCCGTGGCGTGTCTGAATGGTGCTGCAGTGTATTTGAATAGTGCAGTGGTGTGTCTGCATAGTGTAGCGATGAGTCAGAATACTGCTGCGGCATCTCTGAATACTGCAGCAGCATGTCAGTGTAGCTGCATGTATGAATAGTGCAGTGGCGTTTCTGAATAGTGCTGCAGAGTGTCGAATAGTGCTGTGGCATCTCTAAATAGTGCTTCAGCATGTCTGCATAATGTAGCTGCATGTCTGAAGAGTGCATTGGGATATCTGAATAGCGTGGCAGTCTATCTGAATAGTGCTGTGGCGTCAGTGAATATTGCAGCAGCTTGTCTAAATAGTGCAGCGGCCTGTCTAAATATCGTCATTTCGTATGTGAATATTGTTGTGGCATGTCCGAATATTGTTGCAGCATGTCCGAATATTGTTGCAGCGTGTCCAAATAGTGATGTGGCGTATCTGCATAGTTTTGTAGCGATTCTGAATAGGTCAGTGGCTTGTCTGATTAGTGCAGTGTCATGTCTGAATAGTGCTGCAGCGTGTTTGAATAACACTGCATGGTGGAGAATAGTGTTGTGGTGTGTTTGAATAGTGATGTGGCCTGTGTGAATAGTGCTGTGACACGTTTGACTAACGCTGGAGTTTGTCTGAATAGTGCTGCAGAATGTTTGAATAGTCCTGCGGCGTGTTTGAATACAGTTGTTGCATGTGTAAATACTCCTGTGGCCTGTCTTTATAGTCCTGAGCCCTTTTAGAATTGTGTTCACATGAGTGAATAGATGTTTGTCGTGTCTGATTAGTGCTGAGGAGTTTTTGACTAGCGCTGTGAAGTGTTTGATTAGTGCTCCTGCAAGTGTGAATAGTTCTGCTATGAGTCCGAATAGTGCTGTGGCGTGTTTTAACAGTCCTGTGTTGCGTTTGATTAGTGCTGTGGTGAGGGTAAATATTGTTGCGCTGTGTGGAAATACTTCTGCTGCGTGACTGAATAGTGCTGCAGAATAATTGAATTGCTGATTGGAAAAAGGAAAAAAGTCCACGCACCACTGTTTTGAGAAACTAAGAAAAACTTGTAAACTCCAAAAATATTGTTCCGGCAGTTTCATGATTCATTGCAAACTTGTAGAACTAAATTATCTGCACTAAATAACGAGTCGTTTGAACGCCTTCGTTAAATATTTTTGAATCATGCCCCTTTGGAAGTTGGTGGACATTCTTCCATTTTCCAACAAACTATTCTTTTGAGGGTAGCTTGCAAAGAAATTCGCTGTAACACAGGTTTACACCGCTGTTTATTGTCATTTATGTTACAGACTGATAATACTGATGTCAATGTAGTCCTACATCTTAAAGACCAACAATTTATTTTGATGTGGTGTTAAAATTTCAATTAACTATTTTTAATGCTTTCTAATCTTCTTCAGCAGTTTGTACAGCTTTGTTTCTTGGAAATAATAATCTTCTCCTTCAGATAGGACATCATTATTTCTTGTGGACCACTGAAGAATGTTGTTATAAAACTCATGATACTCTGGAATGAAATTTATTAGTTTATTAATATCTTGTAGCTTCTTGTGATTAATAGGATTCTTCTTGCTGTATGCCAAATTTCTCGGATAATCAGGAACTTTACGTTCCTTAAAAAGCCTATATGTATTGTGACGCAGTCCACCTACCCATTCCATGCAAACGACCTATCCTGGGTTTTGATGTGTGTAGGTCAAATGCCGGAATTTAGCAATAAATGATAAAATTTTTGTAAATCTATCGGACTCAACTACGTGGGTATCAGTCCGTATCTTACAAACTACTTAAACTAAGTAAACTAACCTAAGGACAACACACACACACACACACACACACACACACACACACACACACACACACACATCCATGCCCGAAGGGGGACTCGAACCTCTGACGGCGAACGGCCGCGGGCACCCAGCACAGCGCTCCAGTACTCACTGCTAATCCGCCGCGGCGGAATATAGCAAGTGAAAACCTCTCCTTCGTTTGACAGTTTAGGTCAAATGAGGTTTTTTTTAAGTGTTGTGGTCACCATTCTTTAATGTTAGTAATATCTTGATGTTCAGCAATCTTGACTTCAAAAGAATTCCGTGTTTTTCTTGAATTAGCTATCATTCCAACATCCTGTTTGACAGAATAGATTATGTTTTGATATCGTGTCACTCTTTATTACAGCAAAATCCTTATAGCATGGGAGGAAGGAGGGTCCACGTACAGGGTAATAATGATAAATTATTAGAAATTTGCCAGTCATTGCTAGATACATCAGGTACCGCACATGTTCATTCACTGATGTATTCGTCTATATTTCGTACACCTTTTTTTTCTGTGGTGTACTTGCTCATTATCACCTTCACTTCCACTCATTATGATGTGAGTTTACTGACAGCAAACTTACATAACCACACTGAGAATTATGTGGGATAGTAAAACTGAAACAATGTGTTTAAATGCTATTTAGTAGCATTGTTGGAGCGCTCCTTGCCTGACATCTGGTGGTGCTGCTCAGACCAGTGATTGTAAAACAGAAGAATGTCTGGACATTCTTCCCTATTGCAACAACTAAAAACTTTCACAGGCTGTACTTTCGGCGTTATTGCTGGTTGTTTCTTCCGTATTCCATTAATCGACAAATGGGCAGCTGCGGAGGAAAATGTATATCTCAGCGTATTTTCGTTAAAATTGGACTTTCATCCTTTTTTCAATCAGCGATTCAATTAAATAGTGCAGCGGAATGTGATAATGGTGCTGTGGCGCGTTTGAATAGAGCAAAAGCGTGTCATAATACTGCAGCGGCGTGTCTGCATACTGTAGCGGCATGTGCGAATAGTACAGTGTCGTGTCTGAATGCTGCTGTGGAGTGTTGTATAGTGCTGTGGCATGTCTCAGTAGTTGAACGGTCTGTCTGCTTATAGTAGCGGCATGTCTGAACAGTGCAGTGGCGAGTCTGAATAGTGTAGTGGCCTGTCTGAATAGTGCAGTGGCGTGCCCAAATAGTGCAGTGGCGTGTCCCAATAGTGCAGCGGCCTGTCTAACAATAGTTGTGTCGTATGTGAATATTGTTGTGGCATGTCCAAATATTGTTGCGGCTAGTCCAAATGTTGTTGCGGCTAGTCCAAATAGTGATGTGGCCAATCTGAAAAGTGCTGTAGCATGTCTTAATAGGTCAGTGGCGTGTCTGAATAGTGCAGTATCATGCCTGAATATTGCTGCAGCGTGTTTGAAAAGCACTGCATCGTGTTTGAATAGTGCTGCGGCGTGTTTGAATAGTGATATGGCGTGTGTGAATAGTGCTGTGACATGTTTGCCTAAGCTGGAGTGTGCTCTGAGTAGTGCTGCACCGTGTTTGAATAGTCCTGTGGTATGTTTAAATACAGTTGTGGTGTGTGTAAATAGTCCTGCTATATCTTCACAGCTGTGTCCACCTAATCCTCGATGGGCGAAGGTGCCGTTATATTATGTTTTCTGTTTAATTAATTCTTAATCGTTGTTCCAATGGTATGACGGTATGGAATGTGGACAATTACTGGGTTGATCGATAACAATAAACATCGTTAACTTCCTTTATAATGGAACGACAAATGTTAATAACTCGTTCTGTAAATACAATGATTAAATAACCTCATGCCACCACGATAAATGTCTACAATTTCACACTGATATATGTCAATACACAACTGCAATCGAAAGTCATATTCGATACGACTGATGGACAAAACTTTATCCACCGCTAAACGCGGGTTATGGACTCACTGTCGACGTGGTACTGTCTCGCTCTGCGGGAGACTGCCGCATACCGTCGAACAAACAAGAAACGTTAAAACCTAAGCATTGTCGCCCAGCAGCTATCGCTGCATGCCAACGATAACTACTGTTCGACGAAAACGTACTAAAGAGGTTACTATAAAAGATAAATTTCACCTTAAAATTTGTGCCGACATTAAATTTCAGTGTGAAATTGTAGAAGTAATAGGCCCCAGAGAGTAGAAAGGAATATAAACAAAAATAATGAAAACAGTATCAAAAATATTACATAAAAACTTACACATACATACTATATTGATCATGGGACTATATACTGTTAAAACAAATCATAGAAAAAAATAAATTTCTGAAATAAACTTTCATATATTACAGTTGTCTTTCAACCAATAACATCTTTTATAGCAATTGCACCTAGCTACAAAGAGAGTGCAAATTGTGCAAAATATATACCACTCATCCCTCAGACATGAGACAGAACGGACATAAGATTTTAAAAATCTCTTTAATGTGCCAATTTGAACATAGCTGAACATGCGCAATTATCCAAAATACACAACATCAAAACATTTCCATCATGTTACATTCATGTAGCCCTTTCACATGGAAGGAACAATAAACAATTAGGTTTCAAGTGATCAACACAAACAGTAATTAATGGTTACTTAATTACAAATCCACCTACAGCAAATTGCTAGTAATGTCTGTGCATATAGGGCATCAATAACGTAAAATTGGTAGAAAGAGGATGATACATCAAACAAACACAGTAAAAAATAAACTAAACTACTCAGTAAACACAGAGTGATATCCTTGTAATAAGGAGGCACAGATTGATAACTGATACTCCAGAATTACCTACGAAAATACATAAAGCTCATCAATGATAAGTAAAATTCAAAATAAATATAGAGGTATGAAAGAGAAAAAAATGGGCACCATTTTGTCGTAGAGGCATTCAGCATATAATAATATGATTACATAAATACCTCATTTCGACCAGAGCATCCAAATTCTGAACAAGGAATACTTCGCACCATCACTTCTCGTCACACTTTGAATCATAACTCACACGAGTCCTTTGCTTTATGGTACTACCACACAAAAGTACTTAACATGAAAATTGAAATTCAATTATTAATCACGGCTCACATGAGACTCTGCCTTAATATTTGCCTAACTCACACGCAAGCATGAAATTGTAACACCGTCGCACATGGCTTTGTTTATAAACAACACAGGACGTCAGCAGTGACGCGAAGGCGGCGTCGCTTAGCAACTTCATCTTGCGCGCCTCCCCGCGGTGAGTGCCACACTTTAGCCCACAACAGCTGAATTGCGCTCCGGCGACCTCTGCGTTGCGTTGTGAGAAAAGCAGAACTACAGCAGCTGACTGGCTACAACTGCGCCGCTTATTGACGGATGTCGGTACTGCCGCATCTCAATGTAACAGAATTAAACAAAGCACGCAGTACCGTGTTTCACAATAAAGAACGCGCCGCTAGGTCATGTCATACTCGCGGTCTGGTCACACGTGATCATATGTTCTATCAGTGATTCACATTATTCATTATTCATATTTCACACGAAAAAAAAAAAAAAAAAAAAAAAAACACAATTGGGAGCAAACTCAACCTTTCCTTTAACCCACATTACTGGGGAAAATACGCAACCAGTCCAAATTACTCGAGAAATAATCATTCCCCTAATCTGTTTTATTATCACTGTCCTCCATCCTACGATGGTACAATTTAATATTCTCTACATGATGTAGTCCAAAATATTTTTCGCCATTAAGCTTTTGCAATTCAACTGAATTTGGATGCACAATATTCCTAATGTCAAACGGTCCCAGATAGTAAAGTAAAAACTTTTTGATTTCGTCTTTGGCTGCAGATGACTTGAAATGTGTACGTATTAATACATAATCACCAAATTTGTAGACAATAGGGTTTACTAACCGGTCGTGTCTTTCCTTTCGTTCTTTACCCGTTTCCTCCATCTTTCGTAACGTGATTTTCTGTCTTTCTCCATCTGTCATTTCATCTCGCATTGGAAACTCAATAACCTCTTCAAATATGTTTTCTGGTTCCTTTCCGAACAAAACAGTGTAAGGTAGACCAGTACTACTGTGTACCAGACTATTCATAACATATTCAAAGTTAGACAATTTTGTTATTCAGCTTTTATGTTTGTGGCCACAATGCGCTCTAAATAAACGACCAAGCTCTCGCGTTGTACGTTCTGCAGCACCATTAGAAGCAGGCCTGTATATGTATGTAGTAATGTGACGAATTTTTTGTTCTTCAATGAAGGTATTCCAAACTTTGGAGCAAAATTGAGGTCCGTTATCAGAGATAATGGTTTAAGGACGAATCGTATTCTGAAAGTAGTCTTCCTTTCGTTTTTTCACAAATATTTTGCTATTGGCTCTTGTCAACGGAAAGAAACGAATATATTTTGAAAACAGCTCCACAACCACGAGAATTTGAGTAAAATTTCCCTGCGATCGAGGAGAAGGCCCGTACAGGTCAATTCCAATGACATCACCTCTTCTTTTAGCAAAATGTTATACATAAGTCTTTTATGTTGCGTTGTCGACACTTTGGTACGCTGACATAAATCACATTCGTTAATAATTTGACACACTCTCCTAGACCTATTGGCAAAAATCACTTGTTTCTGTAGTTGCTGTAAGCATTTCTTTGGACCACATTGTGCGAATCTCTGTTGAATCTGTCGTATTAAAACATCGACCATGTGTTGTGAGATACAAAGTTTCCAACAAAGTGAATTAACATCCGTTCTGCGGTAGAGAACGTCCTCGTGAAGCAAATAGTAATCTCTAAATTTTTTCTGCGTCTCATTCGTATACAATGATTTGATCATCTTCCAAATATAATCATTGTCTTCTTCATTCTTAATGTTACATAGAAAACGGCGGATAGTAGCTTCTCCTTCTACTCCTCGGATGAAGTTATTTTTTATTTCTTTCACACGTGGTGATTCTGTTCCCACACCTGTCAGATGTCCCGTCAATCGCGATAAAGTGTTAGGTACGATGTTTTCTTCACCGGGAATGTACTGTATCTCAAAACTATATTTCTGGAGGGCCATAATCCATCTAGTTAAGCGGTTGTGAAGCAACGTACAACAGAGTAGAAAAGATAAAGCCTTTTGGTCAGTTCTCAGAATATCATGATGTCCTAAGAGGAAGTAACGGAAGCGCTCAAATCCCAAACAATCGCAAGCGCTTCGCGTTCTGTCACAGTGTATTTCCTTTCCCATGATGTCAATAAACGACTTTCAAAAGCAACAGTACGATGTTGTTCCTGCACATCTTGGTACAAATGCACTCCAATTCCGTATTCACTTGCATCCGTGCCAAGGTAGAACGGTTCCTTAAGGTCTGGCGGATATAATAGCGGAGCTTCCAAAAGTTGTTCCTTTATTTTGAAAAACGCTTCCCTTTGCTCAGGGCCCCAATTCCAAACGGCATTTTTCTTCGTTAATGACAGGAGTGGAGGTGATAAAAAACGGTGTCCTTTCAAGTACCGACGATGATATCCACAGAAACCAAGGAATGATTGAAGTTGTTCTTACACATAGGTTCAGGAAAGTTTCTGACTGCTTCCAATTTCCTCGGATCAGGTTCTATTCCAGCTGATAAGATGACATGTCCTAAAAATTGTTCCTTTTCTTTTGCAAATTCAGATTTTTTTAGATTACATGTATCACCGCCTGATTCAAACGTATGTAAAACTTGGTCCAGTGTTTCCATATGGTCTTCCCACGATGGTGAGGCAATTGAAATGTCATTTACATAGACAATGACGTCCTGCAATAGTTATTCTGCAAGAATATCACCTAAAGCTCTAACAAACGCAGCTGAGGAAATGTTCACTCGAAAAGGCATCCGTTTAAACTGATAGCATCGTCCATTATGCAAAAACGCTGTGTACTTTATATTATCTTGATACAATTCCAATTGCCAATAGCTTCTTGTCATATCTAAGCTGCTAAGATATCGAGTACCAGCAAACGTCTGCAGAATTTCTTCAATACTTTCAGGCTGATCTCTCTGCGGCGAGATAACTCGATTAATTGATCTCGCATCTAAAACCAAGTGGACTGACCCGTCCCTCTTAATTACTGGGTGTATCGGATTACAGTACTCGCTGTCTGACCTCTCAGTAATGTCATTGTCCAACATTCGCTTGATTTCTTTACTCACAGCTTCCCTCTTTGCTAATGGCACCGAATAAGGTTTACATTTAACATGCTCATGTGGTCAAACTTTAATATAACATTTGCATCCTCTATTCAATCCGGGTAGACTGTAAAATACTTTGGCATGTATCCGAAAAACTTTAAGTAATTCTTCCTTGTAGCATTGCGGCAAATGATCTAGGTCATTAATTTTTTCTTCAATTTTAAACATAATGCTACGTTCTTCCTCGTTTTCATCAACAGCTATACAATTCGGTACAGTTACATATCCATCAAAATCCTTCGCTACTTCATTGCGAATAACTTTAATCTTCAATCCTGATGACGAAATTTCCCTTTCCCTCAATTTCTTCGTTATGATGACAAATACTTAAACATCCTTTAGCATAGTCAATCTTACATGTCTTCTCAGCAAGCCAATCATTACCAAAGATCCAATCGAAGGCCAGTGAATCAAGGAGTAATGCTACCACATCAAAATATTTGTTAGCAATTTTACATTTTATAAGTGCTTGTCCCATTACAGCACGACTTCTTTGTCCGGTTGCGGTAATAATGTGTACACTATTAACTGGAAAAACAGGAATTTCTTCTACCTCTTTGAGCTGCTCATAAAATTTCTTTGAAATAGCTGTAGCATCACTTCCAGAATCCACAATAGCTGTAATTTTGATACCATTAACACATAACTCAATTACTGGATCGAAAATCTCTTCCACTTCTTGCACATCTTCACGCAACAGCTGAGCTATTAACTGGAAAAACAGGAATTTCTTCTACCTCTTTGAGCTGCTCATAAAATTTCTTTGAAATAGCTGTAGCATCACTTCCAGAATCCACAATAGCTGTAATTTTGATACCATTAACACATAACTCAATTACTGGATCGAAAATCTCTTCCACTTCTTGCACATCTTCACGCAACAGTTGAGCTTTAATTTCTTCCTTTACGTGTTCATTAGCTTCGGAGCGGATCCCATTCCAAACTATTCTTAGTTTTCTGGAGATCGCGAGCGTTGACGGTGTCTGTCATAATTTTTACGCCACCGGGAATGATCATGTCCTCTCCTATGCGAAGCTTCGTCTCTCCTGTTGGCGTCCTCGTGGTGTCCCTCATTATTGAACTCCAATTCCTTCTCTGATTATTATGCCAGTTTCGATTATTATTTTGTTGATTACATTGAGAATACCTTTTACTGTTAGACTGTGGCGATTCATTTAAGTGAGAATTGTGACTAGGATTTGCATTCTGCAATTTCTTCAAGTCGGTCGACCACTCGCAATAATTCATCAAAATTATCATAGGTTTTCATTGACAACCGTCTCCTAATTCTCCGCGGTAAATGCTTTATCAAGAGGGTAATCAAGTCGTTTTCACTAACGGGTCTATATAAGTAACCGTTTATTTCAGTACTTTTGACGAAAGTAGCGCATTGACCCACTGCTCCGGTCATAGTTGCTCATCGAAAGAATCGTCTCTTTAATACTCTGCTGTTTCTCACGTGACCAATACTTATTGAGAAAGCATTTTCAAAATCAGCAAATATAGTATATTGGTCGAGCACACGGTTTTCCCATGTTCTCGCACCTCCTGTCATATGTCGAACACAAATGTCTATTTTTTCAGCTTCATTGTGAATCCTTGCAAACGCTACTTTAAATTGTTTAATGAAGTCCACTGGATGCAATGACTTGTGAGGATCAAATTCTTTAAACAATTTTGTACTACACATATTGTCAACAATGATATCTGTGCAACCTCCAGAAATGCTATTTTTCTTGATAATAAAGACTACTTCCTTTCTGATTACCTCTGTATCTATAGCCTGATTAGGAGCTTTAACATTTTGAATATACTGTTCGAGCTCCTGCACTTTAGATTCTAACACAATATTGTTCCTGTACTCCCGCTACAGCTTTGATAACAGATTTTTTGTTTTCTTCGCATGCGGTTTTTGCACGAACTACCTCCTGATTTTACACTGCACTACTTAACATACATTCTTTAACCACATTTGTTTGAGATTTAATTTGTTTTTTAACTTCAACTACTTCATCACTAAGTGCCTGACAATGCATCTTGACCTCTGTTCTAAAAGTTAATTGTTCATGCTGTTATGATTTGTTACACTCTTTTACAAACTTGTCAAATTGACCTTGAAAATCGTTACGAAAACTCGTGATTCTTTGCTCTAAGTCTAATGCCGATTCCAATCTTAATGTTTTACTAATTTTTTGACCAAAATTTTCAAATTTCCCTTCCCTCGTTCCGTCCTATTTTTTTCTTGAGCCTTCTTATTTTCTTGTATCTCTGAACGAAGTAACTGTATTCCTTGCATTATTTCTTTCATTACATGGTCTGTTCCGAATACTCCAGTTACATTGTTACTGCCTACTTCACTCGTTTTCCCAATATTACTCAAACTGAATATTGTTTTTCTAGTACATTTTGTCCCATAACATTATTAACTATTTCTACCATATTGTTAGTATCACTTTCAAAATTGTACTGATTATTTAAGTTCACATTGTACTTTACGTTACCATTTCCTATTTGATCTGCCATTATTAAATGAAGTTTCTATCACACACACTGTAAGAATGATGAAATAACTGTTCACTGCGTTAATCCTGTCCAACGTTGATTAAAATTCGAGGCGCCGCTGAATATTTAACACTCGTCATGTGTTGTTGCTGCCCATCTTCCTCCGGATCCGAAGATTGTTGAAGGAATCGACGTCCTTGTCACTGTGTCGCCATTTAAAACGTCACACCTAATCCTCGATAGGCGAAGGTGCCGTTATATTCTATTTGCTGTTTAATTAATCCTTAATCATTGTTCCAATGGTATGACGGTATGGGATGCGGACAATTACTGGGTTGATCCGTAAAAATAAACTGTGTTAACTTCCTTTATTACAGAACGACAAATGTTAATAACTCTTTCTTTAAATACACTGATTAAAGAACCGAGTGCCACCATGATACATGTCTACAAGTCCACATTGATACATTTCAATACACAACGGCAACCGAAACTCTATGCGATACGCCTGATTGGCTAAACTTTAGCCACCGCTAAACGCGGGTTACGGACCCACAGTCAATGTGCTACTGCCTCGCTCTGCGGTCGGCGGGAGACTGCCGCACACCGTCCAACACGAAACGTTCAAACCTAAGCATTGTCACCCAGCAGCTATTGCTGCACGCCAACGATAACTACTCGCCGACCAAAATGTACCAAAGAGGTTACTAAGCTAAAACATTGTATCCTCACACTGTGGCCTGTATTTATGGTTCTGCGCCCTTTTGGAATAGCGTTGGCATGACTGAATAGTGGCGCGTCATGTCTGAATACTGCTGTGGCGTGCATGAATAGCAATACTGCGTGTTTGAGTAGCGCTGTGACGTCTTTGATTAATGCTGCAACGTGTCTGAATAGTGCTGCGCCGCGGTGGAGTTGCCAAACGGTCTAAAGAACGTCACCGCGGAGCGCACGGTTGCTCGCCGTGGAGGTTCGAGTCCTCCCTGAGGCATGGGTGTGTGTTTGTCCGTAGGTTAGTTTACCTAGGTTTATGTAGTTTGTAAGATACGGACTGATGACAACGCAGTTTGGTCGAATAGATTTACAGACATTTGAACATTTGAATAGTGCGGCTTCAAGTGTGAATTAGTTCTGCTGTGAGTCCGAATAATGCTGTGGCGTGTTTTAACAGTCGGTGTTGCATTTGAATAGCGCTGTGGTGAGGGTAAATATTGCTGCGCTGTGTGTAAATAGTACTGCGACATGACTGAATACTGCTGCGGTGTGTTTGAATATTGCAGCGTCATGTGAAAATGGTGCTGTAGCGTGTTTGAATAGTGGAAAAGCGTGTCTTAATAGTGCAGTGGCATGTCTCAATAGTGCTGTTCTCTGAATAGTGCAGTGGTGTTTCTGAATAGTGCTGCATCGTGGTGAATAGTGCAGCATCGTGGTGAATAGTACTGTGGTGTGTCTGAATAGTGCAGCGGCGTGTATACATAGTGTAGCAGCATGTCTCAATAGTACAGAGGCGTGTTTTAATAGTGCTGCAGAGTGTTGAATAGTGCTGCGGTGTGTCTGCATAGTGCAGCGGCATGTCTGACTAGTGCAGTAGCGCATCTGAATAGTGTTCCATAGTGCTGTGGCGTCTCTGAATAGTGCAGCAGCGTGTGTGCCTAGTGTAGTGGCTTCTCTGAATAGTTCAGTGGCGTGTCTGAATAGTGCTGCGGAGCGTCGAATAGTGCTGTGACGTGTCTGCCTAGTGCAGCTGCGTGTCTGAATAGTACTGCTGTGTCTTTGAATTGTGCAGCGGCGTGCCTGGATAGTGTAACGTGGTATGTGAAAAGTGGAGTGGCGTATCATAATAGTGCTGCAGCGTGCCGCGATAGTGTAACGGCATGTGTGAAAAGTGCAGTGGCGGTCTGAATACTGTAGTAGGGTGTTGAATAGTGCAGTGGCGTGCCTGAATTGTGCAGTGGCGTGTCTGAATAGAACTGCAGTGTCTCTGAATAGTGCAGCACTCTGTCTGCATAGCGTAGCGGCGTGTCAGAATAGTGGCAAAAAGTGCAGCAGCATGTGTGCATAGTGTAACGGTGTGTCTGAATAGTCTGGTGGTGTTTCTGAATAGTTTGGTGAAGTGTCGATTAGTGCTGTGGCGTCACTAAACAGTGCAGTGGCGTGTCTGCATAGTGTAGCGGAGTTTCTAAATATTGCTGTGGCGCATCTGAATTGAGGCATTTCGAATAGTGCTGTGGTGTGTCCGAATAGTGCAGGGGTGTGTCTTAGTAGTGCAGCGGCGTGTCTGAATAGTTTTGCAGCGTCTCTGAATAGTGCAGCATCGTGTCTGCATAGTGTAGTAGCGTGCCTGAATATTGCAGTGGCGTGCTGAATGGTGCTGCGACATTCGAATAGTTCTGCGGCATGTCCGAATAGTGCAGAGGCGTGTCTTAATAGAGCAGTGGCATGTCTGATTAGTGCAGTGGTGTGTGTGAATAGTGTAGCGGCATTTCTGCATAGTGTTGTGGCCTGTCAGACTAGTGCAGTGGCATGTCTGAATAGTGCCAAGGCATGTCATAATAGTGCAGCGGTGTCTCTCAATTGTGCTGTGGCGTTTCTGAATAGTCCAGTGACGTGTCTGCATAGTGTATTGGGATGTGTTGCATAGTGCAGCAGCGTGTCTGATTAGTGCAGCGGCATGTCTGAATAGTGCAGCTGTGTATCTGAATAGTTCAGCGGCATGTTAGAATAGTGCAGTGGCGTGTCTGAGTAGTGGAGCGTCGTCTCTGACTAGTGCTGTGGCGTGTGTGCATAGTGTAGTGGCGTGTCTGAACAGTCCTGTTGTGCCTCTGCTTAGTGCAGCGGTATTTATGAATAGTGCAGCGGCATGTCTGAATACTGCAGCGGCCTGTCTGCATAGTGCTGCAGCGTCACTGAATAGTGCATCCGTGTGTCCAAATAGTGCTGCGGCCTGTCTAAATATTGTTGTGTCGTATCTGAATATTGTTGTGACAATTCCGAGTACTGTTGAGGCATGTCCGAATATTGTTGCGGCATATCCAAATAGTGATGCAGCGTAACTAAATAGTGCTGTGGCGTGTCTGAATAGTGCAGTGGCGTGTCGATATAGTGCGGTGGCGTGTCTGACCAGTGTTGCATTGTGTTTGAATAGCACTGCATCATGTTTGAATAGTGCTGTGGCGTGTTTGAATAGTGATATAGCATGTGTGAATTGTGCTGTGACATGTTGGCTAATGCTGGTGCGTGTCTGAATATTGCTGCAGCATGTTTGAATAGTCCTGCGGCGTGTTTGAATACAGTTGTGGCGTGTGAAAACAGTCCTGCTGCCTGTCTTTATAGTGCTGCGCCCTTTTAGAATGGTGTTGGCATGACTGAATTGCGGAGCGTCGTGTCTGAATAGTGCTGTGGCGTGTTTGAGCAGCACTGCGGCGTGTTTGGGTAGCGCTGTGTCTTGTTTGATAACTGCTGTGAAGTGTCTGAATAGTGCTGCTGCATATGTGAATAGTTCTACTGTGAGTGCGAATAGTCCTGTGGCATGTTTTAATAGTCTTGTGTTTGAATAGTGCTGTGGTGAGGGTAAATATTTTTGTGCTGTGTGTAAATTGTACTGTGGCATGACTGAATAGTGCTGCAGGGTGTTTGAATATTGCAGCGGCATGTGTAAACAGTGCTATGGCGTGTTTAAATAGTGGTGTGGCGTATTTAAATAGTGGCTTGGGCTGCGATCCGCGCTCGGCGCGGTCAAGTAACGGTCCGCGATGTGGCGGGCAGCCAGTGGCATGAACTCTGTTAACACACAGCGACGATTGTCGCGTATGAGCCTGTCGCAGGTACACAACGCTGGGATGCGGTGGGCTGGCCGGGACTGTGGTCGCTGGGTCTCGTGTTTATGACATTAGATCCCTTGTAGCGTCGTGTGTGATGTCATCAGTCAGAAGGCAAGCCTGGACTTGCTTGAGGAGCAGGTACCCAAACAGCCAACTTCAATTCTGAAGCAGTTCCCAATTTGAGGTGGTTTTCCTACAGTCCTCTGCAGCTGTTATTCCTTACAGATTTCAAACTCTTGTTAAGAGTTATAACGTTTTCGTTGTCAGTCGTACATAAGAGCGTCATTGTCTGACGTTGGTGAGGTGGGTGTTAAAGCCAGTCAAATGGGCAGATGACAGGGCCAGAGGAGTAGTGGATTTTCGAGGGGTGGATTTTCCCCAGCCACCATCACCAATTTTGCCGTTTTAGCAGCAAAACTTACTCACTTATCATACCAACAAGTTTATTCTTGTTTGGACAAGCTGCCAGTTTAGGCCTAGAAGGTACAAGATTTAATATTTTTTACAAACGTATTAGACTTACAGTCAAATAATTGCCACTACGTCTTAGGAGTATTTTTCACGTTCTGGTGTGACAAAATTTCCAACATAAAATAATTCTTTCAAAGATATTTTATAATAGACTGCATGGTTGGGTAATGGTAGTCTTTGTTCATTAGGATGCCTATTCGAAAGTCACAAAATCATTCACACAATTGATGCTACTGCTTGTTAAATCATTTGAAACTTTGACTTGACCATGTAGACTGCCGACCGTAATTATTACTAAATTCTTCGCTTCTTTAGAGGAAACAAAACATTAATTTTGACACCACTGTTGCCTGATCTTATATAGTTTCCCCAAGTATATAGTCTTCGAGAGAGGAAACATAAGGTCTGATGCCATTATCCATTAGTAAGCGAGCGATAATCCTTTCTGAGCGATGGGTTACAGGTCTGGAGTGTTGCATAATTTTGGATAGCGATTGGGACTTGTGCAATAGGTACAACTTAAACAGCGCTAGCTTATTGCACGTAACTTTTCGTTTTTATGTATATTATTTCAGAGTATCGCAGATAACAAGAGCTTTGCACATTGTCTATAGAGTCTATATTCATTCCTAGATACATTTCAGGTCGACAAATGTTATGATGGGAAACGTGTTTCCTGTTAAAAGACACGACACAGAACTACAAGTAATACCACAATTTGAAAGAAGTCTGTATAGAATTGCTCAGTTACGCACAGTTTAACTGACGATAATGCTGCGCGCGACAGTTGATAGTTGTGCGCGTGTTTTCGGATGTGCGCCGGATTACTGAGAGGCAGGCCTGGAGAGGGCCGGACTAGCGAGCGACGGGCGACGGGCGCCGCCGCCTGGGAGGCGAGGCCACAGCTGGCCTGCAGCGGCGGCCAGTCGGCTCACCGCAGGCCTGTCGGCTGGCGCTCGCGGCCAGTTGTGGGCCTCGCCTCCCAGGCGGCGGCGCCGGAGGCGCGCCAAGCGACCAGCTGCGAGGCGCCAGGCCGTCTGCCGGACGCGCCCTGCCACGCCCACCTCACTCGGCGGGTCCTCGTTTCTCTTAACGTGGGTTTACTTCAGATCCATTACTCAGTACTACTTTGTAATTACACTGCTGGCCATTAAAATTCCTACACCAAGAAAAGCAGATGATTAACGGGTATTCGTTGGACAAATATTTTATACTAGACCTGACATGTAATTAAATTTTCACGCAATTTTGGTGCATAGATCCTGAGAAATCAGTACTTGAACAACCACCTCTGGCCGCAATAACGGCTTCGATTCGCCTGGGCATTGAGTCAAACTGAGCACGGATGGCGTGTACAGGTACAGATGCCCATGCAGCCGCAACACGATATCACAGTTCATGAACAGTACTGACTGGCGTATTGTGACGAGTCAGTTGCTCGGCACCATTGACCAGACGTTTTCAGTTGGTGAGAGATCTGGAGAATGGGGTAGCAGTCGAACATTTTCAGTATCTGGAATGGCCTGTACAGGACCTACGTCATGCAGTCGTGCATTATCCTGCTGAAATGTAGGGTTTCGCGGGGATCGTAACCCAACTGAAATGTAAAGGCCACTGTTCAAAGTGCCGTCGATGCAAACAAGAGGTGATCGAGACGTGTAACCGATGGCACCCCATACCATCACGCCGGGATACGCCAGCATGACGATGACGAATACTCGCTTCAAATGTGCGTTCACCGGGATTTCGCCAAAAATGGATGCGACCATCGTGATGCTGTAAACAGAACGTGAATTCATCAGAAAAAATGACGTTTTGCCATTCGTGCACCCTGGTTCTTCGTTGCGTACAATATCGCAGGCGGTCCTGTCTGTGATCCAGCATCAAGGGTAACCATCTCGACTGCCAGTGAATCGAGGCTGTTGGGGTCCGGCACGGCGTTCCGTATGGCCCGTATGGCCCTCCCACCGATTCCATATTCTGCTGACAGTCATTGGATCGTGACCAACGTGAGCACCAATGTCGCAATACGACAAACGACAATCGCGATAGGCTGAAATCCTGCCTTTATCACAGTCGGAAACGTGATGGTACGCATTTCTCCTCCTAACTCGAGGCATCACAAAAACGTTTCACCAGACAACGCCGGTCAGCTGCTGTTTGTGTATGAGAAATCGGCTGGAATTTTTCCTCATGTCAGCACGTTGTAGGTGTCGCCATCGGCACCCACCTTGTGTGAATCCTCTGAAAACCTAATCATTTGCCGGGTGCCTCCCCGGGAGTCTGATCGGGCAGAGCCTCCCAGATGTGGGAGGCGCTGCACCGTGGTACACATTACATCGCAAGTCCGTTCTGAAGCGATCGTGCTCCCCACCTCCGAGTCATGGCGTGTGATACTAGTGTGTACAAGTTTAGTGTCACCAAATCCCAAGTCTACAAAATGAGAGGAGCAATGTCTCGAAGTATGAAAGTACAATTGTCGCACTATGGTGGGAGATGACAGATTGATGGAAATGCAGGAAGAGCTAGAGACAATTAACTGGAGCTACGTCGGTTTATCTGCGGTGTGCCGTACCGGTGAAATCTGCCGTCCCTCGAATTCACGGAATCTCTTTGTATTACCGTGGTCAAACAAATGGAGCTCGAATTCCAGTTGTCGAATTGTCGAGAAGATAACAGTACTACTCGTAGAAGATGTAAGTACTAGAAGGAACTGTAAGTGGAATTGCATGCTTGGGCCTAAAAATATCTGAAAGGTGTAAGATCCATATAATTCAGATGATCCAGGCGTACACACTCAGATCAAGAGATAGAATCTTTCTACGAAGGAAACTGTGAAAAAAGGTGGGATTATTTTCATAAAGTCAAATTTGCTAACTTCAGTACCAAAGTTGGAACGTACGAAGAAGGTGATTAAGTTGTTGGTAAATATGGAACACACGAAAGAAATGATAGAGGTAACAGTTTGGTACAGTTTGCACAGTGCATGAACTATACGTTTTCCATGTATCACGCAAGTCACAAATGGACATGAAAAGATCTGAACTTTGAAGTGAAAAATGAGATACACTTCACAGTCACCAACAGATCTCAAGACGTCGCAGATGTCACTGTGTTAAAAAGGTTCAAGTAAAGCAGTCATAGTCGATTAGTAAGGGCAAGATATGAAAACAATACACACTATTAGAGATTAAAGCTAATTAAAGGAAAAGGAAAAATTTTAAATGTCAAAATCTTGAAGAACGGGAACAGACATTTCAAGAAAATGTTAAGAGAAGCAGAAGATCTAGCAAAGAAACTAATCACTGCAGCTCGAAACCAAGCCAAGGAACTGACTAATAAAACAATAGGTTTCACGGACAAGAGAAGAAAAATGAAAGTTGTTACAGATATAGATCAGATAGACTATGCTGACCTGTGCAAAGCTCTGAGAAAGAGTATGAAAGAAGACCCCAGGAAATATAAAGAAGATACGCTAAAAGCTAATCTTGAGAATAAATCTAGTTTTAAGAATTATTAGATGAGTACTTCACTTAACTAATGACGTGGTATTCAAGAGAATTGGGGAGAAAGAAAAATTCTAGTGTATATTGACTAAAAGAAAGACGCAGAGGAAGAGCAAGAGACGAATACAGTAAGCAGATTCAAATGGGTGAGGATTGCACTTTTCGCAATAAGATCAAAAGGTTGGTTGTTTGGGATAAGGAGATCAAACTACCTAGGTCATCAATGCTTCGGTGGGGAGGAGAAGGAGTGGGGATAGGAAAGAAGGGTAAGTGAAAGGAAATGCAGTCCAGGGAGTAAAGATGGCAGGGAGACTGCATTAGCTCAGGGCCCCATGTTCGCAACGCATGAAATCACGGAAGAACCGTGAGCCCCTATGGTATGGGAAGATCAAGAGGATTGCTCAGGTTAACTAGGGTGGAGAGCTGCATCAAACCAGTCTCTGGACTACAGACCACAACAAAATTTCCTCATTTAAGCATAGATGTGTTTTTTCAAGAACTTGGTGCAATTTCACAGTCAGTATATTGATGAGTACTAAGTGAACAATGGGTTTGAATTGAAAATGTTCTAAGTCAAAATTTTAAAAATTCTGAATTTGTGAAACACTCATTATGTATTTCACAGGCTGTATAAAATACTGCTATATCAAATAAATATGTAGCTTCTTTGTGTTATTAAATAGACCTATTTGGTTTATTAAAAAAGGGACTGTGTACCGTTCCTTAATTGAATATGTTAAACGTATATCTGTACTGCACCCGACTATAGCCGCAAATAAATGCTTCTGTTAGCCACTGCATGAGCTGAATTAATAGTCACATGAATGTAGTCATCAGAATAGGGTGGCACATGTATAATTTACGAGTAAAATGATGAGATACGAGGATCACACCAAAAGAATTGCACACTATTTCTTTTTTAAATACAGTTTTTATTCTACATGTTTGAAAGTTTTACAGTGTGTAGATACATCATTTCTCCACATAATCCACATCTCTCTCAACAGCCTTACGCCAGTAACGGGCCTGCCGCTGTGAGGGGCAATCCTCAATATTTCCACGCCCGCTTTCATCATAAAATCTACTTGCCCACTAACTAAATGTACTGCGATCGACATCAGCATCTCCATACACCCGTTTCAATCTCTTGTAGATGCTTCCCACCGCCTCGTTTTCTCTGCACAGGCAGTCAATGACAGCCATCTTGAATACATGCTGTAACGGCGCCACTCATGGCAATAGGTTGAACTAAGTTTGAAAACAAGCGGGAAGGATGTCTCTACCCACTGTAAAACTTCAAAACATGCAGAATGGAAATTGTATTTTTTTTTAATTGTGTGCATATGTCTTGGAGTGGCTTTCGTATATAATGATTTGGGACGACTACTTCGGAAAACGAATTTTCCCCGACTTGAAAATCAAGGTCGCAACATTCACTTAAGCACGAAAACATGAGCACGAAACGGTTGTCAAGTCGCCAGTGTTTCACTTTCTGGGGAAAAAAGTTGAAACGTTTCTAGGGCTAAGAAACGAAACTGCTGAGGTCATTGAACCCTAGACTAAGAAACTAACTTTTTCCAACAACAATACACACACCCATGCGCGAGGGAGGAGTAGAACCTCCGAAGGGGAGCAGCTGAGCAATCTGTGTCATGGCAGAGATTCCCCCACGCCTTTAACTCTCGGAGCAACGAGCTACCCTCCCTCGGGCGGCTGAATTGCTACGTTCCTGTCATCTGCCGTAGCACCCCTGAAAGAAAGCGAGAGGATGAGGCCGCCGCTTGCTGTGCTCCTGCCCCTTCCGCTGCCGCGCCCCTCGCCCTCACCCCCTGCCGCTGTCGCGCCCCTCGCCCTCACCCCCTGCCGCTGTCGCGCCCCACGCTCTCACCCCCTGCCGCTGTCGCGCCCCTCGCCCTCAGCCCCTGCCGCTGTCGCGCCCCTCGCCCTCAGCCCCTGCCGCTGACGCGCCCCTCGCCCTCACCCCCTGCCGCTGTCGCGCCCCTCGCCCTCACCCCCTGCCGCTGTCGCGCCCCACGCTCTCACCCCCTGCCGCTGTCGCGCCCCTCGCCCTCAGCCCCTGCCGCTGTCGCGCCCCTCGCCCTCAGCCCCTGCCGCTGACGCGCCCCTCGCCCTCACCCCCTGCCGCTGTCGCACCCCTCGCCCTCACCCCCTGCCGTTGTCGCGCCCCTCGCTCCCACCCCCCTGCCGCTGTCGGGCCTTCGCCCTCACCCCCTGCCGCTGTTGTGCCCCTCGCTCTCACCCCCTGCCGCTGTTGCGCCGCTTGCTCTCACCCCCTACCGCTGTCGCGCCCCTCGCCCTCACTCCCTGCTGCTGTCGCGCCCCTCGCTCTCAGCCCCTGACGCTGTTGTGCCCCTCGCCCTCACCCCCTGCCGCTGTCTCCCCCTTCCCTCTCACCCCCTGCCGCTGTCTCCCCCTTCCCTCTCACCCCCTGCCGCTGTCGTGCCCCTCGCTCTCACCCCTTGCCGCTATCACACCCCTCGCCCTCACCCCTGCCGCTGTCGCGCACCTCTCTCTCACCCCTGCCGCTGTTGCGCCCCTCGCTCTCAGCCCCAGCCACTGTCGCACCCCTCGCCCTCACCCCCTGCCACTCTCGCGCCCCTCGCTCTCACCCCCTGCTGCTGTCACACCCCTTGCTCTCACCCCCTGCCGCTGTCGTGCCCCTCGCCATCACCCCCTGCCGCTGTCGCGCCCCTTGCCATCACCCCCTAGAGCTGTCGCGCCCATCGCTCTCATCCCCTGCCGCTGTCACGCCCCTCGCCCTAAACCTGCCGCAGTTGCGCCACTTGCTCTCACCCCCTGCGCTGTCGCGACCCTCGCCCTCACCCCTGCCACAGTTGCGCCCCTCGCTCTCACCCTCTATCGCTGTTGCGCCCCCGGACCTCACCCCCTGCCGCTGTCGCGCCCCTCACCATCACCCACTGCCGCTGTCGCACCACTCGCCCTCACCCCCTGCCGCTGTCTCCCCCTTCCCTCTCACCCCCTGCCGCTGTCGCGCCCCTCGCTCTCACCCCTGCCGCTATCACACCCCTCGCCCTCACCCCTGCTGCTGTCGCGCCCGCGCTCTCACCCCCTGCCGCTGTTGCGCCCCTCGCTCTCACCACCTGCCGCTGTCGCGCCCCTCGCCCTCACCCCCTGCCGCTGTCGCGCCCCTCGCTCTCACCCCCAGCCGCTGTCGCGCCCCTCACCCTCACCCCCTGCCGCTCTCGCGCCCCTCGCTCTCACTCCCTGCTGCTGTCACACCCTTTGCCATCACCCCAGCCACTGTCGCGCCCCTTGCTCTCACACCCTGCCGCAGTCGCGCCCCTCGCCCTCACCCCTGCCACTGTCACGCCACTAGCTCTCACCCTCTGCCGCTGTCTCGCACCTCGCTCTCACCCCCTGCCGCTGTCACGCCCCTCGCCATCACCCCATGCCGCTGTCGCGGTCATCGCCCTCACCCCCTAGAGCAGTCACGCCCCTCGCTCTCATCCCCTGCCGCTGTCACGCCCTTGCCCTCAACCTGCCGCAGTCGCCCCACTTGCTCTCACCCCCTGCCACTGTCGCGACCCTCGCCCTCACCCCTGCCACTGTCGCGCGCCTCGCCCCCACCCTCTACCGCTGTCGCGCCCCCGGCCCTCACCCCCTGCCGGTGTCGCGCCCCTCACCATCACCCCCTGCCACTGTCACGCCCCTCACCCTCACTCCCTGCCGCAGTCGCGCCCCTCGCCCTCACCCTCTGCCGCTGTCACGCCCCTCGCCCTCACCTCTGCCGCTGTCGCGCACCTCACTCTCACCCCGTGCCGCTGTTGCGACCCTCGCCCCCACCACCTGCCGCTGTCATGACCCTTGCTCTAACCCCCTACTGCTGTCGGGCCTTCGCCCTCACACCCTGCCGCAGACACGCCCCTCACTCTCACCCCCTGCCACTGTCCGGACTTCGCGCTCACCCCCTGCTGCTGTTGCGCCCCTATTTCTCACCCCCTGCCACTGTTGCGCCCCTCGCTCTCACCCCCTGCCGCAATCGTGCCCCTCGCCCTCACCCCCTGCCGCTGTCGCGCCCCTTGCACTCATCCCCTGCCGCTGACGCGCCCCTCGCCCTCACCCCCTGCCGCTGTCGTGCCCCTCGCCCTCACCCCCTGCATCTGTTGCGCCCCTCGTTCTCACCCCCTGCCGCTGTCACACCCCAGCCCTCACCCCTGCTGCTGTCACGCCCCTCTCTCTCATCCCCTGCCAGTGTTGCACCCCTCGCTCTCACCCCCTGCCGCTGTCGCGCCCCTCGCCCTCACCCCCTGCCACTGTCGCGCCCCTCGCTCTCACCCTCTGCCGCTCTCGCACATTGCTCTCACCCCCTGCCGCTGTCGCGCCCCTCGCCATCACCCCCTGCCGCTGTTGCGGTCCTCGCCCTCACCCCCTAGAGCTGTCGCGCCCCTCGCTCTCATCCCCTGCTGCTGTCACGCCCCTTGCCCTCAACCTGCCGCAGTCGCGCCACTTGCTCTCACCCCCTGCCACAGTCGCGACCCTCGCCCTCACCCCTGCCACTGTCGCGCCCCTCGCTCCCACCCTCTACCGCTGTCGCGCCCCCGGCCCTCACCCCCTGCCGCTGTCTCGTACCTCGCTCTCTCCCCCTGCCACTGTCACGCCCCTTGCCAACACCCCCTGCTGCTGTCGCACCCCTCGCCCTCACCCCCTAGAGCTGTTGTGCCCCTCGCTCTCACCCCCTGCCCCTGTCGCGCCCCTCACCATCACCCCCTGCTGCTGTCGCACCCCTTGCCCTCACCCCCTGCCGCTGTTGTGCCCCTCGCTCTCACCCCCTGTTGCTGTCGCGCCCCTCGCTCTCACCCGCTGCCGCTTTCGTGCCCCTCGCTCTCACCCCCTGCCGCTGTCGTGCCCATCGCCCTCACCCCCTTCCGCTGTCGCGCCCATCGCCCTCACCCCCTGCCACTGTCGGGTCTTCGCCCTCACCCCCTGCTGCTGTCGCGCCCCTCGCCCTCACCCCCTGCCACTATCGTGCCCCTCACTCTCAGCCCCTGCCGCTGTCGTGCCCCTCGCCCTCACCCCCTGCCGCTGTCGCCCTTTTCGCTCTCACCCCCTGCCGCTGCCGCGCCCCACGCCCTCACCCCATGCTGCTGTCGTGCCCCTCGCCCTCACCCGCTGCCTCTGGCGCGCCCCTTGCTCTCACCCCCTGCCGCTGTCACTCCCCTCAACCTCACCCCTGCTGCTGTCGCGCCCCTCGCTCTCACCCCCTGCTGCTGTCGCGCCCCCCGCCCTCACCCCTTCCACTGTCGTACCCCCAGAGAGCCCGCACAGGCAGGGAGCGGCCTCGTCGTCGTCAGACTGCTCGCAGAACGCGGCCCGGCCAGGAACGCAGCCTGCCGACCACTACAGCCAGCCACCAGTTGGACCTACCGGAGCAGACCGCATCTGGTTGCTCAATGCACACAAGGGACAGGACACTCCCCATCGCACCCACCAACCTCCCTCAGATTTAGTTATAAGTTGGTGCTGTGGATAGGCCATGAAAAACTGAACACAGATCAATCGAGAAAACTGGAAGAAATAAGCAAAATATAAAAACTGAACAGGCCATGTGAATGATAGGCAATGTCCAGCTCATAATAAGCATAGGAGAGCTGTGGTTTGGTGGTAATCTGAGGAATTGTTGAGCGAGAGGTCTTTGGTTCAAACCGTCTCTTGAACGAAAATTTGTAGTTTTTTTATTTCCCCAAAATTATGATCATTCGGGCTGTTCATTGACGTCTCTGTTCACTGTAATCAGTTTAGTGTCTGTGTTTTGCGACCGCATCGCAAAACCGCGCAATTAGCAGACGAAAGGAAGTGCTTCTCCAATGGGAACTTAAAACAATTGATTTATCCACAGGAAAACCCTTTTGTTGTTTTCTATACGATACTGGTGACGGTATGTGCGTCATATGACAGGAATCTTTTGTCGACCCACCGAACTTGTACACTTGGTGACTGGATAAAGAGATTCTACCTTGCCCGATTTAGGTTTTCTTGTATGTGTGATAATAACTCCCAAAAAAGTTATGAAAACAGAAGAGTTTGCCATATAAACTGCAACAAATGAATGCAATCACCTTGCGATCAAATGTTTTAGGTTTTCATTAGAGAGGCACTTCTTTTCGTCTGCTAATCGCACGGTTTATGCGGTGCGGTCGCAAAACACACACTCTAAACTGATTACACTGACGTCAATGAACGGACGGGTCGATCATAATTCTGGGAAAATAAAAAATAAAAAATACAATTTTCGTGCAAGGGGACGCTCGAACTAAGAACCACTAGCGCCAAAGCTCTTCACGCTATCCACATTTTTTCTCTTCAATACTGAATTTATCATTGTCAATCAAATCTTGAAAGTGATTCATCTATACTATCTTCTACGCTAATTGGTGTTTTGTCTTTATCTTGATGCTTCTTCAGTTGCTGCAGTACTGTAACTCAGGTGCAAGTTCTTCTATTAAATCTTCATAGTGTTATACACATTCCTTCGTCAAAATTTCGACTTCCTTTTGGAGGACTACAAGGGAACCTTAATAGCAGTTTTTATGTAATTAATATAACTGGAAAACAAATAAAATGTAAACAAAAAAAGGTGACCTCATTCACCAAATAACTCGTCATCTACAGGACCACAGCTATCCTATGCTCACAACTTTCTCGACGTTGCTTATCTTTCACATGGACAGGTCAGTTTTTATATTTTGCTTTTTTTTTCATAGTTCCAGAAAACTTCTTCCAGTTTTTTCGATTGATCTGTGTCCAGTGTTTCAAGGCCTATCCACTGCGACAACTTACAACTAAATCTGACAGGGGTGCGATGGGGAGGTTCCCTTTTCAGTGCGATCCTGACATAGTATGTTTGCAAGAGGTAAAGGAGATTCCTTTAGATTGCATCACTGGCTACAATGTCATAATGAACCCCGGACTGGGCAATGTCCTTGGTACAGCCATATTGACTAAAGAAGGGATACGATCTGTAAATGTCGAGAAACTGCCGAACAGCCGCGATATAGCTTTCACTGTGAACAGTACTCGATTTATTAACGTTTACGCTCACTCTGGAACAGGAAATAAATGTCTAAGAGCACAATTTTTCAAGGAAGACATAGTTCCTCTCTTTTTACCACGATCCGCAAAGACAATTTTTGCGGGTGATTTTAACTGCGTCCTTAGTCCGAGGGACCAAACGCCCAATTTTAATAAATCAGTGGAGTTAGAGAAGATCATAAGAGAATTAAAGTTCATTGATACGTGGGAGGCAAAACACGGTGATAGACCCGGTCACTCTGCCAGCCAGATTGATAGAATTTACGTAACATCTAATCTGCGAGACCACATTTTACAATCCGAGAGTTGGCCTACCATATTCTCTGACCACGTAGCGTACATATGCACTATAAACCTTGCGAAACAAGGGACCTACAGAGGGAAAGCATCATGCAAACTAAACGTTGCTCATCTTTCCGATCCAGTATGCCGCGCAGCCTTCTGTATTACGTGGGCAGAACGTGAGAGGAAGTTTTCAAGATACAACTCCGCTGTTATTTGGTGGATGAAATGTGCCAAGCCGGCGATAATAAAACCTTAAAAACTTACTCTGGCGAAAAATGTGCATGGCAGAAGAAGACTGTAGAATTTTATTTTCAATGTTTGCGAGAATTATATAACGACGACGCAACTGTAATTAAAAATTACAGTTAGATAAAACAAATTATTAACGCTCAAGCGACAACAACTTGAAGGATGCAAAGTTCGAACGCGGCTGCAAAATACAATACAAGAAGAAACGACGTCTATGTTTCATGTCATACAGGAAATCAAGCGGACAAACCGAAAAATTTTGACAGAATTGAAAACTCTTGACGGACAATTATTGACCGGACAAGCGGAAATAAGGGAAGAGGTGCACAAACATTTTACAGCACTATTAGCAGAGAAACCAACAGACGTATTAGCGCAGGAAACCGTCACGTCGAATTTATCGGGCAGACTGAGTCCTGAGGACGCGGAAGAACTCGCCGCAGAGATAACGGAAGATGTCATACACGCTATTCAAAGAAGCCCGAAAAACAAGGCCCCAGGCCCTGATGGCCTACCTGCAGAACTATATAAAATTTTCCGACAGCAATTAGCCAGTAAGATGACATTAGTATGCAATGAACTAATGAATATCAACAAAATCCCGACAGAGTTTTGTGAAGGCACCGTGGTCTTAGTCCCCAAAACTTCAGGAGGGAAGACCATCGAGAATTTTAGACCCATAACACTATTAAATAGTGATTATAAAATTTTTGCAAGAGTAATAATGCAAAAATTAAATTTAGTCATCACATCCATAACAGGAGCCTATCAAACAAGTGTGGGGAAAAACAGAACTATATACCATACATTAAGCGACTACCGCGATATTATCGCAACCGCAGATGCCTGTGATATCAAGTGTGCTATCGTGTCATTCGACTTTGCGAAAGCTTTTGATGCGGTCAACCATTCATATCTTTTTAAAACATTAACACAAGCCCGCTTCCCACAAAAACTTGTAACCACTATTAAAATCCTACTGACTAGCGGTACGTCCAAAATCAGTATCAACGGACAACTCAGCAGGCCGATCGCTATAAAGAGCTCGGTCCGACAGGGATGCCCCATGTCTATGGCACTTTTTGCATTAGCGCTTGAACCTCTCCTGTTCACGCTCACACAAGCACTCCGAGGTTTGCAGCTACGTGGTCAGAAAATAGTCTGCCACGCGCCGCGGATGACGTCAGTTGTACAGTGACAGACGAAAGCGAGCTAGCACCCGCACTTCGCATTGGATCTCAATATGCAGCGGCGTCAGGAGCCAAACTAAACCTGTAAAAGTCAGGAATCTTAAACATCGGGCGAGGGATAGAATTTACAACCGAACACATAAAAATTGTGGACAAACTCAAAACCCTCGGAATCGATTTCACGCACAATATCAACAACAGTGCCGCCCTCAACTACAGGAGCCTGCTGGAAAAAATTAGAGCTAGCACACAGCAATATGTTTTGCGAAACATAAATGCAATACAAAAAGTACATCTAGCAAACACATATATCACCTCGAAAGTCAACTTTGTTGCTCAGCTGCTACCGCTCCCTCGCACAATAGCGCAACGAATGCTAGCAGCGCTCGGCCACTTTGTAAGCAGAGGACAGATATTTAAAGTAAAATATGATACACTTACATTAGCAATGGGAAAGGGAGGCTTTAACTTGACAGATATCTATGTCAAGGCCCAAGCTTTGTATCTCAGCAAAACATATAAACTGTGGCAAAGATCACCCAACGCACTTGTGAGTCGCTTACTACAAGAAATAGCTCCGGACACCTATGGATGTACGCCACATTCCGACTGCATTCAATCATCTGAAGCATTTCCTTCTTGAGTATAGCTACATTAAACGCCGTATTGCCGAGAAAGATCTGTACAAAGTTAAAGCAGTATACAACATGATAATGGAAAACAAACAGAGAAATAGAATAGAGAACATATATAAAGAATATAACTGGAACAAAATTTGTGAAAACGCACAGGACTCGCAATTACCAACGAGCGTGAGGTCCACATTGTACTTAGCAGTTAATAGAAAACTTCCGACCAATTCCAAGTTGTACGACATTCACCTGGCAGCATCGCCAAATTGCATAAGTTGCAAGTTCATAGACACGGATGAACATAAATTTACATGTCACTTTGTACAGGAGCTGTGGCTCCTCTGCAGAACAAAACTTGCAAGTATGCTGCGAACGTCTCCCAACACGATCACACCGGCTCGCTTACTCAATCCAGACGAAGTGCCTTACCCTCCCACCAAAAGGAGAGCAGTCAACTGGTTAAAAGGACACACGGTCCATTACCTATTGACAAACAGAGAAAAGAAGAAAGAAGATTACTGGATTTATTTACAAACGGAACATCAGAAACTGAAACGCCAGAAAAATTATAAAAACAACTATGCGAATTTTTTGACTAGAACGTTGCAGTAGATAAAGAATTAGAAGACTTATTTATTTGCTATGTTTTTTGCGAAATCGCATCCTTGCTTTTCGTTTACTACGAGTTATTCTATTTTACCAATCTTCCCTAAGGAATTGTTATTTAGTTTCATAAACCGCCGATTTCAAGAACCAATATTTATACGGCCAATGAAGGCATACTTTTATTTGCTGTGAAGAAGAAGTGTGTTTTCTTTTCACTACAAGTTCACATCACGTAGTAGATTCGTTTTAAGTTATATGTGTTTATTCTTATATCTTAACTAAAAGACATAACATTTGCACAGCAGCATAACTCAAATGTCACGAGACAACAGATTACTATTTTCTAAGCAAAAGTTAAAATTTACGCCAAAGAGGCACTTCTCATTTAATTATGGTTGAGGACGCCGTGTAAGTTCCTTTAAATTTATTGAAGACACTGTCCTATTCCGCTTGGAAAAAAAACATTCAGTTACAAGGCGGTTGAAGCCGACGTCGAAGAAGGCGAAATTGGCGAGCGCAAGGACGGACTGAAAGGTGGAAGGAGGCAAAAAAAAAAAAAAAAAAAAAAAAAAAAAAAAAAAAAAAAAAAAAAAAAAAAAACGGCACTGAGGCGCTCCAGTCACGGTCTGCACGGCTACTACGGTCGGGGTTTCGAATTCCCCCCTCGGTGAATTGCGGAGTATGTATGTAGATGTAGATTAGCTAGTTCATAAGTAGTTTGTAAGTTTAGGGACTGATGACCCCGTAGTTAAGCCCCATAAGCTGTACAAACATTCTAACATTTGAATAGCGACGTTCCTTATTATGTATCTAAAAGAAAATGATGCTATTTCACATTTTTCTGTCTGATATCCATCGCTGAAATTACACTCTTACCCATTTTCGATTACACATCATGTATTTCAAGTGGGTTACTGTCGATCTTAAAGCATTTTCCTCCACTGCATAAGGAAAAATGATCATTCTGTGCATACGTAGGAACAGTGAACTATAGGAAATTTGAAAAATGTCAATACTTCCGCTACGGAAACAGCAGAAACTCACTAAGAATAGTTTACTGAATATGCACGAGTCAGTAATCCCTCCCTCCCTTTTTTCCCACTTTGCATAATGTAACCGTTTTTCAGGATTGCTTATAGCAAACAATATACACCCAAGGGCGAGGTGCCAGTCGCACATGCGTTGAGTCAGGGCTCTGTAGTCGTGTTGAAACATAGTTTGTAGCAAGACGTGTTAAGAACATAACTCATTACGTAATAAAGAGGCAGAAATAATTGTTAAAAATTGTTTCCGCTAACCGCATTCGGTCTCAGGACCTTCAGATTACGAACTCAGTACGCGCCACGTACATCCCTCCAGGATTACACATACGGCTGTTATCAAGTCTTTTCTAGCACGGGGGCAGCGTCAGCGTCAGCAGAAACATTTGCTGCACACACAGAGGAACAGGCGGCTGGTTCCCATGAGTCGCTCGCGCGGCTCCCGTCTCCTCGGTTGACGTTGACGTTGACGTTGACGTTGACGTCCACTCTTCATTCCTTGGACGCCGTGGAGTGCCGACCTCGGTGAGGCACCGCACTGCGGAGCGCGCCGTCGTTCTACAGTCAACAGCGAAACGATCAGGCATTTACCTTGCTACCGTTAATGATTATGAAATGCGTATTAGGAGGTACGTCCAGAAAGTAAGTTCCGTTTGGTTATATAAATCAGACGTGTACAGATACAGAAAAAATATTTATTGTACAAAAATCTAAAACTATTAAACTATTTTTCTACATAGCTGCCGAAATTTTGTAGGCACTTGTCATAGCGTGGCACAAGTTTCTGTATGCCTTCTTCATAGAAGGTTGCCGCCTCTGTATTCAGCCATGTGGTAGCTTGTTCTTTCAGGTCGTCGTGATCGTTGAAATGTTGACCACCAAGGACAGATTTTTAGGTGTAAGAAAAGGTGAAACTGGATAGCAACTAGGCCCGGGCTGTACGGATGATGATCATACACGTCCCAGTGAAAATTCCGTAACAGTTGCTTCGTCACATTCGCCACATGGGGTTGCGCACTATCGTGGAAACAAACAACGCCTTTTGATGGAAATCTTCTTCTTAAACCTAAAATTTGTCCTGTCAACACTTCAACGATGACGAACTGAAAAAACGTGCAACCACATGGCTGAATACACAGGCGGCAACCTTCTATGAAGAAGGCATACAGAGACTTGTGCCGCGCTATGACAAGTTCCTACAAAATTTCGGCAGCTATGTAGAAAAATAGTTTATCAGTTGTACATTTTTGTACAATAAATATTTTTTCTGTATCTGTACACGTTTGTTTTATATAACCAAACGGAACTTACTTTCTGGACGTACCTCCCATTAGTTAAGCTCAATAAATGGCTTCAAATCAACTTTTAATCTTGAAAATAGACCCAAGCTTCTAAGATTACCACCACAGACCATCAAACGGCACGTTAATTGGCGTAAGTAGTAGCGTCGGAAGTCGTGGAAAGTTGAACACTGCCTCCCGTAGTACAAACTGTAAGTAACCGTACGGTGGAATCGCCGTCAGACGCATCTAAGACCCTCAGGAACGCACAGTGTAGCAACTCACACATACACGAAACACACCAAGTTCGTAAAGCATGGCGTCAAGCGGTCCAAACCAGTCAATATCGCTGTAAGTCGTGGTCACTCTGCCCCTCCACAGGCTCTCTACCCAACCAAAAAAATGTTCAAATGTTTGTTAAGCTTATGGGACTTAACCACGGGGTCATCAGTCCCTAAACTTACAAACTACTTATCAGCTACCTTATACTAAAGACGGCACAAATATCCATGCCCGAGGGGGGATTCGAACCCCCGACCGTTGTGGCCGTGCAGACCGTGACTGAAGCGCCTCAGTCCCCTCGGCCACCGCGGCCGGCTCTACTCAACCCCCGCCTGTGTTATATACAGGGTGTTTCACTGAAGAAACGGAGAAACTGTTTTAGCCGTGTTATGCAAACCCAGAGAAACGGAATTCCGCTTTGTACGCAGCGCCAGCACAGGGCAACGGGTCCGATCGGTTTCTCCTGCAACGGTGGCAGGTGAGTTTGAAAGTAGTGCTGTAGTCGGCGCACGAGAGGCGGCATCTGCATCTCCGACGTAGCTATGAGGTCCATATTTACCCTTACGACCATTTCTCGAGTGCATCGCGAATATCGGGAATCCGGTAGATATCAAATCTCCGACATCTCTCCGGCTGGCAAAAGATCCTGCAAGGAAGGGAGCGACGATGGCTGAAGAAAGCCGTCCACCGCGGCAGCAGCGCGGCCCGCCTGCGACGTGCTGGGCATTTCAGTGCTGACCCATCCACAGGTGTCAGCGTGCGAACCATTCGTCGAAACATTATCGATACGGCCTTTCGGAGGCGAAGGACCACTCGCATATCCTTGCCGACTGCACGACACAGAGCTTACTGCGCGCCCGCACTGGACTGTCGATGACTGCGAGCGTGTTGCCCGGTCTCACCTGAGTCGTTTCCAGTCGTGTCGAGCGGACGGACGTGTACAGCTATGGAGGCAGCCTCTCGAATCGACGGACCCTGCATGTCAGCGGGGCAGGTTCTGGGGTGCTGTGGGAGTGTGGGAGTGTGGGACCCCTGACACATCTAGATACGACTCTGACAGGTGACACGCATCCTGATTGACTATCTGCTACCATTCGTGTCATCTGAGCATTCTGACAGACTTAACCCTCCACCCTCGTAGTCGCCTTCACAGGCCAGCAAAACATATTGTCGATCCGCACGATTAACCAAGGTAGTGCAGCGGCCTGCCTCTGCGTTTACTCGCATACCTTTGGGAAACTCACACGGTGCCGACCCTGAGGCTGCCGCCGATTTCCACGGGGCTCTCAGGGAACCCCTTCGGCCTCACAGGCCGTTTGCGTCTGATTGCGTCATAAATTTGAAGATGACACTTTACAAGATATATTTTATTTTAATTTTTCGTTTCCATCAAACTAAGACTGTCCTTTGGAAAAAGGGTGCTCTGACAAACGTGGCCTTTCAGGCTGAGTGCGCCTGATCGAGTTCTAGTTTCAGTTTTCCTATCTTTCCCTACGTCATCACATCCATATTTGCTGCTGAAATGTCCAGAAAAAGTATACGATATCTCTCAGGCTATAATATCGCGGAAATAATGCACCACATCGAGGTCCAAGCTGCTGAAGATCCAGTAACTGAACAGGTAGATGAAGGAATAGAGCGGGATGATCGAGAGGATGACATACGTGAGGAGTTTTATTTTGGAAAGAATAAGACGACCAAGTGGGCTATGAACACACTTTCTGCTATAGGAAGTGTAAAGAGTCACAACAACAGTACACAACATGTAGGTGTAAAAGCTACAGCTACAAATGGCACCACCCAACTGTCATCAACTTTTAATAGGACAGTTCACACGGCGAAGTGGGAATGCACGTGGATTGTCGATTCAGCTGGAAACTCGACTGAATAATTTTTTACCCCCCGAGGAACGTTAAAAAATCCCCCACATGTCCTCCCAAATGGCGAAACTGTCTACCATACACGGTTGAAACAAGATTTAGGAGGATGAATAATTATAATTGTTCCGTTTGTCATCAATAAATGTGCTTGAACCACGTAGAAGTTCCGTGTCAAACATGTATTTCATCTGTTGAATTGGGAGCCAGAGTATCGGTTTTTGACTACAGATGTGGCGAGAAAAGATGATTCCATGTCAGAATAGACTGCCTAATGTCTTTTAAAACTTACGGATGTCTGTTCCACCAAATTTTAATACACTTTCTGGGAAATTGGAAATTTTGGTTACTTTAGTTTACGGTGTATTCTGTTTAATAAACCCATTACTGTGCTTTCAGTTTGCAATAATTCCTTCCTTTGAACCCCTTGAGGACTGGCGAACACGCGTTTTGATCGTGAATTAATATGACGGAGCTAGTCCACAAAATATGTGGCTGGTCTCCAGGCTTCACCTGGAGGTGCGCCCAACGGAGGGTTAAGCGATGGCAGCAGAACACTGCGGCGCCGCACGCCAGGGGCACTCTGCTGAGCGTAAACACCTCCGCTGCCGCTGCCGCTGCCGCTGCCGCTGCCCCAGACGCAGGCGCAGACGCCGCTCAGCCGGTCCTCTCCAGAAGAGACCTCAGCCCCGCCTAAATATAACGGGTGTACGGGCCGTGCTTTCAGTGCCTCCTCCTCCGGCACTAATTCTGACACCAGCCGAGTCCACGCCGCGTCGCAGTGCGCCATTCTGGATGCTCGCGGGAGCCCTGCACAGTGGTAGGTTGCCACACTTGCTTCTGGTACCGAACACAGCATACATTGCAGTAGTAACTGGGTACTTGAGCGCACTTGCCGATTATTTAAAGACATATTCCATTTTCTTATAAACAGCTAGCCACTTACCAAGATTTTTTTATAAACGCATGCAAACCAACACAAGGACTAAAAAGAAATTTTCAAAGTTCTGTGCTGTGAGTCATATGTCAAATTCTTTTCACCATTGATTACTATATACATAATTTTAACTTTCGGAATTTTTTTATTAAAAGTTGCACACAGCTTCAGTGTAGTTTTCTGTGTAGCTAACACATTCATTCTTCTAGACATGATACTTCACCAGAAGATGACGAGCACGAAGCTCATAGAAACATTGTGACAAGACGACGCCATCACTCGGCTGATTACCCGAGAAGACTTCATTAATATTGTTAACATAGACAGGATTATTTTCAATAAAGAAGAATGGACTCCACCATTCAATTGTGTAGTTCTCTTAAAACGTAGGAATGCATCATAAGCTTTTAGATCCTCCGCCGCTACTTAATTATTTTCTGCAACTTCGAAAAGCTACACAACAAACTTCAGATCATTAATATAATTATTTTTAGTTCTCTTCATTCCTTTATAATTTAGTTTAATGCCACCATCTTAAAACAAATTGTATGTCCCAATTATCTACTTTTTTTAAATTTAATCCTTCTGGCAAAATAATTTTAAAATTAATATCGAGCTCAGGAAAAATTTTATCTCCGTATGTAATTTTTAAAAATTCGCAACCAGTAATGTAATGCAACTCATTTACCTCAAGCTCACTAATCTTTTTAAACAAATTATAATTGCTTAGATAATTGAGCTTCCTCAGTACAGCTTCCATTTATAGAGAATAAATTTTAATAAGTTTGTAAAAATTTAATCTTATAAATATGACCAATGTGTGAGATGCGTTTAAATTTGACATTCTTCTCGATAAACCACCAGACAGAAAAGTTGAATGTAATATCTGCTTTGAGTATTTTAATCCATCATTAATTATAGAAAATTTGAGAAAGTGGGAACATCGTGTAAAACTAACTGACATAGAAATGTGGGAAGAAATAGAAAAGTCATACACACACTTTTTTATGACTGTAAAACAAATAGAGGAGCATAATTGTACCTATACGTGACTTACCAAAAGAATTACAAAATTACATTGAAGCTTATTCATGATTTTTGAAATTGTATCATTGTAAAACCAGGAAGTTAGAACCCTAGGAATACTACAGTAGGAAAATATTCTATTTATATAAAAATCAATAACCATAAGGCACTGTATCATAGTTATCTAGAACAACTCTTTTGTCATACTTTTGTCATTCTTTATTAACCAGTTTTTTGGCTAGATTTTTAGTATCAATATCTCTACTTCCAGCCCCATGAACCACAGACATTGCCGTGGTGGGGTGGCTTGCATGCCTCAATGATACAGATAGCCGAACCGTAGGTACGACCAAACCGGAGGGGTATCTTTGGAGAGGTCAAACATACGTGTGGTTCCTCAAGAGGGCAGCAGCCTTATCAGTAGTTACAGGGGTAACATTCTGGATGATTGACTGAGCTGGCCTTGTAACATTAGCTAACGTGGCTTTGCCATGCAGTTACTGCGAACGGCTCAAAGCAAGGGGAAACTAAAGTCGTTACTTTCGCTGAGGACATGCAGCTCTACTGTATGAATATCTGAGGATGGCGTCTTCTTGGATAAAATATTCCGGAGGTAAAATAGTCCCCCATTCGGACCTCCAGGCGGGTTACTACTCAGGAGGATGTTGTCATCAGGAAAGACAATACTGGCATTCTACGGGTCAGAGCGTGGGATGTTCTAACCCTTAATCGCTTAGGCAAGTTAGAAAATTTGAAAAGAGAAATGGATAGTTTACAGTTAGATATGGTAGGGATTAGTGACGTTCGGTGGTAGGATGAACAGGATTTCTGGTCAGGTGTGTACAGGGTTATCAATACAAAACCAGTTGGTGGTAAGGCAGGAGGAGGTCTGATAATGCATAAGAAAATAGGAATGTGGGTAAGTTACCATGAACAGCATAGTGAACGCATTATCGTAGCAAAGATAGACACAAAGCCAACACCGATTACAGTGGTGTAAGTTTATATGCCAACTAGCATGGCTGATGATGAGGATATCGAAGAAATGTATGAGGAGATGAAGGAAATAATTCGGAAAATAAAGGGAGACGAAAACTTAATTATGATGGAGACTGGAACTCGGTAGTAGGAAAGGGGAGAGATGGAAATGTAGTATGTGAATATGGGCTGGGAAGAAGGAATGATAGAGGAAAACGCTTGGTGGAATTTTGCGCAGAGCATAATATAATGATCACCAACACTTGGTTCAAACATCATGAAAGAAGGCTGTATACGGGAAGAGCCCAGGAGACACTGGAAGGTACCAGATTGACTTTATAACTGTAAGGAATAGATTTAGAATCTAGGTTTTAAACTGTAAGGCATATCCAGGGGCAGATATAGACTCTAACCATAACTTGTTGGTTATGAACTGCAGATTAAAACTGAAGAGACTGCAGAGAGGTAGATATGTTAGGAGATGGAACCTAGACAAATTTAAGGAACCAGAGGTGGTTGAGAGTTTCAGAGGGAGCATTAGGCAAGGTTTGGCTGAAATAGGGGAAAGTAATACAGTAGAGGAGTAATAGGTATCTCTGAGAGATAGGGTAGTGAAGGTAGCAGAGGGTCATATAGGCAGAAGGATAAGGCCTAACAGAAATCCCTGGATAACACAGGATATACTGAACTTAATTGATAAGAGAAGAGAATATAAATATTCAACAAGTCAAACAGAAAAAAAGGAAGTGCAAACGTCTGAAAAATGTGATTCACAGCAAGTGCAGACTGGCTAAGCAGGTGTGGCTACACGACAAAGGCAGATCCGTAGAAAAATGCATAACTAGGGGAAAGATAGATACCGCATACAGGAAAATAAAAGAGACATTTGGAGACAAGAAAAGCAGCTGTATGAATATCAAGAAATCAGATGGATAACCAATACTAAGCAAAGTGGAGAAAGCTGAACTGTGGAAAAAATATATAGAGTGCCTATACAAATGAAATAAACTTGAAGGCAGTATTCTACAAATGGAAGACGAAGTGGAGGAAGAGGGATTGCAGATATAATACTGCGAGAAGAATTTGACACAACGCTGAAAGACTTGACTCGAAACATGGCACCTGTAGTATATGATATTCCGTCTGAAGTGCTGATTTCGTTAGGAGAGCCAGTCATGGAAAAAAAATCACCCTGTTACGCAATATGTATGAGACAGGGGAACCACCCTCCGACTTCAAGAAGAATATCGTAACACAAATTCCAAAGAAAGAAAGTTCAGACAAGTGTGAAAATTACAGAACTATCGGTTTAATAAGTCATGGTTGCAAAATAAAAGCACGAATTATTTACAAACGAATGGAAAACTTGTGGAATCTGACCTCGGGGAAAATCAGTTTGGATCTAGGAGAAATGTGGGAACACAGGACGCAACACTCACATTACGACGTATCGTAGAAGATAGGTTAAGGTAGTTCAAACCTACGTTTATGGCCTTTGTAGATTTGGAGAATGTTTTTGACAATGTCGACGGGAATACACTGTTCCAAATTCTAAAGATAGCAGTGCTAAAATATTGGTAGCGAAGAGTTATATTCAACCGATACAAAAACCAGACAGTGGTTATTAGAGGCGAAGGGCAAGAAAGGGACGCAGAGGTTGGGAAAGGAGTAAGACAGGGTTGTAGCCTTTCCCCAATGTTGTTCAATCTCTACATTGAGCAATCAGTGAAGGAGAAATTTTGAGAGGGAATTAAATTTCATGGAGAAGAAATAAAAATGTTGGTGTTTGCCGATGACATAGTAATTTTGTCAGAGACTGCAAAGTATCTGGAAGACCAGTTGAATGGAATGGACAGTGTCTTGAAAGGAAGATACAAGATGAACATTAACAAGAGTAAAATGAAGGTTACGGAATGTAATGTCAGAAAATCAGGCGATGCTGAAGGAATTAGACTAGGTAATGTTAAGAATACCCATCCGAAAACTTTTTTCTGGGGCGTTGCATTGTATGGCAGTGAAACATGGACGACAAAGAGATTATAGAAGCTTTTGAAATGTGGTGTTACAAATGAATGATGAAGATTAGATGGGTAAATTACGTGAATAATGAGGAGATGCTTAACCGAATCGGGGAGAAAAGGATTTTCTGGCATATCCTGACTAAGAGAAGGGATAGATTGGCAGGACACATTCTGATACATCAAGGAATTATCAAATTAGCATTAGAGGGAAGTGTCTGGGGTAGAAATCGTAGAGGGAGACCGAGGGACGAATAAAGTAAGCAGATTCAAAATGATGTAGGCTGCCGAACGTATTCTCAGATGAAGAGAGTTGCACCAGACAGGGTAGCGTGGAGAGCTGCATCAAACATCTGCGGACTGAAGACTATAACCACCACCACCACCACCACCACCACAACAACAACATCTCTACTTATCTTATTGTACTGTAATTGTATCTTTTCTTTCTCTTGATTCTCAATTAATTTAATCATAAATTCGTTATTCAACTTTTGAATGTTCTTGTTATTTAATGTTAATCCTTTCAACTTCATCTCTGTTTCCATCATTCATCTCATAATACCATTTTTGGGCCTGTTAAAGCCCAATCTGTAATCCAATTATATCCTAATTCATTAGTCCATTCGCCTAACCTACAACCTGTTTTCCTATAATTTTTACCATCATCAATAAACTCGACAGAATCAGTATCAAAATATGCAACAGATTACCCTAGTTTATCTAACATATCATACAAACTAAGCCTTGCATTTGATGTAGTGAATGCTGCAATGAAAATATTTGTAGCTGCATTGATTTCCACATAATAATCCTTGAAATTGTAACTCATCTGAACCAGCTGCTCTGTAATAAAATTGACATCTACATTATCCAATCGTTCATCTAGCAGATCTCGTAAAATTGTTCCAAATCTGTCACATAGTTAGTCTGACTCATGTTTGTTTTTGTCCGATTTTTTCCATAACGAGTTAAAAGAGAACTTCACATCACCTCACTTTCCAGGATTTTCCTTTATTTTATCACGACATAAGTCAACGTCCAATTTCTCTCTAACTGTTTTGATGTGTTCTTCATCACTTTCAAAATTATGTGGACTGATTCTGATTTTATTATCTCAACGTCTCTCACATAAATTTTCAACATCTTGTTGCTTTTGTTTCTGAAATTCCATATTTCATAGACTTCTAAAACTTTTCATCCTTTTTCCACAGCCAACTTTACTTCATCGGTTACCCAAATTCCAATAAAACTTCTTTCTTCATCACTGTGATAGCAGTTAATTATTTGTTCTTCTGCACATTTGCTATGTAGAGGAAACAATAGTTTTTCATTTTTGTCATTTGCATGCGTACACGCAAAATAGGATGATAAGAATCCTCTATGAGCCAATACTTTACATTTCATTAAACCCTACGAATTCTAACAATAATATCTTGATCTATATATTTTTCTTTCAAGTCGCCCAGCATAATAATCATAGTATTGTGAAGTGTGATAAAGACTACATACATCAAAATATTTTAGTTTGGAGGTAATACGATCTGCTTTGGCTCTTAATTTTATCGCATTTATTCATCCATCATCAAATGCATCTCTTGTATTCAATGGTTTGACAACTTCTGGTAATTTTTCAGAGATTTATACTCTGATGAGTTAATCCATCACATTCCCATATTTCCACTAAATTGTTTCCAGAATTTCATATCTCTGCACTTCTTGTTACAGTCTTCTGATAAAGGTCATCCACCGTCTCCTTGTTTTTGTTGTTAACTGTCTCATTTTTTGCAACTATGCCAAAAGCAACTATGATATTGACAATACTGTATAAGTTTCTTTGTAAAATCCATCTACTTTTGCTCCTGCAATTCTTCCTTCTCTACCATTAAGTGCAACTTGAATGTTGTTGTTATTATTTAAACTATTCAACCAAGCTATGGATAGTTTATTGAATTCTCTTTCTGTTCTTTATTAAATACAGCAATTGTATCTTTCGATAAATATTTAGGTCTCTATGTAGCCATGAAAACTCCAGAAATTGTCGAATATAAGAATGGATCAATGTTAGCTATCTCTAGGAAATGTTTTGTCCGTTCCAAACCACCTCTTCTCAAAATATCTACATCAGAATTACAGTACTCGTTAATTTCTTTCTTCAAATTAAACACATAATTTTCTTTAACTTTATAGGTCTATCTTTTGGTTTCATAGTGTCTCCACAGTAATATTCAGTATTGGGAATCGAACCTATGTAGTTTTCATTTTCAGGTGTATTGAGCAAATGTGGGAAATAATCTTTCATCAATTCTTTCAAATCAAATGTTTTTGGAAAACTACTAAGTGGTCCTTGAACAAAGTTACTATTGCATATAATCTTCATAGGTTTGCCGCCAGATAACGTTATGTAAATCCCACAATAGTTCTTCAGAGCAACTGTCCGAGCCGGCCGCGGTGGCCGAGGGGACTGAGGCGCTCCAGTCACGGTCTGCACGGTCACTACGGTGGGGGGTTCCAATCCCCCCTCGGGCATCGATATTTGTGACGTCCTTAGTATTAGTTAGTTCATAAGTAGTTTGTAAGTTTAGGGACTGATGACCCCGTAGTTAAGTCCCACAGACTCAACAAACATTTGAACATTTGATTTGAACAACTCTCCGAGATATTCAGGTGGTCGCACCTTGCTGATGGCCAAGTACGACTGACGGTATCTGCATATCGGCGCCAATGTTTGTAGAGCACGCACGCGAAAATTGCGCAGAAGCCCAAATTACGCATACGCAATAATTTGCCGACAGAGGGCGTCGATCTAAAGAGCCCTCTGCAAGGAAACATGGAGCGGCTATTTTGCATGTGCGATGCAAGCTGCGTTTGTAGACAGTACCGCCACACGTTACTCACAAGAGCTAAACCAATATATGGGAGGTCCGTTATGGAAAGGTTTTGACCTTTTTGTTATGATTTAATAGTAGCCCAGGCGGGATTCCAGCCTGTGCTCTATTGAAATCCCATATCCCGGTTGATGAGATTTATTTATTTATTGGTTTTTTCTGTTCCATAGGACCCAATTGAGGATTGAGACTCCATGGTCATGGAACAATACATTGTTACACAAGAATGGTAAATGAAAATTTTTAAGTAGTCCTGTGCACGCGACAATCTTAAAACAAAGTGAAAAGAATCAATAAAGAAAAACTGAATTAGCTTAATTGTTTAACTTTTCTAGGAGTTCCTCGATAGAATAAAAGGAGTGAGCCATGAGGTAACTGTTCAATTTTGATTCTATAGTTCTTGTGGCAGCTTATTGAAAATGGATGCCGCAGAATACTGTACCCCTTTCTGCCGAAGTGTTAAGGTGGTGTGATGCAAATGTAGATTCGACTTCTGTTTAGTATTCACCGAGTGAAAGCTAGTAACAAGTGGGAATAAGCTGGTATTATTAACAACAAACGACATTAAAGAAAAAACGTATTGTGACGCCAGAGTCAAAATTCCCAGACTACTAAAAAGGGGTCGATATGACGTTCGCGAACTTAGACCAAATATTGCTCGAACCGCCCGTTTTTTAGCCACAAATATCCTTTTTGCATCGGGCGAGTTACCCCAAAAAACAATGCCATACGTCATAAGAGAGTGAAAGTAAGCGTAGTAGACTACTTTTCGTTTTGAAAAATCACTTATTTCAGATATTGTTCTAATGGTAAATATAGCAGAATTTAGTTTTGGAACAAGATCCTGAACATGGGCATTCATGACAGCTTACTGTCTATATAAACACCCAGAAATTTGAACTGTTCAGTCTCACTTATCTCATGCCCATTATGTGTAATCAAAATGCCAGCTTTCGTCAAATTATGTGTTAGAAATTGTAAAAACTGAGTTTTACTGTGATTTAACATCAACTTGTTTGCTACAAGCCATGAACTTATCTCTTGAACTGCATTATTAGATACTGCATCAATATTATGAGCAACATCCTTCACTACCAAGCTGGTATCATCAGCAAACAAAAATATTTTACAGTCACCTGTTATACTCGAAAGCAAATCATTTATATAAATAAGAAACGGAAATGGTCCCAAAACAGACCCTTGGGGCACCCCACACTTAATTGTGCCCCATTGGGATTGTACGTCATATCCATTTTCTACACTGCGGAGAATTACCTTCTGTTGTCTATTATTAAAGTAAAAGGTGAACCAGCTACTCCCCGTATTCCATAATGTTCCAACTTCTACAACAATATTTTGTGATCAACACAATCAAACTCTTTCGTCTGTAGCCTCTTATTTAACCCATCAAGTGCCTCACAGAGAAACGAAACTATAGCATTTTCAGTCGTTAAACCACTTCTAATTCAAAACTGTACGTTTGAAATACATTATGTGAACTGGAATGATCAATTAATCTTCAATATACAGCCTTTTCAATAACTTTAGAAAAAACCGATGGCATAGAAATAGGTCTATAGTTGTCTACATTATCCCTTTCACCTTTTTTTTATAAAGGGGTTTCACTACTGAGTACTTTAATCTGTCAGGAAACTGACCATTCTGAAAATAAGAATTACAAATATGGCGTAGTACTGGGCTAACATATGGAGAATAGTACTTTAGAATTCTGCTAGATACCCCATCATATCCACAAGAGTCCTTATTCTTTAGTGATTTAATTATTAACTCAATCTCGCCTATGGAAGTATCATGAAGGACCATTTCAGGTAAGAGCCCCGGAAAGACATTTTCTAAAAATGTTATATGATTACCTGTAGAAACTAGGGTTTTGTTTAGATCCACCAGCTAGTGAACCTGTTGTTGCTAGATATGGTATAGCTGCTAAAACCAAAAGAAGAAAACCACCCTCATGTTGTGTTAATCCTTTTCCTTCTTTTTTCTGTTAGATATTGAACAATCTTTTTCTCAACAGGAATAGTTAATTTAACAAGTAAATTTCCTCCAGTTTTCTCTTTCTTGCGTTTTTGTGGTTCAGTGAAAAGTGGTTCAATGGCATTTAATTGTTCATTATTAAACATTAATTTAATTGATTTTGGTTTAGTCTTGCCACTAGGTAGCAAAGTATAATCGATCGTAAGCTTACTCATTTATATAGATTAAAATTTTAATAAGATGACATTTTAGACTCCCCATCCATTGTCATCAACACTCAATCCCATTACTAATTTTCATTATCCATACATGATTCCTATAATTGTTGTTGCTGCAACTTTTTAACCTAAAGAAGAACCCTTTTATGAACTTTTGCCAATTTTATGTGGCAATAGAAGTTATTTATCTGCTTTATGTCTTTGTTCTACTTCTTTATTATCTCTATAAGCAATGTCATGTTTTTTGCAAGCCTCATCTGGTGGATTAATTTCTTGATCTCGTCTAGCTATCGTTCTTCAAGTTCAGTAAATGGTCCGCAGAAGTTAAACCCTGCTAGATGCGTTTCTGGGACTGTAACATTATCAAAACTCAATTGACTAACCAAAAGTCAACAACGTTTCAGCCAAGAAGTTGCATAAAAATGGTTTACATGCATAAACCTTGACCCAGGTTTTGGCAAAAGTAATTTTGCCTTCTTCAGAAGGATACCTAATAAAATATAATATACAAGTAATATGAATAAGAGTAAAATACATAATTAAAAATTACAGCTTGATATGAGAATGTACTTACATTTAGCTCACATTAAAATAGTTGTTAAGTAAAATGTGGCTGACTCCATGTCATAGAATAAAAAGTAAAATTTGAAACATGTCTACAACACATAATTGTGGAGCACGGCTACACACAGGTCGAGTGAGCACTGCGTACTGGCAAAGGCGTAGGAATACTAGCGACGTGCGTCCGCACCAGGTGGCGTCCAGAGGGCTGATGGGCGTGCGCGCTGTCGCGGACGCGAAAGGATTTGAAGAGAAGAAAACTATGTGTAATATAATGTTGACAGAAAACAGACAAGGTAAAGAAAGATGGGAAACCAGATAAGACATAATGTGCAAAGAAATCTGGAGCCGAGTCATGTGCATGGCATAATATATATACGTGCATAAACGCAATACTGAAGATAGTAAAGTTACAAAATATTCAGTGCCCAGACATATAGTGCTGTTGTTGTTGCGGTCTTCAGTCCGGAGACTGGTTTGATGCAGCTCTCCACAGTACCCTATCCTGAGCAAGCCTCTTCATCTCCACATAAGAACGGCAACCTACATCTGTCTGAATCTGCTTACTGTATCCGTCTGTAGGTCTTCCTCTGCGGTTTTTACCCCACACACTTCCCTCCAACGCTAAATTCACAATTCCTTGATATCTAAGAATGTGTGCTACCAATCTATCCCTTCTTTTAGTCAAGGTATGCCAGAAATTTCTTTTCTCCCCAATTCTGTTCAGTACCTCCTCATTAGTTACGCGATCCACCCACCTAATCCCTAGCATTCTTCTGTAGTAGCATATTTCAAAAGGCTCAATCCTCTTCCTGTCCGCACTGTTTATCGTCCATGTTTCACTCCCATACAAGGCAACACTCCATACAAATGCCTTCAGAAAGGACTTCCTTAGGCTTCAATCAATATTCGATGTTAACAAATTTCTCTTTTTCAAGAACGCTTTTCTACCCATTGCCATTCTACATTTTATATCCTCTGTACTGCGACCATCATTTGTTATTTTACTGCCCAAGTAACAAAACTCATCTACCTCCTTTATTGCTTCGTTACCTAATCTAATTCCTTCAGGATCACCTCATTTTCTTCGACTGCAATCCATTACCCTAGTTTTGCTCTTGTTAATGTTCATCTTATATGCACGTTTCAGCACACTGTCCGATCCGTTCAATTGCTCTTCCAGGTCCTTTGCTGTATCTGACAGAATTACTATGTCGTCGACAAAACGCAATGTTTTTACTTCTTCACCCTGAACTTTAATTCCTTCACCAAATTTCTCCTTGCTTTCCTTTATAGCTTGCTCAATGTACAAATTGAATAACATTGGAGAAAAACTACAACCCTGTCTTACTCCCTTTCCAACCACTGCATCTTTTTCATGCCCTTCAACTCTGACAACCGCTGTCTGGTTTTTGTACAAGTTGTAAATAACCTTACGCTTCCTACATTTTACTCCTGCTTGCTCCAGAACTTGAAAGAATTTATTCCAATCAACATTGTCAAAAGCCTTCACCAAATCTACAAAAGCTAGAAATGTAGGTTTGCCTTTTCTTAATCTATCTTCTAGGATAAGCCGTAAAGTGACTATTGCCTCCTGTTTTCCTACATTTCTCCTGAACCCAAACTGATCTTCCCCGAGGTTGGCTTCTACCAGCTTTTCCATCTTTATGTAAATAATTCATGTTAATATTTTGGAACCATGACTTATCAAACTGATGGTTCTGTAGACCTGTCTGCACCTGCTTTCTTTGGGATGGGGATTATAACATTTTCCTTATAGTCTGAGGGTACTTCACCTGTCTCTTGCCGGCCGCAGTGGCCGAGGGGACTGAGGCGCTCCAGTCACGGTCTGCACGGCCACTACGGTCGGGGGTTCGAATCCCCCCTCGGGCATGGATATTTGTGCCGTCCTTAGTTGTAGGTAGTTCATAAGTAGTTTGTAAGTTTAGGGACTGATGACCCCGTAGTTAAGTCCCTTAAGCTTAACAAACATTTGACATTTCACCTGTCTCATACATCTTACACACCAGGTGAAACAATTTTGTCATGGCTGGTTCTCCCAGAGACTTCAGTCGCTCTGAGGGAATATCATCTACTCCAGGGGCCTTGTTTCGGCTTAGGTCTTTCAGTGCTCTGTCAAATTCATCTCTCAGTATAGTATCTCCTATTTCATCCTCATCCACTTCTTCTCCTCTTTATACAATATTGCCGCTAAATTCATTTCCTTCATAGAGCCTGTCTATATACTCTTTTCATCTTTCAGCTTTCCCTTCTTTGCTGAGAACTAGTCTTCCATCAGAGTCCTTGATATTCATAGAGCTGTTTTTCTTATCTCCAAATGTTTCTTTTATTTTCCTGTAGGCTGTATCTATTTTTCTCCTATTTATACATTCTTGTACAACCTTGCATTTGCCTTCTAGCCACTCCTGCCTAGCCATTTTGCACTTCCTGTCAATCTCATTTCTTAGTCGTCTGTACTCCATATTGCCTGTTTCATTTACATGCATTTTTATATTTTCTCCTTTCATCGATTAAATTTAGAATCTCCTGTGATATCCAAGGATTTTTTGTAGGTCTTGCCTTCCTACGTGTTTTGTCTTCTGCTGCCTTCACTATTTCATCTCTCAATGCTACCCATTCCTCCTCTACTACTTTATTTTCCCCCGTTTCTGTCAATTGTTGCCTAAAGCTCCCTCTGAAATTCTCCAGAACTTCACGTTCCTTCAATTTATCCAGGTCCCATCTCCTTATTTTCCTTCCTTTTTGTACTTTCTTCAGTTTCAGCCCACAGTTCATAACCAACAAGTTATGGTTAGAGTCTATATCTGCCCCTGGGTATGTCTTACAGTTTAAAACCTGGTTCCGAAATCTATGTCTTACCATTATAAAATCTATCTGGTATCTCCCAGTGTCTCCTGGTCTCTTCCACGTATACAACCTTCTTTTGTGATTCTTAAACCAGGTGTTTGTTATAACTAAATTATGTTCCATGCAAAGTTCTACCAGGCAGCTTCCTCTTTCATTACTTTTGCCCAGACCATATTCACCTACTATCTTCCCTTCCCTTCTTTGTCCTACTACCGAATTCCAGTCTCCCATAACAATTAAGTTTTCCCCTCCTTTAAATGTCTGAATAATTTCCTTTAGCTCCTCATATATTTCTTCTACTTCCTCATCATCTGCAGAGCTAGTTAGCATATAAACCTGTACTACTGTGGTCGGTGTTGGCTTCGTATCTATCTTGACTACGATAATGCGATCACTGTGTTGCTCATAATAGTTTACCCGCATTCCTATTTTCTTACTCATTATCAGACCTACTCCAGTAATACCCCAAACTGATTTTGTATTTATAATCCTGTACTCGCCTGACCAGAAATCTTGTTCCTCTTTCCACCGAACATCACTAATTCCCTTTATATCTAACTTCAACCTATCCATTCCCCTTTTTAAATTTTCTAGCTTCTCTACCCGATTAAGGGATCTAACATTCCACGCTCCGATCCGTAGAATGCCAGTGTTGGCTTTCCTGATGATCACATCCTCCTGAGTAGTCCCCGCCCGGAGATCCGAATGGGGGACTATTTTACCTCCGGAATACTTTACCCGAGAGGATGCCATCATCAATATGTTCATACAGTAGAGCTACATGCCCTCGGCAAAAGTAAGGGCTGTAGTTTCCCCTTGCTTTCAGCCGTTCGCAGTAACTGTGTGGCAAAGCCACATTAGCTGATGTTACAAGGCCAGCTCAGTCAATCATCCAGACTGTTGCCCCTGTAACTACTGAAAAAGCTGCTACCCCTCTTCAGGAAACACACGTTTGTCAGGCCTCTTCAAAGATACCCCTCCGCTGTGGTTGCACCTACGGTCCGGCTATCTGTATCGTTGAGGCACGCAAGCCACCCCACCTCGGCAATGTCTGTGGTTCATGGGAGTACATGAAACAGAAACTAAGAATATACAGCACGCAGCCAGTGGGAGGGAAGGAGATAAACATCAGCATCAGTCATTAGAAAATTATAAACAAATGCACCAACGGAATTATGAGGACAATAAACACCATGCAGGAACAAGTATTGCATGACCAAATGTCTACAAATAGTAGAGGCTTGAATCGTTGTAGGCATTGTCTACTTGCCAGTTGCAGTTGGTCATTAAGCATATTGCTATCGTTGATGGTGAGGTGTTTGAAAATTTCATATTCTTCCCATATATATAGTTCCCTTCCCTTCGCCTTCCTATGCAAAATTACAGTGTCTTCCAACGATTTAGGGACATGATCGGCTACGAGCAAATGCTTGGCAAAGGTCGACTTATGCACATTGTGTCCTGTCATCCTCTTTATATCGCACCTTGATCGCTCTTCATGTCTGCCCTATGTAATGACAAGGACAGTTGTTTCATATTATCTTGTAAATACTGGAATTGGAAAAAGGATCTACAAAGGTCTTCAGTGTATGGACATGGTTTTTCTTTAAATTGTTGTTAGTAGGAAAATTTACCTTGCAATCATATTTATTCGTCAATAGACGTTGTAATCTGTACGACATGTTGCCTAAAAACAAAATAGAAATGACTCTCTCACTGCAAGTTTTATCAAGGTGCCATTTGCTATTGAGTAATGTTGAAAACTGTTTGGAAGTCTTTTCATCAACGATGCGTTGCATTCCCTGCGTATCGTACCCGTTATTGATGGCTACGGACTTTATTGAATTAATTTCTTTTCTAAGTTTACAAGCGACAGGGGAGTTGTGAAAGCACGATTAATAGCGGAATGAAAAAAAGCTAATTTGTTTGATCGTGGGTGTGCAGAATGAGCTGGAATAATCATATCATAGTATGTTGGATAGTGGTAAATATCAAAGGTTATGCTGTCGTTTGCTATGGTTAATTTTAGATCGAGGTAGTTGAGCTCGCCATGTTCATTTTGAACCTCTTTAGTGAAATTAATGGTTTCATGAAAATTATTAAGTACACTAAATAACTGGTCTAATTCGAGGTCATTGTCTTCAAACAGGATAATTATGTCATCCATATACCGAGCATAAAATTTTATTTTGTTGTGCAAATTTTAGATAGAAGCGAAAAAATGATTTTCAAGAGAATTGACAAAAATATCTGCTATGATACCAGCAAGAGGACTACCCATTGCCAAACCAAATAATTGCTCATAAACTTTCTATTGAAGGTGAAGTAATTGTATTTGAGTGTGATTTGTAATAGCATCATCAGTTCAGCAATATGTGCATCAGCTACCTTTTTGTGTTTTAAAGATTTTCTTCGATAACTGTCAGGGTTAAATCTAAGGTGCGTTGGTGTAAAGACTTACTATGTCAAAAGAGGCCAACTTTGTGTTGGGGGCGCATTTTACATTCTTTATTTTATCAGTCACGTCTGCCTTATTCTTAATAGAAAAACAGCGTGAGAAAACAAACACGTCTTTAACTTTCTGGTAAAAACGCCTAGCCAGTGTGTGGTGTGCACTATCTATACTGTTCACCAAGGACCTATTTGTATGATTTTCTTTGTGGAGCTTAAACCGGCTTCTAAGAACATGTTCACTAAACCGTTTTTCTTTTAATTTATTAAACAAAAATTTAGTATTGGCTAAACAATTCCCAATTTCTTTTTGTAAATCTGCAGTTGGATAATTGGGGACCTCCACGATTTTATTGTCCTCATAACTCTTTACAGTTTTATCAACATATTCTGTCACATATGCAGTGACTATACTATTTCCTTTATCAGCTTTAGTTATTATGTCATCATTTTCTCTTAATTTGTGGTCAATAACTTTACTTAACAGCTATTATTTATTACAATAATTAGACTGTAGTGCAAGTTCTTTTTCTATGATATTGCTCTCATGTGCAATTTTAACTTGTTTGACTTTGTCGAGTTTCACAGATTCTAAACGAATTTTAAGATCAAGTACCAAATTGCTAATGACAGATGGATTTTATAGCTTTGAGGCTATGTCATATTTAAAACCTTTTTGTTAAATGACATTCTCATCATGAGTAAAAATAATGTCAGTTTTGTTTACTACTCTGTCGAGAAATTTACTGTTATTGCTATTGCTATATAGGAATTATTTTTACACAGCAGTGTCCTTCTTCTAAGCTTAGCTAGTTTTTTTTTTTTTTTTATGTCCGCCCACGATCTCACATTTGCGATTATACAGCGAGTCTTTGATACTATTAAAAACCTCATCATTTTGATAATTAAAACTGTCGTTTTAAACTTTTGTTGAAGTTAGGTATAAACTGTAAGCTTCTCTACTCAAAGTGACTTTCTTTTTCAAAAAAAAAATGTTTGTAGAGTCTATGGGACTTAACTACTGGGTCATCAGTCCCTAAACTTACAAACTACTTATGAACTACTTACAACTAAGGACGGCACAAATATCCATGCCCGAGGGGGGATTCGAACCCCCGACCTTAGTGGCCGTGCAGACCGTGACTGGAGCGCCTCAGTCCCCTCGGCCACCGCGGCCGGCACTTTCTTTTTATGGAGTTCTATGGTCCTATCGTTTAAAATTTGTTGGACCAGTTTGTTCTTGATGTGAGGCACTTTATTGCACTGTTTCATGTTTATGTAAGTTTGAACGTAATGAGGAGTTTTATTGAACTTTAAGCACAGTTTATTAAAATCGATGGCCATACCTGTTTTTAGGGTTTTCAATTTAGTGTCCGAATATTTAGATGCAGATACCTTGGCTGGCAGGAACTTCAAAATTCGAAACTGGCTACCGTTCAGCAACGTTAGAACACGATCCAAAAGTGAACAAAGTTTCCGCAGACCAGTTGCATAAAAATGGTTTACGTGCATAAACCTTGACCTAGGTTTCGGCAAAAGTAGTTTAGCCTTCTTCAGAAGGATTACCTAATAGTATCAGGAGATGGACAGGAATGGGGAGAGAGAAGATTACGAAAGAGAGTTGTACAAAAGAGAGGGGCACAGAGAAAGAGAGAGAAAGTGAGACAGGATCGGGTGAAAAAGATGGAGAAGGATAACGAGTGGGGAAGAAGACGGGGAGGTATTAGGAGAGGATGGGCAGGAATAGCGGGAGAGGAGATGATGAAAGACAGGGGTAAAAAGTAGACGGGTGCAGAGAAAGATAGATGAAGTGAGATGGGGCTGATTGAGAAAGAGGTAGAAGGATAAAGAGTGGGGAGAAGACGAGGAGATAGGAGAAGGAGATGGACAGGAAAGGGGGCGAAGAGATGACGAAAGAGAGGGGTACAAGGAGAGGGGTGCATAGAAAGAGAGAGAAAGTGAAATGTTGTCGGGTGAGAAAGATGGAGAACGATAAAGAGTGGTGGAAAAGACGGGGAGAGAGGAGGAGGAGGAGGTGGACAGGAATGGCGGGACAGCAGATGACAACAGGGAGGGGTACATAGAGAGGGACGCAGAAAAAGTGAAAGAGAGTGAGACAGAGTTAGGGGAGAAGATGAAGAAGTAGGAGGAGGAGCTGCACAGGAATGGGGGAAGAGGAGATGGCGAAGGAGTAGTGTACAAGGAAAGGGAAGTTGAGAAAGAGAGAGAAAGAGAGACAGGGCCAAAGTAAGCTATTAAAACAGTAGCACAAACGAAATCTGCGATGGAAGCAAGAGTAAACATCTTAAAACATAAGTACTAACGAAAATGAAGAATTTGAATGGCAAATTAAATTTCACACAAATTTAATAACGATACTTAGCGCTGTTAACGATGAGGCACTGGTGGCAGCTGGCACTGGACTTCGATCGCTGAGGGCGCCTCCAGGTCTCGTTACCTCTGTGTGCCTTGCTTCGCATCGGCGAATCGGAAGACAGTGACTCGGCAACATATTGTCGCGTTGCAATGGAAGCAGGCTTGTCTTCGAAGGCAACTAAACACAGCACTTATACTGAAAGCACGTTTATTACGAACTCAACATACACGCAGCACTGACTGCCTCTCAGGCAGAGTGCTCTGCTATTTATACACAGACAGAATTTACTAGAAATTAGAAGAACAGTTAACATAAGAAACAAGTAGAATTTACAAGTGAACATAAGAAAGATGTAGAACCTTCTGGAATTGTAAATTACAAAGAAATAAATTTTTGCTGGTGGGCGGGATTGAACCGGCGACCTTCTGCTCCGCAGTCCGTGACGCTATCCCCTGCACTACGCCGGCTGTTGGTGTTCGTGGTCTCTCGCGGCAATATTGTAACGGGTTGTGTGGAGGGGGAGCACTTGTGACATCAATTGCAGAAGCATTCTTTTGTCAAATGGAGACGGGTTTTGCCATTTAATAAAGTAACCTTACCACTTTGCTAAATATTGAACTCTTAACAACAACCGTCATTGTATTGCCCTATTGTGAGGATGGCAAGTTTTAACTACAAATTAACATTTTATTGTCAGGATAGCATTTACAAGAAATCTTCAATCGCGTTGGATGTGGGATCTCTTCCTTGGCTCTGATATGAGGGGTAAATGAAACAGTATCTTCACAAAGTACATTTATTAAACAGTTAAACCACAGATTATTCTTACTGTGAACTAGTTGCTCGGAGAATGCGTTTTGCAGCGTCCGCCGTCCCCTCTCTCTCTCTCCGGTTACACTGGCGGCGTATCCCCTTCTAGATCGGCTATCACCTCCTCGCTGCTCGCTGGCCAGTCTAACTGCGTTTGCCGTTGCAGAAGCACTGTGCGTTAAAAGGCCGTACATTCTGCGGGAAGACCTCCTGGCGGTGCGGTGTGATTTTCCCATCTTCTAAAAGTGTTGTGTTGAGTTGTGCTACGACCAGGAGCGGTGGCGATGCGTGGACGTTTTTCGCCCTTGACCTGGAGTCGAAACGGCAGTTTTCAGGCTGCACGTCTTTTATTGACAGAACCTTGGACGGAGATCACAGGTGACTATCACGGTCAGACCGCATCCTATCGTTCTGGCCAGTCATCCTGGGTGCGTACCTGTGTTATAGTTGATCTTCTTCCGGATGCTGTGACTGGCGCCCAGTTTCTACCGTCTTCTTTCTTCTATCTTCAACTCCAACAGTCAAGCCGGAGGCTTATCATGACTAAACTCCACATCTGCTATTGCTGCTACTAACGCCGCTCCTGCCAATCTGAAGATACTCCTTCATCTGTCTCAAACTGTCTCTCGCGTCTTCTTGGCTGTGTTATTTATTTGATGGACCTGGCTGGAGGTGAACGATATTCGGGGTCGTCGTGTTCTGCTGTCACGTTGTGCAGTTTCTAGAACGGTCGAACGTCACATTGCTTCGGAGGTCAATACACCAGATTATTGACTTCTGATCATATTGCTTCTAGAAGTTCGCTTCACGGACTTGGTCGGTCGAGAGCGTGATCGCTGAATCAACGGCTTCCGCTCGTGGAGAGAGCGAAGGACTGCTTGCCACTCGCGAGTACTTGGAGGAACAATGCCGCGCTGAATCTGCAGCGCTGGCCGGTCGCTGGACTCTCGGAATGCAGCGTAAGCGTGCTGCGTGCCTGACTGAACAGAACTGCTTTCTCACTTTTACTTCACGTATTATTAACTTTCCTTTATTTTTGAGTTTTTTTCACTAATTTATTTAGACACTTCACTGCACCCAACATTCCTCCACCATTCGGAAAAATTCGTCCTCGAATGTATAATTCAATCACTTATAAAGTGCCTTATTCACTCAACATTCCTCCACTCTTAACATGGTGAAGTCATTGTCACAACAATGAAAAATATACATCTGATCGATTTCACACTCTTCGCCACTAGTTAACTGAGAACCGTTCTAATTCAATAACAAGGTTCTGCATTGTTAAAAGTTTCGGAGTACAAGCTACAGCATAATAACAAGTGTAACAAATCTAAGTATTGATTAGAAAAAGAATAAATATACAGTTTTTACATGTGAATTACATTCCATTGCAATACCTTTTCTCTCACTTCATAATAATTCAGTTGTCGTTATTTTATGTATTTACTTGTTTAGCATCAACAAAGGCAAACACCATATAATAATCATTACAACGTTATTATAGTTATATGTTGACAACAATTTTTTTTCAGTGCAATTACAATCCTACACTGAATCACTGATATTCTTGAGCCACTCTGTGGTTGAGTAACTGAGTCCTTAAATTATCTACACTTCCATAATTCTGTTAAAAATGATTTGACTACTAACGCTTAAAGTACAATAAATTATTACACTAATCCTCAAAAAGCATTTATATAAATAAATAAATTAAGACTTTGTTATCCAATTAACTGGGATCTAGTCAAGTGGTATGTTATTTTTTGGCTGTTTCTTTTGTCTCAAATACCAGAAAACTGTACAAAGCAAGAGTACCAAGAATAAGCTTCCAGAGATACCAGTTCCCATTGTTATAATTTTAGTCTTATATCACCTTTCAGTTTTAAGACATGTTGCAACACAATATTAGAATCAATTTTGTCTTGCTGTTTATGAGACTGAAAAACGGTACTGACGAGGAAGTCGTTCAGGTAAGAAACGTTTTGTGTTGGAAATGCTTGCATGGGGACTTCTGAACCCAGTGTAAAAAAGAACAAGAGAATAAACAAGAATGAACACACTGTTACTTTACATTACCTACATATTTCCACCTTCTACTTCTATTTTCTACTTCTTCATTGAGAAAAAAATAAACCATTAAACTATGCTAATTATTGTTCTTTGTAACATTTATCATACCCGAGGTCGAAGATTGTATGACACCTTTGTGCTGGCCTGGCTACTGTTTCTCTTTTCTGTACACCTCCACCCTTCGGAAGAGCAGGTACTATTGTTGATGGTATCACATCGGTCGGCGAGGACAATACTTGTTTTGGTGGACAGTTGGAATTAAAAGTTCACTGGCGCCGTGATATCATAATCTGATAAGGTCCTCTATAGTTTGAAACTAATTTCTTCGTTTGGGGGTTGTATGGGGTTGACAACATGACCCACTGTCCGATTCTGTAATTCGGATATTTCGCTAGTGCATTACCTAATCTTTCTTGTCGTTCCAACGCCTTAGTATTAGGTTTTTGAACCTTTTTCCATACATCCCTCATCATACGAGCGAAATCTTTTACATTTTCCCGTTTTTCTGTCTGAGTACGTCAAAGGGAAAAGGCATATTTCTTCCATAGACTATGTGTTTTAGCGTTGTAGGCCGATACAATCATTGGTAGATAAATGCCCCAATTATTATGTTGTCCATTAATATAGCGGCTAAGCGTCTTGCCGATTGTTCGGGGTTCTTCCGTTGAAATGCGGATGTAATGGTGTTGTACGCAATTTTCGAGCTTTTACTATATATGTCATAGTTGTTTCATCAAATCGCCAACAAACTGAGATCCCTGGTCCATGATAATAGCTTCAGGTACGCCAAATTTTTGTATCCAGTTGTTAACGAAAGCCTGAGCAACTGTACTTGCTTGCTGATCGGGAATACTCACCATAGCTAGATGTATGCCTATTGCCTGCTGGTGTTTTGTGATATGGTACTTATAAATCTGTTGTTGTTGTTGATGATGTTGTTGTCGTCTTCAGTCCGCAGACTGCTTTGATGCAGCTCTCCATACCACCCTATTCTGAGCAAGTCTCTTCATCTGAGATTACGTTCGGCAACCTACATCCTTTTGAATCTGCTTGCTATATTCGTCCTTCGGTCTCCCTCTATGATTTTTACCCCACATGATTCCTTCTAATGCTAAGTTGACAATTCCTTGATGTCTCAGAATGTATCCCACCAATCTATCCCTTCTCTTAGTCGGGATCTGCCAGAACTTCTTTTCTCCCCGATTCGATTAAGCACCTCCTCATTAGTTACGTGATCTACCCACATGATTTTCATCATTCGTCTGTAGCATCACATTTCAAAAACTTCTATCATCTTTTTATCTGAACTCCTTAGCGTCCACGTTTCACTACCATACACTCCAGACAAATGCTTTCAGAAAGGACTTCCTAACATTTAAGTTAACATAGGATGTTAACAAGTTTCGCTTCTTTAGAAACGCTTTTCTTCCCATAGCCATTCTGCATTTTATATCTTCTCTACTTAGGCCATCAGAAATTATCTTGCTACCCAAATAACCAAATTTATCTACTGTGTTTATTGTCTCATTACCTAATCTAATTCCTTCAGCATCGTCTGATTTTCTGACACTGCATTCAATTACCTTCATTTTACTCTTATTAATGTTCATCTTATATCTTCCTTTCAAGACACTGTCCATCCCGATCAATTCCTCTTCCAGACCTTTTGCGGTCACTGACAGAATTACTATGTCATCAGCAAACCGCAATGTTTTTATTTCTTCTCCCTGCACTTTAATACCCTCTCCTAACTTGTCCTTCCATTCCTTCACTGCCTGATCAATGTACAGATTGAACAACATTGGCGAAAGACTACAACCATGTCTTACTCCCTTGCCAACCTCTGCGTCCTTCTTAGCCTTCGATTCTAATAACCGGTGTCTGGTTTTTGTGTAGGTTGAATATAACTCTTCGCTCCCCGTATTTCACCCCTGACGCCTTGAGAATTTGGAAGAGTGTATTCCAGTCGACATTGTCAAAAGCTTTCTCCAAATTTACAAACGCTAAAATCGTAGGTTTGCCTTTCCTTAGCCAATCTTCTAAGATAAGTCGTAATGTGAGTATTGCCTCCCGTGTTCCTACATATCTCCTAAATCCAAACTGATCTTCCCCGAGGTCGGATTCCACTAGTTTTTCCATTCGTCTGTAAATAATTCGTGTTAGTATTTTGCAACCATGACTTGTTAAACTGATAGTTCTGTAATTTTCACACTTGGCTGCACTTGCTTTCTTTGTAACTGGAATTACAATATTCTTCTTGAAGTCGAAGGGTGATTCCCCTGTCTCATACATCTTGCATACTAGGTGATACAATTTTTTCATGACTGAGTTCTTGATGTTCATACAGCTGCTTTTCTTGTCTCCAAATATCTCTTTTATTTTCCTGTAGGCGGTATCTATCTTTCCCCTAGTTATGCATTCTTCTACGGTTCTGCATTTGTCATCTAGCCACTCCTGCTTAGCCAGACTGCACTTCCTGTCAATCTCATTTTTCATTCGTTTGTACTCCCTTTTTCCTGTTTCATTTGCCGAATGTTTATATTCTCTCCTCTCCTCGATTAAGTTTAGTATATCCTGTGTTCACCAGGGATTTCTATTAGGCCTTGTCCTTCTGCCTATATGGTCCTCTGCTGCCTTTACTACCCTATCTCTCAGAGCTACCCATTCTTCTTCTACTCTATAACTCTCCCCCGTTTCAGACAATCCTTGCCTAATGCTCCTTCTGAAACTCTCAACCACCTCTGGTTCCTTCAATTTGTCCAGGTTCCATCTCCTAACCTTTCTACGTTTCTGCAGTCTCTTAAGTTTTAATCTGCAGATCATAACCAATAAACTATGGTCAGAGTCTATATAAATCTAAATCACAAATTTGAAATGGTATTGTGACTTTTGGGACCCTTTGCAATGGTATTTTTTGACGTCAGAGGTCTGCTCTTTGCGCGCACCCAATGCAGTTACGAACGTACTGTGCCACATCTTGTTTCCTCGTTTCCCACCAAAACCTCTCTGCTACGCGTCGTTCGGTTGTTCTCTGCCAACCGTGTCCTGCCAAAATGTGATCACGAGCTTCTTGCAGTACTTCTTGTCTAAGATGTTCAGGACCCACGATTCTGGGTCCGAGTCGTGCTTTACAGCATAATGCCCGATCTTCGAAACAAAATTGTTTTTGTGTTGCAAATTTTTCGCATTTTGTATCCCAAGCTTGTGCCTTTTCCAGCTCTATGCATCACGACCTATTGCTTCTAAAAGTGCTATTTTTCTGCTTAGACCATCCGCATTCGTGTGTTTCTTGTCTGGGTTATGGATAACCTCAAAATCCATTTCGGAAAGACATAGAGCCGAGTGGGTAACCATTTTAGAGCTGTGTGGTCTGTAATAACCTTGAAGTTCTTCCCATACAAGTAGCATTTGAAGTACTTGGTGCCATAGATAACACTTAGCAGTTCTTTCTCGGTTGTAGAATAATTTCTTTCTGCTGTTGTTAGTTGCCTTGAAGCGTAAGCTACGGGGTGTTCTGCACCATCTATAATCTGAATTAAAACAACTCCTACAGCATTACTACTTGCGCCACAGGATAAAATAAATTCTTTGTTATAATCTGGGTAGGCTAATACGGGACTGTGTGTTAATTTGTCTTTCAGAGTTTGAAATGCTGACTCACAATATTCACACCACTGAAACTTTGAACCCTTTTTTAATAGTTGGGTTTGAGGTCGTGCAATTTCAGCAAAATTTAGCACAAATTTACGATAATATGAAGCGAGCCCGCAAACAGACTGTATTTCTTTGACGCGTTGTGGTGTTGGAAAGTCCGTAACTGCCAAAATTAGTCAAGGATCGGTTTTAATTCCATGTTCACTAATGACATGCCCTAGATACGAGACTTCCTTCAATGCAAATTTACATTTCTCCAAATTTAATGTTAATTTAGCTTTCCTAAGTCTCTGAAAAACGTTACGAAGACGCACTGCATGTTCGTTAATGACTTTTGAGGAAACTATGATATCGTCAAGATACACGCAACATTGCTGAGTTCTTAGACCTCGCAATACTCCATCAAATAATTTTTGAAAGTTTACGGGGGTGTTTTTCAAACCAAAGGGCATTCTTTTAAACTGCCAATGGCCTCCATGGGTAGAAAAAGTTGTTTTGTGTCTATCTTCAGTTGGTGGTACCCGCTGTGCAAATCTATTGTGGAAAAGTATTTACTGTTTCTTGAACTGTCAATGATATTTGTAATGTTTGGAAGGGGTGTCTGTAATCGCAACAAAATTAAAAGTATGGTACCATCTGGGGATTTATTTGGAATGATTACAATATTGGCAGAATATGCTGAGTCAGAATGATCTATAATTCCATCTTTTAAGTGTTGTTCTAAGAATTCATCTAGTACTGGCTTTAAGTGACGCGGAACTCTGTAAGGTTTCTTATAAACTGGTGCGCTGTTTCCTGTAGGGATTCTATGCTGCGTGATATCTGTTACTGGTAGAGGACCTTCTGCATTAAATAAATCTTGAAACTCGACTACCAAAGCTTCTATCGTATATTTATCCTTTCCTTTTAAATGTGCAATTTTTTGGCATAGTGCGGGTTTGCAGGCGACTGGTTTCTGGCCATCAGTAGTATCTGACCAAATAAAATCATCTTCCTCAAAGTCGCTAACTGTGGCTACTAATATTCTCTTACGTAGCTCTTTATCCTCCATCACAAAATTGTCAATATTCACCGGTACTTTCGCTACTCCATCCTCATTTTGAACTCGTACAACACTTATGCGTACAAAACAATGGGATGCATAAAATTCTTCATTGTCTTCTAATCGCTCTATTAGACACACAGTATCTGCTGGTGGAGCGGCGTTAACATCTGCCCAGAGAAGCTTCCCTGCACCAAATTGTATTCTATCCCGCAAGTCTACTTCCAAGGACATTGCTCGCAGTTCAGTTGATTTCTCGTTCCGGATGGGGAAATCTTGTGTCAGCGGGTTCGAATCCCACCTCGGGCATGGATATGTGTGCCATCCTGATGACCCCGTAGTTAAGTCCCATAAGCTCTACAGACATTTGAACATTTGAAAACCTTAAAAGGAAGACGAATTAAGAAATAAGTGTTATTTATATATATATATATATATATATATATATATATATATATATATATATATATATATATATATATATATATCAGTATTGGGTGAGGGCGGTAAACAACCCTTATATTGCCGCGCTCGTTTGATACTGCCCATGCTACACCTATCTATTTTTTAACTGTTTCATCTCTTCAATACATAGGTATTTAAAGACGCTGAATCCTAATTCGAAATAAGATTCTCAAAATTCAATATGGTTGATCGAGCATAGCGAACGAAAACTCTAAAAAATGCTTGAATAGACGGCAACTCGACACACGACGTTCAAAATACTGTGCAATTAACGTTTGAAATAATAATGAATTCCAGGGGATTAAAAGTACTGGCCACAACACACTGCGCACATTAGGTAAAGCTTCTGCTAAGAGTTTGCTAAACAGTGATACAGCAACAATCTCTGAATCAATAAACCACCTTTATAGGGAGAGGACGGCCACGGCTGACTCAGGGGCGGAGGCGAAAAACAGTTAAAACAAAACTCCCTCGCAGGTCGCGGGCTAACGTCACTGCCACATGTTTGGATACTCACCACACCACTCAGAAAAGGCAGGAACAGAAGTCTGACACTACAACTCGGCGACGGCAGCAACGGCGACGAGAGGGAAAAGAGCCAAACCCCAAGTTCTGACTACGCCTGGGGGTGGCAACCGAGCCGCAGAAGGGCAAAACGCCAAATAAATTCCGCTCCAACCCTCAATATACCAAATCGAGATCGTCCTCACGTGCGAGGCGAGATATTTCGAGACAGGTAACTAACGCAACAGCGGAGTCAAACTTAAGTCCAAAGCAGAAAACAGTCGGTGACGCCAGATACGAAACCCGCTCGGCGTCCGGCGTCCGGCGGCCGACGGCGGTAGCGCCTCCACAGTTACGACGAGAAGCAGTACAATTTGGGGCGCGGATTTCGAACAGAACGAGCCCACGGCTCAGGAAGGAAGGAAGCTTGGAGATTAACGTCTCATCGACAGGGTAGTCATTTGAGACGGAGCTTACGCTTGGAGTGTTTGGGTAAGGATGTGGAAGGAAATCGGCCGTGCCTATGACAAGAACCATCCCGGCATTTGCCTGGAGTGTTTTAGGGATATCACGGAAAACCTTATTCTGGATGGCCGGAGAGGGATTTCAAGCACCATCCTTCCGAGTGCGAGTCCAGTGTCTTACTACCACGCCACCTCGCTCGGTATAATTGTTAATAGAAGAGTACGTTACTTTTTGAAATATAGCTGTACGTATTGTTAGTTAATATATTCTTAGTTTTTTTAGTATTTGTGTACTTTATATTTAGATAAATTATAATCAATTTCAAAGAAAGATATGTAAGAACTTACAAAGTTTGAGTGGTTATCCACAACTCTGCTGCAACCATTTGACAGCAGTTTCCAAGCAGTTTCGTTGTTATATATTTGTTCGTGACGTATGTTAATCAATGGAATATGACATTTGGCGATTTGTTTTCAAGGCACACAGGGCGAGTGATAACTGTGAGCTGCCACTATGGTACTTGCCAGAGCTGGACAGCGTTAACCAAAATGTTAACGTCAATAATCATTACTAAAAAGGTTGATTTGGTTAAACGTTAAAGCGTCACTTTACGGACAGTTTACCGGAAGTTAAATTTAATCGTTAACTCGGAACTGTATTGTGCTGCAATGAAATCGCGTCTTCAGTCTCTGAACTTATATTCGTCCGCTGTCGTACCATTGGAATACAGCAAACTGAGTAAAACATGTTATCCTACCTGATATAAAAACTGCAACAGTTTAAGAAAGAAATAATATTCATTACTGCACCCTTGTGATCTTAGTGCTGGAAAGAACTGCAGACTTCGGTATAGAGATAAAATAGTAGGTTACTGTGTATTAATCGATTACAAACTTTGTGCCAGTACTCGCCTAAACGTCTTGTCCATTAGGAGGGCACCATCCGTCCGCTACGATAAAACGTCCCTCGACCATATTCCTCAATGTTCACCATCAGAGATTCCCACACGAGGTCCAACGATTTTATCACATTAGTAATGAATACTGTAACCCAGAACGCTATCGTCACATGTGAATACTACTTATATATTAGTATGATATCTGTTCTTTCTAAAGAAATTAACAAAATGAGTATTTACAATTAATGTTGATTATGTGAAAGAGTGTTTCAAAAATGGAAATTTCGGTAGGCAACCGGGCATGTATATACCCCTCTGACTTCTACAATTTTTTTCTTCATATAATTGCCTGTTAAAGTGGTCATACTTGCAAAAGCTGCAATTTGAAACTTTCAGCACACTTACGCATAGTACCGATTAATTTATTTTTACCTTGCCCCTCGCATGTTATGGGGTATTTATTTTCGTAGTGACTGTGCAATGGCGGTGCTTTGATATTTACGATTGAGTTGCATAGTAAGTACAGTGCTTTCAAACATACTTTACAAAGAAATATGAATCTTTCCAGTAGGCATCAAAAATGGCACCCTTATATCCGAACCTTTTCTGCTCATACTGAACAGTCGCAAGACGGATTACCAGCGTTAAACCTAACAGGACTCAGAACGAATATTTTAGCGCACCGGAAGGCCTTGATTGCGAGCGCTGTCAGAGCTGCCACTGCGGCCACATGGAAGGGGAAACCATCGGGACTGCCCGGCACGCTCAAACGCTCGAGTGGCGCCTGCTTCACGACAAACTACATGCGTTGTGGGGAACGTGTTGCTTAAATTCATGGCACTGACTTCATCGAATTCGCTGTACGGATCTCGAACATTTTTATCGGCCAGATATTAGAGATTTTTATTGCAAAATTTGGAATATTGCCGGACCACACAAAGAAGCTTGGAGGGCCACAAGTAGCCCGTCGGCTGCAGGTCGAGTACCGCCGAGCTAGACGCCACACCACCAGCACCACCAGCGTCATCCATCGGACGACGTGGGCGAGCGGACGTCCGCCATAGGAGGCTCATCGTCTCGCCTCCAGGGTCCTTCTGACGCACCGGTCTTCCGTGGGGCCACTTACACACCGGTAGTCGAGAGTGTCCTTTCTGCAGCTGAATCTATTCCTTCTGCGTCCACATCTGCGGGAGAACGACCTTCGGCGCGTGCGTTTCCCGCCCAGCGTATCGTGACAAGCCGGATGGCGAGTCTCAGGCAGTGGTTCAGCACTTGGTCCAGATTGGAACCTAGCTCCCTCGACTGCACCCATGGGCACATCTTCGCCGCAGTCCTTACGTCCACTACACAACAACGGTGCAAACGTTTGTGGCGTCGCTTTTCGTTACAACGCCGGTGGTATTCTCATGTTTCCGCGACACTCCATGTAGAGTCGATAACTTGTTCGACTCCGAGGGTGCCTCAAGTCTCGCTAACTCTCTGCCTTTCTTCTCGTAACTCGGCGACATATGATGGTGCACCAAAGCCACAAGAGAGAGTCTAAGAAAAGGCTCAGTCTGTACGAAGCAAGCAGAAGTCACTACCAGCCAGAATAACAGATCTGCGAGTGCAGTACCAGGAGGTCCATTTACAGTGAGCGCTGGTGGAACTGCAGAACGATAGAGCGGGACTGGGCCAGGGAGCGCTGGCGGAAGTGCAACAGGTGTTCAAGGGACCAGGTCAGTGGAGCCAGCTGCCCACAGAGAATACCGAGGGAAGCACAACATGTGTTCATGGGACTAGACCAGGAAAGCCAGGTGCATGCAGGGAATGCCAGGTGAAGCATAGCTAATGTTCACGTGACCGTCTCAGGAGGAAGCACAGTAGGCCTTCAAGGGACGAGGCCTTGGGAGCCAGTTGCCCACAGGAAATGCCACGGGAAGCACAGCAGGTATCACTGGACCAGTCAATAGGAGGCAGCTGCATGCAGGAAATGCCTGGGGTAGCACAGAAGGTGTTCATGGGACCAGGCCAGTGGAACCAGCAACCCATTTGGAATGGCGGTAGGTGCACAATAGGTGTTCAAGAGGGGGCCAGGCGAGTGGAGCCAAATGTCAATAGGGAATCCCAGGGGATTCACAGCAGGTGTTCATGGGACCAGGCCAGGGGAGCGAGCTGGCCGCTGGTACTGCCAGGAGAAACACAGCAGATGTTACGACGGAACCAGCCCATGGGAGCCAGCTGCATTCAAGGAATTACAGGAGAAGGACAGCAAGTGTTCATGGCACGAGACCATGGGTGCCAGCTGCCTGCTGGGAATTCCGGGGGAAGAACAGTAGGTGTTCATTGGACGAGGGTACCAGGCCAGGGGAGCCAGCTGCATGCAAGGAAAGCGGGGTGCAACACAGCAGGTGTTCAGGGAACCAGGCCATGGGAGTCAGCTGCATGTGAGGAATGCTGGGGAAGCACAGCAGTTGATCATGGGACCAGACCAGGGGAGCAGGATGCATGCAGGGAATGTCATGAGAAGCACAGCAGGTGTTCATGGGACCAGGTTTATGGAGCCAGCTGCCCGCAGGAAAAGCCAGGGTAAGCACAGTAGGTTTTTCATAGGACCAGGCCAGGGGAGCCACTGCATGCAGCGAAAGCAAGGACTGGCGCAGCAGGTGTTCATGGGACCAGGTTTATGGAGCCAGCTGCCCGCAGGAAAAGCCAGGGGAAGCACAGTAGGTGTTCATAGGACCAGGCCAGACCTGTGAAGGGGACAGTGAAATATCTAGGGGTTACCCTAGATGAGAAACTGACATGGACCCCTCACATTAGGAATATTTGCTCCGAGGCAAAATGTACTCTTGTAAGTACCAGGAGAGGTTGTGGCAAAAATTGGGGCCTGAGCCACAAGGGTATGTACTGAATGTACACCATGGTGATTAGACCCAGGATCACCTATGGGGCGCTCGTGTGGTGGAAGAAGGTAGAAAAGCAGGTTGCTGCTAAGGAGCTTGGTAAGGTGCAGAGATTAGCCTGCTTAGCCATAACAGGCGGAATTAGCAGCACACCAACTGCTGCGATGGAAACCATGCTGGATATGCCCATTACACCTTTGGGTCAAAATGGAGGCAGCAGATGGTGCATACAGACTCAAAACTGGCAAAAACTGGGACTCTTTGGGATATCTAGAATCACACACTAAAATAGTGAGTGAGGTAAATATAGGAAAGGTTGGGGAAATGCCAGCCGACTATATTATAACCCCATACTGCTTCAACAAGACTTCCAATATAACAATTGGAAGTAGGGAACAGTGGAAGAAAATAGTTCGACACCATACGGGGGATATTGTCTGGTTCACCGACGGGTCAAAATCAGACCAAGGTCGGGGTATACGGGGTGCAGCCAACACTGGAGATCGTCATCTCGCTAGGGAAACTGGCTTCAGTATTCCAGGCCGTCAGGGCGTAGGTGCTACAAAGATCGTAGCATCTATATCTATTCAGACAGCCAGGCAGCCCTAAGATCACTGGCAGCTCCTGCAACAAGGTTTAAAATTGTTGCAGAATGTCACAGGGTTCTGGTGCAGCTAGGGGAAAGCAATAGAGTTACCCTATTGTGGGTCCCTGGCCATGGGGGTAGAGACTACATTTATTGGACCGGAACCTGTCCTGACAATCACCAAATTGGACCTACGTAACTGGCTCAGAAGACAGCACATAGAATATTGGACCAAAGTCTATCAACAAAAACTTAGCAAGGTAATGATGCCAAAGCCATGTTTTAAAAGAAGCTCTGCAATCCTGGGCCTGAACAGGAGAGAGGTTAGACTCATGGTTGGATTGCTGACAGACCATGGGAATTTCAAAAAACACCTACATACAATGGGAATAACAGAAGAAGACCCTAATGTAGGACCTGTGATGACGGTGATGAAACTGCATCACATCTAATCTTCGAATGCCTTGCATTGGAGAGTAAAAGGCACAGAACACTTGGGACAACCAGACCCGAAGAAATTGTGTCTAATAAAGAACTGGTAAAGGGACTCCTTGCACTGTCCAAGGGCATTGGTTGGCTTGACTAGATATACAGGGAGCGATAGCACACAATAAACGGGTTGGACCAAGACTGTTTTGGCTTCCCTGAGAAAAACAAATCAAATCAGGCCAGGGAAGCCAGCTTCATGTAAGGAATGCCGGGTGCAGCACATCAGTTGTTCAGGGGACCAGACCATGGGAGTCAGATGCATGCAGCGAATGCTGGGGAAGCGCTGCAGTTGATCTTGGGACCAGGCCAGGGGAGCCAGCAGCATGCAGGGAATGCCGTGAGAAGCACAGCAGGTGTTCATGGGACCAGGCCAGTGGAGCCAGCTGCACACAGGAATGCCAGGGGAAGCACAGTATGTTGTCGTGGGACCAGGCCAGTGTAGAAAGCTGCATGCAGAGAATGCCGGGTGCAGCACTGTAGGTGTTCAAGGGGCCACACCGTGGCAGTCAGATGTTTGCGGAGAATGCTGGAGATGCACAGCAGGTGTTTATACGACCAGGCCAGTGGAGCCAGATGCATGTAAGGAATGTGGGGGAAGGCTCAGCAGGTGTTCATGCCACCAGGCCTGTGGACCCAGTTGCCCACAGTGAATGGTGGGGGAAGCATAGTAAGAGTTCACCTGACCAGGTCAATGGAGCCAGCTGCCAACAGGGAATGCCAAGAGAAGCACATATGGTGTTCATGGGACCAGGCCAGGGAAACCAGTTTCACTGTGGTGATTACAGGGGAAGGTCGGCAGATGTCACGGGACTGGCCCATGAGAGCCATCTGCATGCAGGGAATTCCGGGGAAGTACAGCAGGTGTTCATCGGACAAGGCCAGGGGAGCCAGCATTATGTAGGTAATGCTGGCAAAGCACAGTGTGTGTTCACGTGACCAGGGCAGGGGTGCCAGCTGCATACAGAGAATGTTCAAGGAAGCATAGCAAGTGTTCATGGGACCAGGCCAGTAGAGCTACACGCTGGGATGCCAGGAGAAGCACAGCAGGTGTCAGGTGTCATGCGAGCAGCCCATGGGAACAAGCTGCTAGCAGGGAATTCCGGGGGATGCACAGCAGGTTATCTTAGGACAAGGCCAGGGGAGTCAGATGCCTGCAGGAAATGCCGGGGTAGTGCAGTGCGTGTTTATTGGATCAGGCCAGTGAAGCCAGCTGCCCACAGAGAATAATGGGGATATCACTGCAGGTGTTCACTGGTCCATGCCAGGGTAGCTGACTACCAGCAGGATATGCCAGGTAAGTATAGCTATAGTTCAAGCAGCTGCCCACAGGGAATGCTGGGGAAAACACAGCTGGTGTTAAGAGGACCAGGTCCATGGAGCCAGCTGCCCACACGGAATGCCAGGGGAAATACAGTCATGGGACCTGGCCAGGGGGACAGCGGCCCACAAGGAATACTGGGGAAGCATATTTGGCGTTAATGGAAGCAGGTGAATGGAGCCAGCTGCCCACAAGGAATGCCGGGATAATTCAGCATGGGTTCATAGGGTCAGGCCAGTAGAGATAGCTGCCCACAGGGAATGTTGGGGGAAGCACTGTTGGTGATTAGGGCACAAGGTCAATGGAGCCAGCTGCCCACAGAGAATACCAGGAGAGGTACAGTAGGTGCTCATGGGATCCAACTATGGACCCAGCTGCCTCCTGGGAATTCAAGGGGAGCTCTGAAAGTGTCATGGGGCTGGCCCATGAGAGTCAGCTGCATGCAGGGAATTCTGGGGGAAGTTTAGCGGATGTACATGGGACCAGTCTAGGGGAGCCAGCTTCATGCAGGGAATGCCGGGTGAGCCACAGCTGGTGTACACAAGACCAGTCCAGTGGAGCCAGCTGCCCGCCAGGTATGCATAGTTGATGTTCACGGGATCAGGTCACTGGAGCCAGCTGCCCGCAAGGAATGCCATGGGAAGCACAGTAGGTGTTCATGGGACCAGCCAACGGGAGCCAACTGCCCACAGGGAGTTTTGGGAAAAGCACTGCAAGTGTTTACGGCATCAGGCCACGGGAGCCATCTTAATGAAGAGAATGCTGGGGATGCAGCGCATGTGTTTATGTGACCAGGTAAGAGGAGCCATCTGCATGCAGGGCATGTTGCGGAAAGCACTGCAGGGAATGCCGGGGGAAGCACAGCAGCTGTTCATGGGACCAGTCCAGGGGAGCCAGCTTCCTACAGGGAATGCTGGGGGAAGCACAGCATGAGTTTACATGACCAGGCCACGGGAGCCAGCTGAATGTAAGTAATGCTGGGGAAAGTACAACAGGTGTTCATGGGAACAGGCCAGTGGAGCCAGCTGCCCACTGGTAATGGAGGGAGAAGCATAGCAGCTGTTCAGGGGGGGGGGGGCGGTGAGTGGAAGCGGCTGCCCAAAGGGGAATGCCGGTTGAAGTATAGCACTTGTTCTTGGGACAATCCCAGGGGAGGGAGCTGTCTGAGGAATATGCCAGGGAAAGCACAGCCGGTGTTAATGGGACCAGGCCAGTGCAGCCAGCTGCCCACAGGTAATAGTGGGGGAAGCATAGTAGGTGTACACGTGACCAGATCAATGGAGCCAGCTGCCTGCAGGGAATGCTAGCGGAAGCACAATAGTTGTTCATGGGCCCAGGCCAGGGCAGCCAGGTGCCCACTGACAAGCACAGCAGATGTTACGGGACTGGCCCATGGGAGCCATCTGCATGCAGGGAATGACAGGGTAAGTACAGCAGATGCTATCGGGTCCAGGGCAGGGGAGCCGGTTTCAGCGCCCATTGCAGGCGGAATACGTCTCGACTCATCAAAATAAACTTGATGACGTCATTATGCAACACGATTCTCTTGTTAATACTTTCTCATAGTCCTTTGTTCCACCCCCACGAAACACAGACATTGCCGAGGTGAGGTGGCTTGCGTGCCTCAACGGTGCAGATAGCCGTACTGTAGGTGCAACCACAACGGAGGGGTATCTGTGGAGAGGCCAGACAAACGTGTGGTTCCTGAAGATTGCCAGCAGGCTTTTCAGAAGTTACAGGGTCAACAGTCTGTATGATTAACTGAGCTGGCCTCGTAACACCAGCTGATGTGGCGTTGCCACATAGTTACTGCGAACGGCTGAAAGCAAGGGGAAACTACAGCCGTCACTTTTCCCAAGGACATGCAGCTCTACTGTATGAATATATGATGATGGCATCCTCTCAGGTAAAATATTCCGGATGTAAAATAGTCCCCCATTCGGATCTCCGGGCCGGGACTACTCAGGAGGATGTTGTCATCAGGAAAGACAATACTGGCATTCTACGGATCGGAGCGTGGAGTGTTAGATCTTTTAATCTGGTAGGAAAATTAGAAAATTTAAGAAGGGAAATGGATTTGTTGAAGCTAGATATATTGTGGATTACAGGATTATAAATACAAAATCAGTTGGGGGTATCACAGGAGTAGGACTGGTAATGAATAAGAAAATAGGAATGCGGGTAAACTATTATGAGCAGCACAATGATCGCATTATCATTGTCAAGACAGATATGAAGCCAACACCGACAACAGTAGTACAGGTTTATGTACCAACTAGCTCTGCCGAGATCGAAGAAATATATGAGGAGCTAAAGGAAATTATTCAGACAGTTAAGGGAAAGGAAAACTTAATTGTGATGGGAGACTGGAATTCGGTAGTAGGAAAAGGAAGAGAAGGAAAAATAGTAGATGAATATGGACTGGGCAGAAGGAATGAAAGAGGAAGTCGTCTGGTAAAATTTTGCACGGAACATGATTTAATCGTAACAAACACCTGGATTAAGAATCACAAAAGAAGGTTGTATATATGGAAGAGACCAGGAGACACCGGAAGGTATCAGATAGATTTTATAATGGTAAGACATAGATTCCGGAACCAGGTTATATACTGCAAGACGTACCCAGGGGCAGACATAGACTCTGACCATAACTTGTTAGTCATGAACTGTAGGCTGAAACTGAAAAAACTGCAGAAAGGTAGGAAAATAAGGAAATGGGACTTAGATAAATTGAAGGAACGTGAAGTTCTGGAGAATTTCAAAGGGAGATTTAGGCAACAATTGACACAAACAGGTGGAAATAAAACAGTAGAAGAGGAATGGGTAGCAATGAGAGATGAAACAATGAAGACAGCAGAGGACAATATAGGTAGAAAGGCAATACCTACAAAAAATCCTTTGATATCACAGGAAATACTAAATTTAATTGATGAAAGGAGAAAATATAAAAATGCAGTAAATGAAACAGGCAAAACAGACGACTAAGGAATGAGGTTGACAGGAAGTGCAAAATGGCTAAGCAGGAGTGGCTAGAAACCAAATGGAAATCTGTAGAAGAATGTATAAGAAGGGGTAAAGTAGATACCACCTACAGGAAAATAAAAGAGACATTTGGGGACAAGAAAAGCAACTCTATGAATATCAAGAACTCAGATGGAAAACCAGTTCTCAGCAAAGAAGGGAAAGCTGAAAGGTGGAAAGAGTACATAGAGCAGCTCTACAAAGAAAATGAACTTAGATACGATGTTGTAGGAAGGGAGGAAGAAGTAGATGAGGATGAGATAGGAGATACTAAACTGAGAGATGAATTTGACAGAGCACTGAAAGACCTAGGTTGGAACAAGACCCCAGGAGTATATGACATATCCTCAGAGCTACTAAAGTCTCTGGGAGAGCCAGCCATGAGAAAACTATTTGACCTGGTGTGTAGGATGTATGAGACAGGCGAAATACCCTCTGACTTTAAGAAAAAAATGTTATAATCACCATTCCAAAGAAATCAGGCACAGACAGTTGTGAAAATTACAGAACCATCAGTTTGATAAGTCATGGTTGCAGAATTTTAACACGAATTATCTACAGGAGAATGGAAAAGCTGGTGGAAGCTGATTTCGGGGAAGATCAGTTTGGATTCAGGAGGCACGTAGGAACCCGGGAGGCAATACTCACTTTACGGCTTATCTTAGAAGATAGATTAAGGAAAGGCAAACCTACATTTTTTGCTTTGTAAATTTGGAGATAGCATCTGACACTGTTAACTGGAATACGCGCTTCAAATTCTGAAGTCAGCAGGGGTAAAATACAGGGAAAGGAGAGTTATTTACAACTTGTACAAAAGCCAGACCGCAGTTATTAGACTTGAAGGGCATGAAAGGGAAGCATCAGTTGGGAAGGGAGTAAGACAGTGTTGAAGCCTTTCTCAGATGTTATTCAGTTTGTACATCGAGCAGGCGGTGAAGGAAAGCAAGGAAAAATTTAGAATAGGGATTAAAGTTCAGGGGGAAGAAATAAAAACATTGCATTTTGCTGATGACGTTGTAATTCTGTCAGAGACAGCAAAGGACCTGGAAGGGCAGTTGAATGGAATGGACAGAGTGTTGAAGAGAGCGTGTAAAATGAACATTAACAAGAGCAAAACAAAAATAATGGGATGCGGTCTTAGAAAATCAGGCGATGCTGAAGGAATTAGATTAGGTAACGAAACAATGAAGGTGGTAGATGAGTTATGTTACTTGGGTAGTAAAATAACATGCGATGGTCGCAGTACAGAGGATATAAAATGCAGAATGGCAATGGGAAGGAAAGCATACTTGAAAAAGAGAAATTTGCTAATATCGAATATTAATTTAAGTGTAAGGAAGTCTTTTCTGAAGGCATTTGTGTGGAGTGTTGCCTTGTTTGGGAGTGAAACATGGACGATAAGCAGTGCAGACAGGAAGAGAATAGAGACTTTTGAAATGTGGTGCTACAGAAGAATGCTGAAGATTAGGTGGGTGGATCGCGTAACTAATGTGGAGGTACTGAACAGAATTGGTGAGATAAGGAATGTTTGCCATACCTTGACTAAAAGAAGGGATCGCTTGGTAGGACACATTCTAAGAGTAGTAAGCAGATTCCAGTAGGTGCGGGTTGCCGTTCTTATGAGGAGATGAAAAGGCTAGCTCAGGATAGAGTAGGGTGGAGAGCTGCATCACACCAATCTCCGGACTGAGGACCATAACAACACGTCCTTTGGTTGGTGCTTACAATCCATTTGCCACCATTGTTCGCATATAAAGTGTGGTCAGTGTCGTTCTTGATCCGTAGAGCTGCAATATTTAATATTTTCATCTGGATGTTGAAGTCCATTTGATTGGTGTTTGCTTGATGAATATATAGTTTCTTCTGTATGAAGATCTGTCTTCAGCGACAGTCATACATGTTTCGTATCTTCAGTGGGTCTTTTTATTGCTTTACATTCAACAACAGAGATATCTCAGTTTGTAAAAATTATTATTCGATCATCCTGTTAATTTATACAAGGTTTTATATTTGTATATATACCGAGTTTTACATGTTGAAGTGGTTAGAGTTCTTGTACTTTATCTGCGTACTGCTAATAGTTTCTCATCTGCAACGATATAGCACTCATGAACAAAACTGTTTGATATAGAAATACTTGATCTTCTTCTTTACTCTTATGGTTAAATCGAGTACTATTTAATTGTACGTGAGTGCCGTCAATCTGTGTGTGTTCATTTGTTTACTAACGAAGTATGTTTCATTTTCATCTTTTGGTGATTTTATTTGTGGAATGGTGAAGGAAACTGGCATTATTTCATTATTCACTGACAGTGTTTGAGAACTGTGAGCCGCGATGGAGTAGCCGAGCGGTCTAAGGCGTCTCGCAGCGGAGCGTGCGGTTGCTCGCCGTGGAGGTTCGAGTCCTCCCTGGGGCATATGTGTGTGTGTTGTCGTTAGTTTAGTTTACCATGGTTTAAGTAGTTTGTAAGCTATGGACTGACGACCACGGAGTTTGGTCCGATAGATTTACAAATATTTGAACATTTTTTTGAGAACTGTGAAAACAAGATGTTGAGTGGAGTAGACAGCTGACTGTATTTTGTGTGGGAACTTTCAACGTGAGCAAGATGGCGGCTGCAGTTCACAGTTGACTGTGTTGGGGATGGAAAGTTCGAATTTTGACACTGGGTGAATGTGTATGTGTGTGTAAGAAGGTGGATGTGTATTTTTATATGGTATATGTCTTGGTGCTTCTTATTTATTTATATGTGAAATATATGCATACATTTTTGTTATAATTTTATTTCCGAATTCAGTTATTGTAAATTGTTTGTGTTTGCGTGTGTGTGTAGGTGTGGAAAGCTTGTCGGTATTATTTATTATTTTTATTATTTATTTTTTATTTCTTATGTCTGTGTTTTGTGTGTGCGTTGTTTTTGTGTTTACAGGTAGGCATTGTCTGCCAGTTCTTTGAGGGTAGTCAATAGACGCACATACACACACACACATACATGCATACATCTGCAGAAATAATGTAGGAACACTGTAACTTCTTGAACATATACAATGAGTTATATACATAGATAAATAAATTTGTGGTATAAATGTGTAATGAACAATATGAAGTTACTCTCATTTGTATAAATTAAAATGTATCTCTTATTCAATTTAAAGCAATAAAAAGACCCACTCAAGGTGTCACGACTGTAGAAAAAGAGGTTGAGGCATAAAAATATAATGCAGTGTTTTGCTGAAGGCATATCCTCATATAGAATAAACAAAATACTCGGTACCTTACATACTTGTTGTGAGGCAGCGGTCACGCGTCTCAGGAACTTGTCGTTTCCCTGCTATGGAGTACGATAGCAACTGATTTGGGTACACCGCTAATACGGTGTGGAGTCTGGTGGCTTCAACGCTCAAACGTCTGCACTGGGTGGAGCATCGCGGGCTACTCACGCTCTGGTTGTCCGTCCATCACTGCGCATCAAAAAGCATTGCCTTCTACACTTGGATTTGACAATTTGGTAGGGTTATTCAGCAGTCGGTACTTCGGGAACATCTACGATAATTCATTGTGACCCGTGCTATGCTAGTCGCCGAGTCACAAAATACGTTCCTTATTGTACAAAGCGCGTTATTTTTTAATTTTTTTTTGTAAGTACACAACGAAAGGTTATTTTACAATAGTAAATTTATTTGCAGAAAGTATATACGTTATTTTCAGACACAGTTGCCAAGTTTGTTCAAACACTTATCATGCCTCTCAACCAGTTATAAAACACACTCTTCATACAATATTGCCGCCTGCCCTGATAACCAAGAGTTCACTGACGTTTTGTAAATCACTGATCTCTACATGTCAGAAAATTAGTTTCAGAGACCTGTTATTGTGAAACTCCTGTTCTCACGAATCCTCGCTTCAGCTGAAACATCCAAATCGTCAGTAATCAAAGATGAGCGACCGGAGCGGTCCTCATCATGGACTTTGTCGCAGTCATCTTTGAATTCTCGGACCCACTTACGCACTTTACCATTACTCATAACAGTATCACCGTACACTTCGCAAATGTGTCGATGAATACATTCACCGGTTCCTCGGTGAAAGAAAAAAAATCATATCACTGAGCGAATCTCACACGCGTCTGGCGAGTTCACAGTCTTAACATTTTGAAAGCACAGAACACAAGCGTACAGGGCAGACACAGAGCTGAGACTGCGCACAATTGTTTCAGAGGCAGGCCGGTACACGACGCGTGCGCTCGTTGCGGTATGTGTGCGAACTACTAGTAACGGATCTTGCTTTAAAAATGCGCCTCGAATCTATGTTCCACTCGTAAAGTAGGCCAACATCATTTTTCACACACTCTAATTTTAATCATAATAAATGTGTTTGTGTTTATACCAAGCGCATCTTTAAATTGAGGCACCCACCCGTACAACGATACCTATATATTTAATCTTTTGGAAAAGGTGTTGATTATCTATATAGGAACACAATCTCAGTTGAAGTCTGTCATAGGAGCAACTCTAGAAAGTGTCACGTCTTTTCTGGAATGCGTGAGATGCAACAGCAGGCAGCAGGCAGCAGCAGCAGGCAGCAGGTACTCACCGCAGTGGCTCCAGCAGCTGCGGCGGCAGGTGCGGGAAGCTGGCGGCGGCCCGCGCTGGCGGCTGCAACACACCGGGCGAGTTAGCCGTCTGCCGTCTGGCCCCAACTTCAGTGCGAGAAGCTTACAATAGTTTCCACAACACCCTGTCACGTAATTTGTTAGAGAACCCCAATAAATTGTGGTTGTATGTAAAGTATGCATGCGAGAAGATACAGTATATACGTTCACTATGCGATAGTAATGGTAAAGCTACTGATGACGGTTCTGCTAAAGCAGAATTGCGTAACACAGTTTTCCAAAACTCCTTCACGGAAAAAAAAGCAAATACTCCAGAATTCGAATCAAGAACAGCTGCCATGATGACTTCAGAAGTAGATATCCCTGGTGTATAATAGTTTCCATACGACAGTTGTGCCAGCTGTTGCCAGTGTCACATCGTAAACAGCGCCAAGTATCATAATTTTTGTCAAATTTAATTTGCCAGTCTAGTTCTGCATTTTCGTTAGTACTTCTGTTTGAAGAGGTCTATTCACGCGTACTTGGCAGATTCACTGTGTGCTACTGTCTCAATACTTCATTCTCGCGTGTTTGATAGGTAGTGTTGGGCGCGCCTCCTGCACTCTCAGCAGCACCTGCAGAGGCACAGCTAAGGAGGAGCGAACTATTGCCATTTATTTCTGGACTGAGCAGGGTCAATTGTCATAAACTCGCGCTAGTAACAAGATACGTAACTCCCTACAGGCAATTGCTGACTTGTTAGGATGATAGATGTACTTAGAGTAATTACATGTACTGAGAGTACTTGCAATTACGTGTACTTATTGTAATTGTTTATTTATTTATTGTAATTGTTTATTGTTATTGCAATTGCACGTGTTCACTCCTCCACGTCTGGCGTGGAACTGAGCTCACCCCAAGGCATCACGTGACTATCTATGTCACCCGCCACCCCCACCCTATCACGTGACCACCACCGACCAACGTGACAACCCCCTCCAATATTCTGCAGTCATTCAGACACAGCGTGTTGGAAGAAAAGCAGCAACATGGAAAGGATGCCATTATGGTAATTACATTTGACTCACGTAGTTGGGAAGGTCCTGGTACAACCACAAATTGGCGGGAAAACGTATTTCTGGTTGCCTTGGAAAGCTTTCGCCCCTCTGATCCAGTGGAGCACCCTCAGACTTTTTTTTTTTTTCCTTTATTGTTGTTTTAAAGCCAGCCGTAGAAACAGCTGGCAGGCTGGCAGCAGCTGCGGTACCCTCAGACTGCACCTGTTTCTATATATAACAACAAATCAGAGCATTCTGTTTGGTAACATGATAAAAAAGAGCCTTAATTAGAGCTCATATCACATCCAAAATTAGATGTGCATATAGATGAATCATATGTATGATCATCTGTAATGCCATATGTATGTACTCCCATTACTCTAGTAATTATATCGAATTTTCAAACCATAGCAATTGAAATCGACTGAAAGCAGCAGTTCCAACCGCTGCCAACAGATGGCTCTGATCCCACCTCTCCTCCCACCCAGCGCCTACACAATGAAGCCATGTGTGCAGACGCTGGCCACCCTCCTCTGGAGCTGACCAGTCTCTATTGTGTGCCTCAGTCCGCCGGCTGTAGCCGCTGCGACCGAGGAGACGCGTCACACAGGCCGACTGCCCACTCACCCAGCCTCCTGACGATCATGTAATTGCGTACATATGCTAAAAAATTAAAAAATAAATAAAATCCATCATAGTGCATTTACGGAGCCCCGCCGCGACATTCACGCAATTTTTCCGGAAGAGCTAGCTGCCGTGACCTGCATGTGAAGTCTGCAACGAAAAAATTATTATTATTATTTATCCGCGACACCACCCGTCCTCAGCGACGCGGACACAACGATCCGACCGCCCAGGTTATTATTTTTTTCCTACGAACGTTATAGCTCCTTGTACTGTCTCTACACCAACGTCCGCGAAGTTTTCTAATTTGCAGTGGAACAGTCCGCCCGCAAGAAAACAATTTGCTGTGTCTCTCCTGGCGAGAAAAGCAGAACTCAGACGGACAATAGCGGCCGTCCACTCCATTCAACAACCCCTTGCTGCTGATACCTGCTCCGCCATTCAAAACAGCGCGCGCGGCCGACAGGCGGCGGTGAATCACACACGTGCTCTGGCCGAGCGTTAGCTGTAAAGGCTAAGCAGATAGTTCTACTCCACACGCGCGAAGAAGAAGAATCGCTCGTCACTGCACTCTGCGGACAAACCTTAAAAATTATCAAACGTATATCACTTCTCAAAAAAACAGTGACAGCAGCGATCGAATCTTGCTGTTTTTTTCTTTTACGAACCTCTCTCTCTTTCATATTCCCCACAAGTAAAAACAATCAAGCAGATAATGCGAGAAATATGTTTTTAATGTAACTTATATCGCCCTTTCTCGAACAAGTATTACGTATGAAAAAAAAATAATAAAAAAAAAATAAAAAATAAAAAACATAAAACGCGTCAGGCTTATTGCATACGTCATATTCCAATACACACACACGATCACATTTATTTATTACGCAATGCATCCAGGTTGCAAGTGTATCCATAGCAGATCGTCGCATGTATTTTTAACAAGAATTTCGGTGTAATACTAAAACAATTTAGAAAACAAATGCTTAGTTGGTCTCGTATACTACAGCTTGTAGTGTAAAATATTAAAACTCGTCTGTAAAATTTGCAAGTAAGAATTTACACTCCCATCTCTCTCCATGCTCTTCGCTTAGACTACAGCCGACAGGCGTGTTTAATAATAACAATAATAGCGCAGGTTAGATAATAATAAGACGATGCAAGCAATAGCCATCGAACGGAATGTAACTTGTATGCCAACCACTCTTTCGATAAAACAGCAACAACAGCAGCAGCAGCAGAATGCAACATATTGTTTATACAAAAAATCCAAATAACGAAAATCGGCAATGACATCTAACGCAACGTCTCTAAATATACATCTGCCATCACCGTTAACAATCGTCCAGCACGCAGAGCGCTCTCCCGACAGGTTACATAAAAGAAACATATGCTAAGTGTTTAAAAGCTCCTAAGTTACGTCTCCAAATGATCAAAACCTTCTACGCAGACGCACCACCATGACAAGGATAGAACGACGCAGGGACACACACACAAGAATACACACGCATATCTGAGGGCCATAATTTTATTTATAATTACCTATCTTTGCACAGATTTAAATTATGCATATAAGGGCAGCTACAGAAAGTGCAAATTTCAAACGTTATCACCCCGCGAAAAGACGCTGTCTAGTGAATTAACAGTGTTTAGAACAATTAAAAAAAACTAATAGTCAGGCCTACGAGGACCGATAAATAAATTAAAGTGATAAATTAGTTTGAACAGTGCGTGATGGTGAATAAAGACGCATTCTAACGCCACCATAAACGCTCACGAGAATCAAACATAAAAAATAAAAGATGACGTATAATGCGAACGCAGGACGTTTAATTGACGCACGTGCTTACATTATGTGAATCAATTAATAAACGTATGCACATTAACAAGAGAACAGTGTCGTGTGATAATTCAGAGATACTGCTAGGTGATGTGAATTCCACGACACGTACGAACCTCGCCTGCTGCAGACAAACAGACACATAAACGTAATGTGGTACTCACCCACCGGTGTGAAGTGTGGACCCTCGACGAGTGCAAACTGGACACTCCTTCCTTAAAAACACACCACACTGTAATCCCCAATGTGTTGCAGTTTGAAACAGTACGATTAAAATTACGGAAGTCATACCGCGCGATCCTGCCACGATGCAACGTAAGCACAGACTGAAGCTGAACCAGTGGCGCGACGTGACGTCCTTACTGACAGCGCTATGCAAACAAAGCTCTTACAACACCGTCTAACGGACAATATTAATCAAATAAAAATATGAAAAAAATGTATGGACTCGCAGTAAGCTCCGTTAGCATTAATAGAGACTGAATCAATTCAGCGATAACAAAAATATTAATATAGAATCAAATCAGATACTTTAAAATGTTAGCATAAATTTAAATCAGATGCCATAGTATGTAAGATATTCCAGATAATTTCTCCATTTCTTGTGACCCCATGTATTTATATGGATGATAAATAGTAAATTTTGAACATCTAACATTTTTGCCTTGAAAGATCGCATGTACGATCAATGTAAATAATGATTCTGACCAATGACTAGTATTCATGATAGGCATTATGTAAATAGTCATGTATATAGCACCAAAATGTATATGTAGATAGGAAAGTAAGATAAATATTAGGCAAATAAGCTGCTAGTATCAGACTCATGGACATACGTCATTTGTATTGGATGCAATTTTTTATTTTTATTTTTTTTTTTTTTTTTTTTTTTTTTTTTTTTTTTTTTGTATAATATTTGGCGTATGTTTTTGTCACTTTGTTCATTTTATCCTTTACCCACAAGAGCTCACATACACACATATATATGCCTAGATACTCCTTCAATAATCACAATTCAATCACGTAATAGCTTTTGCGAATGCACATAAAACACTCATGCACCAGACAACGGGTGAATGAAGGAAACTAATCAAGTGTGCATTCTTTGCAGGGAAAAATTAATAGTTATCCTAGTGCAGTAGACATTGCTAACTCCAATCTTTTTGTTCTTTTCATGAAAAAAAAATTGCAATGAGACGGTGCGAGCGAGGGGCGCTGAACTGACGATCCATCACGGACCGCTGACCGCTGTTGTCCACGCGCACAATCCGTGCGCAATAATGGAAGCCGCTCGCTGCCGCTGCTCCCGCCTCCAGTACCAACGCAACAACCTCGAGCCGTCGCCGCCGCTACTGAAATTCAACCAACAGACAGTACTAAAAAATCAACTTCATAATCAATAAAGTGAAATTTTATGCAACTTTCTGTACTATAGACATCCATCGAAGTGAATAGACTGTAATACGACGAAACATGATATGTTATTGAGAAAACAATTCTGAAAAACGAATATTCCAAAAGACTGACCCATGTTGTACTTATGTAATGTGGATTATATGTAATTTACATTATTATCTTATGTAATATTCGATGTATTTGTGTTCTATGAAACTAGCCTTCACACAATGCTTGTTTGTCACGGCTATCGGATTCTGTATCATACCTCAGCCGTGCCAAAGGGGGCCGAATAATGACACGTTTTCCTTTCCCCGATATTTCGGCATGTGAAAATAGTTATCTATGAAAGTCAGAGAAAGAAAATTTGGGAACAACACTTTCAATTTTTTTGTAAGAAAGAAGACACTCTTGTTTTGTACTTCGTAGCGATATCATCTTGCAGACTGGAGCTGTACTTTATTATTTTTTATGTGGCCGCTATTATGTACATTCAGGTAAATATATGTGATGTGCGCGTATCTTAAATTTATAAATAAACCCCCACCTCTCACTTAAATTCGCACTTATGAATTTTTATTAATAATTTTGCCCTATCCTCCCACCGCCCATAATGTCTTTTTCAGCCTTGTTGAATCACCGCAGCAATGGATGGCATAGTTTTTTAGTCAATATTGAATGGTGATATTCCGTGTAGCCTGCCACTCTTGTTTCAAAATTTATTCCATAATATTATCATTTACTGGCAATAAACCTGCAGTCGATTTTCTAGTGAATTTTTAGAAGTCCGATGTGTTTGACTTACGTAATATTCCTATCCGATTTATATCATGTCACTTATCTTCCTTTACTGTTTGCTACACGAGTCGTAGTTTGATATTGACGAACTGCCATCCACCGTTCAGCGAGTGGTTATCATATTATTAAAATTTCATTTACAGCCAAATTTCAACCACCGATGGATCTCTTGATAAAGGTAACCGCTCGTCGATTCTTTTGTAATGTTCTGCCTGCACAACACTCCACTGTTAATTAGCTTGCCCTTTCATTTAAATGAATGTAATAATTTTTCCAAAATTTTTCCCCGTAATTTACTGATTGGGATCTTTTATAGCTTCTAACTTCAAACCACTTCCTTCTGCAAATTTGTTAATCTCAAAAATTAATAGCCAGGCTGGAATATTATACTTATTCGACAATACAGCAACGACAGAACCGAGATTACCTGCCCAATGCAACACCGATTTCCAGTTCGACCCGCCCTTTACCCACAAAATTCCTACTACAAGTTCCTTTTTTATGCATTCCACTAATCCGAACTAAGATTTATTATTTTAATTACAAGTAGATGTCTACCGCAAACGAAGACGCTAATCTACACACCGCAACACATGATTCTATATAGGACATGGAGTGTTTACATTTTTTTATTACAGTACATCTGTAATGTTCGCAAACACTTTTATCACAACCAACTCCCGCACACATTGATCATAACCTGCTCTCTAAGGAATGGATGGGAGTCACACACAGTACCAACACGTTTGTCGTGTGTTCCGCTAATTTCGGTCAATACAACGATGCGAGACCAATCCCCCCGCTTGTTTACTGTAAAATCAAATATTTTTCCCCACACTATCTGTTTAAACCGGACTTGCACATATACAATAGCCTCCTTTTAAAAGCCTATCTCTTCGCCATATAACCCAGTTTTCGTTTACCCTTCTTCTTCTTAGGACTTGTGGAATAACGTAGACGATATCTACGTCTGTGGATAATAGAGTCCTGGAAAGCAAAAAAAAAATATAGCTCCTTGCTCGACTCTACAAGTAATTTACTGTTGAAACTAAAAAACATAATGTGCGAGAGAGCGGTCAATTTTCTGGTACTCTTAATACCCAAGTAATCAAATCTAAAAGCGTATATTAACCGGGAGCGAGGCACAGTACAACGGCGCACTTGTCTTATCCTCGCCCGCAACCACATTGATGATGCTCCTTCCATCCGAAAGTCATGCTAGATTTAAAAAAATCCCTTCGAAATCTTGTGTGTTGTCCACCTGGAGGCTTCTCCGACCATCACCTATATAATCCAACGCAACACCAGGTGGGAGTAGCGGCGGATGTGTGTGTCTTCGCTATAGCCGGGAGGTCCTCCCAGCTGTTGCGCTTTGGGACTCGTCACCGTCGTGTTTCAGCCCAATGTTTTGTCATATGCAGGATTCGAATCCAAGCTCCTGTCTCTATACCACAAGTCCCGAAGAACGCTTCTGGAATCTCGCCTATATGGAGGTTATTTAGTTCAAATGTTCAAATGTTTGTATAGTTTATGGGACTTAACTACGGGGTCATCAGTCCCTAAACTTACAAACTACTTATGAACTACTTACGAACTAGGACGGCACAAATATCCATGCCCGAGGGGGGATTCGAACCCCCGACCGTAGTAGCCGTGCAGACCGTGACTGGAGCGCCTCAGTCCCCTCGGCCACCGCGGCCGGCCAGGTTATTTAGTACTTCGCCTGGAAATATCAGTCAAAACCATAATTTGGAGAACGTCCGGAGACATGCTAGGGGATAATCCGCTGGTTGTGGTGTGAATTTTGTGATCCGTGACCTGATATACCCTAAAAAGAGAGATAAGGTCTATTTGCTGCATTTGAGCACTTACTTCGTCGTTGGGTCGACAGCAGGGGTATTACAATATACGATTACCGGATGGGTAGTGTTTCTGATCTTGTGCAAGACTGTTTAAGCCATCCCGCATTAATGAAATTACATCGCTACGTGCAGTTAATGTCTTATGTGCGCGAAAAGAAAACTGGAAATGCGGATATCGAGACCAAGAGAAGGAAGCTAAAATATATGGCTAAAGCAATTGCCATAAAGGACTAGTACAAATTAATGTTGGAGAAAGACGAAGCTATGGCATATGTGTAAGCCAGGCTTAAACAGAGTGTGTGGAGAAATCTGGCTACGACTGGGACTTATAAAATATTTGCTTTTTACAGTAAACAGTCAGGGAGAATGGTCACGCGTCGGTGTACGGACCGAAAGTAGCGGAACACATGAAAAATGTGTAGCTTTCTCGTTTGGGAAAGGGACTACATTGTATCCAAATGTGGAGGACTGGGGGCAGTCATTTGCAGAGTTAAAAACGGATGGAATAACAAGCAATAGTTTGCAATAATCGTAAAACCTAGTGCTCCATACGGAAATTACCACAGGAGTTGGTAACAGACATAGCGACGCCTAGTGCTATAACCAGGAAATAATGGGAAAAGTTAAAATTCCCGATTGTTCTCGTCTAGAAGCATTGTCAGAAGGTGCAGAGCTATAAAGGACTTGGAATGCAGGAGGAAACGAAGATAGGTAATGGAGTTCGAGAACATACGTTCCCTCTACCTTTCGAACTTCTGGCTGGAGCGGAAATAGGAGACGCCGATATGGATATAAAAGTACGAGTTACAGCGGAGAAAATTAAAGTTACACATAACAAGAATAATAAAGAACGAGTTGTATTCTGTGTATAGATCTAAATAACCTTATTTCCTGTATGTAGACATGTGGTAAATGTAGTAAAAGTATTGTGCTGTACAATTTGTGTTCTTATTTACTATCTCCGGAAGCATGAGATTAAAGGTACTAGCTCTGTTGTGCGAGAGGATTAGTGTAGGATGTACGAATCTCCCAGTTTTCGTTTAGTATAAGCCTCATTTGGGCATCCACCGAGTACAAGAAGAAGTGGTTAGGGTTAAGTGTTTACAGTATTTGTCGGTAATACGCATGTGTGCGGTTGTCTCTTTATGGCTTGTAAAGGCTGTCTTTATTGGGATGATGGTGTATTAAGAGCTATGGTATATCTGCAGCATTTCGATCCTTTTTTATTTTTATGTCTGTTTTTACAATCAATGTAATTCCATCTTCGTAAAAATAGCTCTCGTGTATTCGGAATCTGGTGCGGCCGGGAAAAAATTAAACCGATAACTTCTCCAGGTCAGGTACGAGCGTGGACAGGTATGTTTACATGTATAGGACGTACACACGCTCCAAACCGGAGTCTACGATGAGTCAACAGGTCCGCACTCGCGTGCCGCCAGAAATAACATGGAATGTGAGTATGCATGCCAGCTTGCGCGAAGTACCTATTTCGAACTGTTTAGTCGTGCGGTACGATGCAACGCAGATGTGATCCACAATTTTGTAAATACATATAGATACTTAGTAGCATGGATGTGGGGCATTTGTATCTTCTTTTAGCTGTGTTTGCGAATGGACGTCTCTCGGTTGCGTATTGGAGATGATTTTCAGTTGTAAATTAATGTTCTAAGCATCGAGTTAGAGGATTAGTTACCAACGTTGGAGGTGCATTTAATCGTATGTTTAGTCTCTAAAGGATTGCTCTTGGAGATCGTTAAAAAAGATTTGGTGTTGCATTAGTTCGAAATGGTGAAGACTATTTTGCGTTGCTGCTTGTAAGGATTATAAGAACTTGGCTTTGATCTAGATCTTTTCTTGTTAGCTGTTCTGTGTGTGTACGTCGATAATTTTTTACACTGTGTTACAGATGTTTATCGAGAGTAATAATTTGTTAGAAGGAGTGGAATACGATGGTGGTTTGTACGCGAATGCTCGAGGTATATAGTCTAATGGCTGATAGAAAGCGTTCCAGAAATATTGTCTGCCGGGCTATGCATTGGAAACAAAGTTATGGTTGGATGTTAGGGACGAGTCAAGCAACCAACGTAGTTATTGGGTGGAGAGAGAGAGAGAGAGAGAGAGAGAGAGAGAGAGAGAGAGAGAGAGATCGAAACTTTATTAAAACGCTGTGTGTCTGGGAGATCTTGTCTGTTACTGATCGCGGTTATAACACCATCTGTGGTAAGTTGTTTAGAGCTGGTGCTGGGCTAGTGACGGATGTAAGGATAGCTCTGTCGAGTTGGATTCGTTTGTTGTTGTAGGTTCATGTCGACTGCAGGTGTACAGCTGTTTCTGTGTTGGAAATGTTTGGGGCTTACAGAGAGTGTTGTAGGTTAGATGGGACGGAAATTAAGTAAAAAGTGTTGATATGCTCTAAATATACGTCACGGTAAAGCATTTGGTGGTACAGTGATCTTTCGTCGAATCATCGCCTGTTTAATCGTATGCTAGTGTTGTCTACTTTACAGCTGGTGTGCATTACGTTACGTAGCGGATGAGTCTGCTGCGGTAAATCATAATTATTTCGTCGAAAATCAACGTGTTTTATAAAACTCCTACAGTTTGGTAACTTAAAGTGCGCTAGTTGTAGGCAATGGAGTGCGTGTGTGTGTAGTAAATTCAGCAAGTTCGATACTGCAAACGCTGGAGATAAGACGAAGTTACTATTTCTGCAATACATGGGGGAAATATGTACGTCCTGTGGGTATATATCTTATAAACTGCAACTAATCCATGTTTTTCTAATGGAGGCGCTCCCATCTATACTACAGTAGCATCTTCGTGTAGATGGCTTCTATCTCCTGGATTTTTGGACAACACACAAGATTTCGAATGGATTTTTTAAAATCTAGCATGACTTTCGGATGGAAGGAGCATCATCAATGTGGTTGCGGGCGAGGATAAGACAAGTGCGCTGTTGTACAGTGAGTCGCTCCTGGTTAAGATACGCTTTTAGATTTGATTACTTGGGTATTAAGAGTACCCGAAAATTGACCACTCTTTCGGACATTATGTTTTTTAGTTTGAACTGTAAATTACTTGTAGAGTCGAGCAAGGAGCTATATTTTTTTAGCTTTCCAGGACTTTATTATCCACAGACGTAGATATCGTCTACGTTATTCCACAAGTCCTAAGAAGAAGAAGGGTAAACGAAAACTGGGTTATATGGCGAAGAGATAGGCTTTTAAAAGGAGGCTATTGTGTATGTGCAAGCCCGGTTTAAACAGATAGTGTGGGGAAAAATATTTGATTTTACAGTAAACAAGCGGGGGGATTGGTTTCGCATCGTTGTATTGACCGAAATTAGCGGAACACACGACAAACGTGTTGGTACTGTGTGTGACTCCGATCCATGCCTTAGAGAGCAGGTTATGATCGATGTGTTGTTTGTGTTGTTGTTTGTTGTTTGTTTGTTGTTGTGGACTTCAGTCCGGAGACTGGTTTGATGCAGCTCTCCACAGTACCCTATCCTGAGCAAGCCTCTTCATCTCCACATAAGAACGGCAACCTACATCTGTCTGAATCTGCTTACTGTATCCATCTCTTGGTCTTCCTCTGCGGTTTTTGCCCCACACACTTCCCTCCAACGCTAAATTCACAATTCCTTGATGTATAAGAATGTGTCCTACCAACCTATCCCTTCTTTTAGTCAAGGTATGCCATAAATTTCTTTTCTCCCCAATTCTGTTCAGTACCTCCTCATTAGTTACGCGATCCACCCACCTAAGCTTCAACATTCTTCTGTAGCACCACATTTCAAAAGACTCAATCATCTTCCTGTCCGCACTGTTTAACGTCCATGTCTGACTCCCATACAAGGCGACACTCCATACAAATGCCTTCAGAAAGGACTTCCTTAGGCTTAAATCAATATTTGATGTTACCAAATTTCTCTTTTTCAAGAATGCTTTTCTACCCATTGCTATTCTGCAATTTATATCCTTTGTACTGCGACCATCATTTGTTATTTTACTGCCCAAGTAACATAACTCATCTACCTCCTTTATTGCTTCGTAACCTAATCTAATCCCTTCAGCATCACCTGATTTTCTTACACTGCACTCCATTACCCTAGTTTTGCTCTTGTTAATGTTCATCTTATATGCACCTTTCAGCACACTGTCCATTCCGTTCAACTGCTCTTCCAGGTTCTTTGCTGTATCTGACAGAATTACTATGTCGTCGGCAAAACGCAATGTTTTTCATTCTTCACCCTGAACTTTAATTCCTTCTCCAAATTTCTCCTTGCTTTCCTTTGTAGCTTGCTCAATGTACAAATTGAATAACAATGGAGAAAGACTACAACCCTGCCTTACTCCCTTTCCAACCACTGTATCTCGTTCATGCCCTTCAACTCTGACAACCGCTGTCCGGTTTTTGTACAAGTTGTAAATAACCTAACGCTCCCTATATTTTACTCCTGCTTGCTTCAGAACTTGAAAGAGTTTATTCCAATCAACATTGTCAAAAGCCTTCTCCAAATCTACAAAAGCTAGAATTGTACACTGTAATAAAAAATGTAAACACTCCATGTCCTATGTAGAATCATGTGTTGCGGTGTGTAGATTAGTGTCTTCGTTTGCAGTAGACATCTACTTGTAATTAAAATAATAAATCTTAGTTCGGATTAGAGGAATGCATAAGTAAGGAACTTGGGGTAGGAATTTTGTGGGTAAAGGGCGGGTCGAACTGGAAATCGGTGGTGCATTGGGCAGGTAATCTCGGTTCTGTCGTTGCTGTATTGTCGAATAAGGGTGTTGTTACGCCAATAATTTCGAAATGTTTTAGTGTAGAGGTCGGAAATCGGTAAATTATTTCACGTATTTTTCTTTTATTTCGACTCTCTGTTGCACAATAGGGTTTAAATGTCTTCTGGGGCGCTGGAATATCGGTGTCAGATAAATGAAGTTTGCATCGTAACAGGACATAGAGATTCCTTAGATCGGATGTGTACTGTTGTAGCAAGGAAATAAGAGGTAAAATTAAAGTACACGGATTCTCGGAAAGTGCATCTATACCTCGATCTAAGAATGAAACGTAACAGGGCAAGATCGCTAAAGAGAGAGAGTGTGTTAAATTTCGGAACTTTCGGCATGGCTCAGCTCCATTAAATAAATGCATTGCGAGCTATCCTTGTCAGAATGGTGCGTCTGCATAGAAGGTTTTGATCATTTGGAGATGTAACTTAGGAGCTTTTAAACACTTAGCATATGTTTCTTTTATGTAACCTGTCGGGAGAGCGCTCTGCGTGCTGGACGATTGTTAACGGTGATGGCAGATGTATATTTAGAGACGTTGCGTTAGATGTCATTGCCGATTTTCGTTATTTGGATTTTTTGTATAAACAATATGTTGCATTCTGCTGCTGCTGCTGTTGTTGCTGTTTTATCGAAAGAGTGGTTGGCATACAAGTTACATTCCGTTCGATGGCTATTGCTTGCATCGTCTTATTATTATCTAACCTGCGCTATTATTGTTATTATTAAACACGCCTGTCGGCTGTAGTCTAAGCGAAGAGCATGGAGAGAGATGGGAGTGTAAATTCTTACTTGCAAATTTTACAGACGAGTTTTAATATTTTACACTACAAGCTGTAGTATACGAGACCAACTAAGCATTTGTTTTCTAAATTGTTTTAGTATTACACCGAAATTCTTGTTAAAAATACATGCGACGATCTGCTATGGATACACATGCAACCTGGATGCATTGCGTAATAAATAAATGTGATCGCGTGTGTGTATTGGAATATGACGTATGCAATAAGCCTGACGCGTTTTACGTTTTTTATTTTTATTTTTTTTTTTTTTTTCATACGTAATACTTGTTTGAGAAAGGGCGATATAAGTTACATTAAAAACATATTTCTCGCATTATCTGCTTGATTGTTTTTACTTGTGGGGAATATGAAAGAGAGAGAGGTTCGTAAAAGAAAAAACAGCAAGATTCGATCGCTGCTGTCACTGTTTTTTTGAGAAGTGATATACGTTTGATAATTTTTAAGGTTTGTCCGCAGAGTGCAGTGACGAGCGATTCTTCTTCTTCGCGCGTGTGGAGTAGAACTATCTGCTTAGCCTTTACAGCTAACGCTCGGCCAGAGCACGTGTGTGATTCACCGCCGCCTGTCGGCCGCGCGCGCTGTTTTGAATGGCGGAGCAGGTATCAGCAGCAAGGGGTTGTTGAATGGAGTGGACGGCCGCTATTGTCCGTCTGAGTTCTGCTTTTCTCGCCAGGAGAGACACAGCAAATTGTTTTCTTGCGGGCGGACTGTTCCACTGCAAATTAGAAAACTTCGCGGACGTTGGTGTAGAGACAGTACAAGGCGCAATTACATGATCGTCAGGAGGCTGGGTGAGTGGGCAGTCGGCCTGTGTGACGCGTCTCCTCGGTCGCAGCGGCTACAGCCGGCGGACTGAGGCACACAATAGAGACTGGTCAGCTCCAGAGGAGGGTGGCCAGCGTCTGCACACATGGCTTCAAGGTGTAGGCGCTGGGTGGGAGGAGAGGTGGGATCAGAGCCATCTGTTGGCAGCGGTTGGAACTGCTGCTTTCAGTCGATTTCAATTGCTATGGTTTGAAAATTCGATATAATTACTAGAGTAATGGGAGTACATACATATGGCATTACAGATGATCATACATATGATTCATCTATATGCACATCTAATTTTGGATGTGATATGAGCTCTAATTAAGGCTCTTTTTTATCATGTTACCAAACAGAATGCTCTGATTTGTTGTTATATATAGAAACAGGTGCAGTCTGAGGGTGTTTCTACAAGTCCCTCCAGATTATAGAACGCCACGCCCTCCGCCTCGCATACCGTATCAGACTCCCTTCCCCCACGCGGATCCTCTATGACCTCATCCCCTTCCCTCCTCTCCTACAACATCTCGAACATCTCCGGCTCCTTTACACATCCCGCAAAATAGAGTCCCAAAACCCTCTGGTCTACCCTATTCATACGAATCCCGGGCCTCTGCCACGCCTCCGCCAAACCGTCCCTCCCGGCCTTCACATCCATACGCTCCGTATCCTCTCCCAAGGCAATTTCCGCACCCTTCCTCTACCGGATACCGAACTTCGGCCCGATATCTACCCCTCCTACCAACTCTGATCCCTTCCCCGTAGCATCAGCGCACCTCCCCTCTCTCCCGTCCCTTTTCCTTCCCGCCCGCTTGGCTACCCCTCTCCCATGCCCAGAGTCTCGTCACTCCTTCCCTCCTTACGCTCTCCTCCCTCCCCTTCTCCCCCTCCCCCGCACTTCCCCCGTCACTGCCCCACCTCCCCCCCTCCATCCCCTCCCCACTCCCTGCGGGGGCGTCTCGACTTTTTATCTATGTGTTCAGTGCAAGTGTCTCCAGTGTCGTGTGTTTTACTCAGTGCCTCCATAATCGCCGTCCCCATGTTTTATTCTTTACGCCGTCAGCTGTCTCCGTGTGTGAACATCGTGTCTCCGCAATGTACTTTTAAACTTGTCACCGTGGCCGGTTGTTTTTACTGACTGTGTGTGTGTTTTATCACTACTCGTCTCTTTTTTGTTCTCTGCCATATGTTTTGTCCCATTTATACATGTCCGTTTTACTCTGTCGAAAAATCTGTCTGTCAAGTTTTTAATTTCCGCAATTTTGTTCATCTTTTTATATTTTATCTCTTCTTTGTCAAATGCTTGTGTATCACATGGCTGAAGAGCAGCCACCGCAGCTGCTGCCAGCCTGCCAGCTGTTTCTACGGCTGGCTTTAAAACAACAATAAAGGAAAAAAAAAAAAAAAAAAAAAAAAAGTCTGATGGTGCTCCACTGGATCAGAGGGGCGAAAGCTTTCTAGGGCAACCAGAAATACGTTTTCCCGCCAATTTGTGGTTGTACCAGGACCTTCCCAACTACGTGAGTCAAATGTAATTACAATAATGGCATCCTTTCCATGTTGCTGCTTTTCCCCCAACACGCTGTGTCTGAATGACTGCAGAATATTGGTTGGGGATGGTCACGTGGTAGGGTGGGGGTGGTAGAGGGGGTTGTCACGTGCTGTGCTCACATTGGTCGGTGGTGGTCACGACGTAGGGTGGGGGTGAGGGGCGACATAGATAGTCACGTGATGCCTTGGGGTGAGCTCAGTTCCACGCCAGACGTGGAGGAGTTAACACGTGCAATTGCAATAACGGTAAACAATTACAATAAATAATTAAATAATTACCCTATTTACATGTAATTGCAAGTACCCTCAGTACATGTAATTACTCTAAGTACACGTAATTCTAACTATGCAATTACTCTAAGTAGATCTAATTGCAATTATGCAATTACTCTAATTTATTTTATATCAATTTTATGTGCCAGAATACGCTTTTGTATCCTACTTACACTGTACCACTACTAGGCGTTTCCTTTTCTATTCCATTCCCAAATAGCCGCGGCCATCCGAGTTCAGGCTGCTGCCTCGGAGTGTTGCGGCTGTGTTGGGTCTGGTGCGTCGCATGGGACACTACAGGTGCCACATGCCTTACCCACGGTCCCTGCTGTCGGGATATCTTTGCGCGTGCCGGACACTGTTGAGCCAACCTCTCCGTAAGGGGTGTGGCGAGTTCAACGGCGTTCGCGTCGCTCGGGGCGAAAGGTCAATGTGGAGGCTGGCCGTGGGCTGTCGCCCGCTCTGCCTGTGAGTGGACATGCGGCCGCTCCTTCAGCAGGGCCCGAGCAGCCACACGGGGGGAGGGGTATATTAGTGACTGGGAGCTCCAATGTTAGGCGGGCGATGGAGCCCCTTAGGGAAATAGCGGAAAGGTCGGGGAAGAAGGCCAGTGTGCACTCTGCTTGTCTGCCGGAGGGTCTCATCCGAGATGTGGAGGAGGCCATTTCGGAGGCGACAGAGTGCACTGGGTGCACCCGTCTGCAAATTGTTGCTCATGCCACCAATGACTCCTGCCGGCTGGATTCAGAGGTCATCCTCAGCTCATACAGGCGGTTGGCTGAGTTGGTGAAGCAGAAAGCCTCGCTCGCGGTGTGGAATCTGAGCTAATTATTTGTAGTGTCGTTCCCAGAACTGATCGCGGTCCTCTGGTTTGGATCCGAATGGAATGCTCAAGCCAGAGGCTCAGACGATTCTCCGGAGATCTAGGGTGCAAATATGTCGATCTCCGCTGTCGGGTCGAGAAATGTAGGGTTCCCCTGAATAAGTCAGGCGTGCACTACACACAGGAAGCGGCTACAAGCGTATCGGAGTACGTGTGGAGTGCACTTGGGTTTCTTTTTTTAAGTTAGAGAACTCCCTCCCTAGGCCCGACAAGACACATACTGAGTCGCAATAAGGTAGCAGTAGGCAGAACACAATAAAGGAAAGATCAGTGTAGTAGTAGTTAACTGCAGGAGCGTCTATAGAAAGGTCCCAGAATTACTCTCAATAATAAACGGTCACAATGCACACATAGTACTAGGGACGGACAGTTGGCTGAAACCAGATGAAAACAGTAATGAGATTCTGAACTCAGACTGGAATGTATACCGCCGAGATAGGCTGCACAATGAAGGGGAGGCGTGTTTACAGCAATAGAAAAATACACAAATGTTTGTAAACCTTATAGGACTCAACTGCGGGTTCCTCAGTCCCTAACTTACAAACTACTTATGAACTAGCTTATAGTAAAGACGACACAAACATCCATGCCCGAGGGGGGATTCGAGACCCCGACGGGGAACAGCCTCGTGCGTCGTAGCATAGCGCCGCCTCAAATCGCTCGGCTACTCCGCCGAGGCTTATAGCAATAAGAAGTGCATTAGTATCTAAGGAAATAGACATAGATCTGAAGTGTGAAATAATTTGGGTGACGGTCACGGTTAAATCAGGCTCGAACATGGTAATCGGGTGCTTCTATAGGCCTCCTGGCTCAGCAGTGTTGTGGCAGAACAGCTGGAAGAATATTTGGAAAATATTTGGAGTAGATTTCCCAATCATGTTATCGTTTTGGGAGGAGATTTTAATTTACCGGATATAGACTGGGAGACCCAACCGTTTATGACGGGTGGCAGGGACATTGAATCCAGTGAAATTGTTTTGATTGCATTATCTGAAAATTACCTTGAGCAGTTAAACACAGAACCGTCTCGTGGCGACAACAAATTAGACCTTCTGGAGACAAACAGACCCGAACTATTCGAAACAGTTAACGCGAAACAGGGAATCAGCGATCATAAAGCGGTTACAGCATCGATAATCGCAGCCATAAATTGAAATATAAAAAATGTACGAATATTTTTCTGTTCGGAAAAAGTAACAAAAAGCTGATTTCAGAGTATCTGATGGCTACACTCAGAAGTTTTATCTCAAGTATAGATAGTGTTGGGGAACAGTGGCAAAAGTTCAAAGCCATCGTAGAACATGCATGAAATGAGTATGTACCAAGAAAGATCGTAAGAGATGGAAAGGAGCCACCATGGTACAACAACCCAACAACCGAATTAGAAAACTGCTATGGAAGCAAAGGGAATTTCACTGCAAACATAAACATAGTCAAAGCCTTGTAGACAAACAAAAATTGAACGAAGTGAAGTATAGTGCGAGGAGGGCTATGCGAGAAGCGTTCAACGAATTCGAAAGTAAAATTCTATGTACTGAGTTTTCCGAAAATCGTAAGAAATTTTGGTCTTATGTTAAAGCGGTAGATGGATAAACACAAAATATACAGACACTCTGTGACGAAAATGAAATTGAAACAGAGGATGACACTCTAAAGGCTAAATTACTAACTGACTTTTTCCAAAGCTGTTTCACAGAGGAAGATTGCATGGTAATTCCTTCTCTAGATTGCCGCACAGATCAAAAAATGGCAGATATCGAAATAATTGTCAGAGCTATAGAAAAACAATTAAAAACGCTCAAAATAGGAAAGGCCGCAGGACCAGATGGGATACCAGTTCGTTTTTACACAGAGTATGCGAAGGAACTTGCCCCCCCCCCCCCTCCAACGTGCAGTTGTGTATCGTAGGTCTGTAGAAGAGCGTGGCGTTCCGAAAGAATGGATAATGACCTAGGTCATCCCCATTTTTAAGAAGGGACGTCGAACAGATGTGCAGAACTATAGGCTTGTATCTCTAACGTCGGTCAGTTGTAGAATTTTTGAACATGTATTATGTTTGAGTATAATGACATTTCTGGAGACTAGAAATCTGCTCTGTAGGTATCAGAACGGCTTTCGAAAAAGGTGATCGTGTGAAACCCAGCTCGAGCTATTCGTCCACGAGACTTAGAGGGCCATAGACACGGGTTCTGAGATAGATGCTGTGTTTCTTGACTTCCGATAGGCGTTTGACACAGTCTCCCACAGACGTTTAATGAACAAAGTAAGATCATATGCTCTATCAGAGCAATTGTATGATTGGTTTGAGGAGCTCTTAGATAACAGAATGCAGCACGTCATTCTCAATGGAGAAAAGCCTTCTGAAGTAAGAGTGATGTCAGGTGTGCCACAGGGGAGAGTCGTGGGTCCGTTGCTGTTCAAAATATATATATATATATATATATATATATATATATATATATATATATATATATATATATATATGACCTTGCGGATAACAACGGAAGTACGCTGAGGCTTTATGCTGTAGTGTATAGAGGTTGTAACAATGGAAAATTGTTTTGAGATGCAGAAGGATCCGCATCGAATTCACGCATGGTGCAGCGAATGGCAATTGAATCTCAATGTAGACAAGTGTAATGTTCTGCGAATACATAGAAAGAAAGATCCTGTATCATTTAGCTCTACCTCAGCAGGTAAGCAACTGGAAGCAGTCAATTCCATAAATTATATGGGAGTAGGCATTAGGAGTGATTTAAAATGGAACGACCATATAAAATCAATCGTCGGTAAAGCAGACTCAGATTCATTGGAAGCATCATAAGGAAATGCAGTCCGAAAACAAACGAAGTATGTTACGGTACACTTGTTCGCTCACAGCTAGAATACTGCTCACCGGTGTGGGATCCGTACCAGGTGGGGTTGATAAAGGAAATAGACAAGATCCAACGGAGAGCAGCGCGCGCAGACGATCGATGAACTCCAGTGGAAGACTCTGCAGGAGACGCTCTGTCGCACGGTCTACATCTACATCTACATAGATACTCTGCAAATCACATTTAAGTGCCTGGCAGAGGGTTCATAAACCACTTTCATAACTTTTCTCTACCGTTCCATTCTCTAATAGCGCGAATGGAATGATCTATTGACCCACGGCTAAAAGTCGACCACTGTACGAAACAAGAGCCTTGCTTTGCCACTCAAATTATTAAATAAGGTCCGTGTGAACTACTCGTTACTCTCTGCTACAAAGCCTTGTTTCCTGGCTCAAACTGAGAACCGACTCGCTTCAAATTACTTCAATGACAGCAAGTTAATACTACAGTGGTCAAAATACATAGCAGCTCACACGTTATTACACATAGACATTAATAAGCAAGCTACCACAATTGAAGTTTTCTTAGAAAGGTGGCTAAGACAACATTTATGGCGCAACGGAATTTAGATATAAGAAAAAATTGCATCTGAACTAGTTCTCAGCACTTGTGTAGAATAAGATTACATAAAAGAGGAAAGATGCTCTAAAACTACAATTTATAGGCTACTTACGGATTATGCTGACCTTAAACTTGTTTATTCAGATAGTAAACAAGCAAACAGGAGAACCAATTTTGTTAATACAATAAAATGCATCTCTTACATGGAGCCGGCCGCGGTGGCCGAGAGGACTGAGGCGCTCCAGTCACGGTCTGCACTGCCACTACGGTCGGGGGTTCGAATCCGCCCTCGGGCATGGATATTTGTGCCGTCCTTAGTGTTAGCTAGTTCATAAGTAGTTTGTAAGCTTAGGGACTGATGACCGCGTAGTTAAGTCCCATAAGTTCTACAAACATTTGAACATTCTTACATGGATTAATGTGGACGGTGCCCAGCCTAAATTATACATGATTTAGCGCTACTGGGGGTAGGGGTTCACGAACAACACTCATTCTCTCACACACACGCAATGCCACAGCGAAACTCATCAAAAACAGTGTGCTGCGAAGACGCGGAAGCAGGCGCCGCTATCGTAGGCGAAATTCAGCAAGTCGGAGGTAGCACAAGACACAATATACAAACACTTTGGAGCTGGCTCTGGTCTGTAGTGCCTGTTTTGAGATGGTGCGTGTGTATAGCAAGTTAAATTACATCTGAACAGAAAACGCGAGCAAACACGCTAAGGACACACACGGCTACGTTACATGAACGCACTCCACTGAGGGTGAAATGGTTGAAAGTCGGATTCATTATACAAAATCAAGGTGGATTCTTAAATTGCAGTCTATCAGCAATCGATCTAAGTTCTGGTTTTATATGAGAAGCGTTATGAACTGAGGCGACTAGCTGCAAACCCCTGAAGTCGGAACTCGGACCCAACGTGGTTCCGAAGATCGATAAAATTGAATAAATTCAGTTTCAGAAAAATTAAAAAAAAACAGCATGCAACCCTTAGAAATGCTTAGAATTATATAAGTAAGCGAATGAAATACAGCTACACGCGATCACAGAGACGGATGAGGTCCTGTCTCGAAGAAACCATAAAGATGAAATAATTAGAAAGCCGGAAAAATAAAATTAAGAATTACGGGATGCAACCCACAGAAATATTTAGAAATACATGAAGAAGCGAAAGAAATGCAGCTACACTGGATAAGGAGCGATTAGAGAGACGGATGAAGTCCAGTCTAAAAAAAACTGGCAAAAGTGAAATAATCACAAAGTCTGTAAAATAAAATTAAGAATTACAGCATGCAACCAATAGAAATGTTTGTTATTACTTGAAGAAGCAGCTACACGCGATAGGGAGCACTTAAATAGACGGATGAAGTCCAGTCTCAAAAAACTCGTAAAAGTGAAATAATTACAATGTTGGAAAATAAAATTAAGAATTACAGCATGCAACCCATAAAAATGTTTAGAATTACATAAGGAAGCTATTGAAGGAGGTTGTACAATGTTCAGAGAGAATTACTGACAAGGTACGGTGCGTTCTACAAGTCGGAGGGGAATCAGCAAAATTGAAATATGGAAATCAGAAAGATACCACCATAGTTACTTGCCTGATGAGCATGGAACAATCAATAGTGGAAGCTGAAGGCTTTGTTCTATGAACCAACCACGCGGAACACATATTATTTTCGGAAGGAAAGGATAAGAAGATTTTACATGCACTGTACAAAATGAACATATCACTCATCGAGTAAAACAGAAGTGATATCTGGCGTTCCACAGGGAAGCGTTATTGATCCCCTACTCTTCCTCGCGTTTATAAACGATTTAGGAGATAATCTGAATAGCTCCCTTAGACTGTTCGCGGATGATGCTGTCGTTTATCGGTTAGTGAAGTCAACAGAGGATCAAAAGCAACTGCAAAGCGATTTAGACAAAATTTCTACTTGGTGCGAAAATTGGCAATTGACACTAAATAAAGAAAAGTGTGAAGTAATATACATGACCACTAAAAGAAGTCCGCTGAACTTCAATTACGCGATAAATCAGTCAAACCTTAAGATCGTAAATTCTACCAAATACCTAGGAGTTACAATTACGAACAACTTTGACTGGAGAGAACACATAGAAAATATTGTGGGGAAGGCGAACCAAAGGTTACGTTTCATTGGCAGAACGCTTAGACGATGCACCAGCTCCACCAAAGAGACTGCCTACATCACACTTGTGCGTCCTCTCTTGGAGTACTGTTGCCCCTTGTGGGACCCTCACCAGGTGGGACTGACGGAAGATATTGAGAAGGTTCAGAGAAGGGCAGCTCGTTTTATCACGTCACGGGGGGGAAAGCGTCACGGAAATGTTGCACGAATTGGGGTGGAAATCATTAAAAGAAAGACGTTATTCATTGCGGCGTGATCTGTTTGCGAAGTTTCAATCACCGACTTTTAGTTCTGAATGTGAAAATATTTTGCTAGCACCCACCTACTTAGGGAGACATGACCATCCCAATAAAATAAGAGAAATCAGATCTAAAACGGAACGATTTAGGTGTTCTTTCTTCCCGCGCGCTATTAGAGAATGGAACGGTAGAGAAAAGTTATGAAGGTGGTTAATGAACCCTCTGCCAGGCACTTAAATGTGATTTGCAGAGTATCTATGTAGATGATGTAGATGTAGATTAGAAATCGGGCCCCACAAAGCTAGAAAGTATTTAAACAGAGTTCATACACCGCCAAATGATCACAAAAGATTTTAACATATCAGACAGTTATCAAACTGCAACTAGAATCACACACACCGCGTATATCTATTGGAAATCACTGAACTGAAAAATGAGAACACATTCCCACACATGATCGGAGAAAATATTCCAAAAATTATTCTAAGTTCACGAATCTGACTTAAACGCGCTAGTCAATGAAACGCTAACAGCTCCAGAGAAGGAGCAGAACCAACCTTACCTCACCAGACGACCAGCCCAGAAAGAAGATCCAGCGGTCATGAGGAGGGAAGCTGCTGCCAGACGCGGGAAGCCACTGGAAGCCGGAAAACCCAAGAAAACAGCGGTGGTGGGGACGGACAGCGAGACTCGCCCTAAAGAAGGCTCACTGACTGGACTGTAACCAAAGTGTGCAGACGGCCGCGGTGGCCGAGGGGACTGCGGCGCGCCAGGCACTGTCTGAATGGCTACTACGGTTGGGGGTTTGCATCCCCCCTCGGGTTTGGCTATTTGTGCCATCCGTAGTGTTAGCTAGTTCAAAAGTAGTTTGTCAGTTTAGGGATTAATAACCCTGTAGTTAAGTCCCATAAGCTATACAAACGTTTGAACATTTTTGAACAAAGGGTGTAGAAACCTCGTTGGTAGTATCAGCAGCTCGCGATACTGAGCCAGAGAGAACGATGCAAAGCGAGCTATCACTCCCCACATTCAAACAGCCATAGATTCTCGCTCACACTCAAAGCTAAAACAACAGCACATTCTCACAGTGACAGTGGCTAGCGGAGAAGCCGTACTTATGCCACGCTAATTATTATAATAATAAATAATCAACGTAACAAAGAAAGAAAAATCTAGCAACATTAACTAATATTTTAACACATGAAATAAAAATACTATTCCTTAAGCCTTGAAAAGAGTGGAGTTCAAGTTTTAACAAGATGATAATCTGACGATATTAAATATATTTTAACTTTACAGGAATATACAAAAAATTATGGAGGATGACAGTCGGTCGTCTTTCAAGGTCAACGCGGATTTAGAAAATATCGTTCATGTGAAACACAACTAGTCCTTTACTCACACGAAGTGATGAGTGCTATCGACAAAGGTTCGCAAATCGTGTGAACTACATCATTATTCCTATGGCAGTAGTCACCATGTGTTAACTATGTCGTTTGTTATGATTTAACATATTTATATATTTATATATTTAGGAGAGCAATTAAATATCTTCGATCGTCACCATATTTCTCCAAAATATGGAAAATTAAAATGTTACTGATCATGTATGATGTGATCATATTTTCAAACATATAATAAGTATTCCTACTCTATTGCAAAGTATCAATTGCACCAAACAAAAATTACTTGTTAAATTATAGGTAAACTGTAGAATTTAACTATTCCGTTTCCCCTCCAAAATAGTGAAAAAAGAATGTTCTTGAATGAAAGATGATCTGCTCAAAATCAATTTATTATAATAAACATGAAATAAAAAATCAGATGACATTTCCTACAATGTAAAACAGATAATGGTCTTCAAACAATTTTTTTATAAATGTTAAAATATTGAGTCACAAAAATGACTGGCTGAGTCAAAGGACGGAGGTTTTTGCAAAACAAATGCAATTAGATTGGCTACACAGAGGGTTGAAATAATCGTTAGCCCTAAGCTCCCCAGAACAAATAGGCAGATATTAAAAGAATAAAATAAGGGACAGAATCCCACAAGTCTGATTCATATAACTCCCCAGCAAGTGCGTCACCTTACCCACACAGATGATCATTGACGGCAGCGTCTCAGGTTCGCAGGCAGCAGGCGGTAGGAGCGGATGAGCTGAAATTTTTATCCGACCGTAATTGCTGCTACCTGTTAAGCAGGGTCGACATGTAACATAACAGCCCACTAGCGTCGGCGTCGCTAGGCAGTTGCTTTGCGAGTCTATCACGCTAGTAGACTTATCAATATTTTGCATAGGTGACACAAAGGCCACTTGTTACAAATCGTTCAGTCACTTGCGTAATAAGATCTGTAAAAAATAAACAGTGCCCGATTCGCAAAGGCGCGATTGCTCACACCCACGCGCAAAAGGATTCACCAGTCTGTGCTAACGGCTAATCGTCCAACCAATCGGATTGTGTAGCGCCGTTGACAAATTGTTTAGCTGTCATTCTAAAATAATTTGCCGAATCAGGACGCGTTCTCTGCGGCTGCCAAGAGGCTCCGCACATGCTACGAAAGCTTCCCGCGGATTTCACCGTTCCCAGGGTGAATGCCCAGCAAGGAATTTCAGGTTGCTCCTAGCTATGGACACACGACCAAAAAATGTTGACGTTGTGGTAGATATACAGCCGCTGGAACCAAACCAATGGGGTGCCAGACGGGCAGAAATGTTTCCTCTCAACCAAACCATTTGTCACACTAACTATATTCAAACTCTGCTGCCTTCATGGAAGCTTTTTAGATAACGCCTAAGGGCAATAGGGCTCCATGAACAGCGCGTGGCCCACGGCACTCTGCTATTGTTTGTATCCGGCAAATTCCTCTCTTGCGAAACGGCCGAATGACTAAAAAGGCAGTCCCCGCTATCGCCCACCGTAAACCGCGGTCCAGCATTGTGTAAAGCGTCCCTCACACTCTAAAAATTTCTGCCTGGTATACTCCGTCCCCCCGGACATAGCGGGGCGCCAAACAGGTCAAGCCAGCCCCTCTCGTCTTTCCCCGAAAGCAAGTGAAAATTGGTGAGAGGGGAAGACCTCCAAGAGCTTCTCTGCTCTGTGAGGCCTGACCGTACCCTACACGTAAAACGACTTTTTAGCAGCCAAGCTGCGCCAATAAACATTAAAATTCCGGAATTTTCATATAAACATAGAATGTACTACAATCTCAGGAGCCCATCACGCCTGATGTGTCCCCAAAGGCACAGAAATCAAAATAAAGAAAGATCTACAGAGAAAAATGTTACATATTTCAATAATTAGCGTAAAGAGAAAGATACAGTAACACAAGGTTAATATGAAAAATAGACTAATTACAATCCCCATCTCACAACACCTCACACCTGTTGAAAATTTCGAGTGTGGAGTATCATAGCTAGGAAGTTGCTATGATAACGAAGCAGGAGAAGTTCTATAAGTATATAGGGGTAGCCAGTCATTTGCATGTAAAAATTAAAATTTAACATCCTAACAGATAAATGACTTTCTTACTAATTTCATTCACACTAGGGCCCAAATCACTCTCCCTATCTTTTTAGTTGGGTCATCTTTTCGTTGGGGCTGATTTCCATGACCATTCCAAAACCCCATCCCCAAACGGAAACAAACTATCCCTTGTCTGAACATTGATACTATTAAGATGTCTGGGCCCTACCACATTCATGATTAATGACACAAAAACAACATTCATTCATCAAAAAGGAAGAAAGAAACAAAAAATTCTATATATTATTAAAAATATTTTTAAGTAAACAAGAGACTCAGATTTAAATAAAAGGACATTCTTCCGGCACTGTCCAAAGCCCTAGAATATATAGTACATGATCAGCTAACCAGCTACTTGACTACTAATAAACTTCTTGACGAACACCAATCAGGTTTTCGCAAATATCGCAGCACAACATCTGCTTTGATAAAAGTAACAGACGATCTTAAGCAGGCAATGGATAGACAAGAGGCGACTATTATGTGCTTCTTAGACTTTAGCAAAGCTTTCGACACTGTGGACTTTGATATTTTACTTGCTAAACTTAGCAGTCTAAATTTCTCTCAAGGCGTGGTGCAATGGTTTCGCTCATACTTGACATCGCGTCTTCAGTGCGTCATGTCCGGCACCGATAAGTCACAGTGGAGAAAAGTTCTATCAGGCGTACCACAGGGTTCGGTGCTAGGTCCACTTCTCTTTTCATTGTATGTAAATGACGTATCATCGGTCTTGTCCTTTTGTAAATACCACATGTATGCCGATGACCTCCAGTTGTATTTAAGCGCAAAACCAAAAAACCTGAAGGCAGCAATCGAGAATTTTAATTCTGACCTATGTGCACTATCAAAGTGGGCACAGAATATAGGATTAAAGCTCAATCCAAGTAAAACACAAGCGATTCTGGTAGGTCATCCTAGACTCATTAACCACAAATACCGCGAATCTCAACCACCATTAATATTAAATGACACACCTATCTATTTTTCGCCCTCGGCAAAAAGCCTGGGAGTGATAATAGACGACAAACTAAATTGGGCTGAGCACACAGCCGCCGTGTGTAGGAAGGCATCAGCATCTCTTCATGCCCTACAGAGATATAAGAAGTTTTTTCCTCTCGATCTTAAAAAGAAACTTATACAAACGCTTGTAATTCCAATTATTGACTACGGTGATGTTATCTTGCAAGGTCTCTCTTGGGAAAGCTCACGACGTCTGGAACTAATCATGAATGCCTGCGTTCGATATATATGCAACATCCGTCTCTTTGATCATATTTCACCATCTTATAAGCAACTATCCTGGCTCCGTGCTGACAAGCGCAGAGATTTTCATACACTCTGTTTCCTCTACTCTCTTATCAACGTACACTGTCCCTCATATCTTTCCTCGACCTTAACACTCTTATCTGATCAACATAAAAGAACTACTCGTTCATGTCAGAGCAAAACCCTTTCTGTCCCTATCCATCACTCAGCCGGTTTCTCAAAATCCTTTTCAGTAGCAGGAACCAGGCTCTGGAACAATCTACCTCAGTATATCAGAGAACTGAATAACACTGCCAGCTTCAAACGACAGTTAATGGATTATCTGCTAAAGCAATAATGACGCCAGTCTTTTTTTACCCTACGGTCCAGGTACGTCACATCCATTCCTCCTCCCAGATATTCTTCAACTGCCATTGCTCTCGCCAGGTACAGTTTCTGTCAAAATTCGCCATGCGTTAACCAGTCTCGATATATTCAAAAGTAAATATTGTATCTGCTAATATAAATGTTATTACTTCTATTATTACACCAGCAGCAGCAGCAGAAGGTGTCTCAGTGGTACTGTTAGTATTAATCCTATTTAGAGTTAAGTTATTACATATGTAGAGTTAAGTTATTACCTTTTATTTACATCCTTTTACATGTAATCAACCTGTATAAATAATGTTATTAACTGTTCATCTGTAAAAATCATTATTATGTTATAGGTAACTCACATGTAAAGAAATACTGTATGTGTAAAACCCTGGTCCAATGTAAGAGAGGGCCTGATGGCCCTAATCTGATCAGGCTATATAAATAAATAAATAAATAAAAATAAATAAATAAATAATATTCAGTTCTAGACAATGAGTCAAGTGTTTAGAAACTTTTTAATTATTATTCTGTTAACGAACAATGTTGAAAAACGAACAAGTAAATAAGTAGAAACATCCCAAGTAATAAATGCAAACAAATGAAATCATGAAATAAAGAGAATAATGTGAATTAGAAATATTCAAATTGTGATTTAAATTACTAACATATCATAGACAAACATATAACATAAAATATCAAAATTGCGTTGAACAGTATTATTACATTAAACAACATATAACACGGCACTCAGTTCATTTGGGCAATGATTTCCAGGACAATGGTGTGTGCATAGAATCTGTTTATGAGTCATGGTGGTGGTGTCGCGGGTGTGGGAGGAGCAACACTGGTAGTTCACGGTCGCTCAGTGGACCACAGAGGCACAGAGGGCTCACAGTCCGTCACTGTGGCTGTCCCTTCAGAGACAGCCGGTTTCATCGTAAACACCCCGAGGCTGGGTCAGTGGGCCGTGCGGCACGCGCCAAGGTGCACGGCCCTCCCGTAGGATGCCACAGACAGCCCCCACATCGCAGGGAACGCAGATGACGCAAGTGGCCCCAGGTGGCAGGACACACGCCTCACCTCGGGCGAGGGCTGCGCCCCGCTTCTTCCTTTCCTCGATGGTATGCGCCCCACGTATTGCCTCTGGGCGGCCGGCGGCGGCGCGAGTCCCATCGTTGCTGGTTTTGCGAGTCCGAGCCCAGTACTGCGGGCCCACACACCAGACACCAGACACCAGACACCGCGTGCGGCTGAAGCCGTAGCTGTGGACAGCAAACGGCGTTGGCGCGTCAGTGCGTCACCCCCTTTACACCACCACCACCAGCAGATTTTTTTTTTTTTTTTTTTTTTTTTTTTTTTTTTTTTTTTTTTTGAAGAATTGTGTCTCTTCTTGCACATCACCAGCTGCCTCAAGTTGACCCCCGTGTACCGCGAGAATGTCTCTGGACATACTAACATACACATGTAAGACAGGGAATATGAAACAAATACAATATCTAATTACATTTTTTTAATGTTTCTTTAAATAAAAACATTAAATCTTCTTATATTTTCATGGTACCACTGTACCATTACAAACATATTCAATTGTTTGCTTATTTCTTTAGTAACATGTAAAAAAAATCAAAATATTAACATAAATGTTTCAATAATATGGTTATGATATTATTATTATTAATAGTTCGTTAGTGCTTGCTTTAGTGTCCATGCAGACAAACATTATTTTGTTAATTACCATGCTTACTGAAGTGCATGCTCAAGGAAACTATCTATCAATCTCGTACTAGAGACACGCAAATGGAAAGTGTAGGAATTCTGGTTATTGGGAACGCATTCGAATTTGTTGATACTCCCTGACCAGTTCATTATAAAAAAATTCTGTTGTGTCATTTTACTGCAGTCTTCTTTAGATTCTTCAGTTTTCTTCCCATCATGCTGTTATGGGCTTAAGAGTACAATGCTGTTCAGTCACTCTGAAACTGTAGATTAATGTTAGTGTACAAGTTGTAGAAGTTTACCCCGAAAATAAACATTCCTGGTTATGGCGAAGGAAAAATATTGCCCTGTCCGGCGAGATATATCCATCCACTTTCGCAGAGTCGCTACACAGACAGACTCAACCAACACAAAACGACATATACAATGGCATTCGCAGTCAACAACGCTGACGCAGCCAAGAGATTAATAAATTACCTGGCAATTACAATTCAGATAAACAACGATATACACAGAACAACATGACGAAGAAATTGGACAGCTGACGCCTCAGAGAAAGAGAGAAATTTAATAACAAAAATCCGCCCTAAGGTGATCAAAATGCACGTCCCTATCACAAAACCAAATTACATGCTCAAATACGACGATAAACAAACCGGTAAATGTGTCAATTGATTACACACAACTTATTTCTAAAAACAAAAGGAACACATTAACAATCAGCAAATTAATGTACAAATACAAACTTATATTCACACAGGAAATATACCGGGTGTTTCACTAAGTGTGTTTGCCTCTGTAACTTATAAAATAATAGGTGACGGGAAATTTTAATGCGGTAGGTCAACATAAGAAATGTTACACTTTCTGCGGAGCTATGAACATAGTTCATTGTATCATTTTCCAAAGAGTTACAGCACAAAGATATAATTTTTAAATGGAACAATAGTTTTTTTCTATCGTGCATTGGATTCGTTAAAACAAGCTGCGTCCAAATCAATTTAAACTACAGTCCTATCACTATTAGTTTGGGAGCTACAACCCTTCAAAGTGTCAGATGCAGATACCACACGTTGTACATAATACATGGCTGTGTGGTGATTATAAGATGTTCGCACGTATCATGATGCAAAGGTTCATGTACGTTATTCGTACCGTGACAGGAGCTTATCAAACAAGTGTGGGGAAAGATAGGACAATCTATCAGACCTTAACCAACTACAGAGACACCATAACAATATCGGAAGCTTGCAACATCAGATGTGCATTGATGCCGCCTGATTTTGAAAAGGCTTTCGATAAAGTAAATCATTCGTACCTTTTCCGGGCTATGAAAGACATGCACTTTCCACAGACAGTGATAGATACTGTGAAAACTTTTGCGTCTCGTTTCCGTTGTAAGTGTCGGTGACCGAGTAGCAAGAGTCCGACATAGGAATGAAAGTAGCACACTTGTGCAGGTACGGGGGGGGGGGGGAGCAGCCAGAAACTATAAACACTAGATTAAATTAGAATGAGATATATATTGCACAGAATTTATACAATACTTAACTTTTACATAGATCAGTACTGCAGAAGGCCGATACATAGTTGAGCTAGAGGTCTGCCTAGTGCCTATCCGATAGATAAGTCTTCACTGGTGCCTATCTGATTACGAAGGTCCTAACTGGTTGCTGTCTCAGTCCCAAGTGAACGATGCTTTTCGCACTGGCTCTTGAACCTCTTATAATCTGCCTGACAGAAGAACGTCGTGGACTACACAACCATGGGCAGAAGATAACATGCCAAGCTTACGCGGATGATGTTGAACTCCTTGTGACTCATGAAAGCGAGATGGACAATGTATTTGAAATTATGGCGACTTACGAAATTGCATCAGGAGCTAAATTAAACCGCAATAAATCTGGTGTTATGAATCGTGGTCGATGTATACAGATCAGACCCGCTGGACCAATAGAAATGGTGGAACGAATAAAATGCCTCGGAATCGAATATATTCGTAGTATTCGCCGCACGGCCGCTCTCAATTACAGGACGTTACTTGCAAAATTACGAGCAGGCATACAACAACAGAGCTTGCGCAATTTAAACGCCATTCAAAAAGAGCAGCTAGTCAACACGTTTATTACATCCAAAATCAACTATGTTGCTCAAGTGCTGCCCTTGCCCAGAACCATAGCACGCAAAATGCAAGCAACGCTTGGTTATTTTGTTAGTAGAGGTCAGATATTTAAGGTTGCATATGACACCTTGACGCTACCCCCACACAAAGGCGGTTTAAAACTGACAGATATATACCTTAAAGCGCAAGCACTGTATGTCAGTAAAACATATAAACAGTGGAAACGATCACCTTAGTATCTCTCTTTTGAACGAAATCACACCGGTTAGCAGGGTTCCACCAATAGACGTGCACCACATCTCACACGAGCTGTACCACCTCAGACACTTCCTAGTGGAGTACAGCTACATACGTCATAGAACCCCGGAGAAAGGCATGTGCACAGTAAAGGAGATCTACAACACTTTGATGGAAGGCAAACACTGTAATCAAATAGAAAAAAAGTTCAAACACAATAACTAGAACAATATATTGGCAAACATATCTGACACCCACTTATCATCCAATGTGTGGTCGACGTGGCATTGGCCGTCAATAGAAAAATCCCCACCAACTCAAAATTGCACAAGATACATCTGGCAGCCGAACCAAACTGTGCCCACTGCAATCTAATTGACACCGAAGAACATCGTTTTGTGTGTGAAGATGCGAAAGATGTGTGGCTTCTATTCAGGAAACACTGGCACTTATTCTCCGCACAGTACCAAACACAATAACACCGACACAAGTACTTAATCCTGATGACGTATCGTTCCCTAATACTAGACGAAGATCAGTCAACTGGGTCAAAGGCCAGACTGTTCATTACATTTTAACAAACAAGATAAAGAATGAAGAAGATTATTGGATGTAGTTGCTGATAGAACATCAGAAGCTTGAACGTCACAGAAAATATAAAGAGAAGTACGCAAATTATCTAAACAAACAATAATATAGAACAACGGGTATATTATTTATTATCTTTTTATTTCATTTTACGCCAAAAAGATGGCTATCTATTTTTATACTTATTTCATTTTTGTTGTCATGTCGATGCAAAAAGACGTCGTAGAAAAAGGAAAAAGAAATTTGCAGCCTGATATACACCGCAAAACCATATCCGAGCATCTCTGCCGCACATACTTAATCAAAATGGGAACAGAAGTAAGAGGTTAAGTACATTACTATACTTGAGAGAAAGATATCTCTTTTTTTCTGTTGAAGCCGATGCTGAGCAAGGCGACCTTTGGCGAGCGCAAGGACGGGCTAAAGGGGTGAATGTAGGCAAAAAAAAAAAAAAAAAAAAAAAAAAAAAAAAAAAAAAAAAAAAAGAGAGAGAGAGAGAGAGAAAGAAAGTGGTAGAATGCTCGCCTGCCACGGGGGTGGCCCGGGTTCGATAAAAAATAAATAAAAGTGGTTAAAACAAATAATAATAAAAAAAGTAAGCAAGGAGGTCCGGGTTCGATTCCTGACCGCACCACATATTTTAATTCAATGCTCCACATTTATCAATTATGTCTTTGACATATTTGAGACGAAAATCCGTCTCAGAGATTCCAGAATGAAACTTCACTCTGCAGCGGAGTGTGCGCTGATATGAAACTTCCTGGCAGATTAAAATTGTGTGCCGGAACCGGGACTCGAACCTGGGACCTTTGCCTTTCGCGGGCAAGCGCACTACCGACTGTGCTATCCCGGCACGACTCACGATGCCGCCTCACAACTTTACTTCTGCCAGTACCTCGCCTCCTACTTTCCAAAATTCACAGAAGCTCTCCTGCAAACACGCAAGACTAGCACTCCTGGAAGAAAGGATATGGTGGAGACATGGCTTAGCCACACCCTAAGGGATGTTTCCACTCTGCAGCGGAGTGTGCGCTGATAAGAAACTTCCTGGCAGATTAAAATTCTTCCATGTGTGTTGCGGCCGCGGCCGCGGGCCTGGTTTCTGTCGAATCTGACTGGAGTGCCCTGCCTGACGCGTCCGTAGTTAACGCTCCCTACCTGCTTTGGATGGGCTCATGACCAGTGCGTTTTCCGCTGTCTCAACCGCATCTCCGTGTATTCGTTCCATGGACCTCACCTACACGATATGCTGACTGGTAGTCTGTTCGCGATGTAGAAGGAGGACTTCGGCATTTACGTCACTACTGGCACAAGCTAAGTAATTTATATTGGTAGTTCTGTCTAGGATAGAGATGGGCAAGTTGAGTTTGCGCGTATTTGACTTGAGTTGAAGTCAGGGTCGGTGGCTGTTACCTCCAAGGACCGCCCTCTCCTATGTCCTTGTTAGTTCGTGTTTTAAGTGTTCGTTATCAACCTTACAAATCACAATCTGCCAGACGGAACTTAAGAAAACGTTTCGAGACAAGCCAACAGCGGCAAGTGCGTTGATCAGAAGAGCAATTGGAGAACAGCGCCCAGCGAGATGGGGAGTCAACACAGTCGTATATACTGAGTGTTTTGGCCCTATGTCAAGTAGTTCAGCCAGATATGATGGAGGCATACAACGTTTCACATGTGATGAAGGGCATTGTGCAAGCATGTATTAAGCTCTTCTGTTAAAAGACGATTCGACAACAGAAGAGTTTATCCAATGGTGCCAGAAAACTGAAGAGAAGCAACAGAGGAGGGTTGGACGAAAGAAGTACGACAAACTCCCGAATGTTGTCCCTATGTCAGTTGGGGAAGACCAACATGAGTTTGCTTCTCTCATACAACAAATTGTGAGAGAAAAATTACAATAGTTTTGGCAACTGGGAATTTTGGACCAAGCGAGCACCAGATTATGGCTATGGAAGTCAGTCCTGTATGTCATGAGGGACCCGACGCTGCTTAGGAACAAGTATTTGAAACGTTGAGTGCCTCTCAGCCCCGGCAGTCGCAACCGACATGAAGAATGGCCTCGCCTTATGATGACGTACTCCGCAGCCGGCAAACGGCAGGTTAGGAACCATCCAACGCGACCACAACCAACTCCTCCAGCAACTGTGAAGCCTCGCAGGAGGATAGATATCTGGTCAGAAGACAACACACCATTGTCTTTCCACTGTGGGATTCCTGGACACATCGTACGGTAGTGTAGGGAGAGAAGACGAGTATTTGACAATTATTAAGCCACAAGACGCCAACCATCGGAGCAGTGCTTTCAACTGCAGTCACCTGCAGATGATTACTGTCGACCTATGCGACGAAGCCTGTCGCTCTCCAACACGCCGCCGTCGTTCACCGTCGCCTTACAGAGAAATCGGCCGCTCGCCTAGCCACCGTGTTCAGGAGAACTAGGCGAGGCGGCCATCTACGGAGGTGAGAGCGCCGCAGATCAAAATCCTCCATCGACGAAAGTCGCTAAGATGCCGAGAAATCTCATTGACGTCATCATCTACGGCCAACCTGTCTGGGCACTAGTCGATTCAGGAGCTTCCTGCTCTATATTATCTAATGATAATATAATGATAATAATAATGTTCTGTGATACATGAGCAACTGTGCTGAAGCTCGCAAATGGAAAATATGAACAACAGGACTCAGCTTTTTGAATTGTAATTTTAACAGTGAAACACATGCACTGAATGTTTGGTTGTGTTCCATTTTGTGTTATTCGTAACTCTAAAGTGTTTCTCCACCATTAATATAGTCTATTTGTATGTCAGTTATTTTATTCCTTTATTAATGATCAATGCCCCATGTTTATATATGTTTCCATCCGGGTGATTGAACTTGTGTGTTCGTATGAATGTGGAGGTTGCTTTTAATACTGACTGACTGCCGCGCAATGGCTTAGAGTCGCCACCTCGCACCTTAGACCTCGTACGTCAGTTAAAAACGCATGGCTTTGTTTGTCGTCTGCATTACCGTCTGCTGGGTGGCCAGAGATAACCTTTCTTGGCAAGATGGCGAGGTGGCCAGTTCTTAGTTTACTACCAAATTAATCCTGGATCAAAGAGGCTTCAAAAGAGAACTCTCTGGAGCTCTAGTAAAGAGTATTACTTTCTTCAGGTAGCGAGGATAGGTAGATAGTAGGATTTGAATGCGCTCTGCATAGTTTATAGCGCTGCCTACATCTGTTGCGTGAAGGGGGAAGCCTTTTGCGGTGGCCTGAGATTTTACTCTGGCTGCAACCGCCGAAGTGAGTATATCGTCAAATTGTGCTGAGGGGGTGGCATGCTGTTGGAACTTTACTTTGTTTGTGACCAGGCAGTCCTGCTTTATCAGTGATAGTTTTGTTGAGTAACTCTTTCGATATACTAGGCGAAGTGTTTCTTAGTTTACAGAACTTGAGAGATTCAGTGTAAATTTAATATTTGTATTTACTTTCCGGAAATGATTTTGTGTCCAGTTTTCTCAAGATAGAATACACGTATGTGGTCTTCAGCCTGAGTGTAAACTTAGTATGTTTGAATTTCCTTGCTCTTTTTTAACTAACGTTTACACGACATGTCTGTATCTGCAAGAATGCCACATTTTTCTCAGATTTTCTGGACTGATTCCGCCTTTCTTGTCTTGGTATGACTGATTGCACAAAGTGCTTTCGTAACGCTCGTTACTTTAGCCTTCAGCCAAGCTTTTACTGATACTAGCTTTCTTCTAAATAAATTGTCTTGTGTGCTTTACTTGCTTATTCTAAATTAATTTATTTTTGTAAATTCTATGTAATTCACTGTGGTTGCACACCACATAGTACTTAAAGATAGTATGCCACTGCTTCCCCGCACATGCGTTCGTTTAAAACATAGTGCAATTTTAATTTGTGCAATGAGACACCTGCCATCTCCTCAAAACGCCACCGACGCTTTGGTTCGCCACTACTATCAAGTTTTGCAGCACGAGTAATGTATTGCAAGCATTATGTGCATGTCTGTAAGTGAATGAATGTGCTTTCCTTTGTGCACTGTGTATTCACAATTTTCCTCCCATGTTACCTCCACATTCACAATGGGCAGAAGCAATTTCATTAGGGGCAGTAACTATACGATTTAATTCACTTTTGTACAAAGTGTATGCCTTGTTGTGCTTAATTTGGTCCCCCACATTTTTTTACTTGTTCCATTTTTAATTATCTATTTCTTTTTTAAACATTTATTTTGTGTTTGTTAAAACGTCGGTTGCTCCCTTAAGCAGTGGGCAGTTAGATAAATTTCTGTTGCACAAGTACTGTGGCCACTCGCACAGTAATTTAGAGCAGCAGTATTTTCAGATCACTACTGCCCGAGGTGTTACATAGAAAATTTAACAAGCTAATTACACTTGGCATACCGCTGCCAGGATTTGCTCTTCTGGCGTCTCCTGAATTACATTTTCATTTTTGGTTGTTTCTCTAGATGCCCTCCCATCCCTTGAATGTGTGTGTGCATGTGAATAAGTAGAAATCACAAGCACTAAGGTAGTTCTATTGTGATTTCAGCTGCACATTGCCACTGCACTTGTTTTCAGTTTCAGCAGTGCTCAACAAGCGTAGTAATTTGTATTTTGGGGGAAATAATTGTCGAGCAATGTGAAATGCGGGTGCAATTACGACTGAATTGCGGGTGAAAATAATTTTGTGTGTGACACTCTTGCATGTTCTGAGCACGTAGGTAGCCAGGAACTTGTTGTTTTACATTTGCTTCTGGATATTTTAACGCGGTTTTGAAAATGGAAAGAGTTTCAGTATCAGCATTGGAAACACATAGATAAGTCTCTCTTAAGGAACAGGAAAGGGAAAATCGTGATAGTTGCTACTGAAACTCAGCACGTTGCCTTAAGCGAAGCTCAAGATGATTTTTCTACAGAAAATAATTTATCAGTTTGAAAACGCGCCCAAAGCATAGGCGACAGGTCGTTTCAGGCGAACGGCTGGCGGCAGCCACGACCGGGCGGTCGGTGCCTCGCGCTGCGGACCACGGGGCGACCGCGACCTCTGGCGAGCGCTGGGCGCGCTCACCACACTCCTGAAGCAAATCACTGCACGGGTGACAAGAGGTCGTGAATCAAGAAATGCGAGTATTACAAGAACTGATAAGTCTCTACGAGCAACTGGCTGAGGGAATAAGCAGGATCAATGCGAAGATAGAAACTATAAAAATCATGTGTTGAGAGCGTAGAGACACAGGTCAGCGGACTTGCCGAACACATGGAAGCCGTAGATTCACGTGTTGATGAGGTGCTCACACAGGTGACCATCGTGCGCGAACACGTGGAAGAACGCATAGAAACGGCTCAAACCAGTACTGGTGAGTTTTCTGGCCACATTGATGATAGGACCGCAGCACGCTGGGATAATGTCGTGCAGATAATTGCACGAGTGGAGTTGGACCACACGCAGCCTTCGAGCGGCAGTTGCAACCGCGCTGCGGGCCGCGTCAGCTGACGGCTCGGCCCCAGCACCCAGCAGAAGGCCACGTGCGGCAGCGGCGCGCCACGCGGCGTGTGCGGCGGCGCGGGCGCAGCTGTCGACGTGGGGGTCGAAGCCTTCCAGGACTCGCCTGGTGGAATACATCCACAGTTGTGGGTGGATAAATTTGAGTGCACGGGCACCTGGAAGGCGATCCCGCAACGCGAATGAGGCCGTTCCCTCGGTATGGCGAAAGCTATGAGAGCTTCCTACAATACTTTTTAGCTTCCTACTGGTCCGAGAACCAGTCGGACCGCGTGTGCCACAACATCCAAATCATGGAGTCCTTCTAAGATATGTCAAATAAGAGTTATTATTTAACCAACCCGTAACCCGTGCCTGAACTTAATAGAATTTGTTTGGGTAAGCAGCTGTGACTTCTGCACAACGCTCTCTTAGCAGAGAGCTGCAAAAACGACGTGGCGCAGTTTCAGGCACTCCTCGAAGATCTCGATTTTGATTACGACCCCCACAGAATAACTTACCAGCCAAACAAGAAAAGTGGCATACTAATCAAAATCAGGTATCGGAGAAGGTTCAAAATGTTCAAATGTTTGTAGAGTCTATGGGACTTAACTACAGGGTCATCAGTCCCTAAACTTACAAACTACTTATGAACTACTTACAACTAAGGACGGCACAAATATCCATGCCCGAGGGGGGATTCGAACCCCCGACCGTAGTAGCCGTGACGACCGTGACTGGAGCGCCTCAATCCCCTCGGCCACCGCGGCCGGCTATCGGAGAAGGAGTAGAATATTTGTTCTAATTGGCACCCTTCGGGAAACGTCCAGTGAACCCGGCAAAACGGACAGTGGCATAACAAGAATGAGAATGGTTATAAGGGTGATTATTGCGGGAAGAAAAAACGCAAGTAGGGGAACGGCAATAACTGGCAGTCAAATGACAATGAGCCACGCAAAGCAAACTCCAAGCCCGATCACTTGGAATGGTGCGCAGTATGTTTCTAGCCTTAGACATTTTAAAGAACGATATAGTATTTTTCTTGTGTATTTTGTATATACGTTCCAAATTTTTAATGTACATTTTGCATGAGTTTCCCACTGATTCTTCGGCGTCGATGAACGCGCCGACAACGTGCCACACAGAAGATTCATTTGTAGTATTTGATGCGCTGCATATGGGTATATGCAGCGCATGGTGGGATAAGTTGAGTCCTGTTCAGTCAGCTGACGCATGAGGCCTGCTGATTCGGTGCGTGCACGTAAACGTTGTGGCACCATCGGTAATGTCGGATCCACTAAACAGACGTTTCATTGCTTCTTAACCATGGAGCGCCTGTGTAATGGGTAAATTTTGTAAGTCACCCTAAGCGCCGCCTCCTCCCAGCGCTTGGTGAAGCGTAGAAAGTGTAACGGAACATATTTTGAGTTATTAGACCCAAGGTTTGTAATGTCAAGTGGGTGGCGTATCTAATTTACCAATTAATCAAGAATCCGTAACACAAGCTTTAACATAACGACCTTAACTGTGTGTATCCCTAACGGAATTTCCCAGTTGTATTCTGCAGGAAACTGTGATCGACGCAATATAATAGGCAAGAAGGACGGACTGAAGAATCTAGCTTCCCAGGCGCACTTGAATTTTGTTGATGAGAAAAAGTTCGCATCCCAGTGTACAATGACGAGCCCATGAGAAATGCGTCCAGAGCGCTCGACGAGTGACCGAATTTGGAACACAATAAGTAACATTAAAGAAATAATATGTTCTCTACAATGATTTTCTATTCGTAAATTTTAGCTGGAACCTAGGTGACATGTTTTTAATTTGTATGTTACGCATTTAATGAAAAGTCTCAAAGGAGGCCATCTAATCAGTAGTGTGTATTTTGATTTATGTTTTTACAGGCAGATTGTGATTCGTATGTTTGACTTGATTAACTGTGTTTTATATTCTTTATTGTAACCAGGTGTTCATGTAATTTCATGTCTTGTTTCAGTATTTCTCTGATTATAGGATTAGGATGTCAATTTATCCATTCATTGATTTTAATACGAAGCTTATTTTTTTTTAACGAGAATTTATGTTTAAATGTATGTTGAGATTTTGTTTATAGAATATATGAAGGAATCGAGGGAACGTTGGTGCAGTCATCACATCACGACGCTGCTTTTCCGAATGTCTTTAGTTCTATAAAGATTCCACAGGCACTCACCAGACAGCCAGGAGCAATCCAGTGATCTGAAAGGGGTCGGGAACATAGTAGAAGGCAATAGATGACGTAGATGTAGCGTTGCGTCGGGCCCGACATTTAGTTTGATAGTAGATTACTGCAGCGCGGCCTTAGCCTGCAGGCCGGTCAGTTTGATTCCATTTAATACTATGAAGCACTATGAAGCAATGCCGCGCCACCGGGCGTCTGCGTTCTGCTGTGTGACAGTACTATGTAAGTTCTTCAACATTTCTCAAATGTTAAAACTTTTCCTTGATCACTATTGGGCCACGTTCTGTAAAGCCTAAGGACCCAAGTAGTCTAGTTGTAATTTACTTTAATGTTCTCAATCATTTGTTTATAAATAATCTGCGTAATTTCATATTTCTGTGTTGATGTGACCACGTTGAACACGACTAGACAACAAAATCTTATGACTGAATGAAGTGTTCTGCAGCTGTCATCTGCAGACGGACCACTCTGTAGGGCGAGGTCGGCGCAGATCCGACACCAATACGCGCCCTGCAGCACGCTACTCGACGTAACAGGGGCACAACACAGATGTCTGGCGTCTGGCACAACCAGACCAGTTGTAATATGTACCAGGACATCGATGCCGTGGCATCGCCCACCTTACGTCTCCAAGTTTTCTAGTGATCTTAACAATCTCCTATTTGGTCCTGACACTGGAAAACACGATTTGGATTCGCCCCATCATTCATCTCCGCACTCCTGTGACTTCGCGAGTGATGGAAGACTTAAATGAACTTCCTTGCTTAACATACTTACATGCTTCAGCATATAGGATTTGCACATCCTTGGGTCTTGCTTGGATGTTGGAACGTCACAAATCCTACGTCTCGAAGGCGTGAAACTACCTCTTGTGATCGCTTGCCATTGAGGGTGCTCACGAAATTGCTCTTCCTCTGCGCTTAATGCAAGATGACAGATTCGACCATTGGCGCTGAGTCACCGAGCAAGAGCCATCGGCGAGGCGACATGCACCTGGAGCTGGAAAGAAGAACAGCCCACTGCACGGCAACTTGGTAGTAGCAGAGTGTTAAATAAGTGCGTGTTGCAGTTTCCATCCCGTTACCTCGACGAGTACTTCCTCTCCGTCGATTCCCCTAAGTTTTTATCGAAGGGTGTGGGGAACATTTAATCATTAAAATTTTTACAAGAAAGTGAATACTCACCATAGTGAATCGAACTTGATTTCTTTTTTTAAAGATACTCCAAGGAGCGAAAAGGTTATCATGATAGTCTTATTTAATTTGTATAAATTTGTAACTTTTGTTTATGCATCTATTGTTACCCTTCAATATCTTTGACCAGTAATTTTTTCGGCACCACCTTCTTCACTATTTTTAAATTTTGTTTAAGTAATTAATATGTTTGCTCATGTTGCTGTTGAAATGTTTTTAATTTATCATTTCTTTTTTGGCACAAGATGCCCATAGTTGTTCACAATGCCTAGAATAGAGCGATTTTTTTAAAATTCTTCCTTTTGTGTACTTAATTTTAATCTGGATAGAATCCAGTGAAACAGGTTTGGTTCTAGACTATTTAACGCCTCTGAGCGGAGGGTGATGGAGAACGTCCACTGAATGTGTGGTCGTGTTCCATTACTCTAGAGTGTTTCTCCACCACTAATGTTGTCTATTTGTATGTCAGTTATTTTATTCCTTTATTAATGATAAATAACACATGTTTGTATATCATTCCACGTTTACTTTAGTTATGAAGGTATGGCTTCGGATGTCGTCTACACTGCCGTCTGCTCGGTGGCCAGAGACCTCTCTGGAGCTGTAGTAGGGGCTATTACCTTATTCAGATAGTAGACAGTAGGATCTGAACGAGCTCTGCATAGTTTTTAGCGCGGCCTGCATTTGGTGCGTGCAGGGGAAGGCTTTTGTGGTGGCCTCAGGCTACACTTTTGCCGCATCCGCAGAAGTGAAGATATTGTCAAATCATGCTTAGGGGATGGCATACTTTTAGAACTTTACTTTGTTCGTGACCAGGCAGTTTTGGTTTATCAGCGACAGTTTTCTTGAGTAATTCTTTCGGTATGTTAGGCGAAGTGTTTCTTAGTTTACATAACTCAGGTGATTCAGTGTAAATTTAGTATTTGTATTTCCAATACGGTAATGAATTTGTGTCCGGGTTTCTCAAGATTGAATACAAGTGTGTGGTCTTCAGCCTTTGTGTAAACTTAGTATGTCTGAATTTCTTTGCAGTCTTTTAACTAACGTTTTCTCGACGTGTCTGTATTCACAAGTATGCTAATTTTTCTCACATTTTCTGGATTGATTCCGTCTTTCCTGTCTTTGGTATGAGCAATTGTGCAAAGTTCTTTCATAACGGTTTAGGTCTCCTTTACGTTAGTTAAGAATGCATGGTTTCTGTTGGGTGGCTAAAGACGAGCTTACTTGACAAGATTGCGAGCTGGCCTGTTCTTAGTGTAGTACCAAAATAATCTTGGACAAAAGAGGTGACAAAAGAGACCTCTCTGGAGCTCTAATAGAAGGTATTATTTTATTCAGATAGCGAGGGTTGGTAGACAGTAGGCTCTGAATGCAATCTGCATAGCTGTTAGCGCATCATACATCCGGTGCATGGAGGGGAAGGCATTGTGCATGGACTGAGGCTCCACTCCTGCTGCGACAGCTGTAGTGAGTGTGTCGTCGAATCATGCTGAGGGGACGGCATGCTGTTAGAACTTTAGTTTGTTTCTGACCAGGCAGTGTTCGTTTATCAGTGATAGTTTTTCTTGATTAATTGTGTCACTAAGTGTTTCTTAATTTACAGAATTCGAGTAATTCAGTGTAAATTTAGTATTTTCATTAGTAGTTTTTAACTAACATTTTCACATCAAGTCTGTGATTTTCATCAAGTTTGTGTGGTTTGATTCCGTATTTCCTATCTGAGTATGACCGAATGCACCAAGTAACGGTCGTTACTTCAGCCTTCATCTATGCTTTTACTGATACTAGCTTTCTTCTATGTGAATCTCAAGTGTGCTTTACTTGCTTATTCTAAATTAATTTTGTTTTTGTAAATTCTGTGTAATTCACTATGGTCACGCACCAACTGGTACTTAAGGATAGTATGCCACTGCCTCATTGCACATGAGTTCATTTAGTACTTAGTTTGATTTTCAAATGTGCTTGAAGACACCCGCCACTAGACAAAACGCCGCCAACCATTTGTTTCGCTGCTGCTATCAAGTGTTGCCACATGAGTAATGTCTCACAAGCAGTATTCACGTGTCTGTAAGTGAATGAATGTGTTTTCCTTTATCCACTGTGTTTACACAAATTTCCTCCCACATTACCTCCTTATTCATAAAGGGCAGAAGACATTTCATTATGGGCAGTAACCTTATGATTTAATTCACTTCTGTACAAGGTGTTTGCTTTATTGTGCTTAATTTGGTCTCCCCACATTTAATTGATTGTTCATTTTATTGGATAGATTTTACAGTATGAAACATCTCCTTTATAATTCAATGCTCCCAATTCCAAGTTTAATTATATATTCTCTTTTTAACATTTATTTTGTGTTTGTTAAAACCTTGGCTGCTCCCTTAAGGAGAGATTAATTAGATAAATTTGTGTTGTGTGTACTGTGGCCACTTGCAAAGTAATTTAGAGCAGCGGTGAGCGTTTTGACTTGCATTTGCAGATCACCACTGCCCGAGGTGTTACATGGAAAATTTAACAAGTTACTTTCAGCAGAATGGGTGATGGGACTTCCTTCAGGCTTCCCAGGCTGTCACTGGCTTCGTCGTATCTGAACTACAAACTGACAAAGCCCTTCTGGTGAGTACAGGTAAGATGGACCTCCCTTGGAGGTTGCATGCTGTCGAGGATGTTGAGGTCCCACCGTTAACAATGAGAAGAGTTCCAGTAAGTGCTTGCTGATCACAAAAAGCTAATCGGCATAACTAAGGACATCTACATACCAGCGGCTATCATAAGCATTACAGGTGGTCAAGGAGAACTTTGAGGATCACTAAGTTTCACGAGCAATCGCATCTCATCCCTAAAGAACCCAGTCCAGGACGATGAGCTCAATGTAATCGACGAAGTCTCCTGCTTTGCTGCTACTGCCGATAACGCACTTGAGGAAACTACTATAGCATTGCATGTAGGGCCTTGCCTGACGCAGGAACAACGTCAGCAGGCGTTAACCATACTAGTGAAACTTTCAGGTGTATTCCCGGCCACGTAGGAGTACAGCCGGATGAAATGGCCCATTATAAAACTCCGTATCAAAACTGAGATTCATATACCGATTAGCCAGCGTTCGTATAGAGTGTCACCAGCTGGAAGATAATTCGGGAAGATGTGGAGAAGGTGTTGTACGATGACATTATTCAACCTTCAGAGTGTCCCTGGTCTTCTCCGGTGGTCCATATGATGAAGAAGGATGGCACGTGGCGTTCGTGTGTCGAATATCGGCGGCTGAACAAAATCGCAAAGAAAGATGTCGACCCATTGCCAAGCATTGACAGCACGTTAGACTGTTTGAAAGGAGCTATATACTTCACGAACATGGACATGCAGACAGGTTACTGAAAATTCGAGTTTGACGAAGCTGACAGGGAGAAGACTGCATTTATTACACCTGACAGCCTCTATGAATTCAAAGTAATGCCGTTTGGACTATGTAATCCCCTGCCCACATTCGAACGCATGATGGACAGCTTTCTTCGACATCTTCAGTGAACAACATGTGCCTCTTGTTCGCTGACGAAATAGAAGTCCTGAGGCACCTAGCGAACGGAGATGTTGTGATGTTCTGATCTAGATAAAATAAGGGCAGTCTCAGCATTTCCGACTCCTCCGCACATCCGTGATGTGAGAAATTTCCCCGGGTTGTGCTCATACTATCTACTACACTTAAGGGGGCTCGAACATTCTCACCACTTCTAGACCTATACGACGAGAATGCGGAAACTAAACTTCACACAGACACTAGTGGTTATGGGTTGGCGCAGAGCTTGTACAATTTCAAGAATGTGCTGAAAAGATGATAGATTATGCATCAAGAGTTCTCTTAAACTCCGAGATGACCTAATCTACAACCGAGAAGGAATGTCTCGCCGTTATCTGGGCATCAACAAGTTCTGGCCGTATAAATTCGGTAAAGCATTCACCGTCGTGACAGACCACCATTCATTATCTTGACTGACCAATTTAAAGGACCCATCAGGTAGACTAGCAAGATGGGCACTAAGACTCCAAGAGTACGATGCCACAGTGGTATTCACAAACGTGGGCAAACAGAAGGAGGCCGACTGCTTTTCGAGGACCCCATCAGCTGGACACATGATTATGGATGAAATTTCAGCCCTCACTGATAATAGGTGACATTACAGCCGAACAGACGGACGATCGAGCATTATTACAAACCGTAGACGCCTTGGAGAAAGGAGAACCGACCAAGCGAGAGTTTCAATATCCAGTCATCTGGGATTCGTGAAGACCCTAGACAGAATCTGACGCAAGTATTATTGCAAGGACTGTACCGATCTGTCAAGCACTATGCGAGTCACTGTAAGGCGTGCCAGCGACGTAAGCATGTGCCGCAATCGCCTCCACGTCATCTGGTACCAATTCCACCTGCAGCAGATCCATTCCAACTGACTGGATTAGACCTTTAGGTAGGTTCCCGAAGTCGACAACCGGTAACCGATGGATAATAGTCTGCACTGACTACCTCATCTGCAATCTGTCACGAAACTTATGCCGGTTGCAGAAGCCGCAGAGATCGCAAAGTTCCTTGTAGAAGACATTATTTTGAAGGATGGAGCACCACGTGTGATGATAGCTGTTCGAGAAAAAGTATTTCCGTTAAAACTGGTATCAGAGATCATGTCACGTTTCGAGATTATCCACAGAATAATTGCCGACCATCATCAGACAAATGGTCTTAAAGAATGTTTTAACAAGACGTTTGTAGATATGTTGTCGATATACGTCGATGTTGAGCAGAATGTTTGGGATACAACAGTGCCAGGCTTGACATTTGCTTTTAATACAACAAGGCAAGACACGACAAGCTTCACGCCGTTTTTCCTGCTCCATGGTCGCGAAGCTGAGACGACAATGGATACGCTGTTTCCGGTCCAACCGAACGACACTCATGATTACTATGTGAAACAGCTCATCACCAGGGTCGAGGCAGCTGGCTCGCATACGGACACTGGACGCCCAGGAGAAGAACCGCCAGCGGTGTAACGACAAGCACCGACCGGTTGTGTACAGCCCGGAGATCTGGGATGGATTTTGACCCCTGTACGGAAAGTAGGGCTAACGGAAAAGTTACTGAAACGATACTTATTGTGTCGTACGCCGCCTGTCAGATGTTACATACGAAGTCGGGGAATATGAGCCGTCCTCAATACGACAAGAACGAAGAGACATTGTTCACGTCCTTACGACGAGCCAAGAGAACAAATAGAAACGGACACTTGTTCAAGGACCCTGAAGACAGTTATGGTAATGATGAAGCATCGACAGGAGGGTCTGGCACCGCTCATCATCACCCCAAGGCAGGAGTGCAGGCAGAAACGAATGATTCTCCGGAAGTGCCATACAGAGGGCCCATGACCGGATCCAGGACACTGCAGCTGGCTGCAAAGGGAACCTTACAGGGAGTCGCTGTTCTTTCAGGAAGGGAAGTCTTCCGACAGCACGCGTATTGCAGTGGTTTGCATGCATCGCAGGGCGCTGTACTTGTGGTCGCCAGATCAAATCCAGCCAAGGGCAGAAGAAAATTAATTTTGTTGTAATTACTATTTCTAGTATGTTCTACATGTTTCTGATGTTTAATGTACTTGTATGTTCCAGAAAATTTTTTCTATGTTTACACAGTGGAGCACTCCAAGCAGAAGTCAGTCTGTACTGAGTGTATGCTTGCGTTAGCAATAAACGTGTTCTAAGTGTAAAGTGTTCTGTTCTATTACCGACCAGTCTTCGAATTCCGGACCACCTGCAGTTTTCAACGTGACAATATATATAAGTAAATATGTAGTCGAATTATCTTTTCACCAGTAGCGAGATATTTAAATCTGGAATAGGGATATAATTACGGTATGCCTGATAGGGTCTCGGTTCCCGAACGCGCCAACGGCTCTTTTATGCACGACTAGACATTGAATCTGGAATGTTGACTCAGCGGGAATGAGGATGAGGGCGTGTTTTTTTTTTTTTTTTTTTTTTTTTTTTTTTTTTTTTTTTTTTTATCGGACTTAACTGTGGGGTCATCAATCCCTAAACTTACAAACTACTTCTGAATTGCCTGATACTAAAGACAATACAAACATCCATGCCCGAGGAGGTATTTGCACCCCCGACGGGGAACGGCTTCACGCATTTGAGCATAGCGCCTCAATGCGCTCCGCCGCGGCAGCGCGTGTCTGACCGGTAACAGGGACGCCTGTTGTTGTTCTTGCTCATGCATGAAGGGGCTTTAAAATTATTACTAATGGTAGTAACCTGGATTCGAAGCCATATACTTGACCTTCGTCGAGTCCTGGACGAATCTGCAGTCTCCAGTGAAATGATCCAACTACATTGTTACGAGAGGGTCGACTATCACAAAAACGGAGGTCCGAATGAGAGTCTAGCGACGTAACTTTCCATGTCTTCAGTTCAAATGATGTAAGAGCTATGTGACCTTAAGCGATCATCTATATATATATATATATATATATATATATATATATATATATATATATATATATATATATATAAATGAATGTTTGTCTGTATGTCCTCTATGTGTTCATAAGTCATTGATTCGAATGCGATGAAACTTTGGTCAACTGTTCACCGTACGCCCACGAAGTTTCCTGACCAAAAAACAATAGAGCATGACACAGAGCTCAGAAGATATGACGTCATAAATAATAATAGGCCACCGCGTGAGACTATCCAGGTTTATGTATCAATAATTGGAAAATGGGTGTAGTTAGGGACCTGCAACAAAGTTATCATGTCATTTCGGACGTTTATGAAGCGTTTTGTAACTAACACCCCCCCCTCACCATAAAATAATGAAACGAAAAGAAGACTACCACTCTCAACAGTTTCGCTGTAGATGCCGTACAACTGTCGCATGAGCATGATCTTGTATCAAATGAAGTAAGCATTAGAGATTTGCATGTTACTATTTACTTTTGTCTGCAAGTCTCCTTCATTCTCTTGCATCCATACTTAAGCAATCTGTTTTCTTAATCTCTCTCGCTACATAAAAGCGAAAGGACACTCACTCCCTCACTGTCTAGATAGAGAGCTAAAAATTGGCAGATATGCTTGGAACGACATGGGGTATTTTGAGGGGGAAAAAAGTTCGAAAAACGTCCGACAGATGGAGCTTCATCTGATGAGAAACGCAGTGATTAGTATAAGAAATTAAGACACAGCAAAGTTGATGTTCGTTACAGGAAATCCTCAATATGTTGACCATCATTCAACAACAATAGCTGTAGTCGAGGAATAATGTGAACAGCACTGTAAAGCGTGACCCGACTTATGGTGAGGCATGTTGTCTTTCAGCATCCCTAGAGATGTCGGTCGATCAGGATACACTTGCGACTTCACGTAACCCCAGAGCCAATAATCGTACGGACTGAGGCCTGGGGACCTGGGAGGCCAAGCATGACGAAAGTGGCGGCTGAGCACACGATGATCACCAAACGACGCGCGCAAGAGATCTTTCAAGCGTGTAGCAATACTTCATTAATTAATTAATTTATTTTTATTCTAATAAAACCCCATGCCACTCCAAGCACGTTTGTCACTTTTTACCTGTCTACCTACATTATTCCGTGATTGGTTAAGTTTTTAAATTTATACCGACTTTTTGATCACCCGGTAGTTTATAGATAGAAAACGTCAGCTAAGATAGTATTTTATGGTAGGTGTATGGCGGAGCATACTTGTCCTATAGAGTCCCGAAATCAACAGTTTCATTCCGATCTTCACGAAATTTCGCACGCTTGATTTTCAAAACAAGACGGTCACCGTCTACCGTACGTTTCATAGGGTGAAATGGGGGAATGTACCTTGCAACTGCTAGACCGATTTCACAGATCCCCTCCCCTTTTATTTTTTATTTTATTTTTTAGAACAACGAAGTGCGTTTTTCAATATGACCCCGCGTTTCTATTGCATTGCATAGAAATCTATATGAAATTTTGCATACTCTACCTTACAAACAAGAGTAACGTTACTATCTGTATAAATTTTCGTTCCATGCATGGTTGAGGGTACTTAACTTACGGAATTTTGCAAAATGTATTGTTTTCTCCAATCTTCACGAATTTTTGCACACATGACGTTTCAACCAAGAGGAAGATCACTGGGAACAGAAATGTTTGTGTGGGACATGACACAGGGGACTTTGCTGAGAGAGGGAGAGGTTGAAACAAACAGAGAGATGGGAGAGAAAGAGGTGGATGCAGAGAGAGAGAGAGAGGGGATGGGGTTGTGGACTATGAGAGTGTAGGATCGATAAACACCCGGGAAACGTCGGGTCGGCTGCTAGTTGGTATATAAATTAAAGTTTTGTAATGTAAGGAAACCTGTCTGTAGATATAGTGTTGTGTCTGTTAATGCCAACGATAAATCGGTTCTGTCTGAATTGATAGCGAATTGACTCGGTTTGTAAAAATGTTCAAATGTTTGTAAATCTATCGGCCTCAACTGCTGGGTCATTAGTCTGTAGCTTACAAACCACTTAATCTAAGGTAAAGTAACCTAAGGACAACAGAGACACCCACGCCCGAGGGGGACTCGAAGCCCCGAGGGCGAGCGGCTGCGCGCGCCGCATCACGACACCCTAGTGCGCACGGCTAATCCGCCGCGATGAGTCGGTGTAATACGAATTTTTAACTACGGTGCAACTTGAAGTTCTTCACCGAGGTTAACAGAGGTAGCTGCGATCGTGACTGTGAAAAATACACGCCTCAGGGGGGATCTGGAGCACACGCGGCAGCAAGACGAGTGCCAGCTGGCCTGGAGCCCGCCGCGGCAGGGTGGGGCCAGGGGCTCCAGCGTCTGCCAGAGGCGGCGCTCCGTGGACTGCTAGAAGGCGGGAGTAAAGGCGACTCAAGCCACCGTATCCCGATGCAAATACATTATGGATTATTCAGTATTTCAAAGAATTCAAAAATGTTCAAATGTTTGTAAAGTCTAGGGGACTTAACTACGGGGTCACCAGTCCCTAAACTTACAGACTACTTATGAACTAGCTAATCCTAAGGACGGCACAAATATCCATGCACGTGGGGGGATTCGAACCCCCGACCGTCAAAGAATTCCTTAGTTTGGAAATCACCACTACAGTCTGTGGATTTTTCAAATAATTCAGTTATTACTGCCAGTATATCTACTATACTGGGTGATCAAAAAGTCAGTATAAATTTGAAAACTTAATAAATCACGGAGTAATGTAGATAGAAAGGTAAAAATTGACACACATGCATGGAATGACATGGGGATTTATTAGAAAAAAAAAGTTCAAAAAATGTCCGACAGATGGCGCCGGACAGAAATACGTCAGTGACAGCGTATGAAAATCGTATATAAAAGGAGCAGTAATGAGAGAGAGAATCTCTCTCAAGGCTGAAGAGCAGCCACCGAAGCTGCTGCCAGTCTGCTGCCTGAAATCCGGGCAGCATTGAAACATCAATAAAGAAAAAGAGAGAGAGAATCAGATGCACCAGCAGTCGCAGCATGTTCACGATACCTGAAAAGACGCTTTTAGTGAAGCTGTATTATCAGAATTCAAAATGTGCTGGTTCAGCGCTACGATCCTATCGCCATAGGAAGAGGATCCGAACGGGTAAAGGTCCGTTGACAAATGCAGCTGTGGCGAGAATAGCTTCCAAGTTCGAATCCACGGGTTGTTTAGACAATAGACCCCGTAGTGGCCGACCGAACACAAGGCGTAATGCTGTTGAGACAGTTGTTCACGAAGAAATGGAGACTGTTGCGGGTTCGTCTATGCACGGGAAATTCACCGCTCGTGCAGTCACACCGGCAGTACATCTGCATCTACACGGGATACTCTGCAAATCCCATTTAAGTGCCTGGCAGAGGGTTCATGGAACCACCGTTAAACTATTTATCTCCCATTCCATTCTCGAAGAGCGCGCGCGAAGAAAGAACACCTGTATCTCTTCGTTCGAGCTCTGATTTCTCGTATTTTATTCTCATGATCATTTCTACCTATGTAAGTGGGAGTCAACAATATATTTTAGCATTCGGAGGAGAATGTTGGCGATTGTAGTAGCCCACGCCACAGTGATAAGCGCCGTTGTTGTAATGAACCTACTGTGTATACAGTCCGGACCAGAAGATTTTGCTTGCTTCACTACTCCCATGATATCTACTTCTACGTCACTCGTTGCGGCCTCTGTTCGTAATTCGAAATCTGGAATATTGGTTTAGTCTTCTTTGGTGAATGAGTTTCTAAAATATATGTTTAGTAACTCTGTCATCGACAGGGTCGCCATTACTATCAAGTAGTGAGGATATTGTTTGTGTTTTGCCCCTAGTATGTTTAGCATATGACCAAAATCTCTATGGGGTTTTCTGCCAAATTTCGAGAAAGAGTTTCGTTGTGATAACTATTGTACGCTTCTCGCATTGACGTTCTCGCTAAATTTCGAGCTTCTGTGTAGGATCGCAAATCCTTAAGATTTTGTGTCCGTTTAAATTAGCATGCATTTTCCGTTACTTTCGCATCAGTGTCCTGATCTGTTTTGTGTACTAAGGGAGATCACCACCTTCTTTTATTAATTTATTTCATATAAAAGTGTCAATTGCTGACGATACCAGTTCTTTGAATTTGAGCCACATCTGCTCTACATCTACGTTTCGTGTTGGAAACGTGTAGAATCTGTCTTTCCATACACTACTGTTTGGTTGGCAGTTAGGCGTACCCTCCGATGCTATCCTTACAAAGTCCATGGGCATCATGAAATGTTACCTGGTGATTTAGTGAAGCGGAGGGCATTTGCGGCGTGGGCGTTTCAAAAGATTGCGGAAGATGACGGTTGGATGAGTAACGTGTTGTGGACCGTCGAAGCTCATTTAACGCTCCGAGGGTCTGTCGGCGCCCACAACTGCAGAATTTGGGCTTCCGAAAATCCTAGAATAGTCGTGGAAACTCCATTGCACGGCGAGAAAAACACGGTATGGATTAGATTTACCACATCTACCGTTATCGGGCCTTTTTTCTTCGAGGAACTGGGCAATTCTGGTTTTATAACTGACGGGTGAGACGTACGCCGATATGTTACAGAATCGCATCATCCCGAGCCTGGCTGATAAACACCTGCTGGGACGTACGACTTTTATGCAGGATGGCGCCCCACTCCACATTGCTAGGCGCGTGAAAGGTCTCTTGCGCGCGTCTTTCGGTGACGATCGTGTGTCCAGCCCCCACTTTCGCCATGCTTGCCCTCCCAGGTCCCCAGACCACAGTCCGTGCGATTATTGGCTTTGGTGTTACCTGAAGTGGCAAGTTTATCGTGATCGACATCTCTAAGGATGCTGAAAGACAACATCCGACACCAAAGCCTCACCATAACTCCGGACGTGCTTTACAGTGCTCTTCACGACATTATTCCTCGACTACAGCTTTCTATCTACATTATTCCTTGATATATTAAGTTTTCAAATTTATACTGACTTTTTGATGACCCCGTATCTACATAGTACTTGTGCAAGACATATGTTTAAGGCTTTTTATTTTGTTCAGAAACCGCCATGGAAACAGCCAAGAAAGTGTATTGCTGGACTGAATGAACTTCGACATTGTGTGGTGACAAATTTAACTCAAAAACTTTTGGTTTGTACATTTTTTTTTTCTTTTTTGCTGGACTCACAAACATGAATTAATAACACCGTAAGGGAGAAGCACGCAGAGTATTGTCTGGGACTGACATCGGCTTAACTGGCCACCCGCGGACTTCGCACTTGGCACCCGCCGGGGCGGTGGCGCGGCGGCAGGGCGAGTGTGTTCGTCTTGACCGGGCAGAGAAATGCCCAGCACACACCGACCCGTCTCAGTCTTCAACTGTACGCTGTGCCGGTAGTGTAGCGACAACTGCCACCATTAAGTAGTAAATAGGGTTTGGGAAATTATTTGAGTGGCTTTCCTGTTCAGCAACTGTAGTAGGTAGTTTTCTTGTTCTGCCTTAACCGAACTGCTCCGTCTGAAGCGATTTCCTATTCTAGCATCACCAACGCTATTAAATTTCGAGTATGATACATATAAATTTTATATACCTGAATACGATTTTCCTTATGAATTATTTCATTGTCACCACCTCTTAAACATAAAAGCACAAATGTAAAGATAGCATTACACTGATTACAAAACGCCAACACTCAAATACACATTTCATAAGTTGCGAGTATGTCAGCCCCCCCCCCCCCCCCAAAAAAAAAAAAAAAGAAAAAAAAATAACCGTGGGAATTAATTTTTCCCAATAGCTGAAATTACGACTTACCATTTTCTGAAAAATTAAGTACGTGAACAACTGCAACGCATGATGCATTGCAGCTTGAGACTAAATGAAGGGTGTGATGACAAGATGAAACAAACAACAAAAAGTCGCCCAGTATTGTTTGGAATATGTAATTGCTATTTGATGAATTAAATTGAAAACCCTCTGAAGAGGAGGCTTTCAGATTCCCAGAAACAGAGAGAGGCGAAAGAAAGAGGAACACGTCGCTACTGGTGAAAGGATTAGACTGTTAACATATGGATTTACTTCGTAATCACATACTTAGTATGTAACTCCAATTAAAAGTCACTATTGTCATCAGAGGAAAGCTCAACCAGTACAGAGAAGAGAAGTGAAGCGAATAATGCTGAGTGGGGGAATGGAGAATGGGGGTTATGTAAAACGTTTCTGATTAACAGGGTAAGATAGAGAGAAAAAGTACAAACACACACACACACACACACACACACACATGCAAAGACAAACAACATATGCATGACAGGAAGGCAGGGAAGTGGGTGAGAAATGAGTAATGAGTTGAGGATGGAGGAGCGGGAGAGGTTAGCATTGATTTTGGCCAGGAGGGTGGCGATAGGAAATGATACATTGGAGGGCAGGTTCCTTCTCCGTAGCTCTGAGGGGCTTGTTTGGTGGTAGTGTCAAAATGGCACGTGTAGTGGAACACGTGCCAAGGCCTTGCAATCATGCTGGAGGCCATGCTGTGCCGCAGAATGTTGGGTGTCCCCTAGGCGAACATTCCATCTGGCACCATTCCGCGTTCAGCCAATTTGTTGGAGGTCATACCAACGTAAAAGGCTGCACTGTGGACAAATGTTACATGATAAATGACATCCGTTGTTTCGCATTTGGACGTATGTGGTTGTGGCAGGATGCACAAGACAGGTTTTACAGCAGATTCGTCACAGGGGTCGGAACCATTAGTCTCATTTCAGGGCATGTATTGAGAAGGTCATAGTTCTGATGGAGCTATTTGGTGAGGCATTCCAAGCTGGGATGGTACTGGGAGTCCAAGGAGATGCTTCTGGGTGTGATGGGGTTAGGAACGTTCTTTCTGGAAATGGAAGAATGAACTGCGTGGGAAATCTTCTTGCAGGCAAGGTCTGTAACGTAGTTGAGGGAGAGGAAAACATTGGACAGGTTGTTACTGTAGGTGGTGAGAGATTTGTCACTGGGTCCGATACGTTTCCCACTGATGCCTAGGCTGTACGGATGGATCGGTTAATATGGAAGTCATGGCAGCTATCAGAGTGCAGGTACAGTTGTTTGTGTGAGGGATTAATATGGACTGATGTGTGGATGTAGGACTCAACAAGGTAAACGTCAACATCAAGGAAGGTGGCTTGAAGTCTAGAGAAGGAACAGATGAATTTTAGGTTAGAGAAGCAGTTAAGGGCTTGAAGAAAGTTCAGATGGGTTTTTTCGCCATGAGTCCAACGAACAAAGATTTCATCTAAGAATCCATATGAAATCAGGGGTGGGACTGCTGTGTATTGAGAAATGTATCTTCCGCCGATTGCTTGGAATACGCCACCCTGGTTCCCATAGCTGTCCCGCTGAATAGTTCGTTGGTCTGGCCCTCAAAGGTGAAATAATTATGGGTAAGAATTTAATTAGCAAGTGTGACAAGGAATGGTGTTTTGGGAAGGCTTTCAGTTGGGCGTTGGAAAACCTAGTTTCCTGGCTCTGATATACCATGCGTATGGAGGATGATGGTGTAGAGCAGTCGTTCCCAAAGTGGTCTATATAGACCCCCAGAGGTCGATTCCAACGTGCAAAGGGTCCATCCAAGAAGAAAAATAATTCGGGGATCTATTTGTTATAAATGGGTCTCCACAATAGTGGTTCACATTTAGGAAGTTTGCAACGAAAATTCAGAATTATATTCAAATACTGAAGCTTGATCATGTTCGCTTCATTCGCTACGTGAGAGGGAGGAGGACTTTTATATTTTACATCTCATGCTGCAGGCCAATAGTCAAATTATTTTTTTGGGGGGGTAGGGGGGGTGGGAGTCGAGGTCAGAGAACTATGATGTATATATTCTATCTTGTAAAGCATTTCATCGCTCCACACTTTTACAGTTAAATTTATTAGAATTAGTAGCATTGTGCCAGGCGTGAAAACACATTCGAAGTAAGGAATTCGTAAAAAAAATATGTATACAAAAGCAGGGAGTCTACACATGGCAGAAAATGTTGGGAAAGGGCCTACGAGACGAAAAGTTTGGAAACCGCTAGTGTAGAGGGTTTGGCGTCGATAGTGTCAAGGACATTTTCAGGTGGAAGGGGCATAGGAATGAAGTTGAGACGTTCCAGAAAGTGGTTTGTGTCTTTGATATATGATTGAAACCCGCAGATTGGAGCTGTTGGTCTACGACTGCTGAAATACGTTCTGTTGGAGCTTCAAAGCCTGCTTCGATGGGAGGGCCAGGATGGTTCTCTTTATAGATTTTAGGGAGTAGGCAGAATTTTAGGGTGCATGGTTCAGGTGGAATTAGGTGTTCTATTGAGACAGTGGTGAGACCTTGCCTGGAACCTTGGGTTTTAGGAATTTCTGTAGTTCAGCTTGGACTGATGGAATGGTTTTGTAAAGCACAGGTTCGTAGGTAGAGCCATCCAAGAGTTGACACAGTCCCTCTGGTACATACTTTCCTCGATCAAGTACCATAGTTGTTGAGCCCTTGTCTGCTGGGTGAATTACAATGGAGCGCTCTGCTTTCAGCTCTCGGATGGTATTGGGTTCAAGTGGGCTGATGTTAGGAGTATTTTATTTGTTGTTGAGTGAGAATTGGGAGGCAATGGTGGATGTGAGGAATCCCTGGAAAGCCCGCAAGGGATGGTTTTGGGAAAGAGTAGGAGGATCCCTTTTGAAATTGTTCAAAACAGTATTCAACAGTGGCTCTGTGGCCAGCAGGTTGTAGTAGGTATGTAGGGCCTAAGTTGGGACAACAATAGGTCATGAATAACGGGCTGTCAACCCCCTTCCCCACTCCCCCATCCCCCTCTTCCTCCCTAAAGGTCTAGGTGAAGGACACTGACCTTACGAGTGCGGAAGTTCGCACACATTACGTCATGAATAACAGGGTGCCACTTGTCCGCTCCCCCTCCCCCTCCTCATCATAACTAGAGGTCAAGGTCAAGTCACTGACCTAATGAGGGTCCATTCCCGCTCAACAATAGGCCATGAATACCAGGATAGCATCCCATCCACTCCCTCCTCTACATCCTCCTCCTCCCTGGAGCTCAAGGTCAAGGTCATCAATGGGTAGAGGAGAGAACTGGGACCAACCCCCCTATGAGACAGCTGGCCCATCTGTGACTAATTCATGACTAATTAAAAATATCATGTAATAAAAATAACAGTCTAGTTCGCAATGCAATTTATCAACATTGGCGACCGGTTTCGATCTAAGTGCTAGATCATCTTCAGACCTATGAACATAAAATAAAAGAGATAGAGGGAAACAGGTACACTATTAGTTATTAAAATAAATGTACAACCAAGTTTAAAAAAAATTACTTAAAACAGTATACCTCACTACGGAAGTTGAGGCGGTGAGCGTGCGGCGACTGCTGACCAGCGAGAGGCTGCTGTGCGTTATGAAGGCAAAGCCCCGCCCACCGCCTGAAGCACCAACACTTCTTAAACCAATGAGGAACGTCATACAGTAAGAAATAAGATGAGAGATGTATATATATACATAGATAATCCAGAATACATAGATAATACATAGATAATCATAGAATCAGTCAGAATTTGTTACAATAGCAACAGGTCAACCGTAAAATAACAAATAAAAACTGTAAAAGGAAAGGTAGCACAAGAGCTAATGTGCGTTAAAGGAGGTTGTCAAAAAGCTCGTAAAAATGTTTCTTCCTAAAATCCAATTGATCATTCAATAAAGTCGATGGTTGTTTTTTATGATACGAAAAAATTTCAATTTGTTCAAGGGCATTTAATAAGAGACCTTTAGGTGCATTTTGTAAGACTTTAGATTCGTTTCTAAAGGTCTCTTATTAAATGCCCTTGAACAAATTGAAATTTTTTCGTATCATAAAAAACAACCATCGACTTTATTGAATGATCAATTGGATTTTAGGAAGAAACATTTTTACGAGCTTTTTGACAACCTCCTTTAACGCACATTAGCTCTTGTGCTACCTTTCCTTTTACAGTTTTTATTTGTTATTTTACGGTTGACCTGTTGCTATTGTAACAAATTCTGACTGATTCTATGATTATCTACGTATTATCTATGTATTCTGGATTATCTACGTATATATATACATCTCTCATCTTATTTCTTACTGTATGACGTTCCTCATTGGTTTAAGAAGTGTTGGTGCTTCAGGCGGTGGGCGGGGCTTTGCCTTCATAACGCACAGCAGCCTCTCGCTGGTTAGCAGTCGCCGTACGCTCACCGCCTGAACTTCCGTAGTGAGGTATACTGTTTTAAGTAATTTTTTTTAAACTTGGTTGTAAATTTATTTTAGTAACTAATAGTGTACCTGTTTCCCTCTATCTCTTTTATTTTATGTTCATAGGTCTGAAGATGATCTAGCACTTAGATCGAAACCGGTCGCCAGTGTTAATAAATTGCATTGCGAACTAGACTGTTATTTTTATTATTAATTAATAAGTTCGCTGTTCATTCCAAGAAAGGAAACAATGTTTTCCAAACTGATTAAAAATATCATGATTCATTACCCTAATTATAAGAAATTTGCACGATTTTTGACCCTAATTATAAAATTTTGCATGATTAATGTCATATAGGATACCCCCTCCCTATCCCACCACTCGTTGACTACGAGACCTCTCCCCCTCCCACCACAGAACTCAAGTTCATGTTCTGGGAACCAAACCCACGACCTCCGACTTCGGAATCCCCCCACAGCCCACATGTTCCTAGTATTTTATATTACATAGAGACATCGCTGGTTATGTAAATAATTGACTCTCCCTTCCATACAGAAGCATAACTCTATAAAAATTAATCCAATTCATATCACGCCACGGACCCGCGGTGGCACTAACACCTGCGGGACGCCGCGGCCGATGGGGCGGCTGCGTGTGCCTTCTTGCCTCCCCTTACCTCGTCAGGCGATAGTCCTCAAAATTAAGTCGGGAGCCCGTGGGCTGGCACGGCAGGCTGCGACACTGCTGCACGCACTGGCCGGGGCAGAGGCGCGCGTCGTGGCGGTCGCTTCACAGGGACCGCGCGCAGCTGCCAGCCGTCATCAAACTGGCGGTCAGGTGGCGGCAGTGGCAGGCCAGCAGTAAGCAGCGACGCCCGACGCCGCCGTGGCGCGCCGCGCGCCGCCCCTGACACAGGGCCGCAGGGCGCGGGGCGCGGGGCGCGGATACCGCCCTCCTGCACACACCTGCCGGCCGCTGCATCCTGTTTAACTTTTAACTTTCCATTCCAAATCCCAGTATCGCTCCTCCCTCCTGTGCAAATCCTCCAACCAACAGCGTTCTGGATTTTAACTTTTATTTCCTAAATAATACAATCTTAAGGAAATTCTACTTCACACTAATGCGGAATTTCTATATACAATTTTAAGATTGTAATTTTTTTAGAAACTAGTCCTCATTGCTCTATAAATATAGACACATAGAGCACAGTAAATTTTGGGTTCTTAGGATTTTGAGTAAGGGTTAGACTTGTGGAACGATGATGTTTTTGTTGGTGCAAGACCTAATCTTACGATAACTGTTTCCGAGGGAATTCTGAGGAAAATATTCTGGACTGGGAGAAATACGTTTCTCCTGCATAACACAGTAATTCGTTCCTTATTTTGTTTGATGTAAAATTAATAACATCCAGCTTAATTTTTAACTTTTAGTTCGAAATAGTAGCATCTCTCCTCCCTCCTGTGCAAATCCACCAACCAACAGCATTCGTGACTTTAACTTTTATTTCCTATGGAAATCTAGGTTTATGGCTTTTGCAAACGAATGCTTCTTAAATATTGTTGCCGGAACGACGATACATGTAGGTACCAGACATAATTCGGCCATATCTGTTGTTGAGGGCATTGTGAGGAAAATATTCTGGACTGGGAGAAATGTGATTCCGTTGCTTTAATATTGCTCTTCTGTATAATACTTATGTCGTCCTTCCTGGAGTCAGTATTAAAAATCTCTACGTAATTAACAGATAGGTAGTTGAAACGTGGCCATATCGAGTTTTAATTTTTGCAAGAAACAAATTACCGTTGGACTGTAAATATACCCTTGTTGTAAAACAGATGCCATGCTGGAATAATAGAACCCAGTTTCAGAGATCGAAATATTTCTATGGATATAGTTATAAATAGCAATGTAGTGGCAAATATCTCTATTCCTTTCTGAGACATGTTTATATACTGAAATCATCTACAGTCCATCTAGATTCTTTAATGGGGGAAGGCTTAAACCTCTTAGATGGACTTAAACTTTTCTTGTGGCATAATGTTGCTTATAGGTACTAGACCTAATTTGAGATGTCCATATCCGGCTGTAATGTGGAGAATAACGTCCTGTCATGGGTGAAATATGTTTCTCCTGCTTTAAAATAGCTCTTCTGTTCAAAAATGTTCAAATGTTTGTAAAGCTTATGGGACTTAACTACGGGGTCATCAGTCCCTAAACTTACAAACTATTTACGAACTAGGACGGCACAAATATCCATGCCCGAGGGGGGATTCGAACCCCCGACCGCAGTGGCCGTGCAGACCGTGACTGAAGCGCCTCAGTCTCCTCGGCCATAGCGGCCGGCTAGCTCTTCTGTGTAATACTTGCTGGCGTCAGTATTATGAATATCCACGTAATTTACAGGTAGAAAATTGAAACTAAAAGCTGACAGAGCATAATTTATAAGCTTTTATAGGTCCTTCTTGTATGAAAGATTTACCTGTACACCAGTTATAAATTTGTAAACAAAATATCATACCGTTTTATTATTAAATCGATAAGTACAAGGAAGCTAAGTTTTCTAAATCCATTACATATCTGTTTTGCCTACATCTTTTACTGCTTTAATAGAAACTACGTCCATCAACTTCGACGAGAACTCCAACGTATGACCACTTGGCACATCCTTCTGTTTTATGCAGTCTAAGTATCGTAATACATCGATCCTTAATTACAACTCGTGTGGAACACAATGTTTCAGCTAAATATAGACACGGTATAAAGAAATTCGGTGTAATGCTATGGCTGTGTACACTAAGTGTCGTATAACCTACATACATTTATCGGGAATTATTTAAAAACAATTCTAACCAAAGTCAAACATATTGGACTATCCAAAAAAGTTCCGTCTTTCGGAAATCGTTTATCACGTAAGGTGTCTGAGCAAAATAAATGTATCTCTTCGTAGAGATGATGTTTGCAACAGCCGACGAACATGTTTTTAAAAAACATAGTGCGCATTAGATAATAAACGGGAAGTAGTTGAAACGTTTAGAGTACTACAGGAACAAAATTAAATATTGCTAATCCATAGGTTTTAACTCCGCAAATGACGTCTCGACGTCTCTGTGGGAAGATGGACAACACATTTGGATACAATGTATCCGTTCTTTTTGAGCAAATCCAAACGAGAGTGCATCTTCACAAACACGTTTTTCGCGTGTCCTTTAATGTATAATACATCCTGCGTTCTGTTAATTTCGGCCAGTACACCGACTCATGACCATTCTCCCTGGCTGTTTACTGTAAATGCAAATATTTTGACAGTAACAAGGTCAACTTTCCCCGACATGCCTCCCAATCAGCAAAGCAAAATAGTCTACACCACGTGGATTACTAGTTGAAACGTTCCAGGTACTACTTGAAACATTTTGGGTGGTATTTGAAAGAGATCTACTCGTGAGAGCTATAAAAGCACCTTCCTTTAGACTACATATCAACAGCCAACCTATGTGAAAGATCTCTACGTTTTGCAAACGAATGCTTCTTAAATATTGTTATTCCATAGGGTTTTAACTCCGCAAATGACTTCTACTGCAAATGAAATATTTTATAAGTCCTAGCCATAGCTAGAGTTCTCAAATTCAAATGTTCAAATGTTTGTAGAGCTTATGGGACTTAAATACAGGGTCATCAGTCCCTAAACTTACAAACTACGTACGAACTAGCTTATACTAAGGGGTTCACCTAAATTTCATTTGACAATATATACCCTGGCTTGTTAATAGAACCAACTTGCATTTTTTACGATAGGTTTTGCAGGACAATTTTGTAAATTAAAGGACAGAGTGTGGTCTGTGGAAGAGGCCAACATCGCAATCAGAAGAGGAAAATTTTTAGACGATAAAAAAAGAGATACAGGAGTTCAAGGAGAACAAACTTCATGTCAAGTAACTGACCGTTTCAGATGAACAACCGAAGATATGTAATGCCCAACATCACTAGGACAGTAAATTTTGGCAACCACTAATTTGTCATCATTGATTTTGCAGCATCATGGTGGTAAGATTGTATGAGTCGATTGTAAGTTATTAATACCTTAGATCTCACTTGATTAGTTTAGGATTATTTAACATGTATGGATCTGTATTGTTTATTTTATATGTTTCTCTTTGTGTTTTCTCTGTTGCCATTTACAAGGTGATTCCCGTGAAGAATTCACCGCACATGAGTGTTATCTTTCTGTCACAAACTTGTGGACTGCTAAAATTTTAGCGTAATTTAGATCATATGCTTGTGTATAATTATGGGATGTCACTATGTCATCTGATAAATAGTGTCTTTTTATTTTATTCTGTTTAGGGTAACACGTGTAACGATGTTTTCTTGCCTCTGCGAGAGATATTTGTGTAGGGTATGTTTACAGGAACCAATCTGGAACGTGCGCCGTGAGGAATCAGGACACTAGTCGCACCCAAGTGAGTCGCGCATCGCACAGTAGTTAGAGCGAACTGCGCCTGTGGTTTGGTAGTTAATCTCTGCATAGTGCTGCAAGCAGCATGGTTACACTGACTTCCTGGCCAAATGCCCGTCTCTAAAACTAACAGACTGTGACTTGACGTAACTTTTGATATGCCTTGTCGGCTGAATTATGTTAGATAAGACACAGTTGTTCTTACATAACCTAGTTTTGTTTATTATAACTATTAAACTCGATAGACCATTAACTTATAGCTTTATGAGGTATCGATTTTATTATTGATATGTATCACTGTGTAATATGACTTATAAGGACTTAGAACCTTGGAGTTCTGTTCGCCATTTCTCTATGGAAAACTTAAATTTTAAGATTGTGTGCATTAACTTAATGTGAGTTAAGGAGTTGTTCAAATCTACTAGTTTATGTGTCAGTGTATGAGTGTGCATAAATTGAAGTTAATTACAAAGAACTTGGAACTGTAGAGGTCCATTTAATACTGCTTTTGCTATATCAGTTAATATTAATATTTGGCTTTTAATTTAAAAAGTTTTGTGTGAACATCTGTGACGTCAGTTGACCGCTGTGTGACCAAGCTCACTCCTGTGGACCCGAAATGATGGGTTGTTACTTTTATTAATTTATATTCGTGAATGTAATTCTTTTGTATGAATTTTTGGAGCCTTGTGTAAAGTCCTACTCCCATATAGGTTATAATTGGACTCTCCATAAATTGAAGCATTGGATTTCTTTATAATTTTAGTGTTTCTTGTACTAGTAGTGTGTACCAGTGTGTTAACAGATAGTGAGAGTGACTGTGCCCACAACGGAACAACAGGGCAGCCAGACTCCACACTGACCCTGCGCTACAGCCATCCGTTCAAACAAATTGCTGACCACCCAGGGGTCAGCTGCACTGCGAGAGGTGAATAGTGGGTCCCGACTGCAGACGACAGGTCCCGGCGGAAGAGTCGCCTCATTAGCAGCACAGAGAGGCGGCCGCGCGGTCCGGATCCGACGCTCACAATAGCCGCTCCTCTCACTCCCAGGGGTTGTTCCATCTATGGTAGCACAGAGTGACATATACAGAGGAGCAGCCGCCCCTAAACCACTGTCCTACGCTCCCCTCGTAGTTCCGTAAGATGCTAGCAGGTGTCAGGCCGTTCCCTGGCTTAGGGTGCCTCCCACACGTCAGAGGGTAGCTTGGAGGGGAGGCTGAGGGGAGAGCTCGTGCCGCCTGCCACGAGGCCACGGCTTTGTCCGGCTTGCTGGCATTTGAGGGGAGGTGGTGGTGGAGGCAGCCGCTACCTGCCGCCTGCTCTGGCCAGTTTAAAGGGCTGCTTCTGACCTCAGCGCCATCATCGGACATCTTACAGAACTGCTGGAAACCCTCCCTCCCGACACCCCTGAGCGTAGGACCGGGCCCTTACAGAGGTTTCCCGTCTGTATATATTTGTCTGTGATGGTAGCCACATGCTAATCCCTCTGCTCTACCTGCTTAAGAAACGAGGACCGGAAGGCTTGAAAACAGGTGCACTGACCACACCTTTCACCTTACTCTGGGAAACATTTGAATAGCTGGGAAAAGGAGGAAAAACTTGTTCACATTTGTACACGCAATGTGTGCTTGAGACCACTCACTCGTTCCAATCCCAATGGCATGAATGAGATGACAAACGAATTTCTTTCTCTGACCATGATGCCCCCGTCCGGGCAAGGACCCTTACTAAACTGCTAACTCTGTAATTCCTCACACTACAGGTCCCCATTTCAACTAATGCTGCGGCGTTTGTTATCAGCACACCAATTAACTCCATGCCACGTATGCAAAAAACCTTCTTCAACAAATTAAGTGGTCAACCTGTATGTGAGTATCAAGCCCAATGGTACTTGCGGATGGTCGAATCCTAACATGATGGACGGTGTGGAAAGTGCCTCAATACTGGAGGCCAACCATTCTCTGGAGGAGGATATGAGGAGCAATCCTGAGAGCGTTGGGACAAGAACTGCAGCCCAGGAAGAAACAAAAAGCAATGTTATCTTCTTGAATGTGCGGATGTAGTGACAGCTGACTTTTGCCATCTGCAAATTTTTAAAACAAAATATAAGCCTTCATAACTATCTTGTTTAAATTGAGAAAAGGAAAGACTGATGCTATCACTGTACTTTTAACTATGTTTACTTGGTTCTAGAAACAGTTCATATATTTTGTTTGTTTGTTTAAGTGTCATTCTATGAATTTGTGTTTTTGAGCATTTTTGCCAGGTTGAATTTTCAATTTCCCTTCACCAACGTATCAAGTGAATTTTTTTAAAACCCATTTCTCGAATTATGTAATTGTTGCATATGGGATGTTATGAGTGTTTTCAGTTTCAATGAATCTTACAGTTGTGTGTTATTTTCAATGTCATGAATGTTCGGTATTTATGATTTGTTTATCTATGTTTCTTTGTAATTTTGGATTGTTTATGTATGTTGTCCCAACCCTGTGGTCTCACCAGCCACATTTGCATCTTCATTGACGTAGTATTTTAATGTGATATCATTTGTATATAATGTGTGACATCCCAAAGCTTTTCTGTTTTGCTCATAAGGAGACCAGATGTCAATGAATCAATAAAATTGCCTCATCGTCTATCAAAATTTTCAATCGACGAGGGGGTGATGAAAGACGACTGCCTGCTGTCGTCCCTAGGTTTTTAAGTTTCTAATTTATCTAAGTTCACTAGACGGCCTCTTTTTTTGCTAAACGAGAACCCCTATCCTTCGGAGGCATGAGGAACAGCATTTCATTTCATGTTTTTAAATATTAGTTTCTGTAAAATAGCTGCGATTTTATTATGCTAATAATTTATCATTGTGCCTATGGAGGCAGCAAGATGAATGGTTTCTCTGTGACGCCACTGTCCCTGTGAGAATGTGTACTTGCATTATTCTGTATGTGCATGTATGATAATCTTCTAGCATGGGAGTCTGAGTGTATGTATGAGAATTTTCGTCGTCGGCTGCGGGCTGCCCGCTACTAGCGTTTCTCTGCCTTCGTATAGATAAGCAATCGCTACCAACCTGTGCTTTTGATGCTACCAAAGAGGTTCCTCCACCCTTTGGGTTCGCAGTGCCCAGTAGCGAGCCTCAGTAGGATCAGTAGGATGCATGAGTTGAAGCTCTCCCCACAACCCCGTTTTCCTGGTTTTCTACCTATTTCTGGTGGATTTCTGGTAGTGGCGGGGACTGGCTCGCCGACTTGGACACTCAGTGGCTGTGCTTCGACCTGGTAAGATGTTCTGAATTTCTTTCCTTCCTTGAGATGGTTGCGATTCTTTGTCTAGTGTTCAACTTAAATTTGAGAACTTAGGTACATTTCTCCGAATAATTTCTCTGATCATGTACAGAAGTGTTTTCAATTTCATTTCGGTAATTCTGCGTAGGTAAACGCCATGAATATGTAACTAATTCGGTTTGATAACGGCTGAGAATCAACCTTTGTGAGACTAGCTGGCAGTTTACGAACTCGGTTTTATTTCTTTCTAGCTATGTGGGATGCAACTAATGTTCGGGAATATTTTTATTCTGTATAGTGCATGTGAAAAATTCTTTTCCGTTTCTTCCTTCCGCGAGTGATATGTTCTCCTCGTGGTGTGTTCTTAGAACAAAGCCTTCAGCTACCCCTGAGCCTGTCTCTAGGCCCTTCAGGCAAGAACATGTATGTATCTTTCTGATTTCCCTTATTACATTGCGATCTCCTCTCCGTCTATTTTAAATTGCTGTTTCGTTTCCAACTTGTACTTTGCATTCAGACTCCTCCAGTAAATTCTCTTCTATCCTTGTACAACCCCCTTTATTAGCTTGCTTGTGAAATAATATGCATTTCTAGGGGCTGCATGCTGTATTTCGTAGTTAATTTACTCCGAATTTACTCCCCCAATTTTCAGAATTTTGAAGACTGGACTTCGTCGATCCGTGTAAAACCTTCCAAATCACGTCTAACTGTATTTATTTATCTTCCATATGATATCTTACGCATTTCTAAGGGTTGCATGCCGTAGCTATTTTTCTGTACTTTTCGGCCATTGAATTTTTGTATATTTAACTGGTTTTCGGAACCACATGGTTCCGAACTCCGACTTCAAGGTTTACAGCTAGTCACTTCAGTTCTCGTCACTGTTCACATATCAGAGCCTTACTATGGAGTATTCGTGCTTCGTAATCTATGATTCCGTTGATTTTTGTTGAAATAAATACGACCTTTAAGCACTTCGCCTTCATTGGGGTGCTGATATGTAATGTAGCAGACACGTGCCGTGTGTCTCAGTAAGTCTGCATGCTCACAGTTTGATTCAAATGGAAATTAATGTAGGTTTTGCCGCGTACCATCTCAAGTAAAGAAAGACAGATCAGAGACACCTACGAAGTTTATGTTCCTTGCGTTGTGTGGTACATTCTGGTTCCATGAATTCCGCCTACGATAGCGGCGCCTGCTTCTGCTTCGTGTCAGCACGCTGAGTTGGGTGAGTTTCGCTTTGCTTCGCGCGTGTGAGTGGCTGAATACTTGTTGATTGTAAATCCCTACACCGACGATGTTTAGATCACTTTAATTTAATTTTTTCAATGTGGGATGCATTTTATTGTTTAACAAAATTGGTTCCCCCATTTACGCATGTTTGAACTGAATAAATAATTTATTGTCAGTAAAATTTGATCCTTCTTATGAATATTTGTTAATGAATACCTTCCGCTTTTATTCAATGTTGTTTTTCACCAGTGCTGAGAACAAATTCAGATGCATATTATTATATTTTCAATTCAGTTGCGCCATAAATGTTCTCACAGCCATCTTCATAAAATGGTTTAGTTCGGGGTGGCTTGTATATTAATGATTGTGTGTAATTCTCGTGACCTACGACGTATGTCGTCCACCCTCGTTTTGTCTTCCTGCTGATAAAGTAAAGTTTGAGTCAGTTCTAAATTCTGGGTAAGGGAACAAGATTCTGTTGCAGGAAATAGTAGTTCATGCGAGTCCTGTAGCTGTATTTTTTACGGCCAGAATTATATGTTTAAAGTAAGCTTTTTAACTGGCTCCTTTCAGCTATAATTAATTTTACAATTAACCTACAACCTACAATAATGTTGTCGCAAGAAAAGTTCTGTAAATGGGTGTAGGCACACTAAGGTTCTTCTTTCTGAGCAGTGTAGTATTTTCAATTTAATTTATGGCACCAACGTCAGTAACAAGACTGGCGACTTTTCTCGACATGCATAACAAGCAGCAACAGAAAATAGTCTACACCATTTCCAACTAAAACAACATCCAAAAAATTTCATCGAATGCCAAGAGCAGTCCTTTAGAGACTTGACGTATGATTAAACATACTTCCCAACGAAGGTAACTAGCCCACTTTATTTACGTCAGGAGATTTATAGAACCCCTCTAATTCTCGGCCTTACAGGTACGCTGCCGGGATGCTCGCATTCATAAAGTGAACACCACTGTCTGCACCAAATTAAGTCTGACGAGAGCTAATTTTACGAATATAGAATTACGTTGGTTCTATCAAAAGGCACATGAATAATAATAAAATAATAATAATAATAATAAAGAAAAAACGATCGAATTGTTACAGCTATGCCATCGCTCTTAATGCACCATGAAGAAGTATCCGATAGCTGGTATATAATTATGTGCATCCCAGCGTGCGATCTGTTTTACAACGAGAACATATTCACGGTGTAATGGTCATTTGTTTCTTGCAAAAATTAAAACTCTATATGGAATTTTTTAGCATTGGTATTCTTTACAGGGTGACAGAAATACCCGAAATTGACAGGTGAACAGGTAAATCTGTACAGTTTATGTTCTATCAGCTCTAAGTTTCAATTCTCCCAGTCCAGAATATTTTCTTCACAATGCCCTCAGAAACAGATATGGCCGAATTATGTCTGGTACCTACATGTATCGTCGTTCCACCAACAATATTTAAGAAGCGCTCGTTTGCAAAAGTCGTACATCTAGACTTCCGTAGGAAATGAAAGTTAAAGTCGCGAATGCTGTTGGTTGGGGTATTTGCACAGGAGGGAGGAGAGATGCTACTATTTCGAGCTGAAAGTAAAAGATTAAGCTGGATGTTATTAAAGTTACACCAAACAAAATAAACAACGAATGACAGTGTTATGAGGGAGAAACGTATATCTCCCAGTCCAGCACATTTTCCTCAGAATGCCGTGGAAGCAGATATCGCAAAATTAGGTCTTGCACCTACAAAAACGTCGTCGTTCCACAAGTTTAACCCTTAATAAACATCCTAAGAACCCGACATTTACTGTGCTCTATGTATCTATATTTGTAGCGGAATGACGAGTAATTAAAAAAAATACAATCTTAAAATTCTATATAGAAATTCCGCATTAGTGTAAAGTAGAATTTTCTAAGAGTTGTATTATTTAGGAAATAAAAGTTAAAATCCCGAACGCTCTTGGTTGGGGAATGTGGACAGGAGGGAAGATGCATGCTACTATTTGGAACTGATAGTTAAAATGTTAGCCGGATGTTATTAAAGTTACACCAAACAAAATAACGAACGAACTGTTTTCTATGTCTAAATGTATATACAAAGATCAGTTTTCTTTACGTAAACCCGTATAAGGAACGGATATATTTACCACTACACTGGCGCTGCGAGAGTGAAGGTTGGAGTGAGAGTTTAAAATTGGGAAAGATTAATTTTTAAAACTCACAACCACCAACTGCGAACCAAATTCCTAAACATGCAAAAAACACTGGAACTGTGATTGCGACTGTTTGACTCGTTTTCTAGGGTGTGATATCACACGTTCGCAGCTTTCCTTCCCTGCATATTATCAACAAAACAATTCATAATAAAGTCAAGTTCATGAGAGAAAAGGGTGTACTAACCACTATTTTTGAAAACACGTGAAAGTTCACTTTACGTTGTTTATTTCACAATATTAGAACCCTGTGGCTGATGTGTCTGTACGTCGACACATTTAAAAAAAAAAAAAAAAAAAAAAAAAAAAAAAAAAAAAAAAAAAAAATTATAGCTCATGAGCCCCCAGACAAAATGAATATTTGTCGAAAATTATTTTCACACCATGTGCCTGTCTCAAACACTGTTTATGTTCATGCCTATGCGACGAAACGTGTTACATTAACAAAACACAGTCACTTTTAGTGCGATGCACACCTTGTTCCACCGGCTAAATATTCACAACACACAGTAGCACTCGATACAACTTGGTGCAGTCTACGACAAGCAACCACACTTGGCAATTGCCACACCTAAAATCTAAAGTCTCCACCTGGAGATACACATGCCGACTGCATGCAGAGCGACGCCGCCCGGCTAGCTACACCACTTGCTCCCACCTCTTTACTTCCTGCCCTCGCGCGCACGCGCATCAAAAGCTCAACCGCCGGGTGTTTTCCCATACGTCATCAACTTCCCCAAGTGAGCTATTCTAACCGATTTACAACGTACAGCGCTCAGCCAATACATTTCTAAAACTTTACTTTAAATCAAAATGATTACATGACACATTAAATAAATGTCTTCTTAGGTTTTTATATTGGTATAAACATCCTTTGTACTATTTATCATAATCGTGCAATCACAGATAAGTGATTTAACTGAATACTTCAAAATAAAATACACAAGATTAATGGAAAATACAATGAGAAATAGTTAATATATTATTTTTATAAACAAACATTGCCATGATAGTTGTGTAACTGTCTTGTATTCATTGGTAATTTATTACTTTTCATTGTAAATTAAACATATTACGCCCGATGTGACTATCAGCTAATGTACTGTTTATTTGTCAACAGGCTATTTTGTAATGAGGGCCTTAGAGGTTCCTAACGGCATCGTATTACTTCAAATGCCAGTAGTATTAGAATATTTTATTTCACGCTGTGCACTGCACTGTGCCTGGCACTCGCCATTGTCCCTCACTCCCCTCACCGGAAACGAAAACTGGAAAATCCTAACCTGGAACAAGCCGCCAACGTCGGCCTGCTCGCTGGCCTCCCGTCAGCTACCAGCACACAGCAAATCTCAACGTGGAGAATTTCTACCTATGGCATAACTATAAATGTTGTCACCCAACTGCGTACATAGATTGCTACCATAATTAATAAGATTAAAATTGTGTAACATTTAGTGCATTGGCATGGTCAATGTTTGCAGTGAACTTCATACTGTTTAATTATCAAATGCTATTAATTACCAATATTTCAATTGGGTGGTAATCCCACAGCGCTATTTATAACTATCTCCATACGAATATTTCGGTAGCTGAAACCGGGTTGTATTATTCCAATCATATTTCTCCCATCAAGAACATTTTCCTCACAATGCCCTCAGAAACAGATATGGCCGAATTATGTTTTGTACATACATACATCGTCCTTCCGCCTACAATATTTAAGAAGCATATGTTTGCAAAAGCTGTCCATAGGAAATAAAAGTTAAATCGCGAATGCTCGAATGTTATTGGTTGGGGGTTTGCACAGGAGGGATGAGCGATGCTGCTCTTTGGAACTGAAAGTTAAAATTGAACTGGATGCAGCGGGCTGCAGGTCTGCGGACGAGGGCGGTAAACTCGCCGCGCGGTATTCGGAAGGGCGGCCTCTGTCAGTCGCTGGGAGTGCGACCGCACTGCACGCCCCTCGCAGTCGGCGTCGCTGCTTGCTGGGCTCCCGGCGACCTGCGCGCTCTGGGGCCGCGATGTGACACACTAACCGTCAGTTTGATTAAGTGCTCGCATCTGCAGCTGCGTGCGGTCTCTTTGAAGCACTCACAGTCGCGACCGCCGTAGAGCGCGCCTCTGTTCCGGCCAATGCGTATATCAGTGTCGTGGCCTGGCCGCGTGCTCCTCAATTTTGAGGATTTTCACCTGACAAGTTAAGGGCAGAGAAGAAGACACGCGGCGGACACGCAGCCGCCCCGTCGGCCGCGGCGTGCCGCCGGTTTTTGTGATACCGCGGGTCCGTGGCGTGAGAGAAATCAGATTATTATTTTTTTTTAAATAGAGTTATCGTTCTGTTTGGAAGGGGCGTCAGTCATTAAATAAACAGCGATGGCTCTACATAATATAAAATACTCGGAACACGCGCACTGTGGGGGATTATGAGGTCGGAGGTCGCGGGTTCTATTCCCGAAACGTGAACTTGAATTCTGTGGCAGGAGGGAGAGAGGTCTCGTTGTCAGCGAGTGGTGGGACGGGGAGGGAGTATCGTATAAGTCATTAATCATGTCAAATTTTATAATTAGGGTCAAAAATCATACATTTTTTAATAATTAGGGTCATGAATCATGCAAATTTTTTATCAGGGTCTTAAATCATGAATTAGTCACGGTTGGGCCAGCTCTCTCATAGGGGTTTTGTCCCAGTTCTCTCCCATGCCTGTTGATGACCTAGACCTTGACATCTAGAGAGGAGGATAAAGGGGGAGGGGGAGTGGAGGGGGGAGTGGAGAGTGCCACCCTGTTATTCATGGCCTTTTGTTGAGGGGAGATCAGCCCTCATAAGGTCGGTGACCTTGAAATTGACCTCTATGGAGGAGGAAGAGGGGGAGGGGGGAGGAGCGTGATAGCCCATTATTCATGACCTACTGTTGTCCCAAATTCTGTCCTACATACCTACTGGTCGTGACTCGGTGGTAAACTTGTCCATCTAGTTGAGGTTAAAAGTCAACAAGAGGAGATCCTTGACCAGGGCAGTGTGGTTGAATGTAGGTGTGGAACTGAAGGTTAATCATTTAGACAGGACAGATATCTCTGCTGTAGAGATGGATTTGGACGAGATGTAGAGGAATGAGTTGGTATTAAGTGGAGTTTACATGTTGTTATGGTTGTGGTAGGTTGTGGGTGGTGTGTGTGTGTGCTGGGATGGGAAGATTCAGTAGGGAAGCCAGGCTCAGTTTGTTGCCTAAGAGGGGGAGGAGTTAGGCGTGGCGTTGTGGTGCGTAGTTTTAGGTGATGGAATGAGGGACACTGCTTATGAGAAGATGGGCCACCAGACTGGATAATTTTCTAAGGTACTGTGTGACATAAAATGGAAATTTACAGTTAGATTGTTGTATGATAGATCAGCGTGTGTCGATTGAGGCAGGAGTTGAGACGAGAGATATTTGAAACCGAGAGAGGAGCTATTGGGAGTGGTGGTGACAGGTACAAAATACTGATCAAGGACAAGATGGGTGAGAGCTAAGGACTGCTGAATTTGGAAATGAAAGAGAGAGTGATGGAAAGAAGGATTACACCCAGAGATGGTAACTTGTAAAGAGAGTCCTTCGGGCATTGTTCTAAATATCAAACAGGACTGGAGGAAAAGAATGTGACATTGCAGATTGGCAATGGTGAATGGATGTTTGCGGAAAGTCTGTGGGTACTGTGGTATTAATGGTAATTAATTAGTTGGGAAAAAAAGGTTGAGGGGAGGCGAATGAGTCCGGTAGGTAAGGAGGGGTTGAATAAAAAGCGAGTTTAATATTGAGAAAATTTGGAAGAAAAGATTTCGAAAATTTTCTGAAAAGTCTTTACAAACGATTTTTAAAGAAAATATAATAAGGCAAAAATCCATTTAATTATGTCCTCTTAGTAAATAAGCAAATAAACGGATATGTGCCAAAACTGCCAGAAGAGGGTAATATGGGAGGGTAATTAATTACAACACGTTAACAGTACGGATGTGGACAACAATGACGAGAGGTAAGGAGTTCGGACGACAGATATAAATGATAACAGGCAGATGAAGATAGTTGAAACGATAAGAAAGATGTAGACCACCGAGGAGTATTCGATTACTGATGGAAATTCTCCTCAGAGATGATAAACTATTCTTGAAAAGAGATAGATTGCCTGGCCTGTAGTTACCTTTGTGTTGTACCGCCGATAGTCACATAGAAAGAAATTAGACGAAAAAAATTGGAGTTGCTTTCGGAACAGGGTTCCCACAAAAGGTAGGAGAGAAGGAAAGGAAAAAGGAACAGGGAACAGAAAGGGAAGGGTATTGACTACCTAGGCCATGAGGCAAAGATGGATGATGTTTCAGGATTGAGGAAGTCGAGATACTGTATGTTAATACTGAGTGGGGGATGGTGAGGGGAGTATGTAAGAGGGTTTTGATTAACAATCAAAGAAACAGATAAACGCACATAGACATACATGCCAACACAAACAGTCAAACATATACATGAGAGGAACGCATGAAAGGGAGAGAACAGTTCCGACCTCCCTCCAAAAGAGATCCTCCTGCTCTTCTCCAAAACCATCCCTTGCAGACATTCCACGAATTTCAAACATCCGACATTGTTCCTCTGCCCTTCCTGAACAACATATCAAATACTCCTAACATCAGCCCAGTTGAATCCAATGCCAACTATGAGCTAAAAGCAGACCGCTCCATTGTAATTATCCCAATGGAGAAGAGCTTCACAACTGTAGTACTCGATCGAGAGGAGTATGTGGCAGAGGGACTGCATAAACTATCAGACACCTCTACCTCCAAATCTGTTCCTCATGACATCATTCCCTCAATTGAAGCTAAAAATCCTAGGTCACTAACAAAGTCTCACCACTGCATCCATACTGCTTCTAACTAAACCTGAACCATGCACCCCAAACTTCTACCTACTCCCTAAAATCCGTAAAAAGAACATTCTAGCTGTCCCATCATAGCAGGCTCCAAAGCCCCAATAGAACGTAACTTAGCACTGTTGGATCAACACCTAAATATGCACGCTCCCATCCTACATCAAAGAAATGAACCACTTTCTCAAACGCCTCGAATTAATCCGTATGCCCCTTCCACCTGAAAGTTTCCTGGTCACCATGGCACCACACCATGGTCAATCAGCCCTAGAACACTAACTTTCCCAATCCCCCCCCCTCAAAGCCTCCCTAATACTTCATTCCTTGTCACACTTGCTAATTTCATCCTAACCCATAATTATTTGAGGACCAGAGCTACAAACAAATCAGAGGGACAGCAATTGTAAGCAGGATGGCCATTTCCTGGCTAATTTCTTCATGGCCCACATGGAAGAGGCATTCCTTAAGACATAGCTGATTGATACAGAGTCATAGATGACATGTTTGTGGTCTGAAGGCTCGATTTTCTAAATGTCCTTGAAGACCTTAACTCGTGCTCTAACTTAAAATACACTTGGTCCTTCTCTAGAACTCAAGGCACTTCCTTGATATTGCCCTACAATCGACACCTCAGTCCGTATTCAACCCACAAACAAACAATTGTATCTCCACTTTTGTAGCTACCATCCCTTCCTCATTACACGATTCCTTCCATATGGCCTAGGCATCCGTGGGGAATGTATCTGACCCGCTGACGAATTCCCCACCACCTACAACAACAACCAGACCAGTGCTAGCCTTTCCGACAGTTACCCTACAGCAGGTCTTTTGAGCTGTTCATTCCTCCTCTTGCAGCAACAATGCTACTAGCCCCAGACAACCCAGGAGCATTCCTTTAGTCATCCATTTTGGCCTTTAACGCCTCAACAAATTGCTCCATCATTGCTACGACTTCCTAAGTCATGCATTGAAATGAGATCATCGCTGTAAAAGTCCCTCCTACAACACCCAGAGTCCACCGTCCTCCCAAACTCCCCAATAACTTCGTCGAACCTTGTAACATCCCAAAACCATCCGCGCTACCTAACGTACAGGCAAAATTTAGTAGACATCCGTGCATCTGTAAAAAGGTCGATGTGCGAAGTATACAATAATCACTACAGCCATACCTTAGACATAAAACTTTCCAAGAACCCGAAAGAATTCTGGTCTTATATAAAGTAGGTAAACGGGTCAAAACCCACTACCCAGTCACTCGTTGATCATTCCGGGGCAGTAATAGAAGAAAGCAAACGGAAAGCCAAAGTTCTAAATTTAACATTTTAAAAAATATTTCACGCAGGAGGACCGTACAATTATGCCATCATTTGAGCAACGTACTAACTCCGAAATGGCGGACATAGTAATAGGTATTTCCGGTGTAGAAAAGCATTTAAGAGCTAAATACAAGAATGTCTCCTGGTCCGGATGGATTACCAGTTCGGTTTCATAAAGAGTATACTGCGTCATTGGCCCCTTACTTATCGCTTATTCGTTTCATTTATCGCGAATCTCTAATTCAGCGCAATGTTCCTAGTGATCGGAAAAAACGCAGGTAACTCCCGTTTATAGGTAAGGAAAGAGAACTGACCCACATAATTTCAGGCCAATATCGTGGACACCAGCTTCCTGTAGAATTTTGGAGTATATTCTCAGTTCGAATATAGTAAATTACCTTGAGACGGAAAAGCTTCTTTCTATGATTCAGCACGGGTTTAGAAAACATCGTTCAAGTGAAACTCAGCTTTTCCTTTTCTCACATCACATCTTGGGCGCCATGGATGAAGGCCAACAGGCTGATTGTGTTTATCTCGATTTCAAAAAGGCGTTTGACGCGGTGCCACACTGCAGTCTGGTAACGAAGATACGAGCATGTGGAATAGGTTCACAGATTTGTGACTGGCTGGAAGACTTCCTAAGTAATAGAACGCATTACGTTGTTCTCGACGGCGAGTGTTCATCAGAGACGAGATTATCGCCAGGCGTGCCCCAGGGCAGTGTGATAGGACAGCTATTATTTTCTATCTATATAAATGATCTGATGGACAGATTAAGTTTTAATTTGCGGCTGTTTGCTGATGATGCTGTGGTGTGTGGGAGGGTGTCGTCTGTAACTGACTCTAATAGCATACAGGATGAGTTGGACAAGATTTCTGGTTGGTGCGAGAATGTAAGGTGATGCGCATGAGTAGAAAAAAACAATTCCATAATGTTCGAATACAGCATTAGTAGTGAGCTTCTTGATGCAGTCGTCTCGTTCAAATGTCTGGGCGTAACATTGCTGAGCGATATGAAATGAAACGAGCATATAAGGACCGTTGCAAGGCTGAGAGCCGACTTCGGTTTTTTGGGAGAATTTTGCGAATATGTACTTCATCTGTAAATGAGACCACGTGTAAAACGCCTGTACGACCACGTCTTGAATATTGCTCAAGTGTTTGGGGCCCGCAGCAGATCAGTTAAACGAATACATTGAAGCCGTTCAGAGGCGAGCAGCTACTGGAAGGCTCGACTAATGTGCGAGTGTCACGTAAATGCTGCGGGAACTCAATCGGAGGTCTCTGGAGGGAAGAAGACGTTATTTTCATGAATTTCTGTTGAGGAAATTTAGACGGCCGGAATTTGAAGCTCAGTAGTATGACCTTTCTGCCGCCTACATAAATTCGCGTAATGATCACAAGGATAAGATAAGAGACATTAGGGCTCCTAAGGTGGCGTATAGGCATTCCTTTTTTCCTCGATCTGTTTGGTAGCGGAATCGGAAAGGAAATGCCTAGTAATGGTACAATGTACCTTTCGCCACGCACCTTACGGTGGATTGCACAGTTCAAAATGTTCAAATGTTTGTATAATTTATGCGACTTAACTACGGGGTCATCAGTCCCTTAACTTGCAAACTACTTATGAACTACTTACAAACTAGGACGTCACAAATATCCATGCCCGAGGGGGGAATCGAACCCCGACCGTAGTGGCCGTGCAGACCGTGACTGGAGCGCCTCATTCCCCTCGGCTACCGCGGCCGACGGATTGCGGGGAATTTATGTATATGTAGATTTATCCTCTATCCCACCACCCTCCAGGCCTAAATCTAGGCTAACCTCTCCCTAACGAAACAAAATGTTATTCAAATTGGTTAAGCGATTTCTGAGTTTTAGCGACACTAATGCACAGCAACTAACTTCTCAGGTCAACGCTCCCCAGAGTGACACTCACTAAAAGTAACCAACACTAAGGACAACACAGACGCTCATGCCCCAGGGGGCAGTCGCGCCGCACCTCCAGCTGGGGAGGACGCTGATTTTTGTATGTATATGTAATACCGACGAACATTACAATCAGATGAAATTCAGGGACAAATTAAACGGTTAGCGTTGAGTAAATCGGGAAAATATGTAGACTGTGAAATACATTGAACCACCAACGAAATGTCATAAATATAATATGATAATAGTTGGTGTGTCTCAGTGACCTGGTGCAACTCTTTCGATTGGACGCAGTTTCAGCACCTAACACGTCCCTAACCAACCAGAGTTATCCAGGCGGTAACTGAGAACCTTTAGATCAGGGTAGAACCCGAATTACGTGTCGTTTCTGGGACCCATTTTATCGTCGAGAGATGAATGCTAGGTTAGAATAAAGTGGAGAATTCGTAGATCCCATGCGAGTTTGAAACCCATGACCTTTCGCTTTCTAACCGAGCACTTCCCCAATATCCGAGACTTCAAGTCTCTGATTAGTCCCCGTTGTTGAATACATACTGATAGAATAAATATTAATTCGAAGTTATTAATGGAGATATAAACCATTGTATCTTTTGTGTTGGACCAAATCGCTCACACTGTTTTAAACGTATCGCGGATCATTGGAGATAAAGAAATTTGTGATGCAGCCGGGAATCGAACAGGGACCTCCATCCTTATTAGGCAGACGTCTTACCGTTAGACCACCGCACCACTGACGATTAAAGCGCCTCGGAATGATCTAAGTACGACTTCCTTCCACGTCACTAACTTTTCATTCAGCTTCTGTGTTCTTTAATCGATAGTGCGGTGGTCTAAGACGCCTGCCTAGTAAGCATGGAGGTCCGGCCTCGATTCCCGGCTGCATCACAAATTTTATTTCATTGCTTCACCTTTATCTTTAATTTCTTGGACATATTCAAGACGAAAAACCGTCACATGATTTCTGAATTTATATTTAACTCAGATCAGTTTAGTGGTATCGGGTATCAGCAGGGACAAAGAAGCAAAAGGTAGGGGGGGGGGGGAGAGGATCTACTGTTAGTGTCTGGAAAGTTTCTCGAACCTGCCCTGAGGGACGAACAGGAATTGGGAATTGGCCAATTAGAAAAAAACATATCGTGAAACAAACACAGTATGGACAGAAGGCAACAGTTATTTCTCATGGTTGATGATATATGTATAATTGAAAATCTTTCATTTGAAACGAAAGTGTAGGAATATGGTGAGATAGAATAGACTGGCCGTTAGGCTTTACGTATATATGTTTTTTTTTCAACTTGTGTCAAAATAGATATTAGTATTACTCGAGTTTTTATGTTGTAACTTACCTGCCAACTGGTTCACTGAGAGATTCCTACTCAACATAGTTTGCTAACGATGCAGACGAAGCAGAGTGCCAGAGGCCGTGGTCGTCCGTGTCCCGGGGGGGGGGGGGGATACGACACCTCGTTTGTGTTTTGTTTCTGATGTCTGAGGCCTACAGATTGCGAGCTCCCACTTGGCCACCACATGTGGCCAGTAGCCACTTACAGTTTACTTTCCTACTCGAAAGTGGTGTCTAGTTCGTCGGACTAGGTTCAGTAAGGTGAACGCACAACACTCCCTACAGTTGGATTTTCGCAAGTACGGGCTCTAAGATTAGTATCAGTACACTGCATTCTAACGCGTGCTTTATGTAATAGTAAATATAAGCAAATTTCCAACCGTACCAGCGATAAAAATGTTCTGTTGGGTGTTCAGTAGCGAATTGTTAGGGAAGCACACAGGACAGAGCACTTGAATCTGTTGTCCTCGCGTTCACAACAATTCAGTCACGCCGCAGTGCCTGCCTGCCGCAGAACCGCGAGGGTGCGCGCCCCAGCAGTAGCATCTGTGTGTAACAGGATTGCGCGCATGTCACCTGGGAAACTACCAGTCCCTGCGCTGATGTCCCACGTCACCTGAGGACACTGCCAGTTCCCACACTGTTGTCCCACGTGACCTGGGGAGACTGCCAGTTCCCCGCTGTTGTCCCACGTGAACTGGGGTCACTGCCAGTATCCGCGCTGATGTCCCACGTCACCTAGGGACACTGCCAGTCTCCGCGCTGTAGTCCCACGTCACCTGGGGAGACTATCAATCCCCACGCTGTTGTCCCACGTGAACTGGGGCGACTAGCAGTCCCCGCACTGTTGTCCCACGTGACCTGGGGAGATTACCAGTTCTCGCGCTGTTGTTTCACATGAACTGGGGAGACTGCCATTTCCCACGCTGTTGTCCCACGTGACCTGGGGTGACTGCCAGTTTCCGCGCTGTTGTCCCACATGACCTGGGGAGACTGACAGGTCCCGCACTGTTGTCCCACGTCACCTGAGGAGACAGCCAGTTCCCACACTGTTGTCCCACGTGAGCTAGGGAGACTGCCAGTTTCCGCGCTGTTGTCCCACATGACCTGGGGAGACTGACAGGTCCCGCACTGTTGTCCCACGTCACCTGAGGAGACAGCCAGTTCCCACACTGTTGTCCCACGTGAGCTAGGGAGACTGCCAGTTCCCGCGCTGTTCTCCAACATGAAATGGCAAGACTGCCAGTCCCCGCGCTGTTGTCCCACGTGACCTGGGGTGACTGCCAGTCCCCAAACTTTTGTCCCACGTCACCTGAGGAAACTAGCAGTCCCCGCGCTGTTGTCCCACGTGACCTGGGGAGATTAGCAGTCCCTGCACTGTTGTCCCACGTGACCTGGGGAGACTGCCAGTCCCCGCACTGTTGTCCCACGTGACCTAGGGAAACTGCCAGTTCCCACACTGTTATCCCACGTCACTTGGGGAGACTGCCAGTTCCCTCACTGTTGGCCCACATGACCTGGGGAGATTGCCAATTCCCGCGCTGTTGTCCCACGTGAAATGGCAAGACTGCCAGTCCCTGTGCTGTTGTCCCACGTGACCTGGGGTGACTGCCAGTCCACGCACTGTTGTCCCACGTCACCTGGGGAAACTAGCAGTCCCCGCGCAGTTGTCCCACGTGACCTGGGAGACTACCATTTCAAACGCTGTTGTCCCACATGACCTTGGGAAACTGCCAGTTCCCACAGTCACCTGGGGAGACTGCCAGTTCCCAACCTGTTGTCCCACGTGACCTGGGGAGACTGCCAGTTCCCACGCTGTTGTCCAACTTCACCTGGGGAGACTGCCAGTTCCCACACTGTTGTCCCACGTCACCTGGGGAAACTAGCAGTCCTCGCGCTGTTGTCCCACGTCACCTGGGGACAATGCCAGTCCCCGCACTGTTGTCCCACGTGACCAGGGGAGACTGCCAGTTCCCCGCTGTTGTCCCACGTAAAATGGGGTCACTGCCAGTATCCGCGCTGATGTCCCACGTCACCTAGGGACACTGCCAGTCTCCGCGCTGTAGTCCCACGTCACCTGGGGAGACTATCAATCCCCACGCAGTTGTCCCACTTGACCTGGGGCAACTAGCAGTCCCCGCACTATTGTCCCACGTGACCTGGGGAGACTACCAGTTCTCGCGCTGTTGTCCCACATGAACTGGGGAGACTGCCATTTCCCACGCTGTTGTCCCACGTGACCTGGGGTGACAGCCAGTCCCCAAACTTTTGTCCCACGTCACCTGGGGAAACTAGCAGTCCCCGCGCTGTTGTCCCACGTGACCTGGGGAGATTAGCAGTCCCTGCACTGTTGTCCCACGTGACCTGGAGAGACTACCAGTCCCCGCGCTGTTGTACCACATGACCTGGGGAGACTGCCATTTCCTGCGCGGTTGTCCCACGTGACTTGGTGGTGACTTCCAGTTCCCGCTGTTGTCCCATGTGACCTGGGGAGACTGCCAGTTCCCGCGCTGTTGTCCCAGGTGAACTGGCGAGACTGCCAGTCCCCGCACTGTTGTCACACGTGACCTAGGGAAACTGCCAGTTCCCACACTGTTATCCCACGTCACTTGGGGAGACTGCCAGTTCCCTCACTGTTGTCCCACGTGACCTGGGGAGACTGCCAATTCCCGTGCTGTTGTCCCATGTGAAATGGCAAGACTGCCAGTCCCTGTGCTGTTGTCCCACGTGACCTGGGGTGACTGCCAGTCCACGTACTGTTGTCCCACGTCACCTGGGGAAACTAGCTGTCTCCGCGCAGTTGTCCCACATGACCTGGGAGACTACCATTTCCCACGCTGTTGTCCCACATGACCTTGGGAAACTGCCAGTTCCCACAGTCACCTGGGGAGACTGCCAGTTCCCAACCTGTTGTCCCACGTTAACCGGTGAGATTGCCAGTCCCCACGCTGTGGTAACACGTGACCTGGGGAGATTGCCAGTTCCAGCGCTGTTGTCCCACATGACCTGGGAGACTGCCAGTTCCAGCGCGGTTGTGCCACGTCACCTGGGGAGTCTTCCAGTGCCCGCACTGTTGTCCCACGTGATCTGGGGAGACTGCCAGTGAATGCGCTGTTGCCCCACATCACCTGGGCAGATTGCCAGTACATGTTCTGCTGTCCCACGTCACCTTGGGAGACTGCCAGTGCCCGTGCTGTTGTCTAACGACACCTGGGAAGACTGCCAGTTCCCACACAGGTGTCCCACCTCACCTCACCTCACCTGGCAGTTCCCACGCTTTTGTCCCTCGTCACCTGGGGAGACTGCAAGTTCACACACTGTTGTCTCATGTCACCTGGGAGACTGCCAGTTCCTACACTGTTGTCCCACGTCACCTGGGAAGACTTCCAGTGCCCATACTGTTTTCCCACGTCTCCTGGTGAGACTGCCAGTTCCATCGCTGCTGTCCCATGTCAACGGGGGAGACAGCCAGCTCCTACACTATTGTCCCACGTCATCAGGGGAGACTGCCATTTCACACACTGTTGTCCCACGTCACCTGGAGAGACGGCCAATACATGTTCTGTTGTCCCATGTCACCTGGGGTGATTGACAGTTCATGGGCTGTTGTACCACGTCACCTGGGGAGACTGCCAGTCCCCGCACTTTTGTCCCACGTGACCTGGGGAGACTGCCAGTTCCCGCGCTGTTGTCCCATATCACTTTGGAAGACTGCCAGTTCCTGCACCGTTATCCCACGTCACCTGGGGAGACTACCAGTGATCGCGCTAATGTCCCACATCACCTAGGGAGACAGAAAGTACATGTTCTGCCGTTCCACGTCACCTGGGGAGCTTGCCAGTGCCCGTGCTGTGTGCCCACGTCACCTGGGTAGACTGCCAGTTCCCATGCTGCTGACCCTTGTCACCTAGGGAGACTGCCAGATTCCGCGCTGTTGTCCCACGTCACGTGGGGAGACTGGCAGTTCATTTTCTTTTGTCCCACGTCACCCGGGGAGACTGCCAGTGCCTGTGCTGGTGACCCACGTGACCTGGGGAAATTGCCAGTTCCCACACTGTTGTCCCACGTCACCTGGGGAGACTGCCAGTTCCACACTGTTGTCCCACGTGACCTGCGGAGACTGCCAGTTCCTGCACTGTTGTCCCACGTCATCTGGGAAAACTAGCAGTCCTCACGCTGATGTCCCACGTCACCTGGGAGACTGTCATTTCCCGCGCTGATGTCCTACATGACCTGGGGTGACTGCCAGTCCCCGCAATGTTGTCCAACTTCACCTGGGGAGACTGTCAGTTCCCACACTGTTGTCAAACGTGACCTGGGGAGACTGCCAGTTCCCGCGCTGTTGTCCCACGTGAAATTGCAAGACTGCCAGTCCTGGCGCTGCAGTCCCACGAGAACTGGTGTGACTCCCAGTTCCTGCTCTTTTGTCCCACGTCACCTGGGGAAACTAGCAGTCCTCGCACTGTTGTCCCACGTCACCTGGTGAGACTGCCATTGACTGCGCTGTTGTCCCAGATGACCTGGGGTGACTGCCAGTCCCCGCGCTGTTGTCCCACATGACCTGGGGAAACTGCCAGTTCCCACGCAGTTGTCCCACGTCAGCTGGGGAGACTGGCAGTTACCACTCTGTTCTCCCACGCTAGCTGGGGAGATTTCCAGTTCTCGAGCTGTTATCCCACGTCACCTGGGGACACTGCTAGTCCCCGCACTGTTGTCCCACGTGACCTGGGGAGACAAGCAGTTCCCGCACTTTTGTCCCATGTGACCTGGGGAGACCGCCATTTCCCACGCTGTTGTCCCACCTTAGCTTGGGTGACTGCCAGTTCCAGCGCTATTGTCCCACATGACCTGGAGAGATTGCCAGTTCCCACACTGTTGTCCCACGTCAGCTGGGGAGACTGGCAGTTCCAATGCTGTTGTCCAATGTGAACTGGCGAGACTGCCAGTCCCCGCGCTGTGGTAAAACGTGACCAGGGGAGATTCCCAGTTCCAGCGCTGTTGTCTCACGTCACCTGGGGACACTGCTAGTCCCCGCGCTGTTGTCCCACATCACCTGGGGAGACTAGCCAGTTCCCGCGCTGTTGTCCCAGGTGACATGGGAAGACTGCCAGCCCCCGCGCTGTTGACCCACGTGAACTTGGGAGATTGCCAGTCACAGGACTGTTGTCCCACGTCACTTGGGGAGACTAGCAGTCCACGTGCTGTTGTCCCACATCACCTGGGAAGACTAGCAGTCCGTGTGCTGTTTTCCCACATGACCTGGGAAGACTACCAGTTCCCTTAATGTTGTCCCACATCACCTGATAATACTGCCATTTCCTGCGCTGTTGACCCACGTGACCTGGGAGACTGCCAGTTCCAGCGCTGTTGTCCCACGTCACCTGGGAAGACTGCCAGTTCCCGGGCTGTGGTCCCAGGTGACATGGGAAGACAGCCAGTCCTCGCGCTATTGCCCAATGTGACCTGGGGAGATTGCCAGTCCATGCGCTGTTGTCCCACGTCACCTGGGGAGACTAGTAGTCCACGTGCTGTTGTCCCACATCACCTGAGGAGACTGCCAGTTCCCGCGCGTTCGTGCCACGTGACCTGGGGAGAGAGCCAGTTCCCACACTGTTGTCCCACGTGACCTGGTGAGACTGCCAGTTCCCACCCAGTTGTCCCATGAGACGTGGGGTGACTGCCTGTTCCCTCGCTGTTGTCCCACGTGAGCTGAGAGACTGCCAGTTCCAGTGCTGTTATCCCCTATCACCTGAGGTGACTGGCAGTTCCAACGCTGTTATCCCACGTGACCTGGGGAGACTGCCAGTTCCCACGCGGTCGTGCCACGTCTCCTGGGGAGACTTCCAGTTCCCACACAGTTGTCCCTCGTGCCCTGGGGAGACTGCCAGTTCCCGCAATGTTGTCTCATGTCACCTGGGAGGACTAGCAGTTCCCGTACTGTTCTCCCACGTGACCTAGGGAGAATGACAGATCCCGCACTGTTGTCCCACGTCACCTGGGAGACTGCCAGTTCCCGAACTGTTGTCCCACGTGACCAGGGGAGACTGCCAGTTTCCGTGCTGTTGTCCCACGTCACCTGGGAAGACTGCCAGTTCCCGCACTGTTATCCCACGTCACCTGGGGAGACTGCCAGTGCCCAAGCTGTTGTCCCACTTCACATGGGCAGATTGCCAGTACATGTTCTGCTGTCCAACGTCACCTGGGGAGACTGCCAGTGCCTGTGCTGTTGGCTCACGTCACCTGGGGATACTGCCAGTTCCCACATTGTTGTCCCATGTCACCTGAGCAGAGTGCCCGTTCCCACACTGTTCTCCCACGTCACCTGGGGAGACTGTCAGTTTCCACACTGTTGTCCCACGACACCTGGGGAGACTGCCAATTTCCACACTGTTGTCCCACATGAACCTGGGGAGACTGCCAGATCCCACGCTGCTCTCCCTCGTCACCTGGGGAGAGAGCCAGTTCTCACGCTGCTGACCCTTGTCACCTAGGGAGACTGCCAGTTCCCACGCAGTTGTCCCACTGGAACTGGGGAGACTGCCAGTTGATGTTCTTTTGTCCCACGTCATTTGGGGAGACTTCCAGTGCCTGCGCTGTTATCCCACGTCACCTGGGAAGATTGCCAGTTTCCACATTGTTGTCCCACGTCACCTGGGGAGACTGCCAGTTCCCATACTGTTGTCCCACGTTACCTGGGGAGACTGCCAGTTCCCACCCTGTTTTCCCACGTCACCTGGTGAGACTGCCAGTATATTTTCTGTAGTCCCACGTCACCTGGGGTGATTTCCAGTTCATGGGCTGTTGTACCACGTCACCTGGGAGACTGCCAGTCCCCACACTGTTGTCCCACGTCACCTTGGGAGACTACCAGTTCTCACACTGTTGTCCGACGTGACCTGGGGAGACTGCCAGTTACCACGCTGTTGTCCCACGTGAAATGGCAACACTGCCAGTCCCCGCGCTGCTGTCCCACGAGACCTGGGGTGACTGCCAGTTCCCGCTCTGTTGTCCCTCGTCACCTGGGGAAACTAGCAGTCCTCGCACTGTTGTCCCACGTCACCTGGGGAAACTGAGATTTCCTGCGCTGTTGTCCCACATGACCTGGGGTGACTGCCAGTCGCCACACTGCTGTCCCACGTGACCTGGGGAGAATGTCAGTTCCCACGCAGTTGTCCACGTCACCTGGGGAGACTGGCAGTTACTACTCTGTTGTCCCACGTGAGCTGGGGAGATTTCCAGTTCTCGCGCTGTTGTCCCTCGTCACCTGGGGACACTGCCAGTCCCCGCACTGTTGTCCCACATGACCTGGGGAGAAAAGCAGTTCCTGCGCTGTTGCCCCATGTGACCTGGGAATACTGCCATTTCCGACGCTGTTTTGCCACCTTAGCTGGGGTGACCGACAGTTCCAGCGCTATTGTCCCACATGACCTGGGGAGACTGCCAGTTCCCACGCTGTTGTCCCACGCCAGCTGGGGAGACTGGCAGTTCCAATGCTGTTGTCCAATGTGAACTGGCGAGACTGCCAGTCCCCGCGCTGTGGTAAAACGTGACCAGGGGAGACTAGCCAGTTCCCGCGCTGTTGTCCCAGGTGACATGGGAAGACTGCCAGTCCCCGCGCTGTTGACCCACGTGACCTGGGCAGATTGCCAGTCACAGCGCTGTTGTCCCACGTCACTTGGGGAGACTAGCAGTCCACGTGCTGTTGTCCCACATCACCTGGGGAGACTAGCAGTCCGTGTGCCGTTTTCCCACATGACCTGGGAAGACTACCAGTTCCCTTAATGTTGTCCCACGTGACCTGGGAATACTGCCATTTCCCGCGCTGTTGTCCCACGTGACCTGGGAGACTGCCAGTTCCAGCGCTGTTGTCCCACGTCACCTGGGAAGACTGCCAGTTTCCGGGCTGTGGTCCCAGGTGACATGGGAAGACAGCAAGTCCTCGCGCTCTTGCCCAATGTGACCTGGGGAGATTGCCAGTCCCTGCGCTGTTGTCCCACATCACCTGGGGAGACTAGTAGTCCACGTGCTGTTGTCCCACATGACCTGAGGAGACTGGCAGTTCCTGCGCTGTTGTCCCACATGACCTGGGGGAGACTGCCAGTTCCCGCGCATTCATGCGACGTGACCTGGGGAGACTGCCAGTTCCCACACTGTTGTCCCACGTGACCTGGTGAGACAGCCAGTTCCCACCCAGTTGTCCCACGAGACGTGGGGTGACTGCCTGTTCCCTCCCTGTTGTCCCACGTGAGCTGAGAGACTGCCAGTTCCAGTGCTGTTATCCCCTATCACCTTAGGAGACTGGCAGTTCCCACGCTGTTATCCCACGTGACCTGGGGAGACTGCCAGTTCCCACGCGGTCGTGCCACATCTCCTGGGGAGACTTCCAGTTCCCACACTGTTGTCCCTCGTGCCCTGGGGAGACTGCCAGTTCCCGCACTGTTGTCCCATGTCACCTGGGAGGACTAGCAGTTCCCGTAATGTTCTCCCACGTGACCTGGGAGAATGACAGATCCCGCACTGTTGTCCCACGTCACCTGGGAGACTGCCAGTTCCCGAACTGTTGTCCCACGTGACCAGGCGAGACTGCCAGTTCCCGTGCTGTTGTCCCACGTCACCTGGGGAGACTGCCAGTTCCCACGCTGCTGTCCCTCGTCACCTGGGGAGAGAGCCAGTTCTCACGCTGCTGACCCTTGTCACCTAGGGAGACTGCCAGTTCCCACGCTGTTGTCCCACTGGAACTGGGGAGACTGCCAGTTGATGTTCTTTTGTCCCACGTCACTTGGGGAGACTTCCAGTGCCCGCGCTGTTATCCCACGTAACCTGGGAAGATTGCCAGTTCCCACATTGTTGTCTCACGTCACCTGGGGAGACTGCCAGTTCCCATACTGTTGTCTCACGTTACCTGGGGAGACTGCCAGTTCCCACCCTGTTTTCCCACGTCACCTGGTGAGACTGCCAGTAGATTTTCTGTTGTCCCACGTCACCTGGGGTGATTTCCAGTTCATGGGCTGTTGTACCACGTCACCTGGGGAGACTGCCAGTCCCCACACTGTTGTCCCACGTCACCTGGGAAGATTGCCAGTTCCACACCGTTGTCCCACGTCACCTGGGTAGCTAGTTCCCACGCTGTTTGCCACGTCACCTGGGGAGGCTGCAGGTTCCTACACTGTTGTACCACGTCAACTGGGGAAACTGCAAGTTCCCACACTGTTGTCCCACGTTACCTGGGGAGACTGCCAGTTCTCACCCAGTTGTCCAACGTGACCTGGGGAGACTGCCAGTTATAACGCTGTTCTCCCACATGAAATGGCAACACTGCCAGTCCTCGCGCTGCTGTCCCACGAGACCTGGGATGACTGCCAGTTCATGCTCTGTAGTCCCTCTTCACCTGTGGAAACTAGCAGTCCTCGCACTGTTGTCCCACGTCACCTGGGGTGACTGCCAGTCGCCACACTGCTGTCCCACGTGACCTGGGGTGAATGTCAGTTCCCACGCAGTTGTCCACGTCACCTGGGGAGACTGGCAGTTACCACTCTGTTGTCCCACGTGAGCTGGGGAGATTTCCAGTTCTCGCGCTGTTGTCCCTCGTCAACTGGGGACACTGCCAGTCCCCGCATTGTTGTACCACGTGACCTGGGGAGAAAAGCAGTTCCTGCGCTGTTGCCCCATGTGACCTGGGAATACTGCCATTTCCGACGCTGTTTTGCCACCTTAGCTGGGGTGACCGACAGTTCCAGCGCTGATGTCCCACGTGACCTGGGGAGACTGCCATTTCTCGCGCTGTTGTCCCACGTCACCTGGGTAGACTGCCAGTTCCCGCGCTGTATTCCCACGTCAGCTGGGAGACTGGCAGATACCTTGCTGTTGTCAAATGTCAAATGGCGAGACTGCCAGTCCCCGCGCTGTGGTAACACGTGACCTGGGAAGACTGCCATTTCCCATGCTTTTTTGCCATTTTAGCTGGGGTGACTGCCTTTTTCGCGCTGTTGTCCCACGTCACCTGGGGACACTGCCAGTCCCCGCACTGTTGTCCCACGTGACATGGGGAGAAATGCAGCTCCCGCTCTGTTGTCCCACGTGACTTGGGGAGACTGCCATTTCTCTCACTGTTGTCCCACGTCACTTGGGGAGACTGCCAGTTCCCACACTGTTGTCCCACGTGCCCAGGGGAGGCTGCCAGTTCCTGCCCTGTTGTCCCATGTCACCTGGGATGACTAGCAGTTCCCGTACTGTTATCCCACATGACCTGGGGAGAATCACAGTTCCCGCACTGTTGTCCCATGTCCTCTTGGAGACTGCCAGTACCCGAACTGTTGTCCCACGTGACCAGGGGAGACTGCCAGTACCCGCGCTGTTGTCCAACATCACCTGGGAGACTGCCAGTTCCCGCACTGTTACCCCCACTTCACCTGGGCAGATTGCCAGTACATGTTCTGCTGTCCCACGTCAACTGGGGAGACTGCCAGTGCTCATGCTGTTGTCTCACGTCACCTGGGGATACTGTTAGTTCCCACACTGTTGTCCCACGTCACCTGGGGGGACTGCCAGTTCCCACGCTGCTGTCCCTCGTCACCTGGGGAGACTGCCAGTTCCCACGGTACTGATCTTTGTCACCGAGGGAGACTGCCAGTTCACACGCTGTTGTCCCACTGGAACTGCCAGTTGATGTTCTTTTGTCCCACGTCACCTGAGGAGACTTCCAGTGCCCAAGCTGTTATCCCACGTCACCTGGGGAGACTGCTAGTTCACACACTGTTATCCCACATCACCTGGGGATACTGCCAGTCCCCGCGCTGTTGCCCACGTGACCTGAGGTGATTGCCAGTTCCCACATTGTTGTCCCACGTCACCTGGGGAGACTGCCAGTTCCCATACTGTTGTCCCACGTCACCTGGGGAGACTGCCAGTTTCCACGCTGCTGTCCCACGTCAATGGGGGAGACAGCCAGTTCCTACACTATTGTCCCACATCACCTGGGGAGACTGCCAGTTCCCACCCTTTTGTCCCACGTCACATTGTGAGACTGCCAGTACATGTTCTGTTCTCCCACGACACCTGGGGTGATTTCCAGTTCATGGGCTGTTGTACCACGTCACCTGGGGAGACTGCCAGTCCCCACACTGTTGTCCCACCTCACCTGGGAAGATTGCCAGTTGCCACACTGTTGTCCCTCGTCTCCTGGGTAGCTAGTTACCACGCTGTTTGCCCACGTCACCTGGGGAGACTGCAGGTTCCTATACTGTTGCACCACGTCACCTAGGGAAACTGCCAGTTCCCGCGCTGTTGTCCCACGTGAAATGGCAAGACTGCCAGTCCCCGCGCTACTGTCCCACGAGACCTAGTGTGACGGCCAGTTCACGCTGTGTTGTCCCTCGTCACCTGGGGAGACTGCCAATTCCCACGCTACTGACCCTTGTCACCTAGGGAGACTGCCAGTTCCCACGCTCTTGTCCCACTGGAACTGGAGAGACTGCCAGTTGATGTTCTTTTGTCCCACGTCACTTGGGGAGACTTCCAGTGCCCAAGCTGTTATCCCACGTCATCATGGGAGACTGCTAGTTCACACACTGTTATCCCACGTCACCTGGGGAGACTGCCAGTTCCCACATTGTTGTCCCACGTCACCTGGGGAGACTGCCAGTTCCCACACTGTTGTCCCACGTCACCTGGGGTGGCTGCCAGTTCCCACGCTGCTGTCCCTCGTCACCTGGGGAGACTGCCAGTTCCCACGCTACTGAACCTTGTCACCTAGGGAGACTGCCAGTTCCCACGCTGTTGTCTCACTGGAACTGAGGAGACTGCCAGTTGATGTTCTTTTGTCCCACGTCACTTGGGGAGACTTCCAGTGCCCAAGCTGTTATCCCACGTCCCAGGGGAGAGTGCTAGTTCACACACTGTTGTCCCACGTCACCTGGGGTACTGCCAGTTCCCACATTGTTGTCCCACGTCACCTGGGAAAATTGCCAGTTCCCACACTGTCGTCCCACGTCTCCTGGGTAGCTAGTTCCCACGCTGTTTGCCCACGTCACCTGGGGAGACTGCAGGTTCCTACACTGTTGTACCACGTCACCTGGGGAAACTGCCAGTTTCCGCGCTGTTGCCCCTCGTGAAATGGCAAGACTGCCAGTCCCCGCACTGCTGTCCCATGAGACCTAGGGTGACTGCCAGTTCCTGTTCTGTTGTCCCACGTCACCTGGGGAAACTGCCAGTTCCCAAACTGTTGCCCCACGTGACCTGGGGAGATTGCCAGTTCCCACGCTGTTGTTCCACGTCTCCTGGGAAGATTACCAGTCCCCACACTTTTATACCACGTCACCTGTGGGGACTGCCAGTTCCCATATTGTTGTCCCACGTCAACTGGGGAGACTGCCAGTTCCCACGCTGCTGTCCCACATCAACGAGGGAGGCAGCCAGTTCCTACACTATTGTCCCACGTCACCTTGTGAGACTGCCAGTCCCCGCACTGTTGTCCCACGTCACCTGGGGAAACTAGCAGTCCCCGCGCTGTTGACCCACGTGACCTTTGGTGACTACCAGTTCCCGTGCTGTTGTCCCACATGACCTGGGGAGACTGCTATTTCCCGCGCTGTTGTCGCAAGTGACCTGGCGTGCTGCCAGTTCCCGTGCTGTTGACCCACGTGACCTGGGGAGACTGCAAGTATCTGCGCTGTTGTCCCACGTCACCGGGGGAGACTGGCAGTCCATGAGCTGTTGTGTTACGTGTCCTCGGGAGACTGCCAGTACCCGCACTGTTGTCCCACGTTGTTGCGGGTTAACTTTTGATATATTTATAAATCTTTTATATTCATTGATGTTCCATGATTTATGTTACGTATTCTGTGATGTATTATTCTCTGAAATAAACAGTGGTTGTTAAGTATTGGAATCACGGTGTTGTGTGTTCGTCATATTTAGTGCCGAAACTTGTGAAAAAAATTACGATTTTTTACGCAATTTTGATGATAAAAAGCTTACTTCACGCTGCTGGAAGCGGGATACGACGTCGGACCACATCACAAGATAAGTCTATTCCAATATAATACGATTTTATGAACTCCTTGCATCAAAAGAATGTTAGCAGTAACGGCATAATTCACGAACTTTGCTAATATCAAAAGTGTGAAATCTTTCGGTTTGAATAACTAATTGATAGGATAAGATTCAATTACGCTTACGCCAACACAAAAGCAGTTCCTTAATAATGCCAGACGAGATAGATAACGGGAAACAGCTAACAAACTTTAAAAGAAAAAGAACTAGGGAGAGGACGAATGCTACGCGGTTTTGTACGGCTGTCGATGAACTTACGACAGAAAGTCCAATGGACGATTTTGAACACTACATAGAACGTCTTCAAGATACTTTAGAGAAGCTCACTTCCTTAGATGACGTTATTCACGACCTCTTAAGTGATGATGAATATGACGCAGACGTATCTATCTGTGAGGAATATATAGACAAAATTAAACACGCAATACATAAGGCTACAAAAGCAATCAATTGCAAGCTTTCAGCCGTAACATCGCAAATGAATATCACGTCACCTACAGTTCCCATACACTCCACTGCAGGCATGCATTCAATAAAGCTACCTGCCATTAAGCTTGAACCATTTTGTGGAGATATCGAAATGTGGTCCTGCTTCTGGGAGCAATTTGAATCAACTATTGATAAAGACCCATCGCTTTCCACAGTTAATAAACATGTTTTCCTTCGAGGGTATCTGTCAGGAGAACCGAAGTTGTTAGTACATGGAATACCTATTACAGCTAACACATATGAAGAAACAAAGAAAATTTTACTGCATCGGTACGGAGATAACAACCGTATTATACAGGCGCACCTCGATTATTTGGATGCGCTACAGCCAGTACAGTCAGAGACACCTGAAACGCTGAACTGTACATTCCTAGAGTGTAACCGCCGTATTCAAGCGCTGCGTGCCCTGGGGGAAGATGTTGTAGCTTACGGCAAAGTTCTCACACCGAAAATTTTACGAGCATTTCCTGCCGAAATGTGTCAAAAATGGGTTATTCATGCTAGAAGAACCGAAATATCGGAAGGAGATGTATTGAAATTACTTAGTTTTTTGGAGGAAGAAGTTCAGGGTGCTCTTACTGCACAAAAAATTCGTGGAGAACAGCAACTATCTTCTAACTACACGCCCACTGCTGCGACATTTCACATAAATTCAAAACAAGCTAAAACCTCTCGGAAAATTAAACAAGATGTACAACCATATTGTATATTTTGTGACGCTCGCACTCATTGGGCTCAAGACTGCAATTTAGTAACAGACATCCAACAACGTATTGACAAATTAAAGCAAGATAATCGTTGTTTTATATGCCTAAAACGAGGTCATAGTGCTAAAACCTGCAGTAAGAGGGGGAAGGTTTCGTGTTCTAAGTGCAAGAAACGTCACCATAAAGCGATTTGTACTGATACTACCACTTCTAATTCACCTTCTCAGCAAGTTACCACTACTTCTGTAGGGAAAATCGATGTAAATTCAGCAGATTTTACATATCTTCAGACAGCTCGAGTTTGGGTCAGTGGACCAACAGGATTAAGCAGACTCACTCGCTGTGTTCTAGATAGTGGCAGTCAGTCGAGTTTCATTTCAAAGTTTCTCAGTGATCAACTAGATTTAAAAACTTTAGAACATCGTGACATATCTGTCAATGCCTTTGAAATACCATGTGTAACTTCAATGTGTCGTAGAGTTGTAGAATTCACCCTGAAAGGAATATTTAAAAATTCCACAATATCTCTGACTGCATTTGAAAGCACATACTCATTTGCTGCTCACCCAACTGTCCCACCTGAAATAACAAAACAAGTGTATGATCGAAAACTTCAGTTAGCAGACCCAAAGGACGACACAGAAGATCTTCCTATTGAGATCCTTATTGGAGCAGATCACTATTGGAAAATCATTAAAGATTCCCCTCCTATTCGCTTAACACCATCCATTGTAGTGATACCTTCAACTATGGGTTGGATTCTTAGTGGGTGTAAGTCAAACACCATGGCAAACCCTGTGATAACAAACTATGTTAGTTTGGAATCAATGACATCAACAGACAATATTTTAAGACGTTTCTGGGATTTAGAAACAATGGGAATCACAGCAGACCAAACAAAGACTCCAAATCCGAAAGAACTGGCTTTATTGCACGATTTCTCAAAATATTACTGCATTGAAGACAATAGGAGAGTGGTTTCTTTACCTAGAAAACCCAACATTATTGTGCCTGATAATCTCTCACTAGCAGAGAATAGATTTATTTTACTGGAGAAAAAGATTACAAAGGACACTAACTTAAAACACATTTATGAAATGCAAATGATAGACCACATAAGAAAGGGACATGTAGAGGTTGCCCCTCCTGAACAAACATCAAATGACATATTTTATTTGCCACATCATGCAGTAAAGAAAGAAAGATTAGGTGTTATCAAATGGAGGATTGTATTTGATGGTTCTTCCCACGAAAATGCTGTACATTCACTGAATGACTCTTTGGAAATTGGCCCTAATTTACTTCCAGATATTCTTTCAATATTATTAAGATTCCGCTTATATCCAGTTGCTTTAATTGCTGATATTAAACAAGCTTTTCTACAGTTAGTTCTACATAGAAAAGACCGAGACTTAACAAGGTTTTTTTGGTATAAAGTAATCATGGATAAACAAGGAAACTACATTACGACGAACGAAAAGATTACATACCGCTTCACCCGACTACCTTTTGGACTAACTTGTAGCCCCTTTCTTCTTGCAGCCACACTAAAAGAACTTGCTACAATGTACAAAAGGAATTTTCCTCAAGCTGCTTTTCTTGTTGAAAATAACATGTATATGGATGACTTTGTAGCAGGTGCTGAAGATGACAATGCTGTGACTTCCTTATATTATGAACTTATCTCACTTATGGGTATCATTAGCCTACCAATGGCAAAATGGGCCACAAACTCAAAACAACTGACTGAAATTTGGCAATCAGAAGGTGTCATAAATGTTACAGATACAGAGGTTCTAGGAATTCACTGGGATACATCGACTGATATGTTCAGTATTATCCACATTAATGTCATAAACTATATTAGAGATCGTCCTGCCACTAAGCTAGAAGTTCTTAGAAGCACTGCAAGATTCTATGACCCACTGGGTCTATTGTCACCTGTCTCTCTCACTGCAAAAATAATTTTCCACGAAATTTGGTCAAGAGGGATTGAATGGGATGAGCTCTTACCTCCCAATCTTGGTAAACGTTGGCAAATGTGGGTATCAACCTTACCATCATGTTTGGACATGAAAGTCCCTCGATGGGTTGGTGTTTCTGAAGAGGCAAAAACGGAAATACATGTCTTTTCAGATGCATCAGAAAAGGCCTATGGAGCAGTGCTTTATCTACGATGCAGCACTTCAAACATGACATCAGTCAATTTAGTTTGCAGTAAAAACAGATTAGCCCCAATCAAGAAAATAACTCTTCCGCGACTGGAACTTCTGGCAACACTTCTTGGGTCGAGGTTACTTCACTATTTCTGCAAGGCCACACACCATGATGCAAATAACGCAACACTGTGGACTGACTCAACTGTAGCCTTAGGATGGATACAACATGACCCTAATAGATGGAAGACATTTGTTTCAAACCGTGTTACAGAAATACAAAAATTAACAAATCCATCACAGTGGAGACATTACCCCGGTGATCAAAACCCAGCTGATCTACTCTCCAGAGGTACCACAGCAGACAAACGTCAAAATTCCATTACATGGTTCCACGGTCCTGCTTGGTTAACAAAGAACAGAATGCATTGGCCAAGACTTAGGCAGAAAAACTTAGATTATTCCTTGCCAGAAAGAAAGAAACAAACAAACCAAGACTTCATGGTAAAAACAACACCTCCAATTTTAACAGCTACACGATATAGTAACTATTACAAACTGTTACGAGTTACAGGATGGATTCTTCGTTTTAAACGACAATTAATGAAACAAAATAAGACATTAGGAGAATTAACAGCAACAGAATTGCAAGAAGCACGTACTTATTGGATTCGTATTGTTCAACAACAACATTTTGCAGTTGAACTGCATGCTCTGCATAACAACTTGCCTCTGCCACAAAATTCTAAAATAGCTCGTTTTAATCCATTCCTGGATGATGGCCTTATTCGTATTGGTGGACGTCTACAGTTTGCAAAATTAACAAGAGAACAAATTCACCCAATACTTCTTGATGGACAGCATCATTTCACTCATTTACTAATCCGGCAAACTCACATTCGTCTGCACCACCTTGGGGTAAACATAGTGTTATCTGAGCTGAGGACAGAATTCTGGATTCTTAGAGCTCGTCAGACAATAAAACGTGTTCTACACTGTTGCCTACCTTGCAAGATGGTGAAAGCTCGTTCTGTTCAAGAAATAGAGGCTCCATTACCCGCTGAACGGGTCTCAGCATTGAAACCATTTAAAGTCACAGGCATCGATTTTGCTGGTCCATTATACGTCAAACAAGGACATATAACAAAGAAAGCATATATTGCTCTGTTCACTTGTGCAACAACACGTGCCTTGCATTTGGAATTATGCTCAGATATGTCAACTGATAAATTTCTTCAAGCTCTACAAAGATTTGTGGAAGAAGAGGCGAGCCTAGTACAATTTACACTGATAATGCTACTACCTTCCATTCCACCAACACAGAACTAAAAGAGCTCTGGCAGGCTCTCATGGCCAGCAAAACATACAAGTACCTTGCTCAGCAATCTATAACATGGAGATTCATTACCCCACATGCGCCTTGGTGCGGAGGATTTTGGGAACGAATGGTGGGTTCAGTCAAACGCTGCCTGAGAAAGGTTTTAGGACAGTCACAGATAGATGAAGAAGGTCTCAGCACAATCCTGGTCAGCATAGAAGCAGCACTAAATTCAAGACCAATCACACAAGGAGGAGAAGAAACTGAGCCACTGACACCTGCACATTTTCTTGTAGGTGAGCGACTGACAACGTTGCCCACAGGTCCAGAACCGACTGTCAGGAAGGATTTGTCCAAGGAGTTCCAACGGCAGCAACACATGGTAGAGCATTTCTGGAACAGGTGGAAGAAAGAATACCTGATCCTGCTCAAAAACGTCCATGAAACTCATCAACCTAGGACAGGTTCTGGGAGACTACATTTGGGTAATGTTGTACTTCTAAAGGAAGATGTTCGTCCACGTCACATGTGGAAGAAGGCGCGGATAGAAGATCTTCATGAGGGAAAAGATGGGAAGATACGAACTGTCACGTTACGAACTTCAGATGGAACCATAATCTCACAGCCCATTCAGCTGGTCATTCCTCTGGAAATTGACCAGGGTGGGGAGGATGTTGCGGGTTAACTTTTGATATATTTATAAATCTTTTATATTCATTGATGTTCCATGATTTATGTTACGTATTCTGTGATGTATTATTCTCTGAAATAAACAGTGGTTGTTAAGTATTGGAATCACGGTGTTGTGTGTTCGTCATACACGTCACCTGGGGAAACTAGCAGTCACATGGGGAGATTGACATTTCCCGCGCTGTTGTCCCACATGACATGGGGTGACTGCCAGGCCCGGCACTGTTGTCCCACGTGACCTGGGGAGACTGCCAGTTCTTGTGCTGTTGTCCCACGTCACCTGGGGAGACTGGCGGTTCTCACCCTGTGTTCCCACGTGAACTGGGGACACATCCAGTTCCCGCGCTATTGTCCCACTTCAGCTGGGGAGACTGGCAGTTCCCATGCTGTTGTCCCATGTGAACTGCCGAGACTGCCAGTCCCCGTGATGTTGTCCCATGTGACATGGGAAGACTTTCAGTCCCTGCGCTGTTGACCCACGTGAACTGGGGAAATTGCCAGTCCCCGCGCTGTTGTCCCATGTCACCTGCGGAGACTAGCAGTCCACGTGCTGTTGTCCCACATCACCTGGGGCGATTCGCAGTACTCGTGCTTTTTTCCCACGTGACCTGGAAAGACTACAAATTCCCTTAATATTGTCCCACATGACCTAGGAAAACTGCCATTTCCCGCACTGTTGTTCCACGAGACCTGAGTGACTGCCAGATCCCGCGCTGTTGTCCCACGTCACCTGAGGAGAGTGGCAGTTCTCGCGCTGTTGTCCCACGTCACCTGGGGAGACTTCCAGTTCCCGCGCTGTTGTCCCACGTCACCTGGGGACCACATCCATACCCCGCGCTGTTGTCCCACATCACCTGGGGAGACTAGCAGTCCTTGTGCTGTTTTCCTATGTGACCTGGGAAGACTACCAGTTCCCTTACTGTTGTCCCACATGTCGTGGGCAGACTGCCATTTCCCTTGCTGTTATCCCACGAGACATGGGGTAACTGCCAGATCCCGTGCTGTTGTCTCACGTCACCTGGGGAGACTGCCAGTTCCCACACTGTTGTCCCACGTCACCTGGGGAGACAGCCAGTTCCCACACTGTTGTCCCACGTCACCTAAGGGGACTGCCAATTCCCACACTGTTGTCCCACGTCACCTGGGGAGACAGCCAGTTCCCACGCTGCTGTCCCTCGTCACCTGGGATGACTGCCAGTTCCCACGCTGCTGACCCTTGTCACCTAGGGACACTGCCAGTTCCCATACTGTTGTCCCACGTCACCTGGGGAGATTGCCAGTTACCACGCTGCTTTCCCACATCAATGGGGGAGACAGCCAGTTCCTACACTATTGTCCCACGTCACCTGGGGAGACTTACAATTCCCACACTGTTGTCCCACAGCACCTGGTGAGACTGTCTGTACATGTTCTGTTGTCCCACGTCACCTGGGGTGATTTCCAGTTCATGGGCTGTTGTACCACGTCACCTGGGGAGACTGCCAGTCACCACACTCTTGTCCCACATCACCTGGGAAGATTGCCAGTTACCACACCGTTGTCCCACGTCACCTGGGTAGTTAGTTCCCACGCTGTTTGCCCACGTCACCTGGGGAGACTGCAGGTCCCTACACTGTTGTACCACGTCACCTGGGGAGACTGCCAGTTCCCACGCTGTTGGCCCACGTCACCTGGGGAGACTGCCAGTTCCTACACAGTGTGGGAAACAGCCAGTTCCCACACTGTTGCCCCAAGTGACCTGGGGTGACTGCCAGTTCCCGTGCTGTTGTCCCACATCACCTGGGACGACTGCCAGTTCCTGGAATGTTGTCCTAGGTGACATGGGAAGACAGCCAGAACTCACGCTGTTGTGCAACGTGACCTGTGGAGATTGCCAGTCCCCGCGCTGATGCCCAACCTGGGGACATTGTGAGTCCCCGCACTGTTGTCCCACATCACCTGGGGAGACGTGCAGTCCCTGCGCTGTTGTCCCACGTGACCTGGGTAGACAACCAGTTCCCGCACTGTTGTTCCACGTTACCTGGGGAGACTGCCATTTCCCGCGCTGTTGTCTCTCGTCACCTGGGTTTACTGCCAGTTCCCGTGCTGTTTTCCCACGTGAACTAGGGAGACTGATAGTTCCCGAGCTGTTGTGCCATGTCACCTGGAGAGACTTCCAGTTCCCGCACTGTTGTCGACGTCACTTGGGGAGACTGCCAGATCCCACACTGTTATCCCAAGTGACCTGGGGAGACTGCCATTTCCCACGCTGTTGTCCCACCTGACCTGGGGTGACTGCCAGTTCCCGCGCTGTTGTCCCACGTGAACTGGGGAGACTGTCAGTTGCTGTGCTGTAGTCCAACGTCACCTGGGAAGACTGCCAGTTCATGCACTGTTATCCCACGTCACCTGGGGGAAATACCAGTGACCGCGCTGATGTCCCACATCACCTGGTGACACTGAAAAGACATGTTCTGCCGTTCCACGTCACCTGGGGAGACTGCCAGTGCCCGTGCTTGGTTCCCATGGCACCTGGGGAGACTGCCAGTTCCCACTCTGTTCTCCCACGTCACCTGGGGAGACTGACTTTTCCCACACTTTTTTCCCACGTCACCTGGGGAGACTGCCAGTTCCCACACTGTTTACCCACGTCACCTGGGGAGACTGCCATTTCCCACGCTGCTGTCCCTCGTCACCTGGGGAGACTGCCAGTTCCCACGCTGCTGACACTTGTCACATAGGGAGACTGCCAGATCCCGCGCTGTTTTCCCTCGTCACCTGGGGAGACTGACAGTACATGTTTTGTAGTCTCAAATCACCTGGGAAGATTGCCCTTTCCCACACTGTTGTCACACGTCACCTGGGGAGACCGCCAGTTCCCACACTGTTGTCCCACGTCACATGCGGGGACTGCCAGTTCCCACGCCACTGTCCCATGTCAATTAGAGAGACAGCCAGTTCCCACACTATTGTCGCACGTCACCTGTGGAGTTTACCAGTTCCCACACTGTTGTACCACGTCACCTGGGGAGACTTCAAGTTTCCACGCTGTTGTCCCACGTCACCTGGGGAGTCTGCCTCTACGCTCACTGTTGTCCCACATCACTTGTGCAGGCTGCCAGTTCCCACACTGTTGTCTTACGTCACCTGGGGAGACTAACAGTACATGTTCTGTTGTCTCAAATCACCTCGGGAGACTGCCAGTTCACACACTGTTGTCCCACGTCACCTGGGGAAACTGCCAGTGCCCGCGCTGTTGTCCCATGTCACCTGGGGAGATTTCCAGTTCCCACACTGATGTCCCACGTTACCTGGGGTGATTGCCAGTTCATGGGCTGTTGTACCACGTCACCTGGGGAGACTGCTAGTTCCCACACTGTTGTCCCATGTCACCTGGGCAGACTGCTAGTTCCGACACTGTAGTCCCATTGCGACTAGGGTGACTGCCAGTGCCCGTGCTGTTGTCCCACGTGTCCTGGGAAGACTACCAGTTCCCGTGCTATTTTCCCATTTCACCTGGCGAGATTGCCAGTTACCGCACTGTTGTCCCACGTCACCTGGGAAGACTGCCAGTTCCTGAACTTTTATCCCACGTCACCTGGGGATACTGCCAGTGACCGCGCTGTTGTCCCACATCACCTGGGGAGGTGCCAGTACATGTTCTGCTTTCCCACGTCACCTGGGATGACTGCCACTGCCTGTGCTGTTGTCCCACGTCACCTGGGAAGACTGCCAGTTCCTGCACCGTTATCCTACGTCACCTGGGGAGACTGCCAGTGACCACGCTGTTGTCCCACATCGCCTGGGGAGACTGCCAGTACATGTTCTGCTGTCCCACGTCACCTGGGGAGACTGGCAGACCCTGTGCTGTTGTCCCACGTCACCTGAGTAGACTGCCAGTTGCCACACTGTTGTCCACCTCACCTGGGGAGACAGCCAGTGCTCGCACTGTTGTCCCACATAACCTGGGGAGACTACAAGTTCCCACACTTCAACAGGGGAGACTGTCAGTTTCCACACTATTGTCCCACGTCACCTAGAGAGACTCTCAGTTTCCACACTGTTGCTCCAAGTGACCTGGGGAGACTGCCAGTTCCCGCGCTGTTGTCTTACGTCACCTGGGAAAATTGGCAGTTGCCGCGCTGTTGTCCCACGTGACCTGGAAAGACTGCCAGTTCCCGCGCTACTGTCCCATGTCACCTGGCGAGACGGCCACTTTCCGCACTGTTGTCCAACGTCACTTGGGAAGACTCCCAGGTCCTGCACTGTTATCGCACGTCACCTGGGGAGACTGACATTGACCACGCTGTTGTCCCACATCACCTGGGGAGTCTGCCAATACATGTTCTGCTGTTTCACGTCACCTGGGGATAGTGCCAATGCCTGTGCTGTTGTCCCACGGTACCTGGGTAGACTGCCAGTTGCTACACTGTTCTCCCACATCACGTGGGGAGACTGCCAATTCCCACGCTGCTGTCCCACGTCAATTGGGGAGACAGCCAATTCCCACACTATTGTCCCACAACAACTGGGAAGGCTGCCAGTTCCCACACTGTTGTCTCACGTCAACTGGTGAGACTGCCAGAACTTGTTCTGTTGTCCCACATCACCTGGGGTGATTGCCAGTTCATGGGCAGATGTACCACGTCACCTGGAGAGACTGCCAGTTCCCACACTGTTGTCCCACGTCACCTGGGGAGTCTGCTAGTGACCGCGCTGTTGTCCCACATCACCTGGGGAGGGGCCAGTACATGTTCTTCTGTCCCACGTCACCTGGGTGGACTGCCAGTGCCTGTGCTGTTGTCCCACGTCACCTAGGTAGACTGCCAGTTGCCACACTGTTGTCCCACCTCACTTGAAGAGACTGCCAGTTCCCACACTGTTTCCCCAAGTGACCTGAGGAGACTGCCAGTTCCCACACTGTCGTCCCACGTCAACTGGGAAGACTGGCAGTTCCTGCACTGTTATCCCACGTCACGTAGAGTGACAGCCAGTGATCGCGTTGTTGTCCCACTTCACATGGGGAGACTGCCAGTACATGTTCTGCTCTCCCACGTCACCTGGAGGGACTGCCAGTGCCCCTGCTGTTGTCCCACGTCACCTGGGAAGACTGCCAGTTGCCACACTGTTGTCCCACCTCACCTGTGGAGAGAGCCTGTGCCCGCACTGTTGTCTCACGTCACCTTGGGAGACTGCTAGATCACACACTGTTGTCCCACGTCACCTGGGGAGACAGCCAGTCCTCGCACTGTTGTCCCACTTCACCTGTGGAGACTCCCAGTTCCTGCATTGTTATCCCATGTCACCTGGGGAGACTGCCAGTGGCGACGCTGTTGTCCCACATCACCTGAGGAGACTACCACTACATGTTCTTCTGTCCCAAGTCACCCGGGGATACTGCCAATGCCCGTGCTGTTGTCCCACGACACCTAGGTAGACTGCCATTTGCCACACTGTTGTCCCACCTCACCTGGGGAGACAGCCAGTGCCCATGCTGTTGTCCCACGTCACCTGGTGAGACTGCTAGTGCCCGTACTGTCGTCCCACGTCACCTGGGGAGACTGCCAGTTCACACACTGTTGTCTCACGTCACCTGGGGAGACTGCCAGATCCCACGCTGCTGTCCCTCGTCACCTGGGGAGACTGCGAATTCCCACGCTGCTGAACCTTTTCACCTAGGAAGCCAGTTCTTGCGCTGTTGTCCCACGTCACGTTGGGGAGACTGGCAGTTCATGTTCTTTTGTCCTGCGTCACCTGGGGAGACTGCCAGTGCCCGTGCTGTTGTCCCACTTCACCTGGGAAGACTGCCAGTTGCCACACTGTTGTCCCACGTCACCTGAGGAGATTGCCCGTTCCCACACTGTTGTCCCAAGTCACCTGGGGAGACTGCCAGTTACCACACTATTGTCCCACGTCACCTTGGGAGACTGCCAATTCCGACGCTGCTGTCCCACGTCAATTGGAGAGAAAGCCAGGTCCTACACTATTGTCCCACGTCACCTGGGAAGACTGCCAGTTCCCACACCGTTGTAGCACGTCAAATGGTGAGACTGCCAGAACATTTTCTGTTGTCCCACGTCTCCTTGGGTGATTGCCAGTTCATGGGCTGTTGTGCCACGTTACCTGGGTAGACTACCAGTTGCCACACTGTTGTCCCTCCTCACCTGACGAGACAGACAGTGCCCGCGCTGTTGTCCTATGTCACCACTGGAGACTCCCAGTTCAAACACCGTTGTCCCACGTCCCCTGGGAAGACTGCCAGTTCCCACACCGTTGTAGCACGTCAAATGGTGAGACTGGGAAGATTGCCAGTTCATACGCTATTGCCCCATGTCACCTGGCGAGACTGCCAGTTCCCGTGCTGTTGTCCCACATCACCTGGGAAGACTGCCAGTTCCTGCACTGTTGACCCACATCACCTGGGGAGATTGCCTGTTCCCAGACTGTTGTACCACGTCACCTGGGGAGACTGCCAGTTCCCACAATTATGTCCCACGTCACCTAAAGAGAGTGCCAGTTCCCATATTGTTGTCCCACGTCACCTGGGGAGACTGCCAGTTTCAACGCTGTTGTCCCACGTCACCTGGGGAGACTGCTAGATCCCACACTGTTGTCCCACGTAACATGGGGACACTGCTAGATCCTACACTGTTGTACCACGTCACCTGGGGATACTGCCAGTTCCCACACTGTTGTCCCACATCACCAGGGTAGAATGCCAGTTCCCACACTGTTGTCCCACGTCACCTGGGGAGACTGCCAGTAACCACGCTGTTGTCCCACGTCACCTGGGAAGACTGCCACTTCGCTCACTGTTGTCCCACATCACCTGTGGAGAATGCCAGTTCCCACACTGTTGTTCCACATCACCTGGGGAGACTGCCAGTACATGTTCTGCTTTCCCACGTCACCTGGGGAGATTGCCAGTGCCCGTGCTGTTGTCCCACGTCACCTGGGTAGGCTGCCAGTTGCCACACTGTTGTCCCACCTCACCTAGGGAAACAGCCAGTGCCCGCACTGTTGTTCCACGTCACCTGGGGACACTGCCAGTTCCCACACAGTTGACCCACGTAACCTGGGGAGACTGCCAGTTCCCACGCTGTTGTACCACTTCACCTAGGTAGACTGCCAGTTCCTACACTGTTATCCCACCTCACCTGGGGAGACTGCCAGTGACCGCAATGTAGTCCCAAATCACTTGGGGAGACTGCCAGTACATGTTCTGCTGTCCCACGTCACCTGGGTGATTGCCAGGGCCCGTGCTATTGTCCCACGTCACCTGGGTAGGCTGCCAGTTGCCATACAGTTGTCCCACTTCACCTAGGGAAACAGCCAGTGCCCGCACTGTTGTTCCACGTCTATTGGGGAGACTGCGAGTTCCCACACAGTTGTCCCACGTCATCTGGGAGACTACCAGTTCCCACACTGTTGTCCCACGTCACCTGGGTAGACTGCCAGTTCCCACGCTGTTGTCCAACGTCACCTGGGGTGTCTGCCAGTTCCCACACTGTTGTCCCACGTCACCTGGGGAGACTGCCAGTTCCCACGCTCCTGTCCCTCGTCACCTGGGGAGACTGCCAGTTCCTACGCTGCTGACCCTTGTCACCTAGGGAGACTGCCAGTTCCAGCGCTGTTGTTCCACATCACCTGGGGAGACTGCCAGTACATGTTCTGCTTTCCAACGTCACCTGGGGAGATTGCCAGTGCCCATGCTGTTGTTCCACGTCACCTGGGTAGGCTGCCAGTTGCCACACTGTTGTCCCACCTCACCTATGGAGACAGCCAGTGCCTGCACTGTTGTTCCACGTCACCTGGGGACACTGCCAGTTCCCACACTGTTGTCCCACGTCACCTGGGGGGAATGTCAGTTCGCACACTGTTGTCCCACGTCACCTGAGGAGACTGCCAGTATCCACGCTGTTGTCCCACGTCACCTGGGAAGACTGCCACTTCGCTCACTGTTGTCCCACATCACCTGTGGAGACTGCCAGTTCCCACACTGTTGTCCCACGTCACGTGGGGAGACCACCAGTTCACACACAGTTGTCCCACGCCACCTGGGGAGACTGCCAGTTCCCTCACTGATGTCCCACGTCACCTAAAGAGAGTGCCAGTTCCTATATTGTTGTCCCACGTCACCTGGGGAGACTGCCACTTCGCTCACTGTTGTCCCACGTCACCTGGGGAGACTGCCAGTGCCCACGCTGTTGTCCCATGTCACCTGGGGAGATTGCCAGTTCCAAAAGTGTTGTCCCACGTCACCTGGGTTGATTGAAAGTTCATGGGCTGTTGTACCACGTCACGTGGGGAGACTTCCAGTTCCCACACTGTTGTCCCAAGACACCTGGGAAGACTGCCAGTTCCTGCACTTTTATCTCACGTCACCTGGGGAGACTGTCAGTGACATTGCTGTTGTTCCACATCACCTGTTCTGCTGTCCCACGTCACCTGGGGAGATTGTCAGGGCCCGTGCTATTGTCCCACGTCACCTGGGTAGGCTGCCAGTCGCCATACAGTTGTCCCACTTCACCTAGGGAAAGAGCCAGTGCCCGCAATGTTGTTCCACGTCTCTTGGGGAGACTGCCAGTTCCCACACAATTGTCCCACGTACCTTCGGAGACTGCAAGTTCCCACACTGTTGTCCCACGTCACCTGGGGAGACTGCTAGATCCCACACTGTTGTCCCACGTAACATGGGGACACTGCTAGATCCTACAATGTTGTACCACGTCACCTGGGGATACCGCCAGTTCCCACACTGTTGTCCCACATCACCAGGGTAGAATGCCAGTTCCCACACTGTTGTCCCACGTCACCTGGGGAGACTGCCAGTATCCACGCTGTTGTCCCACGTCACCTGGGAAGACTGCCACTTCGCTCACTGTTGTCCCACATCACCTGTGGAGAATGCCAGTTCCCACACTGTTGTCCCAAGTCACCTAGGGAGACTGCCAGTTCCCACACTGTTGTTTTACGTCACCTGGGGAAATTGCCAGTTACAGCGCAGTTGCCCCACGTCTCCTGGGAAGTATGGCATTTGCAGCACTGTTGTCCCACTTGACTTGGGAAGACTTCCAGTTCCCGCGCTATTGTCCCATGTCACTTGGTGAGACTGCCAGTTCCCACACTGTTGTCCCACATCACCTGGGGAGACTGCCAGTTCCCACGCTGCTGTCCCCCGTCACCTGGGTAGACAGCCAGTTCCCTCGCTGTTGTCCAACGTCACCTGGGGCGACAGCCAGTTCCCACGCTGCTGTCCCTCGTCACCTGGGGAGACTGCCAGTTCCTACGCTGCTGACCCTTGTCACCTAGGGAGACTGCCAGTTCCCGCGCTGTTGTTCCACATCACCTGGGGAGACTGCCAGTACATGTTCTGCTTTCCCACGTCACCTGGGGAGATTGCCAGTGCCCGTGCTGTTGTCCCACGTCACCTGGGTAGGCTGCCAGTTGCCACACTGTTGTCCCACCTCACCTAGGGAAACAGCCAGTACCCGCACTGTTGTTCCACGTCACCTGGGGACACTGCCAGTTCCCACACAGTTGACCTACGTAACCTGGGGAGACTGCCAGGTCCCACACTGTTGTACCACGTCACCTGGGTAGACTGCCAGTTCCTACACTGTTATCCCACCTCACCTGGGGAGACTGCCAGTGACCGCAATGTAGTCCCACATCACTTGGGGAGACTGCCAGTACATGTTCTGCTGTCCCACGTCACCTGGGTGATTGCCAGGGCCCGTGCTATTGTCCCACGTCACCTGGGTAGGCTGCCAGTTGCCATACAGTTGTCCCACTTCACCTAGGGAAACAGCCAGTGCCCGCACTGTTGTTCCACGTCTATTGGGGAGACTGCGAGTTCCCACACAGTTGTCCCACGTCATCTGGGAGACTACCAGTTCCCACACTGTTGTCCCACGTCACCTGGGTAGACTGCCAGTTCCCACGCTCTTGTCCAACGTCACCTGGGGTGTCTGCCAGTTCCCACACTGTTGTCCCACGTCACCTGGGGAGACTGCCAGTTCCCACGCTCCTGTCCCTCGTCACCTGGGGAGACTGCCAGTTCCTACGCTGCTGACCCTTGTCACCTAGGGAGACTGCCAGTTCCAGCGCTGTTGTTCCACATCACCTGGGGAGACTGCCAGTACATGTTCTGCTTTCCAACGTCACCTGGGGAGATTGCCAGTGCCCATGCTGTTGTCCCACGTCACCTGGGTAGGCTGCCAGTTGCCACACTGTTGTCCCACCTCACCTATGGAGACAGCCAGTGCCTGCACTGATGTTCCACGTCACCTGGGGACACTGCCAGTTCCCACACTGTTGTCCCAGGTCACCTGGGGAGAATGTCAGTTTGCACACTGTTGTCCCACATCACCTGGGGAGACTGCCATTATCCACGCTGTTGTCCCACGTCACCTGGGAAGACTGCCACTTCGCTCACTGTTGCCCCACATCACCTGTGGAGACTGCCAGTTCCCACACTGTTGTCCCACGTCATCTCGGAAGACTGCCAGTTCCCATGTTGTTGTCCCAATTCACCTGGGGAGACTGCCAGTGCTCGCGCAGTTGTGCCACGTCATCTGGGGAGACTGCCAGTTCCCACACTGTTGTTCTACGTCACCTGGGAGATTGCCTTTTCCCGCGCAGTCGCCCCACGTCTCCTGGGAAGTATGGCAGTTGCAGCACTGTTGTCCCACTTGACCTGGGAAGACTTCCAGTTCCCGCGCTATTGTCCCATGTCACTTGGTGAGACTGCCAGTTCCTGCGCTGTTGTCCCACGTCACCTGGGAAAACTGCCAGTTCCTGCACTGTTATCCCACCTCACCTGGGTAGACTGCCAGTGACCGCGATGTAGTCCCACATCACTTGGGGAGACTGCCAGTACATGTTCTGCTGTCCAACGTCACCTGGGAAGATTGCCAGGGCCCGTGCTATTGTCCCACGTCACCTGGGTAGGCTGCCAGTTGCCATACAGTTGTCCCACTTCACCTAGGGATACAACCAGTGCCCGCACTGTTGTTCCACGTCTCTTGGGGAGACTGCCAGTTTCCACACAGTTGTCCCACTTCACCTGGGGAGACTGCCCGTTCCCACACTGTTGTCCCACGTCGCCTGGGTAGACTGCCAGTTCCCACACTGGTGTCCCACGTCACCTGGGGAGACTGCCAGTTCCCACTCTGCTGTCCCTCGTCACCTGGGAAGACTGCCAGTTCCTACGCTGCTGACCCTTGTCCGCTAGGGAGACTGCCAGTTCCCGCACTGTTGTTCCACATCAGCTTGGGAGAGTGCCAGTACATGTTCTGCTTCCCACGTCACTTGGGGAGATTGCCAGTGCCTGTGCTGTTGTCCCACGTCACCTGGGTAGGCTGCCACTTGCCATACTGTTGTCCCACCTCACCTATGGAGACAGCCAGTGCCCGCACTGTTGTTCCACGTCACCTGGGGAGAATGTCAGTTCCCACACTGTTGTCCCACGTCACCTGGGGAGAATGTCAGTTCCCACACTGTTGTCACACGTCATCTTGGGAGACTGCCTGTTCCCACGCTTTGTCCCAGGTCACCTGGGGTGACTGCCAGTTCCCACACTGTTGTCCCACGTCACCTAGGGAGACTACAGTGCCCGCGCTGTTGTCCCATGTCACCTGGGGAGATTGCCAGTTCCGACATTATTGTCCCACGTCAAATGGGGTGATTGGAAGTTCATGGGCTGTTGTCTCACATCACCGGGGGAAACTGCCAGTTTCCACACTGTTCTCCCACGTCACATGGGAGACTGACAGTTGCCGCACTGTTGTCCCACTTCACCTGGGGAGACTGCAAGTTCCCACGCTGCTGTCTCTCGTCACCTGGGGAGACTGCCAGGTCCTACGTTGCTTACCCTTGTCACCTAGGAAGACTGCCAGTTCCCACACTGTTGTACCACGTCACCTGGGGAGACTGCCACTTCGCTCACTGTTGTGCCACATCACCTGTGGAGACTGCCAGTTCCCACACTGTTGTCCCGCGTCACGTGGGGAGACTACCAGTTCACACACTGTTGTCCCACGTCACCTAGGGAGACTACAGTGCCCGCGCTGTTGTCCCATGTCACCAGGGGAGATTGCCAGTTCTGACATTATTGTCCCACGTCAAATGGGGTGATTGGAAGTTCATGGGCTGTTGTCCCACGTCACCTAGGGAGACGGACAGTTCTGACACTGTTGTCCCACGTCACCTGGGGAGACTGGTAGGTCATGTTCTTATGTCCCACGTAACCTGGGGAGACTGCAAGTGCCTGCGCTGTTGTCCCACGTCACCTGGGGAAATTGCCTGTGCCCACACTGTTGTCCCACGTCACCTGGAGAGACTGCCACTTCGCACACTGTTGTCCCACATCACCAGTGGAGACTGCCAGTTACCACACTGTTCGCCCACGTCACGTGGGGATACTGCCAGTTCCCACAATGTTGTCCCACTTCACCAGGGTAGAATGCCAGTTCCCACACTGTTGTCCCACGTTACCTGGGGAGACTGCCATATCCCACGCTGTTAGCCCACGTAAACTGGGGAGCCGGCCAGTTCCCGCGCTGTTGCCCCACGTCACCTGGTAAGTCTGGCAGTTGTCGCGCTGTTGTCCCACGTGACCTGGGAAGAATGCCACTTCCCGCGCTATTGTCCAATGTCACCTGGCGAGACTGCCAGTTCCCGTGCTGTTGCCCCACATCACCTGGGAAGAATGCCAGTTCCTGCAGTGTTATCCCACGTCACATGGGGAGACTGCCAGTGCCCGCAATGTTGTCCCACGTCACCTGGGGAGACTGCCAGTTCACACGCTGCTGTCCCTCGTCACCTGGGGAGACTGGCAGTTCCTATGTTGCCGACCCTTGTCACCTAGGGAGACGGACAGTTCCCACACTGTTGTCCCACATAACCTGGGGAGACTGCTAGTGCGACACACTTGTCCCACTTCGACCAGGGAGACTGCCAGTGCTCGCGCAGTTGTGCCACGTCATCTGGGGAAACTGCCCGTCCACACACTGTTGTTCTACGTCACCTGGGGAGATTGCCAGTTCCCGCGCAGTTGCCCCACGTCACCTGGGAAGTATGGCAGTTGCAGCACTGTTGTCCCACTTGACCTGGGAAGATTTCCAGTTCCCGCGCTATTGTCCCATGTCACTTGGTGAGACTGCCAGTTCCCGCGCTGTTGTCCCACTTAACATGTGGAGACTGCCAAATCCCACATGTTGTCCCACGTCACCTGGGTAGACTGTCAGTACTCATAATGTTGTCGCACGTCATCTCGGGAGACTGCCAGTTCCCACACTCTTGTCCAACGTCACCTGGGGACACTGCTAGTTTCCACACTGTTGTCCCACGTCACCTGGGGAGACTGCCAGTTCCCATGCTGCTGTCCCTCGTCACTTGGGGAGACTGCCAGTTACTACGCTGCTGTTCCTTGTCACCTAGGGAGACTGCCAGTTCCCGGGCTATTGTCCCACGTCACCTGGGGAGACTGGCAGGTAATGTTCTTATGTCCCACGTAACCTGGGGAAACTGCCAGTGCCTGTGCTGTTGGCCCACGTAAACTGGGGAGACTGCAAGTTCACACACTTTTGTCTTACGTCACCTGGGGAGACTGCTATTGCCAGCGCTGTTGTCCCACGTCACCTGGGGAGATTGCCTGTTCCCACACTGTTGTCCCACGTCACCTGGGGAGACTGCCGCTTCGCTCACTGTTGTCCCACATCACCTGTGGAGAATGCCAGTTCACACACTGTTGGCCCACGTCACGTGGGGAGACTACCAGTTCACACACTGTTGTCCCACATCACCAGAGGAGACTGCCAGTGCCTGCGCTGTTTTCCCATGTCACCTGGGGAGATTCCCAGTTCCCTCACTGTTGTCCCACGTCACCTGGGGTGAATAAAAGTTCTCAGGCTGTTGTACCACGTCACCTGGGGAGACTGCCAGCTCCCACACTGTTGTCCCACATCACCTGGGGTGATTGCCAGTTCATGGGCTGTTGTCCCATGTCACCTGGGAAGAATGCCAGTTCCTGCACTGTTATCCCACGTCACCTGAGGAGACTGCCCGTTCCCACACTGTTGTCCCACGTCACATGGGGAGACTGACAGTTCTCACACCGTTGACCCACGTCACCAGTGCTCTCACTTTTGTCCCACATCACTTGTGGAGACTGCAAGTTCCCACACTGTTGTCCCACGTTACCTGGGGAGACTGCCAAATCCCACACTGTTGTCCCACATCACCTGGGGTGATTGCCAGTTCATGGGCTGCTGTACCATGTCACCTAGGGAGACTGCCAGTTCCCACACAGTTCTCTTACGTCACCTGGGAAGACGGACATTTCCCACACTGTTGTCCCACGTCACCTTGGGAGACTGCTAGTTCCGACACTGTTGTCCCATGTCGCCTGGGGCGACTGCTAGATCCTACACTGTTGTACCACGTCACCTGGGGAGACGGACAGTCCCACACTGTTGTCCCATATCACCTGGAGAGACTACTAGTGCCCGTGCTGTTGTCCCACATCACCTGGGTAGACTGCCAGTTCCCACACTGTTGTCCAACAACACCTGGGTTGACTGCCAGTTCATGGCTGTTGTACCACGTCACCTGGAGAGATTGCCAGTTCCCACACTGTTAACCACGTCAAATGGGGAGATTGCCAGTTCCCACACTGTTGTCCCACGTCACCTGGGGAGACTGCCAGTTCCCACACTGTTGTCCCACATCACCAGGGGAGACTGCCAGTTCGCACGCTGCTGTCCCACGTCACCTGGGTAGACTGGCAGTTCCTGCACTGTTATCCCACGTCACCTGGGGAGACTGGCATTTTATGTTCTTTTGTCCCACGTCACCTGGGGAGACTGCCAGTGAATGGGCTGTTGTCCCTAGTCACCTGAGAAGACTGAGAAGACTGCCAGTTTCCACACTGTTGTCCCACGTCACCTGGGGTGATTGCCAGTTCATGGGCTGTTGTACCATGTCACCTGGGGAGACTGACAGTGAATGTGCTGTTGTCCCTAGTCACCTGAGAAGACTGAGAAGACTCCCAGTTCCCACACTGTTGTCTTACGTCACCTGGGGAGACGGACAGTTCCCACACTGTTGTCCCACGTCACCTGGGTAGACTGCCAGTTCCTGCACTGTTATCCCACGTCACCTAGGGAGACTGGCATTTTATGTTCTTTTGTCCCACGTCACCTGGGGAGACTGCCAGTGAATGGGCTGTTGTCCCTAGTCACCTGAGAAGAATGAGAAGACTGCCAGTTTCCACACTGTTGTCCCACGTCACCTGGGGTGATTGCCAGTTCATGGGCTGTTGTACCATGTCACCTGGGGAGACTGCCAGTGAATGGGCTGTTGTCCCTAGTCACCTGAGGAGACTGAGAAGACTGCCAGTTTCCACACTGTTGTCCCACGTCACCTGGGGTGATTGCCAGTTCATGGGCTGTTGTACCATGTCACCTGGGGAGACTGCCAGTGAATGGGCTGTTGTCCCTAGTCACCTGAGAAGACTGAGAAGACTGCCAGTTTCCACACTGTTTCCCACGTCACCTGGGGTGATTGCCAGTTCATGGGCTGTTGTACCATGTCACCTGGGGAGACTGCCAGTGAATGTGCTGTTGTCCCTAGTCACCTGAGAAGACTGAGAAGACTCCCAGTTCCCACACTGTTGTCTTACGTCACCTGGGGAGACGGACAGTTCCCACACTGTTGTCCCACGTCAACTGGGGAGACTGCTAGTTCCGACAAGGATGTCCCATGTCATCTGGAGAGACTGCCAGTGCCCGTGATGTTGTCCCACATCACTTGGGTAGACTGCCAGTTGCCACACTGTTGTCCTACCTCACTTGAGGAGACAGCCAGTGTCCGCACTGTTGTCCCACCTCACATGGGGAGACAGCCAGATCCCACACTGTCATCCCACGTCACATGGGGAGACTGCCAGTGCCTGTGCTGTTAACCCACGTCACCTTGGTAGACTGCCAGTTGCCACACTGTTGTCCCACCTCACCTGGGGAGACTGTCAGTTCCCACGCTGTTCTCCCACGTCACCTGTGCAGACTGCCAGTTTCCACACTGTTGACCCAAGTGACCTGAGGGGACTGCCAGTTCCCGCGCTGTTGTCCCACGTCACCTGGGAAGACCGCCAGTTACCGCGCTGTTGTCCCACATCACCTGGAGAGACTGGCAGTTGCCACACAGTTGTCCCACCTCACCTGGGGAGATTGCCAGATACCACGCTATTGTACCACGTCAACTGGGAAGACTGCCACTTCGCTCAATGTTGTCCCACATCACCTGTTGAGACTGCCAGTTCCCACACTGTTGTCCCACGTCACCTGTGGAGACTGCCAGTTCCCACACTGTAGTCTCACGTTACCTGGGGAGAATGTTAGTTGCCACACTGTTGTCCCACGTCACCTGGGTAGACTGCCAGTTCTCTCACTGTTGTCCCACGTCACCTGGGAAGACTGACAGTTGCCAAGCTGTTGTCCCACGTCACCTAGAGCGACTGCCAGTTCCCATGCTGCTGTCCCTCGTCACCTGGGGAGACTGCCAGTTCCTACACTGCTGACCCATGTCACCTAAGGAGACTGCCAGTGCCCGTGCTGTTGTCCCACATCAACTGGGGAGACTGCCAGTTCACACAATGTTGTCCCACGTCACCTGGGGAGACTGCCAGTGCCCACACTGTTGTCGCACGTCACCTTGGGAGACCGCCAGTCCCCACAGTGTTGTACCACGTCACCTTGGAGACTGCCAGTTCCTACACTGTTGTCCCACGTCACCTGGGGAGACAACCTGTTCCCACACTGTTGTCCCACGTCACCTGGGGCGATTGCCAGTTCCCACACTGTTGTCCCACGTCACCTGGTGGGACTGCCAGTACATGTCCGGTTGTCCTACGTCACCTAGGGTGATTGGCAGTTCATGGGCTGTAGTACCAAGTCACCAGGGGAGATTGCCAGTTCCCACACTGTTGTCCAACGTCACCTGGGGAGACTGCCAGTGCCCTCACTTTTGTCCCACGTCACCTGTGGAGACTGCCAGTTCCCACACTGTAGTCTCACGTTACCTTGGGAGACTGTCAGTTCCCACACTGTTGTCCCACGTCACCTGGGGTTATTGTCAGTTTCCACACTGTTGTCCCAAGTGACCTGGGGAGACTGGCAGTTGCCGCGCTGTTGTCCTACGTGATCTGGGAAGACTGCCAGTTCCCGCACTTTTGCCCCATGTCACCTGGCGAGTTTGCCAGTTCCCGCGTTGTTGTCCCACGTCACCTGCGTAGACTGAGAGTTGCCCCATTGTTGTCTGATCTCACCTGGGGAGACAGCCAGTGACCGCACTGTTGTCCCACGTCATTTGGGGAGACTGGCAGTGCCCGTGCTGTTGTCCCTAGTCACCTGTGAAGACTGCCAGTTCCCACACTGTTGTCGCTCGTCACCTGGGGTGATTGCCTGTTCGTGGGCTGTTGTACCATGTCACCTGGAGAGATTGCCAGTTCCCACACTGTTGTGTTACGTCACCTGGGGAGATGGACAGTACACACAATGTTGTCCCACGTCACCTGGGGAGTCTGCTAGTTCCGACACTGTTGTCCCATGTCACCTGGGGAGACTGCTAGATCCTACACTGTTGTACCACATCACCTGCGGAGACGGACAGTTCCCACACTGTTGTCCCACGTCACCTGGGGAGACTGCTAGTTCCGGCACTGATGTCCCATGTCACCTGGAGAGACTGCCAGTGCCCGTACTGTTGTCCCATATCACCTGGGTAGACTGCCAGTTGCCACACTGTTGTCCTACCTCACCTGGGGAGACAGCCAGTGCCCGCACTGTTGTCCCACCTCACATGGGGAGACAGCTAGTTCCCACACTGTTGTCCCACATCAACTGGGTAGACTGTCAGTTCCCACGCTGTTGTCCCACGTCATCTGTGGTGACTGCCAGTTTCCACACTGTTGACCCAAGTGACCTGAGGGGAATGCCAGTTCCCTCGCTGTTGTCCCACGTCACCTGGGAAGACTGGCGTTTGCCCCGCTATTGTCCCACATGAACAGGGACGACTGCCAGTTACCGTGCTGTTATTCCACGTCACCTGGGGAGACCGCCAGTGACCTCGCTGTTGTCCCACATCACCTGGATGGCTGCCAGTACTTGTTCTGCTGTCCCATGTCACCTGGGGGGTCTGCCAGTGCCCGTGCTGTTGTCCCACATCACCTGGGTAGACAGCCAGTTGCCACACTTTTGTCCCACCTCACCAGGGGAGACAGCAAGTGCTCGCACTGTTGTCCCACGTCATCTGGGGGACTGCCAGAGCCCGCACTTTTGTCCCACGTCATCTGGGAGCCTGCCAGTTCCCACAGTGTTCTCCCATGTCGTCTGGTGAGACTGCTAGATCCTACATTGTTGTACCACGTCACCTGGGGAGACTGCCAGTTCCCACACTGTTATCCCACGTCACCTGGGGAGATTGCCAGTGACTGAGCTGTTGTCCCACGTCACCTGGGAAGAATGCCAGTACTTGTTCTGCTGTCCCACGACACCTTGGGAGACTCCCAGGTCCCACACTGTTGCCCCATGTGACCTGGGGAGATTGCCAGTTCTCTCACTGTCGTCCCATGTCACCTGGAAAGTCTAGCAGTTGCCGCGCTGTTGTCCTACGTCACCTGGAGAGACTGCCAGTTCCCATGCTGCTGTCCCTCGTCACATGCGCAGACTGCCAGTTCCTACACTGCTGACCCTTGTCACCTAAGGAGACTGCCAGTGCCCGTGCTGTTGTCGCACGTCACCTGGGGAGACTGCCAATGACTGCGCTGTTGTCCCACATCACCTGGGGAGACTGCCATTACATGTTCTGCTGTCCCACGTCATCGTGAGAGACTACTAGTTCCTACACTTTTGCCCCAAGTGACCTGGGGAGATTGCCAGATCTCTCACAGTTGACCCACGTCGCCTGGGAAGACTGACAGTTGCCGCGCTGTTGTCCCTCGTCACCTGGGGACACTGGCAGGTCATGTTCTTTTGTCCCATGTAACCTGGGGAGACTGCCATTTCACACACTGTTGTCCCACGTCGCCTGGGGAGACTGCCTGTTCCCACACTGTTGTCCCACGTCACCTAGGGATACTGCCAGTTTTCACGCTGTTGTCCCACGTCATCTGGGAAGACTGCCATTTCACACACTGTTGTCCCAAGTCACATGGGGAGACTGCTAGTTTCGACACTGTTGTCCCACGTCAACCAGGGAGACTGCCAGTCACCTAAGGAGACTGCCAGTTCCCACGATGTTGCCCCTCGTCACGTGGGAAGTCTGGCAGTTGCTGCGCTGTTGTCCCACGTGACCTGGGAAGACTGCCAGTTCCCGCGCTATTGTCCCATGTCACCTGGTGAGACTGCCAGTTCCCGCGATGTTGTCCCTGGGAAGTTTGCCAGTGCCCGTGCTGTTGTGCCACGTCATTTGGGAGATTGCCAGTACTCACACTGTTGTTCTACGTCATGTGGGGAGACTACCAGTTCACACACTGTTGTCCCATGTCACATAGGGATACGGACAGTTCCCACACTGTTGTCGCACGTCACCTGGGTGACTGCCAGATCCCACGCTAATGTACTACGTCACCTGGGGAGACTGCCAGTTCCCACAATGTTGTCCCACATCACCTGGGGATACTGCCAGTGCCCGTGCAGTTGTCCCATTTCACCTGGGTAGGCTGCCCACTGCACCTGGGGAGACAGCCAGTGCCCGCGCTGTTGTCCCACGTCACCTGGGGAGACTGCCACTTCGCTCATTGGTGTCCCACGTCATCTGTGGAGACTGCCAGTTCCTACACTGTTGTCTCACGTCACCTGGGGAGACTCCCAGATCCCACAATGTTGTCCCACGCCACCTAGAAGACTGCCAGTACATGTTCTGTTGTCCCACGTCACCTGGGGAGGCTGCCAGTTCCGTCACATTTGTCCCACATCACCTAGGGAGAATCCCAGATCCCACAATGTTGTCCAACGGCACCCAGAAGACTGCCAGTTCATGTTCTGTGTTCCCACATCACCTGAGGAGACTGCGAGTGCTCGTGCTGCTGTGACACGTCTCCTGGTGAGACTACCAGTTCACACACTGTTGTCCCACATCACCTGGTGAGACTGCCAGTACATGTTCTATTGTCCCACGTCACCTGGTGTGATTACCAGTTCAGGGGCTGTTGTACGACGTCTCCTAGGGAGACTACCAGTTCCCACACTGTTGTCCTCTTCACCTGAGGAGACTGCCACATCCAACAATGTTGTCACACGTCACCTGGGGAGACTGCCACTTCACTCACTGTTGTCCCACGTCACCTGTGGAGACTGCCAGTTCCCACACTGTTGTCGCACATCACCTGGGGAGACTGCCAGTTCCCACGTTGCTGTCCCAAGGCAGCTGCGGAGACAGCCAGTTCCCACATTATTGTCCCACGTTACCTGGGGAGAATGCCAGTACACACACTGTTGTCCCACCTCACATGGGGAGACTGCCAGTTCACACACTGTTGTCCCACATCACCTGGGGAGATTGAAATTTCGCACACTGTTGTCCCAAGTCACCTGGGGAGACTGCCAGTTCCCACACTGTTGTCCCACGTCACCAGGGGAGACTGCCAGTTCTCACGCTGCTGTCCCATGTCAACTGCGGAGAGAGCCAGTTCCCACACTATTCTCCCACGTTATTTGGGGAGACTGCAAGATCCCACACTGTTGTCCCACATCACCTAGCGAAACAGCCAGTACATGTTCTGTTGGCCCACGTCACCTGGGGTGATTGCCAGTTCATGGGCTGTTGTACCACGTCACCTGTGGAGACTGCCAGTTCCCACACTGTTGTCCCACGTCACCTGGGGAGACGGCTAGTTCCCATACTGTTGTTTCACGTCACCAGGGGAGAATGCCAGTTCCCACACTGTTGTCCCACGTACCTGGTGGGACTGCCAGTACATGTTCGGTAGTCCCACGTCACCTGGGGTGATTGGCAGTTCATGGGCTGTTGTAGCACGTCACCAGGGGAGAGTGCCAGTTCCCACACTGTTGTCCCACGTCACCTGGGGAGACTGCTACTTCCGACACTGTTGTCCCACTTCGACCAGGGAGACTGCCAGTTCCCGTGGTGTTGCCCCACGTCACCTGGGAAGTCCGGCAGTTCCCACGCTGCTGTCCCACGTCAACTGGGGACACAGCCAGTTCGCACACTAATGTCCCACGTCATTTTGGGAGACTGCCAGTTCCGACAATGTTGTCCCACTTCGACTAGGGAGACTGCCAGAGCCCACGCTGTTGTCCCACGTCACCTCGGGAGACTGCCAGTTCCTACACTGTTGTACCACATCACTTGGGGAAACTGCCAGATCCCTCACTGTTGTCCCACGTCAACTGGTGAGATTGCCAGTACATGTTCTGTTGCCTCAAGTCACCTGGAGAGACCACCAGTGCCCGTACTGGTGTCCCACGTCATCTGGGGAGGCTGCCAGATCCAACACTTTTGTCCCACATCACCTAGGGAGACTGCCAGTTTCCATGCTGTAGTCCCACGTCAGCTGGGGACACTGCCAGTACATGTTCTGTTTTCTCAAGTCACATGGGGAGGCTGCCAGTGCACGTACTGGTGTCCCACGTCACCTGGGGAGGCTGCCAGTTCCGCCACATTTGTCCCACATCACCTAGGGAGACTCCCAGTTCCCACAATGATGTCCCACGCCACCTGGGAGACTGCCAGTTCATGTTCTGTGTTCCCACATCACCTGAGGAGACTGCGAGTGCCCGTGCTGCTGTCCCACGTCTCCTGGTGAGACTACCAGTTCACACACTGTTGTCCCACATCACCTGGTGACACTGCCAGTACATGTTCTATTGTCCCACGTCACCTGGTGTGATTACCAGTTCATGGGCAGTTGTACCACGTCTCCTGGGGAGACTACCAGTTCACACACTGTTGTCCTCGTCACCGGAGGAGACTGCCAGATAAAAAACTGTTGTCCACGTCACCTTGGGAGACAGCCAATTCCGACAATATTGTCCCACGTCACCTGGGTAGACTGCCAGGTCACACACTGTTGTCCCACGTCACCTGGGGTGACTGCCAGGACCCACGCTGCTGTCCCAAGGCAACTGCGGAGACAGCCAGTTCCCACATTATTGTCCCACGTTACCTGGGGAGACTGCCAGATCCCCCACTGTTGTCCCACCTCACATGGGGAGACTGCCAGTTTACACACTGTTGTCCCACGTCACCTGGGGAGATTGAAAGTTCGCACACTGTTGTCCCAAGTCACCTGGGGATACTACCAGTTCCCACACTGTTGTCCCACGTCACCTGGTGGGACTGCTAGTACATGTTCGGTAGTCCCACATCACCTGGGGTGATTGGCAGTTCATGGGCTGTTGTACCACGTCACCAGGATAGATTGCCAGTTCCCACACTGTTGTCCCACGTCACCTGGGGACACTGCCAGTGCCCGTGCAGTTATCCCACGTCACGTGGGTAGACAGCCAGTTTCCACACTGTTGTCCCACCTCACCTGGGGAGACAGCCAGTGCCCGCGCTGCTAATCCACGTCACTTGGGGAGATTGCCAGTTCCCACACTGTTGTTTCACGTCACCTGGGAACACTGCCAGTTCCCACGCTGTTGTTCCACTTCACCTGGGGAGACTGCCAGTTCCCACACTGTTGTCCAACGTCACCTGGGGAGACTGCCAGTTCCCACGCTGCTGTCCCTCGTCACCTGGGGATACTGCCAGTTCCCACATTGATGACGCACGTCACTTAGTGAGACTGCTAGTTCCCACGATGCTGCCCCACATCGACTGGGGAGACAGCAGGTGCTCACACTATTGTCCCACTTCAACAGTGGAGACTGCCAGTTCCCACACTGTTGTCCCACGTCACCTGGGGAGACTGCCAGTGTGGGCGTTCTTGTCCCATGTCACCTAGGGAGACTGCCAGTTCCCACACTGATATCGCACGTCACCTAGGGAGACTGCCAGTCCCATGCTGCTGTCCCAAGGCAATTGCGGAGACAGCCAGTTCCCACATTATTGTCCCACGTTACCTGGGGAGACAGCCAGTTCCCACACTGTTGTCCCACCTCACCTGGGGAGACTGCCAGTTCCCACACTGTTGTCCCACGTCACCTGAGGAGATTGCTAGTTCCCACACTGTTGTCCCACGTCACCAGCGGAGAATGCCAGTTCTCATGCTGCTGTCCCACGTCAACTGCGGAGACAGCCAGTTCCCACACTATTGACCCACGCTATGAGGGGAGACTGCAAGTTATCACACTGTTGTCCCACGTCACCTACCAAAACTGCCAATACATGTTCTGTTGTCCCACGTCACCTTGGGTGATTGCCAGTTCATGGGCTGTTGTACCACGTCACCTGGGGAGACTGCCAGTTCCCACACTGTTGTCCCACGTCACCTGGGGAGACGGCCAGTTCCCATACTGTTGTTTCACGTCACCAGGGGAGAATTCCAGTTCCCACACTGTTGTCCCACGTCACCTTGTGGGACTGCCAGTACATGTTCGGTAGTCCCACGTCACCTTGGGTGATTGGCAGTTCATGGGCTGTTGTACCACGTCACCTGGGGAGATTGCCAGTTCCCACACTGTTGTCCAATGTCACCTGGGGGGACTGCCAGTTCCCACACTGTTGTTACACGTCACCTGTGGAGATGCTACTTCCGACACTGTTGTCCCACTTTGACCAGGGAGACTGCCAGTTCCCGCGCTATTGTCCCATGTCACCTGGTGAGACTCCCAGTTCCCACACGTTTGTCCCACGTCAACTGGGGAGACTGCCAGTTCCCACGCTGCTCTCCCACGTCAACTGGAGACACAGCCAGTTCCCACACTAATGTCCCACGTCATCTTGGGAGACTGTCAGTTCCGACAATGTTGTGCCCCTTCGACTAGGGAGACTACCAGTGCCCACGCTGTTGTCCCACGTCACCTTGGGAGACTGCCAGTTCCTACACTGTTGTACCACATCACTTGGGGAAACTGCCAGATCCCTCACTGTTGTCCCACGTCACCTGGTGAGATTGCCAGTACATGTTCTGTTGCCTCAAGTCACCTGGAGAGACTACCAGTGCCCGTACTGGTGTCCCACGTCACCTGGGGAGACTGCCACTTCGCTCATTGTTGTCCCACGTCATCTATGGAGACTGCCAGTTCCTACAATGTTGTCCCACGTCACCTGGGGACACTGCCAGTACATGTTCTGTTTTCTCAAGTCACATGGGGAGGCTGCCAGTGCACGTACTGGTGTCCCGCGTCAACTGGGGAGGCTGCCAGTTCCGCCACATTTGTCCCACATCACCTAGGGAGACTCCCAGTTCCCACAATGATGTCCCACGCCACCTGGGAGACTGCCAGTTCATGTTCTGTGTTCCCACATCATCTGAGGAGACTGCGAGTGCCCGTGCTGCTGTCCCAAGTCTCATGGTGAGACTACCAGTTCACACACTCTTGTCCCACAACACCTGGTGTAACTGCTAGTACATGTTCTATTGTCCCACGTCACCTGGTGTGATTACCAGTTCATGGGCAGTTGTACCACGTCTCCTGGGGAGACTACCAGTTCCCACACTGTTGTCCTCGTCACCTGAGGAGACTGCCAGATCCAACACTGTTTTCCCACGTCACCTTGGGGGACAGCCAATTCCGACAATGTTGTCCCACGTCACCTGGGTAGACTGCCAGTTCACACACTGTGTCCCACGTCACCTGGGGTGACTGCCAGTTTCCACGCAGTTGTCCCAAGTCAACTGGGGAGACTGCCACTTCGCTCAAAGTTGTCCCATGTCACCAGTGGAGACTGCCAGTTCCCACACTAATGTCCCACGTTAACTAGGGAGACTACCAGTTCCCACACTGTTGTCCCACGTCACCTGGGGAGACTGCCAGTGCCCGTGCAGTTATCCCACGTCACGTGGGTAGACAGCCAGTTGCCACTCTGTTGTCCCACCTCACCTGGGGGACAGCCAGTGCCCGCGCTGTTAACCCACGTCACCTGGGGAGATTGCCAGTTCCAACACTGTTGTCCCACGTCACCTTTGGAGACTGTCAGTTCCCGCACTGTTGTCCCACGTCATCTCGGAAGACTGCCAGTTCCCATGTTGTTGTCCCAATTCACCTGGGGAGACTGCCAGTTCCCACAGTGTTGTTCCACTTCACCTGGGGAGACTGCAAGTTCCCACACTGTTGTCCAACGTCACGTGGGGAGACTGCCAGTTCCCACGCTGCTGTCCTTCGTCACCTGGGGATACTGCCAGTTACCACGCAGCTGACCTTTGTCACCTAGGGAGACTGCCAGTTCCCGTGCTGTTGTCGGACGTCACCTGGGGAGACTGCCAGTTCCCACACTGATGTCCCACGTCACTTAGGGAGACAGCTAGTTCCCACGCTGCTGCCCCACATCGACTGGGGAGGCAGCCAGTGCTTACACTATAGTCCCACGTCACCTGTGGAGACTGCCAGTTGCCACACTGTTGTCTCACATCACCTGGGGAGACTGCCAGTGCCCGTGCAGTTATCCCACGTCACGTGGGTAGACAGCCAGTTGCCACTCTGTTGTCCCACCTCACCTGGGGAGACAGCCAGTGCCCGCGCTGTTAACCCACGTCACCTGGGGAGATTGCCAGTTCCAACACTGTTGTCCCACGTCACCTTTGGAGACTGTCAGTTCCCGCACTGTTGTCCCACGTCATCTCGGAAGACTGCCAGTTCCCATGTTGTTGTCCCAATTCACCTGGGGAGACTGCCAGTTCCCACAGTGTTGTTCCACTTCACCTGGGGAGACTGCAAGTTCCCACACTGTTTTCCAACGTCACGTGGGGAGACTGCCAATTCCCACGCTGCTGTCCCTCGTCACCTGGGGATACTGCCAGTTACCACGCAGCTGACCTTTGTCACCTAGGGAGACTGCCAGTTCCCGTGCTGTTGTCCCACGTCACCTGGGGAGACTGCCAGTTCCCACACTGATGTCCCACGTCACTTAGGGAGACAGCTAGTTCCCACGCTGCTGCCCCACATCGACTGGGGAGGCAGCCAGTGCTCACACTATAGTCCCACGTCACCTGTGGAGACTGCCAGTTCCCACACTGTTGTCCCACGTCACCTGGGGAGACTGCCAGTGCCCGTGCAGTTATGCCACGTCACGTGGGTAGACAGCCAGTTGCCACTCTGTTGTCCCACCTCACCTGGGGAGACAGCCAGTGCCCGCGCTGTTAACCCACGTCACCTGGGGAGATTGCCAGTTCCAACACTGTTGTCCCACGTCACCTTTGGAGACTGTCAGTTCCCGCACTGTTTTCCCACGTCATCTCGGAAGACTGCCAGTTCCCATGTTGTTGTCCCAATTCACCTGGGGAGACTGCCAGTTCCCACAGTGTTGTTCCACTTCACCTGGGGAGACTGCAAGTTCCCACACTGTTGTCCAACGTCACGTGGGGAGACTGCCAGTTCCCACGCTGCTGTCCCTCGTCACCTGGGGATACTGCCAGTTACCACGCAGCTGACCTTTGTCACCTAGGGAGACTGCTAGTTCCCGTGCTGTTGTCCCACGTCACCTGGGGAGACTGCCAGTTCCCACACTGATGTCCCACGTCACTTAGGGAGACAGCTAGTTCCCACGCTGCTGCCCCACATTGACTGGGGAGGCAGCCAGTGCTCACACTATAGTCCCACGTCACCTGTGGAGACTGCCAGTTCCCACACTGTTGTCCCACGTCACCTGGGGAGTCTGCCAGTGTGGGCGTTGTTGTCCCATGTCACCTGGGGAGATTGCCAGTTCCTACACTGATATCGCACGTCACCTAGGGAGACTGCCAGTTCCCATGCTGCTGTCCCAAGGCAACTGTGGAGACAGCCAGTTCCCACATTATTGTCCCACGTTATCTGGGGAGACTGCAAGTTCCCACACTGTTGTCCCACGTCACCTACCAAAACTGCCAGTACATGTTCTGTTGTCCCACGTCACCTTGGGTGATTGCCAGTTCATGGGCAGTTGTACCACGTCACCTGGGGAGACAGCCAGTTCCCACACTGTTGTCCCACGTCACCTGGGGAGACGGCCAGTTCCCATACTGTTGTTTCACGTCACCAGGGGAGAATGCCAATTCCCGCACTGTTGTCCCACGTCACCTGGTGGGACTGCCAGTAAATGTTCGGTAGTCCCACGTCACCTGGGGTGATTGGCAGTTCATGGGCTGTTGTACCACGTCACCAGGGGAGATGGCCAGTTCCCACACTGTTGTCCAACATCACCTGGGGGGCTTGCCAGTTCCCACACGGTTGTCCCACGTCACCTGGGGAGACTGCTACTTCCGACACAGTTGTCCCACTTCGACAAGGGAGACTGCCAGTTCCCGCGCTGTTGCCCCACGTCACCTGGGAAGTCTGGCAGTTGCTGCACTGTTGTCCACATGACCTGGGAAGATTGCCAGTTCCCGTGCTATTGTCCCATGTCACTTGGTGAGACTGCCAGTTCCCGCGCTGTTGTCCCACGTCACCTGGGGAGACTGCCAGTTCCCACACGTTTGTCCCACGTCAACTGGGGACACTGCCAGTTCCCACGCTGCTGTCCCACGTCAACTGGGGACACAGCCAGTTCCCACACTAATGTCCCACGTCATCTTGGCTGACTGCCAGTTCCGACAATGTTGTCCCACTTCGACTAGGGAGACTGCCAGTGCCCACGCTGTTGTCCCACGTCACCTGGGGACACTGCCAGTACATGTTCTGTTTTCTCAAGTCACATTGGGAGGCTGCCAGTGCACGTACTGGTGTCCCACGTCAACTGGGGAGGCTGCCAGTTCCGCCACATTTGTCCCACATCACCTAGGGAGACCCCCAGTTCCCACAATGATGTCCCACGCCACCTGGGAGACTGCCAGTTCATGTTCTGTGTTCCCATATTAACTGAGGAGACTGCGAGTGCCTGTGCTGCTGTCCCACGTCTCCTGGTGAGACTACCAGTTCACACACTGTTGTCCCACATCACCTGGTGTGACTACCAGTACATGTTCTATTGTCCCACGTCACCTGGTGTGATTACCATTCCATGGGCAGTTGTACCACGTCTCCTGGGGAGACTACCAGTTCCCACACAGTTGTCCTCGTCACCTGAGGAGACTGTCAGATAAAACACTGTTGTCCCACCTCACCTGGGGAGACTGCCAGTGGCCCCACTGTTTTCCCACGTCACCTGGTGATATTACCTATTCCCACACTGTTGTCCCACGTCACCTTGGGAGACTGCCAGTTCCCACACTGTTGTCCCACGTCACCTGGGGAGACTGCCATTTCCCACATTGTTGTCCCACGTCACCTGGGGAGACAGTCAGATCCCACACTGTTGACCTACGTCACTTGAGAAGACTGTCAGTTTCAACACTGTTTCCCCAAGTAACGTGGGGAGACTGCCAGTTTCCGCGATTTTGTCCCATGTCACCTGGGAAGACTGCCAGTTGCCGCACTGTTATCCCACGTCACCTGGGGAGACTTCCAGTGATCACGCTGTTGTCCCACATCACCTGGGGAGATTTCCAGTACATGGTCTGCTGTCCCACATCACCTGGGGAGATTTCCAGTGCCCATGCTGTTGTCTCACGTCAACTGGGTAGACTGCCATTTGCCATACTATTGTCCCACCTCATCTGGGGAGACAGCCAGTGCCTGCGCTGTTGTCCCACATCACCTGGGGAGACTGGCAGTTCGTGTTCTTTTGACCCACGTAACCTGGGGTACTGCCAGTGCCCGTGCTGTTGTCCCAATCAACTGGGGAGACTGCCAGTTCACACACTGTTATCCCACGTCACCTGGGTGGGAACTGGCAGTCTCCCCAGGTGATATGAGACAACAGTGTGAGAACTGACAGTCTCCCCAGGTGACGTGGGACAATAGTGTGGGCACTGGCTGTCTCCCCAACTGACGTGGGGCAGCAGCGTGGGAACTGGCAGTCTCCCTAAGTGACGTGGGACATCAATGTGGGAACTGGCAGTCTCCCCAGGTGACGTTGGACAATAGTGTGGGCACTGGCTGTCTCCCCAGTTGACGTGGGACAACAGTGTGGGAACTGGAAATCTCCCGTGGTAATGTGGGACAATAATGTGGGAACTGGCTGTCTCCGCATTTGCCTTGGGACAGCAGCATGGGAACTGGCAGTCTCCCTAGGTGACGTGCGATATCAGTGTGGGAACTGGCAGTCTCTCCAGGTGACATGGGACAACAACGCCCACACTGGCAGTCTCCCCAGGTGACGTGGGACAACAGTGTGGGAACTGGCAGTCTCCACAGGTGACGTGGAACAATAGTGTGAGCACTGGCTGTCTCCCCAGTCGACGTGGGGCAGCAGCGTGGGAACTGGCAGTCTCCCTAAATGACGTGGGACATCAGTGTGTGATCTGGCTGTCTCCTTAGTTGATGTGGGACAACAGCACGGGCACTGGCAGTCTCCCCTGCTCACGTGGGGCAAAAGAACACGAACTGCCAGTCTCCACAGGTGACGTGAGACAACAGCACGGGAACTGGCAGTCTCCCTAGGTGACAAATGTCAGCAGCTTGGTAAGTGGCAGTATCCCCAGGTGACGAGGAACAGCAGTGTGGGAACTGACAGTCTCCCCAGGTGACGTTGGACAGCAGTGTGGGAACTGTCAGTATCGCCAGGTGACATGGGACAACAACGCACGCACTGGCAGTCTCCCCAGGTGAGGTGGGACAACAGTGTGTGAACTGGTAGTCTCCCCAGGTGAATTGGGACAACAACATGGGAACTGGCAGTCTTCAGAGATGACGTGGGACAACAGTGTGGGAACTGGCAGTATCCCCAGGTAACGTGGGACAACATTGTGTGAACTGGCAGTCTCCCCATGTGAGGTGGGACACAGTGTGGGAACTGGTAGTCTCCCTAGTTAACGTGGGACATTAGTGTGGGAACTGGCAGTCTCCACTGGTGAAGTGGGACAACAGTGAGCCAAGTGGCAGTCTCCCCGGTTGACTTGGGACAACTGCGTGGAAACTGGCAGTCACCCCAGGTGACGTGGGACAACAGTGTGTGAACTGGCACTCTACCCAGGTTACGTGCGACAACATTGTCGGAATTGGCTGTCTCCCAAGGTTGTCCCTCGTCACCAGGGGAGACTGCCAGTTAACACACTGTTGTCCCACGTCACCTGGGGAGACTGCCAGTGGCCCCACTGTTGTCCCACGTCACCTGGGGATATTACCCATTCCCACACTGTTGTCCCACGTCACCTTGGGAGACTGCCAGTTCCAACAATCTTGTCCCACTTCGACTACAGAGACTGCCAGTGCCCGTACTGCTGTCCCACGTCACCAGGCGAGACTACCAATTCAAACACTGTTGTCTCACGCCACCTGGGGAGACTGCCAGTGTGCGCGCTGTTGTCCCGTGTCAACTGGGGAGATTGCTAGTACCCACATTGTTGTCCCACGTCACCTGGGGAGACTGCAAGTTCCCACACTGTTGTCGAACGTCACCTGGGGTGAGAGCCAGTTCCCACACTGTTGTCCCTCGTCACCTGGGGAGACTGCCAGTTCCCACACTGTTGTCCCACGTCACCTGGTGGAACTGCCAGTACATGTTCGGTTGTCCCACGTCATCTGGGGTGATTGCCAATTCATGGGCTGTTGTACCACGCACCTGGAGAGATTGCCAGTTCCCACACTGTTGTCCCACGTCAAATGGGGAGATTGCCAGTTCCCACACTGTTGTCCCACGCCACCTGGGGAGAACGCCAGTTCCCACACTGTTGTCCCACGTACCTGGGGAGACTGCCAGTGTTTGCGCTGTTGTCCCACGTCACTTGGGAAGAATGCCAGTTCCCACGCTACTGTCCCATGTCAACTGGGGTGACAACAGTTCCCACACTGTTGTCCCACGTCACATGGGGAGACTGCCAGTTCCCACACTGTTGTCCCACGTCACCTGGGGAGACTGCCAGTTCCCACATAGTTGTCCCACGTCACCTGGGGAGACAGTCAGATCCCACACTGTTGACCTACGTCACTTGAGGAGACTGTCAGTTTCCACACTGTTTCCCCAAGTAACGTGGGGAGACTGCCAGTTTCTGCGATTTTGTCCCACGTCACCTGGGAAGACTGCCAGTTGCTGCACTGTTATCCCACGTCACCTGGGGAGACTTCCAGTGATCACGCTGTTGTCCCACATCACCTGGGGAGACTTCCAGTACATGGTCTACTGTCCCACATCACCTGGGGAGATTGCCAGTGCCCGTGCTGTTGTCCCACGTCAACTGGGTAGATTGCCATTTGCCATACTGTTGTCCCACCTCATCTGGATGGACAGCCAGTGCCTGCGCTGTTGTCCCACATCACCTGGGGAGGCTGACAGTTCATGTTCTTTTGTCCCACGTAATATGGGGAGACTGCCAGTGCCCGTGCTCTTGTCCCACATCAACTGGGGAGACTGCCAGTTCACACAATGTTATCCCACGACTCCTGGGGAGATTGCCAGGTCCCACACTGTTGTCCCACCTCACCTGGGGAGACTGTCAGTTCCCACACTGTTGTGCCACATCATCTGGGGAGACTGCCAGTTCCCACACTGTTGCCCCAAGTGACCTGAGGTGACTGACAGTTGCCGCGCTGTTGTCCCACGTAAACTGGGAAGACTGCCAGTTCCCGTGCTATTGTCCCATGTCACCTGGCGAGACTCCCAGTTCACGTGCTGTTGTCCCACTTTACCTGGGAAGACTGCCAGTTCCTGCACTATCATCCCACATCACCTGGTGAGACTGTAACACGTCAAATGGGGAGATTGCCATTTCCCACACTGTTGTCCCACGTCACCTGTGGAAATTGCCGGTTCCCACACTGTTCTCCCACGTCAAATGGGGAGACTGCCAGTTCCCACACTGTTGCCCCACGTGACCCAGGAAGATTGGAAGTTCCCACGTTGCTGTCCCACGTCAACTGCGGACACAGCCAGTTCCCACACTATTGTCCTACGTTACCTCGGGAGACTGCCAGTTCCCACACTGTTGTGACACGTCACCTGGTGAGACTGCCAGTAAATGTTATGTTGTCCCACGTCACCTGGGGTGATTGCCAGTTCATGGGCTGCTGTACCACGTCACTTGGGGAGACTGTCAGTTCCCAGACTGTTGTCCCACATCACCTGTGGAGACTGCCAGTTCCCACACTGTTGTCCCACGCCACCTTGGGAGACTGTCATATCCCACACTGTTGTACCACGTCACCTGGGCAGACTGCCAGTTTCCACAGTGTTGCCCCAAGTGACCTGGGGAGACTGCCAGTTTCCGCGCTGTTATCCCCCGTCACCAGGGGAGACTTCGATTGACCGCGCTGTTGTTCCACGTCACCTGGGCGACTGCCAGTTCCCACACCGTTGTCCCAAGTCACCTGGGGAGAGTGTCAGTTCCCACACTGTTTTCCCACATCACCTGGGGGACATCCAGTTCCTACATTGTTGTCCCACGTCACCTGGGGAGACTGCCAGTTCCCACTCTGCTGTCCCTCGTCACCCGGGTAGACTGCTAGTTCCCATGTTGCTGACCCTTGTCACTTAGGGAGACTGCCAGTTAACTCGCTGTTGTCTCACGTCACCTGGTCAGACTGGAAGTTCATGTTCTTTTGTCCCACATCACCTGGGGATCTGCCAGTGCCCGTGCTGTTGTCCCACGTCACATGGGGAGACTGCCAGTTAACACACTGTTGTCCCACATCACCCGGGGAGACTGCCAGTGCCCACAATGTTGTCCCACGTCATCCTGGGGAGATTGAGTGTTCCCACGCTGCTGTCCCTCGTCACCTGGGGAGAATGCCAGTTCCCATGCTGCTGACCCTTGTCACCTAAGGAGACTGTCTGTTTACGCGCTGTTGTCCCACGTCACCTGGGGAGACTGCCAGTTCACTCACTGTATTCCCATGTCACCTGGAGAGACTGCCAGTGCATGCGGTGTTGTCCCACGTTACCTGGGGAGATTGCCCATTACAACACTGTTGTCCCACGTCATCTGGGGAGACTGCTAGTTCCCAAGCTGTTGTCCCATGTCACCTGGGGAGACTGCCAGTTCCCACACTGTTGTCTCACGTCAACTGGTGGGACTGCCATGTTCTGTTGTCCCACGTTACCTGGGGTGATTGCTAGTTCATGGGCTGTTGTACCACGTCACCTAAGGAGACTGGCAGTTCCCACACTGTTGTCCCACGTCACCTGGGGAAGATGCCAGATCCCACACTGTTGTCCCACGTCACCTGGGGAAGATGCCAGATCCCACACTGTTGTCTCATGTCACCTGGGGAGACTGCCAGTTCCGACAATGTTGTCCAACGTCACATGGGGAGACTGCCAGTTCCCTCAATGTTGTCCCACGTCAACTGGAGAGACTACCAGTACACACACTGTTGTCCCACGTCACCTGGGTAAATTGCCAGTGCGCGTGCTGTTGCCCCATATCACCTGGGGAGACTGCCAGTTCCCACACTGTTGTCTCACGTCACCTGGGGAGACTGTCAGTTCCCACACTGTTGTCCCACGTCACCTGGGGAGATTGCCAGTTCCCACGCTGCTGTCCTAAGTCAACTGCGGAGACAGCCAGTTCCTACATTATTGTCCAACTTTACCTTGGAAGACTGCCAGTTTCCACACTGTTGTCCCACGTCACCTGGTGAGACTGCCAGTATATGTTCTTTTGTCCAACGTCACCTGGGGTGAATGCCAGTTCATGGGCTGTTGTACCACGTCACCTGGGGAGACTGCCAGTTCCCACACTGTTGTCCCACGTCACCTGGGGAGACGGCAAGATTCCACAATGTTGTCCCATGTCACCTGGGGAGACGGCCAGTTCCCACACTGCTGTCCCACGTCACCTGGTGGGACTGCCAGTACATGTTCGGTTGTCCAACGTCACCTGGGGTGAATGCCAGTTCATGGGCTGTTGTACCTCGTCACCTGGGGAGTCTGCCAGATCGCTCAATGTTGTCCCACGTCAACTGGGGAGACTACCAGTTCACACACTGTTGTCCTACGTCACCTGGGGAGCATGCCAGTGCGTGCGCTGTTGCCCCATATCAACTGGGGAGATTGCCAGTTTCCACACTGTTGTCCCATTTCACCTGGGGAGACTGCCAGTTCCCACACTGTTGTCCCAATTCACCTGGGGAGACTGCCAGTTCACACATTGTTGTCCCACGACACCTACAAAGATTGCCAGTTTCCACGCTGTTGTCCCACGTCACTTGGGGAGACTGCCAGTGGCCCGTACTGGTGTCACACGTCACCTGGGGAGACTGACAGTTCCCACACTGTCGTCTCACATCACCTAGGAAGACTTCTAGTTAACACAATGTTGTCCCACGCCACCTGGGAAAACTGCCAGTTCATGTTCTGTGTTCCCACGTCAACTGAGGAGACTGCGAGTGCCCATGCTACTGTCCCACGTAACCTGGGGAGACTGCCAGTTCCCACATTGTTGTCCCACGTCACCTGGGGAGAATGCCAGTTCCCATGCTGCTGACCCTTGTCAACAAGGGAGACTGCCAGTTTCCGCGCTGTAGTCCCACGTCACCTGGCGAGACTGGCAGTTCATGTTCTTTTGTCCCACTTCACCTGGGGGTCTGCCAGTGACTGTGATGTTGTCCCACGACACCTGGGGAGACTGCCAGTTCACACACTGTGGTCCCACGTCAACTGATGGGACTGCCAGTGCCCGCGCTGTTGTCCCACGTCACCTGGGGAGATTGACCGCTCCCACAATGTTGTCCCACGTCACCTGGGGAGACTGCCAGTTCCCTCACTGTAGTCCCACGTCACCTGGGGAGACTGCCAGTTCCCACGCTGTTGTCCCACGTCACCTCGGGAGACTGCCATTTCCCACGCAGCTGTCCCTTGTCCCCTAGGGAGATTGCCAGTTCCCATGCTGCTGACCGTTATCACCTATGGAGATTGCCAGTTTCCGCGCTGTAGTCGCACGTCACCTGTCGGACTGGCAGTTCATGCTGTTTTGACCCACTTCACCTGGGGGTCTGCAACTGATCGTGCTGTGGTCCCAGGACACCTGGGGAGACTGCCAGTTCACACACTGTAGTCCAACGTCACCTGATGGGACTTCCAGTGCCTGTACTGGTGTCACACGTCACCTGGGGGACTGACAGTTCCCACACTGTCGTCCCACATCACCTAGGGAGACTTCCATCTCCCACAATGTTGTTCCACGCCACCTGGGGAGACTGCCAGTTCATGTTCTGTGTTCCCAGGTCACCTGAGGAGACTGCGAGTGCTCATGCTGCTGTCCCACATCACCTGGGGAGACTGCCAGGTCACACACTGTTGTCCCACGTCACCTGGTGAGACAGCCAGTACATGTTCTGTCGTCCCACGTCACCTGGGGTGATTGCAAGTTCATGGGCTGTTGTACCACGTCTCCTGGGGAGACTGCCATTTTCCACAATTTTGTCCACGTCACCTGTGGAGACTGCCAGATCCAACACTGTTGTCCCACGTGAAATTAGGAGACTGCCCGTTCCGACAATGTTGTCCCACTTCGAGTAGGGAGACTGCCTTTGACTGCGCTGTTGTCCCACGTCACCTGGGAAGACTGCCAGTTCCTACACTGTTGTACCACGGCACATGGGGAGACTGCCAGTTCCCACAATGTTGTCAAACGTCACCTGAGGAGACTGCAAGTTCTTACACTGTTGTACCACTTCACATGGGGATACAGCCAGTTCCCACAATGTTGTCCCACGTCACCTTGGGAGACTGCCAGATCCAACAATGTTTTCCCACGTTACCTGGGGAGGCCTCCAGTTCCCACACTGTTGTCCCTCGTCACCTGAGGTGACTGCCAGTAGATGTTCTGTTGTCCCACATGACATGGGGTGATTACCAGTTCATGGGCTGTTGTACCACGTCACCTGGGGAGTCTGCCAATTCCCACACTGTTGTCCCACGTCACCTGGGGAGACTGCCAGATCCCACACTGTTGTCCCACGTCACCTGGTGAGACTGCCAGTACAATGTTCTTTTGTCCCACGTCACATGGGGTGATTGCCATTTCATGGGCTGTTGTACCACGTCACCTGGGGAGACTGCCAGATCCCACACTGTTGTCCCACGTCACCTGGGGAGACTGCCAGTTCCCACACTGTTGTCCCACGTCCCCTGGGGAGACGGCCAGATTCCACAATGTTGTCCCATGTCACCTGGGGAGACGGCCAGTTCACACACTGCTGTCCCACGTCACCTGGTGGGACTGCCAGTACATGTTCGGTTGTCCAACGTCACCTGGGGTGAATGCCAGTTCATGGGCTGTTGTACCACGTCACCTGGGGAGACTGCCAGATCGCTCAATGTTGTCCCACGTCAACTGGGGAGACTACCAGTTCACACACTGTTGTCCCACGTCACTTGGGGAGCATGCCAGTGCGTGCGCTGTTGCCCCATATCACCTGGGGAGATTGCCAGTTCCCACACTGTTGTCCCATGTCACCTGGGGAGACTGCCAGTTCCCACACTGTTGTCCCACATCACCTGGGGAGACTGCCAGTTCCCACACTGTTGTCCCATGTCACCTGGGGAGACTGCCAGTTCCCACACTGTTGTCCCACATCACCTGGGGAGACTGCCAGTTCCCACACTGTTGTCCCAAGTCAACTGTGGAGACAGCCAGTTCCTACATTATTGTCCAGTTTACCTGGGAAGACTGCCAGTTCCCACACTGTGTACCACGTCACCTGGGGAGACTGCCAGTTCCCAGACTGTGTTACCTCGTCACCTGGGGAGATTGCCAGTACATGTTCTGTTGTCTCACGTCACCTGGGGAGACTGCCAGTTTTGACACTGTAGTCCCACGTCACTTGGGAAGATTGCCAGTTCCCACACTGTTGTCCCACGTCAAATTGGGAGACTCCCAGTTGCCACATTGGTGCCCCACGTGACCCAGGGCGATTGCCAGTTCCCACGCTGCTGTCCCACGTCAACTGCGGGGACAGCCAGTTCCCACACTATTGTCCCACGTTACCTTGGGAGACTGCCAGTTCCCACATTGTCGACCAATGTCACCTGGTGAGACTGCCAGTACATGTTATGTTCTCCCAGGTCACGTGGGGTGATTGCCAGTTCATGGGCTGTTGTACCACATCACCTGGGAGATTGCCAGTTCCCACACTGTTGTCCCAAGTCACCTGGGGGGACGGCCAGTTCCCACACTGTTGTCCCACGTCACCTGGGGTCACTGCCAGTTCCCACATTGTTGTCCCACGTCACCTGGGGAGACTGCCAGTTCCCATGCTGTTGACCCTTGTCACCTAGGGAGACTGCCAGTTTCCGCGCTGTAGTCCCACGTCACCTGGGGAGACTGCCAGTTCCCACACTGTTGTCCCACGTCACACTGGGGGGGACTGAGAGTTACCACACTGCTGTCCCTCGTCACCTGGGGAGACTGCCAGTTCCCATGCTGCTGACCCTTGTCACCCACGGAGACTGCCAGTTCCCGCGCTGCTGTCCCACATCACCTGGGGAGACTGCCAGTGCATGTGCTGTTGTCCCACGTCACTTGGGGAGACTGCTAGTTCACACATTGTAGTCCCATGTAACCTGGGGAGACAGCCAGTGCCCGCGCTGTCGTTCCACGTCACCTTGGGAGATTGCCCATTCCAACACTTTTGTCCCACGTCTCCTGGGGAGACTGCCAATTCCCACAATGTTGTCCCACGTCAGCTGGGGATACTGCCAGTTCCCACGCTGCTGTCCCACGTCAACTGGGGAGACAGCCAGTTCCCACACTTTTGTCCCATGTCCGCTTGGAGACTGCCAGTTCCCACACTGTTGTCCCACGTCAACTGGTGAGACTGCCAATTAATGATCTGTTGTCCCACGTCACCTGGGGTGATTGCCAGTCATGGGCTGTTGTACCACGTCACCTGGGGAGTCTGGCAGTTCCCACACTGTTGTCCCATGGTACCTGAGGAGACTGCCAGATCCCACACTGTTGTCCCACGTCAACTTGGGAGACTGCCAGTTCCGACAATGTTGTCCCACTTAGACTAGGGATTCTGGCAGTTCCCACGCTGTTTTCCCACTTCATCTGGGGATACTGCCAGTTCCTACACTGTAGTACCACGTCACCTGGGGAGACTGCCAGTTCCCACACTGTTGTCCCAATTCACCTGGGGAGACTGCCAGTTCACACATTGTTGTCCCACGACACCTACGAAGATTGCCAGTTTCCACGCTGTTGTCCCACGTCACCTAGGAAGACTTCAAGTTAACACAATGCTGTCCCACGCCACCTGGGAAAACTGCCAGTTCATGTTCTGTGTTCTCACGTCACCTGAGGAGACTGCGAGTGCCCATGCTGCTGTCCCACGTAACCTGGGGAGACTGCCAGATCACACACTGTTGTCCCATGTCACCTTGGGAGACTGCCCGTTCCGACAATGTTGTCCCACTTCGACTAGGGAGACTGCCAGTGCCTGCGCTGTTATCCCACGTCGCCTGGGGAGACTCCCAGTTCCTACACTGTTGTACCACGTAACATGGGGAGAATGCCAGTTCCCAAATGTTGTCCCATGTCACCTGGGGAGACTGCCAGTTCGTACACTGTTGTACCACTTCACATGGGGATACTGCCAGTTCACACAATATTATCCCACGTCACCTTGGGAGACTGCCAAATCCAACACTGTTGTCCCACGTCACCTGGGGAGACTGCCAGTTCCCACATTGTTGTCCCACGTCACTTGGGGAGACTGCCAGTTCCCATGCTGCTGACCCTTGTCAACAAGGGAGACTGCCAGTTTCTGCGCTGTAGTCCCACGTCACCTGTGGAGACTGGCAGTTCATGTTATTTGTCCCACTTCACCTGGGGGTCTGCCAGTGACTGTGCTGTTGTCCCACGACACCTGGGGAGACTGCCAGTTCACACACTGTGGTCCCACGTCAACTGATGGGACTGCCAGTGCCCGCGCTGTTGTCCCACGTCACCTGGGGAGATTGTCCGCTCCCACAATGTTGTCCCACGTCACCTGGGGAGACTGCCAGTTCCCTCACTGTAGTCCCACGTCACCTGGGGAGACTGCCAGTTCCCACGCTGCTGTCCCACGTCACCTCGGGAGACTGCCATTTCCCATGCAGCTGTCCCTTGTCCCCTGGGGAGATTGCCAATTCCCATGCTGCTGACCGTTATCACCTATGGAGACTGCCAGTTTCCGCGCTGTATTCCCACGTCACCTGGGGGACTTGCAGTTCATGTTCTTTTGACCCACTTCACCTGGGGGTCTGCAACTGATCGTGCTGTGGTCCCAGGACACCTGGGGAGACTGCCAGTTCACACACTGTAGTCCAACGTCACCTGATGGGACTGCCAGTGCCTGTACTGGTGTCACACGTCACCTGGGGGACTGACAGTTCCCACACTGTCGTCCCACATCACCTAGGGAGACTTCCATCTCCCACAATGTTGTTCCACGCCACCTGGGGAGACTGCCAGTTCATGTTCTGTGTTCCCACGTCACCTGAGAAGACAGCGAGTGCCCATGCTGCTGTCCCACGTCATCTGGGGAGACTGCCAGGTCACACACTGTTGTCCCACGTCACCTGGTGAGACAGCCAGTACATGTTCTGTCGTCCCATGTCACCTGGGGTGATTGCAAGTTCATGGGCTGTTGTACCACGTCTCCTGGGGAGACTGCCGTTTTCCACAATTTTGTCCACGTCATCTGGGGTGATTTTCAGTTCATGGGCTGTTGTACCACGTCACCAGGGAGACTGCCAGTTCCCATGCTGCTGTCCCATGGCTACTGCAGAGAAAGCCAGTTCTCACACAATTGTCCCACGTTACCTGGGGAGACTACCAGTTCCCACACTGTTGTCCCACATCACCTGATGAGACTGCCAGTGCCTGCGTTGTTGTCCCTCGTCACCTGGGGGGACTGCCAGTTCCCACATGTTGTCCAACGTCACCTAGTGAGACTGCAAGAACATGTTCTGTTGTCCCACGTCACCAGGGGAGACTGCCAGTTCCCATACTGTTGTACCTAGTCACCTGGGGAGACTGCCAGTTCCCACACTGTTGTCCCACGTCACTTGCGGAGACTGCCAGTTCCTACATGTTGTCCCACGTCACCTGGTGAGACTGCAAGAACATGTTCTGTTGTCCCTCGTCACCTGGGGTGATTGCCAGGTCATGGGCTGTTGTACCACGTCACCTGGGAAATTGTCAGTTCCCACACAGTTGTCCAATGTCACTTAAGGAGACTGCCAGTTCCCACACTGTTGTCCCTCGTCACCTGGGGAGACTACCAGTTCCCACATGTTGTCCCACTTCACCTGGTGAGACTGCAAGTACATGTTCTGTTGTTCCACGTCACCTGGGATGATTGCCAGTTCATGGGCTGTTGTACCACGTCACCTGGGGAGACTTCCAGTTCTTACACTGTTGCCCATGTCACCTGGGGAGACGGCCAGTTCCCACACTGTTGTCCCACGTCACCTGGTGGGACTGCCAGTACATGTTCGGTTGTCCCACGTCACCTGGGGTGATTGGCAGGTCATGGGCTGTTGTACCACGACACCTGCAGAGTTTGCCAGTTCCCACAATGTTGTCCCACGTCAACTGGGGAGACTGCCAGTTTCCACGCTGTTGTCTCACGTCATCTGGGGTGATTTTCAGTTCATGGGCTGTTGTACCACGTCACCAGGGGAGATTGTCAGTTCCCACGCTGCTGTCCCACATAATCTGGGGAGACTGCCATTTCCCACAATGTTGTCCCACGTCACCTGGGTAGTCTTCCAGTTCCCACACTGTTGTCCCACATCACCTGATGAGACTGCCAGTGCCTGCGTTGTTGTCCCTCGTCACCTGGGGGGAATGCCAGTTTCCACACTGTTGTCCTTCGTCACCCGGGGAGACTGCCAGTTCCCACACTGTGGTCCCACGTCACTTGCGGAGACTGCCAGTTCCCACATGTTGTCCAACGTCACCTGGTGAGACTGCAAGAACATGTTCTGTTGTCCCACGTCACCAGGGGAGACTGCCAGTTCCCATACTGTTGTCCCTAGTCACCTGGGAAGACTGCCAGTTCCCACACTGTTGTCAAACGTCACTTGTGGAGACTGTCAGTTCCCACATGATGTCCCACGTCACCTGGTGAGACTGCAAGAACATGTTCTGTTGTCCCACGTCACCTGGGGTGATTGCCAGTTCATGGGCTGTTGTACCACGTCACCTGGGAGATTGCCAGTTCCCACACAGTTGTCCAATGTCACTTAAGGAGACTGCCAGTTCCCACACTCTTGTCCCTCGTCACCTGGGGAGACTACCAGTTCCCACACTGTTGTCCCTCGTCACTTGGGGAGACTGCCAGTACATGTTCTGTTGTCTCATGTCACCTGGGGAGACTGCCAGTTTCCGCGCTGTTGTCCAACGTCACCTGGGGAGACTGCCAGTTTCCACACTGTTGTCCCTCGTCACCTGGGGAGACAACCAGTTCCCACACTGTTGTCCCTCGTCACCTGGGGAGACTGCCAGTACATGTTCTGTTGTCTCATGTCACCTGGGGAGACTGCCAGTTCTAACACTGTTGTCCCACGTCACCTGGGGAGACTGCCAGTACATGTTCTGTTGTCTCATGTCACCTGGGGAGACTGCCAGTTCTAACACTGTTGTCCCACGTCACCTGGTGGGACTGCCAGTATATATTCAGGTGTCCCACATCACCTGGGGTGATTGCCAGTTCATTGGCTGTTGTACCACGTCACCTGCAGAGACTGCCAGTTCCCACACTGTTGTCCCACGTCACCTGGGGAAACTGCCAGTTTCCACGCTGTTGTCTCACGTCACCTGGGCTGATTGCCAGTTCATGTGCTGTTGTACCACGTCACATGGGGAGACGGCCAGTTCCCACACAGTTTTCCCACGTTACCTGGGGAGACAGCCAGTACCTGCGCTGTTGTCCCGCGTCACCTGGTGGGACTGCTAGTACATGTTCGGTTGTCCGACGCCAACTGGGGTGATTGCCAGTTCATGGGCTGTTGTCCCACGTCACCTGGGGAGACAGCCAGTTCCCACACTTTTGTCCCACGTCACCTGGGGAGACTGCCAGTTCCCACACTGTTGTCCCACGTCACCTCGGGAGACTGCCAGTGACCACGCTGTTGTCCCACGACACCTGGGGACACTGCCGGTTACAACACTGTTGTCCCTCGTCACCTGGGGAGACAGCCAGTACATGTTTTGTAGTCTTACGTCACCTGGGGAGACTGCCAGTTCCCACACTGTTGTCCCACGTCACCTGTGGAGACTGCCAGTACAATGCTCTTTTCTCCCATGTCACCTGGGGTGATTGCCAGTCCATGGGCTGTTGTACCACGTCACCTGGGGAGTCGGCCAGTTCCTACACTGTTGTCCCACGTCACCTGGGTAGACTGCCAGTTGCCACACTGTTGTACCACATAACCTGGGGAGACTACAAGTGCCCATGCTTTTGTTCCATGTCACCTAGGAAGACGGCCAGAACCCACACTGTTGTCCCACGTCACCTGGGGAGACTGCCAGTGCCCGTGCTGTTGTCCCACATTACCTGGGGAGACTGCCAGTTCCCACAATGTTGCCCCACGTCTCTTGGGGAGACTGCCAGTTCCCACACTGTTGTCCCACGTCACCTGGTGAGACTGCCAGTGTTCGCGCTGTTGTCTCACGTCACTTGGGAAGATTACCAGTTCCCACGCTGCTGTCCCACGTCAACAGCGGAGACAGCCGGTTTCCGCACTATTGCTCCACGTCACCTGGGGAGACTGCCAGTTCCCACATGCGTTCCCACGTCACCTGGTGAGAATGCAAGTTCATGTTCTATTGTCCCACGTCACCTTGAATGATTGCCAGTTGTACCACGTCACCTGTGGAGATTTCCAGTTCCTACACTGTTGTCCCATGTCACCTGGGGAGACTGCCTGTTCCCACACTGTTGTCCCTCGTCACCTGGGGAGACTACCAGTACCCACATTGTTGTCCCTCGTCACCTGGTGAGAATGCCAGTACATGTTCTGTTGTCTTATGTCACCTGGGGAGATTGCCAGTGCCCGTGCTGTTGTGCCACGTCACCTGTAGAGACGGCCAGTTCCCACACTGTTGTCCCACGTCACCTGCGGTGACTGCCAGTACATTTTCTGTTGTCTCATGTCTCCTGGGGAGACAGCCAATACCCGCGCTGTTGTCCCACGTCACCTGGAGAGACTGCCAGTACATGTTCTGTTGTCTCACTTCACCTGGGGAGACTGCCAGTTCCCACTTTGTTGTCCTACGTCACCTGGGGACGCTGCCAGTTCCCACAATGTTGTCCCACGTCACTTGGGGATACTGCGAGTCCCCACACTGTGGTCCCTTGTCACCCGGGGAGACTGCCAGTACATGTTCTGTTGAATCATGTCAGCTGGGGAGACCTCCAGTGCCAGTGCTGTTGTCCCACGTCACCTTTGGAGACGGCCAGTTCCCACACTGTTGTCCCACGTCACCTGGGGAGACTGCCAGTTCCCACATGGTGTCCCACTTCACCTAGTGAGACTGCCAGTACATGTTCTGCTGTCCCACGTCACCTGGGGTGATTGCCAGTTCATGGACTGTTGTCCTATGTCACCTGGTGAGACTGCCAGTACATGTTCTTTTGTCCCACATCACCTGGGGTGATTGTCAGTTCATGGGCTGTTGTACCACGTCACTTGGGAAACTGCCAGTTCCCACAATGTTGTCCCACATTACCTGGGGAGACTGCCAGTTCCCACACTGTTGTCTCACATCACCTCGGGTTGAATGCCAGTTCCCACACTGTGGTCCCACATCACCTGGGTAGACTGCCCGTTCCTACACTGTTGTACCACGTCACCTGGGGAGACTGCCAGTTCCCGCGCTGTTGTCCCACGTGACCTGGGTAGACTGCCAGTTTTTACACTGTTGTCCCATGTCACCTGTTGGGACTGCCAGTACATGTTCTTTTGTCCCACGTCACCTGGGGTGATTGTCAGTTCTTGGGCTGTTGTACCTCGTCACCTGCGGCAACTGCCAGTTCCCACAATGTTGTCCCACGTCACCTGGGGAGACTGCCAGTTCTCACATTGTTTTACCACATCACCTCGGGAGACTGCCAGTTCCCACACTGTGGTCCCACGTCACCTGAGAGACTGCCAGTACATGTTCTGTTGTTCCACGTCACCTGGGGTGAGTTCAAGTTCATGGGCTGTTGTTCCACGTCACCTGGGGAGATTGCTAGTTGCCACAGTGTTGTCTCACATCAAGTGGGAAGACTGCCTGTTCCCACAATGTCGTCCCACGTCACCTGGCGAGACTGCCAGTTCCCACAAGTGTTGTCCCTCGTTACCTGTGGAGACTGCCAGTACATGTTCTGTTGTCTCACGTCACCTGGGGACACTGCCAGTGCCCGTGCTGTTGTCCCACGTTACCTGGGGAGACTGACAGTTCCCACACTGTTGTCCCACATCACCTGGGGAGACTCCCAGTTCCCACATTGTTGTCTCACGTCACCTGGAGAGACTGCCAGTACCCCCGCTGTTGTCCCACGTGACCTGGGGAGACTGCCAGTTTCGGCGCTGTTGTCTCACGTCACCTGGGGAGAGTGCCAGTTCCTATTCTGTTGTCCCACATTACCTGGGGAGACTGCCAGTTCCCGCGCTTTTGTCGCACTCGGTGTCTGGCTGGCTTCAAGCTTAGTCGTCTTCTGGAGGTTGTATCGTGCAAATATATCCACTTCTATTGCACAGGTACAGTGCAGAAGTAGCGCAATTAGTACTGAACAATGCGGAAATGCATGCTAGTGCTCAATGGCGCAAGAAAGAAGGGTCAAGAATGTAGATAATAGGATAAACACAGAACGCTTGTGCTCTGAAGACTGCATTCAGAATTGAGGTTATTGCATATGATCTCATCCATTTTAATTTGACGTTATTAAGTATTGCTGCTAATTGTATTATGCATGTCTTTTGTTTCATTGGGATAGAAGATTCTGCGTCTTTCTGAAATTTTATTCCCATGGATGTGTCGTTATTAGAAGAATTACTTCAGATGTTTCCACCTCTGATAGAGAAGAAAGATACAGTAATGCGTCAGGCGGCAAGGGCCTGGGAAAATTATGTAAAATCACGTTGATAATAACAATTTAATTTACAGTCTTTTTTAGTTATATTCATGTTTGTAGAATAATTTCATACTTTTTTTGTTGTACATTTACAGGCTGGCTGCAACACTGCGTTTCCTAGCAACGGGAAGGACGCACTCACATTTGCCCTATTCTACACAAATAGCGAACGACACGCTTGCGCTTCGATACCAGAGATTCTGACAGCCATAGCGGGGGCGTCAGAAGACGTTGCTACCGTGCGGCCGCCTCGCAGGGCTGCCTGGGCGCTGCCTGCTGGCTACTGGCTGCTGGCTGCTGGCTGCTGGCTGCCGGACCGCCAACTCACCTGCACCGCCGCGCCGCCGCCGCCGCCGCCGCCGCCGCTGCCGCCAACACCTGCGGACAGGAGGAGGGGCTCTGGAGCTCTCAGAGCGTCCAGCAAGAGCGCGAAGGGCGGCGCGCGCTGCTGCCTCACTGAACGCCAGGGACACTGATGTAAGCATTTCTAATGCATCTGACAGACAGAGGTCATAGACATAGGCTTTCATTTGCTTGTTGGTAGCAATGAAATCGCAATATATTCCGAATATGTTTATGATTCATTAGTTTCCTTAACGTTTTCCTTGATATTTCGTGCTTTACAAAGCTGCAGAATACCATTATGTCAACATTATTATATATACTACTAGTAAATTTTTAAAAATACGAGGCGCGTCCAGAAAGTAAGTTCCGTTTGGTAATGTAATTGTACACGGATCAAGAAGAAATTTTTATTGCACAAAATTCTACAACTCTTAAACTACTCTTCCACATAACTGCCGAAATTTTGCAGGCATTTTTAATAGCGTGGCACCAGGTTTTGTATAAGTTCTTCATAGAAATCTGCCGCCTGTGGCTTCAACCAGTTGGAAACAGTGAAATTTGGGGCAAGTCCATAGCGAGAGCACTAACTGTAAACCTACGGTTTTCCTGGATCTTGTCATCAATCGCGTGAACCAGTTCTTCTGTAACCAAAGGTGGACGCCCACTCCGTTCTTCATCGTGCACATCTCTATGCCCGACATTGAACTGTCGGACCCATCTTCTCACCCTCTAATCACTTATCGCATTTGGTCCGTAAACCTCGCAAATTTGCCGATAAATTTCACTTGGTTTCACTTTCCTCGCATTCAGAAACCGAATCACCGACCTGATTTCACAGGCGGCGGGATTTACAATCAATGCCGACATCTCAAACAAGCACAACAAAGCGTACGTAACTGACAGCGATCTCCAAATGGCGCACGTTCTTCTCCTTGATACACATCGTCTACAGCGTATGTGCGAAATTGCAATCGCAACGCTGCAGCGGAGATAAATTGAAACAGAACTTACTTTCTGGACGCGCCTGGACGCAACTCGTGAATTTATCATGCTTGTATTATTACTCTCGTATTGTAACAACGTTTTCTCCTCCAGACTGATTATGTTGCTATGAAAGTAAGTAGTCAGCACAACTAGAATTTCAATTGCATTAAAGCGTTATTCCTTGAGGCGTATTAATAGTGACTTATAGGTCGTATTATGTACCTGCAGGTGTAATACACAATTTTATAACCTGTAATAAAGTTCCAGATTGCTGCTTATGTTTTATTTAATATTGCTACAGCTGTTCGACAGTTTGTCATTCTCAATCGCCTGCGTGTATAAGAATTACATTAATTATAAATAAAACAATAGGAAAATATACATACATTTGTTTGTTATAAATTTTCTTAAGAAACTTACGTCCACGATGTCTGGACGTTAATTTATGTTGACATCTAGCGTAACTGTTGCTTTAACTGTCAGGTGATATGCAGCTTTTTACATTAAAACTTTAAATTAAAGAAACTTTTATATTTTCTCGTAATTAGCAACAGCTTTGCCAAAGATGTTTACATATACAGTAATCAACTAAGTTATGAGATACTTTTTTAACTTTAACATTGGTCAGAGAGGTTTATTTTGTTTTTCCCTCTGTTCATTTAGTATATCTCTGCTTTTCAGCCTTTTTCATCGATAAAGTCAATAAAATTAACCAGATAATTTTTATGTTTTAAATCAGTGTGTTCATTGAGTATTTCGTTCGGATAATTTTTAGTGAGAATATATATTTCAAATTCCTCCAAAATATTCATTTCTATTCCCTTTGGTATTTTATGCAAAATCGTAAGTGCGTATTCGATGTTAAGTACTGAATGGTTTTCGTTTCTGAGATTTAAATAGAAACTAGATTGGTTGTTTTCACTTATTCTTACGTGTTCACGATATCTTGTGAGGAAATTACGTCCAGTCTGACCAATGTAAAAGCCGTTACAGTTGTCACATGTGATTTTGTAAATACCTGGCTCTAAGTATGGGGAATTACTGATGGATGTAAAGTGCAATTTTATTCTTAGATTGATGTTAGTGCGAAAAGCAAATTTAATCCTGGTGTTTTTGAAAAGTTCGTTAATTTTGTTGGATATTTTACCGAAGTATGTGGCGGGTATGTATTTAAATTTGCTATGTATTCTGTCTTCTCTAGCTAGGTGGTAATTACGAGAAAATATAAAAGTTTCTTTAATTTAAAGTATTAATGTAAAAAGCTGCATACCACCTGACAGATAAAGCAACAGTTACGCCAGTTGTCAACATTAATTAACGTCCAAACATCGTAGACGTAAGTTTCTTAAGAAAATTTATAACAAACAAATTTATGTATATTTAACTATTGTTTGATTTATAATTAATGTAATTCTTATACACGCAGGCGCTTGAGAATGACAAACTGTCGAACAGCTGTAGCAATATTAAATAAAACATAAGCAGCAATCTGGAACTTTACTACAATGTCTTTTTACGACATATATGATGCTGCAGGCCCAACAATTAGGAAATTTGTAACCTGTATTACAAAAACCTCCGACTGAATGAAATCGTGTTAATTGTTCCCACTTTTACGCTGACTAACAGCAATAATAAAAACACGATGTGGATTGAAGTTATTAACACAGCTTTTTGTCTGAGAGAGAAGTACGACTGATATCGATTGCACAACAACATCCGTGGGAGTGTGGGATACATACACGGCACTACTTTCTAATGTACCTGTTCAAATGTTCAAATGTTTGTAAAGCTTATGGGACTTAACTACGGGGTCATCAGTCCCTAAACTTACAAACTACTTATGAACTACTTACGAACTAGGACGGCACAAATATCCATGCCCGAGGGGTGATTCGAACCCCAGACCGTAGTGGCCGTGCTGACCGTGACTGGAGCGCCTCAGTCACCTCGGCCACCGCGGCCGGCTAATGTACCTGTGGCTTTGTAAGAGTGTTGATAAACAAGAGGATAGATTTTCACAGTTATTTGTTTATTATGCAAACGATGGCATGTAGATATAATATTAAACATCAGGTAGCAGTCAGTCGACAAGTTTTCTCTCATTGCACCACGGTAATTAAAATAAGACATTGCCGTCTGTAAGCTTCACTTGTATACCATAAAACAGTTTACTGATTTCCACAGTTAATAGTAAACGAACTTTCAAGGAACAATACTTCGTTATAGACTAATAACCTTACTATTAGTAGATTTGCGTAATACACGGAATGTCAAAATCGGCGCAAGAGCTGCTGCCTATTACTGCAATACACGGGACTGGCCAGCAGGGCCTCGCCTCACCTCATGTCACCTCACCTCACGTCACCTCACACCGCTACACCAACACCTCACCTCAACTTACCTCAACTCACATCATCTGACCCCCAAAGAATTCGACCCCTTCCCAACTATCCCCATCTACACCCATCCTAGCCTGCCACACCTGATCTGACCCGGCTAAACACATCACATCCCACCCCGACACAACCTGATCCGACCCAACATGTCCCAACTCGACCCGATTCACTTCATCTCACTTCAAACCAACCCAACCATACCAAACCCACGTCAAAACAAGTCACGTCACAACACGTCACCTCTCCTCACCCCACCACACCTCCCCCTCCTCACCTCCCCCCATCAAAAACTCACCTCAAAAACTCACTTCACACTCCTCATTCACCTCACCTCACTCACCTCAATTCACCACATCTCACCTCAGTTCACCACACCTTATATCAACTCAGCCCACCTCACTTCATCTCACCTCAACTCACCTCACAACTTCACATGACCTAACCTCATCTCACCCACCTCATGTCACCTCACCTCACTTCTTCTCACCTCACCTCACTTAATCTCACCTAATCTCACTGTAGTCCACTCTGCCTCACATCGTCTCATCCCCACATTAACCACACCTCAACCCCCAACCTAATCTCACCTCGCCCACCTTATCTCACCTCACCTCTACTTAAAACAACCAAACCCAACCCAACACAACTCAAGTCACATTCCATTACGTCACCTCACCTGATCTCACCTCACCACAGCACCCCTCACTTCAATTGAAATCACCTCACCTCACCCCATGTCACATCACATCACCCAACCCCACATCACAACACCTGAACTCATCTCACGTCAACTCACCACACCTAACCTCACATCACCCCACTTCACCTTACCCAATCAAACATCAACTCACCTCACCTAACTTCACCTCACCCCACCTCACATCATCTTACCTCATGTCACTTCACATGACTCCATGTCAGCCCACCTAACCTCACCACACCACCCCTCACTTCACCTGACCTCCTCTCACCTCATCCATGTCACATTCCCTCACCCAAACCACATGACCCCACCTCACATATTCTCACCAAGTACCACCCAACCTCACCAAACCTCACCTCATCTGACCCAACCACACCCACACCTCACCTCAACTTACCTCAACTCACATCATCCCACCCCAAAGAACCCCACACCACCCCAATCCACTGCACTTACCCACGCCCTAACCTACCAGACCTGACCCGACCTGACCCAACCAATTCCATCTCAACCTGACACAATCTGATGTGACCTGACCTGTCTCAACTCGACTCGACCCACCCCACCTCTTCGTAAACCACCACAACCACACCAAACCCATGTCAAACCATGTTACATCACAACACGTCTTCTATTTCACCACACCCAACCCCATAATACGTAACCACCCCTCACTTCACCTCCTATCACCTCAACTAACGTCAACTCACCAAACAAAACATCACCTAACCTCACATCACCTCAACTCACCACACCTCACCTTACAACACCTTACCTCACATCTCATTACAACACATGTCAAACAATGTCATATCTCCTCACCCTACCCCACATCACTACATCTCTATTCACATTAGCGTTTCAAAACCCACCTCACCTCACCAAACCTCACCTCATCTAACCACGCCTCACCACACGTCAACTCACATTACCTCACCTACCCACACATTATCTTAACTCAGCCCACATACATTACATTATATTACGACATATCAACTCACCTCACCTGACCTACCTTACGTCACCATACCTTATCTCAACTAAGACCAGTTCACCTCACCTCAACCCACATCAACCAATGTTACATCGCTTGACACAACACCACATCATTACACCTCTCCTCACATGAGCTCACCAAACTCCACCTCACCTCACCAAATCTAACCTCACCTTACCTAATCCCACCTCACCTCACATCACCTCACCTCAAAGCACATCATTTCAACTCACATAACCTCACCTCGCATCACCACACCTTATCTCAACTCAGCCCACCTCACCTCACCTACAATCACCTCACTTCACCCCACCTCACATAACCCAACCTCACCTTACCCCAAATCACCTCACCTTACCTCACCTCACCTCACCACACATCACATTATCTTACCTAACCTGACCTCACATCATCTCAGTCCATCTCACCTTACCAGACCTCACCTCACCTCAGCCCACCTCCTAACAATGAACCACACCCCATCTCAACTCAACACACCACTGCTACCTGACCCCACCTTACCTCATGTCGCCACAACTTAATTCACCTCTCCTAAATTCACCTCACCTCACTTCACTACACCTTATCTCAAATGAACCCCCCTCACTTCACATCACCTCACCTCATCTCACCTCACACCACCTCACCTAACCTAACCTCACCTCAACCCACCTCACATCATCCACCTCACCTCATGTCACTTCACCTCACCTAATATATCAGCCCACCTCACCTCACACCACCTCTCCTCACCCCATCTCCCCTCACCCATTTCACCTCACCATGTCACATCACATCACCCAACCTCACATTAATTCACCTGAAATCGCATCACCCCACCAAACTCCATATACCTCACCAACACTCACCTCACCTCACCTTACCCAGCCTTAACTCAGCCCACCTCACCTTACATCACCTGAAGCAACCTCACACTACCTGACCAAACCCACCCCACCATACCTCATCACATTGCGCAAGACTAGTGCAAAAAAACAAGATCTGGGGGTTAGTCCTAAGAAGATTGTTGTTGTACCATTCACGAAGAAGCATATTCAACATTCAAGTTGGAATCTAAAGCTTTTCAGTGAAGCGCTACCTGTGAATGGGACAGTGAAATATCTAGGGGTTACCCTAGATGAGAAACTGACGTGGACCCCTCACATTAGGAATATTTGCTCCAAGGCAAAAGGTACTCTTGTAAGTACCACCAGAGCTTGTGGCAAAAATTAGGGCGTGAGCCCCAAGGGTATGCACTGGAAATACACCACGGTGATTAGACCCAGGATCACCTATGGTGCGGTCGTGTGGGGGAAGAAGGTAGAAGAGCAGGTTGCTGCTAAGGAGCTTGGTAAGGTGCAGAGATTAGCTTGTTAAGCCATAACAGGCGGAATTAGCAGCACACTCACTGCTGCGATGGAAGCCATGCTGGATATTCCCCCATTACACCTTTTGATCAAGATGGAGGCAGCGGCTGGTGCTTACAGACTGAAAACTGGCAACAACTGGAACTCTTTGGGATATCCAGAATCACACACTAAAATAGTGAGTGAGGTAAATACAGGAAAGGTTGGGGAAATTCCAGCCGACTATATTATAACCCAATACTGCTTCAACAAGCCTTTCAATATAACAGTTGGAAGTAGGGAGCAATGGGAGAAAATAGTTCGCGACCATACAGGGATATTGTCTGGTTCACTGAGGGTAAAAATCAGACCAAGGCGTTGGGGCCGGGGTATACGGGGTGCAGTAAAGACTGGAGGGCGTCATCTCTCTAGTGAAACTGGCCTCGGTATTCCAGGCCGAAATCACTGCTATCAGGGCGTGTGTGGAGGAGAATTTGCGAAGCTCGTACAAAGATCGTAGCACCTATATCTATTCAGACAGCCAGGCAGCCCTGAGATCACTGGCAGCTCCTGCAACAAGGTCTAAAATTGCTGCAGAATGTCACAGGGTGTGGTGGAGCTAGGGGAAAGCAATAGAGTAAACCTATTGTGGGTCCCTGGCCACTTGGGGATCAATGGCAACGAACATGCCGACAGATTAGCCCGGATGGAGGCAGAGACTCCATTTATAGGACTGGAACCTGTCTTGACAATCACCAAGGCAGCGATCAGATTGGAGCTACGTAACTGGCTCAGAAGACAGCACGTAGAATATTGAACCAAAGTCTATCAACGAAAACATGGCAAGGTAATGATGCCAAAGCCATGTTTTAAAAGAAGCTCTGCAATCCTGGGCCCGAACAGGAGAGAGATTAGACTTATGGTTGGACAGGATATGGGAATTTCAAACAAACACCTACATACAATGGGAATAACAGAAGAGGACTCTAAATGTAGGAACTGGGATGATGGTGATGAAACTGCATCACATCTAATCTTCGAATGCATTGCATTGGAGAGTGAAAGGCACAGAACATTTGGGACAACAAGACCCGAAGAAATTATGTATAATAAAGAACTGTTAAAGGGACTCCTTGCACTGTTCAAGGGCATTGGTTGACTTTACTAGATATACAGGAGCGATACCGCACAATAAATTTAGTTTCGGTGCAGCAGTGGCGGGTTGGACCAAGACTGTTTTGGCTTCCCTGAGAAAATCAATCAATCAATCAATACCTAATCACACCTCCCCCCACCTTACCTCACCTCGTAGCACATCAGTTCACCTCTCCTCACTTCACCTCACCTCACTCACCTTAATTCACCTCACCTCACTTCACCACACCTTACCTCAAATAAGCCCATCTCATTTGTGTGAAATCACCTCACCTCACAAAACCTCTTCTCACAGAACCTCACCTAACTTAACTTCATCTCATCCACCTCACGTCACCTTACCTTCATCTCCCCATCAGTTCACTTCATCTCACCTAATCTTACTGTAGCCCACCACACATCACCTCACCCCCCACCTAACCTCACCTCACCCCACCTCTTATCTCCTCATCTCACGTGGCTTCACATGACTCCACTTCAGCCCACCTCACCTCACCACACCACCTGTCACTTCACTTGACCTTTTCTCACCTCACTCCCATGCCACATCACCTCACCCAAACTCACATCACTGCACCTCACTTTATATTACCTCACCAAACCTCAACTCACCTCACCACACTTTACACCTCTTCACCTCCCCCAACTTACCTCATATCCTAATCTCCCCTCACCCCACCGTATCTCACCTTGCACAACCAACCATTGCATCATTTAACCTCACCTCATCTCAGGTCACTTCAAACTGAAGCAACCCAACCAACACAACCGAACTCAACCGAACCGAACCCAACCCACATCACATCCCATCACGTGATGTCACGTCACGTATCATCATGTCACGTTTCATCACGTAATGAGAGGTCGCCTCTCATCACCTCACTTCAAGCATACTCACCTCATTTCAAACCACCTTGAAAAACGGGGGTTTTACTCTTATGTTATGATTTTCGACTAATTAAACTCGAACTTCATTAATGCCATTTATATTTCGGGTTGCCAGCATATTTATGCAAAATATGGAAAATAATATATGATTGATTACTGTCATATGGTCAAGTGATATTTTTATACACAATATTTCAATTACTCTCCCAAATTAATAAATTAATATTTAACACCACTCCAAAACAATGATAGGTGTGAAGTTGAATGAAAGCGGAGAATGAAACTTTATAAACATTTATTTCCTCAAATAACAATATCCTATCTAGAACATATCTAAAATCTGGCAAATATTTAAACAAAAACAAAATGAATGAACGCAAGTTCACAACACTCACAATTTCTTTACAAATTACTAATTTCACTTGCTATATAGGCGTGGGGTGAGAGCAGACAAGAGAAGTTAATAAAATACTATATCTACTAGGACTTAAATATAATAATAAAAAGTGAACTATCACAGCTCCCCACAAAGAATAGCTGGGGCTAGTCTCCAGAATAAAAATCTGATAGTTTATGGAGCAGTAAATAGGTTCCCTGTACTGTTGCAGTGCAGTCCAGTCCGCTGGATAGACCAGATGAAGGCGTGGCTTCTGCTGGAGATGGAATCGGCAAAGCTGTAAGAAAAACCGACGCGAGTACGCGCTGGATTCCGCAATCCAAAATATTTATAAGTCTCGCGACACAGCCTCGAAAGCTTCGACGTAGCCCTGAAAATGGGGCTGCCTGAATTTAACACACAAGTGCAAAGTTATTAAATTGTGTATGCCACACCAAGTAACCACACAAAAATATTCCAAGTTCACTTGTAAATTAATCTAATAAACTATTCCCGATCCGCAGAGTCCAGACACTCTCACAGAGACTTTCGAAAACAAATGTTGAGGTCAACTGCAGGCGCACTCGGTCGTCTCCACAGGAGAGCCAAACCTCTAAATATTACACGTCCGCTGGGTCCGGCTGCGGACACCACAGCAGAACACAAGTATAAAATCAGTCACTGAAACAGAGCTGAGAGCGCCGGACGCTCCCACTCGACAGACCAGCGCTGTTCACGCCAGGCGCTCCTGGCCAGAGACTCCCCCTCCCGGACGCTCACCGGAGACTCCCTTTTGCACCGCCGCAGCAGACGGCAAGCGTCCCTCCGACACGCCCCTCTCCATACGCAGCGCCAATCTCCACATTTCTCTGAGGCTCCCGCCAACGAGAAGGAGAGGCGAGTTTGAGAAATGTCAAAACTCCCTTACAAAAATACAACTACGAATTATAATGTAGTGCCTGTATGGTGTTTGGCGGTAGTCGTTAGCTGAAATATTATGTACGGAACTGGGAAGAAATGGAAATGGCGGATTATGATAAAATGGGAATAAAAATTAAATTAAAACAAAAAGAATTAGAACGACTGTAAGGGTAAAGATGGGCGGCTTCTACATTATAAAAAGAAGACGATGTTACCTTCAGTAAGTACCATCTCGATGTGCAATGATGGTAGGTCAGGGATCTGTAATCAAATATTACATAATTAAAGGTACACACGGTCATGATCGGGAATTGGACGTATTAAAATCTGTTATTGTGCAGTGGGCCGTTTGCTGAATTTTAGTTGTGGGCTCCGCGTATGCGGTTGGCAAGAATGTAACATAAATGAAAAAAATATTCGGACTTCGTTTTAATAAATAGCTAATTCGACTGCAGGTCCTGTAATCATCCCTATGTTTGATGGTGGAAATATTGGAATAGAAAAAAAGCAATGAAACCGATTTAACAATTACTGCACTGATCATTATTAGCCGTAATGGCGTCCAATTCCTTCACACTTCAAGTTCACGCCACTCGAGTGAAAAATGGCCGTTAAATGAAAGATGACTGCCATTTACTATTTTATATTAATGTATTTCATGTTAAAAATCATAATTTACATGAGCGGCACTATACTTACACAAAATTGAGTATGAACAGGGGAGAGCTGAATCGAATACGTCTTATCTCCATGAAGGCGATAAGAAGACCAAAAAACGTTAATCGCTGTTCCTTCTCTCCCGCAGTAAAACAAGGGAAGGTGGATCACCGATAATTTAATGGGAGAGAAAGAAGAACGATCTTTGCCTACTCGAAATTTCTCTGATTCATGAAATTAATTTTTATTTATTTATTTATTTATCTAGGATTTATATTGTGTCGTTTCACTGCCCCCTCTTTGGCTTCGAGAGGAAATGAAATGAACTAGTCGAAGGCAAAGATGAATGGTTTTATTTTACTTCTTTTTGGGTGAAGGGGGTACAATTTTTATTTTATTTATTTTGGGTGGAGGGTGGGGTATAGTGCCTTAGTGCTTCTTACAATTTTGGTTTTTCATAAGTTTTGACATTTTTTCTTTACATGAATTTTCACATAATTTTTGCTTTTACATACAAGACATAAACTTTACATCGACGTTTTTACAAGTTCAAATTCGTATATAATATTTTAAGTTTCATTCATCGGTAATTATTTAAGTAATCGCATTATTTTTCAGGTTTGGTGACATATGACAACACAAATATTTATGCATATTACAAAATATATACATAAAGTTTCATTTTTCCTAACTTTGAATGACATCTAATGGGTTATTCATATGCAAATAGAATTTTCAATGAGTCTGTCCGCAGATGACGTGCGCAGGCGCGGTCGCAGTGCTGTTACTCGCGTCGTCGGCACGTGACGTCAAAAATATTCAAATGTTTGTATAGTTTATGGGGTCATCAGTCCCTAAACCTACAAACTACTTATGAACTAACTAAGACTAAGGACGACACAAATATCCATGCCCGAGGGGGGATTCGAACCCCTGACCGTAGTGGCCGTGCAGACCGTGACTGGAACGCCTCAGTCCCCTCGGCCACAGCGGCCGGCGCACTCGGTGGATGGGTGTGGCCACGGGTCTTGTTGCAGAAACTCAGTTCATAGTTGTACATGAAAAGATACAATTTTACACAAATTAGTAACTTAACATTGGCAACAGTAATATCTTTTCTGGGAAAGAAAGTACAGAAACGTTATTTATCCATTTAAGTAGCTCTGTTTCCCTTTTTAAAATTACTATTAGGGGTATTATCTAACAGGGTTTTGGAAGTATAGTGCCTTGCCTTTAACCTAACTGAAATGACCAATCGGACATGATCGCACGCTTACAATGAGATATTACAAAAATATGTACAGAATTTTTGCATATGTTCAGATCAGGATATCTATTTTTATGTATTTACCTTAATTCTTTTACTTTGAAATTGAAACATCTTAAGCTGCGTCTATATACATAGATCATACAGGTCTATCTTCTGCTATTAGCAGTCCATCATATTTTAATAACTACAGTTTATTAGATGCTTTTAAAACTTGTAGCTGTATATACAAGATATTTACAAACAATTTTCAGCCTGCTTTTTATGACAGTCTCCGTTCTTTAATATTTTATTATTTATAGTTTGCGTGGGTGTTGTTTATTTAACAAACACACAACACTGCGCTGTCAACAATAGATTCGTTGCCCGGCAGGCGGAGGCAACACCAGTTCAGTAGTCGTGCGTTCGCGACGCGGTATACGTACACTCCGTTTCGCTCACGTTTTGTTAGTGCTGTTCGGGTCCACAACGGATTTGTACGAGCCACTTCGCTATCCATATTTCACCACAACTTCTTCACTTGGTGGGATTGGTGAGAATGAAGACTGGTGAGTAAAAAGATTTTATTTTACTTCGCAGCTTGCCATTCGCGCTATGGTATGATCTAGTCTTTGTGTCTAAATGGCTATTTTTTTAATATTTCACACCGCGAAAGCGTCTATGAATGTACACAATAGTGCTGTGAGGAGTGTCTTTGTCACTCTGAAATATTCTATCACTTTTAGTGCTGTGAGGAGTGTCTTTGTCACTCTGAAATATTCTATCACTTTTGCTCTGGGATCTGCTCATTCACTATTTGGTCAACAGTTATATAAGAGGAGTTCGAACGTAGCCGCGCGTATGTCCATGCTAAATACGTGACACTTTGCTACCGGTAAGTAGTTCTTTCACTAAAGGTCTGTCACTAAAATCTGCGCTACACGTGTAGTTCACTATGGACTACAAAACTCTAGCACGTCTTATAAGTAACACAGTTTTTAAGGTTCGCATTTGGTTACGCACGGAGTCGCGAATTTGCTTCCTTCACACGGTATTAATTTACACTGAATCTCAGTTCATTTTCATTATCTTGGTCGGGTACACGTCGCACGAATAGCGCATATTGAGCACCAATTAATGATTTGTCTTTCCTTTCCTTTATTTTTTATTTTTTTACGGACTACTAGTCCTTGACAGTGCACAATTAGGCATTGAATCTTATATAATACAGCCTGTTTACACTGTACATTCATTAGCCGACAGTTTCTTTACAATAAAGATCACATATTGATGACATCATTAATTAAGAATTTCTTTTTATGAATTTGCCTGCGTTCATGTCAGAAACGTTTTGAGAGTGGTGTGAATAATATCTTTTTACAAATTTTCCCTGTTTATTGCAGTTAGTATTTCGAGACCATTAGTGAGCTTTCGCAAAAATCTGGGATTAAATCTCACATATCTAGACTTAACTTTGACATTTGAAGCATTCACTGAATGCATAATTTGCATTCTAATTAAAATTATACAAAATAGGTCTTAATCAGGTTCAAAGTCATGTATTTTAAAAAATGAATGTCTCTATCTCATTAAGATTCATTCAAATCATATTGTTATACACATAAATATATGAGCTGATTATTCAAGCAAATGGCAAAATTTGATTGCTTAATTACAATTAAAATACTAGGTCACAAGTTAAGGTACAACATACAGGGTTAGAAGGAAAAGGTACGATATAAGGTTACAAGGAACCATTAGGACTTCCAGGAAAGATAGGAAGGTTTCAAGCAAAAGTGCGACCAGACATGCCCATTAATTGAATTTCAAGCAAAAATTGACAACTGACAGTACGAGATTAATTTAGTTATCAAGAAAGACGTGAGAGTAGGAGGTCGCGGTACAGTTAAGCAGAAATTTTCAATAAAATTTCCATACTACAGTATTAAATATGACAACATTTCTAGCTACCAGCACACGAAGTTTTAGTCTGAGTCGCGGATTTTACGCGTTCAACAATGAGTTAAATTCTACCGCGGCGGCTCGCTACGCTCGCTGCACGTCACTGCTCTCGGCATCAGTGTATAGTCTGATCGTATAATTATTGTACCATAGTGTGTCTGGGTATCCTATCGTGGTCTGAATTACGTGTTTCACTATTCTATAGAAAATTTTTCCTGTAAACTTGTATATATTCGCTACCATCGTGTCGTAGGCGCATGTTTAGGGTTAACTTATAACTAGAAGTGTGTTTCTCTCTCGGCGTCGTCAGTGATCTTCTTCTGCTCCTCTTCTTTTAGCGACGGGTCGTAGTGGTCATCCTGAAATGCTTTAAAAAGACTCAAAACTACGGAAATGAAGTATCGTAGCATTCGTGCCGTATATCGTTTGTGCTATTTAACTGATTTGATACTGTGTGGCTTAAAGAACAAAGTCGCAAAAAAATAGACCCTTGCATAAGTTTACGTAATGATATATATATATATATATATATATATATATATATATATATATATATATATATATATATATATATATATATCATCCTAGAGATCCCATGTGAACACCGTTTTTTCAGTACGATCTCTTGTAAGACTTGAAAGTGTATCTGAATATTTTTTCAAAGCCTGTACATTTAAGTACTGATTTTAAAGACAATTACAACTTTTTCTTTACAAGCTAGTCCGACTAATTCTGTAATTTAAAATAAGTTTTCACTGGACTCCGTTTACCGGTAAAATATCACAAGGATGCAAATGTTTTCGACTAGTTCTCTTGGTGCAAGTTGAAATTTAAGACTACAGTCTCCACTACTTATAGTACGATTGACTTGTATGCTTCCTAGTATGTGTGTGTCTGTGTGTGAAGAGGTCCTCAAAGTGCACATACATTCTTATCATCATTCATCAAACATTCATCCATTCATGCACATAAAAACTAAGTCTTAAACCAAAGTATTGCGTGGGTTTCATAAAATTTTTACTGTATGTGGGTAGTGCATTGTACACTCTAGACCCTACACATATATATTGCCGAAGGAGACGACAAACACAGACTACCGGCGTGGCGCAGAGGATAACGTCGCGGACTGCAGTGCAGAAGGTCGCCGGTTCAATCCCGCCCACAGACAAAAAATTTATTTCGTTGTAATTAACAATTCCAGAAGGTTCTACATCTTTCTTATGTTCACTTGTAAATTATACTTGTTTCTTATGTTAACTGTTCTTCTAATTTCTGGCAAATTCTGTTTGTGTATAAATAGCAGACCACTCTGCCTGAGAGGCAATCAGTGCTGCGTGTATGTTGCGTTCGTAATAAACGTGATTTGAGTATACGTCCTGTGTTCAGTTGCCTTCGAAGTCAAGCCTGCTCTCATTTCAACGCGGCATTGTTTGGTGGAGGCGCCGGGTACCCTGTGCAACAGCTGCATCACCGTGGCTCCGAATAGGCAACGTAAAAGACGTCGTTTACACGGACTGGAACCGGAATACAAGGGATACACCGAGTACATCCTTCCAAAAGTCCGTATTATCAGAAGAACGATGGAGACGAAACCGGCAATAAGCCAGCTGCACATCAGACACCCGTCGGTGGACAGGATCCCAACAAATAACTAAAAGGGTTCGACCGAGTCGCCAAGTACAACAGGTGAGATCATACGATGTGCTTGTCCAACGTTATTTCTACCTGGACGGAACAGCCCAGCAATGGTTTGAAAACAACGAAGACAAGTTGAATGACTGGGAGACGTTCCAGGAGGAACTGAAGAAGACGTTTGCAGACAGCCAGCGACAAATCCGCTCGGCGGAATAACAACTGAAGAACCGTGCCCAACAACATGGTGAGCTGACACAATCGTACATACATAATGTTTTGGCCCTGTGTAACATCACACACCTGATGACGGGTATTGCAGAAGGTATGTACCAAGCTCTTCTCATAAAAGACGTTGCTACGACAGAAGAGTTCATTAAGTGGTGCCAGCGTTTTGAAGAGATGCAAAAAAGAGGGTTGGACGCAAGAAGTATGACAGACTCCCCATTGTAGTCCCTAAGGCCGTTGTGGAAGAACAGTATGACTTCGCGTCTCTCATACGACAAATTGCAAGAGAATATTTACAAGAATTTATGGCAACCGGGACTGTTAGACCGGGCGAGCATCATATTATGGCCATGGATGTAAGCCCTGTAAGTCAATAGGGAGCCGACGTCGCTGAGGAAGAGGTATTTCAGACATTAGCTCCTGTCTGCCCCGTCAAACGCACCCGACGTGAAGAATGGGGTCGCCCTGCTATGACTCACGCTGCAGCCGCCAAACGGCTGCCCATGAACCGGCCGAGGCGACCACAACCAACTCCCCCGTATATATGTTGCCCTGCAGAAGAACAGACGTCTGGAGGACAGAAGACAACACACCACTTTGTTTACACTGTGGGCGCCCTGCACATGTCGTACGCTACTGCAGAGAGAGAAGGCGAGTATTCGAAGATTATTTTGCCGCAAGACGTCAGCCATCAGAGCAGTTCTATCCCAGGCAATCAGTCGACCTATGGGAAGAAGCCCATCGCCGTACCCTAGACGAGGTCGCCATTGACTGTCGCCGTACAGAGGTACCAGCGGCTCCCCTAGCCGCCGCACCCAGGAAAACTAAGCGAGGCGACCATCTATGGAGGTGAGGCCGCCGCAGATCCGCAGATGAAAATTATCCATGGACGACAGTCGCTAATATGTCGGGAAATCTCATTGACGTCATAATCGACGGCCAACCTGTCCGGGCACTTGTTGACTCAGGAGCGTCTTTCTCTGTATTGTCGGATAATTACCGCCGCACACTAAAGAAGACAATGTTCTGTGTTACTAGCGCAACTATGCTGAAGGCCGTGAATGGAAAGTACGTCCAGCCAGCAGGAAATTGTGTCGCAAGAATAACCATCAACAACAGGACCAAGCCGTTTGAATTTGTCGTGTTAACAGAATGTAGTCACAATTTCATCCTGGGATGGGACTTCCTTCATGCATCCCACGCTATCATTGACTGTGGGAGAGCTGCAAATTGAAGAAGTTGTTCCTACGGATACACGTAACACAGATTTTTTTCGGAAGTTATTTGCCGTTGACAATGTGACGATCCCACCGTTGACGATGAGAAGAGTTGCTGTCACAAATACAGATAGCCGATTAAACTGTGAAGTGCTTGTTAATAGTAAATCAGGCTCATAACAGGCTCATAAAAGAACTTTACATACCAGCGGCTATTATAAGCATTACCGGTGGTCACGGAGAGATTTGGATCACAAATAGTAACGAACAGTCACAAATTATCCCCAAGGGAATGTGTATCGGGACAGGTGAACCAATCCAGGACGGTGAGCTCAACGTCATCAATGACGACCCTTGCCCTGCTATTAATACAGACAACACGCTAGAGGAAACAAACGTGGAACTTCCAATAGGGCCTGGACTGACCAAGGAACAAAGCCATCGGGTCTTAGGTATACTACACAAATTTTCGGGTGCATTCACACCTCAGCAGGGGAAAAGTCAGACGAAACGGCCCACTACAAAGCACCGTATCAATACTGGGGATCATCCGCCAATTAGTCAGCGTTCCTATAAAGTGTCGCCAGCTGAAAGACGGATAATTCGGGAGGAAGTGGAGAAGATGTTGCGAGATGACATTATTCAAACTTCGGAGAGTCCTTGGTCGTCTCCGGTGGTCCTCATAAAGAAGAAGGATGGCACGTGGCGATTCTGTGTCGACTATCGGCGGCTGAACAGAATCACAAAGAAAGAGGTCTACCCTTTGCCGCGTATTGACGAAACCTTAGACAGCTTGAAAGGAACTACATACTTCTCAACTATGGACATGCAGACAGGTTACTGGCAAATCGAGGTTGACGAAGCTGACAGGGAGAAGACGGCTTTTATTACACCTGAAGGCCTCTATGAATGTAAAGTAATGCCATTTGGATTATGTAATGCTCCAGCCACATTCGAACGCATGATGGACAACTTGCTTCGAAACCTGAAGTGGACGACGTGTCTCTGCTATTTAGATGACATTGTCGTTTTCTCGAAAACATTTGAAGTACATCTGAGTCACCTGTCAACTGTGTTGAAGTGTGTTCAGGCTGCAGGTCTCCGCCTCAATCCAAAGAAGTGCCTCTTCGTCGCCAAAGAGATAAAAATCGTGGGGCACCTAGTCAAAGGAGATGGTGTCCGTCCTGATCCAGATAAAGTAAGGGCAGTCACAGAATGTCCAACTCCTCAGCACATTCGTGATGTGAGAAGTTTTCTCGGGCTGTGCTCATACTACCGACGTTTCATAAAAGGATTTTCTAACAAGGCACGTCGATTACAAGAACTTCTGCAGGGAGACGCCAAATTGTACTGGGATGAGACAAAAGAAAGTGCTTTCCGGGCACTTAAGGAGGCTCTAACTTCCGCACCAGTGCCAGACTTGTACGACGAGAATGCGGAAATGGACCTTCACACAGACGCCAGTGGTTATGGGATTGGTGCAGTGCTTGTACAAGTTCAGGAAGGTGCTGAAAAAGTGATAGCCTATGCGTCAAGAGTACTCTCAAAGTCCGAAATAACAACTCTACAACTGAAAAAGAATGTCTCGCGGATATCTGGGCTATCAACAAATTCCGGCCCTATTTATTCGGCAAACCATTCACCGTCGTGATAGATCACCATACTTTGTGTTGGCTGACTAGCTTCAGCCGGCCGCGGTGGCCGACGACACTGAGGCGCACCAGTCACGGTATGCACGGCCACTACGTTCGAGGGTTCGAATCCCCCCTCGGGCATGGATATTTGTGCAGAACTTAGGGTTAGCTAGTTCATAAGTAATTTGTAAGCGTAGGGACTGATGCCCCCGAAGTTAAGACCCATAAGTTCTACAAACATTTGAACATTTGACTAGCTTGAAGGATCCATCAGGTCGACTAAAACCTGGGCACTAAGACTCCAAGAGTACGATGTCACAGTGGTATAAAGAACGGGTGCAAACACAAGGATGCCGACTGCCTTTCGAGGAATCCATTAGTGGAACACTAAAGCATTATTGGAATTTCAGCTCTCGCTGAATTAGATGACGTTACAGCTGAACAGAGGGAAGATCCAGCACTATTAAAAACGATAGAGTCCTTGGAGAAAGGAGAACCGACAAATGGAGAGTTCCAACTTATAAACGGAACATTGTATAAGAGCAACTACGATCCACTGGGCCCCAAATGGCTACTTGTTGTTCCAGCTCATCTCCAGCCAGCTATTCTCAAATATTTCCACGATGCTCCAATATCCGGTCATCTGGGATTCGTGAAGACCCTAGACAGAATCAGACGCAGGTATTACTGTAAAGGTCTCTACCGATCTGTCAAGCACTATGTGAGTCACTGTAAAGAGTGCCAGCGATGGAAGCAAGTGCCGCAATCACCTCCAGGTCATCTCGTACCGATTCCGCCGGCAGCACCTCCATTCCACTGAGTTGGGATCGATCTTTTAGGGAGGCTCCCGAAGTCGACAACCGGTAACCGTTGGATAATAGTCTGCACTGACTACCTCACACGCTACGCTGTCACCAAACCTGTGCCGACTGCAGAAGCTCCAGAGATCGCAAAATTACTTGTAGAAGACATTAATTTGACGCATGGAGCACCACGTGTCATGATATCTGATCGTGGAAAAGTATTCCAGTCAAAACTAGTATCAGAGGTAATGTTACGGTGCAATATTTTCCACAGAATGGCAACTGCATACCATCCTCAGACAAATGGTCTTACGGAACGTTTTAACAAGACGTTAGCCGACATGCTGTCTATGTACGTCGATGTTAAGCAGAAGGATTGGGATACAACTCGGCCAGTCGTGACATTTGCTTCCAATACCGCAAGAAAAGACACGACAGGCTTCACTCCGTTTTTCCTGCTCCATGGCCGTGAAGCTGAGACGACAATGGATACGCTGTTCCCGTTCCAACCGGACGACACTCACCATGACTATGTTCAACAGCTCATCACCAGGGTCGAAGAAGCAAGACAGCTTGCTCGCAAACGGACACTGGACGCCCAGGAGAAGGACCGTCAGCGGTATAACGACAAGCACCGACCTTTTGTGTACAGCCCAGGAGATCTGGTATGGATTTGTACCCCTGTAAGGAAGGTTGGACTGTCAGAAAAGTTATTGAAGCGATACTTTGGTCCGTATCGTGTCATACGTCGCCTGTCAGACGTCATATAGGAAGTTGAGGATTATGAGCCGTCGTCGAAATGTCAAAAACGAAGAGCCATTGTTCACGTCCTGCGCATGAAGCCTTACTACGAACCTGAAGAGCAGGTAGACGAGAATGACTTCTTGTTCAAGGTTTTTAAGGACGGTAATGTTCCTGATTAAGCCATGACAGGAATGTCTGTCGTCGATATTCGTGGAGAAGGGAAGGATTATTTTGAACTGTCATACAGAGGACCCATGACACGGTAAAGATCCAGGACATTGCAGCTGGCTCCACAGGGAACATAACAGCGGGTCGCTGTTTCTCCAGGAGAGGACGCCCACCGACTGCCGGCGTGGCGCAGAGGATAGCGTCACGGACAGTGGTGCGGAAGGTCCCCGGTTCAATCCCGCCCACAGGCAAAAAATTAATTTCATTGTAATTAACAATTCCAGAAGGTTCTACATCTTTCTTGTGTTCACTTGTAAATTATACTTGTTTCTTATGTTAACTGTTCTTATAATTTCTGGTAAATTCTGTGTGTATAAATAGCAGAGCACTCTGCCTGAGAGACAGTCAGTGCTGCGTGTATGTTGAGTTCATAATAAACGTGCTTTCCGTATAAGTGCTTTGTTTAGTTGCTTTAGAAGTCGCCTGTTTCCATTTCAACGCGACAATAATCATTAAATATATATATAATCATATTTCACGTTTTAGATGCAATCCATCCACTATTCTACACAAGATGATACTGTGGAAAATCACTTTCTGCTACCCACTCACACAGTTAACATTTAAAATTATAGTACACAATAAAATAACAATTTGCAGTCCTTGTAAAAAAAAAAAAAAAAAAAAAAAAAAAAAAAAAAAAAAAAACTAAGGCTTGCTGTTTACGGTTATGCTGTTAAAAACTTACTGACATTGTATTCACTTCGCATTTATGCATGTGATGTGTTTTAAAACTACCTTGCTGCATCCTATCAACGTTGTTTTACTGCTATTCATGGACAGGAGTTCATCATTTTTCTTTTCTTTCCTTTTTTTTTTTTTTTTAATTTTTATGCATAAAATTTCTTGAGGTCTTTGCGTGGGTATAAGCCTTTTATCTTACCTGTTCTAGGATTGCTTAACAGATAACTGCACCCATAAGGCATTTGAACGATCCTATGTGGGCCAGTGTACAAAGATTGCCACTTTTTAGTCTTCCTTAATACTGCAGATGGTTTTGGTTGTGTTCTAAGTGATATCATCTCACCTGATGCATACTGTAGTGTGCGTTTTAGATTTTTGTCATGATATAATTTTCGTAAATGTGCTGCTTGCGTTCGGGAAGTGAGAAATGTGCGAACTTTGTCATCGTACGAAAGGTGGTTCCTGGGAACATTTGGCAATGGATTGAGCCACTCATTTGATTCCTTAAGTTGGTGGATAAGTTCTGAAGGTGTTATAGGGGTGGAATATAGTGGCAAGTTATTCACTATTTCTTCAAATAAACAAAGATACTCTGTCAATAAAGTCTTTTTGAGACATTTAGGAACGAATAAATCTGTTGAGTTCTTGGAACATGTGTTCCATTGGATTGGCCGAAGGATTAAAACGGGAAACTTTAATGTGTCGCACACCATTGGTGCGAATAAATTCTTTCCATTCGTTGCATGTGAAAGTGGAGCCATTGTCAGTCAAAAGCGTGTCAGGTTTACCAATCGTCGGAATGAAATCATTCTGCAGGCTCCGCATGACAGCTTTGGCTGTGGCGAATTTCAAAGCGTAAAGCTTAAAAAATTTGGAAAAAATGTCATACAACCCAAGTATGTATTTAACACCTCCTCTGGCAACCGGAACGGGTCGAGCCAAATCGGCGGCAACGATTTGCAAAGGTTTGGCAGGAACTATAGAATGAAACTGTGTCTTGGTGCCTTGGTTGTTTGGTTTTGACTTCTGGCATACCATACATCATTTTAGGACGTTATGAATTTTCCGATACATGTTCGGGAAGAAACGGTACCATTTTAACTTCTTTAGGCACTTTAAGGGACCGAAGTGACCCCACACTCGGTGTGTGTGCTGAATCAGCGGTTTTTCGCACGATTCTGGAATGCATACGCACCAAATGTCGGATTGTGGGTGCCGGCGGAAGAAAATGACGTTCTGGTGAATTTTGTATCGTGCAGGTAAAGGGTCTGTAGGATTTTGCGCAAGTTTAAAGAAAATTTTGCTCCACCGTGCGTCCCTTAGCTGAAAATCGTGCATATATTTATTCATGTCAAGGAAATATTGCCGGTAATTTGTATCTTTCATGAGCATAATTTTGAATTCTGAAGTACCGTCAGCGTGATCATCGAACTCTGGAAGACCTTGGAGGAACCTGGACATTGCGTCCGCTACAAAATTGTCTGAGACTTTTATATGTATGATTTCAAAGTAAAATTCTTGAAGAAACATAGCCCATCTGGCTAAACGACTATGCAGCAATTTACAAGACATTAAAAAGCTTAATGCCTGGTGATCGCAGAAGACTTTGACATGCTTGCCGAATATATAATGCCGAAATCTTTTGAAGGTCCATACAATGGCTAAGGTCCCTAACTCTGTTGTAGAGTAGTGTCTTTCACACTCAGTTAAAGTTCTACTTGCAAAACTGATATTTTTGGCAGTATCTGGATTGAATTCTCCAGTCATCTGAAAGAGAATTCCCGATACACCTGTGTTCGATGCGTCGGTAGTAATACAAAAGTCTTTAGTCATATCTGGATGACTGAGAATATCGGACTTTACAAGGGCATTTTTGATTAATTCAAAATCTCTTTGGTACTCGTCATTCCAACACCATGTGCTACCTTTTCGCAAAAGCGAAAGAGAACATCACTGTTTAGCAATTTTCTTGGTACGAAACGCCTAAAAACGAATACATTCCAAAAAATGACTTCAATTGTTTCTTGTTCCTAGGTGCAGGAAAGTGTTGAATAGCTTCTAATTTTCTAGGATCTTGAGTTATTCCATTTCGGTAGATAATGTGTCCTAGGTATTTGATCTCAGACTTTGCAAACTTTGACTTTCGAAGATTTACTGTCATTCCGCAAGATTGAAATTTGTGCAAAGTGCGCTCAAGCAATGATAAATGTTTTTGCCAAGTAGATGTAGCAATAAGAATGTTATCAACATACACTGTAATTTTGTCAAGCAGATCGGGACCCAAAACAGTATCTAAAGCCATGATAAACTCCTGAGCTTACATTTAAGCCAAAGGGGAAAACACAAAACTGGTAAGAGCGTCCGGCAAAGTTGAAAGCAGTTTATTTTTTCGCGTCTTCGGACAACGGAACTTGCCAGTAAGAGGACCTCAAATCAAGACTGGTTAAAAAGTTAACACCATAGAATTTCTGCAACTGTTCCTCAAGGTTTTCTGGACGGGTACAAAATGGTACAATTATATGGTTTACAGCTCGCGCGTCTAGAACTAAACGTACGGAGCAATCAGCTTTAAATATAGCCAACAATGGGTTGGAATAAGGAGAGGAAGATGGCTCTATAATGTTACATCCTAACATTTTGTTGATTTCTTGTTTAACAGCCTCTCTTTTGGCCCAGGGAATAGCGTATGTCTGTTTTACGTAAGTTTCATGGGGTTTCACCTGCATGTGGTAAACATTGGTCGTAATAAGGCCTGGTTTTTCATTGAACTCTTGACCATACTGTAAAAGTAGCTGTTTTAACTGAAACTTCTGTTCTTCCGAAAGCTGTTCTCTTTCTTCAGTTTTATCACTTATACTTTCAGGCCTTACTGTGTCTATGTCTACCACATGACCTGTACTATAAGCAAAAGTTCGGTTTATTTTCGGTAATGAAACTTTGATCGAATGGCAATAATTTCCGTGCATTGATTTACTTTTGATCAAGTTGATGGCACACACCTTTTTATTGATTGTGAAATAGCACTTACCTATTTTAAAATTAATACATGCCTCTCTGTTTCTTAAGTATTCAAGCCCCAATACACAATTCACAAGCAGTCCATCGACAATTAGAAATGTGCAAAAGTCTGTATGGTCACCGTATATCATTTGCAATTGCGTCTGTAGTTTCATGTTTTTAGTTTTGGTACCCATAGCTCCTATTATCCTACAGTTCTGAACTGGATATGTGGGTGGTTTGTATACAGTACAAATTTGTTCAAACAGTGTTTGAGAAACTATATTAGTAGCGGCTCCCGTATCTAATAAGATGACGGTGGGTATGTTGCCTACAACAGCCACTATATTTCTACAGTACTTTCTTTACAAGGAACCTGTTCTTGTAACAATTCTTCGCTAAGTTCTTTTCCTTTGTCATATCTTATTCAATTTATTTTTGTGATTGAAGAGCCCTCGCTAGAAGAGGAGCTCGACGCCGGAGGGCAAGACTCGAGCTTTAGCAGTTTGACGATCCATTATGGTTGTTGGGTGAGTGCGTGTCACCTACTTCTGTTATTACCACGCCTTGATTATTTGTTGTCACAAAAGGTGTCCCTGTTTGACACTCTCTTGTGGCGTGTGTAAAAGGTACATTTTGATAAACATTAGGCTGTGGTGGTATCCATCCGGTATTAGTCTGCCCTCATGCCTGATTACCATTTTGACATTGGGTATGTGTCGGAAAATTTGCACTAGTGTTCTGTATTGTTGTAGGTGCCCGGTATTGAATGTTCTGGAAATGGAAAGTGTGGTGTTCTTTGCTGAAAATTTCCATATCTACGTTTATTCCTTGGATTCGGAGAATTTCCCTGGTTCCGATGTTGATAACCGGGATGAAACCGATTATTTTGCTTTTTATGTAGTTCAACATTATTGGTCTGTTAATTGCATGGCGCACCTCCACTCGCCGTTGTAGCAGCAGGCTGCAGCTCTATTGGTTGTTTGCGCCGTTCGGCTGTCGCGAATCAGGTGACAGTACGTGAAAATTGCTCCCGTTCCCTTACAGTAAATGTGGTACGCTCATCTGATTTGCGTTGCCTCCCTGAAACTTTTTATTACCAGCTCCGTTGCGCCAAGATGCTCTTTTGTCTTCGTAAATTAAATCTAGACCTTCCAATTGATCTAAAAATTCTTCCACGTTGTGATCGGGCAAATGATAAATTTGTTTGCGGATATGAATCGGGAGTTTGCTCTTTAGTATCCTTAGAACCTCGCGGTGGGACATTGGTTCGTTGAAAAACTTTGTCTTCCTTAAGTATTTTTCAAAATATTTTCGTAAGTTGCCATTTTTCTCGTTAAATGGCTGAGGATGATACACCTCGTTTCTTAACCTTTCTTGCTAAGAATGCCTGCTCGAATCTATAACATCGGCTACCCAAAGTTCGCCCTCTCCCTGTATATAACCTGCAGCGAACCCAATTTTCCTCTTCTCATTCCACGTAGGTGGCAATACTCCATGGAATGCTCTTATGAAAGTCACGGGATGGATATTTTTGTTCTCCCGGTTAAAGGTTTGGAATTGGTAGCTTTGTACTATACTTTCCTCAAGCAGGTAGGCGGTAGCACATTGTTCAACCGGAATGTTTGTATATACTGGTACTATTGTCTGATTCTGTGGTAGTCTCTGTTCTCTATTGTCACGCGGTACATGCATTGTGGTATCCTGAGTTCTTTGTTGTGTCATAAAGTCTCTCTGATTTCAGATGTTCGTAACAGGTGTACCTTGTGATGCAATTGGAACACTGCTACGGGCGCTGTTAATTTCAGTTAATTGCGCATTTACTGCACGTTGCCTGTTTGGTACATCTGTAACTGCTGTTTTTACCGACTGAATTTCGTCTAGTAAGGATTTCACAACGTCATTTTGACGCACGCAAGTTAACCTTGCTAGAAACTGTCTCAACAAGCTGATCTAAATCACGGTGTTGCTTTTGTCTGATTTGTTGCTGTTCTGATTGCATAAATTCCTGTAATTTTATCTGAGATTCACTTACTGTGCCACTGACTTGTTTCGTTAATTCTGAAACAGACGTCTGCATATCGTGCTGGTCAATGCGCAATTTATTTAAGTCGCTCGATAATTTATCAACTGTAGCGGGCAAAGCATTTACTGTATCTCTAATTCTCTTCACTTCCGTGGACACTGTGGCTATCTGTTCATAAACAGTCTCGATAACCTGATCGACCACTGTCTGCTCGGCCTCATGAAATTGTTTATTTAATTTCTGGTACAATTTTTCAGCGCGAGATTCCAGCTGTTTCGAAATCTCGTCGCTGACATTTGCACTCAAATTACATTGATTTTTCTCGAGTTGAGACAGCATATTCTCAAACTCGTCCTTTGTAATTACTTTAAAAATTATATTTCCTTGCCTCTGTTCTATGGCAGACAAACGTTCCGTCAAATTATCGGACACATCTTTAGATTGTTTTTCTAGTTTTAAAAATTTTTGATCAAGCTGAGAAAAATTCTGTTTGTTATGCTGTTCTCGTGACTATATAAGTGCTTCCAAACGACTGAACCAGTCCGGGACTTGGCTCATCTTTGTGGAACTGCTCGAACTATCGATTGTTCTAGAAATACCTACACTGCCAGTTTCGAGAACATTCGTCGGAATGTTCCCGACTGATGGAAAATCTGCATTAATATTCTGAACTGTTCCAGTGTTTTCTATTTGAACATTAACGTTTTGTGTCTCCATTATGGTGGCTTGGCGGCGGGTTATCACCATAATAGTGACACACAATTAAAAAAATAATAATTTCAATTCCTGTCCTACAGCAGCGTAATCCACAGACCAGAATGTTTCTGTCTTGTGGTTACACTTTTGCCAAATTGCAGCGAAATACAACGAGAGTTGCGATGTGCAATAATGGGAACGCGGTTCTATATCGGACACGTAATCACCAGCCACGAAAGCGCTAGAAACTAAACTAAACGGAATTTTGAAAATTTGTGGAAATATTGTTATATTCAACACTGCATCTAGCGATAGACTAGAATAGATGCTAAAAGCGGATAAAAAGCAATTGATGGCAATGTCGTCGATAATGGCGCTTATGATAGAATCTTTTGTTGTCAGTTCTAGAATTTTCTCTCTGTTTCCATGGTTTTCTCCTTCTTTCTATTTCCAATCTTAGTAGTGTTGAAAAATTTTTACGTCTCAATCGGGATGATAGGTTGACATGAAAAAAATTAAAAGACACCTATTAGTACAAAATATTGGTGAAAAATACAGAAATATAATCATACAAATTGAAACTTAAGTATTTTCACGATTTTGATCGTCCTGAAAGACGGTCGCCAACTTTTTAAAATGTAGCGCCTGTATGGTGTTTGGCGGGAGTCGTTAGCTGAAATATTATGTACGGAACTGGGAAAAAATGGAAACGGTGGATTATGATAAAATGGGAATAAAAATAAAATTAAAACAAAAAGAATTAGAACGACTGTAAGGGTAAAGATGGGCGGCTTCTACATTATAAAAAGAAGACGATGTTACCTTCAGTAAGTACCATCTCGATGTGCAATGATGGTAGGTCAGGGATCTGTAATCAAATATTATATAATTAAAGGTACACACCGTCATGATCGGGAATTGGACGTATTAAAATCTGTTATTGTGCAGTGGGCCGTTTGCTGAATTTTAGTTGTGGGCTCCGCGTATGCGGTTGGCAAGAATGTAACATAAATGAAAAAAATATTCGGACTTCGTTTTAATAAATAGCTAATTCGACTGCAGGTCCTGTAATCATACCTATGTTTGATGGTGGAAATATTGGAATAGAAAAAAAGCAATGAAACCGATTTAACAATTACTGCACTGATCATTATTAGCCGTAATGGCGTCCAATTCCTTCACACTTCAAGTTCACGCCACTCGAGTGAAAAATGGCCGTTAAATGAAAGATGACTGCCATTTACTATTTTATATTAATGTATTTCAAGTTAAAAATCATAATTTACATGAGCGGCACTATACTTACACAAAATTTAGTATGGCCAGGGGAGAGATGCATCGAATACGTCTTATCTCCATGAAGGCGATACGAAGACCAAGAAACGTTAATCGCTGTTCCTTCTCTCCCGCAGTAAAACAAGGGAAGGTGGATCACAAATAATTTAATGGGAGAGAAAGATGAACGATATTTGCCTACTCGAAATTTCTCTGATTCATGAAATTAATTTTTATTTATTTATCTAGGATTTATATTGTGTCGTTTCAGAATCAGGAAGCGATTGTTGGCTAACGACCAGAAGGTTCCTCCTACTAGCAAAATTCGCACAGTCCGTACTAAAGCCAGGTGTGACCACTTGAATTTTCCACAAATTTTCCCCAGGGTGGCAAAAGTTTTGCTCACTGGGGCCAAACCCCGCGTTGCGCGACGGCGGAACTTGGCAGTCGCATCGTCACAGGGAAAACTGTAAATCCTAAGCCGCATTCCCATGAAGGCACTCCGCACAGGGCGAGGGCGAGGGCGAGGGCGCTCACGTACATTGGGCCTGGCGCGGCAGCGGCGTCTGTTCAGCCACCGCTGAGCCCACCCGGAAACGTGCCAAGTGGCTCTGTCCGGCCGCGGACCCACGGCACAGCTCTTCAGGAAAGGTTAGCAGCAATTGACAGAAACAGGGGAAAATAAAACAGTTGAGGAGAAATGGGTAAAATTGAGAGATGAAATAGTGAAGGCAGCAGAGGACAAAATAGGTAGGAAGGTAAGACCTACAAAGAATCCTTGGATATCACAGGAGATACTAAATTTAATCGATGAAAGGAGAAAATATAAAAATGCAGTAAATGAAACAGGCAAAATGGAGTACAGACGACTAAGAAATGAGATTGACAGGAAGTGCAAAATGGCTAAGCAGGAGTGGCTAGAAGGCAAATGCAAGGATGTAGAAGAATGTATAAATAGGGGAAAAATAGATACAGCCTACCGGAAAATAAAAGAAACATTTGGAGATTATAAAAACAGATCTATGAATATCAAGGACACTGATGGAAAACCAGTTCTCAGCAAAGAAGGAAAAGCTGAAAGGTGGAAAGAGTATGTAGAGGGGCTCTACAAAGGATATGAACTTCGCAACACTATTGTAGGAAGGGAAGAGGATGTAGATGAGGACGAAATAGGAGATACTGTACTGAGAGAAGAATTTGACAGAGCCCTGAAAGACCTAAGTCGAAACAAGGCCCCTAGAGTAGATGATATTCCCTCAGAGCTACTGAAGTCTCTGGGAGAACCAGCCATGACAAAATGGTTTCACCTGGTGTGTAAGATGTATGAGACAGGTGAAGTACCCTCAGACTTTAAGAAAAATGTTATAATCCCCATTCCAAAGAAAGCGGGTGCAGACAGGTGTCCATCAGTTTAATAAGTCATGATTGCAAAATATTAACACGAATTATATACAGAAGGATGGAAAAGCTGGTAGAAGCCAACCTCGGGGAAGATCAGTTCGGGTTCAGGAGAAATGTAGGAACACGGGAGGCAATACTCACTTTACGGCTTATCCTAGAAGATAGATTAAGAAAAGGCAAAACTACATTTCTAGCTTTTGTAGATTTGGAGAAGGCTTTTGACAGTGTAGATTGGAATAAACTCTTTCAAGTTCTGAAGCAAGCAGGAGTAACTTGTACAACTTGTACAACAACCAGACAGCGGTTGTCAGAGTAGAAGGGCATGAAAGGGATGCAGTGGTTGGAATGGGAGTAAGACAGGGTTGTAGCCTTTCCCCAATGTTGTTCAATTTGTACATTGAGCAAGCTATAAAGGAAAGCAAGGAGAAATTTGAAGAAGGAATTAAAGTTCAGGGTGAAGAATTAAAAACATTGGGTTTTGCCGACGACATAGTAATTCTGTCAGATACAGCAAAGGACCTGGAAGAGCAATTGAACGGAATTGACAGTGTGCTGAAAGGTGCATATAATATGAACATTAACAAGAGTAAAACTGGGGTAATGTAGTGCAGTGTAAGAAAATTCAGGTGATGCTGAAGGGATTAGATTAGGTAACGAAACAATGAAGGAGGTAGAGGAGTTTTGTTACTTGGGCAGTAAAATAAGAAATGGTGGTCGCTGTACAGAGGATATAAAATGCAGAATGGCAGTGGGTAGAAAGGCGTTCTTGAAAAAGAGAAATTTGTTAACAGCGAATATTGATTTAAGCGTAAGGAAGTCTTTTCTGAAGGCATTTGTATGGAGTGTTGCCTTGTATGGGAGTGAAACATGGACGATAAACAGTGTGGACAGAAAGAGGGTAGAGGCTTTTGAAATGTGGTGCTACAGAAGAATGCTGAAGATTAGGTGGGTGAATCGCGTAACTGATGAGGAGGTACTGAACAGAATTGGGGAGAAAAGAAATTTCTGGCATACCTTGACTAAAAGAAGGGATAGATTGGTAGGACACATTCTTATACATCAAGGAATTGTGAATTTAGAGTTGGAGGGAAGTGTGTGGGGTAAAAACCGCAGAGGAAGACCTACAGATGGATACAGTAAGTACATTCAGACTGAAGTAGGTTGCCGTTCTTATGTGCAGATGAAGAGGCTTGCTCAGGATAGGGTATGTGGAGAGCTGCATCAAACCAGTCTCACAACACAACACTTCTCACTGCACTTCACCTGACTCCACGTCAGCCCCCCCACCCACCTCACACGACTCATCACTTCACCTGACGTCACCTCGCCCCACCTTACTGCACCTACCTCACGTTAGTTGTGTACTCGTTCTGTTCGAAAACCGCTCCCCGATGTGTGTTTGTTTCTCCTCTTACCTGTTGTGGCGCTGCGTTCGTTGGTGTTTCCTTGGGCCGTCGGGACTTGAAGGCCAGGCGAGTGGGTCTGTGACAGCCGGGGCGGACGCTTGGGCGTGGACGTTGAGCTGGTTTTGTGTCTGGCGATGCCGACTGTTTCTGCTTTGGGCTTAAAATTGACTTCGCTGTTGCGGTTGTTACGTGTTTTTGAAATGTCTCGCCTCTCAAGCGAGGACGATCTTGAATTTCTATATTGACGATAACGAGCGGAAAGTACCGGCGTTCTGCCATTCTGCGGCTCGGTTGCTCCCCACAGGCGTTGTCGGCACTTCGGGTTTGGCCCTTTTCCTCTCGTCGCCGTTGCTGCCGTCGCCGTGTTGTAGTTTCTCAGTTTTCTGTGCGTGTCTTTTCTGGGTTGTCTGGTGACTACCATACATGTGACAGTGACGCTAGCCCGTGACCTATGAGGAACTTTGGTTTTGCCGGCCGCGGTGGCTGAGCTGATATTTACTGTAATTCGTCGAGTTGAAACGGCCAATTACGTAAAGGTCTAAGCCTTCTCTATATTGCGCAATGTGTCATGGCCAGTTTTTAAAGGGCGTTGTTCAATTACTCTGCTGATTGCTTTGGTATAATTATGTATTAATCCAAAGGGGTATCTAGTGTTACTGCCTTTTAATTGTCTGGTTTTCGCCAAGTTCTTTTTAAAGGTATTTTAATTGTGATCATTTCCAAATTTAAGCTGCGCCACATGTGTCTAAAAAAGGGGGCATTTTGTTAATCTATCTAGATTTACTGTTTGCATTATGTTGTAACTGCAGTCTTATTTATTGCAAATGGTTAATTATGTTACGTGGTGCGGTGTTATTCTAAGTTTCACAGTGTGCTATGGCCAAACTGTAACTGTAGTCTTGATTATTCCAAATGGGCATGTATGCTATGTGTTGAGGTTTTATTCTAAATTGGACAGCATGCTCCGGCCAGTGTCTAGAAGCAGGCTCAGTTACACTGCTGATGTTCGTCTATTTGCCTAAGCAAAGTCTGTAGCGTCCACTGTTAATTACATCTAGTGTTACTGTTTTTGCTATTCATTGCACTATTTTTTTTTTAACTGGTATCCTTGATATAATTTTTCCAATCTCACCTGTTACTTTGTGAAGGCAAATGATAGCTCCCTTCTTCCTTTACATTTAGAGGATCTCCTTATTGTATTGTGCTGAGCATCTGTATGTTTATCTATTCATACCAGCTGTTATCTGATGTTAAGCGTGATGTTAAATTTTCCCCTTGGTATTTTGATGATAATATCCATCAGTGATTCCCTCCTATGGCCAGTATTCGTGTCCTTTTATTAAAGTGATTAAAATCCCTGTTTTCAACTAGTAGCAGATCTTCCGATCCACTTCATAAAACTGATAGAATTTTCACCGATTGTATTTTGATATTACCAGAATATTTTGTATTGATGCTGCCTTGCTGTTTTCAAAACTTTCAAATGTTTGTATAGCTTATTGGACTTAACTACGGCCGGCCGCGGTGGCCGAGGGGACTGAGGCGCTTCAGTCACGTTCTGCATGGCCACTACGGTCGGGGTTTCGAATCCCCCCCTCAGGCATTGATATTTGTGCCGTCCTTAGTCTCAGGTAGTTCATAAGTAGTTTGTAAGCTTAGGGACTGATGACCCAGTTAAGTCCCATAAGTTCTACAAACATCTGAACATTTTTTTAACTTAACTACGGGGTCATCAGTCCCCAAACTTTCAAACTACTTATCAACTAGCTAACACTAAGGGCGGCACAAATATCCATGCCCGATGGGAGATTCGAACACCCGACCGTAGTGGCCGTGCAGACCGTGACTGACGCGCCGCAGTCCCCTCGGCCACCGCGACCGGCTCTGTTTTCATTTCCTTGTCATTTCAGAATACAGTGTCGCCATGGCTAGAGAATGTCCAGGGATTGATGTTTTGATCTTTTGTACGAATTACGTGTGCGGGGCCAACCTTCTTAAGGGAAGTGTTCCAGAATTACGTTCTCCCCTCTGTGTGGGCTCTCACTGAGCTGGTAACAATCAACGCAGATGGTATGGGTGATATTAATACTCACATTGCCTTTATGAATAATACCCTTCAAGAAGGTGTGCCACTATTGCCTTCTTTTTATGGCGAACAGCCCACTCAGAAGCAACTGCATGAGGTCCGTGCTCATGCACTTCATCTTGCATCTGGTGCGTCTGATTCTAAAGCGAGCACAGACAAATTATTATCAATATCTGCTCCCAAGTAAATCAGATACAATCTAGCGCAACAGCATTAGGGTTTACGATTTTGCACCTCTCATTCACACCTCAAAGCGAAAGCAGTTTGAACCACAGTGCGTCTCTGTTTTCGCTTTTATCTACATATTTTGGTAAATTGCGCAACTGATCTGCTACTTAAAGATATTCCATCACTGTCTACTCATGATATTTACCAAGTCAAAGAACTTTTGTGGTTATTAGTTTCGTGTCCCAACTTCGACGTCGCTTTTGTGTCCCAGCCTCGTCGTAGGTGTCGGTGGCCGAGTGGAACGAGACCGACACAGGAAAAAAGACAGCACGCTTGTGCAGGTACGGAGGGGAGCAGCCAGAAACTATAAACACTCGAGTAAATTAGAAAGAGATATATATTGCACAGAATGTAACAATACTTAACTTTTACATAGTACTGCAGAATGTTGATACATAGTTGTTAGAGGCCTGCCTAGTGCCTGTACGATAGCAAAGTCTTCACTGGTGCCTATCGGATTACGAAGGTCCTAACTGGTTGCTAACTCAGTCCCAAGTGACCGATGTCTTTTCGTGTTGGCCACGAGCGGAGTTGTCGCAGAGGGCGCTCGTGGCTGTCGTCGTGAGAACGCCGCGCCGTGCGTGCCTGGCGGCGCGCGGCGAAAGTAGGTGGCGCGCACTTTGTACTTGTGCGACACCACACCCCTCCTCCCCAAACCGCCGCGCCGTCGTGGCGTAGGGCTGACGGCCACGGCGACGGCACTGGGAGGAGGGCCTGGGTGGGGGCGTTACTGGTGGGACGGGCGTCGTAGCTGAGGCTGGGATCGAGACGCCGTCCGCGCCCCGGCATCTGCCTTGAGATCCTCCAGGGAACCCGCCGAAACCTGGGGAAGGGCGCCCGCCCCCGCCCAGAGGGAGCAGGTCATCTTCTTCTGAGGTGCGTGGCCCAGGCGGCGGCGGCACGCACGGTCCCGGAGTCCCTCTCGGTGACGCTGTCATCTGCAGCGGCGACAGCGGCGGCGTCGCGTCGATCTCCATCGGGACGATCTCGTAGTCCTGGGACGCTGCACCCGTCGACGAACGATATGGATGTGCTCCCTGGCGGTTAACTGGGTCTGGAATCAAGAAACCGGAGACAGGATCGCGCGGCCTGTGCAAGCGCAATTGGTTTGCGTGGCGCCGCAGCTCCGACCCTGTGGAAGAACGTACAACATACATACTGCGACCGAGCACGCGCTGAATGGTGCCCGGCAACCATGTCTTCTTGTTGCCAGCAAACACCCTGTACAGCACCGGCGTGGAAACCTGAAAACGCGAAGCGCCATATGAACCGACTCGGTGCGTGGGAGGCTGCAGCAGGTGAAGGAGAGTGCGGTGACGGCGGCCGTGTAGCAGCTCGGCAGGAGACGGGCCGTCACGTGGCATGCATCGATACGTAGACAGGAAAATTTGAAGAGCTTGCTGCCTGGAGTGCTGACCTTTCATCTTCTCCATGTGAGACTTGAATGTTCGAACGAAACGTTCTGCTTCACCATTGGACTGAGGGTGAAAAGGTGCAGTGGTAATATGCTGAATGCCATTCACACGACAAAACTGTTGAAATTCCGCACTAACAAACTGAGGTCCATTGTCACTGACGATAGTTTCAGGCAAGCCTTCGATGCAAAACACTGATGTTAAGGCACTGATTGTACTAGAAGCTGTCGTTGAGTTCATGGCAATCAGAAAAGGAAACTTGCTGCAAGCGTCTACAACAATTAACCAGCGCGTATTCCAGAAAGGTCCGGCAAAGTCAATATGTAAACGTTGCCGTGGTCCCTTGGGGTGTGGTCAGTCTGAGAAACGCTGTGGAGGAGCCGCCTGATGCTCCGCACAAACTGTACACTGTGATGTCATGCTCTCTATCTGAGCGTCCATACCAACCCAGGTACAATGACGTCTGGCCAGTTGCTTTGTCCTAACAATGCCCCAATGTCCTTGATGCAGGAGGCGTAACACTTCTCGTTGCAGGGAACGAGGAACAATCACTCTTGCTTGGTCGTTGTCGGTATGCTACAACAGTACACACTGACTTAAAGATAATGCATGACGTTGTGCAAAATAACGTCGAACCAGAAGCCGATCAATGTCTTTGGCTCTGGCAGGCCACCCTGAGCGAACAAAACGTGCTACCACACTTAGGTCTGCATCCGCAGCTGTTTCCTGTGCAACCCGACGAGAGTTCAAAGGAAAGTCTGCGACAGCGGAAGCGTCTCTGGAGTCTATCTGACAACATGCCATTTCCGAAGAATCAAACGACACATCCTGGCCAACCGGAAGTAGTGAAAGTGTGTCCGCGTTGGCGTGTTTAGTGGTAGGTCGGTACAAAATCTCATACTGATAATTAGACAATATCAAGGACCATCTCTGAAGCTTTTGTGCCGTACGTGGCGGAATCGGCTTTGTGGGTGAGAACAACGACGTGAGAGGCTTGTGGTCTGTCAACAAATAGAATTTTCTGCCATAGAGATAATGATGAAACTTTGTGACGCCGTAAATGATTGCTAAGGCCTCCTTTTCTATCTGACTGTAATTCTGTTGCGTCGGCGTCAGTAGCTTGGATGCAAAGGCAATAGGACGATCGTGACATCCAATGCGATGCGACAGAACGGCACCCAGACCGTACGACGAGGCGTCAACTGCTAACAATACAGGCTTCTGTGGGTCAAAGGGAATCAAACATGCATCACTGAGTAGTGCAGACTTTAAGTTGTCAAAGGCAACCTGGCAATCTGTGGACCAAACAAAAGGAACATTCTTCCTACGTAAGTGATGCAGTGGAGCTGCAATCTGAGAGGCATTGGGAATAAATCTGAAATAATAGTTAAGCTTTCCCATTACTGCTTGCAATTCATGCACATTCTTAGGAGGAGGCAAATCTTTGATTGCTCGAAGATGTGACTGTAAGGGACGAATTCCTTGGGCATTAATCACATGGCCTAGGTACTCTATTTCAGTTTGAAAAAACGAACACTTTGCTTTATTACAGCGTAGACCTGCTGCAGTCAACACTTTGAAAAGGCACTCCAGGTTTGATAAGTGTTCTTCAACTGTACGTCCGGATACCACAATAGTTCGAGCAACAAGGTACCGAAACTGTCAGCTGTTCCAAAAAGCGCTAAAAAATAGCGTGGCGGAAGAACTGCCAAAGGGTAGGCGTTGAAATTGAAAAAGGCCCATGTGAGTATTAATGACGAAAATTTTTTTTGACTCGTCATCAAGCGGAATTTGTAAGTATGCCTCTGCTAAATCAATCTTAGAAAAGAAGCGAGACTGTCCTAATTTGTCCATCAGTTCCTCAGGTCTGGGCAGGGGATAAGTGTCCACAATTGTTTGACTGTTCACTGTTGATTTAAAGTCCGCACAGAGACGAAGTTTTCCTGACGGCTTGGGTATAATTACTAAAGGCGAGGCCCACTGACTCGCAGAAACAGGTGAAATCACACCACTATCTTGCCAACGTTTAAGTTCTTCGGCAACTGTATCACGCAAGGCGATAGGCACTGGTCTAGCTTTACGAAATTTTGGAACTGCAGATTCTTTTAAAGTTACATGTGCCACGAAGTCTTTTGCACAACCTAGTTCCGGCGAAAACAAGTCACTATATTTGTCACACAATGCATTGATTTTATCCTGAGGCACTATTGACGAAATTTGAAGCACATCTCTTTGAATTGATAAACCAAACAAGTCAAAAGCATCTAGTCCAAAAATGTTCTGTGGCGATTTGGCCTGAAGAACTACAAAAGTAACTGTTTTTGTAACACCTTGAAAAGAGGCGGGCAGGCTGCACGTTCCTAACACGGGAATATTTTGACCTGTGTACGCTGTTAGCACTTGCTGTGACGGCGACAATTTTGGCGAACCCAGAAGTTCATAAGTGTCTTTATTAATTAATGTAACAGCGGAACCAGGATCAAGCTGAAATTGCACAGTCTTATTTTCTATGGGGAGATTTACAAAAAGTTTGTGCTTCTGGCGCACGACAGGTGCGCGAATGTGGGCAACGTCTGCTACGGTTTGTTTGCTGCGTATGCGCGGGCCGCGTAGTGAAGGAAGCGGCGCAGACTCGGCACACAGCGGATTAACAACACTGTCACTAGAAGGCACTAACGTCGGATCGGCGTCCGCGCAAGCATGCGAAGCTACTCCAAATGTACTAACTACTGCACTACACTTTTGAGTAGCTACTTGATGTCTACTGTCACTAGCTACACAGTACTGGGCACTATTACAAGGAGCAGTTGCAGAAGGCACTATTTTCACTTCAGGAATGCACTGTTCATAGTCATTTTGCTTGTCCCGAACCCTTTTCCGTTGCACTGTTTTACGCGCTCGTCAGCGCTTGCTACGTGGTGCACTATATAGTTTTGCCATAGGCGCAGAACTACTTTCTTGCAATTGAGATCCAAGGAAAGCACTGTTCAATTCCACAGCCCGTATAACATTTACAGAATGAACTGTTCTCGCACTCTGCGAAGCACTGTTTCTAACGGTACCGTTCTTTGAGTTTTTAATTTGCATACACACAGACTGCACATGTCCCGATTTGCCACATTGATAACAGGTTGCGTTGCGACTAGGGCAATGAGCACGCTTGTGGCGAGACACACACTGGGGGCAAGATTTACGTACCTTTTTCTGAAATGAGCGTTGGCGCCCGTTATTCAAATTACTGTTTCTAACACGACGGGGCGACCTTTGTGTCGCACTTTTACACTGGCTACTGTTTACTGTCTGTTCAGCACGACCGGTAGAATTTAAAGAATCATTAGTGCAATACTGAGAACTACGGCTAGGAAAACGTCCGTTGCGGCACACTGAATTAACACTGTGGCTTTGCATTTCTACATCTGCTAAGTCAAAAGTATCATGCGCTTCTATAAGCTGCAGTACACTGTCTAATGACGGGTCAGACTGTTTCAGAATTGCTGCCCTAATTCTGGGGTCCTGAATGTTCTGCATAATTGCATCCCTCAACATAACGTCACTATACGAAAGTCCACAAGAGCAAGTAAATTTACATTTGCGGGTTAAGCCCTTCAATTCCGTAATCCACTCTTGGTGTGACTGTTCCGGTAATTTTTTCAGTCTGAAAAATCGGTACCGAGCCGCAGCTACGAGAACTTTTCTCTCATAATGAGCATTCAGTGCCTCTACTATTTGTTCAAATAGTACATCACGAGGAGATGCGAGAGGGAAAAGTTTTTTCAATAGTACGAATGTCTGGGGGCCCACAATCGATAAGAAAAGGTTCCTCACTCTCTGACCTGTAATTTGATGAGCCCCGACGAGTTCTTGAAACTGTGCGAAGTAGTCGCTCCATTCTTCCTCACGTTCGTTGTACTGGCGAAATGTAGGAAGCGGTGCAGCGGCAGGTGTGGGCTGCTGATGTGACGACTGGTGTTGGTGAGCAGCCTGTGTCGTCAACTGCGACACGGCCTGCAGTAGTTGAGTGATTTGTGCCGTCTGTAACTGTATAATTTCCATTAAGTTTGGGTTCGGGGTAGTGGCCACGCTGACCGATTAGGCGCCGCGTATACAAGTAAATTAGTACAAAACACAAATGCAAGATAAATGAGGACGCTCTGCAACAAAAAAAAGTCCACAAAACACGTAACGGAAAATGTGCCCCCAAATATCTTATAATAATTTCTGCGTGCTCCGACTGCTGCTGTCTGGCTGCTGCAAGCGGGCTGGTGCAAGGTTCATGTATCACTCCTCGTCGCCACTTTTGTGTCTCAACTTCGACGTCGCTTTTGTTCGGTGTGTTGCAGCCTCGTCGTAGGTGTCGGTGGCCGAGTGGAACGAGACCGACACAGGATCAAAGACAGCACGCTGGTGCAGGTACGGAGGGGAGCAGCCAGAAACTATAAACACTCGAGTAAATTAGAAAGAGATATATATTGCACAGAATGTAACAATACTTAACTTTTACATAGTACTGCAGAATGTTGATACATAGTTGTTAGAGGCCTAGTGCCTGTACGATAGCAAAGTCTTCACTGGTGCCTATCTGATTACGAAGGTCCTAACTGGTTGCTATCTCCGTCCGAAGTGACCGGTGTCTTTCCGTGGTGGCCACGAGCGGGGCTGCAGCAGAGGGCGCTCGTGGCTGTCGTCGTGAGAACGCCGCGCCGTGCGTGCATGGCGGCGCGCGTCGAAAGTAGGTGGCGCGCACTTTGTACTTGTGCGACACCACAATTAGTACGCTTCCAACAACATGCCGAGGCATTTAATATTTCCGATTGCGTGGTTTTGGCTGTGTTGTATCCCCTTGCCCTAGGTCAGCTCAGAGACGCCATTTCTGACAATTTAACTCTTAAACAATTTCGCCGTATTGTAATAAATAAATGTTGTAACCTAGAATGCAGGTTTCTTTGGCAAGTACAAACCGGTCATGGAAAGTTGCACGATTATTTGCGTAGTTAAAACCGCTCCTTTACCATTAGATGTTGCCTTAGCTGAACATAAATTAATGTCAATTGTCATCGAAGGGAGTAGACCTGCTGATAGATCGCGCTTGTGTTTCCTTAGTCAGCCCGTTTATTGGCCACAATCATTTGAAGCACCTCAATCCATTAGTGCCGTTTCCTTTGCTGATAATCTCCGTGTCTCGAGTCAATCCGGCACCACAAACAATCATAATAGTCCCGGCATAGCGCAGATAAAATCAACACTTAACTCTGGTAACTCCCGAGCGTGTTTCAGCAGTCGTTCCTTCACTCGTTTGGTAAGAGAGTGCCCGAACCCACGCCCCTTCCGTCCCAGTAAATAACGCCACAACAACGACCGGGTATTCACCTGTCGCTGTAAACGACATTTTTTGCGCCAAGGTCGATGGATGGCTTCGAGCACCTTCACCCTATGTTTGTATTACGTTAGGACATGAACCAGTTTGCGGACTCCTCGATTTTGGTGGTTCTATTTCTTTGCTTAACCTTGATTGGTATCTTGAATTTTCCTATCTCGCTAGCCTACGCCAAGTACCGTTACCAGTGGAGACATGTCTTCTCGCCAATGGACTTTTGTTGCCTCGTCGCTAGGGACCTTTTCTTGGACACTTACCTTTGCTTTGGTCAAATTACTCTTATGTTGTGAATACATCCATAAAAAAGGGTTACTGTTAGATATTTCCAGGAGCTCCTTTTCCTTTAAATTGTCCCCTTCAACTACGTTTGCCTTGTGTGAATGAGCCAAGCGCACTTAAGGACGTAATACTCTCTCCTTACTGGCTGCTGATATTGAAACATTCGATGTTTTCTATCTTTCTTTACAACAGGCTTATCAACTTATTACTCTCCTCAATAAGTTTCCTAGTGTATTGTCTGATAAGCTACACGAAACTGATATATTACAATATCACATTTTACCTAACTGATACAAGGATACACCGAGTACATCCTTCCAAAAGTCCGTATTATCAGAAGAACGATGGAGACGAAAACTGCAATAAGCCAGCTGCACATCAGACACCCGTCGGTGTTCTCTGGAGACGCTCGACTGGATTCCTATAAATGGCTAAAAGGATTCGACCGCGTCGCCAAGTACAACAGGTGGGATCATACAATGTGCTAGGCCAACGTTTATTTCTACATGGACAGAACAGCCCAGCAATGGTTTGAGAACAACGAACACAAACTGAATGACTGGGAAACATTCCAGGCGGAACTTAAGAAGACGTTTGGAGACCGCCAGCGACAAATCCGCTCGGTGGAAGAACAACTGAAGAACCGGGCCCAACGACATGCTGAGCCGACACGGTCTTACAAACAGAATGTTTTGGCCCTGTGTAACACTGTCAATTCTAACATGACTGAGTCCGACAAAATCACGCACCTGATGAAGGGTATGCAGGAGACATGTACCAAGCTCTTCTGATAAAAGACGTCGCTACAACAGAAGAGTTCATTAAGTGGTGCCAGCGTACTGAAGGGATCCAACAGAGGAGAGTTGGACCAAGAAGTATGACCGACTCCCCAATGTAGTCCCTATGGCCGTTGTTGAGGACCAGCATGACTTCGCTTCTCGCATACGACAAATGGTGGGAGAAGAATTACAACAGTGCATGGCAGCCGGGACTGTTAGACCCAGCTAGCATCAGATTATGGCCATGGATGTGAGCCCTGTAAGTCACGAGGGAGCCGACGTCGCTGAGGAAGATGTATTTCAGACATTAGCTCCTGTCTGCCCCGCCATTCGATCCCGACGTGAAGAATGGCGCCGCCCTGCTATGACATACGCTGCAGCCGCCAAACGGCAGCCTATGAACTGGCAGACGCGGCCACAACCAACTCCCCCAGCAACAGAAGAACAGACGTCTGAAGGACAGAAGACAACACACTACTGTGTTTCCACTGTGGGCACACTGAACATGTACGCTACTGCAGAGAGAGAAGGCGAGTATTCGACGATTATTTTGCCGCAAGACTTCAGCCGTCGGAGCAGTTCTATCCCAGGCAATCACCTGCTGAGGAAAACTAAGCGAGGCGATCATCTACGGAGGTGAGGCCGCCTCAGATGAAAATCCTCCATGGACGACAGTCGCTAAGATGTCGGGGAATCTCATCGACGTCATAATGGACGGCCAACCTGTCCGGGCACTTATCGATGCAGGAGCGACTTTTTCTGTATTGTCGGATAATTACAGCAGCACACTAAAGAAGACAATGTTCTGTGATACGGGGGCAACTGTGTTGAAGGTCGCGAATGGAAAGTACGTCCATCCAGCAGGAACTTGCGTCGCAAGAATAACCATAAACAACAGGACCCAGCCGTTTGAATTTGTCGTGTTAACAGAATGTAGTCACAAATTGTCACGAGCAGACACAACTTATTCGCAAGGGAATGTGTATCGGGAAAGATGAACCAATCCAGGACGGTGAGCTTAACGTCATCAATGAAGACCCATGCCCTGCTGTTAGTACAGACAACACGCTGGAGGAAACAAACGTGGAACTGCCAACAGGGCCTGGACTGACCAAGGAACAACGCCAGTGGGTGTAAGGTATACTACGCCAATATTTGGGTGCATTCACGACTCAGCAGGGGAAACATCAGACGAAACGGCCCGCGATAAAGCACCGTATCAATACTGGGGATCATCCGCCAATTAGCTAGCGTTCGTATAGAGTGTCACCAGCTAAAAGACAGATAATTCGGGAGGAAGTGGAGACGATGTTGCGAGATGACATTATTGGACCTTCGGAAAGTCGTTGGTCGTCTCCGGTGGACCACGTAAAGAAGAAGGATGGCACGGGGCGATTCTGTGTCGATTATCGGCGGCTGAACAGAATCACAAAGGAAGATGTCTACCCATTACCGCTCATTGACGACACCTTGGACTGCTTGAAAGGAGCTACATACTCCTCAGCTATGGACATGCAGACAGGTTACTGGCAAATCGAGGTTGACGAAGCTGACAGAGAGAAGACGGCTTTTATTACACCTAACGGCCTATATGAATTTAAAGTAATGCCATTTGGATTATGTAATCCTCCAGCCACATTGGAACGCATGATGGACAACTTGCTTCGACACCTTAAGTGGACGACGTGTCTCTGCTATTTAGATGACATTGTCGTTTTCTCGAAAACATTTGAAGTACATCTGAGTCGCCTGTCAACTGTGTTGAAGTGTGTTCAGGCTGCAGGTCTCCGCCTCAATCCAAAGAAGTGTCTCTTCGTCGCCAACGAGATAAAAATCCTGAGGCACCTAGTCAACGGAGATGGTGTCCGTCCTGATCCAGATAAATTCAGGGCAGTCACAGAATTTCCAACTTCTCAGCACATTCGTGATGTGAGAAGTTTTCTCGGGCTGTGCTCATAGTACCGACGTTTCATAAAAGGATTTTGTAACAAGGCATGGCCATTACAAGAACTTCTGCAGGGAGACGCCAAATTGTACTGAGATGAGACAAAAGAAAGAGCTTTCCGGGCACTAAAGGAGGCTCTACTTCCGCACCAGTGCTAGAGTTGTACGACGAGAATGCAGAAACGGAACTTCACACAGACGCCAGTGGTTATGGGATTGGTGCAGTGCTTGTACAAGTTCAGGAAGGTGCTGAAAAAGTGATAGCCTATGCGTCAAGAGTACTCTCGAAGTCCGAGATAAACTACTCTACAACTGAAAAAGAATGTCTCGCAGTTATCTGGCCTATCAACAAGTTCCGGCCGTACTTATTCGGAAAACCATTCACCGGCGTGAGAGACCACCATTCTTTGTACTGGCTGACTAGCTTGAAGGATCCATCAGGTCGACTAGCAAGGTGGTCGCGGTGTCCGAGGGGACTGGGGCGCTCCAGTCACGGTCTGCGCGGCCACTACGGTCGGGGGTTCGAATCCCCTCTCGGGCATGGATATTTGTGTCGTCCTTAGTCTTAACTAGTTTGTAAGTTTAGGGACTGATGACCCCATAGTTAAATCCCATAGACTACACAAACATTTGAACACATCGACTAGCAAGAAGGGCAGTAATACTCCAAGAGTAAAATGTCACAGTGGTATTCAAGAATGGGCGCAAACACAAAGATGCCGACTGCCTTTCGAGTAATCCATTAGTGAAACACAACAGCATTAATGAAATTTCAGCCCTCACTTAATTAGATGACGTTACTACTGAACAGAGGGAAGATCCAGCACTATTAAAAACGATAGAAGCCATGGAGAAAAGAGAACCGACAAATGGAGAGTTCCAACTTATAAACGGAACATTGTATAAGAGCAACTACGATCCACTGGGCCCCAAATGGCTACTTGTTGTTCCAGCTCATCTCCAGCCAGCTATTCTCAAATATTTCCACGATGCTCCAATATCCGGTCATCTGGGATACCTGAAGATCCTAGACAGTATCAGACGCAGGTTTTACTGGAAAGGTCTCTACCGATCTGTCAAGCACTATGTGAGTCACTGTAGAGAGTGCCTGCGACGGAAGCATGTGCCGCAATTACGTCCAGAACATCTCGTACCGATTCCGCCAGCAGTAGCTCCATTCCACGGAGTTGGGATCGATGTTTCAGGAAGGTTCCTGAAGTCGACAACCGGTAACCGATGGATAATAGTCTGCATTGACTACCTCATACGCTATGCTATCACCAAATCTGTGCCGACTGCAGATGCTCCAGAGATTACAAAATTCCTTGTACAAGACATTATTTTGCAGCATGGAGCACCACGTGTCATGATATCTGATCGTGGAAAAGTATTCCAGTCAAAACTAGTCTCAGAGGTAATGTCACGGTGCGACATTGTCCACAGAATGACAACTGAATACCATCTTCAGACAAATGGTCTTACGGAACGTTTTAACAAGACTTTAGGCGACATGCTGTCTATGTACGTCGATGTTGAGCAGAAGGATTGGGATACAATTCTGCCAGTCGTGACATTTGCTTACAATACCGCAAGACAAGACACTACAGGCTTCACCCCGTTTTTCCTGCTCCATGGCCGTGAAGCTGAGACGACAATGGATACGCTGTTCCCGTTCCAACCGGACGACACTCAGGATGACTATGTTAAACAGGGTCGAAGAAGCAAGACAGCTAGCTCGCATACGGTCACTGGACGCCCAGGAAATGGACCGTCAGCGGTATAATTACAAGCACCGACCTGTTGTGTACAGCCCAGGAGATCTGGTATGGATTTGTACCCCTGTAAGGAAGGTTGGACTGTCAGAAAAGTTATTGAAGCGATACTTTGGTCCGTATCGTGTCATATGACGAGTGTCAGACGTCACATAGGAAGTTGAGGATTATGAGCCGTCGTCGAAACGTCGAAACCGAAGAGACATTGTTCTCGTCCTACGCATGAATCCTTACCACGATCCTGAAGAGCAGGTAGACGACAATGGCTTCTTGTTCAAGGACTTTAAGGACGGTACTGTTCCTGATGAAGCCACAACTGGGACGTCTGTCGTCGATATTCGTGGAGAAGGGAAGGATTATCTTGAACTATCATACAGAGGACCCATGACACGGTCAAGATCCAGGACATTGCAGCCGGCTCCACAGGGATAATAACAGCGCGTCGCTGTTTCTCCAGGAGAGGGAGCAATGCCGCGAGATACCATGTATGCCGACTGCCGTCGTGGCGCAGGGGATAGCATTACGGACTGCGGTGCTGATGGTCGCTGGTTCAATCCCGTCCACTGGCAAAAGTTTCTTTATTTCTTATGTTCACTTGTAAATTCTACTTCTTTCTTATGTTAACTGTTCTTCTAATTTCTGGTGAATTCTGTCTGTGTATAAATAGCAGAGCACTCTGCCTGAGAGGCAGTCAGTGGTGCGTGTACGAGGTGCATTCAAGTTCTAAGGCCTCCTATTTTTTTTTTCTAATTAACTACTCACCCGAAATCGATGAAACTGCTGCTACTTCTCGACGTAATCGCCCTGCAGACGTACACATTTGTCACAACGCTGACGCCATGATTCCATGGCAGCGGAGAAGGCTTTTTAGGAGTCTGTTTTGACTACTGGAAAATCGCTGAGACAATAGCAGCACGGCTGGTGAATGTGCGGCCACGAAGAGTGTCTTTGATTGATGGAAAAAGCCCAAAGTCACTAGGAGCCAGGTCAGGTGAGTTGGGAGCACGAGGAATCACGAAGAAACTGTTGTGTAATGTTAGCTCGATGTGCGGGTGCATTGTCTCGGTGAAACAGCACACGCGCAGCCCTACCCGGACGTTTTTGTTGCAGTGCAGGAATGAATTTGTTTTTCAAAACATTTTCGTAGGATGCACCTGTTACCGTAGTGCCCTTTGGAATGCAATGGGTAAGGATTTCGCCCTCCTTGTCCCAGAACATGCACACCATCATTTTTTCAGCACTGGCGGTTACCCGAAATTTTTTTGGTGGCGGTGAATCTGTGTGCTTTCATTGAGCTGACTTTGCACTTTGTTTCTGGATTGAAAAATGGCATCCTCGTCTCATCCATTGTCACAATCGAGGAAAAGGAAGTCCCATTCGTGCTGTCGTTGCGCGTCAACATTGCTTGGCAACATGCCACACGGGCAGCATTGTGGTCGTCCGTCAGCATTCGTGGCACCCACCTGGATGATACTTTTCGCATTTTCAGGTCGTCATGCAGGATTGTGTGCACAGAACCCACAGAAATGCCAACTCCGGAGGCGATCTGTTCAACAGTCATTCGGCGATCCCCCAAAACAATTCTCTCCACTTTCTCGATCATGTCGTCAAACCGGCTTCTGCGAGCCCGAGGTGGTTTCGGTTTGTTGTCACACGATGTTCTGTTTTCATTAAACTGTTGCACCCACGATCGCACTTTCGACACATCCATAACTCCATCACCACATGTCTCCTTCAACTGTCGATGAATTTCAATTGGTGTCACACCACGCAAGTTCGGAAAACGAATGATTGCACGCTGTTCAAGTAATGAAAACGTCGCCATTTTAAGTATCTAAAACAGTTCTCATTCTCGCCGCTGGCGGTAAAATTCCTTCTACCGTACGGTGCTGCCATCTCTGGGACGTATTGACAATGAATGCGGCCTCATTTTAAAACAAAGCGCATGTTTCTATCTCTTTCCAGTCGGGAGGAAAAAAACGGAGGCCTTAGAACTTGAATGCACCTCGTATGTTGAGTTCGTAATAAACGTGCTTTGAGTATAAGTGCTGTGTTCAGTTGCCTTCGAAATCAAGCCTGCTCCCATTTCAACGAGACAATATTATCAAATACTTCTTACCGAGCAGTGCAAACATGTAACCGCGTTTTGTACTGACTGGAACCTTATTGAATTTAATAGTGTCCCTTTTGGACTAGCTAAAGGTGCTGCGGTTCTTAGTTGTCTTCTTGATAACATCCTAGGTGATCTGCGTATTGGGTGATTTAATTATTTACAGCAAAACCTATCCTGAACATCTACACCATATTGAACTAGTCTTTAATAGGCCACAGGCTGCAGGCCTTACTGTTAAAACATCGAGAATCACCTTAGCCCGTCTGCAAGTGTCATTTTTAGGACATTTTGTTTCTGGCACCAGCGTACGCATTGATTAAGAATCCACCAAGGTCCTCAGAGCTCTGAGCCGACAAAAAGGCATCGCCAAATACATAAGCATGGCAAATTATTTTTGGCAATTTGTACTAAAGTTTGCTCAAATTGCAGCTCCCACTAATAATTTAAGGCGCAAAGGAGGTAAGTTTGTTTGGGGCCAAGGCCAACAACATGCTTTTGATACTATTAAATCTGTCATCAGCAACTCGCCTATTCTTGGAGTTCCTGAATTGAGTAAATTGTCTGTCGTGCAGAATGTTGCTTCCAATGTGAGCATTTCTGCCGTTTCTTTGCAAGAATATCAGGACCAAAGACAACCTTATCGCAAGCTCACTGATGCCGAAACTACGAACTCAGTGTACGAGTGCGTGGCTCTCGCCGTGCTATTCGCCTTGGTCAAGTTCCATTTTCATTTGATACACCTTCATGAATCACCGACATTGCCGTGGTGGGTTGGCTTATGTGCCTCAACGATACAGATAGCCGTACTTTGGGTTCAACCATAGCGGAGGGGTATCTGTGGAGAGGCCAGACAAACGTGTGGTTCCTGAAGAGCGGCAGCAGCCATTTCAGTAGTTACAGGGGCAACAGGTTGGATAATTGACTGAGCTGGCCTTATAACATCAGCTAATCTGGCTTTGCCATACAGTAACTGCGAACGACTGAAAGCAAGGGAAAACTACAGCCATTACATTTTCCGAGGACATGCAGCTCTACTGTATAAAAATATATTGATGGTATCCTCTCGTGTAAAGTATTCCGGAGGTAAAATAGTCCCACCTTTGGATATCCGGTCGGGGACTACTGAGGAGCATGTTGTCATCAGGAAAGACAATACTGGCATTCTATGGATTGGAGCGTGGAATGTTAGATCCCTTAAATGGGTAGGAAAATTAGAATGTTTAAAAAGGAAAATAGATAGGTTTGAGTTAAATATAGTGGAGATTAGTGAAGTTCTGTGGCAGGATAAACAGGATTTCTGGTCAGATGAGTACAGGATTATAAATACAAATTCAGTTGGAGGTATCAGAGGAGTAGGACTGATAATGAATATGAAAATAGCAATGTGGGTAAACTACTATGAGCAGTACAGTCATCACATTATCATTGTCAAGATAGATACGAAGCCAACGCCGACCATAGTAGTCCAGTTTTATATGCCAACTAGCTGTGCCGATGATGAGGAGATTGAAGAAATGTATGAGGAGTTAAAGGAAATTATTCAGACAATTAAAGGAGGGGAAAACTTAATTGTGATGGGAGACTGGAACTCGGTTGTAGAAAAAGGAAATGTTCAAATGTTCAAATGTTTGTATAGTCTATGGGACTTAACTACGGGGTCATCAGTCCCTAAACTTACAAACTACTTATGAACTACTTACAGCTAAGGACGACACAAATATCCATGCCCGAGGGGGGATTCGGACCCCCGACCGTAGTAAGGAAAAGGAAGACAAGGAAAAATGGACTGGGCAGAAGAAATCAAACAGAAGTCGCCAGGTAGAATTCTGCATGGAACATAATTTAATCATATCAAACACCTGGTTTAAGAAACACGAAAGAAGGTTGTACACGTGGAATAGGCCAGGAGACACCGAAAGGTATCAGATATATTTTATAATGGTAAAACAGAGATTCTGGAACCAGGTTTTAAACAGTATGACATACCCAGGGGCAGATACAGTCTCTGACCATAACTTATTGGTCATGAACTGTAGGCTGAAACTGAAAAAACTGCAGAAAGGTAGGAAAATAAGGAGATGGGACTTGAATAAATCGAGGGAACCTGGAGTTCTTAAGAATTTCAGAGGGAGCTTTAGGCAATAATTTACAGAAACGGTGGAAAATAAAACAGTAGATTGGTAATGGGTAGCATTTAGAGATAAAATAGTGAAGGCAGCAGAGGACAAAAAAGGCAAGACCTACAAAAAATACTTGGATATCGCAGGAAATACTAAATTTAAGTGATGAAAGAAGAAAATATAAAAATGAAGTAAATGAAACAGGCAAAATAGAGTACAGACGACTAAGACATGAGATTGACAAAAAGTACAAAATGGCTAAGCAGGAGTGGCTAGAAGCCAAATGAAAATCTCTAGGAAAATGTATAACAAGGGAATAAGTAGATAATGCTTACAGGAAAATAAAAGAGTCATTTGGGGACAAGATAAACAGCTCTATGAATACCAAGAACTCAGATGGAAAACCAGTTCTCAGCAAAGAATGGTAAGCTGAAAGCTGGAAAGAGCACATAGAGGAGCTCTACATAGGAAATGAACCTAGAGACGATGTTGTAGGAAGGGAAGAGGAAGTAGATGAAGATAAAATAGGAGATACTATACTGACAGATGAATTTGACGAAGCCCTAAAAAAACCTAGAACAAATAGATAACATTCCCACAGAGCTACTAAAGTATCTGGGAGAGTCAGGCACGACAAAACTGTTTCAACTGGTGTGTAAGATGTATGAGACAGGTTACGTACCCTCAGACTTTAAGAAAAATATAATTCTTCCTATTCCAAAGAAATCAGGCGCACACAGGTGTGATAATTACAGAACCATCAGTTTGACAAGTCATGCATGCAAAATTTTAACACGAATTATCTACAAGGGAATGCAATGCTGGTAGAAGCTTACATCGGGGAAAATCAGTTTGGATTCATGAGGAACGTAGGCACACGGGAGGCAATTCTCACTTTACAGCTTATCTTATAAGATAGATTAAGGGAAGGCAAACCTACTTTTTTAGCTTTTATAGATTTGAAAAAAGCTTTTGACAATATTGTTTGGAATACACTCATTTTAATTCTGAAGTCAGCAGGGTAAAATAAAGGGAAAGGAGAGTTACTCACACCTTGTACAAAAGCCAGACCGCAATTATTAGACTCGAAGGGCATGAAAGGGAAGCATTAGTTGGAAAGGGAGTAAGATAGGGTTGTTGTCTTTCGCCGGTGTTATTCAGTTTGTACATTGAGCAGGCGGTGAAGGAAAGCAAGGAAAAATTTGGAATAGGGATTAAAATTCAGGGCGAAGCAATAAAAACATTGAGTTTTGCTGATGACATTGTAATTCTGTCAGAGACAGCAAAGGACCTGGAAGAGCAGTTGAATGGAATGGACAGTGTGTTTAAGAGAGCGTATGAAATGAACATTAACAAGAGCAAAACTAAGATAATAGAATGCAGTCTTAGGAAATCAGGCTGTGCTGAAGTACTTGGATTAGGTAACGAAAAAATGAAGGTGGTAGGTGAGTTTTGTTACTTGGGTAGTAAAATAACATATAACGGTGGCAGTACAGAGGATATAAAATGCAGAATGGCAATGGGAAAAAAGCATTTTGTAGAAAGAAATATTTACTTACATCGAATATTAATGTAAGTGTTAGGCAGTGTTTTCTGAAGGCATTTGTGTGGCGTGTTGCCTTGTACAGGAGTGAAACATGGACGATAAACAGTGCGGACATTTGAACTGTCGTCCTATACAATAATGCTGAAGATTACGTAACTAATGAAGAGGTACTGAACAAAATTGGTGAGAAAAGGAATTTTTAGCGTACCCTTGGTAGGGCACTTTCTTAGACATCGAGGAAACGTAAATTTAGCATTGGAGGGAAGTAAGTGGGGTAAAAACCGCAGGGGAAGACCAAGAGTTGCATATAGTAAGCAGATTCAAATGGTTGTGGGTTGCCGTTCTTATGAGGAGATTAAAAGGCTTGCCCAGGATACAATACGGTGGAGAGCTGCATCAAAGCAGTCTCCGGACTGAAGATCATAACAACAACGGGGAATTTGACTTGGAAACCGACAATCACGCTTTGAGTTGTGTGTTGGCAAAACCCCGCAAACCTGTTGTATTGCCAGGTGGGTCGTCCGCATTTCTGCATTTCAGTTTAAAGTGTGTCATATTAAAGGCACGGACAATATGTTGGCCGATTTTCTAAGCCGTATGTATGAGGACCCTCTCCCCGAGTCTTGTAGTGTCTCTCTTGCTGATCAGTTAGTTTGCCCTGTGCTTACCGATTTCCATCAACTATTTGGTGATTTGGCGCATAAACAAAAACAGGACACTAATTTGGGACCTATTAAGTACTGCAATCGATCTGGGGAACAACTAATTAATTACAATATTGTTAAGGGCATATTGTGTAAGAAAATGCGCTGCAATGGTAACCTGAAGATTTGTATTTCGGGTAGTCTGGTTCAGCTCGTGACTCTGTCACAGGTGGACACCTCGGTTTCCATAAGACTTGTTGTGAAATCAAACAACATCTTACTTTACTTGGACGGGCATTGACAAGGTTATTAGTGAAACGGTTGTTCGTTGTAAATTGTGTCAAGAGGCCAAACATAGCAGTGGACCCCAGCATGGGTTGCTTCATTCTGATAGAGAGCAAGCGCCCTCTATCAAGCGCCTTGGTCCACTGCCACGCACTAATAGAGGTAACCAATACATTTTGGTAGTTATCAATGTTTTCACTAGGTTCACTTGGCACTTACCAACTCGTAATGTTACCATCAGGACTACCCTCAGTGTGATAACTTGTCAGCGATCTTGCGCATGCGATTCTATCGGGTTCCTTTAAGGCTTTAAGGCTTTTTGTTTCTATAATGGCTTCAAACATGTGATTACTACTCCTTACTACCCTAAGGGATATTTTGCCGAATGGATAAACCGCAATCTTAAGTAGGCCCTCATCATTTACCACCAATATGGGATTTAACATTACCTTGGTTGAGCTTTGCTTTCAATAATGCTAAACATGAGGCGTCTCAGGCTTCTCCGCCTTCTTCAATATTTGCTTACCAAGTCAATTCCCCCCTGGCCATCCCATGGGGCATTCATGAGTAGCGCCAGAAATAACATTTCCATCGCTCGTAAGCACCAGGCCTTTCGTTAAAATCGTAATCGGCGCCCATTTTCTGGCAAAGTAGGAGATCGAGGCTACGTTCATAATTTTGGAGCTATACAGGGCCCCAGGAAAAATCTAGCCAAAAGGTCAATGTACCATACTGAAAATCCAGAGTCCAGTTGAACTTTTGGTTAAAGAAGAGCAGTCAGGTAAAATTTACCGCGTTCATATCACTCAAGTCAGAGTGGCTGGCCGATCTTGACCCCCTCTCCCCATCCCATTCTTCTTGTGGACGGGGACATAGAGCCGTTGGCTCGTTCTGTTTGAGGTCCGCGCCCCAAACTGTGCTGTGGAGGCGCTACCGCCGGCAGTGGGTGGGTCTGCGGCAGCCGGTGCGGACGTTTGGGCCGGGTCTGTGAACGGTCACCGGCTGTTTTCTGCTTTGGTCTTGAGTTTGACTCCGCTGTTGCGTTAGATACCTGTCTAGAAACGTCTCGCATCCCACGTGAGGACGATCTCGATTTGGTATATTGAGGGTTGGAGCGGAATTTATTTGGCGTTTTGCCCTTCTGCGGCTCGGTTGCCACCCCCAGGCGTAGTCAGAACTTGGGGTTTGGCTCTTTTCCCTCTCGTCGCCGTTGCTGCCGTCGCCGAGTTGTAGTGTCAGACTTCTGTTCCTGCCTTTTCTGAGTGGTGTGGTGAGTATCCAAACATGTGGCAGTGACGTTATCCCGCGACCTGCGAGGGAGTTTTGTTTTAACTGTTTTTCGCCTCCGCCCCTGAGTCGGCCGTGGCCGTCCTCTCCCTATAAAGGTGGTCATGTGATATGTTTATTGATTCAGAGATTGTTGCTGTATCACTGTTTAGCAAACTCGTAGCAGAAGCTTTACCTGATGTGCCCAACGTGCTGTGGCCAGTATTTAAAGGGCACTGTTCAATCACACTGTTGATGTCGATGCTTGTACATTGTCTAATGCTTTTATTATATCGTTTGTATTGTGTTAAATGGTATCTTTATTGTGAAGTCCCAAACATGATTTGAGCCATATGTCTACGAAAGGAAACTGTTTTAGTTCAAATGTTTGTTAAGCTTATGGGACTTAACTACGGCGTCATCAGTCCCTAAACTTACAAACTACTTACGAACTACCTTATACTAAGGACGGCACAGATATCCATGCCCGAGAGGGCATTCGAACCCCCGACCGTAGTGGCCGTGCAGACCGTGACTGGAGCGCCTCAGTCCCCGCGGCCACCGGAAATTGCCTAAATAGCATCCAAAAAGGGCATTCTTAATAATATGTCTAGAGGTACTTCCTTTCCTTCCCTTGAGCGAGAGCTGATATTTAGTGTAATTCGTCGAGCTGAAACGGCCAATTACGTAAAGGTCTAAGCGTTCTCTATGTTGCGTAATGTGTTCTGGGCAGTATTTAAAGGGCGTTGTTCAATCACTCTGTTGATGGCTTTGGCATAATTTCATATTAGCCCAAATAAATATCTAGTGTTACTGCCTCTTCACCCTTGGCTGGCAGCGCCAATTATTATAACTTCAGCAGCACCACAGTTCAGAACTACTACCACTGTGAATCCCGAGTTACAAACCCAGGATGTAGGTTCTAAGTGATCTTAATGACAAAAATAGTTTAATGTACAGGTAGATATATCACATTTGTTAATATATGAATTAGTATATCAATTACCTTCGGTGTACAAATATGACAAATGTAACATTTTTCCGAAAGTGGACAATAATCATGTATGATAGCCCCAGTAGTGCCATCATTTCCTCTTCCATTAGTTTCCTGTAGTTCCTGTCTGCCGAGTAATTAGTGTCAGCTATTTTCCGTGCTATATGGAACTTAGTACCCTAACTACCTCATCTATCATGAATGAGAGAGCTTGCCTCTCTGACCTCACGACCCTTCCGTTCCCTTTTGGACAAGGGAAGATTTTTATGACATTCTTACCCAGTGTTTTGGAGTGCTAATTGTATGGCGTAACACTCCACAGAGTGGTACCGTATTTAGTATCATATTCATTGCATCTGAAGTCTTGTGCGGGATCGGAACAAGGATTTACATTTGAATAATAGTATCCTGTTCATGATCTCGTAAGGAATATAGATAAAAATCATCAAGATTACTTGTCGAAATAAGTCTATTTCCTCATCTGTTAGACTCATACCACATCTACCAGACCTGATGATTAAATTATGCAGTGGAATAACACTCATTTGCGCATTGTGTAAGGCTTACAAAGGGTTAAAAATGAGATTGACGGAAACTACAGCATGGCTAATCAGGAAAAACTGGAGGACAATTTATCGAGAGTGAAACTACTATTTACGAGATAGATTTAAATTTTTTAATAATTTAATATGTAGGGTAAAACTTATACAATAAATATTTATTAGAAACTGCCACCAATCTATTTTCAAAGAACACAAGACACAACACAAAACAATTCAAATATACTTACACGACAGGCAGCGCGGTGCAAAACTGGTACCAGTAATGCACTCGCCGGCCGCGGTGGCCGAGAGGACTGAGGCGCTCCAGTCAAGGTCTGCACGGCCACTACGGTCGGGGGTTCGAATACCCCCTTAGGCATGGATATTTGTGCCGTCCTTAGTCTTAGCTAGTTCATAAGTAGTTTGTAAGCTTAGGGACTGATGACCCCGTAGTTAAGTCCCGTAAGTTCTACAAACATTTGATCATTTGAAGTGATGCACTCCCTCACAAAACGTTTTTAGGGCTGACACAACACTGCACTAGAAACTCAGAACCTTCACTGACATCATTGTTAAGGCTTAATTGAGGAATAGCTAAAGCGAAAACACGGCATCTCCATTACTGCGACAACAGTGAGCGTTTAAAGAAAAGTGGTAGCGTATTTGCACCAGCACTGCCGCTCGAGAGTTAATTGTCTAGGTTTGGCCCAAGTTCTATTGTAAGTATTTTTATTGTGAAAATTTACAAATTTAAGCTACGCTATATGTGTCTAAGAAGAGGGGGGGCATTATTTTAATCTATCTGCAATTACTGTTTGCATCTTTCGGGCCAGTAGATTGTAACTCTAGACTTATTTATTGCAAATGGTCATTTACGTTATATGGTGAGCTTTCATTCTAAATTCCACGGTGTGCTATGGCAAAATTGTAACTTTAGTCTTGATTACTGCAAATGGTCATTTATGTTATGTGGTGAGGTTTCATTCTAAATTGCACAGTGTCCTCCTGCACGGTTCAGTTACGCTGCCGGTGTATATTTTCCTAAGCAAAGCCTATAGCGCTCACAGTTAACTATATCTAGTGATACTCCCTTAGCTATTCCTTGCTCAATTTTTCTTTTAAATATGGTTGTCTTTTCTCAATCTCACTCTTCTTCCTTTAAATTTAGAGGATCACGTTATTGTATCGTGCTGAGCATCTGTATGTTTATTTATACATGCATGGTATTATTTGATGTTACACGTGATTTTAAACTTTGCCCTTGCTAATAAATTACATTGTCTTGGTATTTTGGTGAACATGTCCATTAGTGATGCTCTCCTGTGTCCGGTATTCGTGTGCTTTTATTGAAGCGTTTAAAATTTCGGTTATAATTACCTAACCTAAGCTCCCCACACCTCAGCCCACCTCACCTCACACAACCAAACAGCACCTCGCTTCACGTCACCTCACATTAGCTCACCTCATCCCAAAGCAACCCAACCAAACGCATCCCAATTCAAGCCAAACCAACAATACTAACAGCATGTCCCATCACATCACATCACCTAACGTCACTTCACAACACGTCACCACACCTCACCTGACCTCACCCCACTTCACATCACCTCATTTCTCCCCACTTCACCTCATTTCACAACAGCTCACTACACCAACCCTCACATCAGCTGATTCACGTCACCCAATGTCACTCACCTCACCCAACCCCACGTTACTTCACCTCACGTCACAAAACCACACCAAACCCACACCACCTCGCTAATCCTCGCCTCACCACACATCATCCATCTCACCCTAATTCACCTAACTTCACCTCACATCTCCTCGCCTCACCTCAACACAGCCCACCTCACCTCACTCCACCCCACCTCACCACACCCCACTGATACAGTAAAACTTCGTTTGTGTCAACTGCGAGGAAAATGTCCATAGAAGTGTTAGAGTATTTGTCGTTAATACAATTGTGCATGGATGTCGCTTTATGACCTGAAGAGGTTAGTTGGAGATGCTTTTTATTGTGTCGATGTTGAATTAAGAGCAAAGAGTAGTTGTGAAGAGCCGGCCGCGGTGGCCGAGGGGACTGTGGTGCTCCAGTCTCGGTCTGCACGGCCACTGCGGTCGGGGGTTCGAATCGCCCCTCGGGCATGGATATTTATGACGTCCTTAGTATAAGGTAGTTGATAAGTAGTTTGTAAGTTTAGGGACTGATAACACCGTAGTTAGGTCCCACAATCTTAACAAACATTTGAACATTTGATTTGAGCTGTGAAGAATCGTCAGGTGATTTTTTTATCCTTTTCGCTGTAATATTTTAACTTCGTAAAATTAGGTCTCGTGTATTCGTAATCTGGTGCGTACAATGTATCTTGACTTGTGCGAAATATCAATGATGATCTGTTTAGTTGTACGGTTCATTGCAACCTAGAGGTGTTCTCCACTTCAGGAATGCTTATTGATACTTATCTGTATGATCATGTGTTAGGCCTGTGGTGTATTTAGCCCGTCTTTTAGTGGTGTTTACTTTGTGAATGGACGCCTCTCGATAGCATAACTGGGACTCTACACCCACCACACTTCCAGAATTGGATATTAAGTGGATTACAGGAAGACCGAAAACTTACTTGTCAAAATACTTGCTGGAAGAGAGCGATACATCGATTTAAGGAAACGAACGTATGAGGGCGTGTTCGCTGAAGAGACAATATTTCAGAATTTGATGATTTTAAGAGTGGCCACCAAGTGCAGTTGGGATGATTTATAAGAGCTAGCTGGTCGTCTTTCTGTCTGAGTCCGGTCCGGTCCAGTCAGATCGCTTGCAGATCTAAATTCAGACGCATTCCCTCCAGGTGTAACGGTGTTTGCGTAACCGAGCGGCTTTCTACACATGTTTGCTTGTCGGAGGCAGTCGGCTGGGCACTGTTCCATCGTAGCGCGTTTAAGTAAATGCAGTGCGCACCATCCTCGTCAAAGTGGTGTGTCTGCAGAGGTCTTTTGTCGCCTTTTAGTTCATTTGGATACGTAGCTGAGATACTTTTTGTGGTCGCCGAGGGGACTGAGGCGCTCCAGTCACGGTCTGCACGGCCACTACGGTCGGGGGTTCGAATCGCTCCTCGGGCATGGATATTTATGACGCCCTTAGTATAAGGTAGTTGATAAGTAGTTTGTAAGTTTAGGGACTGATAACACCGTAGTTAAGTCCCATAAGCTTAACAAACATATGAAACGTTTTTTGAGAGAGGATGCTTAAAACGTTACGATATTTTGTTTGAACATTTAGCGTATGTTGAAACTCGCCCACTGTTCTTTTGACCGTTAACTAGGCGTGGTTGTGAACTTAACAATTGACTGCTTACACACAAAATCTAACTACGGTGATATTCACACAGCGGCGGAAGTATACAGTTCCCTTAAGCAAAACTCTGATTCTATACGTTAAGCAAACAGTTCTACCTTTACTGTAATCTTTAGAGGAAACTGCACACAATTAAATAATGATCCACAGTCATGGTTCTAAATTAAAAAAAACATAAATGTTGGCAACGGAAACGCAAATATTCTCTCCTCCAGAAGGGAGCAGAGACACAAGATACATGAACAAATTACCCCACATTAATCCGAAATAAATGATGAGGAGAGATTCAGTCGGCATTCCGCGTGAGGCGGCTGTGCTGTGCGGACGTTGTTGTTTACATCCTCGCTGCTGGTGGCCGAGCGCTGTGTGCTAAGTGTACGCTTTAAGCGTTCCTTATTCTCTTCGTTAATACAGAAACAGAATGGCGTAATGGATCAACAACTACGAAAGGATACGTTGAAAATAAGTTTCGACCCCAACTTTGTACGACCTAGATCATTTGAAGTTGAGAATTTTGTAGAAGAAGACATGATTGGAATACACCTGTCGATAGTTAGTAGTACTGTTTACCTAAATTTGACGAGCTCAGAAAAATGTGAACAAGTAGTTGCATCCTGCGGTGGCACTTTGAAATTCAAACATTCCGATGGTAATGTAGGATCAGTTCGAGTCACGCATGCAGGACTGGGTATACGAACTCTTAGGAATTTTGAGTTACCGTTCGAAATATCAGCGGAACAAATCAGTGTCAAACTGCGAGAATACTTAACTGTCATTAGTAAAAAAATGTTTGTTAAGCTTAAGGGACTTAACTACGGGGTCATCAGTCCCTAAACTTACAAACTACTTATGAACTACCTACAACTAAGGACGGCACAAATATCCATGCCCGAGGGGGGATTCGAACCCCCGACCGTAGTGGCCGTGCGGACCGTGACTGAAGCGCCTTAGTCCCCTCGGCCACCGCGGCGGGCTGTCATTAGTAACGTCGCCGAAAAGTGGTCATAAATTCCCGTTTTTGAACGGTGTACAGCAAGTGAAAATTGATTTGCTGAAGCACATCCCCTCGTACATCACTGTTTGTGGGTATAGAGCTATAGTCATGTACGACGGACAACCGAGAACGTGCGCAGCCTGCGGGTCGACAGAACACGTCCGTGCCCAGTGCGTTCAGCGGCGCGTGGCGCAGTTACCGGTAGGAGAGAGGGACGGGCCAAGCGCGATGTCTACGTTACCTGTGAAGTACGCCGCGGCGGTCCGCGTAGATCTACCACCAATAGATGGCAGTGACTCCAAGGAAACGACCACACTATAGAAACTATGATCATAGACGCCACATCTAACTCTGCTAACAAGTATAGAGCTAGTGGCCAGCACACCGCACAGAATGACTCCGTTGTTAAAGAAGGGAGCCCCTACATACAAGAAGAAGGTGACCTCAACGACGTGACGGAATCTATGAAAGCCGTTATTCCAGAACCTACCCCTATAGCCACCCCAACCGACGAAGATGGTAGTCAATATACAGAACAGCATGAGAACGACCACACGGAAAAAGTACTCGACAAATGTCGAACCGAATGTGTCAATTCCAAGGACAACCTCGTAGAGACGTCTGAGACCGATGACAATCAGAATACAGACTCGTCCCCAAAGAAACACAAAAAACGTAGGAGAGCGCATCAGGGAGCCGCAAAAAACGCACAAATTCTGCGTGATAAGAAAAAATGATTGCCCAAACACTGACTACAAATTCACAAGAAACCACTTCCGCAAAAAGACAAATTTCGGAGAATCGAAAACAGCCATCACCGAACAAGACCGTGAGATTGTGACCTCAATAAAATGTACCGAGATGATGGGGCATGACGAAGTTAGAGAGAAAACCTTGTTAGGAAATACACAAGAAGACATGAAGAAACATCAGCCTTCGAAAGATTTGGCACCCGAGGTTGACGCCTGCACTTATGATACAGAGATGGCGGAACATGGAGAAGATACAGGAGGGGCGTCGTCCGCATCCGGATTGGTGTAGTCCCAGCACCCAGAAAATGACGTCCCGGATGCAATCCTGACCGAAGACGACCCGGAATTCTATCAAATCGAAATGGCAACATCGTAGCATGACAACACAAACAGTGAGAAAGACCTATCAAACATGACATATCTTCAAGGCGTACAGAATTGTGACTCTCAATATTAACGAAATCAGTAGCGCGCTAATATTGCTAAATCTCCAAGACTTTTTATACGCAGCCGATCTTGACATAGTATGTTTGCAAGAGGTAAACGAGATTCCTTTAGATTGCATCACTGGCTACAATGTCATAATGAACCACGGACTGGGCAATGGCCTTGGTACAGTAATATTGACTAAAGAAGGGATACGAACTGCAAAGGTCGAGAAGCTGCCGAACAGCCGAGGTATAGCTTTCACTGTGAACAGTACTCGATTTATTAACGATTACGCTCCCTCTGGAACAGGAAATAAATGCCTAAGAGCACAATTTTTCAAGGAAGACATAGTTCCTCTCTTTTTACCGCCAGCCGCAGTGGCCGAGGGGACTGAGGCGCTCCAGTCCCGGTCTGCACGGCCACTACGGTCGGGGTTTCGAATCCCCCGTCGGGTATGGATATTAGTGCCGTCCTTAGTATAAGCTAGTTCATAAGTAGTTTGTAAGTTTAGGGACTGATGACCCCGTAGGTAAATCCCATAAGCTGTACAAACATTTGAACATCTTTTTACCACGATCTGCACAGACAAATTTTGCGGGCTATTTTAACTGCGTCCTTAATCCGGAGGACCAAACGCCCAATCTTAATAAATCAGTGGAGTTATAGAAGATCTTAAGAGATTTAAAGTTCACTAATACGTGGAGAAAATACACGGTGATAGACCCGGTTTCACACATGTTACTGGTCACTCTGCCAGCCGTATTGATAGAATTTACGTAACATCTAATCTGCGAGACCACATTTTACAATCCGAGAGTTGGCCTACCATATTCTCTGATCACTTAGCATACATACCCACTATAAACCTTGCGAAACAAGGGACCTACAGAGGGAAAGCATTATGGAAACTAAACGTTGTTCATCTTTCCAATCCAGTATGCCGCGCAGCCTTCTGTACTACGTGGGCAGAACGTGAGAGGAAGTTTTCAAGATACAACTCCGCTGTTATTTGGTGGATGAAATGTGCCAAGCCGGCGATAATAAAAACCTTAAAAACTTACTCTGTGCATGGCAGAAGAAGACTGTAGAATTTTATTTTCAATGTTTGCGAGAATTATATAACGACGACGCAACTGTAATTGAAAATTACTGACAGATAAAACGAATACACGCCAAATTGTTAACGCTGAAGCGACAACAACTTGAAGGATGCAAAGTTCGAACACGACTGCAAAATACGACACAGGAAATCAAGCGGACAAACCGAAAAATTTTGACAGAATTGAAAACTCTTGACGGACGACTATTGACCGGACAAGCGGAAATAAGGGAAGAGGTGCACAAACATTTTACAGCACTATTAGCAGAGAAACCAACAGACGTATTAGCGCAGGAAACCGTCACGTCGAATTTCTCGGGCAGACTGAGTCCTGAGGACGCGGAAGAACTCACCGCAGAGATAACAGAAGATGGTGTCATACACGCTATTCAAAGAAGCCCGAAAAATAAGGCCCCAGGCCCTGATGGCCTACCTGCGGAACTATATCAAATATTCCAACAGCAGTTAGCCAGTAAGATGACATTAGTATGTAATGAACTAATGAATATCAACGAAATCCCGACAGAGTTTTGTGAAGGCGCCGTGGTCTTGCTCCCCAAAACTTCCGGAGGGAAGACTATCGAGAATTTTAGACCCATAACACTATTAAATAGTAATCATAAAATTTTTGCAAGAGTAATAATTCAAAGATTAAATTCAATCATCAAGACCATAACGGAAGCCTATCAAACAAGTGTGGGGAAAAACAGAACTATATACCATACATTAAGCGACTACCGCGATATTATCGCAACCGCAGATGCCTGTGATATCAAGTGTGCTATCGTGTCATTCGACTTTGCGAAAGATTTTGATGCAGTCAACCATTCATACCTTTTTAAAACATTAACACAAGCCCGCTTCCCACAAAAACTTGTAACCACTATTAAAATCCTACTGACTAGCGGTACGTCCAAAATCAGTATCAACGGACAACTCAGCAGGCCGATCGCTATAAAGAGCTCGGTCCGACAGGGATGCCCCATGTCTATGGCACTTTTTGCATTAGCGCTTGAACCTCTCCTGTTCACGCTCACACAAGCACTCCGAGGATTGCAGCTACGTGGTCAGAAAATAGTCTGCCACGCGCCGCGGATGACGTCAGTTGTATAGTGACAGACGAAAGCGAGCTAGCACCCGCACTTCGCATTGGATCTCAATATGCAGCGGCGTCAGGAGCCAAACTAAACCTGTAAAAGTCAGGAACCTTAAACATCGGGCGAGGGATAGAATTTACAACCGAACACATAAAAATTGTGGACAAACTCAAAACCCTCGGAATCGATTTCACGCGCAATATCAACAACAGTGCCGCCCTCAACTACAGGAGCCTGCTGGAAAAAATTAGAGCTAGCACACAGCAATATGTTTTGCGAAACATAAATGCAATACAAAAAGTACATCTAGCAAACACATATATCACCTCGAAAGTCAACTTTGTTGCTCAGCTGCTACCGCTCCCTCGCACAATAGCGCAACGAATGCTAGCAGCGCTCGGCCACTTTGTAAGCAGAGGACAGATATTTAAAGTAAAATATGATACACTTACATTAGCAATGGGAAAGGGAGGCTTTAACTTGACAGATATCTATGTCAAGGCCCAAGCTTTGTATCTCAGCAAAACATATAAACTGTGGCAAAGATCACCCAACGCACTTGTGAGTCGCTTACTACAAGAAATAGCTCCGGACACCTATGGATGTACGCCACATTCAGACTGCATTCAGTCATCTGAAGCATTTTCTTCTGGAGTATAGCTACATTAAACGCCGTATTTTCGAGAAAGATCTGTACATAGTTAAGGCTGTATACAACATGATGATGGAAAACAAACAGAGAAATATAATAGAGAACATATATATAAAAAATATAATTGGAACAAAATTTGGGAAAATGTACAGGACGCGCGCTTACCAATGAGCGTGAGGTCCACATGGTACTTAGCAGTTAATAGAAAACTTCCGACCAGTTCCAAGTTGTACGATATTCATCTGGCAGAATCGCCAAATTGCATAAGTTGCAAGCTCATAGACACGGATGAACATAGATTTACATGTCACCTTGTACAGGAGATGTGGCTCCTCTGCAGAACAAATTGCAAGTATGCTGCGAACGTCTCCCAACATGATCACACCGGCTCGCCTATTCAATCCAGACGAAGTGCCTACCCTCCCGCCGAAAGGAGAGCAGTCAGCTGGTTAAAAGGACGCACCGTCCACTATCTCTTAACGAACAGAGAAAAGAAGATTACTGGATGTATTTACAAACGGAACATCACAAACTGAAACGTCAGAAAAATTATAAAAACAACTATGCGAATTTTTTGATTAGAACATTGCAGTAGATAATGAACTAGGCGACTTATTATTTAGCTATGTATTGTGCGAACTCCCATCCCTGCTTTTAGTCTACTACGAGTTATTCTATTTTACCAATCTTCCCCAAGGAATTGTTATATAGATTCATAAACCGCCGATTTCAAGAACCAATATTTATGCGGCCAACGAAGGCATACTTTTATTTGCTGTGGAGAAGATGTGTGTTTTCTTCTTAGTACAAATTTACATCACGTAGGAGACTCGTTTCATGTCATATTTGTTTCTTCTTATATATGAACTAAAAGACATTTCATTTGCACTGCACCATATCTCAACTGTCGCAACACAACAGATTACTATTTCCTAAGTGGAAGTTAAAATTTACCTTAAAGAGGAATTTACTCATTAAAATTATGATGGAAGACGCCGTCTAAATTCATTTAAAATTACTGTAGACACTGTCCGTTTCTGCTTGGGGAGAAAATATATTCAGTTACAAGGCGGTTGAAGCCGACGCCGAAGAAGGCGAATTTGGCGAGTGCAAAAAGGACGGGCTGGAGGGGTAGAAGAAGGCACGCAAAAAAAAAAAAACTGACTGAGGCGCTCCAGTCACAGTCTGCACGGCCACTACGTTCGGGGGTTCGAATCCCCCCTCGAGCATGGATATTTGTGCCGTCCTTAGTTGTAGCTAGTTCATAAGTAGTTTGTAAGCTTAGGGACTGATGACCCCGTAGTTAAGTCCCATAAGCTCTACAAACATTTGAACATTTTTGCAGTCATGGATCTAAATAAAAAATCATAAATGTTCGCAATGGAAACGCAAATATTCTCTCCTCCAGAAGGGAGCAGAGACACAAGATACATGAACAAATTACCCCACATTAATCCAACGTAAATGATGAGGGGAGAATTTAAATTAGCACAAGAGGATTATAGTTTAACAAATTAATGTATTGATTAATACAAGACCAGCAAGGGGGAAGACCTTTTTTTTTTTCTTTACAAATTACAATAAAAAACACACCTTACAAGTTTTTCAAAATATCCACAATTATCTGGCCCTAAAATTGCACACCTGCAAAGTTGAGTATAGGTTTATTTACGATCACGTTTCATAGTGGGGAACGGAGGAATTGGAGCACATTCACACACAGATTCATACGCCAAGCCATGCAGTTACTTACCAAGCACCCAACACCAGTACAGCAAGACGACAGCCAAGCAATGTGCAGAATGCAGATCGAAGGATCACTCACGCACAATAAAATAGTACTTCGCTTCCATAATGTGTCAAGTAGTGGCTTAGGCTCATGATCAACTATCAGAGACAAACGCACTTGGTTTAAGACCACAAACTGCGGTGTATAGATGGAAGTTAAAGTTTCCCTAGAACTTCTAACTATACATTAAATCAAGATTTCATTAAATAATATCTAAAAACGGTCAATCTAGAGTTCGTTTAGCACAGGGAGAAGATAACTACAGAATGTTAAAGTTGTTAGATCAATACAGCATTCTACTAAGTCGGAACACAAAATATGCAAAAAAGATAACAAAATCAATTTCGAAGAGAATAAAATCGCGAAATATATCGTGTAACCATTCTTGCTGATCAGAGGAATGATATCTATTAGGTAACCAAGGTTACAGATTGCTACAGCACAATACAGAGTTCAGTCACAAAAATTCAGAGAAGTGGAATAATTCTATTTCATGAAAATTAAAAACACGATATACGTCGTGCAACGTTTCTTTCTACAAAGAGGAAAAAGATCTATGTAATGGTAATAACCACGACCGGAAACACGCTAATTGGTGCACACGTGGGCTGACAAGTACACAAATTACAAGTTAGAATGTACAATTTTCGGGGAAAATTATCATGCTACACTCACTAGGAAACACATTAGCAAATTAGCTATACAATTATTAACCATTCATGTGCACTGAATGATGGAAAAGCTGCAGGCATAGTCTGATATTGTCCACGTGTTCTGTCGACAAAGTACGAACAGTATCGGCAACGCAAGTCCCTGAAAATATTAGAATTCAACTACGATAAAAATGTGAAAGACACTGAAAATATTTAAACAGGCGAAGAAATGATTTAAAGCTTTAAAGTGCAAGAACTATGCTAACGAAACACCATCATAGCATTGGAATCAGATTCCAGCAAAAATCGACATAGAATTAGCAATCCTGTACAAAATGAAGCAAAATCTCACTACTACACATAGTGTAGCTGCTACTCTCAGAATTAAAATCATGAAAAGGCATAAGTACTACTATGGAGCCTGAACTAAATCGAGTCACGAGGCCACAGCAAACCCAAACCCACAGGTACTTACCCTAACAGTAACCAAGAAGAGAATGAATAGATCTCTTGACCTTCGCCTAGCCGTTACCGAGGAGGGGTAGTGGAGGGGAACCCAGAGAGTGTCAACATTCGTCAGGCAGATAACCTGACCAACTCCCAGCCAAGGAGGTTAAGACTGGGTTCTGCTCAGCAGTTGGCAAACCTACTTCTCGCCCAGAGACATTCAATGCCCAGCGTTTGAAACGACGACACAAAAGAGACAAAGTGCGCCTAGCACTTGCTAAACTTTCTTACATACAAAGTTTCATTCATTGTGTGGAAGCCAGGACCATTGGGAGCATATCACAGTACACAATAATACGTACTTGGGGTCTCATGTACAACATAGACACTTAGAATTTTACGTACAGATAAAATAAACCAATATATAATGCCTGGTATCTTGCATATTGCGAGTGGAGTGTCTTGCTACACACACACACACACACACACACACAAAAATTCTGAACCTCGCCAACATTTGTTCATGGGGAGTCAATGAAATGGAACACGTTATGTGGACGTGTTTCAATGTTTATACAATATTTTTATGAAGCTTGCAGAGAAAACAATTTGTGTTTGAGGCTGCATTGGGGATCGAGCTGTACTCAAGTCACTCTTGACATATCAAGAGGTCTAAGGAGTGTCACGATGGATGCACACAAGTGTGAAGTGATCGATACTGTTAAATGTGCGCTATTTTCTTTCGTTATCGTCGGCTCTTGCAAGTACCGTCCATACACTTATTTTGCCCAAGCACCTTGGGGATCGAACGATTTACGAAAGATGGAACATTAGTCCTAAATGTTTGTTTTTAAATACTTGTCGATATATATACAACACCTACCCATAACATTACACCGAATTTTTAATGATATATTTAAACTGCTAGTTGTACTTAAGGTTCGATGTATTAAACGGTATATACCGATGTTCTAATTAAGACATTGGATGTCGGAATAGGAATAGAAAATAATTGGTGGTGGGGGTGAAAGTGATTTATTTACATTCAGGTACATGTTCGATGTTTTTCCAGGTAATTGTACAGTATGAAATACGGAATAGTCAGGTCTCTTTTTCCAATGATGGTGTACATCAATAAGTAATAACTTTAAAATCTATTGTTCGGGACGCGGGTTCGCATCTCGGTTCGGGTCACACGGCGCCGGCAATCCTTAGGACTGTCGGTGGGGGCGGAGACCACGGGGCCGGCTGGTAGGCATGTGGTGGCAGCTGCCCTTAAGTTGCTGTTAAACCTGATACGCAAATTTAATACGGAAATGAGCCCTCTTATTTCGTATATCTTTGTACGTCGATCTATCGACCCTCTCTCCGGTCCGCGCAGCGGGCGGCGCCTTCTTCGTGTTGTGACTCTCTCTGGCCAGAGGGAGTGACTAGCGGTGCGATTGCGGCCGTTTGTTCTTGAGAGGAACGGACGGTGTCGGGCGGCCACGGCGTGCGCTGGGCACTGGTGGCCGCACTGCGCCGACACCACCTAGAAGACGAGGCACGAGGCCTGGCAACCGGCCGTGCAACGTCACACTGACCAGGCCGCGGCCACGGCCACCAGCTGACTGGCTGTCCGCTGGGGCGCGCCTCCTGCCTCGCAGCGGGCAGCCAGTAAGCTGGACTGGTCAGTGTGACGTAGCACGGCCGGTTGCCAGGCCTGGTCGTCTAGGTGGTGTCTGCTCAGCGCAGACTTCCGCTCGGGCTGTTTACGCACTTCATCAGCGACTCCGGCCGCAGTGGCGTGTTCCGAGGGATGTGCGCTGGGAGTTTAACATGATCATCGCCATGGTTCACGGACAGTTATTCTGAAGAAGTTTCCTCTGGTCTCCCGGAATACCTGCCCGCATTTGGCATTCACGAGTTCTTTCCGACGTGGTGGCTAATCTGTCAGTACATCTTTCGTGATGCATCCTACGGTCGGGAAGTCGGCACTAATATGAGTGGTTTTCCTTGGTGTTTGTGGTGGTTGTGTTAACTTTTTCTAGTGTGTGTGCTTGGCCAGGGTTGACAGCTGTCCCCAGGGGTTGTCTTCTTCTATGTCTTCCGTTTATGTCCTGGTTTTCTGTTGTTGTTGTCGGCGGTTGCAACTGTGCTTCCGTTCGTTCTCTTCATGTTGAAAAGAGATCGTTTGGCCTTTGCCTTGTGCGGGGCGTTATCCAAATTAAACAAAAAAATGTTCAAATGTTTGTATAGTCTATTGGACTTAACTATGGGGTCATCAGTCCCTAAACTTACAAACTACTTATGAACTACTTACGAACTACGACGGCACAAATATCTATGCCCGAGGGAGGATTCTAACCCCCGACCGTAGTGGCCGTGCAGACCGTGACTGGAGCGCCTTAGTCTCCTCGGCCAACGCGGCCGGCTCCAAATTAAACAAAATTGGTAAGTGTCACAAGGGAATCCTGGTTCGTGCCCTTCCGTGTCCTCATCAACTGCCCGGGCAATTGGTCCTATGTTATTTGACAGAATTATTTCCTTCTGTGGGGTGAGTTACCTACCATACTTGCTACTAGACCAGTTTTTCATAATGTATAAAGTTCCGTGTATTAGGGTTGGAGTTCTCGTCTTGCCCTGGTCCTGTAAGCTTTCCTTTCCGCATCCTGAATTTGCTTGTGGAGTAACCTCAGTGTTTGTGGGTCTTCCTCGCCATCACGCTGTGCTCTTGCAAGTTAAGTACCAAAATTGATTCGTTACCTCGTACCAACCTGATATGTAGGAAGATTGCTGTTTCATTTAGTGTAACTGATTTGATATTGCCATTAAATCTTCAAGACACATGTACTCCCAGTTGTTGTGTCTTAGAAAATTAGGCCAGCTTCTCTGGTGTAATTGTTGGTAAAACTAAACGAGTGAAAAGCCACGGCTTGTTATTTTAAAGCAAACTGGATTCATGTTGTTAAAGTAACCTCTCCTGGATATGGACTAATGTTACTGCAAATTGTCGAGCTTGTGCCCGCGTGTTTCTTCTGAGTACGCCCTTATGTGCCTTTAAGTGGCAGTTTCACTAAGTATTGAAAGAATCTTGTACCTTACTTTTAACTATGTCATTTCGTAAAGTAATCAGCATTCAGATTTGAAAAAATTGGTTTAATATTTTATCTTAACTTCTTAACGCTAACTTGATTGTCAGATTGAGGAGTAAACTCTTGTGTCATTTAAATTAATGAACTGTTTCACTAAGCATTGAAAGAATTATGAACCTTGCTGTTAACTATGTCATATTTAAAGTAAATCAATCATCATTCAGATTTCATAAATTGGTTTAATACTTTGTTTAAAAAATAATTTATGCTAACTTGATTGTTAGATTGAGGAGTAAACTCTTGTGTGCTTTAAATTAATGAACTGTCTCACCAAGTATTGAAAGGACTTTGTTATCCACCTTTGTTCAAACTATGTCATTCCTTAAAGTAAATAAACCAGTATTGTTATTTGATATTTGAATCGAACGTCTTGGCCCACTCCTTCCATTCCTACCTGTTATTGGTTGTTCCTTTTCCCTGCGCACACTTTATGAACTATAATTGGTTGCAGAGCGTGTTTGAGATTTAGCTGCCCGGCCACTGGGCGTTCAGTTCGAATGGAGCTTATTTATTTCAACAAGTAATTTAAGTGAGTTTGTAATTTGTGCCTTGTTACTGCTTCTGTTGTCTGTTTTCAGGCTGGTGCATTCGGTCGCGATGGCGAGGAACTGCCCTGGCATTGATTAATTTCGTAAATTAATGCTCAACTGTGAGCTTAGCGTTCGTGGCGAACCTACCGAGGGGACTGCGGCAGAGTTGGCGGCCCTGCTACGAGAGGCTCTCTGCAAGCCGGTCCAGGTTCTTCCGGAAGTAGTGGGTCAGGTGATTCCTGTCCTTAATTCCTTGCAGTTCTCCCATAACCCTTTCGGTCATGATCAACCTACTCTCAGCAACTGGATCGAATTAGTTCCCAGTTAACTCACTTGTTGAATCGGGTGGAAGAATTGAGAGTTCTGCCATTGGATACAAATACTAAGCCGACTGTTGAGGGTTTGGCTAAAACTATTATCAACTTGCTGTTAAATACTTTGTCATTGGGGGTAGACTCGGACCCCAGGAGAGATAGCAGTCGTGGTTATCATTCCATACAACAAGTTGTGCTAGAGGAGGGGATTACGAATCCAGGTACCTTACCTTTGGGGGAAGGAGGTTCCCCCCTGTACTTATTGAGAGGCGTACAGCGGCTTGCCTTGGATGATAAAGAGAGCGTGGAGGGTCTTTTGTGGTTATTGGTTGAGCTAGAGGAACATGTCGAAATCTTGAAGGTAACAAATTCCGTCATTTTAACCGTATTGTACACCTTAGCCTGAGGTGACCTCCGTGCCCTACTTTCCCAGGCGCTTAAGGGAGGACAAACACTCCGCAATTTCCGGGAAGGTTTAGTTAAAACACAGCTATCTCGGCGCTTATGTTTTGATCGTACTCGCGGTTGGTAATCCTACACTTCAGTTGCTCAGTGACCGCCGGCCAGTGCACACGTGACGCCAGCAGCTGTACATTGCACGGTAACCGACTTCTTAATAGAAGCGACATATTTTCATTTCGTGTGTGCTTTCTTTTACAGTTCATCAACCTTTAGTGTGCTCGCGTGTTTATTTATTAAGAATCGCGTTTAGTTGTCAGTTCAGTTGTTGATATTTTGATTTATTAGCTCGCGTATATATTTTAACAAACAGTTAGTCTTAGGTACATATTTTAAAGCTCACTGGTTATCAAACTTCTGTGTCCTCAGTCGTACTTATTTGGAAGATACATAGATTTTTAGAATGGCTAGGAACTGTGACTGCTGTGAACGGATGGAGTGAGCGGTGAGCGGACCAGTGAGCGCCGCTCGCGGGCTGCAGCAGACGCCCTCGCCCTGTGCGTCTGTCGTGCCCTCCAATCGGCCTGCGGCTGTGGCCAGCCCGCTCGCTGCCCGCGCGATGGAAGCCCCCCAATCCGTGGTGGACTGGGAGGTCTCCTCAGCGCGTGTCAAGCGGTGTAAGACTTCCCGGGGGACCGAAGATGAGGCCTCCACAGTCACTCTTCCAAACAGATTAGAGGCGCTGTCTGTGGCAGAGGATGTTCCCGACGCAGTTGGTGTCGCTTGTCCTGTAGTCACCCCTCTGCCTTCAAGATCAGGGCTCTCACAGAGGGTGGGTTTGGTAGTAATTGGGAGCTCCAACATTAGGCGGGTGGTGGAGCCCCTTAGGAAAATGGCTGCACTTCGTGTGCATACCGGGGGGAGTCATTCCAAACGTGGAACGGGTCCTCCGGGATGCCACGAAGAGCACAGGGTGCAGCCAGCTGCAGGTGGTGGCTCATGTCGGGACCAATCATGTGTGTCGCTTCGGATCAGTAGAGATTCTCTCTGGTTTTGTGCAGGTATCTGAAGTGGTAAAGACTGCCAGTCTTGCTTGCAAGATGAAAGCAGAGTTCACCATCTGCAGCATTGTCGACAGGACTGACTGCAGACTTCTGTTTCAGAGCCGAGTGGAGGGTCTGAATCAGAAGCTCAGATTGGTTTTCGGGTTCAGCTAACTAGGTCAGGAGTCCACTAAACTCAGGAAGCGGCTACACGGGTGGCGGGGATGTGTGTCGTGGATTGGGCGGTTTTTTAGGTTAGAGGGCCTCAGGAATACACAAAATGGATTTCAGTCTCAAAGGGGGCCTGTCAGACACGGAACGAAACCATACCTAGAAACCATTGGTGAAACAGTTGTAAATTGTCGTAGCTGTATTGGGAAAGTTCCGGATCTGCAAGCGCTGATAGAAAGTACTGAGGCTCAAATCGTTACAGGTTCTGAAAGCTGGCTGACGCCAGAGATAAGTTCGGCCGAAACGTTTTCAAAGGACCAAATGGTCTTCATAAAGGATATAATAAATAAAAAAAGGGGGTGGCGTGGTTATTGCTGTTAAAAACGGTTTATCTTGCAGCGACGTTGAGGCAGATACGTCCTATGAGTTGGTATGAGTAGACGTTATACGTGACAACCGGAATAAATCAATAATTGCATATTTTTATCGGCCCCCAGAATGAGAGGAGACAGTTGCCAAAATGTTCAATGAAAGCTTGAATCACATACAGTTATAATCGGTGGCGACTTTAATTTACCCTCGATATGTTGGCATAATTACGTATTCAAAACCGGCGGCAAATATAAAACATGTTCTGAATGCTTTTTCTGAAGGCTACTTGGAACAGTTAGTTCATCAACCCACTAGATTAGTAAATGGTTGCGAAAATACCATAGATCTCCAGCAACAAATAATCCTGATCTAGTAAAGAGCATCAAAACAGATACAGGGATTAGCGAACATCGAGTTGTAGTAGCGAGACTGAATGTGGGAATTCCGAAATGCACAAAAATTAAACGAAAAATATATCTGTTCAGTGAAACAGATAATAATTCGCTTCACGCTTTTCTGAGTGATAGTCCCCAGTCTTTCAAAATAAAAATGCGAGTGTAGATCAGTTTTGGCTTACTTTCAAATACATAATATCGGTATCACTCGAGAGATTTATACCAAAGAAATTAATAAAAGAGGGGGCCGACTCCCGTGGTAAACAAAACGCGTCAAATCACTGTTGCAGAAGCAAAGAAAAACGCATGCAAAATGTAAAATGTCACAGAATCCACAAGATTGGCAAACTTTTACTGAAACTCGCAACCTAGCGCGGACTTCAATGCGAGAAGCCTATAGGAGTTACCACAACGAAATCCTGTCTCGTAATCTTGCAAAAAATCCAAACAAATTCTCGTCATATGGATGTACATTAGAGGCAAAACACAAACCATACCTTCACTACGCGACAGCAATGGTAACAGTACCGACGACATACTGCTAAGGCAGAATTACTAAACACAGCTTTCCGAAATTCGTTCACCAAAGAAGACGAAGTGAACACTCCAGAATTCAATCCAAGAACAGCTGCCAGCATGCGAAACTTAGAAGTAGATTTTCCTGGAGTAGTAAAACAACTTAAGTCACTAAACAAAAACAAATCTTTCACGTCAGATTGTATACCAACTAGATTGCTCTCAGAGTACGCTGATGCAATAGATCCGTACTTAGCTATCATTTACAACCGATCACTCAGCGAAAGATCCTTACCCAAAGACTGGAAAGTTGCCCAAATTACTCCAATATTCAAGAAAGGCAATAGGAGTGATCCCTAAAATTACAAGCCGATCTCATTGACGTCGATTTGCAGTAGGATTTTGGAACATATATTTCGTTCGAACATTATGAACCACCTCTAAGAGAACGACCTATTAACCAATAGTCAACACGGATTCAGAGAGTATCGCTCTTGCGAAACACAGCTCGCCCTTTATTCACATGAAGTGATAAGTGCCATCGACAAGCAATCTGTAATCGATTCCATACCTAAGATTACAATTAAAACAACTTAGACAGGAGAGAACACATAGAAAATATTGTGGGGAAGGCTAACCAAAGATTACGTTTCATTGGCAGGACGCTTCGAAGATGGAACAGCTCCATCAAAGAGACTGCCTACATCACACTTGTGCGTTCTCTCCTGGAATACTGTTGCCCATTGTGGGAGCCTCACCAGGTGGAACGACGGAAGATATTGAAAAGGTTCAAAGAAGGGCAGCTCGTTTTGTTTTATCACGTTACGGGGGGAAAGCGTCACGGAAATGTTGCACGAATTGAGGTGGAAGTCATTAAAAGAAGGACGTTATTCATTGCGGCGTGATCTGTTTGCGAAGTTTCAATCACCGGCTTTTACTTCTGATTGTGAAAATATTTTGCTTGCCCCCACCTACTTAGAGAGACATGACCATGACAATAAAATAAGATCGAAAACGGTACGATTTAGTTGTTCTCTCTTCCCGCTCGCCATTAGAGAATGGAACGATAAAGAAATGTTATGAAAATGGTTAATGAGCCCACTGCCAGGCACTTAAATGTGATTTGAAGAGTGTCTATGTAGAAGTAGATGTAGATGTAAAGAATTAGAGGACGATTTTATATGGCGAGTGCTATGAACCGTTGCGGGATTATATTAATAGAGCGCGGCTGGCCTTATTAGCATTGAAGCCCGAGATATGTGAAGGCGGGATGATATCTAACGTAGTTGACGGCATGTGCCCTCAATATCGGACGCAGTTGCTTGTATTGTGACGACCGACACGGTGGGATCAACTTATAGAAGGGGTTAAGGGGATTATCAGGAGTGCTTTTGCCGATGAGCAGAGACGGCGATTGGAGGGGGCGAGGGCGTGCATTCACGTTGTGTACCCGAACAGCAGGTTGGTAACGTTACGAACAGGCGGTGTTTTAGGTGCGGGTCAGGCCAACATTTAGTCAGGCAACTTCCAGTACTCAGGGAATGACGTCACGGCAATGACGCCAGAAGAAAGGGCGCGGACCTTGGCGTGAGCGCGGAAAGGTAGGAGAGGAGGCGGTGCGGTCCGAGGTCCGCGGTCCGCGGTCCGTGGTCCGTGGTCCGTGGTCCGTGGTCCGTGGTCTCTGGTCCGTGGTCTGCGGTCCGCGGCCCGTGTCCTGTGGTCCGCGGTCCGCGCTCCGTGGTCCGTGGTCCGCGGCCCGTGGTCCGTGGTCCGTGGTCCGCGGTCCGCGGTCCGTGATCTCTGGTCCGTGGTCCGTGGTCCGCGGTCCGCGGTCCGTGGTCCGTGGTCCGTGGTCCGTGGTCCGTGGTCTCTGGTCCGTGGTCTGCGGTCCGCGGTCCGTGGTCCGTGGTCCGCGGCCCGTGGTCCGTGGTCCGTGGTCCGTGGTCCGCGGTCCGTGATCTCTGGTCCGTGGTCCGTGGTCCGTGGTCCGCGGTCCGCGGTCCGTGGTCCGTGGTCCGTGGTCCGTGGTCCGTGGTCCGTGGTCTCTGGTCCGTGGTCTGCGGTCCGCGGCCCGTGTCCTGTGGTCCGCGGTCCGCGGTCCGTGGTCCGCGGCCCGTGGTCCGTGGTCCGTGGTCCGCGGTCCGCGGTCCGTGATCTCTGGTCCGTGGTCCGTGGTCCGCGGTCCGCGGTCCGTGGTCCGTGGTCCATGGTCCGTGGTCCGTGGTCTCTGGTCCGTGGTCTGCGGTCCGCGGCCCGTGTCCTGTGGTCCGCGGTCCGCGGTCCGTGGTCCGTGGTCCGCGGCCCGTGGTCCGTGGTCCGTGGTCCGCGGTCCGCGGTCCGTGATCTCTGGTCCGCGGTCCGTGGTCCGTGGTCCGTGGTCTGCGGTCCGCGGGCCGCGGTCCGTGGTCCGCGGCCCGTGGTCCGTGGTCCGTGGTCCGCGGTCCGTGGTCCGCGCTCCGCGGTCCGTGGTCCGTGGTCCGTGGTCTGTGGTCCGTGGTCCGTGGTCCGTGGTCCGTGGTCCGTGGTCTCTGGTCCGTGGTCCGTGGTCCGTGGACGGTGGTCCGCGGTCCGCGGGCCGCGGTCCGTGGTCCGCGGCCCGTGGTCCGTGGTCCGTGGTCCGCGGCCCGTGGTCCGTGGTCCGCGGTCCGCGGCCCGCGGTCCGTGGTCCGTGGCCCGTGGTCCGTGGTCCGTGGTCCGTGGTCTCTGGTCCGTGGTCTGCAGTCCGCGGCCCGTGGCCTGTGGTCCGCGGTCCGCGGTCCGCGGTCCGTGGTCCGTGGTCCGTGGCCCGTGGTCCGTGGTCCGCGGTCCGTGATCTCTGGTCCGTGGTCCGTGGTCCGTGGTCCATGGTCCGCGGTCCGCGGTCCGCGGTCCGCGGTCAGCGGTACGTGGTCCGCGGCCCGTGGTCCGCGTCCCGTGGGCCGTGGTCTCTGGTCCGTAGTCCGTGGTCCGTGGTCCGTGGTCTCTGGTCCGTGGTCCGTGGTCCGCGGTCCGCGGCCCGTGGTCCGTGGTCCGTGGTCCGCAATCCGTGGTCCGCGGTCCGCGGTCCGGGGTTCGCGGTCCGCGGTCCGTGGACCGTGGTCCGTGGTCTGTGGTCCGTGGTCCGTGGTCCGTGGTCCGTGGTCTCTGGTCCGTGGTCCGTGGTCCGTGGTCCGTGGTCCGCGGTCCGCGGGCCGCGGTCCGTGGTCCGCGGCCCGTGGTCCGCGGTCCATGGTCCGCGGTCCGCGGTCCGCGGTCCGTGGTCTGTGGTCCGTGGTCCGTGGTCCGCGGTCCGTGGTCCGTGGTCCGTGGTCCGCGGTCCGTGGTCCGCGATCCGCGGTCAGCGGTACGTGGTCCGCGGCCCGTGGTCCGCGTTCCGTGGGCCGTGGTCCGTGGTCTCTGGTCCGTGGTCCGTGGTCCGTGGTCCGTGGTCTCTGGTCCGTGGTCCGTGGTCCGTGGTCCGCGGTCCGTGGTCCGTGGTCCGTGGTCCGTGGTCCGTGGTCCGTGGTCTCTGGTCCGTGGTCCGTGGTCCGTGGTCCGTGGTCCGTGGTCCGTGGTCCGCGGTCCGCGGTCCGCGGTCCATGGTCCGCGGTCGGCGCTGCGCCGCTGCCCTTCGTCTGCTGTCGGTTAGGGGGGCCGGTCTGTGGCCGCCTCGATTCCGGTAGTTCATTGTCTCTAATTAATTAGCAGTGGTTTCTCAAATACGGTCAGCTAATTAAATATTCTCCGAAGATGAAACCAGAGCAGAGATGTTGATTGGCTTCCGGAGAATGGTTGCCCCTGTGAGGTTATGTTACAGGGAGTCTGTCTATTTCGGAATGTTATCGGCCGTGACAGTTTTTGTTGGTCCGCGACCTTCCAGTGTCTGTGTTGTTGGGTTGTGACTTTATCCAGAAAAGTGGTTTGGTTTTGTGTTTGTCGAGGCCTTCTTTCAAGTTTAGTTTTGTCCCACGGGAAAGAATTGGACTTTGTGAATTTAATGCTAGTCTTAGTTATTTGATCAATGAATTTGAGGTTGGGCACCTTAGTCCTCAACAGGCCGCTCAACTTATTAATAAGCTGTATGAGTTTCGAGATCTTTTTTTCTGAGAGACGTGGGGTTAACGATGTCCTCCAATACCACATTAGGCTTACCGACAATATACCAGTCAGCCAATCGCCTTAGCGTTCTTTCCCCTCCTAAGATGAAAATTCTTCGGGCTAAACTTGATATGAAGTTGCATCAACGTCTCCCCACGCTTCACCGATATTTTTGGTCCCCAAAGATCAGGGAAAAGATTTTCGACCTGTAGTCGATTATAGGCGTCTTAACAAAAAGGTCGTCCTCGAATCTGTGGCCGTGCCTGATTTTCATAATTCCTTCACTTGGTTTTCTGGTGATAAGTGGTTTAAAGTGTTAGATCTCAACCAAGCATACTATCAGATTGCGAGGTGAAAGATCGGGGTGAGAGTTTAAATAGGGAAAAATTAATTTTTAAAACCCACAACCACCAAGTGCGAACCAAATTCCTAAACATGCAAAAACACTGGAACTGTGATTGCTACAGTTTGACTCGTTTTCTAGGGGATGATATCACACTTTCGCAGCTTTTCTTCCCTGCATATGATTAACAGAAAAATTCATAATAAAGTCAAGTTCATGTGAGAAAAGGGTGGACTAACTACTATTTTTGAAAACACGTGAAAGTTCACTTTATGTTGTTTATTACACCATATCAAACCCCTGTGGCTGATCGACTGTACATCGACACATTTACTTGATAAAGTAGCTAGTGAGCTCCCAGACAAAATGAATATATGTCGCAAATTGTCTTCACAACATATGCTTGTCTCAAATACAGGTTATGTTCATGTCTATGCGACGACATGTGTTAGATTAACAAAACACAGTCACTTTAATTCAATGCGATGCACACATTGTTCCTCCGGCTACATATTCACACCCCACAATAGCACTCGATTCAACTTGGTGCAGTCTACGACGAGCAACCACACCTGGCGATTTCCACACAAAATGCTGTCGTCTCCACCTGGAGATCCACACGCCGACCGTGAAGAGCGACGTCGCGCCCGGCCAGCTACGAACTTCATACTGTTTAATTATCAAATGCTATTAATTACGAATATTTCTAATGGGCGGAAATCTCACAAGATTCCCCTTACTGAAGAGTGTAAACATTTTCGGCCTTTTGTACAGACTGGAACCTCTTTGAGTGTAATCGAGTACCGTCTGTCGCGACTCATTGATTATATTCTTGGCGATTTGAAGCTATCTTGTGTCTTCAATTACTTGGATAATTTGGTGATCTATAGTAAGACCTTTGAAGAACATTTACCAATCGTATTGGGAAGGTTGCGTGGTGCTGGGTTAACCCTAGCTCGCAGTCAGGCGTCCTTCCTCGGTCTCTTGGTTGCGGGTGACAGTGTCGTACTGACCATGAGCGAACTACAGCATTAAGGAATTTGCCACCTCCCAAGGATAAGAAATGGATATCCCGGTTTATCGGAATGGCGAATTATTTTAGGCGGTTTGTTCCTAATGTTGCCCAGTTAGCTGATGCTTTGAATGAGCTACGGCGAAAAAGAGTTACCTTTGTGTGGGGAGATGCCAAAGAAGCCGCCTTCCATGCTATTAAATCCGCGATGGCCAATCCTCCGATGTTAGGGGTTCGCGACATTCAGCACCGTTTCGTCGTCCAGACTGATGCTTCTAACAATGGGATTTCGGCCGTATTGTTGCAGGAGGTCGATGGCCATCGGCAATCTTTGGCCTACGCTTCGCGACGACCTAACGACGCTGAAATTAAGTATTCTGTTTACGAGTGTGGGGCCTTGGCTGTTCTATTTGCCCTTGAAAAATTCCGGTTTTACTTGGAGCACCGCGAATTTGACCTTGAAACGGATAACCAGGCCCTTAGTTGGGTTTTATCTCGGCCACGCAAAACTGGGCGCATTGCTAGATGGGCGGTTAGGATATCTGCTTTCAAGTTTAAGGTTCGTCATTTTAAAGGAACCGATAATGCTTTTGATGATGCCTTAAGGCATTTGTTCGAGGAAACTGAAGAGATGGTTAGCGGTCCTCAGCTCTTGGACTAGGATATGATCATTCTGGTGTTAGTAGAAATACCCCAGTTGTTTACTGATCTTTTCTCTAGGCAAGATGGGGATCCCCTCTTTGTAGCGATTGGTAGAGATTTCACACCGGGCAAAGGCCCCCGAGATTATGTTTTGAAAAGGGGAGTTCTTTGTAAGAAGGTGGGGGCAACGGCGATCTTAAGATCTGCGTGCCTCGAGACCTTATTGAACCGACATTTCGCTATTATCACGATTCCTTATTTGGGGAAATCGTGGGGTTGATAAAACCCTGCAGAAGGTCGAGGGAAGCCTTGTTTGGCCATCTATGAAGCATGATGTCAGACAGTTGGTCGGTAGTTGTAGGTTATGTGATCAAGCGAAACCTAACAGCTCGGGACAGCTTGGCTTCCTTATTTCGGAGCGAGAGACTCAGCCTATGGATAAGCTGTTTACTGATTATCTCGGGCCACTGCCTCTAACCAAAAGAGGTCACCAGTCCATATTTGTGGCGGTTGACGGTGTTTCTCGTTTTCCGTGGCTTACTCCCAGCCGTAATGTTAATGCTACCACGACCATTACCCACCTTACGAATATAAATAGCCTCTTTGGTCCTCCGAGGCAGTTGGTTACCGACAACGCCCCTGCATTTGTTTCTACCCAGTTCCATGCTTTCTATGCTGGCAATGCCGTTAAACATATCACTACCACCCCTTCTTACCCTCAAGGCTCCTTTGCTGAAAGAGTTAATCGTAACCTGAAGTCTGCTCTCATAATTTATCATGCTAATAATCCTAGGAAATGGGATGATAGTTTGCCTTGGCGAAACTTAGCTTTTAATTCTGTCCGACACGAGGCCCTTAAGGCTACTCCTTGCCTAATCTTTGGGGCATTCAAGATCTGCTTCCAGTCACCCTTACCCCTAGCGTCAGTAGAGAACATTGGAAACGGGCCTGTTCTAACATCTATGTAGGCCACCGTCATCAAGTGCTCAGGTATAATCTGGGACATAGGCCCTTTACTGGTACACTGGGTGACACCGTCTATATTTGCCACTATCCGGGCAGGGAAAGGCAAGTCACCGCCAGTTGTAAGTTCTCTCCCTATTTCCTGGGGCCGTGTGTCATTTTGAAGCCTTTGGGGGCTGTTAATATTTTGGTTCTGGAGTTAGCCACCGGGAAGGTATTCAAGGTACATCTTAACGAGGTAAAATTAGCATCGGGCCAGGCGGTTCGCCCAATGAGTAGTAACTCTGTGTTGTTGAATTAAGGGGAGGGGGCGAAGGATGAGCCCTGACGGCTCACCTTCTTCTTTCGTCTCTTTTCGTACGTCAATCTATCGCCCCATTTTCCGGTCTGCGCCTTCTTCGTGCTGTGACTCTCTGGCCAGAGGGAGTGACTAGCGTCGCGCTTGCGGCCGTTTGTTGTTGAGAGGAACGGACGGTGACGGGCGGCCAGGGCGTGTGCTGGGCACTGGTGGCCGCGCTGGGTGCGTCACTTCCGCCGGGGCGGATTACGGACTTCGTCAGCGACTCCGGCCGCAGCGGCGTCGTGTTCCGAGGGATGTGCGCCGGCAGTCTAAGGGGACCGTCGCCACGGTCCACGGGCAGTCCCTCTGGTCTCCCGGAATGCTGCCCGCGCTTGGCATTAGCGATATCTGTCCCACGTGGTGGCCGATCTGTCGATATATCTTTGGTGGTGCGTCGGACGGTCAGTACGTCGGCAGAAATATGAGTGGTGCTCCTTGGTGTTTATCGTCGTTGTGTTAACTTGTTTTTGTGTGTGTGTGCTTTGCCAGCGTTGACAGCTGTCCCCAGGGGTTGTCTTCTTCTATGACTTCCGTTTATGTCCTCGTTTTCTGTTGTTGTCGGCGGTTGCAACTGTGCTTCCGTTCGTTCTCTTCGTGTTGAAGAGAGATCGTTTGGCCTTTGCCTTGCGCGGGGCGTTATCCAAATTAAACAAAATTGCTAATTGTCACTGGGGAATCCTGGTTCGTGCCTTTTCATGTCCTCATCAACTGCCCGGTGAATCAGTCCTATGTTATTTGACAGAATTATTTCCTTCTGCGGGGTGAGTTACCTACCGTAGTTGCAATTAGACCAGTTTTTTTTTTAATGTATGAAGTTCCGCGTATTACGGTTGGAGTTCTCGTCTTGCCCTGGTCCTGTAAGCTTTCCTTTCCGCATCCTGAATTTGCTTGTGGAGTCACCTCAGTGTTTGTGGGTCTTCCTCGCCATCACGCTGTGCTCGTGCAAGTTAATACCAAAATTGATTCGTTACCTCGTGCCAACCTTATACATAGGAAGATCTGAAGCATGACTGTTGTTTCATTTAGTGTAACTGATTTGATATTGCCATTAAATCTTCAAGGCACATGTACTCCCAGTTTTTGTGTCTTAGAAAATTAGGCCAGCTTCTCTGGTGGGGCAGTACACTGTAATTGTTGGTAAAACTAAACGAGTGAAAAGCCACGGCTTGTTATTTTAAACCACACTGAATTCTTGTTGTTAAGTAACCTCTTCTGGTTAAGGACTAATGTTAATGCAAATTGTCGAGCTTGTGCCCATGTGTTTCTTATGAGTACGCCCTTATGTGCCACAGTTTCACTAAGTATTGAAAGAGTCTTTTACCTTGCTTTTAACTATGTTATTTTTTAAAGTAAATTAATAAGTATTCATATTTGATTAAATGGTTTAATACGTTTTAAAAAAAAAAATTCTTTACGATAACTTGATTGTCAGACTGAGGAGTTAGCTCTTGTGTGCTTTAAATTGATGAAGTGTCTCACTAAGTATTGAAAGGACTTTGTTATTTCCCTTTGTTCAAGGTTGTTCCTTAAAGTAAATAAACAAGTATTGTTAGTTGACTTTTGAATTGAAGGTCTTGGCCCAGTCCTTCCATTCCTATCTGGCATTGGTGGTTTCTTTTCCCTGCCCACACTCTGTGAACTATCAGGAAGTTCTAATTGTTAATGCATAAATTACATTGATATGCAAATTTAATAAAATTAACGGAGGATTCTGGAGTGCGGCCTATGGTCAGAGGTGGGGCCAGTACTGGCACAAGTGTCCAAATGTGCAGGGGAAATGTTCGATGTTATTCTAGGTAATTACACTGTCCGACGTACGTATTAATTGGCTCCTTTTTTCCAATGTGTCTGTACGTCCGAAAGTAATAACTTTCGTAAAAAGAAAATTTTTTTTTTTTTGGGGGAGGGGGGGGCGTTGGTTCCAGTCTTGGACTGGGTCGCCCTGGGCAGCAATCTGAAGGACTGTCAGTGGGGTGGGTGTGGGGGCGGTAACAGGGCTGCGGCAGGGGTGATTACACACAATTGCTTACTTGTCGAGGCAGTTTTCTTGTTATTGATATACACCTGGGTTCTTACACATAAAATGATACGCAAATTTCATTAAATTAATTGGGGGCAGAAGTCTGGCAAGTGGGCACCTGCTGGGGGTGGAGGGGTGGGTAGAGTAAGATGTTCAAATGTTTGTAAAGCTTATGGGACTTAACTACAGGGTCATCAGTCCCTAAACTTACAAACTACTTATCAACTACTTACGAACAAGGACGGCACAAATATCCATGCCCGAGGGGGGATTCGAACCCCCGACCGTAGTGGCCGTGCAGACCGCGACTGGAGCGCGTCAGTCCCCTCGGCCACCGCGGCCGGCTGGGCAGAGTAATGGTACACCGGCGGTCAGGCAAGTTGCCGATGGGGGAGGGGGTGGTGGTGTGTGTTTATGAGTTGGTTTGATAAGCAAATTTAGTTTAATTAATTGGGTGTGGAGGTTGGGCAGCGGACCCTCTGCTGAGGGTGGAGGGAAGGGGGTGGTGGGTCCCCGGGCTGGAGATTGCCAAAGTGAACAGGCCTTACGGTGGGGGTGTACCCAGGTAGCGGATTGGTACCCTGTGTCAGTACTCTCGTTTCCCTACTACTATGGGATGGCTTGAAATTTGTGTCTGAGAAACATATACACAAAGGTTATCCCTTAGATACTGAAGGTAGTTTCTCCACATGTGTTCTAAATCACTGAAAGTACAAATGCAGTGCGGCAGGAATCTATCAAGGAGGTTGGGCCTTTTTCTGATGGTGCTGCAAACAAGTAACTGGGGGAGGGTCACCTGTGGGAAGAGATTTTTACCCCAGTCGAAAGTCAGCCTTGATGCGTGCTGAATTACAACAGAATTACATCAAACTCCATTGGCTCTGGAGCTGAATCACATGGTACGTTGAGCATAATGATGTCAACCTGGTCTGACTGTTTACTTACAGTTTTCACTTGCCATCGATTGCTTTTAGGGCGCTTCAATAGTTGTAATGGTCTGAACTCGTCTTTTGAATGAGTTATGGATGATGCAGCTACACAGTGTGTCGTAAGGCACGACTCCCGCCACAACACACGCATTTGTTCTGCATCTCCCTGCTGAAGTACGAAGTCCTGGGTACAAACCCCGGCTACAGCACAAATTTTAATTCAACGCATCTCCTTATTTTTAATAACTACTGACATCTGTTTTCCCAGTGCATCAACTTTTGGAGCTGATGTTTGAAGGGCTGCCATGAGAAAGATAGTAACTGACGGCGAATGCATGGCGATTGCCATTGGGCATTCACATCATTGTGTTTAGCTGCTGCACCTTGCGTTCTTCAATGTATGTCGAACATTCCCAACTCCAAAATAGGTGGTCTCCAGAACAGTTGACAAAGTTAAAAGTAGGCGTGCAATTGTCTCCACCATGAGCGGCCCTATCACATATTCCGCAGATCTGTTCTCACTATAACAGACATATTAGGACTGGGAATTGTGAACAAAGGGCTCTCTAAATACAGGCAATTCCAGTTGCATTCATCCCCAAATCAGAAGGACCGGCCAGCTGGCGGCTCATCTCAGAGTGGGCGTCCGCCGGCAGTCCACCCATCCCGCCGGGAGCTGTTGAAGGAAACGTTGAAGGATCCGTGCTGATTACACAAGCAGCCTAGGATCCAGACGTCTGGAGTCTTGAAAAAAGGCAAAACAAGGGAATGGAAACTGGCAGGGGACGATAAATATATATAGTGGGGATGTGAATTAAATTGGAATGAGAGAGATGAGCGGCAGACCCTGAATTAATAACTGTGATAATAAATGATAATATTAAAATTATTTCATTGATAAAATTCTTCCACTTCCTGCAAGCGGCATAAAATATAAATTAATAATTTCTCCTCACCAAACATCTATAAGTTAGCTAGGATCTGATAACTATTAATGTTAGAAGAACATCCTTCCCTTTTTAACAATATGTTTATTATTACCGTTAAGCAGAAAAAAGACTCACATGGAAAACCAATACAAAACACAAACTAGATTGAACATCCAAGTTTAAAATTACCATCAAATATGAGAGAATAATCTAGATGATTATGACGTTACACTGATCCTTATGAAACTTGAATTTAACACCGACTGTCAAATGGAAAAATAACCCTTTTATGAGTTGATACAATATTCGTAACGGAATAATTAAACCAGAATATCAGTGCACGGTTGATTTCCCTAACTACACTATCCCACTGTTAAGCAGAACCTGATGCAACGACTGTTTGTTGCTGGAGAGCGCTTTGCCATTCATTACCAAACTGACGACTTGTGTGAGAAGGCGCTGCGCTGCAGTGGCGTGGGCGCAGGGCGGCTATAAGCTGAAAATTTCCGCGACCACGAAATAATAAACAGACCCCGTTACTCGGAAGCTGTGCTCCCTCCTATCAGCCTCTGTGTGCTCGGCAGTACACAGTGTCTACGATCTCAAGCGGTTCTGCCAAGTCAGTGCCACAAGTACGTAAACGTACTGAAGGCTTAGAAGTTGAATATATCGTAACCAATATCTCGGTGCACTAGTATTGGTTGGCTGGCCTTATCCAAACCGGAAACAAGGACATTCAGCTCAAGTACAAATCTCAGTGTGTACCCTCAAACTTATTATACAAGTTCACCCGTCCAAGTATCGGCTCAAGCAAAATCTCCGAGTCCGTCCACTAAGAGAACAGGCCGTGAGCAGACGCTTTCGTACTCCAGCGGAGCAAAGCACCAAGTCCCAAAAAAACAATTAGCATCGAGTTCTCAAACTCCGGCCAGTAAAATTTCACTAAACGACCGCCGATTTCAGAAATCTGGCGCTTTGAACATCAGCCAATCAGAGTCGGCTACCCCTTCCACACACACACTTTTGGCGCGATTCTTCACGAACGGTCCAAACCGTCACAGTAGCTGCGTAAACCAAGCTTCTAGAAAAAACAGCCACTTTCAGTGTCGTCTTCTTCTTTTAGCAGACAAGAGTCTGGGCGCCAGTCTCGGCGGAGGGGCCGGCTATCTTTCTCCAAAATCGGAAGGAGCGATTCTAAAAGCATGGACAATATTGGCGCTCCTCCTCAGTTTGGGACACTAGGCCCCACAGCGCGGTCCCCACGGCACGTCGCTGGCCCAGGTATTGAGTGCTGTGACGGCCGCCTCCACCGGAACTCCACTCTCCCCCATCAAGACAAAGTCAGCTCTGTTTCTCACCCCAGCAAAAATCTTTCCTGCACTGCATCCCCGCCAGCAATAGAGAAATACATATACTAGTCACTCTAAATCATTACACGAACGATAAACACAGTTAATAAAGACGAGAGATGGGCTGCCATGGTAAACCTTATTCAGCTCAGTGCGTCAGTAAAGCCAGAGGTTGCGCACTAGCGGTTGTTCTCCCTAACCAGCCATGCATCCCACCAGCATTCCAGTACACCTTGGAAATTTTTTATATACGTTTCCCCAGCCTCACGACCCAAGAAGTCAAGCCGAGAGCTCCATTAGCGAAAACGCACGACGTTCCACCGCTGGGCACTGGCGACTGCCCAGAGGGTAAGTGGCCAGAGGACTCGGGGTGCGCACCAGTGCTCAGCTCGCGGACTCTAAGTCACCCCGTACCGTGTAAGCTAATGTTGAGCCCCTTGAGGGGAAATTTCTCAAACTAGTTCGGTTAAGAAACAACTAAAATGTTATTCTTGCTCACTCTAACTGTTACGTCTGCTTACGTTTCTTCAAACAAGTTGATACATGGTATCTGTCACACAAACGTACAAATAAAACATGCTCGTGGCATCAATTATGTGTAATGGCTGCAACCTTCGACCGCTATACAATTATTACTTTTTCAGGAAATAATTTTTATGTACAGCACGAATACGTTATCATTGCCTGAAATATCTGTGTGCCTGTGCAACTCTCACTGGAGTTTGAAGAGTCAAAATATAGTATCTTACATAGTGATACAAATAATCATCACAAAGTTTGGCGGCACTAGTTTTACCGTACATGTCGGCTTGTAGTGTTACATGTGTCTCCAAAAAACGGAACTGCTAAATTGAACAATTAAATAACTGCCATGATTTACATTTTCTGTATAAAATGATGTAGGACGCTAAGATCAATTTATAAATGTGAATGCAGAACTGTGAATATATCGATATTAGAAAGTGCTCCTTCATAAACAATGTAGTGAAGTTTTCGTATGTTCTTTACGAAGCGGTTGCTGCCGTCGTCAGACCCGCTTTCTCTCTCTGATAGGTAGTCGTAGCGTTCGGATGCATTGTCCTTTTGCTCTAATTTTGTGTAAGATTCTAGTTGCATGCGATTGTAAAATGTAAGTGTTAATGGTGAATATGTTTACTAATAGTAAGGATGATTTCGTTTTAATTTCGCAATTGGGTTTATTTAATCAAACATCAATTTTCTTTCCCCATCACTAATGTAAGATGTGTTTTATTTTACAGCAAACAACGATTATGGTTACCGCCACCACTTTAGGAAAGAAACTACTTGTTGGAGACGTGCAGATTAAATAATGTCTCTTTCGTGGAAATTCCTCATTCTATGTATAGCTCTGCTAAAACGTCCCTCATATTATTTTATGCCGATTTAATACACTTATTTCACGATTTTGTGCTAGCCAGGTTCAACTTGGATTAAGTCAGCGAAACATGTCTCCAACAGTTATATTCAATTGCGGATGCCATCATCGTGATTAGTACAGTCAAAACTATTTAGTAGATTGATTAAATGCTGTGTTACTTGCGTTGCTTTTGCTGTGCCGATTAAAATTTATATACACTTAAGAATGCAGGCACATATCCTGAAATGTAAATGCAACGATAGCAATAAATTGGAATATACAGGGTGTCTCACGAAAGACGCCTGCCAGGCGTCCGCGGATCGCCGCTGCCACCGCAACCGCCGGCCACGGCAACGCCCGATTCTCGGACTCTGATGTGCCGCGGGTGCATACACTATGTTCAAGTGTAAAAAACATTGCCGTCTGAGTAACCTAAGCCTACCTTTATTTACAGTAGATGTTCAAAATGATGTCCCTCTATTAAAAGAGCAGCCTGACATCTCTTGAACACATTTGCAAACACTCGGCGAATTTCGACTGGCGAAATCTGAGAAACGAGTACTCAAATCTTTTATCACGAAACAATCAATTCTGACAGGTATGTGAACAATAGCCTGCATCCATTTTTTCGAGAACTTTCACTCAACGAAAAGCAGTACGGTTATTTCATGCAGGACAATGCAAGACCATTCATTGCCAATGTTTCTGTGGCGGCAATACGAAGTGTTTTGGATGATAGGATACTCGACTAGCCTCCTCATTCTCCAGATCTAAATCCCTGTCACTTTTATCTTTGGGGAATATTAAAAGACAAGGTGTATGCAAGCAATCCGCATACACTCGAATAGTTGGACGACAGGATTCGACTTGTAATTTCTCAGATTTCGGCAATGTTTTTTAGACTTGTATACGCCCGCGGCACGAGTCCGAGCATCGGGCGTTGCCATGGCCGGCGGATGCGGCGGCGGCGGCCGCGAGCCGTACCGCGCGATCCGCGGACACACCATGTATCTCCCGGTTAGATACTTTACACAAAATTTTGTGTTAGAATTTCAATTACTGTTTGGCGCTCTTAAATGTTGAACAACCATTACTGTTATCATTATTACGAGAAATAATTTTTAGAGAGATATGTTTCAGGCTGACCCCTACCATTTCGAAACGTGGTGCCATACGTTGGTTTCTTACTCGATTTGTGGAATATTACGCATGATGATAAAAGTGCCCCGTATAGTGCACCAGCCTGGAGTCAGTGGCTCACCTGCGCCGTCCGCCGCCGCCGCCGCCGCCGCCGCCGCCGCCGGCTCCGCCCCCAGCTCCGCCCCCAGCTCCGCCCCCAGCTCCGCCTCCAGGGCCGCCTCCGCTGCCGCCCCCTGCAACAGAGTGCGGCGCGCCGGTGAGCAGTGGCCCCCACGCCACACAGTGGTCGTTCACTGTCCACTAAGGATGCACCACACAGCTACTGCGCCATCGGGCCCCGTGGTCTCGAGGTTAGTCAGTAGCACTTGGAACTGAGTTACTTCAAGGAATATGGACGAGAATGCAAAACGAGGAATTGTACCGCACACTGACTGCGAACCACCCGACCCTCCAAATTCACAGGAAATACAAAACTTTCCTTTTGGAAAACATGTGGAAGAATATCCATAACAAAGCGCTTCCTTCTAAAGTTCCAGCCATGTGGTATCAGGTTGTAAATGAAGTAATTCCTACCGGCGGGAAACTATATAAAACACATATTACAAGGTGACGGCACGACCGTGGGGTCGGGGATTTGTCGGAAATTTTGTGTGGTGAGAGAGGATCCCTAACACCTGACGTCGTTAAAATATTGGGACGCCCTACTCGGAAAAACACAAGAAAAATTTTTCCGAAGTTTCTTAGGTGCCTCATTGTGTGTAAAATATCACTCCATTGGCGAGCCGCCGTCTGGCCTAGAAGAATCAGCCTGAAACATATCTCCCTAAAAATTATTTCTCCTAATAATAGTAACAGTAATGGTTGTTCAAAATTTTAATGGCTCAGCGCATTCAGGGTGCTAAGCGCCCTATGCAATAAATAAAAGAAAACCTGAGGCAAATATCCAACGAACATACGAGAACGAACTGAACCAACGATCGCGAACAATAGATCTATTTGATGGAAAAGAAGAAAAAAGATGGTTAGGGGTCGAACTCTTACGCCAGAGGTCACGGGTTCGATTCCTCCTCCAGAAACTTTTTTTCCCCTTTTTCTTACAAGAAGCGACCTGTTATTGCAGACCTCATATTCACAAATTTATAGATGACTATGCCAATACTAATACGAACGTCGTCGTAACATCATTGATGTCCGGAAAATTAATAACAATTTTATACAGGATTTTCTCTGGAAATGACTTGACAAACATGACCAGAGAATGAAGAGTAACTCGTAAGATATAGTTTATATTGTTGCAAATGACAATTTGACGTGGGGCAAAAAATTCAGACGGGGAGCAAAAACATTCCATGTTGTTTTCAAACCACAACATGGCACGGAGAGTGGAGTGAGTATTGCAGTCTGTCTTCTCTAGGACGTTCTGGTTCTGCTCATAAACATTAATCTACGATTGTCACGTGATATTATGATACAAATACGCGATCTTGAAGATTGAAGTACCGATTTCCTACGATATTTTATCAGCAGGCCAATGAAACTTACTTCATTCGAAACATGGTTTACTGTAGATGTCCACAATACAATAATCACGAGTGTACATAACCGCTAAGAGTAGTGAACCGTGTTATGAAATCTATAGCTCGGATCACGATTTAAAATTTACTGTAATAGGAAGTGAACGTCAAAAATTGATGTGCTACCAACAACTGCCCTAGGGATGATCGATATTAGAAAAATATCGATAGTAACATCAATGTTCAATTCAGAGAAATCAATGTACCAAGAGCACCGGAAAGAAAACGCCCTAGAATATTAGTGTTTTCGGTGCCGAGAGAAACATTCCTCGGCAGGACAACAGGCACAAGCGAATACAATATTATTTGTCTCTCTGTCACTTTAGTCAATGTATCAACAATTATTTTTGAACGGATATAACAGTCGTAAGAAATAGGGATAAACTGATAAATTTTCGGCACAATTAGAGCTTTGACATAAAGGCTATTACTTAAGGTGGTGGCGTGGTGCGCAAAGGTTGGCAATGAAATGTTCGCTTTAAGAGGGGTACATATAATAACCTGCCAGCTACAGAGCAGGAACAAAATTAATTATTTAGGCCTCTTCATGGGGAACACGAAGGGCTATGCCCCTCATTCTACGCGACTGGTTTTCTGAAGTGTCTCAATCGTCAGTCGCTGCCATCTTCAGCACACTACGCCGTGAATGCCATAAGTAATGTTCTGTCTTGTACTACACATACTTGTTCATATTTGTGTTGTAGTAAAGTTCAAATGTTTGTAAAGCTTATGGGACTTAACTACGGCGTCATCAGTCCCTAAACTTACAAACTACTTACGAACTACCTTATACTAAGGACGGCACAAATATCCAATCCCCCAGGGGGGGATTCGAACCCCCGACCGTAGTGGCCGTGCAGACCGTGACTGGAGCGCATCAGTCACCTCGGCCACCGCGGCCGGCTGTGTAGTATTAAATTCACTTATCCGCAACTTTCGTGTATAACGAACTTCACAAACAGATACGAAATACAACACCAACTTGTTGATATTTGTATAGTGTTCCACCATAGGTGGTAGTACTATACATATAATTTCTAAGACTTTCCCGGCGATTTGTTGTCATCTCGTACAATCGGGTGTACTGCCGGTGGTCCGCGTCTTCCCAACACGATATTTCGACGTCGTAACTCGGCGACTTCATCAGGTGTTCCCTGTGACTGGTTGGCGAGCTTATGCCTGGCCGGTGTGTGGTGCTCCCTATGCCGTTCGCGCCCGCTGCGTCCGCTTCTGTCGGTGGTATCAGTCTCTAGGCGCTTCCTCTTCGGTCCGCGCCCGTTGCGGCTCTCTTCTGAGGTAGCGGACGTCCCTAGCACTATCATGGCTCTGTTGAACCTCCTTATGCTGTCCGCGACCGCGGCGAGTTTCTCTCGTGGCCGAGCCATTGTCCTGGCCTTCTGAGCCCGGTATGTGCCTGTGAGGTGCGCTTCCTGTGGCATCCGGTTGTTGTTGGAGCTGCGTATTATGATGGCCATCCTCCAAGGAGCTTGCTGCTGCCTGGTATCGCGTATGTCGTTCTGTTCCGTTACTTACGCCCTTGGACGTCTGTAGTTCATTACTGGAGGATGGAACTTTCTTCCGTTGTTTCTGTAGTAGTTCCAAAGCAGGATTCCATGCAGTGCTAAGCTGATATCCTGCTTCTCGGTTGATCAAGTTCTCTGTCATCTTGATTTCAATCGATTCATTGATGACACTAGCCCAGAATCGGGGGGTCTGAGCGAGGATCCTTGTTTTGTCATAATCCATGGTGTGCTCAAGGTCAAGACAATGTTCTGCTATTGCAGATTTAGTTACCTGTCGTAGCCTGGTATGCCTCTGGTGTTCTTTGCAACTTATTTCAACTGTTCTGGTAGTTTGACCGATGTAAGCCATCCCACATTCAGATGGTATATGGTAGACACCAGGTTTCCTTAACCCCAGATCATCCTTGACAGTTCCAAGGAGCGTCCTGATCTTGTTAGGTGGGCAGAACACACTCTTTATATTGTGCTTCTACAGGATTCTGCTGATCTTGGCAGATATAGGCCCCGCATATGGTAGAAAGGCTACTTTCCTGGTCTCTTCTTCCTGCTCCTCTTCTGTTGCCTCAGGCCGTCTGGTGGGATGGAGCGCTTTGCAGATGTCCCTGGTGGAGTATCCATTGTCTGTGAACACTCTTTGTAGATGTTCTAATTCCACTGTCAGGCTGTCTGGGTCAGAGAGTGTTTTGGCTCGGTGCACGAGTGTTCTCAGCACTCCATGCTTCTGTGCTGGGTGATGCAGATGCAGAGAACGAGACGTGGTGCCTGTTTTTGCCAAGATTAAACATCATATCACATCTAGGGCGGCTAATACGATCAAGCACCGTGCCAGTATAGCCATGGCGAGGGAAAGGATCCGGGACATGCGGCATAGACTAGACGTCACCTCCAGGGATCTACTACACCTACATCTGGAGTTAGCCAGCAACTTGGCACCTGAAGACTGGGACAGGATAGATGGTACGTCATGGGCGCTGGCGGCGTGCATTAAACACAATGCTACAGCTCGACAAATGGCGAAATTTGAGCGCCTGAATAATAGAGTGCAACAAACACATGACATCCGCACACTGGTAAATCTGAGCGGTCGCGCATTTGATAATGTCACCTTGAAAGTACTCAGTAAGGGCCTGAACTTTGCTGTCACTCCTAGAGAGCTACCAGTTTCCAGCTTCATCAGCTCTGTGGAGCAAGTGGTCAACACTCTACCATCAAGTGTTGCAGAGGAGATTCGGAGAGAGACATGCAGGGCGCTAACCAGAGCCAGGCCGCCCAAAACAGACATCTCAAGAAACGAGAGGATGGCTCTCAAGAAGATGCGGGAAGATGAAGACTTTGTGGTGTTACCAGCAGACAAGGGGAACCCTACTGTCATACTGCTGAAGACTGACTATGACCAGAAGATCTGTCAACTTTTGAAGGACCCTGCTTATAATCTATTAGAGAATGACCCCACTGATAGAGTGGACAGGAAAACCCGGTCTCTTCTTAAGGAAACAGGATGGCCTGAGAAGGTTGTCAAACAACTAAAAGCTAAGGCACCGGTACCACCCAGACTGTATGGATTACCCAAGATTCATAAACAGGGTGTACCACTTCGTCCGATTGTCAGTAATATCGGCGCAGCCACCTACCCTACAGCCTCCTACCTTAAGAAGATATTGGCACCATATGTGGGGAAGTGTGTCCACCACATCCGCAACTCCTCGGACTTTGTGGAACGTCTCAACAACCTACAGATCTCGGACACAGACATCATGGTCAGTTTTGATGTGGTGTCCCTGTTTACCAGGGTACCACTTCAGGACACACTCGATATTATTAGTGAGAAATTTGATGGAGCCTTGCTGGATCTCTTCAAGCATATTTTGACATCGATGTACTTCCTTTGTGGAGGACAATTCTATGAGCAGACTGAGGGAGTCGCCATGGGCAGCGCCTTATCTCTGGTAGTGGCGAATCTGTTTATGGAGAAATTCGAGGATGCGGCACTTACAACTGCTGCCTACCAGCCAACGTGTTTCTTCAGATACGTTGATGATACATTCGTCATCTGGCCACATGGCAAGAGAAGACTGGATGAGTTCCTGGACAATCTGAACACAAGACACCCCAACATCAAGTTAACCAAGGAACTAGAGAGTGATGGTAAGCTCCCATTCCTCGATGTCCTGGTAAAGAGGAAGGCAGACGGCATCTTAGGCCACAGTGTACAGGAAACCAACACACACTGACTTATATCTACAGGCTGACAGCTGCCATCACCCAGCACAGAAGCATGGAGTACTGAGAACACTCGTGCACCGAGTCAAAACACTCTCTGACCCAGACAGCCTGACAGTGGAATTAGAACATCTACAAAGAGTGTTCACAGACAATGGATACTCCACCAGGGACATCCGCAAAGCGCTCCATCCCACCAGACGACCTGAGGCAATAGAAGAGGAGCAGGAAGAAGAGACCAGGAAAGTAGCCTTTCTACCATATGCGGGACTTATATCTGACAAGATCAGCAGAATCCTGAAGAAACACAATATAAAGAGTGTGTTCTGCCCACCTAACAAGATCAGGACACTCCTTGGAACTGTCAAGGATGATCTGGGGTTAAGGAAACCTGGTGTCTACCATATACCATCTGAATGTGTGATGGCTTACATCGGTCAAACTACCAGAACAGTTGGAATAAGTTGCAAAGAACACCAGAGGCATACCAGGCTACGACAGGTAACTAAATCTGCAATAGCAGAACATTGTCTTGACCTTGAACACACCATGGATTATGACAAAACTAGGATCCTCGCTCAGACTCCCCGATTCTGGGCTAGTGTCATCAATGAATCGATTGAAATCAAGATGACAGAGAACTTGATCAACCGAGAAGCAGGATATCAGCTTAGTACTGCATGGAATCCTGCTTTGGAACTACTACAGAAACAACGGAAGAAAGTTCCATCCTCCAGTAATGAACTACAGACGTCCAAGGGCGTACGTAACGGAACAGAACGACATACGCGATACCAGGCAGCAGCAAGCTCCTTGGAGGATGGCCATCATAATACACAGCTCCAACAACAACCGGATGCCACAGGAAGCGCACCTCACAGGCACATACCGGGCTCAGACGGCCAGGACAATGGCTCGGCCACGAGAGAAACTCGCCGCGGTCGCGGACAGCATAAGGAGGTTCAAAAGAGCCATGATAGTGCTAGGGACGTCCGCTACCTCAGAAGAGAGCCGCAACGGGCGCGGACCGAAGAGGAAGCGCCTAGAGATTGACACCACCGACAGAAGCGGACGCAGCGGGCGCGGACGGCATAGGGAGCACCACACACCGGCCAGGCATAAATATGGGACGATGTCAGCTCGCCAACCAGTCACAGGGAACACCTGATGAAGTCTCCGAGTTACGACGTCGAACTATAGTGTTGGGAAGACGCGGACCACCGGCAGTACACCCGATTGTACGAGATGATAGTACTATACACGATTAAATGATTGAACAATAACAATGTAATCGACTTACCGGACCTCCAAAATAGAGTTACATCAAACTAAACGAAATCGAACCATACCAAAGAGACAGGGAATGGAGTTTAAGAAAATCCGTGAGTTATGTAGGCCCTACAAAAAATAGAACTACATACAAAAAGAATTGAAATCCCATCAAAACATAAAATGTAGAAAAATGCAAGTCTCGCGACGAATTCCTTCCACCATGAAAGGTCGAATGATCTCATGGGAAACCAAGTCGGTTATTTTAGTTAGTGTTCATGGAATTACCTATTCAACACCTTTTCGTAATTTTGTATCTCATTAGTTGTCTACCATCGTCTGTAGAGACTATCGTATTTATACCTCTTTATTTCTATATTAAATATAATGAATTGGCAATCGCATGGCAATGTAAACTAATATATAAAATACTTTATGCAAATGTGAGGCAATTCATTCCTACGTGATTTCGTTTGGTTACATTGTGAAATATAAATTATTTTTGTATGTCGAGGTGGAATTGCCCGATCATTATAAGTATTGTGATTTCATTTTATTATAGTGCGATTGCGATGTCATTATTATAGAACTAAAGATGTATTATACTAATACAGTCGCTGTAAATGTTCGTAGATAACAAATAAGTGGTAGATAAGAAATAAGTGTTTCTATTAACACTAACTAAAATAATCGACTTGATTCCCCATGGCAACATACACTAATATTTAAAAAAAACTTTATGCACATGTGAGTATCCTCCATTCTTCAGTTATTACGTTTGGTTACATAGTGGAATATAAATTGTAGTTATGTATCCAGAATGAAACTTCACTCTGCAGCGGAGTGTGCGCTGATATGAAACTTCCTGGCAGATTAAAATTGTGTGCCGGAACCGGGACTCGAACCTGGGACCTTTGCCTTTCGCGGGCAAGCGCACTACCGACTGTGCTATCCCGACACGACTCACGATGCCGCCTCATAACTTTACTTCCGCCAGTACCTCGCCTCCTACTTTCCAAACTTCACAGAAGCTCTCATGCAAACACGCAAGACTAGCGCTCCTGGAAGAAAGAATATGGTGGAGACATGGCTTAGCCACAGCCTAAGGGATGTTTCCAGAATGAAACTTCACTCTGCAGCGGAGTGTGCGCTGATATGAAACTTCCTGGCAGATTAAAATTGTTCGAGTCCCGGTTCCGGCACACAATTTTAATCTGTAGTTATGTAATTATTACTATGTGTAATTTGCCAGATCACGATGTAATCTTATATCATTATATTATGGTGCGATTGCCAAGTCATTATATTTACTACAGATATACAGATGTATAATTTTGATATAGTCATTACAGATGTTGGTAGATAAATATTAGATACACAATTATGACAAGGTGTTGAATACGTGGTTCCATGAACACTAACTGAAATAACCGACTTAGTTTCCCTTGAGATCTCACGGCTTTTCATGGTGGAAGGAATTCGTCGCGAGACTTGCATTTTTTAACATTTTATGGATGGGATATAGGTATTACGCGGTACAAGATGTTGTGATCTCTCTCGAAGGTTGTCTACGCAGTATCCCATGTTGTATTACCAAGCAATCGTTGTGGTGGAGTTGCTCGCAAAGCCGCTTACTAAGTCGGCGACCAGCTGATGCACGAGGAACATCGATTCCTTGAGTGCCAGATAAGAGCCTGCTCCCCGCCACGTGGTACTGGATAACAGAAACGTCAGGCATGTCGATAAACGTATACAATTTGGTCCCTTTAGACTTTTGAAGTAACTAATTTTTAACTAAGGCAGCGGCGTAGTTTGTTAATGTTGGAAACGGAATGGGTGTTTCATGAGGATACTTAATTCACTTTCAGAACGTCTACAGCTACATCTACATGGGATTCTTTGCAAATCACATTTAAGTGCCTGGCAGAGGGTTCATCGGACCACCTTTATACTACTCATCTACCATGCTATTCTCGAATAGCGCGCAGGAAGAAAGAACATCTCCCCATTCTAGCTCTGAATTCTCGTACTTTATTCTGATCATCATTCTACCTATGTAGGTGGGATTCAAAAATATATTTTCGCATTCGGAGGAGAATGTCGGTGATTGGAGTTTCGTAAGTAGACCACGCGGCAGCGATAAGCGCCGTTGTAATAATTCCCATCCGAGATACTGTATCATTTCCGTAACGCTGTCTTCCCTGTATAGTGACAACAGAAACCGAGCTGCTCTTCTTTGGACTCTTTCGATGTCCTCCGTCAAACCCACCTGATAAGGATCCCACACTGGGCAGCTATACTCCAAATGATGACGGGCAAGCTTAGTGTATGCAGTCTCTTTAGTAGTTCTGTTGCACTTTCAAACGGTTCTGCCAATAAAATGCAGTCTCTGGTTCGCATTTCCCACGACATTATCTACGTGTTCTTTCCATTTTAAGTCTGATGTAATAGTAATTCCTAGGTAATACTGGAGTTTACCACCATCACATTCGATTCTTTTATCTTGTAAACGGAGTTTAACGGATTTCTTTTCGTACTCATGTGGACCACGTCACACTTTTCATTATTTAGAGTCAATTGCCAATATTTACACCATACTGATATCGTAATTAAATCGTTCTGCAGTTGGCTTTGATCTTCAGATGATTATACTAGACGATGAATAACGGCGTCATCTGCAAATAACCTAAGAGGGGTATACTCAGATTTTCTCCTATATCGTTAACGTAGGTAAGGAACAGCAGAGGACCAATAACACTACCCTGTGGAACGCCCGATATCAACACTGTTTTAGTCGATGCCTTACCATCGATTACTACCAACTGAGTGTTCTCTGACAGGAAGTCCCCTATCCAGTCACAAATCTGGGGCGATATTCCATAACCACGCAATTTGATTAAAACCGTTTGTGAGGTACTGTGTCAAAAAAGCCTTATGGAAATCTAGAAATACGGTATCAATTTGTGAACCCTTGTCGATAGCACTCATCACTTCCTGTGAGTAAAGAGATAGTTGTATTTCACATGAGCGAAATTTTCTAAATCCCTTGTTCATTCATTCTGTTCGAGATAATTCATAATATTTGAATTTAGGATATGTTCCAAAACCCTGCTGCACATTGGTGTTAATGAAATAGTCCTATAGGTTACTCCTGCTGCCTTTATTGAATATTTGTGTGACCTGTGCAACTTTTCAATATTTTTGTACGCATCCTCCTTTGAGCGAGCTGGAGCTATCACATCAGCATAATCACATAGAAATCTAGTCGGTACACAGTCCCGACGAGAAGACTTGTTCTTATTAAGTGATTTCAGTTGCTTCACTACTCCGGTGATATCTACTTCTACGTCACTAATTCTGGCCGCTGTTCGTAATTGGAAATCTGGAACTTTGGTTTCGCATTCTATGATGAATGAATTTCGAAAAACTTTGCTTTAGTAGCGCTATCATTGCCGGGATCGCCATTTGTATCACGTAATGAGGGTATTGTTTGTGTTTTGCCTCTAGTATATTTGACATCCACTCCCATTAACCACGGACATTGCCGAGGTGGGGTGGCTTGCGTGCCTCAACGATACAGATAGCCGTACCGTAGGTCCAACGACAGCGGAGGGGTATCTGTGGAGAGGCCAGACAAACGTGTGGTTCCTGAAGAGGGGCAGCAGCCTTTTCAGTAGTTACAGGGGCAACAGTCTGGATGATTGACTGAGCTGGCCTTGTAACATCAGCTAAAGTGGCTTTGCCACACAGTTACTGCGAACGGCTGAAAGCAAGGGGAAACTACAGCCGTTACTTTTCCCGAGGACATGCAGCTCTACTATATGAACATATGATGATGGCATCCTCTCGGATAAAATATTCCAGTGGTAAAATAGTCCCCCATTCGGATCTCCGGGCGGGGACTCCTCAGGAGGATGTGATCATCACAAAAGACAACAATGGCATTCTACGGATCGCAGCGTGGAACGTTAGATCCCTTAATCGGGTAGGGAAGCTAGAAAATTTAAAAAGGGAAATGGATAGGTTGAAGTCAGATATAGTGGGGATTATTAAAGTTCGGTGGAAAGAGGAACAGGATTTCTGGTCAGGCGAGTACAGGATTATATATACATAATCAGATGGGGGTATTACAGGAGTAGGTCTGATAATGAATAAGAAAATAGGAATGCGGGTAAACTACTATGAGCAACACAGTGATCGCATTATCGTAGTCAAGATAGATACAAAGCCAACACTGACAGCAGTAGTACAGGTTTATATGCCAACTAGCTCTGCCAATGATGAGGAGATCGAAGAAATATATGAGGAGCTAAAGGAAATTATTCAGACAATTAAGGGAGAGGAAAACTTAATTGTTATGGGAGACTGGAATTCGGTAGTAGGACAAGGAAGGGAAGGGAAGATAGTAGGTGAATATGGTCTGGGCAAAAGGAATGAAAGAGGAAGTCGCCTGGCAGAATTTTGCACGGAACATAATTTAGTTATAACAAACACCTGGTTTAAGAATCACAAAAGAAGTTTCTATACGTGGAAGAGACCAGGAGACACCGGGAGATACCAGATAGATTTTATAATAGTAAGACATAGATTTTGGGACCAGGTTTTAAACTGTAAGAAATACCCAGGGTCAGATATAGACTCTGACCATAACTTGTTGGTTATGAACTGTAGGCTGAAACTGAAGAAACTACAAAAAGGTAGGAAAATAAGGAGATGGGACCTGGATAAATTGAAGGAACCTGAAGTTCTTAAGAATTTCAGAGGGAGCTTTAGGCAACAATTGACAGAAATGGGGAAAAATAAAACAGTAGAGGAGGAATGGGAAGCATTGAGAGATGAAATAGTGAAGGCAGCAGAGGACAAAATAGGTAGGAAGGCAAGACCTACAAATAATCCTTGGATATCACAGGAGATACTAAATTTAATCGATGAAAGGAGAAAATATAAAAATTCAGTAAATGAAACAGTACAGACGACTAAGAAATGAGATTGACAGGAAGTGCAAAATGGCTAAGCAAGAGTGGCTAGAAATCAAATGCAAGGATCTAAGAATGTATAAATAGGGGAAAAATACATACAGCCTACAGGAAAATAAAAGAAACATTTGGAGATAAGAAAAACAGCTCTATGAATATCAAGGACTCTGATGGAAAACCAGTTCTCAGCAAAGAAGGAAAAGCTGAAAGGTGGAAGGAGTATATACAGAAGCTCCATGAAGGAAATGAACGTAGCGGCAATATTGTAGAAAGGGGAGTAGAAGTAGATGAGGATGAAGTAGGAGATACTATCCTGTGAGATGAATTTGACAGAGCACTGAAAGACCTAAGTCGAAACAAGGCCCCTGGAGTAGATGATATTATCTCAGAGCTACTGAAGTCCCTGGGAGAACCAGCCATGACAAAATTGTTTCACCTGCTGTGTAAGATGTATGAGACAGGTGAAGTACCCCCAAACTTTCAGAAAAATGTTATAATCCCCATTCCAAAGAAAGCAGGTGCAGTCAGGTGTGAAAACTACAAAACCATCAGTTTAATAAGTCATGGTTGTAAAATATTAACACGAATTATTTACAGAAGGATGGAAAAGCTGGTAGAAGCCGACCTTGGGGAAGATCAGTTTGGATTCAGGAGAAATGTAGGAACTCGGGAGGCAATACTTACTTTACGGCTTATCCTAGAAGATAGATTAATGAAAAGCAAACCTGCAGTTCTAGCATTTGTAGATTTGGAGAAGGCCTTTGACAATGTTGATTGGAATAAACTCTTTCAAGTTCTGAAGCAAGCAGGAGTAAAATATAGGGAGCATAAGGTTATTTACAACTTGTACAAAAACCAGACAGCGGTTGTCAGAGTTGAAGGGCATGAAAGGGATGCAGTGGTTGGAAAAGGAGTAAGACAGGGTTGTAGCCTTCCTCTAATGTTATTGAATTTGTACATTGAGCAAGCTATAAAGGAAAGCAAAGAGAAATTTGGAGAAGGAATTAAAGTTCAGGGTGAAGAATTAAAAACATTGCGTTTTGCCGACGACATAGTAATTCTGTCAGAGACATCAAACGACCTGGAAGAGCAGTTGAACGTAATGGACAGTGTGCTGAAAGATGCATATAAGATGAAGATTAACAAGAGAAAATTAGGGTAATGGAGTGCAGTCTAAGAAAATCAGGTGATGCTGAAGGAATCAGATTAGGTAACGAAGCAATAAAGGAGATAGATGAGTTTTGTTACTTGGGCAGTAAAATAACAAATGATGGTCGCAGTACAGAGGATATAAAATGCAGAATGGCAATGGGTAGAAAAGCGTTCTTGAAAAACAGAAATTTGTTAACATCGAATATTGATCAAGCCTAAGGAAGTCCTTTCTGAAGTCATTTGTATGGAGTATTGCCTTGTATGGGAGTGAAACATGGACGATAAACAGTGCGGACAGGAAGAGGTTTGAGGCTTATGAAATGTGGTGCTACAGAAGAATGCTGAAGATTAGGTGGGTGGATCGCGTAACTAATGAGGAGGTACTGAACAGAATTGTGGAGAAAAGGAATTTCTGGCATACCTTGACTAAAAGAAGGGATAGATTGGTAGGACACATTCTTAGACATCAAGGAATTGTGAATTTAGCGTTGGAGGGAAGTGTGTAGGGTACAAATCGCAGAGGAAGACCAAGAGATGGATACAGTAAGCAGATTGAGAGAGATATTGGTTGCCGTTCTTATATGGAGATGAAGAGGCTTGCTCAGGATAGGGTATTGTGGAGAGCTGCATCATACCAGTCTCCGGACTGAACACCACAACAACAACAACATATTTGACATATGACCAAAATCACTTTGTGCTCTCAGTCAGGTTTCGAGAAAGAGTTTCGTTGTTGAAAGTATTGTAAACATCTCGCATTGAAGTCCTTGCTAAATTTAGAGCTTCTGTGTCGCATCGCCAATCCTGGTGATTTTGTGTTCGTTTAAATTTTTGCATGCATTTCTCGTTGTTTTTGTCACAGGGTCCTAGTCTACGCTTACGTTTAGGGTTTGGAACGAGTCGAAACTATGTTTAAGGAAGCAATTTAGTGTACTTCTGTCTGCCTTTCTGAACAAATATACTTTTCGTCTATTTTTGGTAAGTTTGTGACTTTCGGTATTCAATCTCGCTCGAGAGCTCTGTGTTCAGTAACACCTGTCTCCGTTTTGATGCTCCTTATGACCTCGGGATTATTTGTTGCAAAGAGATCACGTGTGTTTTGGCATCCATTTACAATTCTAGTTGGCTAATGAACTAATTGTTAGAGGTAATTTCCAGAGAATGCCTTGAGTACAGTTTCGCACGATGTTTTATGCGTACCTCCTGATTTGAATATATAATGTTTCCAAAAGATTGAGGGTAAATTGGAATCAACGCCTACTATTATTCTGTGGGTCGTGTATGTGTTTAGTAATTGCCGCCTTTCTGCTATTGTAGGACAAAAATTACGTACAAGGACCTGTCACCCAGGTCAGACTTAATTATCTGTTAAATTGTAAACAAAAAGTAAGGCCTATGTTATTTGTTTAATTTCACGATGTCAGCAGCGTAGAGCAGTAATGCTGGCTACGAAATGTTAAGTTTACAATGATAATTATTTTATATACCATTAAATTTACAAACCCTGAGACTGTTATATGCGTCCGATGCATGGAGAGCCTTGGCAGATGTGACGTGAAGGAAGTCGTGCGTAGACTATTCCGAGGCGCCTTAATCGCTAGTGGTGCGGTGGTCTAGTGGCTGCGGGGCACCGTGGCTCAGCGCGCGCGGTGGGCGGGTCAAACGCCCTCTGAAATAACATATCCGAGCCAGACATTCAAAGAACGAACTGCCAGCTCTTTACTCGCACGAAGTGATGTGTGCTATCGACAAGGGTTCGCAAATTGATTCCGTATTCCTTGATTTCCAGAAGGGTTTTGACACCGTACCTCACAGATGGCTTTTAATCAAATTGCGTGGTTACTGTATATCGCCCCAAATTTGCAACTGGATAGGGGATTTTCTCTCAGAGAGGAAACAGTTCGTAGTAATCGATGGTAAGGCATCGACTAAAACAGAGGTGACATCCGGCGTTCCACAGGGTAGTGTTATTGGTACTCTGCTGTTCCGATTTAGGAAAAAATGTAATTAGCTCTCTTAGGTTGTTTGCAGATGACGCCGTCATTTACCGTCTAGTAAAATCATCTGAAGATCAAAACCAACTGCAGGCCGATATGAATAAGATATTAGTATGGTGTAAAAAATGGCAAATGACTCTAAATAATGAGAAGTGTGAAGTCGTCCATCTGAGTACGAAAAGAAATACGTTAAACTTTGTTTACAAGATATATCAATCAAATGTGAAGGCCTTAAACTACACAAAATACCTAGGAATTACAATTACTTCTGACTTAAATTGGAAAGAACACGTAGATAATGTCGTGGGAAAGGCGAACCAGAGACTGCGTTTTATTGGCAGAACCCTTAAAAGATGCAACAGAACTTCTAAAGAATCTGCATACACCACGCTTGTCCGTCCTTGTATGGTGTATTGCTGCCCAGTGTGGGATCCTTATCAAGTGGGTTTGTCGGAAGACATCGAAAGAGGGCACCTCGTTTCGTATTGTCACGATACAGGGGAGACGGCGTTAAGGAAATGATACAGGATCTGGGATGGGAATCATTACAACAACGGCGGTTATTGCTGCAGCGTGGGCTACTTGCGAAACTACAATCGCCAAAAATCTCCTCCGAATGCGTAAATGTGATTTGCAGAGTATCTCATGTAGATGTAGATGTAGAACCAACGACCGCAACGCATAGATCCTGATGGATTTAAAAAAGAGAAAAAAAGGGGAAAGAAAAAGAAAGAAAAATGGTGGGTAAAACGTCTGTTTAGTGAGCATGGACGTCCGGGTTCGATTCCCGGCCGCGCCACAAATTTCAATTCAGTGCTTCACCGTTAACTTCAAAGTCTTTGATAATTGTTTTATTGACCGGACAGAACGTATTAACGACAGGGCAGGAACAGCATTTATTGGTAATTTTATGGATGACAAAACGATTTATTCAAAATATTCAATCTCAAAAGAATCTCCTTCGAATTACCGCTGTGTTACAGAAAACAACATTCCCGAGTTACGCTCGGGAACCAGATGCTTTCTAATAATGTTTGCAATTCAAGTAGCTGGTTCTCTAACGATATATGTCGAATGTGCGCTTGTAAATACATGCCGACAATATATGGGCGTTTACCATCATAGTATCACTTAGAAATCAAGGTTAATTTATTGCATCAGCTGCGTCATTCGGTGCTAATGTAATATTAAACGCGGAGATTATTAGCATCATTGTATGTAACTGAGTTTTCAATGAGAAGTCAATAGAGTTTGGCATCGTCATCCGCAACGCAAGTTAAATTTTACACAAATCGTTATACAAATATATCAACATAAAAAATAACGTATCGATTTTCGATTTTGCTAACTGCCAAGTAAGTGAGCGTAGAAAATACAGTGACGACGCTCCTGCAGATCCACGTCGTCTGCTGCGACAGAAGCTGAACACGAAGGTCGATGAGTGCGAACACAGTCATTTACATTGGTTTTAACGTTTTTGACAACTTAACAGCGTTCATCTAATGAAATTAGTCACCATTTGCGATGGTACAAATTTTCATTCGCTGCACTTGGGTATTCCATCTAAACCTAGTACAGTGAAGCCATAACTGATCGCAAATAGCGATTTATTTCATTAACGTACTTTGACAGAAAGACGTCGCGTTTCTAATCAGGAACATTAAGATTCTTCACTACAAATTCTGTAAAATCTGTCACGTATATATATAATGCAATAACTACATTATTTTGCGTACCAAATCAGCCAACACGGCTGTAGTCGAAGGAATAGCGCCTCAGACTGGCAGTAAGGCGGCAAAATTAATCAAACTGTTTTCCAACAAACGAGAAACCAACTCAACAACTGTTTCTACAGCTGAACCACAAACGGCAAGATCTTCAGAACATTATTTTTATGCTAAAATAACTACACTCAAATGAATAAAAAGGCGAGTGAGGTGTAAAAACCTGGCAATCACTGTACTCCCCACTGGACTGATAGGCGCCATACGTTGCCTGCCATGCTAAGAACAGGCCCCAATAGAAATTTATGTTTCCCTTAAGTTTCCATTCTACTAACTTTCAACGGAATAAGCTGCAAATGTACACTTATTCGTTCATGAAGAAGTTGTTCGTTATAACACTGAATAAGTTTTATTCTGCTGTTTTTACATTAATTTCCGAATTATGTATGCTATAGTAAAAAGTAACAGCTTTTATGGGAAACGCATTTTAGGTACGTTCATGTTTAATGGTTAACTTTGAGTAAGATCAATCATGACATTAGCAGTGGAAATCAAAACACGTAGAAACGAATTCTGAAGTTTGTTGGCATCGTTATTTCATTTAATTTAACTTTGAGATAGTTTCCAGCAGATAACACATAATTTGAAGCAATTCCATAATTTTTAATTTCTTCGTTTTATATAGGAACGACGGGCGAAAGACGATAGGGGCGTAGAGATAGATGGAGGAAGAAATGGAAGATGGATGGAAGGATAGGGAGTGATGAACAAAGGCTGAGGACTAGATAAAGGGAGGATGAAGAGGTAGATAGTGGGGAAGCAGGAGATGGGACATAGATCGAAAAACTGTAGAAAACCATAGCTTTTTAGTAAGGTGAATTATACGTCACATGGTCCAGAGTCGGTAAACTGACCTGTATGTCTGTCGAGAAAACGAACGTCAAAAAGTGTAATCTATGTTATGGGTATAAAATAATGAATATCTGGGAGATTATATTTTTCATAACTTTCGATTCATATAGCCACAGTAGGCCAGCTAACGATATTGATTTGAGTGAAGCATTCACTCGGTGATTCTACATTCACATCGATTACAGTATTTCCTTTTCTAATTATTTCATATGGGAGTGAGGCACAAAGAAGCCTCGCCGGGATTATCTAGTACTTACGTAAGGAGATATAACGGAAGGGCAAATAACTTTGAAAGAAAAAGTAGGAAGACAGAATAACGGAGAGAGCTATTAATTCATAAAATGCGGCAACTAGTTGCAAAATTGCTGCTTTTAAGGATTAATAACCTGAACAGTTACCGCCATGAATAAAATACTTCAACTATCACAAAGAGAGAAACTTGGCTGGATACATAAGTTTTGGGCAGAGGGTGACATAAGAAAGTGCTTCAATTTTTTCTTAGAGTTACAGAAGAACAGTGCAGCTTGTTCGAGATGCGAACAGCAGGGACACCGGAGGAGTTTTATGAACGGGAACAGCTAGGGTACTAGATAAGTGGGGTCTTCGGTTAACATTCTGACGACACAAGAGATTCTTAAATTTTGAGACCAGGTACTGTGGTGCTTGCTCACTGAGCTGTCGGTGGAGAAGGGACGGCTTCTGTCAGTCCCGTAGTTTGTCTGGCTGTAGTCACCCTAACCGGGTGCCTGAAGCACCAATACGGTCATATCGATGAATGTTTCAATATACCGTACACACGCATTCATTGTTAACTCTAACCGTCTTGTATTTTTGCTTCTTGTACCATACTAAATCACATCACGATAGTGAAGTTTTGGTATAACGAGCGACTGTACTAGTTTGCATTTTGCATCTTGTGGAAAAATGTTTCGACACTTTTTAAAGGCGTCGGGTCAGGCGGAGGTCTCCTTGCACACAGTGACGGTATTATCTGCCCAGTTTAAATAATCGCCGACAATGGCACCCAGACTCTTAACTGTTTTTTGATATGATATTGCGATACTGTGAAGTTGAGGTAACTGATAGGGACTTCTGATAGGCGACTGATAGATGACTTGCGACTTTTTGACATTTCATTATAGTTCCAGGTTTTTGCCCATATTACGACTGAAGACAGATTCTCATTCATCTGGGCAATCGCAGTGCATATAACTCCGGGTGCGGTACTTTGGTAGAGCTGGAGGTAGCCTGCATAGAAGTGATATTTAGAGAAAGTCAAGACCGATGAAATGTTGTTGTTATGGTCTTCAGTCCGGAGACTGGTTTGATGCAGCTCTCCACCCTACTCTATCCTGAGCAAGCCTTTTCATCTCCTCATAAGAACGGCAACCCACATCCACTTGAATCTGCTTACTATACGCGTCTCTTGGTCTCCCTCTGCGATTTTTACCCCACACACTTCCCTCCAATGCTAAATTTACGAATCCTCGATGTCTAAGAATATGTCCTACCAAGCGATCCCTTCTTTTAGTCAGGGTATGCCAAAAATTCCTTTTCTCGCCAATTTTGTTCAGTACCTCTTCATTAGTTATGTGATCTACCCACTTAATCTTCAGCATTCTTCTGTAACACCACATTTCAAAAGCCTCTATTCTCTTCCTGTCCGCACTGCTTATCGTCCATGTTTCACTCCCGTACAAGGCAACACTCCACACAAATGCCTTCAGAAAAGACTTCCTTACACTTAAATTAATATTCGATGTTAGCAAATTTCTCTTTTTCAAAAATGCTTTTCTTCCCATTGCCATTCTGCATTTTATATCCTCTGTACTGCGACCATCGCATGTTATTTTACTACCCAAGTAACAAAACTCATCTACCACCTTCATTGTCTCATTACCTAATCTAATTCCTTCGGCATCGCCTGATTTTCTAAGACTACATTCCATTATTTTTGTTTTGCTCTTGTTTATGTTCATTTTATACGCTCTCTTCAACACACTGTCCATTCCATTCAACTGCTCTTCCAGGTCGTTCGCTGTCTCTGACAGAATTACAATGTCATCAGCAAAACGCAATGTTTTTATTTCTTCCCCCTGAACTTTAATGCCTATTCCAAAATTTTCCTTGCTTTCCTTCACCGCCTGCTCAATGTACAAATTGAATAACATCGGAGAAAGGCTACAACCCTGTCTTACTCCCTTCCCAACTGATGCTTCCCTTTCATGCCCTTCAAGTCTAATAACTGCGGTCTGGCTTTTGTACAAATTGTAAATAACTCTCCTTTCCCTGTATTTTACCCCTGCTGACTTCAGAATTTGAAAGAGTGTAGTCCAGTGAACATTGTCAAATGCTTTCTCCAAATCTACAAAAGCTAAAAATGTAGGTTTGACTTTCCTTAATCTATCTTCTAAGATAAGACGTAAGGTAAGTATTGCCTCCCGGGTTCCTCCTGAATCCAAACTGATCTTCCCCGAGGTCAGCTTCTACCAGCTGTTCCATTCTCCTGTAGATAATTCGTGTTAAAATTTTGCAACCATGACTTATCAAACCGATGGTTCTGTAATTTTCACACCTGTCTGCGCCTGATTTCTTTGGAATGGGGATTATTACATTTTTCTTAAAGTCTGAGGGTATTTCGCCTGTCTCATACATCCTACACACCATTTCAAATAGTTTTGTCATGGCTAGCTCTCCCAGAGACTTTAGTAGCTCTGAGGGTATGTCATCTACTCCTGGGGCCTTGTTCCGACCTAGATCTTTCAGGGCTCTGTCAAATTCATCTCTCAGTATAGTATCTCCTATTTCATCTTGATCTACTTCCTCTTCCCTTCCTACAACATCGTCTCTAAGTTCATTTCCTTTGTAGAGCTGCTCTATGTACTCTTTCCACCTTTCAGCTTTCCCTTCTTTGCTGAGAACTGGTTTCCCATCTGAGTTCTTGATATTCGTAGAATTACTTTTCTTGTTCCCAAATGTGTCTTTTATTTTTCTGTAGGCGGTATCTATTTTCCCCCTTCTTATACATTCTTCTACAGATTTGCATTTGGCTTCTAGCCACTCCTGCTTAGCCATTTTGCATTTCCTGTCAATCTCATTTTTTAGTCGTCTGTACTCCATTTTGCTTGTTTCATTTACTGCATTTTTATATTTTCTCCTTTCATCAATTAAATTTAGTATTTCCTGTGTTATCCAAGGATTTTTTGTAGGTCTTGCCTTTCTACCTATTTTGTCCTCCGCTGCCTTCACTATTTCATCTCTCAATGCTACCCATTCCTCTTCTACTGCTTTATTTCTCCCTGTTTCTGTCAATTGTTGCCTAAAGCTCCCTCTGAAATTCACCAGAACTTCACGTTCCTTCAATTTATCTAGGTCCCATCTCCTTATTTTCCTACCTTTCTGCAGTTTTTTCAGTTTCAGCCTACAGTTCATGACTAACAAGTTATGGTCAGAGTCTATATCTGCCCCTGGGTATGTCTTGCAGTTTATAACCTGGTTCCGGAATCTATGTTTTACCATTATAAAATCTATCTGATACCTTCCGGTGTCTCCTGGTCTCTTCCAAGTATACAACCTTCTTTTGTGATTCTTAAACCACGTGTTTGTTACAATTAAATCATGTTCCGTGCAAAATTCTACCAGGCGACTTCCTCTTTCATTCCTTCTGCCCAGTCCATATTCACCTACTATTTTTCCTTCTCTTCCTTTTCCTACTACCGAATTCCAGTCTCCCATTACAATTAAGTTTTCCTCTCCCTTAAGTGTCTTAATAATTTCCTTTAGCTCCTCATATATTTCTTCGATCTCCTCATCATCGGCAGAGCTAGTTGGCATATAAACCTGTACTACAGTTGTCGGTGTTGGCTTCGCATCTATCTTGACAATGATAATGCGATCACTGTGCTGCTTATAGTAGTTTACCCGCATTCCTATTTTCTTATTCATTATCAGTCCTACTCCTGTGATACCCCCAACTGCTTTTGTATTTATAATCCTGTACTCACCTGACCAGAAATCCTGTTCATCCTGCCACCGAACTTCACTAATCCCCACTATATCTAACTTCAACCTATCCATTTCCCTTTTTAGATTTTCTAATTTTCCTACCCGATTAAGGGATCTAACATTCCACGCTCCGATCCGTAGAATGCCAGTATTGTCTTTCCTGATGAAAACATCCTCCTGAGTAGTCCCCGCCCGGAGATCCGAATGGGGGACTATTTTACCTCCGGAATATTTTACCCGAGAGGATGCCACCATCATGTTTTCATACAGTAGAGCTGCATGTCCTCGGGAAAAGTAACGGCTGTAGTTTCCCGTTGCTTTCAGCCGTTCGCAGTAACCTTGTGGCAAAGCCACATTAACTGATGTTACAAGGCCAGCTCAGTCAATCATCCAGACTGTTGCCCCTATAACTACTGAAAAGGCTGCTGCCCCTCTTCAGGAACCACACGTTTGTCTGGCCTCTCCACAGATACCCCTCCGCTGTGGTTGCACCTACGGTACGGCTATCTGCATCGTTGAGGCACGCAAGCCACCCCACCTCGGCAATGTCTGTGGTTCATGGGGGTGGACCGATGAAATATCATTGATATATAAGAAGAACAAAAGTGGACTTAAAACTTATCCTTATGCCACTCCATAAAATAAATCCTTTCTCCAGGAGAATTTTTCATTTCTACAGACAACACTGTGCTGTCGCTTTTGAAGTAGCTTTGAAACCTCTTCAGTGCACTATTTGATAACTTTAGTTGTCGCACTTTATTCAGCAGCTTGTCAAAATTACCAGTACCAAAAGTTTTGCTGCAATCTGGAGTGTCAATATAGTATCTTTTCTGAAATCTGGAAGTTTCAACACAGTAGGTTCGCGGTTGTTAATAGCGAATTTAAGGTCATCACCTAACTTGGATAGTGTGGTGGGTTTTAAGTATATTTGTGAAATAAGCATCGGTGTTCAGTAATTTGGTCATGAACAGTGTATTCAAGGGCTTCGGAAAAGGCAGGTAATATGCTGACTGGCCGATAATCACCAGGTGATTTCGGATTTCCTATTTTAGGGATAGGTCGGACTATGCTTATTTCCCAAGAGGTAGGATAAGTTCCAGCAGGAGAGAGAAATTAAATTATCTGTGGAGACAGGTAATAGGATATCTGTAAAGATTTTTCATCTTAGTTTTGCTAATATGTCGTTGTCTATCGATTCAGAAGAGATTCTCATTATTATTTTTCTCGTTGAATTTATTGTTACATGTTTCAGGTGGAATGTGGCTAGGGGGTTCTCCATGGCGATTGTTTATTTGCGCTTCGCAGTTTATTGGCACGGAGCAGAATTCATTCAGTTCTCGGATGAGATCTGAAGAACATATTCAGGTGTAGCCTTTCCGACACCCAAACTAGGGAATTCTTCCATAGGTAACGAGGAGGCACCTTCTCCTGTGAGCTTCGGCAGGGTGTCTGGACAGTTGCGACGCGAGCGTACGATATTTTGGCATTCTGAACGCATGCTTTCACCGTGTTTCATAGCTTTCGCTATTCTTCGTAATGTTCGGGTTTCGGACTTGCCTTGAAATGTCTACGAGCAACATCCCTGCTGTCAATCATTTGGCGTAATTCCTTAATAAGAAATGGAACAGGGGGTTATCTTACACAGATTGTATTCTTGTATATAGGGAAAAAGGTTTATTAGTAACTTCAATAATTTTTCCATTGATCGTTGGTTCCCTCGTGACTTGATTCCATGAGGTTTCTGAGAAGTAGTCACACGATGTATTTGTTTTATGTTTCAACAAGTGATATAACGTGATGTAACTTTTGGCGGCTGCATGAGGTAAGCCATGAATAACACATCGTGTGCTGAGGGGCCTGGGACTGGCGCTTGACCTAGGTCTATTACTCCGCGCTCACATCTATTAGAGTGTGACTGTGCTCCCTGCGGTGAGTAACATCTAATGGCAAAATGTTCACGATGATCGAGTTAAACGACCATTTTACGTTTATTGTGGATGCAGTTACTCTTAACAAGTCTATTTTAAGATCTGTCATCACGATGACGTGTTCATGTTGATAGTGTAGTAAATGTATTTCAGACTGCAAAGAAGAAACATTGTGCTGAATAAGCACTTCTGACTGAGTACTTTTATTTCGTTGAACAAGAATTCAGGCTGACTGTCACCGGTAGGGTTTGATGTGCTGAAGACTTTGGGTTTCAAATCCACTCTTAAATACGCCCAGACAACCCCTCTGCGTTTGTTTAATTTGTCCGTCCTAAGAAATGTATATGCTGGGATAAGAACAGATGCGGAGGATATGTGTGGTTTTAGCCATGTTTCAAACAGTAAAATTACATGGAAATTGAGCTGATAGGACTTAGTTCTTTGTCATGCGCAGATAAAGACTGGATGTTTGAACGAGCGACCAACAGGTTTGACAGATTCCGGCTAGCTGTTTCGCGAAGTCTGAAAGACAGGTAACTTCTTGAATACGACTCTACCTGCGGGGGTACGGGTGGCTGGCCCTTTGCTCAGGGGTGGACAAATTCCTGTGGGCCGTAGCGACAGCCGCTGTCGCTGTTGCAGCTTCAGCCGCAGCCGCAGCCGGGTGTCCGGGCAGTGGGCAGCTTCCACCTGCGACGTCTCCAGACACCGGCGCGCTGGCCGCTGGCCGCTGGCCGCTGGCCGCTGGCCGCTGGCGCATTTCGTAGCGTAGCAGCCGGTAAGGCAGGTATTATAACGACCAAGGCAGGCCTTTTGCCCATTACAGTGGTTACACGTATAAAATAAAAGGAAAGTGTCGTTAGGCGGATGTCACTACGCCGACATTAGGATCACTGCACGGGAGAGCTGCTTCAGAAAAATATCAGAAAAATGCTTGAAATATCAAAACATCTGTCAGGACCACCTGACGATGCGACCTTTGTTAGTCGTAAAAATAAAACAGTGTATTAGGTCTCAGTATCCCTAATTATCTTAATGAAACGAGCTGGGAGCTTGTCGCAGTTGGATTCACTAGTGTTTAATCAATAAGCAGTGAAATTTGACCGAAAGGAGCACATACATTAAACATCACTCAAATGATCCTCCTGCAACAAGTTTTCATAGTTACATCTACCGCTTTTCAGTTTGCAATTTCCTGTTTACGGCTATACTATTAAATCCATCCACAAGAACCACATACATTGCCGCAGTGGGTTGCCTTGAGTACCACAGGTGCAACCACAGCGGAGGGGTAACTGTGGAGAGGCCAGACAAACGTGTGGTTCCTGTACAAAGGCAGCAGCCATTTCAGTAGTTACAGGGGCAACAGTCTGGATGACTGACTGAGCTGGCCTTGTAACATCAGCTAACGTGGCGTTGTCACACAGTTACTGCGAACGGCTGAAAGCAAAGGTAAACTACAGCCGTTACTTTTCCCAAGGACATGCGGCTCTACTGTATGAAAATATGGTGATGACATCCTCTCGCGTAAAATATTCCAGAGGTAAAATAGTCCCCCATTCGGATCACTGGGCGGGGACTACTCAGGAGGATGTCGTCATCAGGAAAGAGCATGGAATGTTAGATCCCTTAGAAGGTTAGAATATTTAGAAAAAAATGGATAGGACGCAGTAAGATATAATGCGTGTTAGTGAAGTTCGGTGGAAAGAGGAACAATATTGATTTCTGGTCAGGTGAGTACAGGATTATAAATACAAAAGTATTTGCGGGTATTACAGGAGTAGGTCTAATTATGAATAAGAAAAGAGGAATGCGGGTAAACTACTATGAGCAGTGCAGTGATCGCATTATTGTAGTCAAGATAGATATGAAGCCAACACCGACCAGAGTAGTACAGGTTTATATGACAACTAGCTGTGCCGATGATTGAAGAAATGGATGAGGAGTTAAAGGAAATTATTCAGACAATTATAGGAGAGGAAAACTTAATTGTGATGGGAGACTGGAATTCAGTAGTAGGAAAAGGAAGGGAAGGAAAAAAAAGTAGCTGAATGTGGATCAGGCTAAAGGAATGATGGAGGAAGCCGCCTGGTAGAATTTTGCACGAAACGTAATTTAATCATAACAAGCACCTGGTTTGAGAATCACGAAAGAAGGCTGTAAACGTGGATAAGACCAGGAGACACCGGAAGGTTCCCGATACATTTTATGATGATAATACAGGGATTTCGGAACCTGGGTTTGAAGTGTAAACATACCAAGGGGCAGATATACATTCTGACTATATATTATTGATCATGAACTGCAGGCTGAAACTGAAAAAGCTGCTGAAAAGTAGGAAAATAAAGAGATAAGACCTAAATAAATTGAAGTAACTTGAAGTTCTTGAGAATTTCAAAGGGAGTGTGAGGCAACAATTGACAGGAACAGGAGGAAATAAACAGTATAAGGGGAATGGATAGCATTGAGAGGTGAAATAGTGAAGGCAGCAGAGGACAATATAGGACGAAAGGCAAAACCTACAAAAAATCCTTTTATATCACAGGAAACTCTAAATTTATTTTGAAGAGAGGGGAAAACATAAAAATGCAGTAAATGAAACAGGTAAACTGGAATACAGACGGCTAAGAAATGAGATTGACAGTAAGTATGAAATAGCTAATCTGGAACGGCTATAAGCCAAATGCAAGTTTGTAGAAGAATGTTTAAATTTGGAAAAAGTAGATACCGCCTGTAGAAAAATAAAAGAGACATTTGGAGACATGAAAAGCAACTGCATGAATATAAAAAACTCAGGTGGAAAAATAAGTTCTCTGCAAAGAAGAGAAATCTGAGAGGTAGAAAAAGTATATAGAGGGGCTCCACAAAGGAAATGAACTGAGAGACAATGTTGTAGGAAGGGAAGAGGAAGTAGATGAAGATGAGATAGGAGATACTATACTGAGACAAGAATTCGACACAGTATGAGACGGGGGCTATAATTAGTCTATTTTTCATACTAACCTTGTGTTACTGTATCTTTCTCTTTACGCTAATTATTGAAATATGTAACATTTTTCTTTATTTTGATTTCTGTGCCTTTGGGGACACATCAGGAGTGAAGGCCTCCTGGGATTGTAGTACATTCTATGTTTATATGAAAATTTTGGGATTTCAATGTTTACTGGCGCAGCGTGGCTGCTAAAAAGTGGTTTTCCGTCTTGGGTACGGTCAGGCCGCGCAAAGCAGTAACCCTCTTGGAGGTCTCCCCCTCCCACCAACTTTCGCTCGCCTTCGGGGAAGGACGAGACGGGCTAGTTTGACCTGCTCGGCGCCACGCTACGTCCAGGGTGGCAGAGTATACCTGGCAGAATTTTTTAGAGTGTGTGGGACACTTTACACAATTCTGGACTGCGAATTATGGTGGGCGATAGCGGGGACTGCCATTTTAGTCATTCGGCCGTTTTGCAAGAGAGGAATTTGCCGGATACAAACAATAGCATAGTGCTCTGGGCCCCAGGCTGTTTATGGAGACGTATTGCCCTTAGGCGTTATCTAAAAAAACTTCCTCGAAAGCAGCAGAGTTCGAACATAGTTAGTGTGACAAAGGGTTATGTTGACAGGAAAGCTTTCTGCCCCAGGGATTTGGCTCAAGCGGCTGTATATATAGAACAACGTTAATAATTTTAGGTCGTGTGATCGTAGCTAGGAGCAAGCTGAAATTCATTGCAGGGCATTCACCGTGGGAACGGTGAAATCCGCGGGAAGCTGTGGTGGCGTGGGCGGAGCCTCTTGGCAGGCGCACAGAACGCGCCCTGATTCGTCAGATTATTTTAGTATGACAGCTACACAATTTTTCAACGGCGCTATGCCATCTGATTGGTTGGACTATTAACCGTTAGCATAGATTGGTGCGTCCTTTTCGCATGGGTGTGGCCGCCCGTCACTTGCCGTGAGCTGTGGCAGGGCGCGAGGAGGCACGAAAGACTCCGGTTTGTGCGTCCGATGGGTACGGACCTCGAAAGACACCGGCTTGAGCTTCCAAAGTGTACGGAGCTCGAAGACTCCTGTGTGAGCGTCCGAACTTTACGGACCTCGGGACACTCCTGTTTGATCGTCCGAAGTGTGCGGACCTCGGGAGACAGGCAATACTCCGTTTAGATTCGCTGGGAGGACATCTTCTTAAAAGGTCCTCTGCTTAGACTTGTGTTTCATTCCGAAGATTCGGACCTTGTAGAACTTGTGTTTATTTTACGGACGTTACATTGTCCGGTGGTTACGCTGTGAGCGGCCACAGTTTAGTTTTCTTTTTGTAAGAAGTCTCTATTTCAGCATTCGCGTCTTTGTGAATCGGGCACTGTTTTGTTACAGATCTTATTACGCAAGTGACTGATCGATTTGAGCCAAGTAGCCTTTGTGTCACCTATGCCAAATATTGATTAGTCTACTAGCGTGATAGAATCGCACAGCAACTGCCTAGCGACACCGACGCTAGTGACGCTGTGTTAAGATACATGTTATCCCTGCTTAACAGGTTGCAGCAATTATGGTCTGTTAAAAATTTCAGCTCATCCGCTCCCACCGCCTGCTGCCTGCGAGCCTGAGACGCTGTCGTCAATGATCATCTGTGTGGGGAAGGTGACACACTTGCTGGGGGTTATATGAACCAGACTTGTTGGATTCTGTCCCTTATTTTATTCTTTTGAGATCTGCCTATTTACTCTGGGGAGCTTAGGGCTAACGATAATTACAAGCCCTGTGTAGCCAATCTAACACAATTCTGTTTTGCAGACCTCCGACCTCCGACCTTTGACTCAGCCAGTCATTTTTGAGTCTCAATATTTTAACATTTGTGAAAGATTGTTTGAATACCATTATCTGTTTTACATGATAGGAAATGTCATCTGATTATTTCATATTTAATTATAATAAGTTGATTTTGAGAAGATCCTGTTTCATTTAAGAAAATTCCTTTTTCACTATTTTGGAGGGGAAACAGAATAGATAAATTCCACAGTTTTCCAATAATTTTTCAAGAACACAACTAATACATTACAATAGAGTAGATAGTTCACACATGGCAACTCCTGCCATATGATTATCGAATGTTAGGAGATTATATGATGTTGTCATATGTTGTCGAGTTGCAGGCAGGCCAAACCCTTTAGTTGTAGTTACTTTTTAGAAATTTTCATGTGCGCTACACATCATCAAGTGTTGCTTTGCAGCGTTCATGTAATGTGGTTTGTGCACCACACAACAGCGTTGTTTTTACGGCGTTGACATTGACGCTGTGGTTTTGCTTGTGTGATTTGGTGGGCAAATATTTATGTACGTGTTTTTAACATTTATTCGCGTACGAAATTTATTATTGTCACGGACAGTTTGATGTATTTTAATCTCAAATACGAAGGCCAATACGTTGTATGCCTGGTAGACACTTGAAAATTAAAGTAGGTAAATTTGTGTATTAAAAATTTATGATTACTAGGAGTAGGGCTAGGCTTTTTTCTAATTACTGGTGTTTCAGTAAACAGCGCCACAATGAGTGGCACGGAGCGCCATTCAGACGATTCTGACTTTTCTAGTCGTCGTGAATCATGTAGAAAACGCGACTTAAGTAAAGTGTCAAGAAAAGCTTCTACAGAAATATTAAATAGGCAGAGTTCAGTAACAAATGAAGTGAAAGTAAGGTTGAAATTCCTCACATTCGTATATGTTCCCAATAAACCAGAATTCCTACACTTTCCATTCGCATGACTGTAGTACGAGATCGATAGATAGTTTCCTTGAGCATGCACTTCAGTAAGCATGGTAATTAACAAAATAATGTATGCTTGCATGGACACTAAAGCATAATAATGAAATCATAACCCTATTATTGAAACAATTATGTTAATATTTTGATTTTTTTATTTCTTACTAAAGAATTAAACAAACTATTTAATTTATATTAAAAGTACAGTGGTACCACGATAACGTGAGAAGATTTAATGTTTTTATTTAAAGGAACATAAAAAATGGATCTATATATTTGTATTGTATTTGTTTTATATTCCTGTCTTATATGTGTATGTTTGTATGTCCAGAGACATTCTCGTGGCACACGGGGGCCACCTGCAGGCAGCTGGTGATATGCAAGAAGTGACACAATTCTTAAAAAAAAAGTCTGCTGGAGGTGTTGGTGTAAACAGACGCGCCAGCGCTCACGAAGCCGGCGACGTCAACCGCGCCGCCGGCCCACCCCTACTGCACTCCTCTCAAGTTGCCACCCCTTCTTTGGAAAATGTACATTTTTTTCGGAGTTCTAGGCAGATATGCAATAGTTCTGGAGTTCTCTGTACAAAATTTAAATAGTTCAGCAAAATTTCGCCGAAAAAATACGAAAAATTAACACAAAATTTAGTTTTTTTCAAAATAATTTTTTGCCTATTAGTACAAACATAGTTCTGATCATAGTTCTAAATAGCTCTCAAAGAGTTCTACAGGAAATCCTAAAGACATTTTTCTGTGCAGATTATACTTCATGAGATAACTGGAATAATGGGGAATCCATTTACACGCTGCTGTCAAGTTGGCACCCCTTTTCTCAAAAATGTGCATTTTTTTCAGAGCTCTAGGCAGATATGCAATAGTTCTGGAGTTCTCTGTACAAAATTTAAATAGTTCTGCAAAATTTCGCCGAAAAAAACGAAAAATTAACACAAAATTTAGTTTTTTTTCAAAATAATTTTTTGCCTATTAGTGCAAACATAGTTCTGATCATAGTTCTAAATAGCTCTCAAAGAGTTCTACAGGAAATCCTAATGACATTTTTCTGTGCAGATTATACTTCATGAGATAACTGCAATAATGGGGAATCCATTAACACGCTGCTGTGAAGTTGGCACCCTTTTTCTCAAAAATGTGCATTTTTTTCAGAGCTCTAGGCAGATATGCAATAGTTCTGGAGTTCTCTGTACAAACTTTAAATAGTTCAGCAAAATTTCGCCGAAAAAATACGAAAAATTAACACAAAATGTAGTTTTTTTCAAAATACTTTTTGCCTATTGGTACAATCATAGTTCTGATCATAGTTCTAAATAGATCTCAAAGAGTTCTACAGGAAATCCTAATGACATTTTTCTGTGCAGATTATACTTCATGAGATAACTGCAATAATGGGGAATCCATTTACACGCTGCTGTCAAGTTGGCACCCCTTTTCTCAAAAAAGTGCATTTTTTCAGAGCTCTAGGCAGATATGCAATAGTTCTGGAGTTCTATGTAGAAAATTTAAATAGTTTTGCAAAATTTCACCGAAAAAATACGAAAAATTAACACAAAATTTAGTTTTTTTTCAAAATACTTTTTGCCTATTGGTACAAACATAGTTCTGATCATAGTTCTAAATAGCTCTCAAAGAGTTCTACAGGAAATCCTAATGACATTTTTCTGTGCAGATTATACTTCATGAGATAACTGCAATAATGGGGAATCCATTTACACGCTGCTGTGAAGTTGGCACCCCTTTTCTCAAAAATGTGCATTTTTTTTAGCTCTAGGCAGATATGCAATAGTTCTGGAGTTCTCTGTACAAAATTTAAATAGTTCTGCAAAATTTCGCCGAAAAAATACGAACAATTAACACAAAATTTAGTTTTTTTCAAAATAATTTTTTGCCTATTAGTACAAACATAGTTCTGATCATAGTTCTAAATAGCTCTCAAAGAGTTCTACAGGAAATCCTAATGACATTTTTCTGTGCAGATTATACTTCATGAGATAACTGCAATAATGGGGAATCCATTTACACGCTGCTGTGAAGTTGGCACCCCTTTTCTCAAAAATGTGCATTTTTTTTTAGCTCTAGGCAGATATGCAATAGTTCTGGAGTTCTCTGTACAAAATTTAAATAGTTCTGCAAAATTTCGCCGAAAAAATACGAACAATTAACACAAAATTTAGTTTTTTTTCAAAATAATTTTTTGCCTATTGGTACAAACATAGATCTGATCATAGTTCTAAATAGCTCTCAAAGAGTTCTACAGGAAATCCTAATGACATTTTTCTGTGCAGATTATACTTCATGAGATAACTGCAATAATGGGGAATCCATTTACACGCTGCTGTGAAGTTGGCACCCCTTTTCTCAAAAATGTGCATTTTTTCAGAGCTCTATGCAGATATGCAATAGTTCTGGAGTCTCTGTACAAAATTTAAATAGTTCTGCAAAATTTCGCCGAAAAAATACGAAAAATTAACACAAAATTTAGTTTTTTTCAAAATACTTTTTGCCTATTGGTACAAACATAGTTCTGATCATAGTTCTAAATAGCTCTCAAAGAGTTCTACAGGAAATCCTAATGACATTTTTCTGTGCAGATTATACTTCATGAGATAACTGCAATAATGGGGAATCCATTTACACGCTGCTGTGAAGTTGGCACCCCTTTTCTCAAAGATGTGCATTTTTTTTAGCTCTAGGCAGATATGCAATAGTTCTGGAGTTCTCTGTACAAAATTTAAATAGTTCTGCAAAATTTCGCCGAAAAAATACGAACAATTAACACAAAATTTAGTTTTTTTCAAAATAATTTTTTGCCTATTAGTACAAACATAGTTCTGATCATAGTTCTAAATAGCTCTCAAAGAGTTCTACAGGAAATCCTAATGACATTTTTCTGTGCAGATTATACTTCATGAGATAACTGCAATAATGGGGAATCCATTTACACGCTGCTGTGAAGTTGGCACCCCTTTTCTCAAAAATGTGCATTTTTTTTTAGCTCTAGGCAGATATGCAATAGTTCTGGAGTTCTCTGTACAAAATTTAAATAGTTCTGCAAAATTTCGCCGAAAAAATACGAACAATTAACACAAAATTTAGTTTTTTTCAAAATAATTTTTTGCCTATTGGTACAAACATAGATCTGATCATAGTTCTAAATAGCTCTCAAAGAGTTCTACAGGAAATCCTAATGACATTTTTCTGTGCAGATTATACTTCATGAGATAACTGCAATAATGGGGAATCCATTTACAAGCTGCTGTGAAGTTGGCACCCCTTTTCTCAAAAATGTGCATTTTTTTCAGAGCTCTAGGCAGATATGCAATAGTTCTGGAGTTCTCTGTACAAAATTTAAATAGTTCAGCAAAAATTCGCCGAAAAAAACGAAAAATTAACACAAAATTTAGATTTTTTCAAAATACTTTTTGCCTATTGGTACAAACATAGTTCTGATCATAGTTCTAAATAGCTCTCAAAGAGTTCTACAGGAAATCCTAATGACATTTTTCTGTGCAGATTATACTTCATGAGATAACTGCAATAATGGGGAATCCATTTACACGCTGCTGTGAAGTTGGCACCCCTTTTCTCAAAAATGTGCATTTTTTTTTAGCTCTAGGCAGATATGCAATAGTTCTGGAGTTCTCTGTACAAAATTTAAATAGTTCTGCAAAATTTCGCCGAAAAAATACGAACAATTAACACAAAATTTAGTTTTTTTCAAAATAATTTTTTGCCTATTAGTACAAACATAGTTCTGATCATAGTTCTAAATAGCTCTCAAAGAGTTCTACAGGAAATCCTAATGACATTTTTCTGTGCAGATTATACTTCATGAGATAACTGCAATAATGGGGAATCCATTTACAAGCTGCTGTGAAGTTGGCACCCGTTTTCTCAAAAATGTACATTTTTTTGAGCTCTAGGCAGATATGCAATAGTTCTGTAGTTCTCTGTACAAAATTTAAATAGTTCTGCAAAATTTCGCCGAAAAAATACGTACAATTAACACGAAATTTAGAGATTTTCAAATTAATATTTTGCCTATTAGTATAAAACATAGTTCTGATCATAGTTCTAAATGGCTCTCAAAGAGTTCTACAGGAAATCCTAATGACATTTTTCTGTGCATATTATACTTCATGAGATAACTGCAATAATGGGGAATCCATTTACACGCTGCTGTGAAGTTGGCACCCCTTTTCTCAAAAATGTGCATTTTTTTTTAGCTCTAGGCAGATATGCAATAGTTCTGGAGTTCTCTGTACAAAATTTAAATAGTTCTGCAAAATTTCGCCGAAAAAATACGAAAAATTAACACAAAATTTAGTTTTTTTCCAAATAATTTTTTGCCTATTAGTACAAACATAGTTCTGATCATAGTTCTAAATAGCTCTCAAAGAGTTCTACAGGAAATCCTAATGACATTTTTCTGTGCAGATTATACTTCATGAGATAACTGCAATAATGGGGAATCCATTTACACGCTGCTGTGAAGTTGGCACCCCTTTTCTCAAAAATGTGCATTTTTTTTAGCTCTAGGCAGATATGCAATAGTTCAGGAGTTCTCTGTACAAAATTTAAATAGTTCTGCAAAATTTCACGGAAAAAATACGAACAATTAACACAAAATTTAGTTTTTTTCAAAATAATTTTTTGCCTATTAGTACAAACATAGTTCTGATCATAGTTCTAAATAGCTCTCAAAGAGTTCTACAGGAAATCCTAATGACATTTTTCTGTGCAGATTATACTTCATGAGATAACTGCAATAATGGGGAATCCATTTACACGCTGCTGTGAAGTTGGCACCCCTTTTCTCAAAAATGTACATTTTTTTGAGCTCTAGGCAGATATGCAATAGTTCTGTAGTTCTCTGTACAAAATTTAAATAGTTCTGCAAAATTTCGCCGAAAAAATACGTACAATTAACACGAAATTTAGAGATTTTCAAATTAATATTTTGCCTATTAGTATAAAACATAGTTCTGATCATAGTTCTAAATAGCTCTCAAAGAGTTCTACAGGAAATCCTAATGACATTTTTCTGTGCATATTATACTTCATGAGATAACTGCAATAATGGGGAATCCATTTACACGCTGCTGTGAAGTTGGCACCCCTTTTCTCAAAAATGTGCATTTTTTTTTAGCTCTAGGCAGATATGCAATAGTTCTGGAGTTCTCTGTACAAAATTTAAATAGTTCTGCAAAATTTCGCCGAAAAAATACGAAAAATTAACACAAAATTTAGTTTTTTTCCAAATAATTTTTTGCCTATTAGTACAAACATAGTTCTGATCATAGTTCTAAATAGCTCTCAAAGAGTTCTACAGGAAATCCTAATGACATTTTTCTGTGCAGATTATACTTCATGAGATAACTGCAATAATGGGGAATCCATTTACACGCTGCTGTGAAGTTGGCACCCCTTTTCTCAAAAATGTGCATTTTTTTTAGCTCTAGGCAGATATGCAATAGTTCTGGAGTTCTCTGTACAAAATTTAAATAGTTCTGCAAAATTTCGCCGAAAAAATACGAACAATTAACACAAAATTTAGTTTTTTTCAAAATAATTTTTTTGCCTATTAGTACAAACATAGTTCTGATCATAGTTCTAAATAGCTCTCAAGAGTTCTACAGGAAATCCTAATGACATTTTTCTGTGCAGATTATACTTCATGAGATAACTGCAATAATGGGGAATCCATTTACACGCTGCTGTGAAGTTGGCACCCCTTTTCTCAAAAATATGCATTTTTTTCAGAGCTCTAGGCAGATATGCAATAGTTCTGGAGTTCTCTGTACAAAATTTAAATAGTTCAGCAAAATTTCGCCGAAAAAAACGAAAAATTAACACAAAATTTAGTTTTTTTCAAAATAATTTTTGGCCTATTAGTACAAACATAGTTCTGATCATAGTTCTAAATAGCTCTCAAAGAGTTCTACAGGAAATCCTAATGACATTTTTCTGTGCAGATTATACTTCATGAGATAACTGCAATAATGGGGAATCCATTTACACGCTGCTGTGAAGTTGGCACCCCTTTTCTCAAAAATGTGCATTTTTTTTTTAGCTCTAGGCAGATATGCAATAGTTCTGGAGTCTCTGTACAAAATTTAAATAGTTCTGCAAAATTTCGCCGAAAAAATACGAAAAATTAACACAAAATTTAGTTTTTTTCAAAATACTTTTTGCCTATTGGTACAAACATAGTTCTGATCATAGTTCTAAATAGCTCTCAAAGAGTTCTACAGGAAATCCTAATGACATTTTTCTGTGCAGATTATACTTCATGAGATAACTGCAATAATGGGGAATCCATTTACACGCTGCTGTGAAGTTGGCAGCCCTTTTCTCAAAAATGTGCATTTTTTTAGCTCTAGGCAGATATGCAATAGTTCTGGAGTTCTCTGTACAAAATTTAAATAGTTCTGCAAAATTTCGCCGAAAAAAAACGAAAAATTAACACAAAATTTAGTTTTTTTCAAAATAATTTTTTGCCTATTAGTACAAACATAGTTCTGATCATAGTTCTAAATAGCTCTCAAAGAGTTCTACAGGAAATCCTAATGACATTTTTCTGTGCAGATTATACTTCATGAGATAACTGCAATAATGGGGAATCCATTTACACGCTGCTGTGAAGTTGGCACCCCTTTTCTCAAAAATGTGCATTTTTTTTAGCTCTAGGCAGATATGCAATAGTTCTGGAGTCTCTGTACAAAATTTAAATAGTTCTGCAAAATTTCGCCGAAAAAATACGAAAAATTAACACAAAATTTAGTTTTTTTCAAAATACTTTTTGCCTATTGGTACAAACATAGTTCTGATCATAGTTCTAAATAGCTCTCAAAGAGTTCTACAGGAAATCCTAATGACATTTTTCTGTGCAGATTATACTTCATGAGATAACTGCAATAATGGGGAATCCATTTACACGCTGCTGTGAAGTTGGCACCCCTTTTCTCAAAAATGTGCATTTTTTTTAGCTCTAGGCAGATATGCAATAGTTCTGGAGTTCTCTGTACAAAATTTAAATAGTTCTGCAAAATTTCGCCGAAAAAATACGAACAATTAACACAAAAATTAGTTTTTTTCAAAATAATTTTTTGCCTATTGGTACAAACATAGTTCTGATCATAGTTCTAAATAGCTCTCAAAGAGTTCTACAGGAAATCCTAATGACATTTTTCTGTGCAGATTATACTTCATGAGATAACTGCAATAATGGGGAATCCATTTACACGCTACTGTGAAGTTGGCACCCCTTTTCTCAAAAATGTGCATTTTTTTTAGCTCTAGGCAGATATGCAATAGTTCTGGAGTTCTCTGTACAAAATATAAATAGTTCTGCAAAATTTCGCCGAAAAAATACGAACAATTAACACAAAATTTAGTTTTTTTCAAAATAATTTTTTGCCTATTAGTACAAACATAGTTCTGATCATAGTTCTAAATAGCTCTCAAAGAGTTCTACAGGAAATCCTAATGACATTTTTCTGTGCAGATTATACTTCATGAGATAACTGCAATAATGGGGAATCCATTTACACGCTGCTGTGAAGTTGGCACCCCATTTCTCAAAAATGTGCATTTTTTTGAGCTCTAGGCAGATATGCAATAGTTCTGTAGTTCTCTGTACAAAATTTAAATAGTTCTGCAAAATTTCGCCGAAAAAATACGAACAATTAACACAAAATTTAGTTTTTTTCAAAATAATTTTTTGCCTATTGGTACAAACATAGTTCTGATCATAGTTCTAAATAGCTCTCAAAGAGTTCTACAGGAAATCCTAATGACATTTTTCTGTGCAGATTATACTTCATGAGATAACTGCAATAATGGGGAATCCATTTACACGCTGCTGTGAAGTTGGCACCCCTTTTCTCAAAAATGTGCATTTTTTTCAGAGCTCTAGGCAGATTTGCAATAGTTCTGGAGTTCTCTGTACAAAATTTAAATAGTTCAGCAAAATTTCGCCGAAAAAAACGAAAAATTAACACAAAATTTAGTTTTTTTCAAAATAATTTTTTTGCCTATTAGTACAAACATAGTTCTGATCATAGTTCTAAATAGCTCTCAAAGAGTTCTACAGGAAATCCTAATGACATTTTTCTGTGCAGATTATACTTCATGAGATAACTGCAATAATGGGGAATCCATTTACACCTTGCTGTTAAGTTGGCACCCCTTTTCTCAAAAATATGCATTTTTTTCAGAGCTCTAGGCAGATATGCAATAGTTCTGGAGTTCTCTGTACAAAATTTAAATAGTTCAGCAAAATTTCGCCGAAAAAAACGAAAAATTAACACAAAATTTAGTTTTCTTCAAAATAATTTTTTTGCCTATTAGTGCAAACATAGTTCTGTTCATAGTTCTAAATAGCTCTCAAAGAGTTCTACAGGAAATCCTAATGACATTTTTCTGTGCAGATTATACTTCATGAGATAACTGCAATAATGGGGAATCCATTTACACGCTGCTGTGAAGTTGGCACCCCTTTTCTCAAAAATGTGCATTTTTTTCAGAGCTCTAGGCAGATATGCAATAGTTCTGGAGTTCTCTGTACAAAATTTAAATAGTTTTGCAAAATTTCGCCGAAAAAATACGAAAAATTAACACAAAATTTAGTTTTTTTTTCACAATACTTTTTGCCTTTTGGTACAAACATAGTTCTGATCATAGTTCTAAATAGCTCTCAAAGAGTTCTACAGGAAATCCTAATGACATTTTTCTGTGCAGATTATACTTCATAAGATAACTGCAATAATGGGGAATCCATTTACTCGCTGCTGTAAAGTTGGCACCCCTTTTCTCAAAAATGTGCATTTTTTTTAGCTCTAGGCAGATATGCAATAGTTCTGGAGTTCTCTGTACAAAATTTAAATAGTTCAGCAAAATTTCGCCGAAAAAATACGAAAAATTAACACAAAATTTAGTTTTTTTCAAAATAATTTTTTGCCTATTAGTACAAACATAGTTCTGATCATAGTTCTAAATAGCTCTCAAAGAGTTCTACAGGAAATCCTAATGACATTTTTCTGTGCAGATTATACTTCATAAGATAACTGCAATAATGGGGAATCCATTTACACGCTGCTGTGAAGTTGGCACCCCTTTTCTCAAAAATGTGCATATTTTTTTTTAGCTCTAGGCAGATATGCAATAGTTCTGGAGTTCTCTGTACAAAATTTAAATAGTTCAGCAAAATTTCGCCGAAAAAATACGAAAAATTAACACAAAATTTAGATTTTTCAAAATAATTTTTTTGCCTATTAGTACAAACATAGTTCTGATCATAGTTCTAAATAGCTCTCAAAGAGTTCTACAGGAAATCCTAATGACATTTTTCTGTGCAGATTATACTTCATAAGATAACTGCAATAATGGGGAATCCATTTACACGCTGCTGTGAAGTTGGCACCCCTTTTCTCAAAAATGTGCATATTTTTTTTAGCTCTAGGCAGATATGCAATAGTTCTGGAGTTCTCTGTACAAAATTTAAATAGTTCAGCAAAATTTCGCCGAAAAAATACGAAAAATTAACACAAAATTTAGTTTTTTTCAAAATAATTTTTTGCCTATTAGTACAAACATAGTTCTGATCATAGTTCTAAATAGCTCTCAAAGAGTTCTACAGGAAATCCTAATGACATTTTTCTGTGCAGATTATACTTCATGAGATAACTGCAATAATGGGGAATCCATTTACACGCTGCTGTGAAGTTGGCACCCCTTTTCTCAAAAATGTGCATTTTTTCAGAGCTCTAGGCAGATATGCAATAGTTCTGGAGTTCTCTGTACAAAATTTAAATAGTTCAGCAAAATGTCGCCGAAAAAAAACGAAAAATTAACACAAAATTTAGTTTTTTTCAAAATAATTTTTTGCCTAGTAGTACAAACATAGTTCTGATCTTAGTTCTAAATAGCTCTCAAAGAGTTCTACAGGAAATCCTAATGTCATTTTTCTGTGCAGATTATACTTCATGAGATAAGTACAATAATGGCGATTCCATTTATACGCTGCTATGAAGTTGGCACCCCTTATCTCAAAAAGTGCATGTTTTTCAGAGCTCTATGCAGATATGCAATAGTTCTGTAGTTCTCTGTACAAATTTTAAATAGTTCTGCAAAATTTCGCCGAAAAAATACGTACAATTAACACAAAAATTAGAGATTTTCAAAATAATAATTTGCCTATTAGTATAAAACATAGTTCTGATCATAGTTCTAAATGGCTCTCAAAGAGTTCTACAGGAAATCCTAATGACATTTTTCTGTGCAGATTATACTTCATGAGATAACTGCAATAATGGGGAATCCATTTACACGCTGCTGTGAAGTTGGCACCCCTTTTCTCAAAAATGTGCATTTTTTTTCAGAGCTCTAGGCAGATATGCAATAGTTCTGGAGTTCTCTGTACAAAATTTAAATAGTTCAGCAAAAATTCGCCGAAAAAAACGAAAAATTAACACAAAATTTAGATTTTTTCAAAATAATTTTTTTGCCTATTAGTACAAACATAGTTCTGATCATAGTTCTAAATAGCTCTCAAAGAGTTCTACAGGAAATCCTAATGTCATTTTTCTGTGCAGATTATACTTCATGAGATAAGTACAATAATGGCGATTCCATTTATACGCTGCTTTGAAGTTGGCACCCCTTTTCTCAAAAATGTGCATTTTTTTCAGAGCTCTAGGCAGATATGCAATAGTTCTGGAGTTCTCTGTACAAAATTTAAATAGTTCAGCAAAATTTCGCCGAAAAAATACGAAAAATTAACACAAAATTTAGTTTTTTTCAAAATAATTTTTTGCCTATTAGTACAAACATAGTTCTGATCATAGTTCTAAATAGCTCTCAAAGAGTTCTACAGGAAATCCTAATGTCATTTTTCTGTGCAGATTATGCTTCATGAGATAAGTACAATAATGGCGATTCCATTTATACGCTGCTATGAAGTTGGCACCCCTTTTCTCAAAAATGTGCATGTTTTTCAGAGCTCTATGCAGATATGCAATAGATCTGGAGTTCTCTGTACAAAATTTAAATAGTTCTGCAAAATTTCGCCGAAAAAATACGAAAAATTAACACAAAATTTAGTTTTTTTCAAAATAATTTTTTGCCTATTGGTACAAACATAGATCTGATCATAGTTCTAAATAGCTCTCACAGAGTTCTACAGGAAATCCTAATGACATTTTTCTGTGCAGATTATACTTCATGAGATAACTGCAATAATGGGGAATCCATTTACACCCTGCTGTGAAGTTGGCACCCCTTTTCTAAAAAAATGTGCATTTTTTGAGCTCTAGGCAGATATGCAATAGTTCTGTAGTTCTCTGTACAAAATTTAAATAGTTCTGCAAAATTTCGCCGAAAAAATACGTACAATTAACACAAAAATTAGAGATTTTCAAAATAATAATTTGCCTATTAGTATAAAACATAGTTCTGATCATAGTTCTAAATGGCTCTCAAAGAGTTCTACAGGAAATCCTAATGACATTTTTCTGTGCAGATTATACTTCATGAGATAACTGCAATAATGGGGAATCCATTTACACGCTGCTGTGAAGTTGGCACCCCTTTTCTCAAAAATGTGCATTTTTTTTCAGAGCTCTAGGCAGATATGCAATAGTTCTGGAGTTCTCTGTACAAAATTTAAATAGTTCAGCAAAAATTCGCCGAAAAAAACGAAAAATTAACACAAAATTTAGATTTTTTCAAAATAATTTTTTTGCCTATTAGTACAAACATAGTTCTGATACTAGTTCTAAATGGCTCTCAAAGAGTTCTACAGGAAATCCTAATGACATTTTTCTGTGCAGATTATACTTCATGAGATAACTGCAATAATGGGGAATCCATTTACACGCTGCTGTGAAGTTGGCACCCCTTTTCTCAAAAATGTGCATTTTTTTCAGAGCTCTAGGCAGATATGCAATAGGTCTGGAGTTCTCTGTACAAAATTTAAATAGTTCTGCAAAAATTCGCCGAAAAAAACGAAAAAATAACACAAAATTTAGTTTTTTTCAAAATAATTTTTTGCCTATTAGTACAAACATAGTTCTGATCATAGTTCTAAATAGCTCTCAAAGAGTTCTACAGGAAATCCTAATGACATTTTTCTGTGCAGATTATACTTCATGAGATAACTGCAATAATGGGGAATCCATTTACACGCTGCTGTGAAGTTGGCACCCCTTTTCTCAAAAATGTGCATTTTTTTCAGAGCTCTAGGCAGATATGCAATAGTTCTGGAGTTCTCTGTACAAAATTTAAATAGTTCTGCAAAATTACGCCGAAAAAAAACGAAAAATTAACACAAAATTTAGATTTTTCAAAATAATTTTTTTGCCTATTAGTACGAACATAGTTCTGATCATAGTTCTAAATAGCTCTCAAAGAGTTCTACAGGAAATCCTAATGACATTTTTCTGTGCAGATTATACTTCATAAGATAACTGCAATAATGGGGAATCCATTTACTCGCTGCTGTGAAGTTGGCACCCCTTTTCTCAAAAATGTGCATTTTTTTTAGCTCTAGGCAGATATGCAATAGTTCTGGAGTTCTCTGTACAAAATTTAAATAGTTCAGCAAAATTTCGCCGAAAAAATACGAAAAATTAACACAAAATTTAGTTTTTTTCAAAATAATTTTTTGCCTATTAGTACAAACATAGTTCTGATCATAGTTCTAAATAGCTCTCAAAGAGTTCTACAGGAAATCCTAATGACATTTTTCTGTGCAGATTATACTTCATGAGATAACTGCAATAATGGGGAATCCATTTACACGCTGCTGTGAAGTTGGCACCCCTTTTCTCAAAAATGTGCATTTTTTCAGAGCTCTATGCAGATATGCAATAGTTCTGGAGTCTCTGTACAAAATTTAAATAGTTCTGCAAAATTTCGCCGAAAAAATACGAAAAATTAACACAAAATATAGTTTTTTTCAAAATACTTTTTGCCTATTGGTACAAACATAGTTCTGATCATAGTTCTAAATAGCTCTCAAAGAGTTCTACAGGAAATCCTAATGACATTTTTCTGTGCAGATTATACTTCATGAGATAACTGCAATAATGGGGAATCCATTTACACGCTGCTGTGAAGTTGGCACCCCTTTTCTCAAAAATGTGCATTTTTTTTTAGCTCTAGGCAGATATGCAATAGTTCTGGAGTTCTCTGTACAAAATTTAAATAGTTCTGCAAAATTTCGCCGAAAAAATACGAACAATTAACACAAAATTTAGTTTTTTTCAAAATAATTTTTTGCCTATTAGTACAAACATAGTTCTGATCATAGTTCTAAATAGCTCTCAAAGAGTTCTACGGGAAATCCTAATGACATTTTTCTGTGCAGATTATACTTCATGAGATAACTGCAATAATGTCGAATCCATTTACACGATGCTGTCAAGTTGGCACCCCTTTTCTCAAAAATGTGCATTTTTTCAGAGCTCTAGGCAGATATGCAATAGTTCTGGAGTTCTATGTACAAAATTTAAATAGTTCTGCAAAATTTCACCGAAAAAATACGAAAAATTAACACAAAATTTAGAGATTTTCAAAATAATATTTTGCCTATTGGTACAAACTTAGATCTGATCATAGTTCTAAATAGCTCTCAAAGAGTTCTACAGGAAATCCTAATGACATTTTTCTGTGCAGATTATACTTCATGAGATAACTGCAATAATGGGGAATCCATTTACACCCTGCTGTGAAGTTGGCACCCCTTTTCTAAAAAATGTGCATTTTTTTGAGCTCTAGGCAGATATGCAATAGTTCTGTAGATCTCTGTACAAAATTTAAATAGTTCTGCAAAATTTCGCCGAAAAAATACGAACAATTACCGCAAAATTTAGAGATTTTCAAAATAATATTTTGCCTACTGGTATAAAACATACTTCTGATCATAGTTCTAAATGGCTCTCAAAGAGTTCTACAGGAAATCCTAATGACATTTTTCTGTGCAGATTATACTTCATGAGATAACTGCAATAATGGGGAATCCATTTACACGCTGCTGTGAAGTTGGCACCCCTTTTCTCAAAAATGTGCATTTTTTTTAGCTCTAGGCAGATATGCAATAGTTCTGGAGTTCTCTGTACAAAATTTAAATAGTTCAGCAAAATGTCGCCGAAAAAAAACGAAAAATTAACACAAAATTTAGTTTTTTTCAAAATAATTTTTTGCCTAGTAGTACAAACATAGTTCTGATCATAGTTCTAAATAGCTCTCAAAGAGTTCCACAGGAAATCCTAATGTCATTTTTCTGTGCAGATTATACTTCATGAGATAAGTACAATAATGGCGATTCCATTTATACGCTGCTATGAAGTTGGCACCCCTTTTCTCAAAAATGTGCATGTTTTTCAGAGCTCTATGCACATATGCAATAGATCTGGAGTTCTCTGAACAAAATTTAAATAGTTCTGCAAAATTTCGCCGAAAAAATACGAAAAATTAACACAAAATTTAGTTTTTTTTCAAAATAATTTTTTGCCTATTGGTACAAACATAGATCTGATCATAGTTCTAAATAGCTCTCACAGAGTTCTACAGGAAATCCTAATGACATTTTTCTGTGCAGATTATACTTCATGAGATAACTGCAATAATGGGGAATCCATTTACACCCTGCTGTGAAGTTGGCACCCCTTTTCTAAAAAATGTGCATTTTTTTGAGCTCTAGGCAGATATGCAATAGTTCTGTAGTTCTCTGTACAAAATTTAAATAGTTCTGCAAAATTTCGCCGAAAAAATACGAACAATTACCGCAAAATTTAGAGATTTTCAAAATAATATTTTGCCTATTAGTATAAAACATAGTTCTGATCATAGTTCTAAATGGCTCTCAAAGAGTTCTACAGGAAATCCTAATGACATTTTTCTGTGCAGATTATACTTCATGAGATAACTGCAATAATGGGGAATCCATTTACACGCTGCTGTGAAGTTGGCACCCCTTTTCTCAAAAATGTGCATTTTTTTCAGAGCTCTAGGCAGATATGCAATAGTTCTGGAGTTCTCTGTACAAAATTTAAATAGTTCTGCAAAATTTCGCCGAAAAAAACGAAAAAATAACACAAAATTTAGTTTTTTTCAAAATAATTTTTTGCCTATTAGTACAAACATACTTCTGATCATAGTTCTAAATAGCTCTCAAAGAGTTCTACAGGAAATCCTAATGACATTTTTCTGTGCAGATTATACTTCATGAGATAACTGCAATAATGGGGAATCCATTTACACGCTGCTGTGAAGTTGGCACCCCTTTTCTCAAAAATGTGCATTTTTTTCAGAGCTCTAGGCAGATATGCAATAGTTCTGGAGTTCTCTGTACAAAATTTAAATAGTTCTGCAAAATTTCGCCGAAAAAAACGAAAAATTAACACAAAATTTAGTTTTTTTCAAAATAATTTTTTGCCTATTAGTACAAACATAGTTCTGATCATAGTTCTAAATAGCTCTCAAAGAGTTCTACAGGAAATCCTAATGACATTTTTCTGTGCAGATTATACTTCATGAGATAACTGCAATAATGGGGAATCCATTTACACGCTGCTGTGAAGTTGGCACCCCTTTTCTCAAAAATGTGCATTTTTTTCATAGCTCTAGGCAGATATGCAATAGTTCTGGAGTTCTCTGTACAAAATTTAAATAGTTCTGCAAAATTTCGCCGAAAAAAAACGAAAAATTAACACAAAATTTAGTTTTTTTCAAAATAATTTTTTGCCTATTAGTACTAACATAGTTCTGATCATAGTTCTAAATAGCTCTCAAAGAGTTCTACAGGAAATCCTAATGACATTTTTCTGTGCAGATTATACTTCATGAGATAACTGCAATAATGGGGAATCCATTTACACGCTGCTGTGAAGTTGGCACCCCTTTTCTCAAAAATGTGCATTTTTTTCAGAGCTCTAGGCAGATATGCAATAGTTCTGGTGTTCTCTGTACAAAATTTAAATAGTTCTGCAAAATTTCGCCGAAAAAAAACGAAAAATTAACACAAAATTTAGTTTTTTTCAAAATAATTTTTTGCCTATTAGTACAAACATAGTTCTGATCATAGTTCTAAATAGCTCTCAAAGAGTTCTACAGGAAATCCTAATGACATTTTTCTGTGCAGATTATACTTCATGAGATAACTGCAATAATGGGGAATCCATTTACACGCTGCTGTGAAGTTGGCACCCCTTTTCTCAAAAATGTGCATTTTTTTCAGAGCTCTAGGCAGATATGCAATAGTTCTGGAGTTCTCTGTACAAAATTTAAATAGTTCTGCAAAATTTCGCCGAAAAAAACGAAAAATTAACACAAAATTTACTTTTTTCAAAATAATTTTTTGCCTATTAGTACAAACATAGTTCTGATCATAGTTCTAAATAGCTCTCAAAGAGTTCTACAGGAAATCCTAATGACATTTTTCTGTGCAGATTATACTTCATGAGATAACTGCAATAATGGGGAATCCATTTACACGCTGCTGTGAAGTTGGCACCCCTTTTCTCAAAAATGTGCATTTTTTTCAGAGCTCTATGCAGATATGCAATAGTTCTGGAGTTCTATGTAGAAAATTTACATAGTTTTGCAAAATTTCGCCGAAAAACCACGAAAAATTAACACAAAATTTAGTTCTTTTCAAAATACTTTTTGCCTATTGGTACAAACATAGTTCTGATCATAGTTCTAAATAGCTCTCAAAGAGTTCTACAGGAACTCCTAATGACATTTTTCTGTGCAGATTATACTTCATGAGATAACTGCAATAATGGGGAATCCATTTACACGCTGCTGTGAAGTTGGCACCCCTTTTCTCAAAAATGTGAATTTTTTTCAGAGCTCTAGGCAGATATGCAATAGTTCTGGAGTTCTCTGTACAAAATTTAAATAGTTCAGCAAAATTTCGCCGAAAAAATACGAAAAATTAACACAAAATTTAGTTTTTTTCAAAATAATTTTTTGCCTATTAGTACAAACATAGTTCTGATCATAGTTCTAAATAGCTCTCAAAGAGTTCTACAGGAAATCCTAATGTCATTTTTCTGTGCAGGTTATACTTCATGAGATAAGTACAATAATGGCGATTCCATTTATACGCTGCTATGAAGTTGGCACCCCTTTTCTCAAAAATGTGCATGTTTTTCAGAGCTCTATGCAAATATGCAATAGATCTGGAGTTCTCTGTACAAAATTTAAATAGTTCTGCAAAATTTCGCCGAAAAAATACGAAAAATTAACACAAAATTTAGTTTTTTTCAAAATAATTTTTTGCCTATTAGTACAAACATAGTTCTGATCATAGTTCTAAATAGCTCTCAAAGAGTTCTACAGGAAATCCTAATGTCATTTTTCTGTGCAGATTATACTTCATGAGATAAGTACAATAATGGCGATTCCATTTATACGCTGCTATGAAGTTGGCACCCCTTTTCTCAAAAATGTGCATGTTTTTCAGAGCTCTATGCAAATATGCAATAGTTCTGGAGCTCTCTGTACAAAATTTAAATAGTTCTGCAAAATTTCGCCGAAAAAATACGAAAAATTAACACAAAATTTAGTTTTTTTCAAAATAATTTTTTGCCTATTGGTACAAACATAGATCTGATCATAGTTCTAAATAGCTCTCAAAGATTTCTACAGGAAATCCTAATGACATTTTTCTGTGCAGATTATACTTCATGAGATAACTGCAATAATGGGGAATCCATTTACACACTGCTGTGAAGTTGGCACCCCTTTTCTCAAAAATGTGCATTTTTTTGAGCTCTAGGCAGATATGCAATAGTTCTGTAGTTCTCTGTACAAAATTTAAATAGTTCTGCAAAATTTCGCCGAAAAAATACGTACAATTAACACAAAATTTAGAGATTTTCAAATTAATATTTTGCCTATTAGTATAAAACATAGTTCTGATCATAGTTCTAAATGGCTCTCAAAGAGTTCTACAGGAAATCCTAATGACATTTTTCTGTGCAGATTATACTTCATGAGATAACTGCAATAATGGGGAATCCATTTACACGCTGCTGTGAAGTTGGCACCCCTTTTCTCAAAAATGTGCATTTTTTTTAGCTCTAGGCAGATATGCAATAGTTCTGGAGTTCTCTGTACAAAATTTAAATAGTTCTGCAAAATTTCGCCGAAAAAATACGAAAAATTAACACAAAATTTAGTTTTTTTCAAAATAATTTTTTGCCTATTAGTACAAACATAGTTCTGATCATAGTTCTAAATAGCTCTCAAAGAGTTCTACAGGAAATCCTAATGACATTTTTCTGTGCAGATTATACTTCATGAGATAACTGCAATAATGGGGAATCCATTTACACGCTGCTGTCAAGTTGGCACCCCTTTTCTCAAAAATGTGCATTTTTTTCAGAGCTCTAGGCAGATATGCAATAGTTCTGGAGTTCTCTGTACAAAATTTAAATAGTTCAGCAAAATTTCGCCGAAAAAATACGAAAAATTAACACAAAATTTAGTTTTTTTCAAAATAATTTTTTGCCTATTAGTACAAACATAGTTCTGATCATAGTTCTAAATAGCTCTCAAAGAGTTCTACAGGAAATCCTAATGTCATTTTTCTGTGCAGATTATACTTCATGAGATAAGTACAATAATGTTGATTCCATTTATACGCTGCTATGAAGTTGGCACCCCTTTTCTCAAAAATGTGCATGTTTTTCAGAGCTCTATGCAAATATGCAATAGATCTGGAGTTCTCTGTACAAAATTTAAATAGTTCTGCAAAATTTCGCCGAAAAAATACGAAAAATTAACACAAAATTTAGTTTTTTTCAAAATAATTTTTTGCCTATTGGTACAAACATAGATCTGATCATAGTTCTAAATAGCTCTCAAAGAGTTCTACAGGAAATCCTAATGACATTTTTCTGTGCAGATTATACTTCATGAGATAACTGCAATAATGGGGAATCCATTTACACGCTGCTGTGAAGTTGGCACCCCTTTTCTCAAAAATGTGCATTTTTTTAAACTCTAGGCAGATATGCAATAGTTCTGTAGTTCTCTGTACAAAATTTAAATAGTTCTGCAAAATTTCGCCGAAAAAATACGTACAATTAACAAAATTTAGAGATTTTCAAATTAATATTTTGCCTATTAGTATAAAACATAGTTCTGATCATAGTTCTAAATGGCTCTCAAAGAGTTCTACAGGAAATCCTAATGACATTTTTCTGTGCAGATTATACTTCATGAGATAACTGCAATAATGGGGAATCCATTTACACGCTGCTGTGAAGTTGGCACCCCTTTTCTCAAAAATGTGCATTTTTTTTTAGCTCTAGGCAGATATGCAATAGTTCTGGAGTTCTCTGTACAAAATTTAAATAGTTCTGCAAAATTTCGCCGAAAAAATACGAAAAATTAACACAAAATTTAGTTTTTTTCAAAATAATTTTTTGCCTATTAGTACAAACATAGTTCTGATCATAGTCCTAAATAGCTCTCAAAGAGTTCTACAGGAAATCCTAATGACATTTTTCTGTGCAGATTATACTTCATGAGATAACTGCAATAATGGGGAATCCATTTACACGCTGCTGTGAAGTTGGCACCCCTTTTCTCAAAATTGTGCATTTTTTTTAGCTCTAGGCAGATATGCAATAGTTTTGGAGTTCTCTGTACAAAATTTAAATAGTTCTGCAAAATTTCGCCGAAAAAATACGAAAAATTAACACAAAATTTAGTTTTTATCAAAATAATTTTTTGCCTATTAGTACAAACATAGTTCTGATCATAGTTCTAAATAGCTCTCAAAGAGTACTACAGGAAATCCTAATGACATGTTTCTGTGCAGATTATACTTCATGAGATAACTGCAATAATGGGGAATCCATTTACACGCTGCTGTGAAGTTGGCACCCCTTTTCTCAAAAATAAGCATTTTTTTCAGAGCTCTAGGCAGATATGCAATAGTTCTGGAGTTCTCTGTACATAATTTAAATAGTTCAGCAAAATTTCGCCGAAAAAAACGAAAAATTAACACAAAATTTAGATTTTTTCAAAATTATTTTTTTGCCTATTAGTACAAACATAGTTCTGATCATAGTTCTAAATAGCTCTCAAAGAGTTCTACAGGAAATCCTAATGACATTTTTCTGTGCAGATTATACTTCATGAGATAACTGCAATAATGGGGAATCCATTTACACGCTGCTGTGAAGTTGGCACCCCTTTTCTCAAAAATGTGCATTTTTTTCAGAGCTCTATGCAAATATGCAATAGATCTGGAGTTCTCTGTACAAAATTTAAATAGTTCAGCAAAATTTCGCCGAAAAAAACGAAAAATTAACACAAAATTTAGATTTTTTCAAAATAATTTTTTTGCCTATTAGTACAAACATAGTTCTGATCATAGTTCTGAATAGCTCTCAAAGAGTTCTACAGGAAATCCTAATGACATTTTTCTGTGCAGATTATACTTCATGAGATAACTGCAATAATGGGGAATCCATTTACACGCTGCTGGGAAGTTGGCACCCCTTTTCTCAAAAATGTGCATTTTTTTGAGCTCTAGGCAGATATGCAATAGTTCTGTAGTTCTCTGTACAAAATTTAAATAGTTCTGCAAAATTTCGCCGAAAAAATACGTACAATTAACACAAAATTTAGAGATTTTCAAATTAATATTTTGCCTATTAGTATAAAACATAGTTCTGATCATAGTTCTAAATGGCTCTCAAAGAGTTCTACAGGAAATCCTAATGACATTTTTCTGTGCAGATTATACTTCATGAGATAACTGCAATAATGGGGAATCCATTTACACGCTGCTGTGAAGTTGGCACCCCTTTTCTCAAAAATGTGCATTTTTTTTTAGCTCTAGGCAGATATGCAATAGTTCTGGAGTTCTCTGTACAAAATTTAAATAGTTCTGCAAAATTTCGCCGAAAAAATACGAAAAATTAACACAAAATTTAGTTTTTTTCAAAATAATTTTTTGCCTATTAGTACAAACATAGTTCTGATCATAGTTCTAAATAGCTCTCAAAGAGTTCTACAGGAAATCCTAATGACATTTTTCTGTGCAGATTATACTTCATGAGATAACTGCAATAATGGGGAATCCATTTACACGCTGCTGTCAAGTTGGCACCCCTTTTCTCAAAAATGTGCATTTTTTTCAGAGCTCTAGGCAGATATGCAATAGTTCTGGAGTTCTCTGTACAAAATTTAAATAGTTCAGCAAAATTTCGCCGAAAAAATACGAAAAATTAACACAAAATTTAGTTTTTTTCAAAATAATTTTTTGCCTATTAGTACAAACATAGTTCTGATCATAGTTCTAAATAGCTCTCAAATAGTTCTACAGGAAATCCTAATGTCATTTTTCTGTGCAGATTATACTTCATGAGATAAGTACAATAATGTTGATTCCATTTATACGCTGCTATGAAGTTGGCACCCCTTTTCTCAAAAATGTGCATGTTTTTCAGAGCTCTATGCAAATATGCAATAGATCTGGAGTTCTCTGTACAAAATTTAAATAGTTCTGCAAAATTTCGCCGAAAAAATACGAAAAATTAACACAAAATTTAGTTTTTTTCAAAATAATTTTTTGCCTATTGGTACAAACATAGATCTGATCATAGTTCTAAATAGCTCTCAAAGAGTTCTACAGGAAATCCTAATGACATTTTTCTGTGCAGATTATACTTCATGAGATAACTGCAATAATGGGGAATCCATTTACACGCTGCTGTGAAGTTGGCACCCCTTTTCTCAAAAATGTGCATTTTTTTAAACTCTAGGCAGATATGCAATAGTTCTGTAGTTCTCTGTACAAAATTTAAATAGTTCTGCAAAATTTCGCCGAAAAAATACGTACAATTAACAAAATTTAGAGATTTTCAAATTAATATTTTGCCTATTAGTATAAAACATAGTTCTGATCATAGTTCTAAATGGCTCTCAAAGAGTTCTACAGGAAATCCTAATGACATTTTTCTGTGCAGATTATACTTCATGAGATAACTGCAATAATGGGGAATCCATTTACACGCTGCTGTGAAGTTGGCACCCCTTTTCTCAAAAATGTGCATTTTTTTTTAGCTCTAGACAGATATGCAATAGTTCTGGAGTTCTCTGTACAAAATTTAAATAGTTCTGCAAAATTTCGCCGAAAAAAACGAAAAATTAACACAAAATTTACTTTTTTCAAAATAATTTTTTGCCTATTAGTACAAACATAGTTCTGATCATAGTTCTAAATAGCTCTCAAAGAGTTCTACAGGAAATCCTAATGACATTTTTCTGTGCAGATTATACTTCATGAGATAACTGCAATAATGGGGAATCCATTTACACGCTGCTGTGAAGTTGGCACCCCTTTTCTCAAAAATGTGCATTTTTTTCAGAGCTCTATGCAGATATGCAATAGTTCTGGAGTTCTATGTAGAAAATTTACATAGTTTTGCAAAATTTCGCCGAAAAACCACGAAAAATTAACACAAAATTTAGTTCTTTTCAAAATACTTTTTGCCTATTGGTACAAACATAGTTCTGATCATAGTTCTAAATAGCTCTCAAAGAGTTCTACAGGAACTCCTAATGACATTTTTCTGTGCAGATTATACTTCATGAGATAACTGCAATAATGGGGAATCCATTTACACGCTGCTGTGAAGTTGGCACCCCTTTTCTCAAAAATGTGAATTTTTTTCAGAGCTCTAGGCAGATATGCAATAGTTCTGGAGTTCTCTGTACAAAATTTAAATAGTTCAGCAAAATTTCGCCGAAAAAATACGAAAAATTAACACAAAATTTAGTTTTTTTCAAAATAATTTTTTGCCTATTAGTACAAACATAGTTCTGATCATAGTTCTAAATAGCTCTCAAAGAGTTCTACAGGAAATCCTAATGTCATTTTTCTGTGCAGGTTATACTTCATGAGATAAGTACAATAATGGCGATTCCATTTATACGCTGCTATGAATTTGGCACCCCTTTTCTCAAAAATGTGCATGTTTTTCAGAGCTCTATGCAAATATGCAATAGATCTGGAGTTCTCTGTACAAAATTTAAATAGTTCTGCAAAATTTCGCCGAAAAAATACGAAAAATTAACACAAAATTTAGTTTTTTTCAAAATAATTTTTTGCCTATTAGTACAAACATAGTTCTGATCATAGTTCTAAATAGCTCTCAAAGAGTTCTACAGGAAATCCTAATGTCATTTTTCTGTGCAGATTATACTTCATGAGATAAGTACAATAATGGCGATTCCATTTATACGCTGCTATGAAGTTGGCACCCCTTTTCTCAAAAATGTGCATGTTTTTCAGAGCTCTATGCAAATATGCAATAGTTCTGGAGTTCTCTGTACAAAATTTAAATAGTTCTGCAAAATTTCGCCGAAAAAATACGAAAAATTAACACAAAATTTAGTTTTTTTCAAAATAATTTTTTGCCTATTGGTACAAACATAGATCTGATCATAGTTCTAAATAGCTCTCAAAGATTTCTACAGGAAATCCTAATGACATTTTTCTGTGCAGATTATACTTCATGAGATAACTGCAATAATGGGGAATCCATTTACACACTGCTGTGAAGTTGGCACCCCTTTTCTCAAAAATGTGCATTTTTTTGAGCTCTAGGCAGATATGCAATAGTTCTGTAGTTCTCTGTACAAAATTTAAATAGTTCTGCAAAATTTCGCCGAAAAAATACGTACAATTAACACAAAATTTAGAGATTTTCAAATTAATATTTTGCCTATTAGTATAAAACATAGTTCTGATCATAGTTCTAAATGGCTCTCAAAGAGTTCTACAGGAAATCCTAATGACATTTTTCTGTGCAGATTATACTTCATGAGATAACTGCAATAATGGGGAATCCATTTACACGCTGCTGTGAAGTTGGCACCCCTTTTCTCAAAAATGTGCATTTTTTTTAGCTCTAGGCAGATATGCAATAGTTCTGGAGTTCTCTGTACAAAATTTAAATAGTTCTGCAAAATTTCGCCGAAAAAATACGAAAAATTAACACAAAATTTAGTTTTTTTCAAAATAATTTTTTGCCTATTAGTACAAACATAGTTCTGATCATAGTTCTAAATAGCTCTCAAAGAGTTCTACAGGAAATCCTAATGACATTTTTCTGTGCAGATTATACTTCATGAGATAACTGCAATAATGGGGAATCCATTTACACGCTGCTGTCAAGTTGGCACCCCTTTTCTCAAAAATGTGCATTTTTTTCAGAGCTCTAGGCAGATATGCAATAGTTCTGGAGTTCTCTGTACAAAATTTAAATAGTTCAGCAAAATTTCGCCGAAAAAATACGAAAAATTAACACAAAATTTAGTTTTTTTCAAAATAATTTTTTGCCTATTAGTACAAACATAGTTCTGATCATAGTTCTAAATAGCTCTCAAAGAGTTCTACAGGAAATCCTAATGTCATTTTTCTGTGCAGATTATACTTCATGAGATAAGTACAATAATGTTGATTCCATTTATACGCTGCTATGAAGTTGGCACCCCTTTTCTCAAAAATGTGCATGTTTTTCAGAGCTCTATGCAAATATGCAATAGATCTGGAGTTCTCTGTACAAAATTTAAATAATTCTGCAAAATTTCGCCGAAAAAATACGAAAAATTAACACAAAATTTAGTTTTTTTCAAAATAATTTTTTGCCTATTGGTACAAACATAGATCTGATCATAGTTCTAAATAGCTCTCAAAGAGTTCTACAGGAAATCCTAATGACATTTTTCTGTGCAGATTATACTTCATGAGATAACTGCAATAATGGGGAATCCATTTACACGCTGCTGTGAAGTTGGCACCCCTTTTCTCAAAAATGTGCATTTTTTTAAACTCTAGGCAGATATGCAATAGTTCTGTAGTTCTCTGTACAAAATTTAAATAGTTCTGCAAAATTTCGCCGAAAAAATACGTACAATTAACAAAATTTAGAGATTTTCAAATTAATATTTTGCCTATTAGTATAAAACATAGTTCTGATCATAGTTCTAAATGGCTCTCAAAGAGTTCTACAGGAAATCCTAATGACATTTTTCTGTGCAGATTATACTTCATGAGATAACTGCAATAATGGGGAATCCATTTACACGCTGCTGTGAAGTTGGCACCCCTTTTCTCAAAAATGTGCATTTTTTTTTAGCTCTAGGCAGATATGCAATAGTTCTGGAGTTCTCTGTACAAAATTTAAATAGTTCTGCAAAATTTCGCCGAAAAAATACGAAAAATTAACACAAAATTTAGTTTTTTTCAAAATAATTTTTTGCCTATTAGTACAAACATAGTTCTGATCATAGTCCTAAATAGCTCTCAAAGAGTTCTACAGGAAATCCTAATGACATTTTTCTGTGCAGATTATACTTCATGAGATAACTGCAATAATGGGGAATCCATTTACACGCTGCTGTGAAGTTGGCACCCCTTTTCTCAAAATTGTGCATTTTTTTTAGCTCTAGGCAGATATGCAATAGTTTTGGAGTTCTCTGTACAAAATTTAAATAGTTCTGCAAAATTTCGCCGAAAAAATACGAAAAATTAACACAAAATTTAGTTTTTATCAAAATAATTTTTTGCCTATTAGTACAAACATAGTTCTGATCATAGTTCTAAATAGCTCTCAAAGAGTACTACAGGAAATCCTAATGACATGTTTCTGTGCAGATTATACTTCATGAGATAACTGCAATAATGGGGAATCCATTTACACGCTGCTGTGAAGTTGGCACCCCTTTTCTCAAAAATAAGCATTTTTTTCAGAGCTCTAGGCAGATATGCAATAGTTCTGGAGTTCTCTGTACAAAATTTAAATAGTTCAGCAAAATTTCGCCGAAAAAAACGAAAAATTAACACAAAATTTAGATTTTTTCAAAATTATTTTTTTGCCTATTAGTACAAACATAGTTCTGATCATAGTTCTAAATAGCTCTCAAAGAGTTCTACAGGAAATCCTAATGACATTTTTCTGTGCAGATTATACTTCATGAGATAACTGCAATAATGGGGAATCCATTTACACGCTGCTGTGAAGTTGGCACCCCTTTTCTCAAAAATGTGCATTTTTTTCAGAGCTCTATGCAAATATGCAATAGATCTGGAGTTCTCTGTACAAAATTTAAATAGTTCAGCAAAATTTCGCCGAAAAAAACGAAAAATTAACACAAAATTTAGATTTTTTCAAAATAATTTTTTTGCCTATTAGTACAAACATAGTTCTGATCATAGTTCTGAATAGCTCTCAAAGAGTTCTACAGGAAATCCTAATGACATTTTTCTGTGCAGATTATACTTCATGAGATAACTGCAATAATGGGGAATCCATTTACACGCTGCTGGGAAGTTGGCACCCCTTTTCTCAAAAATGTGCATTTTTTTGAGCTCTAGGCAGATATGCAATAGTTCTGTAGTTCTCTGTACAAAATTTAAATAGTTCTGCAAAATTTCGCCGAAAAAATACGTACAATTAACACAAAATTTAGAGATTTTCAAATTAATATTTTGCCTATTAGTATAAAACATAGTTCTGATCATAGTTCTAAATGGCTCTCAAAGAGTTCTACAGGAAATCCTAATGACATTTTTCTGTGCAGATTATACTTCATGAGATAACTGCAATAATGGGGAATCCATTTACACGCTGCTGTGAAGTTGGCACCCCTTTTCTCAAAAATGTGCATTTTTTTTTAGCTCTAGGCAGATATGCAATAGTTCTGGAGTTCTCTGTACAAAATTTAAATAGTTCTGCAAAATTTCGCCGAAAAAATACGAAAAATTAACACAAAATTTAGTTTTTTTCAAAATAATTTTTTGCCTATTAGTACAAACATAGTTCTGATCATAGTTCTAAATAGCTCTCAAAGAGTTCTACAGGAAATCCTAATGACATTTTTCTGTGCAGATTATACTTCATGAGATAACTGCAATAATGGGGAATCCATTTACACGCTGCTGTCAAGTTGGCACCCCTTTTCTCAAAAATGTGCATTTTTTTCAGAGCTCTAGGCAGATATGCAATAGTTCTGGAGTTCTCTGTACAAAATTTAAATAGTTCAGCAAAATTTCGCCGAAAAAATACGAAAAATTAACACAAAATTTAGTTTTTTTCAAAATAATTTTTTGCCTATTAGTACAAACATAGTTCTGATCATAGTTCTAAATAGCTCTCAAAGAGTTCTACAGGAAATCCTAATGTCATTTTTCTGTGCAGATTATACTTCATGAGATAAGTACAATAATGTTGATTCCATTTATACGCTGCTATGAAGTTGGCACCCCTTTTCTCAAAAATGTGCATGTTTTTCAGAGCTCTATGCAAATATGCAATAGATCTGGAGTTCTCTGTACAAAATTTAAATAGTTCTGCAAAATTTCGCCGAAAAAATACGAAAAATTAACACAAAATTTAGTTTTTTTCAAAATAATTTTTTGCCTATTGGTACAAACATAGATCTGATCATAGTTCTAAATAGCTCTCAAAGAGTTCTACAGGAAATCCTAATGACATTTTTCTGTGCAGATTATACTTCATGAGATAACTGCAATAATGGGGAATCCATTTACACGCTGCTGTGAAGTTGGCACCCCTTTTCTCAAAAATGTGCATTTTTTTAAACTCTAGGCAGATATGCAATAGTTCTGTAGTTCTCTGTACAAAATTTAAATAGTTCTGCAAAATTTCGCCGAAAAAATACGTACAATTAACAAAATTTAGAGATTTTCAAATTAATATTTTGCCTATTAGTATAAAACATAGTTCTGATCATAGTTCTAAATGGCTCTCAAAGAGTTCTACAGGAAATCCTAATGACATTTTTCTGTGCAGATTATACTTCATGAGATAACTGCAATAATGGGGAATCCATTTACACGCTGCTGTGAAGTTGGCACCCCTTTTCTCAAAAATGTGCATTTTTTTTTAGCTCTAGGCAGATATGCAATAGTTCTGGAGTTCTCTGTACAAAATTTAAATAGTTCTGCAAAATTTCGCCGAAAAAATACGAAAAATTAACACAAAATTTAGTTTTTTTCAAAATAATTTTTTGCCTATTAGTACAAACATAGTTCTGATCATAGTCCTAAATAGCTCTCAAAGAGTTCTACAGGAAATCCTAATGACATTTTTCTGTGCAGATTATACTTCATGAGATAACTGCAATAATGGGGAATCCATTTACACGCTGCTGTGAAGTTGGCACCCCTTTTCTCAAAATTGTGCATTTTTTTTAGCTCTAGGCAGATATGCAATAGTTTTGGAGTTCTCTGTACAAAATTTAAATAGTTCTGCAAAATTTCGCCGAAAAAATACGAAAAATTAACACAAAATTTAGTTTTTATCAAAATAATTTTTTGCCTATTAGTACAAACATAGTTCTGATCATAGTTCTAAATAGCTCTCAAAGAGTACTACAGGAAATCCTAATGACATGTTTCTGTGCAGATTATACTTCATGAGATAACTGCAATAATGGGGAATCCATTTACACGCTGCTGTGAAGTTGGCACCCCTTTTCTCAAAAATAAGCATTTTTTTTCAGAGCTCTAGGCAGATATGCAATAGTTCTGGAGTTCTCTGTACAAAATTTAAATAGTTCAGCAAAATTTCGCCGAAAAAAAACGAAAAATTAACACAAAATTTAGATTTTTTCAAAATTATTTTTTTGTCTATTAGTACAAACATAGTTCTGATCATAGTTCTAAATAGCTCTCAAAGAGTTCTACAGGAAATCCTAATGACATTTTTCTGTGCAGATTATACTTCATGAGATAACTGCAATAATGGGGAATCCATTTACACGCTGCTGTGAAGTTGGCACCCCTTTTCTCAAAAATGTGCATTTTTTTCAGAGCTCTATGCAAATATGCAATAGATCTGGAGTTCTCTGTACAAAATTTAAATAGTTCAGCAAAATTTCGCCGAAAAAAACGAAAAATTAACACAAAATTTAGATTTTTTCAAAATAATTTTTTTGCCTATTAGTACAAACATAGTTCTGATCATAGTTCTGAATAGCTCTCAAAGAGTTCTACAGGAAATCCTAATGACATTTTTCTGTGCAGATTATACTTCATGAGATAACTGCAATAATGGGGAATCCATTTACACGCTGCTGGGAAGTTGGCACCCCTTTTCTCAAAAATGTGCATTTTTTTGAGCTCTAGGCAGATATGCAATAGTTCTGTAGTTCTCTGTACAAAATTTAAATAGTTCTGCAAAATTTCGCCGAAAAAATACGTACAATTAACACAAAATTTAGAGATTTTCAAATTAATATTTTGCCTATTAGTATAAAACATAGTTCTGATCATAGTTCTAAATAGCTCTCAAAGAGTTCTACAGGAAATCCTAATGACATTTTTCTGTGCAGATTATACTTCATGAGATAACTGCAATAATGGGGAATCCATTTACACGCTGCTGTGAAGTTGGCACCCCTTTTCTCAAAAATGTGCATTTTTTTTAGCTCTAGGCAGATATGCAATAGTTCTGGAGTTCTCTGTACAAAATTTAAATAGTTCTGCAAAATTTCGCCGAAAAAATACGAAAAATTAACACAAAATTTAGTTTTTTTCAAAATAATTTTTTGCCTATTAGTACAAACATAGTTCTGATCATAGTTCTAAATAGCTCTCAAAGAGTTCTACAGGAAATCCTAATGACATTTTTCTGTGCAGATTATACTTCATGAGATAACTGCAATAATGGGGAATCCATTTACACGCTGCTGTGAAGTTGGCACCCCTTTTCTCAAAAATGTGCATATTTTTCAGAGCTCTAGGCAGATATGCAATAGTTCTGGAGTTCTCTGTACAAAATTTAAATAGTTCAGCAAAATTTCGCCGAAAAAAACGAAAAATTAACACAAAATTTAGTTTTTTTCAAAATAATTTTTTTGCCTATTAGTACAAACATAGTTCTGATCATAGTTCTAAATAGCTCTCAAAGAGTTCTACAGGAAATCCTAATGACATTTTTCTGTGCAGATTATACTTCATGAGATAACTGCAATAATGGGGAATCCATTTACACGCTGCTGTGAAGTTGGCACCCCTTTTCTCAAAAATGTGCATTTTTTTCAGAGCTCTAGGCAGATATGCAATAGTTCTGGAGTTCTCTGTACAAAATTTAAATAGTTCAGCAAAATTTCGCCGAAAAAATACGAAAAATTAACACAAAATTTAGTTTTTTTCAAAATAATTTTTTGCCTATTAGTACAAACATAGTTCTGATCATAGTTCTAAATAGCTCTCAAAGAGTTCTACAGGAAATCCTAATGTCATTTTTCTGTGCAGATTATACTTCATGAGATAAGTACAATAATGTTGATTCCATTTATACGCTGCTATGAAGTTGGCACCCCTTTTCTCAAAAATGTGCATGTTTTTCAGAGCTCTATGCAAATATGCAATAGATCTGGAGTTCTCTGTACAAAATTTAAATAGTTCTGCAAAATTTCGCCGAAAAAATACGAAAAATTAACACAAAATTTAGTTTTTTTCAAAATAATTTTTTGCCTATTGGTACAAACATAGATCTGATCATAGTTCTAAATAGCTCTCAAAGAGTTCTACAGGAAATCCTAATGACATTTTTCTGTGCAGATTATACTTCATGAGATAACTGCAATAATGGGGAATCCATTTACACGCTGCTGTGAAGTTGGCACCCCTTTTCTCAAAAATGTGCATTTTTTTAAACTCTAGGCAGATATGCAATAGTTCTGTAGTTCTCTGTACAAAATTTAAATAGTTCTGCAAAATTTCGCCGAAAAAATACGTACAATTAACAAAATTTAGAGATTTTCAAATTAATATTTTGCCTATTAGTATAAAACATAGTTCTGATCATAGTTCTAAATGGCTCTCAAAGAGTTCTACAGGAAATCCTAATGACATTTTTCTGTGCAGATTATACTTCATGAGATAACTGCAATAATGGGGAATCCATTTACACGCTGCTGTGAAGTTGGAACCCCTTTTCTCAAAAATGTGCATTTTTTTTTAGCTCTAGGCAGATATGCAATAGTTCTGGAGTTCTCTGTACAAAATTTAAATAGTTCTGCAAAATTTCGCCGAAAAAATACGAAAAATTAACACAAAATTTAGTTTTTTTCAAAATAATTTTTTGCCTATTTGTACAAACATAGTTCTGATCATAGTTCTAAATAGCTCTCAAAGAGTTCTACAGGAAATCCTAATGACATTTTTCTGTGCAGATTATACTTCATGAGATAACTGCAATAATGGGGAATCCATTTACACGCTGCTGTGAAGTTGGCACCCCTTTTCTCAAAATTGTGCATTTTTTTTAGCTCTAGGCAGATATGCAATAGTTTTGGAGTTCTCTGTACAAAATTTAAATAGTTCTGCAAAATTTCGCCGAAAAAATACGAAACATTAACACAAAATTTAGTTTTTTTCAAAATAATTTTTTGCCTATTAGTACAAACATAGTTCTGATCATAGTTCTAAATAGCTCTCAAAGAGTACTACAGGAAATCCTAATGACATTTTTCTGTGCAGATTATACTTCATGAGATAACTGCAATAATGGGGAATCCATTTACACGCTGCTGTGAAGTTGGCACCCCTTTTCTCAAAAATGTGCATTTTTTTCAGAGCTCTAGGCAGATATGCAATAGTTCTGGAGTTCTCTGTACAAAATTTAAATAGTTCAGCAAAATTTCGCCGAAAAAAACGAAAAATTAACACAAAATTTAGTTTTTTTCAAAATAATTTTTTTGCCTATTAGTACAAACATAGTTCTGATCATAGTTCTAAATAGCTCTCAAAGAGTTCTACAGGAAATCCTAATGACATTTTTCTGTGCAGATTATACTTCATGAGATAACTGCAATAATGGGGAATCCATTTACACGCTGCTGTGAAGTTGGCACCCCTTTTCTAAAAAATGTGCATTTTTTTCAGAGCTCTATGCAAATATGCAATAGATCTGGAGTTCTCTGTACAAAAATTAAATAGTTCAGCAAAATTTCGCCGAAAAAAACGAAAAATTAACACAAAATTTAGATTTTTTTTAAATAATTTTTTCGCCTATTAGTACAAACATAGTTCTGATCATAGTTCTGAATAGCTCTCAAAGAGTTCTACAGAAAATCCTAATGACATTTTTCTGTGCAGATTATACTTCATGAGATAACTGCAATAATGGGGAATCCATTTACACGCTGCTGTCAAGTTGGCACCCCTGTTCTCAAAAATGTGCATTTTTTCAGAGCTCTAGGCAGATATGCAATAGTTCTGGAGTTCTATGTAGAAAATTTAAATAGTTCAGCAAAATGTCGCCGAAAAAATACGAAAAATTAACACAAAATTTAGTTTTTTTCAAAATAATTTTTTGCCTATTAGTACAAACATAGTTCTGATCATAGTCCTAAATAGCTCTCAAAGAGTTCTACAGGAAATCCTAATGACATTTTTCTGTGCAGATTATACTTCATGAGATAACTGCAATAATGGGGAATCCATTTACACGCTGCTGTGAAGTTGGCATCCCTTTTCTCAAAAATGTGCATATTTTTCAGAGCTCTAGGCAGATATGCAATAGTTCTGGAGTTCTCTGTACAAAATTTAAATAGTTCAGCAAAATTTCGCCGAAAAAAACGAAAAATTAACACAAAATTTAGTTTTTTTCAAAATAATTTTTTTGCCTATTAGTACAAACATAGTTCTGATCATAGTTCTAAATAGCTCTCAAAGAGTTCTACAGGAAATCCTAATGACATTTTTCTGTGCAGATTATACTTCATGAGATAACTGCAATAATGGGGAATCCATTTACACCTTGCTGTGAAGTTGGCACCCCTTTTCTCAAAAATATGCATTTTTTTCAGAGCTCTATGCAGATATGCAATAGATCTGGAGTTCTCTGTACAAAATTTAAATAGTTCAGCAAAATTTCGCCGAAAAAAACGAAAAATTAACACAAAATTTAGTTTTCTTCAAAATACTTTTTTTGCCTATTAGTGCAAACATAGTTCTGTTCATAGTTCTAAATAGCTCTCAAAGAGTTCTACAGGAAATCCTAATGACATTTTTCTGTGCAGATTATACTTCATGAGATAACTGCAATAATGGGGAATCCATTTACACGCTGCTGTCAAGTTGGCACCCCTGTTCTCAAAAATGTGCATTTTTTCAGAGCTCTAGGCAGATATGCAATAGTTCTGGAGTTCTATGTAGAAAATTTAAATAGTTTTGCAAAATTTCACCGAAAAAATACGAAAAATTAACACAAAATTTAGTTTTTTTTCCACAATACTTTTTGCCTATTGGTACAAACATAGTTCTGATCATAGTTCTAAATAGCTCTCAAAGAGTTCTACAGGAAATCCTAATGACATTTTTCTGTGCAGATTATACTTCATGAGATAACTGCAATAATGGGGAATCCATTTACACGCTGCTGTGAAGTTGGCACCCCTTTTCTCAAAAATAAGCATTTTTTTCAGAGCTCTAGGCAGATATGCAATAGTTCTGGAGTTCTCTGTACAAAATTTAAATAGTTCTGCAAAATTACGCCGAAAAAAACGAAAAATTAACACAAAATTTAGATTTTTCAAAATAATTTTTTTGCCTATTAGTACGAACATAGTTCTGATCATAGTTCTAAATAGCTCTCAAAGAGTTCTACAGGAAATCCTAATGACATTTTTCTGTGCAGATTATACTTCATAAGATAACTGCAATAATGGGGAATCCATTTACACGCTGCTGTGAAGTTGGCACCCCTTTTCTCAAAAATGTGCATTTTTTTTTAGCTCTAGGCAGATATGAAATAGTTCTGGAGTTCTCTGTACAAAATTGAAATAGTTCAGCAAAATTTCGCCGAAAAAATACGAAAAATTAACACAAAATTTAGTTTTTTTCAAAATAATTTTTTGCCTATTAGTACAAACATAGTTCTGATCATAGTTCTAAATAGCTCTCAAAGAGTTCTACAGGAAATCCTAATGACATTTTTCTGTGCAGATTATACTTCATGAGATAACTGCAATAATGGGGAATCCATTTACACGCTGCTGTGAAGTTGGCACCCCTTTTCTCAAAATTGTGCATTTTTTTCAGAGCTCTAGGCAGATATGCAATAGTTCTGGAGTTCTCTGTACAAAATTTAAATAGTTCAGCAAAATGTCGCCGAAAAAAAACGAAAAATTAATACAAAATTTAGTTTTTTTCAAAATAATTTTTTGCCTAGTAGTACAAACATAGTTCTGATCATAGTTCTAAATAGCTCTCAAAGAGTTCTACAGGAAATCCTAATGTCATTTTTCTGTGCAGATTATACTTCATGAGATAAGTACAATAATGGCGATTCCATTTATACGCTGCTTTGAAGTTGGCACCCCTTTTCTCAAAAATGTGCATTTTTTTCAGAGCTCTAGGCAGATATGCAATAGTTCTGGAGTTCTCTGTACAAAATTTAAATAGTTCAGCAAAATTTCGCCGAAAAAATACGAAAAATTAACACAAAATTTAGTTTTTTTCAAAATAATTTTTTGCCTATTAGTACAAACATAGTTCTGATCATAGTTCTAAATAGCTCTCAAAGAGTTCTACAGGAAATTTTTCTGTGCAGATTATGCTTCATGAGATAAGTACAATAATGGCGATTCCATTTATACGCTGCTATGAAGTTGGCACCCCTTTTCTCAAAAAATGTGCATGTTTTTCAGAGCTCTATGCAGATATGCAATAGATCTGGAGTTCTCTGTACAAAATTTAAATAGTTCTGCAAAATTTCGCCGAAAAAATACGAAAAATTAACACAAAATTTAGTTTTTTTCAAAATAATTTTTTGCCTATTGGTACAAACATAGTTCTGATCATAGTTCTAAATAGCTCTCAAAGAGTTCTACAGGAAATCCTAATGACATTTTTCTGTGCAGATTATACTTCATGAGATAACTGCAATAATGGGGAATCCATTTACACCCTGCTGTGAAGTTGGCACCCCTTTTCTAAAAAATGTGCATTTTTTTGAGCTCTAGGCAGATATGCAATAGTTCTGTAGTTCTCTGTACAAAATTTAAATAGTTCTGCAAAATTTCGCCGAAAAAATACGAACAATTACCGCAAAATTTAGAGATTTTCAAAATAATATTTTGCCTATTAGTATAAAACATAGTTCTGATCATAGTTCTAAATGGCTCTCAAAGAGTTCTACAGGAAATCCTAATGACATTTTTCTGTGCAGATTATACTTCATGAGATAACTGCAATAATGGGGAATCCATTTACACGCTGCTGTGAAGTTGGCACCCCTTTTCTCAAAAATGTGAATTTTTTTCAGAGCTCTAGGCAGATATGCAATAGTTCTGGAGTTCTCTGTACAAAATTTAAATAGTTCTGCAAACTTTCGAAGAAAAAATACGAAAAATTAACACAAAATTTAGTTTTTTTCAAAATAATTTTTTGCCTATTAGTACAAACATAGTTCTGATCATAGTTCTAAATAGCTCTCAAAGAGTTCTACAGGAAATCCTAATGACATTTTTCTGTGCAGATTATACTTCATGAGATAACTGCAATAATGAGGAATCCATTTACTCGCTGCTGTGAAGTTGGCACCCCTTTTCTCAAAAATGTGCATTTTTTTCAGAGCTCTAGGCAGATATGCAATAGTTCTGGAGTTCTCTGTACAAAATTTAAATAGTTCAGCAAAATTTCGCCGAAAAAATACGAAAAATTAACACAAAATTTAGTTTTTTTCAAAATAATTTTTTGCCTATTAGTACAAACATAGTTCTGATCATAGTTCTAAATAGCTCTCAAAGAGTTCTACAGGAAATCCTAATGTCATTTTTCTGTGCAGATTATACTTCATGAGATAACTGCAATAATGGGGAATCCGTTTACACGCTGCTGTCAAGTTGGCACCCCTTTCCTCAGAAATGTGCATTTTTTTCAGAGCTCTAGGCAGATATGCAATAGTTCTGGAGTTCTCTGTACAAAATTTAAATAGTTCAGCAAAATTTCGCCGAAAAAATTCGAAAAATTAACACAAAATTTTGTTTTTTTCAAAATAATTTTTTGCCTATTAGTACAAACATAGTTCTGATCATAGTTCTAAATAGCTCTCAAAGAGTTCTACAGGAAATCCTAATGACATTTTTCTGTGCAGATTATACTTCATGAGATAACTGCAATAATGGGGAATCCATTTACACGCTGCTGTGAAGTTGGCATCCCTTTTCTCAAAAATGTGCATTTTTTTCAGAGCTCTAGACAGAAATGCAATACTTCTGGAGTTCTCTGTACAAAATTTAAATAGTTCAGCAAAATTTCGCCGAAAAAATACGAAAAATTAACACATAATTTAGTTTTTTTCAAAATAATTTTTTGCCTATTAGTACAAACATAGTTCTGATCATAGTTCTAAATAGCTCTCAAAGAGTTCTACAGGAAATCCTAATGTCATTTTTCTGTGCAGATTATACTTCATGAGATAAGTACAATAATGGCGATTCCATTTATACGCTGCTATGAAGTTGGCACCCCTTTTCTCAAAAATGTGCATTTTTTTCAGAGCTCTAGGCAGATATGCAATAGATCTGGAGTTCTCTGTACACAATTTAAATAGTTCTGCAAAATTTCGAAGAAAAAATACGAAAAATTAACACAAAATTTAGTTTTTTTCAAAATAATTTTTTGCCTATTGGTACAAACATAGATCTGATCATAGTTCTAAATAGCTCTCAAAGAGTTCTACAGGAAATCCTAATGACATTTTTCTGTGCAGATTATACTTCATGAGATAACTGCAATAATGGGGAATCCATTGACACGCTGCTGTGTAGTTGGCACCCCTTTTCTCAAAAATGTGCATTTTTTTTAGCTCTAGGCAGATATGCAATAGTTCTGGAGTTCTCTGTACAAAATTTAAATAGTTCTGCAAAATTTCGCCGAAAAAATACGTACAATTAACACAAAATTTAGAGATTTTCAAAATAATATTTTGCCTATTAGTATAAAACATAGTTCTGATCATAGTTCTAAATGGCTCTCAAAGAGTTCTACGGGAAATCCTAATGACATTTTTCTGTGCAGATTATACTTCATGAGATAACTGCAATAATGGGGAATCCATTTACACGCTGCTGTGAAGTTGGCACCCCTTTTCTCAAAAATGTGCATTTTTTTCAGAGCTCTAGGCAGATATGCAATAGTTCTGGAGTTCTCTGTACAAAATTTAAATAGTTCTGCAAAATTTCGCCGAAAAAAACGAAAAATTAACACAAAATTTAGGTTTTTTCAAAATAATTTTTTTGCTTATTAGTACAAACATAGTTCTGATCATAGTTCTAAATAGCTCTCAAAGAGTTCTACAGGAAATCCTAATGACATTTTTCTGTGCAGATTATACTTCATAAGATAACTGCAATAATGGGGAATCCATTTACACGCTGCTGTGAAGTTGGCACCCCTTTTCTCAAAAATGTGCATTTTTTTTCAGAGCTCTAGGCAGATATGCAATAGTTCTGGAGTTCTCTGTACAAAATTTAAATAGTTCAGCAAAATTTCGCCGAAAAAATACGAAAAATTAACACAAAATTTAGTTTTTTTCAAAATAATTTTTTGCCTATTAGTACAAACATAGTTCTGATCATAGTTCTAAATAGCTCTCAAAGAGTTCTACAGGAAATCCTAATGACATTTTTCTGTGCAGATTATACTTCATGAGATAACTGCAATAATGTCGAATCCATTTACACGATGCTGTCAAGTTGGCACCCCTTTTCTCAAAAATGTGCATTTTTTCAGAGCTCTAGGCAGATATGCAATAGTTCTGGAGTTCTATGTACAAAATTTAAATAGTTCTGTAAAATTTCACCGAAAAAATACGAAAAATTAACACAAAATTTAGTTTTTTTCAAAATACTTTTTGCCTATTGGTACAAACATAGTTCTGATCATAGTTCTAAATAGCTCTCAAAGAGTTCTACAGGAAATCCTAATGACATTTTTCTGTGCAGATTATACTTCATAAGATAACTGCAATAATGGGGAATCCATTTACACGCTGCTGTGAAGTTGGCACCCCTTTTCTCAAAAATGTGCATTTTTTTCAGAGCTCTAGGCAGATATGCAATAGATCTGGAGCTCTCTGTACAAAATTTAAATTGTTCTGCAAAATTTCGCCCAAAAACCACGAAAAACTAACACAAAATTTAGTTTTTTTCAAAATACTTTTTGCCTATTGGTACAAACATAGTTCTGATCATAGTTCTAAATAGCTCTCAAAAAGTTCTACAGGAAATCCTAATGACATTTTTCTGTGCAGATTATACTTCATGAGATAACTGCAATAATGGGGAATCCATTTACTCGCTGCTGTGAAGTTGGCACCCCTTTTCTCAAAAATGTGCATTTTTTTCAGAGCTCTAGGCAGATATGCAATAGTTCTGGAGTTCTCTGTACAAAATTTAAATAGTTCAGCAAAATTTCGCCGAAAAAATACGAAAAATTAACACAAAATTTAGTTTTTTTCAAAATAATTTTTTGCCTATTAGTACAAACATAGTTCTGATCATTGTTCTAAATAGCTCTCAAAGAGTTCTACAGGAAATCCTAATGTCATTTTTCTGTGCAGATTATACTTCATGAGATAACTGCAGTAATGGGGAATCCATTTACACGCTGCTGTCAAGTTGGCACCCCTTTCCTCAGAAATGTGCATTTTTTTCAGAGCTCTAGGCAGATATGCAATAGTTCTGGAGTTCTCTGTACAAAATTTAAATAGTTCTGCAAAATTTCGCCGAAAAAATTCGAAAAATTAACACAAAATTTTGTTTTTTTCAAAATAATTTTTTGCCTATTAGTACAAACATAGTTCTGATCATAGTTCTAAATAGCTCTCAAAGAGTTCTACAGGAAATCCTAATGACATTTTTCTGTGCAGATTATACTTCATGAGATAACTGCAATAATGGGGAATCCATTTACACGCTGCTGTGAAGTTGGCATCCCTTTTCTCAAAAATGTGCATTTTTTTCAGAGCTCTAGACAGAAATGCAATACTTCTGGAGTTCTCTGTACAAAATTTAAATAGTTCAGCAAAATTTCGCCGAAAAAATACGAAAAATTAACACATAATTTAGTTTTTTTCAAAATAATTTTTTGCCTATTAGTACAAACATAGTTCTGATCATAGTTCTAAATAGCTCTCAAAGAGTTCTACAGGAAATCCTAATGTCATTTTTCTGTGCAGATTATACTTCATGAGATAAGTACAATAATGGCGATTCCATTTATACGCTGCTATGAAGTTGGCACCCCTTTTCTCAAAAATGTGCATTTTTTTCAGAGCTCTAGGCAGATATGCAATAGATCTGGAGTTCTCTGTACACAATTTAAATAGTTCTGCAAAATTTCGAAGAAAAAATACGAAAAATTAACACAAAATTTAGTTTTTTTCAAAATAATTTTTTGCCTATTGGTACAAACATAGATCTGATCATAGTTCTAAATAGCTCTCAAAGAGTTCTACAGGAAATCCTAATGACATTTTTCTGTGCAGATTATACTTCATGAGATAACTGCAATAATGGGGAATCCATTTACACGCTGCTGTGAAGTTGGCACCCCTTTTCTCAAAAATGTGCATTTTTTTTAGCTCTAGGCAGATATGCAATAGTTCTGGAGTTCTCTGTACAAAATTTAAATAGTTCTGCAAAATTTCGCCGAAAAAATACGTACAATTAACACAAAATTTAGAGATTTTCAAAATAATATTTTGCCTATTAGTATAAAACATAGTTCTGATCATAGTTCTAAATGGCTCTCAAAGAGTTCTACGGGAAATCCTAATGACATTTTTCTTTGCAGATTATACTTCATGAGATAACTGCAATAATGGGGAATCCATTTACACGCTGCTGTGAAGTTGGCACCCCTTTTCTCAAAAATGTGCATTTTTTTCAGAGCTCTAGGCAGATATGCAATAGTTCTGGAGTTCTCTGTACAAAATTTAAATAGTTCTGCAAAATTTCGCCGAAAAAACGAAAAATTAACACAAAATTTAGGTTTTTTCAAAATAATTTTTTTGCTTATTAGTACAAACATAGTTCTGATCATAGTTCTAAATAGCTCTCAAAGAGTTCTACAGGAAATCCTAATGACATTTTTCTGTGCAGATTATACTTCATAAGATAACTGCAATAATGGGGAATCCATTTACACGCTGCTGTGAAGTTGGCACCCCTTTTCTCATAAATGTGCATTTTTTTTTCAGAGCTCTAGGCAGATATGCAATAGTTCTGGAGTTCTCTGTACAAAATTTAAATAGTTCAGCAAAATTTCGCCGAAAAAATACGAAAAATTAACACAAAATTTAGTTTTTTTCAAAATAATTTTTTGCCTATTAGTACAAACATAGTTCTGATCATAGTTCTAAATAGCTCTCAAAGAGTTCTACAGGAAATCCTAATGACATTTTTCTGTGCAGATTATACTTCATGAGATAACTGCAATAATGTCGAATCCATTTACACGATGCTGTTAAGTTGGCACCCCTTTTCTCAAAAATGTGCATTTTTTCAGAGCTCTAGGCAGATATGCAATAGTTCTGGAGTTCTATGTACAAAATTTAAATATTTCTGTAAAATTTCACCGAAAAAATACGAAAAATTAACACAAAATTTAGTTTTTTTCAAAATACTTTTTGCCTATTGGTACAAACATAGTTCTGATCATAGTTCTAAATAGCTCTCAAAGAGTTCTACAGGAAATCCTAATGACATTTTTCTGTGCAGATTATACTTCATAAGATAACTGCAATAATGGGGAATCCATTTACACGCTGCTGTGAAGTTGGCACCCCTTTTCTCAAAAATGTGCATTTTTTTCAGAGCTCTAGGCAGATATGCAATAGATCTGGAGTTCTCTGTACAAAATTTAAATTGTTCTGCAAAATTTCGCCGAAAAAATACGAAAAATTAACACAAAATTTAGTTTTTTTCAAAATAATTTTTTGCCTATTGGTACAAACTTAGATCTGATCATAGTTCTAAATAGCTCTCAAAGAGTTCTACAGGAAATCCTAATGACATTTTTCTGTGCAGATTATACTTCATGAGATAACTGCAATAATGGGGAATCCATTTACACCCTGCAGTGAAGTTGGCACCCCTTTTCTCATAAATGTGCATTTTTTTTCAGAGCTCTAGGCAGATATGCAATAGTTCTGGAGTTCTCTGTACAAAATTTAAATAGTTCAGCAAAATTTCGCCGAAAAAATACGAAAAATTAACACAAAATTTAGTTTTTTTCAAAATAATTTTTTGCCTATTAGTACAAACATAGTTCTGATCATAGTTCTAAATAGCTCTCAAAGAGTTCTACAGGAAATCCTAATGACATTTTTCTGTGCAGATTATACTTCATGAGATAACTGCAATAATGTCGAATCCATTTACACGATGCTGTCAAGTTGGCACCCCTTTTCTCAAAAATGTGCATTTTTTCAGAGCTCTAGGCAGATATGCAATAGTTCTGGAGTTCTATGTACAAAATTTAAATATTTCTGTAAAATTTCACCGAAAAAATACGAAAAATTAACACAAAATTTAGTTTTTTTCAAAATACTTTTTGCCTATTGGTACAAACATAGTTCTGATCATAGTTCTAAATAGCTCTCAAAGAGTTCTACAGGAAATCCTAATGACATTTTTCTGTGCAGATTATACTTCATAAGATAACTGCAATAATGAGGAATCCATTTACACGCTGCTGTGAAGTTGGCACCCCTTTTCTCAAAAATGTGCATTTTTTTCAGAGCTCTAGGCAGATATGCAATAGATCTGGAGTTCTCTGTACAAAATTTAAATTGTTCTGCAAAATTTCGCCGAAAAAATACGAAAAATTAACACAAAATTTAGTTTTTTTCAAAATAATTTTTTGCCTATTGGTACAAACTTAGATCTGATCATAGTTCTAAATAGCTCTCAAAGAGTTCTACAGGAAATCCTAATGACATTTTTCTGTGCAGATTATACTTCATGAGATAACTGCAATAATGGGGAATCCATTTACTCGCTGCTGTGAAGTTGGCACCCCTTTTCTCAAAAATGTGCATTTTTTTCAGAGCTCTAGGCAGATATGCAATAGTTCTGGAGTTCTCTGTACAAAATTTAAATAGTTCAGCAAAATTTCGCCGAAAAAATACGAAAAATTAACACAAAATTTAGTTTTTTTCAAAATAATTTTTTGCCTATTAGTACAAACATAGTTCTGATCATTGTTCTAAATAGCTCTCAAAGAGTTCTACAGGAAATCCTAATGTCATTTTTCTGTGCAGATTATACTTCATGAGATAACTGCAATAATGGGGAATCCATTTACACGCTGCTGTCAAGTTGGCACCCCTTTCCTCAGAAATGTGCATTTTTTTCAGAGCTCTAGGCAGATATGCAATAGTTCTGGAGTTCTCTGTACAAAATTTAAATAGTTCAGCAAAATTTCGCCGAAAAAATTCGAAAAATTAACACAAAATTTTGTTTTTTTCAAAATAATTTTTTGCCTATTAGTACAAACATAGTTCTGATCATAGTTCTAAATAGCTCTCAAAGAGTTCTACAGGAAATCCTAATGACATTTTTCTGTGCAGATTATACTTCATGAGATAACTGCAATAATGGGGAATCCATTTACACGCTGCTGTGAAGTTGGCATCCCTTTTCTCAAAAATGTGCATTTTTTTCAGAGCTCTAGACAGAAATGCAATACTTCTGGAGTTCTCTGTACAAAATTTAAATAGTTCAGCAAAATTTCGCCGAAAAAATACGAAAAATTAACACATAATTTAGTTTTTTTCAAAATAATTTTTTGCCTATTAGTACAAACATAGTTCTGATCATAGTTCTAAATAGCTCTCAAAGAGTTCTACAGGAAATCCTAATGTCATTTTTCTGTGCAGATTATACTTCATGAGATAACTGCAATAATGGGGAATCCATTTACACGCTGCTGTGAAGTTGGCACCCCTTTTCTCAAAAATGTGCATTTTTTTTAGCTCTAGGCAGATATGCAATAGTTCTGGAGTTCTCTGTACAAAATTTAAATAGTTCTGCAAAATTTCGCCGAAAAAATACGTACAATTAACACAAAATTTAGAGATTTTCAAAATAATATTTTGCCTATTAGTATAAAACATAGTTCTGATCATAGTTCTAAATGGCTCTCAAAGAGTTCTACGGGAAATCCTAATGACATTTTTCTGTGCAGATTATACTTCATGAGATAACTGCAATAATGGGGAATCCATTTACACGCTGCTGTGAAGTTGGCACCCCTTTTCTCAAAAATGTGCATTTTTTTCAGAGCTCTAGGCAGATATGCAATAGTTCTGGAGTTCTCTGTACAAAATTTAAATAGTTCTGCAAAATTTCGCCGAAAAAAACGAAAAATTAACACAAAATTTAGGTTTTTTCAAAATAATTTTTTTGCTTATTAGTACAAACATAGTTCTGATCATAGTTCTAAATAGCTCTCAAAGAGTTCTACAGGAAATCCTAATGACATTTTTCTGTGCAGATTATACTTCATAAGATAACTGCAATAATGGGGAATCCATTTACACGCTGCTGTGAAGTTGGCACCCCTTTTCTCAAAAATGTGCATTTTTTTTCAGAGCTCTAGGCAGATATGCAATAGTTCTGGAGTTCTCTGTACAAAATTTAAATAGTTCAGCAAAATTTCGCCGAAAAAATACGAAAAATTAACACAAAATTTAGTTTTTTTCAAAATAATTTTTTGCCTATTAGTACAAACATAGTTCTGATCATAGTTCTAAATAGCTCTCAAAGAGTTCTACAGGAAATCCTAATGACATTTTTCTGTGCAGATTATACTTCATGAGATAACTGCAATAATGTCGAATCCATTTACACGATGCTGTCAAGTTGGCACCCCTTTTCTCAAAAATGTGCATTTTTTCAGAGCTCTAGGCAGATATGCAATAGTTCTGGAGTTCTATGTACAAAATTTAAATAGTTCTGTAAAATTTCACCGAAAAAATACGAAAAATTAACACAAAATTTAGTTTTTTTCAAAATACTTTTTGCCTATTGGTACAAACATAGTTCTGATCATAGTTCTAAATAGCTCTCAAAGAGTTCTACAGGAAATCCTAATGACATTTTTCTGTGCAGATTATACTTCATAAGATAACTGCAATAATGGGGAATCCATTTACACGCTGCTGTGAAGTTGGCACCCCTTTTCTCAAAAATGTGCATTTTTTTCAGAGCTCTAGGCAGATATGCAATAGATCTGGAGTTCTCTGTACAAAATTTAAATTGTTCTGCAAAATTTCGCCGAAAAAATACGAAAAATTAACACAAAATTTAGTTTTTTTCAAAATAATTTTTTGCCTATTGGTACAAACTTAGATCTGATCATAGTTCTAAATAGCTCTCAAAGAGTTCTACAGGAAATCCTAATGACATTTTTCTGTGCAGATTATACTTCATGAGATAACTGCAATAATGGGGAATCCATTTACACCCTGCAGTGAAGTTGGCACCCCTTTTCTAAAAAATGTGCATTTTTTTTGAGCTCTAGGCAGATATGCAATAGTTCTGTAGATCTCTGTACAAAATTTAAATAGTTCTGCAAAATTTCGCCGAAAAAATAAGAACAATTACCGCAAAATTTAGATTTTCAAAATAATATTTTGCCTATTAGTATAAAACATAGTTCTGATCATAGTTCTAAATGGCTCTCAAAGAGTTCTACAGGAAATCCTAATGACATTTTTCTGTGCAGATTATACTTCATGAGATAACTGCAATAAAGGGGAATCCATTTACACTCTGCTGTGAAGTTGGCACCCCTTTTCTCAAAAATGTGCATTTTTTTCAGAGCTCTATGCAGATATGCAATAGTTCTGGAGTTCTATGTAGAAAATTTAAATAGTTTTGCAAAATTTCGCCGAACAAATACGAAAAATTGACACAAAATTTAGTTTTTTTCAAAATAATTTTTTGCCTATATGTACAAACATAGATCTGATCATAGTTCTAAATAGCTCTCAAAGAGTTCTACAGGAAATCCTAATGACATTTTTCTGTGCAGATTATACTTCATGAGATAACTGCAATAATGGGGAATCCATTTACACGCTGCTGTCAAGTTGGCACCCCTTTTCTCACAAATGTGCATTTTTTTCAGAGCTCTAGGCAGATATGCAATAGTTCTGGAGTTCTCTGTACAAAATTTAAATAGTTCAGCAAAATTTCGCCGAAAAAATACGAAAAATTAACACAAAATTTTGTTTTTTTCAAAATAATTTTTTGCCTATTAGTACAAACATAGTTCTGATCATAGTTCTAAATAGCTCTCAAAGAGTTCTACAGGAAATCCTAATGACATTTTTCTGAGCAGATTATACTTCATGAGATAACTGCAATAATGGGGAATCCATTTACACGCTGCTGTGAAGTTGGCATCCCTTTTCTCAAAAATGTGCATTTTTTTCAGAGCTCTAGACAGATATGCAATACTTCTGGAGTTCTCTGTACAAAATTTAAATAGTTCAGCAAAATTTCGCCGAAAAAATACGAAAAATTAACACATAATTTAGTTTTTTTCAAAATAATTTTTTGCCTATTAGTACAAACATAGTTCTGATCATAGTTCTAAATAGCTCTCAAAGAGTTCTACAGGAAATCCTAATGTCATTTTTCTGTGCAGATTATACTTAATGAGATAAGTACAATAATGGCGATTCCATTTATACGCTGCTATGAAGTTGGCACCCCTTTTCTCAAAAATGTGCATTTTTTTCAGAGCTCTAGGCAGATATGCAATAGTTCTGGAGTTCTCTGTACAAAATTTAAATAGTTCAGCAAAATTTCGCCGAAAAAATACGAAAAATTAACACAAAATTTAGTTTTTTTCAAAATAATTTTTTGCCTATTAGTAAAAACATAGTTCTGATCATAGTTCTAAATAGCTCTCAAAGAGTTCTACAGGAAATCCTAATGTCATTTTTCTGTGCAGATTATACTTCATGAGATAAGTACAATAATGGCGATTCCATTTATACGCTGCTATGAAGTTGGCACCCCTTTTCTCAAAAATGTGCATTTTTTTCAGAGCTCTAGGCAGATATGCAATAGATCTGGAGTTCTCTGTACAAAATTTAAATAGTTCTGCAAAATTTCGCCGAAAAAATACGAAAAATTAACACAAAATTTAGTTTTTTTCAAAATAATTTTTTGCCTATTGGTACAAACATAGATCTGATCATAGTTCTAAATACCTCTCAAAGAGTTCTACAGGAAATCCTAATGACATTTTTCTGTGCAGATTATACTTCATGAGATAACTGCAATAATGGGGAATCCATTTACACGCTGCTGTCAAGTTGGCACCCCTTTTCTCAAAAATGTGCATTTTTTTCAGAGCTCTAGGCAGATATGCAATAGTTCTGGAGTTCTCTGTACAAAATTTAAATAGTTCAGCAAAATTTCGCCGAAAAAATACGAAAAATTAACACAAAATTTTGTTTTTTTTCAAAATAATTTTTTGCCTATTAGTACAAACATAGTTCTGATCATAGTTCTAAATAGCTCTCAAAGAGTTCTACAGGAAATCCTAATGACATTTTTCTGAGTAGATTATACTTCATGAGATAACTGCAATAATGGGGAATCCATTTACACGCTGCTGTGAAGTTGGCATCCCTTTTCTCAAAAATGTGCATTTTTTTCAGAGCTCTAGACAGATATGCAATACTTCTGGAGTTCTCTGTACAAAATTTAAATAGTTCAGCAAAATTTCGCCGAAAAAGTACGAAAAATTAACACATAATTTAGTTTTTTTCAAAATAATTTTTTGCGTATTAGTACAAACATAGTTCTGATCATAGTTCTAAATAGCTCTCAAAGAGTTCTACAGGAAATCCTAATGTCATTTTTCTGTGCAGATTATACTTCATGAGATAAGTACAATAATGGCGATTCCATTTATACGCTGCTATGAAGTTGGCACCCCTTTTCTCAAAAATGTGCATTTTTTTCAGAGCTCTAGGCAGATATGCAATAGTTCTGGAGTTCTCTGTACAAAATTTAAATAGTTCAGCAAAATTTCGCCGAAAAAATACGAAAAATTAACACAAAATTTAGTTTTTTTCAAAATAATTTTTTGCCTATTAGTACAAACATAGTTCTGATCATAGTTCTAAATAGCTCTCAAAGAGTTCTACAGGAAATCCTAATGTCATTTTTCTGTGCAGATTATACTTCATGAGATAAGTACAATAATGGCGATTCCATTTATACGCTGCTATGAAGTTGGCACCCCTTTTCTCAAAAATGTGCATTTTTTTCAGAGCTCTAGGCAGATATGCAATAGATCTGGAGTTCTCTGTACAAAATTTAAATAGTTCTGCAAAATTTCGCCGAAAAAATACGAAAAATTAACACAAAATTTAGTTTTTTTCAAAATAATTTTTTGCCTATTGGTACAAACATAGTTCTGATCATAGTTCTAAATAGCTCTCAAAGAGTTCTACAGGAAATCCTAATGACATTTTTCTGTGCAGATTATACTTCATGAGATAACTGCAATAATGGGGAATCCATTTACACGCTGCTGTGAAGTTGGCACCCCTTTTCTCAAAAATGTGCATTTTTTTTAGCTCTAGGCAGATATGCAATAGTTCTGGAGTTCTCTGTACAAAATTTAAATAGTTCTGCAAAATTTCGCCGAAAAAATACGTACAATTAACACAAAATTTAGAGATTTTCAAAATAATATTTTGCCTATTAGTATAAAACATAGTTCTGATCATAGTTCTAAATGGCTCTCAAAGAGTTCTACGGGAAATCCTAATGACATTTTTCTGTGCGGATTATACTTCATGAGATAACTGCAATAATGGGGAATCCATTTACACGCTGCTGTGAAGTTGGCACCCCTTTTCTCAAAAATGTGCATTTTTTTCAGAGCTCTAGGCAGATATGCAATAGTTCTGGAGTTCTCTGTACAAAATTTAAATAGTTCTGCAAAATTTCGCCGAAAAAAACGAAAAATTAACACAAAATTTAGGTTTTTTCAAAATAATTTTTTTGCTTATTAGTACAAACATAGTTCTGATCATAGTTCTAAATTGCTCTCAAAGAGTTCTACAGGAAATCCTAATGACATTTTTCTGTGCAGATTATACTTCATAAGATAACTGCAATTATGGGGAATCCATTTACACGCTGCTGTGAAGTTGGCACCCCTTTTCTCAAAAATGTGCATTTTTTTTCAGAGCTCTAGGCAGATATGCAATAGTTCTGGAGTTCTCTGTACAAAATTTAAATAGTTCAGCAAAATTTCGCCGAAAAAATACGAAAAATTAACACAAAATTTAGTTTTTTTCAAAATAATTTTTTGCCTATTAGTACAAACATAGTTCTGATCATAGTTCTAAATAGCTCTCAAAGAGTTCTACGGGAAATCCTAATGACATTTTTCTGTGCAGATTATACTTCATGAGATAACTGCAATAATGTCGAATCCATTTACACGATGCTGTCAAGTTGGCACCCCTTTTCTCAAAAATGTGCATTTTTTCAGAGCTCTAGGCAGATATGCAATAGTTCTGGAGTTCTATGTACAAAATTTAAATAGTTCTGCAAAATTTCACCGAAAAAATACGAAAAATTAACACAAAATTTAGAGATTTTCAAAATAATATTTTGCCTATTGGTACAAACTTAGATCTGATCATAGTTCTAAATAGCTCTCAAAGAGTTCTACAGGAAATCCTAATGACATTTTTCTGTGCAGATTATACTTCATGAGATAACTGCAATAATGGGGAATCCATTTACACCCTGCTGTGAAGTTGGCACCCCTTTTCTAAAAAATGTGCATTTTTTTGAGCTCTAGGCAGATATGCAATAGTTCTGTAGATCTCTGTACAAAATTTAAATAGTTCTGCAAAATTTCGCCGAAAAAATACGAACAATTACCGCAAAATTTAGAGATTTTCAAAATAATATTTTGCCTACTGGTATAAAACATACTTCTGATCATAGTTCTAAATGGCTCTCAAAGAGTTCTACAGGAAATCCTAATGACATTTTTCTGTGCAGATTATACTTCATGAGATAACTGCAATAATGGTCAATCCATTTACACGCTGCTGTGAAGTTGGCACCCCTTTTCTCAAAAATGTGCATTTTTTTCAGAGCTCTAGGCAGATATGCAATAGTTCTGGAGTTCTCTGTACAAAATTTAAATAGTTCTGCAAAATTTCGCCGAAAAAATACGAAAAATTAACACAAAATTTAGTTTTTTTCAAAATAATTTTTTGCCTATTAGTACAAACATAGTTCTGATCATAGTTCTAAATAGCTCTCAAAGAGTTCTACAGGAAATCCTAATGACATTTTTCTGTGCAGATTATACTTCATGAGATAACTGCAATAATGGTCAATCCATTTACACGCTGCTGTGAAGTTGGCACCCCTTTTCTCAAAAATGTGCATTTTTTTCAGAGCTCTAGGCAGATATGCAATAGTTCTGGAGTTCTCTGTACAAAATTTAAATAGTTCTGCAAAATTTCGCCGAAAAAATACGAACAATTACCGCAAAATTTAGAGATTTTCAAAATAATATTTTGCCTATTAGTATAAAACATACTTCTGATCATAGTTCTAAATGGCTCTCAAAGAGTTCTACAGGAAATCCTAATGACATTTTTCTGTGCAGATTATACTTCATGAAATAACTGCAATAATGGTCAATCCATTTACACGCTGCTGTGAAGTTGGCACCCCTTTTCTCAAAAATGTGCATTTTTTTCAGAGCTCTAGGCAGATATGCAATAGTTCTGGAGTTCTCTGTACAAAATTTAAATAGTTCTGCAAAATTTCGCCGAAAAAATACGAAAAATTAACACAAAATTTAGTTTTTTTCAAAATAATTTTTTGCCTATTAGTACAAACATAGTTCTGATCATAGTTCTAAATAGCTCTCAAAGAGTTCTACAGGAAATCCTAATGACATTTTTCTGTGCAGATTATACTTCATGAGATAACTGCAATAATGGGGAATCCATTTACACCCTGCAGTGAAGTTGGCACCCCTTTTCTAAAAAATGTGCATTTTTTTGAGCTCTAGGCAGATATGCAATAGTTCTGTAGATCTCTGTACAAAATTTAAATAGTTCTGCAAAATTTCGCCGAAAAAATACGAACAATTACCGCAAAATTTAGAGATTTTCAAAATAATATTTTGCCTATTAGTATAAAACATACTTCTGATCATAGTTCTAAATGGCTCTCAAAGAGTTCTACAGGAAATCCTAATGACATTTTTCTGTGCAGATTATACTTCATGAGATAACTGCAATAATGGTCAATCCATTTACACGCTGCTGTGAAGTTGGCACCCCTTTTCTCAAAAATGTGCATTTTTTTCAGAGCTCTAGGCAGATATGCAATAGTTCTGGAGTTCTCTGTACAAAATTTAAATAGTTCTGCAAAATTTCGCCGAAAAAATACGAAAAATTAACACAAAATTTAGTTTTTTTCAAAATAATTTTTTGCCTATTAGTACAAACATAGTTCTGATCATAGTTCTAAATAGCTCTCAAAGAGTTCTACAGGAAATCCTAATGACATTTTTCTGTGCAGATTATACTTCATGAGATAACTGCAATAATGGGGAATCCATTTACACGCTGCTGTGAAGTTGGCACCCCTTTTCTCAAAAATGTGCATTTTTTTCAGAGCTCTATGCAGATATGCAATAGTTCTGGAGTTCTATGTAGAAAATTTAAATAGTTTTGCAAAACTTCGCCGAAAAAATACGAAAAATTAACACAAAATTTAGTTTTTTTCAAAATAATTTTTTGCCTATTGGTACAAACACAGATCTGATCATAGTTCTAAATAGCTCTCAAAGAGTTCTACAGGAAATCTCAATGACATTTTTCTGTGCAGATTATACTTCATGAGATAACTGCAATAATGGGGAATCCATTTACACGCTGCTGTCAAGTTGGCACCCCTTTTCTCAAAAATGTGCATTTTTTTCAGAGCTCTAGGCAGATATGCAATAGTTCTGGAGTTCTCTGTACAAAATTTGAATAGTTCAGCAAAATTTCGCCGAAAAAAAACGAAAAATTAACACAAAATTTTGTTTTTTTCAAAATAATTTTTTGCCTATTAGTACAAACATAGTTCTGATCATAGTTCTAAATAGCTCTCAAAGAGTTCTACAGGAAATCCTAATGACATTTTTCTGTGCAGATTATACTTCATGAGATAACTGCAATAATGGGGAATCCATTTACACCCTGCAGTGAAGTTGGCACCCCTTTTCTAAAAAAAGTGCATTTTTTTGAGCTCTAGGCAGATATGCAATAGTTCTGTAGATCTCTGTACAAAATTTAAATAGTTCTGCAAAATTTCGCCGAAAAAATACGAACAATTACCGCAAAATTTAGAGATTTTCAAAATAATATTTTGCCTATTAGTATAAAACATACTTCTGATCATAGTTCTAAATGGCTCTCAAAGAGTTCTACAGGAAATCCTAATGACATTTTTCTGTGCAGATTATACTTCATGAGATAACTGCAATAATGGTCAATCCATTTACACGCTGCTGTGAAGTTGGCACCCCTTTTCTCAAAAATGTGCAGTTTTTTCAGAGCTCTAGGCAGATATGCAATAGTTCTGGAGTTCTCTGTACAAAATTTAAATAGTTCTGCAAAATTTCGCCGAAAAAATACGAAAAATTAACACAAAATTTAGTTTTTTTCAAAATAATTTTTTGCCTATTAGTACAAACATAGTTCTGATCATAGTTCTAAATAGCTCTCAAAGAGTTCTACAGGAAATCCTAATGACATTTTTCTGTGCAGATTATACTTCATGAGATAACTGCAATAATGGGGAATCCATTTACACGCTGCTGTGAAGTTGGCACCCCTTTTCTCAAAAATGTGCATTTTTTTCAGAGCTCTATGCAGATATGCAATAGTTCTGGAGTTCTATGTAGAAAATTTAAATAGTTTTGCAAAATTTCGCCGAAAAAATACGAAAAATTAACACAAAATTTAGTTTTTTTCAAAATAATTTTTTGCCTATTGGTACAAACATAGATCTGATCATAGTTCTAAATAGCTCTCAAAGAGTTCTACAGGAAATCTCAATGACATTTTTCTGTGCAGATTATACTTCATGAGATAACTGCAATAATGGGGAATCCATTTACACGCTGCTGTCAAGTTGGCACCCCTTTTCTCAAAAATGTGCATTTTTTTCAGAGCTCTAGGCAGATATGCAATAGTTCTGGAGTTCTCTGTACAAAATTTAAATAGTTCAGCAAAATTTCGCCGAAAAAAAACGAAAAATTAACACAAAATTTTGTTTTTTTTCAAAATAATTTTTTGCCTATTAGTACAAACATAGTTCTGATCATAGTTCTAAATAGCTCTCAAAGAGTTCTACAGGAAATCCTAATGACATTTTTCTGAGCAGATTATACTTCATGAGATAACTGCAATAATGGGGAATCCATTTACACGCTGCTGTGAAGTTGGCATCCCTTTTCTCAAAAATGTGCATTTTTTTCAGAGCTCTAGACAGATATGCAATACTTCTGGAGTTCTCTGTACAAAATTTAAATAGTTCAGCAAAATTTCGCCGAAAAAATACGAAAAATTAACACATAATTAAGTTTTTTTCAAAATAATTTTTTGCCTATTAGTACAAACATAGTTCTGATCATAGTTCTAAATAGCTCTCAAAGAGTTCTACAGGAAATCCTAATGTCATTTTTCTGTGCAGATTATACTTCATGAGATAAGAACAATAATGGCGATTCCATTTATACGCTGCTATGAAGTTGGCACCCCTTTTCTCAAAAATGTGCATTTTTTTCAGAGCTCTAGGCAGATATGCAATAGATCTGGGGTTCTCTGTACAAAATTTAAATAGTTCTGCAAAATTTCGCCGAAAAAATACGAAAAGATAACACAAAATTTAGTTTTTTTCAAAATAATTTTTTGCCTATTGGTACAAACATAGTTCTGATCATAGTTCTAAATAGCTCTCAAAGAGTTTTACAGGAAATCCTAATGACATTTTTCTGTGCAGATTATACTTCATGAGATAACTGCAATAATGGGGAATCCATTTACACGCTGCTGTGAAGTTGGCACCCCTTTTCTCAAAAATGTGCATTTTTTTTAGCTCTAGGCAGATATGCAATAGTTCTGGAGTTCTCTGTACAAAATTTAAATAGTTCTGCAAAATTTCGCCGAAAAAATACGTACAATTAACACAAAATTTAGAGATTTTCAAAATAATATTTTGCCTATTAGTATAAAACATAGTTCTGATCATAGTTCTAAATGGCTCTCAAAGAGTTCTACGGGAAATCCTAATGACATTTTTCTGTGCGGATTATACTTCATGAGATAACTGCAATAATGGGGAATCCATTTACACGCTGCTGTGAAGTTGGCACCCCTTTTCTCAAAAATGTGCATTTTTTTCAGAGCTCTAGGCAGATATGCAATAGTTCTGGAGTTCTCTGTACAAAATTTAAATAGTTCTGCAAAATTTCGCCGAAAAAAACGAAAAATTAACACAAAATTTAGGTTTTTTCAAAATAATTTTTTTGCTTATTAGTACAAACATAGTTCTGATCATAGTTCTAAATAGCTCTCAAAGAGTTCTACAGGAAATCCTAATGACATTTTTCTGTGCAGATTATACTTCATGAGATAACTGCAATAATGTCGAATCCATTTACACGCTGCTGTGAAGTTGGCACCCCTTTTCTCAAAAATGTGCATTTTTTTTCAGAGCTCTAGGCAGATATGCAATAGTTCTGGAGTTCTCTGTACAAAATTTAAATAGTTCAGCAAAATTTCGCCGAAAAAATACGAAAAATTAACACAAAATTTAGTTTTTTTCAAAATAATTTTTTGCCTATTAGTACAAACATAGTTCTGATCATAGTTCTAAATAGCTCTCAAAGAGTTCTACGGGAAATCCTAATGACATTTTTCTGTGCAGATTATACTTCATGAGATAACTGCAATAATGTCGAATCCATTTACACGATGCTGTCAAGTTGGCACCCCTTTTCTCAAAAATGTGCATTTTTTCAGAGCTCTAGGCAGATATGCAATAGTTCTGGAGTTCTCTGTACAAAATTTAAATAGTTCTGCAAAATTTCGCCGAAAAAATACGTACAATTAACACAAAATTTAGAGATTTTCAAAATAATATTTTGCCTATTAGTATAAAACATAGTTCTGATCATAGTTCTAAATGGCTCTCAAAGAGTTCTACGGGAAATCCTAATGACATTTTTCTGTGCGGATTATACTTCATGAGATAACTGCAATAATGGGGAATCCATTTACACCCTGCAGTGAAGTTGGCACCCCTTTTCTAAAAAATGTGCATTTTTTTGAGCTCTAGGCAGATATGCAATAGTTCTGTAGATCTCTGTACAAAATTTAAATAGTTCTGCAAAATTTCGCCGAAAAAATACGAACAATTACCGCAAAATTTAGTTTTTTTCAAAATAATATTTTGCCTATTAGTATAAAACATACTTCTGATCATAGTTCTAAATGGCTCTCAAAGAGTTCTACAGGAAATCCTAATGACATTTTTCTGTGCAGATTATACTTCATGAAATAACTGCAATAATGGTCAATCCATTTACACGCTGCTGTGAAGTTGGCACCCCTTTTCTCAAAAATGTGCATTTTTTTCAGAGCTCTAGGCAGATATGCAATAGTTCTGGAGTTCTCTGTACAAAATTTAAATAGTTCTGCAAAATTTCGCCGAAAAAATACGAAAAATTAACATAAAATTTAGTTTTTTTCAAAATAATTTTTTGCCTATTAGTACAAACATAGTTCTGATCATAGTTCTAAATAGCTCTCAAAGAGTTCTACAGGAAATCCTAATGACATTTTTCTGTGCAGATTATACTTCATGAGATAACTGCAATAATGGTCAATCCATTTACACGCTGCTGTGAAGTTGGCACCCCTTTTCTCAAAAATGTGCATTTTTTTCAGAGCTCTAGGCAGATATGCAATAGTTCTGGAGTTCCCTGTACAAAATTTAAATAGTTCTGCAAAATTTCGCCGAAAAAATACGAACAATTACCGCAAAATTTAGAGATTTTCAAAATAATATTTTGCCTATTAGTATAAAACATACTTCTGATCATAGTTCTAAATGGCTCTCAAAGAGTTCTACAGGAAATCCTAATGACATTTTTCTGTGCAGATTATACTTCATGAAATAACTGCAATAATGGTCAATCCATTTACACGCTGCTGTGAAGTTGGCACCCCTTTTCTCAAAAATGTGCATTTTTTTCAGAGCTCTAGGCAGATATGCAATAGTTCTGGAGTTCTCTGTACAAAATTTAAATAGTTCTGCAAAATTTCGCCGAAAAAATACGAAAAATTAACACAAAATTTAGTTTTTTTCAAAATAATTTTTTGCCTATTGGTACAAACATAGATCTGATCATAGTTCTAAATAGCTCTCAAAGAGTTCTACAGGAAATCCTAATGACATTTTTCTGTGCAGATTATACTTCATGAGATAACAGCAATAATGGGGAATCCATTTACACGCTGCTGTGAATTTGGCACCCCTTTTCTCAAAAATGTGCATTTTTTTCAGAGCTCTAGGCAGATATGCAATAGTTCTGGAGTTCTCTGTACAAAATTTAAATAGTTCTGCAAAATTTCGCCGAAAAAATACGAACAATTACCGCAAAATTTAGAGATTTTCAAAATAATATTTTGCCTATTAGTATAAAACATACTTCTGATCATAGTTCTAAATGGCTCTCAAAGAGTTCTACAGGAAATCCTAATGACATTTTTCTGTGCAGATTATACTTCATGAAATAACTGCAATAATGGTCAATCCATTTACACGCTGCTGTGAAGTTGGCACCCCTTTTCTCAAAAATGTGCATTTTTTTCAGAGCTCTAGGCAGATATGCAATAGTTCTGGAGTTCTCTGTACAAAATTTAAATAGTTCTGCAAAATTTCGCCGAAAAAATACGAAAAATTAACACAAAATTTAGTTTTTTTCAAAATAATTTTTTGCCTATTAGTACAAACATAGTTCTGATCATAGTTCTAAATAGCTCTCAAAGAGTTCTACAGGAAATCCTAATGACATTTTTCTGTGCAGATTATACTTCATGAGATAACTGCAATAATGGGGAATCCATTTACACCCTGCAGTGAAGTTGGCACCCCTTTTCTAAAAAATGTGCATTTTTTTGAGCTCTAGGCAGATATGCAATAGTTCTGTAGATCTCTGTACAAAATTTAAATAGTTCTGCAAAATTTCGCCGAAAAAATACGAACAATTACCGCAAAATTTAGAGATTTTCAAAATAATATTTTGCCTATTAGTATAAAACATACTTCTGATCATAGTTCTAAATGGCTCTCAAAGAGTTCTACAGGAAATCCTAATGACATTTTTCTGTGCAGATTATACTTCATGAGATAACTGCAATAATGGTCAATCCATTTACACGCTGCTGTGAAGTTGGCACCCCTTTTCTCAAAAATGTGCATTTTTTTCAGAGCTGTAGGCAGATATGCAATAGTTCTGGAGTTCTCTGTACAAAATTTAAATAGTTCTGCAAAATTTCGCCGAAAAAATACGAAAAATTAACACAAAATTTAGTTTTTTTCAAAATAATTTTTTGCCTATTAGTACAAACATAGTTCTGATCATAGTTCTAAATAGCTCTCAAAGAGTTCTACAGGAAATCCTAATGACATTTTTCTGTGCAGATTATACTTCATGAGATAACTGCAATAATGGGGAATCCATTTACACGCTGCTGTGAAGTTGGCACCCCTTTTCTCAAAAATGTGCATTTTTTTCAGAGCTCTATGCAGATATGCAATAGTTCTGGAGTTCTATGTAGAAAATTTAAATAGTTTTGCAAAATTTCGCCGAAAAAATACGAAAAATTAACACAAAATATAGTTTTTTTCAAAATAATTTTTTGCCTATTGGTACAAACATAGATCTGATCATAGTTCTAAATAGCTCTCAAAGAGTTCTACAGGAAATCCTAATGACATTTTTCTGTGCAGATTATACTTCATGAGATAACTGCAATAATGGGGAATCCATTTACACGCTGCTGTCAAGTTGGCACCCCTTTTCTCAAAAATGTGCATTTTTTTCAGAGCTCTAGGCAGATATGCAATAGTTCTGGAGTTCTCTGTACAAAATTTAAATAGTTCAGCAAAATTTCGCCGAAAAAATACGAAAAATTAACACAAAATTTTGTTTTTTTCAAAATAATTTTTTCCCTATTAGTACAAACATAGTTCTGATCATAGTTCTAAATAGCTCTCAAAGAGTTCTACAGGAAATCCTAATGACATTTTTCTGAGCAGATTATACTTCATGAGATAACTGCAATAATGGGGAATCCATTTACACGCTGCTGTGAAGTTGGCATCCCTTTTCTCAAAAATGTGCATTTTTTTCAGAGCTCTAGACAGATATGCAATACTTCTGGAGTTCTCTGTACAAAATTTAAATAGTTCAGCAAAATTTCGCCGAAAAAATACGAAAAATTAACACATAATTTAGTTTTTTTCAAAATAATTTTTTGCCTATTAGTACAAACATAGTTCTGATCATAGTTCTAAATAGCTCTCCAAGAGTTCTACAGGAAATCCGAATGTCATTTTTCTGTGCAGATTACACTTCATGAGATAAGTACAATAATGGCGATTCCATTTATACGCTGCTATGAAGTTGGCACCCCTTTTCTCAAAAATGTGCATTTTTTTCAGAGCTCTAGGCAGATATGCAATAGTTCTGGAGTTCTATGTACAAAATTTAAATAGTTCTGCAAAATTTCACCGAAAAAATACGTACAATTAACACAAAATTTAGAGATTTTCAAAATAATATTTTGTCTATTAGTATAAAACATAGTTCTGATCATAGTTCTAAATGGCTCTCAAAGAGTTCTACAGGAAATCCTAATGACTTTTTTCTGTGCAGATTATACTTCATAAGATAACTGCAATAATGGGGAATCCATTTACACGCTGCTGTGAAGTTGGCACCCCTTTTCTCAAAAATGTGCATTTTTTCAGAGCTCTAGGCAGATATGCAATAGTTCTGGAGTTCTATGTACAAAATTTAAATAGTTCTGCAAAATTTCACCGAAAAAATACGAAAAATTAACACAAAATTTAGTTTTTTTTTCAAAATACTTTTTGCCTATTGGTACAAACATAGTTCTGATCATAGTTCTAAATAGCTCTCAAAGAGTTCTACAGGAAATCCTAATGACATTTTTCTGTGCAGATTATACTTCATGAGATAACTGCAATAATGGGGAATCCATTTACACGCTGCTGTGAAATTGGCACCCCTTTTCTCAAAAATGTGCATTTTTTTTCAGAGTTCTAGGCAGATATGCAATAGTTCTGGAGTACTCTGTACAAAATTTAAATAGTTCTGCAAAATTTCGCCGAAAAAATACGTACAATTAACACAAAATTTAGAGATTTTCAAAATAATATTTTGCCTATTAGTATAAAACATAGTTCTGATCATAGTTCTAAATGGCTCTCAAAGAGTTCTACAGGAAATCCTAATGACTTTTTTCTGTGCAGATTATACTTCATAAGATAACTGCAATAATGGGGAATCCATTTACACGCTGCTGTGAAGTTGGCACCCCTTTTCTCAAAAATGTGCATTTTTTCAGAGCTCTAGGCAGATATGCAATAGTTCTGGAGTTCTATGTACAAAATTTAAATAGTTCTGCAAAATTTCACCGAAAAAATACGAAAAATTAACACAAAATTTAGTTTTTTTCAAAATACTTTTTGCCTATTGGTACAAACATAGTTCTGATCATAGTTCTAAATAGCTCTCAAAGAGTTCTACAGGAAATCCTAATGACATTTTTCTGTGCAGATTATACTTCATAAGATAACTGCAATAGTGGGGAATCCATTTACACGCTGCTGTGAAATTGGCACCCCTTTTCTCAAAAATGTGCATTTTTTTTCAGAGCTCTAGGCAGATATGCAATAGTTCTGGAGTACTCTGTACAAAATTTAAATAGTTCTGCAAAATTTCGCCGAAAAAATACGTACAATTAACACAAAATTTAGAGATTTTCAAAATAATATTTTGCCTATTAGTATAAAACATAGTTCTGATCATAGTTCTAAATGGCCCTCAAAGAGTTCTACAGGAAATCCTAATGACTTTTTTCTGTGCAGATTATACCTCATGAGATAACTGCAATAATGGGGAATCCTTTTACACGCTGCTGTGAAGTTGGCACCCCTTTTCTCAAAAATGTGCATTTTTTCAGAGTTCTCGGCAGATATGCAATAGTTCTGGAGTTCTCTGTACGAAATTTAAATAGTTCTGCAAAATTTCGCCGAAAAAATACGAAAAACTAACACAAAATTTAGTTTATTTCAAAATAATTTTTACCTATTAGTACAAACATAGTTCTGATCATAGTTCTAAATAGCTCTCAAAGAGTTCTACAGGAAATCCTAATGACATTTTTCTGTTCAGATTATACATCATGAGATAACTGCAATAATGGGGAATCCATTTACACGCTGCTGTGAAGTTGGCACTCCTTTTCTCAAAAATGTGCATTTTTTCAGAGCTCTAGGCAGATATGCAATAGTTCTGGAGTTCTCTGTACAAAATTTAAATAGTTCTGCAAAATTTCGCCGAAAAAATACGAAAAATTAACACAAAATTTAGTTTTTTTCAAAATAATTTTTTGCCTATTAGTACAAACATAGTTCTGATCATAGTTCTAAATAGCTCTCAAAGAGTTCTACAGGAAATCCTAATGACATTTTTCTGTGCAGATTATACTTCATGAGATAACTGCAATAATGGGGAATCCATTTACACGCTGCTGTGAAGTTGGCACCCCTTTTCTCAAAAATGTGCATTTTTTTCAGAGCTCTATGCAGATATGCAATAGTTCTGGAGTTCTATGTAGAAAATTTAAATAGTTTTGCAAAATTTCGCCGAAAAAATACGAAAAATTAACACAAAATTTAGTTTTTTCAAAATAATTTTTTGCCTATTGGTACAAACATAGATCTGATCATAGTTCTAAATAGCTCTCAAAGAGTTCTACAGGAAATCCTAATGACATTTTTCTGTGCAGATTATACTTCATGAGATAACTGCAATAATGGCGATTCCATTTACACGCTGCTGTCAAGTTGGCACCCCTTTTCTCAAAAATGTGCATTTTTTTCAGAGCTCTAGGCAGATATGCAATAGTTCTGGAGTTCTCTGTACAAAATTTAAATAGTTCAGCAAAATTTCGCCGAAAAAATACGAAAAATTAACACAAAATTTTGTTTTTTTCAAAATAATTTTTTGCCTATTAGTACAAACATAGTTCTGATCATAGTTCTAAATAGCTCTCAAAGAGTTCTACAGGAAATCCTAATGACATTTTTCTGTGCAGATTATACTTCATGAGATAACTGCAATAATGGGGAATCCATTTACACGCTGCTGTGAAATTGGCACCCCTTTTCTCAAAAATGTGCATTTTTTTTCAGAGCTCTAGGCAGATATGCAATAGTTCTGGAGTACTCTGTACAAAATTTAAATAGTTCTGCAAAATTTCGCCGAAAAAATACGTACAATTAACACAAAATTTAGAGATTTTCAAAATAATATTTTGCCTATTAGTATAAAACATAGTTCTGATCATAGTTCTAAATGGCTCTCAAAGAGTTCTACAGGAAATCCTAATGACTTTTTTCTGTGCAGATTATACTTCATAAGATAACTGCAATAATGGGGAATCCATTTACAAGCTGCTGTGAAGTTGGCACCCCTTTTCTCAAAAATGTGCATTTTTTCAGAGCTCTAGGCAGATATGCAATAGTTCTGGAGTTCTATGTACAAAATTTAAATAGTTCTGCAAAATTTCACCGAAAAAATACGAAAAATTAACACAAAATTTAGTTTTTTTCAACATACGTTTTGCCTATTGGTACAAACATAGTTCTGATCATAGTTCTAAATAGCTCTCAAAGAGTTCTACAGGAAATCCTAATGGCATTTTTCTGTGCAGATTATACTTCATAAGATAACTGCAATAATGGGGAATCCATTTACACGCTGCTGTGAAGTTGGCACCCCTTTTCTCAAAAATGTGCATTTTTTTCAGAGCTCTAGGCAGATATGCAATAGTTCTGGAGTTCTCTGTACAAAATTTAAATAGTTCAGCAAAATTTCGCCGAAAAAATACGAAAAATTAACACAAAATTTAGTTTTTTTCAAAATAATTTTTTGCCTATTAGTACAAACATAGTTCTGATCATAGTTCTAAATAGCTCTCAAAGAGTTCTACAGGAAATCCTAATGACATTTTTCTGTGCAGATTATACTTCAAGAGATAACTGCAATAATGGAGAATCCATTTACACGCTGCTGTGAAATTGGCACCCCTTTTCTAAAAAATGTGCATTTTTTTTCAGAGCTCTAGGCAGATATGCAATAGTTCTGGAGTACTCTGTACAAAATTTAAATAGTTCTGCAAAATTTCGCCGAAAAAATACGTACAATAAACACAAAATTTAGTTTATTTCAAAATAATTTTTTGCCTATTAGTACAAACATAGTTCTGATCATAGTTCTAAATAGCTCTCAAAGAGTTCTACAGGAAATCCTAATGACATTTTTCTGTGCAGATTATACATCATGAGATAACTGCAATAATGGGGAATCCATTTACACGCTGCTGTGAAGTTGGCACTCCTTTTCTCAAAAATGTGCATTTTTTCAGAGCTCTAGGCAGATATGCAATAGTTCTGGAGTACTCTGTACAAAATTTAAATAGTTCTGCAAAATTTCGCCGAAAAAATACGTACAATGAACACAAAATTTAGAGATTTTCAAAATAATTTTTTGCCTATTAGTACAAACATAGTTCTGATCATAGTTCTAAATAGCTCTCAAAGAGTTCTACAGGAAATCCTAATGACATTTTTCTGTGCAGATTATACTTCATGAGATAACTGCAATAATGGGGAATCCATTTACACGCTGCTGTGAAGTTGGCACTCCTTTTCTCAAAAATGTGCATTTTTTCAGAGCTCTAGGCAGATATGCAATAGTTCTGGAGTTCTCTGTACAAAATTTAAATAGTTCAGCAAAATTTCGCCGAAAAAATACGAAAAATTAACACAAAATTTAGTTTTTTTCAAAATAATTTTTTGCCTATTGGTACAAACATAGATCTGATCATAGTTCTAAATAGCTCTCAAAGAGGTCTACAGGAAATCCTAATGAGATTTTTCTGTGCAGATTATACTTCATGAGATAACTGCAATAATGGGGAATCCATTTACACGCTGCTGTCAAGTTGGCACCCCTTTCCTCAGAAATGTGCATTTTTTTCAGAGCTCTAGGCAGATATGCAATAGTTCTGGAGTTCTCTGTACAAAATTTAAATAGTTCAGCAAAATTTCGCCGAAAAAATTCGAAAAATTAACACAAAATTTTGTTTTTTTTCAAAATAATTTTTTGCCTATTAGTACAAACATAGTTCTGATCATAGTTCTAAATAGCTCTCAAAGAGTTCTACAGGAAATCCTAATGACATTTTTCTGTGCAGATTATACTTCATGAGATAACTGCAATAATGGGGAATCCATTTACACGCTGCTGTGAAGTTGGCATCCCTTTTCTCAAAAATGTGCATTTTTTTCAGAGCTCTAGACAGATATGCAATAGTTCTGGAGTTCTCGGTACAAAATTTAAATAGTTCAGCAAAATTTCGCCGAAAAAATACGAAAAATTAACACATAATTTAGTTTTTTTTCAAAATAATTTTTTGCCTATTAGTACAAACATAGTTCTGATCATAGTTCTAAATAGCTCTCAAAGAGTTCTACAGGAAATCCTAATGTCATTTTTCTGTGCAGATTATACTTCATGAGATAAGTACAATAATGGCGATCCATTTATACGCTGCTATGAAGTTGGCACCCCTTTTCTCAAAAATTGTGCATTTTTTTTCAGAGCTATAGGCAGATATGCAATAGATCTGGAGTTCTCTGTACAAAATTTAAATAGTTCTGCAAAATTTCGCCGAAAAAATACGAAAAATTAACACAAAATTTAGTTTTTTTCAAAATAATTTTTTGCCTATTGGTACAAACATAGATCTGATCATAGTTCTAAATAGCTCTCAAAGAGTTCTACAGGAAATCCTAATGACATTTTTCTGTGCAGATTATACTTCATGAGATAACTGCAATAATGGGGAATCCATTTACACGCTGCTGTGAAGTTGGCACCCCTTTTCTCAAAAATGTGCATTTTTTTTAGCTCTAGGCAGATATGCAATAGTTCTGGAGTTCTCTGTACAAAATTTAAATAGTTCTGAAAAATTTCGACGAAAAAATACGTACAATTAACACAAAATTTAGAGATTTTCAAAATAATATTTTACCTATTAGTATAAAACATAGTTCTGATCATAGTTCTAAATGGCTCTCAAAGAGTTCTACAGGAAATCCTAATGACATTTTTCTGTGCAGATTATACTTCATGAGATAACTGCAATAATGGGGAATCCATTTACACGCTGCTGTGAAGTTGGCACCCCTTTTCTCAAAAATGTGCATTTTTTTCAGCTCTAGGCAGATATGCAATAGTTCTGAAGTTCTCTGTACAAAATTTAAATAGTTCTGCAAAATTTCGCCGAAAAAATACGTACAATTAACACAAAATTTAGAGATTTTCAAAATAATATTTTGCCTATTAGTATAAAACATAGTTCTGATCATAGTTCTAAATGGCTCTCAAAGAGTTCTACAGGAAATCCTAATGACATTTTTCTGTGCAGATTATACTTCATGAGATAACTGCAATAATGGGGAATCCATTTACACGCTGCTGTGAAGTTGGCACCCCTTTTCTCAAAAATGTGCATTTTTTTTTAGCTATAGGCAGATATGCAATAGTTCTGGAGTTCTCTGTACAAAATTTAAATAGTTCTGCAAAATTTCGCCGAAAAAATACGTACAATTAACACAAAATTTAGAGATTTTCAAAATAATATTTTGCCTATTAGTATAAAACATAGTTCTGATCATAGTTCTAAATGGCTCTCAAAGAGTTCTACAGGAAATCCTAATGACATTTTTCTGTGCAGATTATACTTCATGAGATAACTGCAATAATGGGGAATCCATTTACACGCTGCTGTGAAGTTGGCACCCCTTTTCTCAAAAATGTGCATTTTTTTTTAGCTCTAGGCAGATATGCAATAGTTCTGGAGTTCTCTGTACAAAATTTAAATAGTTCTGCAAAATTTCGCCGAAAAAATACGTACAATTAACACAAAATTTAGAGATTTTCAAAATAATATTTTGCCTATTAGTATAAAACATAGTTCTGATCATAGTTCTAAATGGCTCTCAAAGAGTTCTACAGGAAATCCAAATGACATTTTTCTGTGCGGATTATACTTCATGAGATAACTGCAATAATGGGGAATCCATTTACACGCTGCTGTGAAGTTGGCACCCCTTTTCTCAAAAATGTGCATTTTTTTTTAGCTCTAGGCAGATATGCAATAGTTCTGGAGTTCTCTGTACAAAATTTAAATAGTTCTGCAAAATTTCGCCGAAAAAATACGTACAATTAACACAAAATTTAGAGATTTTCAAAATAATATTTGGCCTATTAGTATAAAACATAGTTCTGATCATAGTTCTAAATGGCCCTCAAAGAGTTCTACAGGAAATCCTAATGACATTTTTCTGTGCAGATTATACTTCATGAGATAACTGCAATAATGGGGAATCCATTTACACGCTGCTGTGAAGTTGGCACCCCTTTTCGCAAAAATGTGCATTTTTTTCAGAGCTCTAGGCAGATATGCAATAGTTCTGGAGTTCTCTGTACAAAATTTAAATAGTTCTGCAAAATTTCGCCGAAAAAAACGAAAAATTAACACAAAATTTAGTTTTTTCAAAATAATTTTTTTGCTTATTAGTACAAACATAGTTCTGATCATAGTTCTAAATAGCTCTCAAAGAGTTCTACAGGAAATCCTAATGACATTTTTCTGTGCAGATTATACTTCATAAGATAACTGCAATTATGGGGAATCCATTTACACGCTGCTGTGAAGTTGGCACCCCTTTTCTCAAAAATGTGCATTTTTTTCAGAGCTCTAGGCAGATATGCAATAGTTCTGGAGTTCTCTGTACAAAATTTAAATAGTTCAGCAAAATTTCGCCGAAAAAATACGTAAAATTAACACAAAATTTAGTTTTTTTCAAAATAATTTTTTGCCTATTAGTACAAACATAGTTCTGATCATAGTTCTAAATAGCTCTCAAAGAGTTCTACAGGAAATCCTAATGACATTTTTCTGTGCAGATTATACTTCATGAGATAACTGCAATAATGTCGAATCCATTTACACGATGCTGTCAAGTTGGCACCCCTTTTCTCAAAAATGTGCATTTTTTCAGAGCTCTAGGCAGATATGCAATAGTTCTGGAGTTCTATGTACAAAATTTAAATAGTTCTGCAAAATTTCACCGAAAAAATACGAAAAATTAACACAAAATTTAGTTTTTTTCAAAATACTTTTTGCCTATTGGTACAAACATAGTTCTGATCATAGTTCTAAATAGCTCTCAAAGAGTTCTACAGGAAATCCCAATGACATTTTTCTGTGCAGATTATACTTCATAAGATAACTGCAATAATGGGGAAACCATTTAAACGCTGCTGTGAAGTTGGCACCCCTTTTCTCAAAAATGTGCATTTTTTTCAGAGCTCTAGGCAGATATGCAATAGTTCTGGAGTTCTCTGTACAAAATTTAAATAGTTCAGCAAAATTTCGCCGAAAAAATACGAAAAATTAACACAAAATTTTGTTTTTTTCAAAATAATTTTTTGCCTATTAGTACAAACATAGTTCTGATCATAGTTCTAAATAGCTCTCAAAGAGTTCTACAGGAAATCCTAATGACATTTTTCTGAGCAGATTATACTTCATGAGATAACTGCAATAATGGGGAATCCATTTACACCCTGCAGTGAAGTTGGCACCCCTTTTCTAATAAATGTGCATTTTTTTGAGCTCTAGGCAGATATGCAATAGTTCTGTAGATCTCTGTACAAAATTTAAATAGTTCTGCAAAATTTCGCCGAAAAAATACGAACAATTACCGCAAAATTTAGAGATTTTCAAAATAATATTTTGCCTATTAGTATAAAACATAGTTCTGATCATAGTTCTAAATGGCTCTCAAAGAGTTCTACAGGAAATCCTAATGACATTTTTCTGTGCAGATTATACTTCATGAGATAACTGCAATAATGGGGAATCCATTTACACGCTGCTGTGAAGTTGGCACCCCTTTTCTCAAAAATGTGCATTTTTTTTAGCTCTAGGCAGATATGCAATAGTTCTGGAGTTCTCTGTACAAAATTTAAATAGTTCTGCAAAATTTCGCCGAAAAAATACGTACAATTAACACAAAATTTAGAGATTTTCAAAATAATATTTTGCCTATTAGTATAAAACATAGTTCTGATCATAGTTCTAAATGGCTCTCAAAGAGTTCTACAGGAAATCCTAATGACATTTTTCTGTGCAGATTATACTTCATGAGATAAGTACAATAATGGCGATTCCATTTATACGCTGCTATGAAGTTGGCACCCCTTTTCTCAAAAATGTGCATTTTTTTCAGAGCTCTAGGCAGATATGCAATAGATCTGGAGTTCTCTGTACAAAATTTAAATAGTTCTGCAAAATTTCGCCGAAAAAATACGAAAAATTAACACAAAATTTAGTTTTTTTCAATATAATTTTTTGCCTATTGGTACAAACATAGATCTGATCATAGTTCTAAATAGCTCTCAAAGAGTTCTACAGGAAATCCTAATGACATTTTTCTGTGCAGATTATACTTCATGAGATAACTGCAATAATGGGGAATCCATTTACACGCTGCTGTGAAGTTGGCACCCCTTTTCTCAAAAATGTGCATTTTTTTCAGAGCTCTAGGCAGATATGCAATAGATCTGGAGTTCTCTGTACAAAATTTAAATAGTTCTGCAAAATTTCGCCAAAAAAATACGAAAAATTAACACAAAATTTAGTTTTTTTCAAAATAATTTTTTGCCTATTGGTACAAACATAGATCTGATCATAGTTCTAAATAGCTCTCAAAGAGTTCTACAGGAAATCCTAATGACATTTTTCTGTGCAGATTATACTTCATGAGATAACTGCAATAATGGGGAATCCATTTACACGCTGCTGTGAAGTTGGCACCCCTTTTCTCAAAAATGTGCATTTTTTTTAGCTCTAGGCAGATATGCAATAGTTCTGGAGTTCTCTGTACAAAATTTAAATAGTTCTGCAAAATTTCGCCGAAAAAATACGTACAATTAACACAAAATTTAGAGATTTTCAAAATAATATTTTGCCTATTAGTATAAAACATAGTTCTGATCATAGTTCTAAATAGCTCTCAAAGAGTTCTACAGGAAATCCTAATGACATTTTTCTGTGCAGATTATACTTCATAAGATAACTGCAATTATGGGGAATCCATTTACACGCTGCTGTGAAGTTGGCACCCCTTTTCTCAAAAATGTGCATTTTTTTCAGAGCTCTAGGCAGATATGCAATAGTTCTGGAGTTCTCTGTACAAAATTTAAATAGTTCAGCAAAATTTCGCCGAAAAAATACGAAAAATTAACACAAAATTTAGTTTTTTTCAAAATAATTTTTTGCCTATTAGTACAAACATAGTTCTGATCATAGTTCTAAATAGCTCTCAAAGAGTTCTACAGGAAATCCTAATGACATTTTTCTTTGCAGATTATACTTCATGAGATAACTGCAATAATGGGGAATCCATTTACACGATGCAGTCAAGTTGGCACCCCTTTTCTCAAAAATGTGCATTTTTTCAGAGCTCTAGGCAGATATGCAATAGTTCTGGAGTTCTATGTACAAAATTTAAATAGTTCTGCAAAATTTCACCGAAAAAATACGAAAAATTAACACAAAATTTAGTTTTTTTCAAAATACTTTTTGCCTATTGGTACAAACATAGTTCTGATCATAGTTCTAAATAGCTCTCAAAGAGTTCTACAGGAAATCCTAATGACATTTTTCTGTGCAGATTATACTTCATGAGATAACTGCAATAATGGGGAATCCATTTACACGCTGCTGTGAAGTTGGCACTCCTTTTCTCAAAAATGTGCATTTTTTCAGAGCTCTAGGCAGATATGCAATAGTTCTGGAGTACTCTGTACAAAATTTAAATAGTTCTGCAAAATTTCGCCGAAAAAATACGTACAATGAACACAAAATTTAGAGATTTTCAAAATAATTTTTTGCCTATTAGTACAAACATAGTTCTGATCATAGTTCTAAATAGCTCTCAAAGAGTTCTACAGGAAATCCTAATGACTTTTTTCTGTGCAGATTATACTTCATGAGATAACTGCAATAGTGGGGAACCTTTTACACGCTGCTGTGAAGTTGGCACCCCTTTTCTCAAAAATGTGCATTTTTTCAGAGTTCTCGGCAGATATGCAATAGTTCTGGAGTTCTCTGTACGAAATTTAAATAGTTCTGCAAAATTTCGCCGAAAAACTAACACAAAATTTAGTTTATTTCAAAATAATTTTTTGCCTATTAGTACAAACATAGTTCTGATCATAGTTCTAAATAGCTCTCAAAGAGTTCTACAGGAAATCCTAATGACATTTTTCTGTGCAGATTATACTTCATGAGATAACTGCAATAATGGGGAATCCATTTACACGCTGCTGTGAAGTTGGCACTCCTTTTCTCAAAAATGTGCATTTTTTCAGAGCTCTAGGCAGATATGCAATAGTTCTGGAGTACTCTGTACAAAATTTAAATAGTTCTGCAAAATTTCGCCGAAAAAATACGTACAATGAACACAAAATTTAGAGATTTTCAAAATAATTTTTTGCCTATTAGTACAAACATAGTTCTGAGCATAGTTCTAAATAGCTCTCAAAGAGTTCTACAGGAAATCCTAATGACATTTTTCTGTGCAGATTATACTTCATGAGATAACTGCAATAATGGGGAATCCATTTACACGCTGCTGTGAAGTTGGCACTCCTTTTCTCAAAAATGTGCATTTTTTCAGAGCTCTAGGCAGATATGCAATAGTTCTGGAGTTCTCTGTACAAAATTTAAATAGTTCAGCAAAATTTCGCCGAAAAAATACGAAAAATTAACACAAAATTTAGTTTTTTTCAAAATAATTTTTTGCCTATTCGTACAAACATAGTTCTGATCATAGTTCGAAATAGCTCTCAAAGAGTTCTACAGGAAATCCTAATGACATTTTTCTGTGCAGATTATACTTCATGAGATAACTGCAATAATGGGGAATCCATTTACAGGCTGCTGTGAAATTGGCACCCCTTTTCTCAAAAATGTGCATTTTTTCAGAGCTCTAGGCAGATATGCAATAGTTCTGGAGTTCTATGTACAAAATTTAAATAGTTCTGCAAAATTTCACCGAAAAAATACGAAAAATTAACACAAAATTTAGTTTTTTTCAAAATACTTTTTGCCTATTGGTACAAACATAGTTCTGATCATAGTTCTAAATAGCTCTCAAAGAGTTCTACAGGAAATCCTAATGACATTTTTCTGTGCAGATTATACTTCATGAGATAACTGCAATAATGGGGAATCCATTTACACGCTGCTGTGAAGTTGGCAACCCTTTTCTCAAAAATGTGCATTTTTTTTAGCTCTAGGCAGATATGCAATAGTTCTGGAGTTCTCTGTACAAAATTTAAATAGTTCTGCAAAATTTCGCCGAAAAAATACGTAGAATGAACACAAAATTTAGAGATTTTCAAAATAATTTTTTGCCTATTAGTACAAACATAGTTCTGATCATAGTTCTAAATAGCTCTCAAAGAGTTCTACAGGAAATCCTAATGACATTTTTCTGTGCAGATTATACTTCATGAGATAACTGCAATAATGAGGAATCCATTTACACGCTGCTGTGAAGTTGGCACTCCTTTTCTCAAAAATGTGCATTTTTTCAGAGCTCTAGGCAGATATGCAATAGTTCTGGAGTTCTCTGTACAAAATTTAAATAGTTCAGCAAAATTTCGCCGAAAAAATACGAAAAATTAACACAAAATTTAGTTTTTTTCAAAATAATTTTTTGCCTATTCGTACAAACATAGTTCTGATCATAGTTCGAAATAGCTCTCAAAGAGTTCTACAGGAAATCCTAATGACATTTTTCTGTGCAGATTATACTTCATGAGATAACTGCAATAATGGGGAATCCAATTACAGGCTGCTGTGAAATTGGCACCCCTTTTCTCAAAATTGTGGATTTTTTTCAGAGCTCTAGGCAGATATGCAATAGTTCTGGAGTTCTCTGTACAAAATTTTAATAGTTCTGCAAAATTTCGCCGAAAAAATACGAAAAATTAACACAAAATTTAGTTTTTTTTCAAAATAATTTTTTGCCTATTCGTACAAACATAGTTCTGATCATAGTTCGAAATAGCTCTCAAAGAGTTCTACAGGAAATCCTAATGACATTTTTCTGTGCAGATTATACTTCATGAGATAACTGCAATAATGGGATATCCATTTACACGCTGCTGTGAAGTTGGCACCTCTTTTCTCAAAAATGCGCATTTTTTTCAGAGCTCTAGGCAGATAAGCAATAGTTCTGGAGTTCTCTGTACAAAATTTATTAGTTCTGCACAAATTCGCGAAAATATTATAACAAATTCTAGTTTTTTCCAAATAATTATTTGCCTATAAGCGTAAACATAGTTCTGATCACAACTCTAAATATGTTTCAAAGAGTTCTGCAGAAAATCCTAATGACATTTTTTGCCCAGATAATAGTTCATGAGCTAATTGCGTAAATGAGGGACGTAAACTACAGAAAATTGCACCACAGTTGTGTGAAGTTGGCACCCCTTTTATGTGGAATATACATTTTTTTCAGAATTCTGGGTTGTTCTTCTATAGTTCTAGAGTTCTCGGTACAAAATTTAAATAGTCTTGCGGAATTTCGTGAAATATCGCAATTCTGAATAGTGGAAGAGCTGTGAAGTTGGCACCCCCTTTTTTCAGAAATGTAATTATTTTTCAGAGTTCTAGATAGATATGCAATAGTTCTGGAGTTCTCTGTTGAAAATTTAAATATTTCTAAAAAATTTCGCCGAAAAAATAGTAAAAATTACCATAAACTTTAGTTTTTTTAGTTTTTTCAAAATAATTATTTGCCTATTAGCACAAACAGAGTTCTGATCACAGTTCTGAATAGCTGTCAAAGAGTTCTACAGGAAATCCCAATATCATTTTTCTGTGCAGATTATACTTTATGAGATAAATGCAATAATGTGGAATTCATATTCACGTTACTGTGAATTGGCACCATTTTTTCGAGAAAAAAACTATGTACACAATTTTGAATATCTAATAAGCTGTCTTATTTGTGCCCCTTATTCTAGAAATACACATTTTTCTTATGTCTTGAAAGATATTCCATCTGCTGCACATTCACTTTGTTGTTTTTAAGTCTGAGTTATTATTGCTTATCGTAAACAAGAACTATTGCATATCTCCCTAGAACTCTGGAAATAAAGTCTAATTTTTTTGAAAGAAACAATTGCAAATTCCACAGTAGCATGTAAATGGATACTCCATTATTGTAATTATCTCATAAAGTATAATCTTCACAGAAAAATGCTATTAGGATTTCCTGTAGATCTCTTAGACAGCTATTTAGAACTGTGATCAGAACTATGTTTGTGCTAATAGGCAAACAATTATTTTGAAAAAAATAAAAAAACTAAAGTTTGTGGTAATTTTTACTACTTTTTCGGCGAAATTTTGTAGAACTATTGAAGTTTTCTACAGAGAACTCTAGAACTATTGCATATCTATCTAGAACTCTGAAAAAAAAATTACGCTTTTGAAAAATGGGTGCCAACTTCAAAGCTCTCCTACTATTCAGAATTGCGATAATTCACGAAATTCTGCAGGAATATTTAAATTTTGCACAGAGAACTCTAGAACTATAGAAGAACTACACAGAACTCTGAAAAAAATGTATATTCCACATAAAAGGGGTGCCAACTTCACACGACTCTGGTGCAATTTTCTGTAGTTTATGTCCTTCATTTACGCAATTAGCTCATGAACTATTATCTGGGCAAAAAAAAATGTCATTAGGATTTTCTGCAGAATTTTTTGAGAGCTATTTAGAGTTGTGATCAGAACTATGTTTACGCTTATAGGCAAATAATTATTTGGAAAAAAACTAAAATTTGTTATAATTTTTTGTAATTTTTTCGCGAATTTGTGCAGAACTATTTAAATTTTGTACAGAGAACTCCAGAACTACTTCACAGTAGCATGTAATTGCATTCCCCATTACTGCAATTATCTCATGAAGTATAATCTGCACAGAAAAATGTCATTAGGATTTCCTGTAGAACTCTTTGAGAGCTATTTAGAACTATTATCAGAACTATGTTTGTACTAATAGGCAAAAAATTATTTTGAAAAAACTAAATTTTGTGTTAATTTTTCGTATTATTTCGGCGAAATTTTGCTGAACTATTTAAATTTTGTACAGATAACTCCAGAACTATAGCATATCTCTCTAGAACTCTGAAAAAAATGTACATTTTCCAAAAAAGGGGTGGCAACTTGACAGGACTCCCTACTGCTTGCCTGGAAAGTGGTTTCTCTACCAGCTGGGGGCTGCTGCCCTAAGACCGACAGAGACAGAAGAACTCGCCGTGTGTCCGCCAGCGGAGAGCCACAGCCATAGCGTGCGATTTACGGAAGGTCAATACAGACGCTGCGCCAGCAAGGGTGGGCAAGTGGTTGAGGCGAACTCTGCCCTGAAGCCGGGTACACGGGTCCGATTCCCGGCCTGGTGCGCAATTTCACTTGTCTCCATTGTCTAATTTCAGTGCCGTAATGCTGCCACTGTCAATCCTTTCCTTCGTAATACTCCTTTCTTCAACTCCTACATAAATGTTTGTGAATTCTGTTTCTTTTTTCTGTGGCCCTGCTATCTCCCCTTCTATCCTGAACTTCGCTCTCAAATTACGCCTTTATCGGCGCGCTTCTACTTTGTATTGAAACTTTTTGCAGATGTTTTAAAAACCAATTCTGCACAACCATGTGTTTTTAGATATTGATTGAATTTAGAAAATGAGTACTGCATCTCTCAGTAAAATAAATATTACGAATCTTGATAAAAATTAGTTTGTGCGTCCTGATAAACCTACACCTTTTCCTTAAAATAAAAATAAATAACTCTTCTTTACAAGAAATATATTCTCTATTCTCTAACTGGTCAAAAATTGGAGAAAACGACAGCAACCAATCTCTACTAATTCTGCTCAATATCGCGTTTAGCCGCCTTCCGCTTCAACTACGGCTCGAAGTCTGTAGGGCAGTGAACCCATGTAACATGGATATTCAAGTAACTCTTCCCAAGCGTCTAGAATCGCATCAGAAAGCTGGTGGCCACTGGACGGTGAATGTCCTTTTCCTTCTAATATTCTCACAATTTCTGCTGCAGTAATATCAAGTAGGACTTCTCTGTGGGAAGCAGACATTGTCTCTTTTACAGAACATTTTTCGCTCTCAGTCCACCTTCCTAATAGCAGGAATCAAAGACTGCTGGAACTGTCGTGCGTTGAGAAATTGATGGTCTGCCAATCCTGAGCTGCTGCTGTTTTGCGGCGAACACAAGAATGAGGCTGTTCGTTCAATTTACCGTCCTCCACCCCTTTGATCCACCTGGAAACCGTTCATTTATGAACTCCCATAGTCCTTGCTATATAACCATTCGAAAATCCTTCTTCATGTAGTGCTACTATAGCACCCTTCTCTACCTCAGTCAAACGATACATTTGGTGTGTACAGAAACACGTTGCGTATAATACCTGCTGCGAAACCGCTGCTGGCAGGGAACAGACTGCGACAGCGTTCGGGCACTCGTTTTTCCCACTCCACGGCTGCAGACGCAACACTGATTAGTGAAGCAAGTAACATGAAAATACAATCTGTAATTTCGCTTACGAGGTAGTGGTTCGTCTCGTTATATGTGGGCACAAATCGCCAGAAAAATAAGTGGAGGGGGACATTCACCGTAGCATCGCCACCAGCTTTCTGATACCATTCACAAATTGTTCAAATGTCTGTAGAGCTTATGGGACTTAACTATGGGGTCAGCAGTCCCTAAACGGACAAACTACTTATGAACTAGCTGATACTAATGACGGCACAAACATCCATGCCCGTGGAGGGACAGGTAGCGGCCTCGCGCCGCGCAGCAGAGCGCCTCGATGCGCCCGGCCGCGGCCTGACACCAGCCGAGATTCTTGTAGCGTGCTACGTGAATAGCCACGTTTCTCGGGTGGAGTTGTGGGTCCACCTCCTGACAGAATTCGAGCCGTCTTTGAGGCAGAAGGCGGCTATGCAGGATATTTAGCAGTATTAGTGGAGGCTTGTTATTGTTGTTTTCTTCGTTTTCATTAAAAAAAAAAAAAAATAAAAATAAAAAATAAAAAGTTTGTTGAGCTTATGGGACTTAACTACTTAACTGCGGGATCATCTGTCCCCGACGGGGAACGGCTTCCTACATCGGAGCATAGCACCTCAATATGCTCGTTCACTCCGCTGCGGCATTCGTTTTTTAACCAGTCAAATAATTTATTTCCTGTAAGGATGTGTTATTTTAAGGAAAAGGTGTAAGATTATCAGGACGCAGAAACTAATTTTCATCAGGATTCGTATGATTTATTTTTCCGAGAGAAGTTGTACTCATTTCATAAATTCATCAATCTCTAAAAAAATGCTTGTGCAGAATAGTTTTTGAAACATCTGCAAGAAATTTTAAAGCACGTTAGAAGCTCACCGATGAAGGTGTAATTTGAGAAAAAAGTTCAGGCTAGAAGGGGAGATAAACAGGCCCACAAAAAAGAAAAAAATATTTGAAAAAATTTATGAAAGAGGTGAAGGAAGAAGGAATAGGAAGGAAAGAATTGGCAGTGGATGCATTAGGGCGTTGAAACCAAACAATCGAATGCGTGTCTGCTCCTCCTTCTGGCAGACGTCTCCATAAACACTTTCCTACACGAGGTTCCCCCCCCCCCCTCCCCCGTCCATGTCAAACTTCCACAAGTCGCACGCTATGGTTTTAGCGCCCATATGCTCTCTTCCACGAGCCGGCGGTACGGATTTTAGTGTGAGGTAGAACGTGTGACCGCATCTGCGGTTAAGTGGATGAAGCAAACGCCATCTTCGCGGGTACATACGTATTATATTCGTGTGGTGTCCGATATTTCGGCAATGTCCGAAATAACAGACACCACACCAATACAATAAAAAAGAAGAGAAGAAAAGAAAACGTCTCAGTTTGAGTAACACAGAGGTTCAGTAGAATAGAAACACGATTTCTCCAACGAAATGGAATGATTTCTACTTTATTTCTCTTAAAACGCACGCAGTATGTTTAAACGTTCTAATCTATGATTTCATTTTATTATTGTGATTTTTTCATTGAGAGAGAACAGTATTACGTTTCAAGATTAATTTAGAGGATAAATAATTTAACATATTGTGAAAAATTAAAGTACAGAAGACGAAGCAAGTATTAAAAAGCATTGTGTTTCAAGTAATTTCTTCATGAAGAGTGATGAAGATCAAATAAAATGAAACCCTTTATCATAACTATTAAAAACTATTGAAATTATATAAAAAACTTAAAACCAACAAACAATCTCGTTGTTCAAATCAGTATGTAACTGCCATGCCCTCATCAAGATAGAATTTGAAACCTGCTTCGAGTTTAATGTGTTACACATTCAACAGAATACAATTGTAATAGACCATACACACCTTTTTTAAAGCACCACGGCTAGTTAATGTTCGAAGGTAAAGAAGGTATTATACATTTGTTCAAATGTTTGTAATTCTATCGGACCCAACTGCGTGGTCATCAGTCCTTAGCATCCCTCTACTCTGCTCAATCGCAGCGAATGTCTCGTCCTCCAGTCAGTGCTTGTACACAGCGACATGTTTACACGGAAGTAAACGGGACACTTCACAGCACGGCGAGCGCGTGTAAGCAAACTTCCTTACACGACAATCTACTACAGCTAAATCTTACCAACTGTTATTCAGTTGGCCTCAGACGTTTCATAAATGATTTTTGTGTTAGATGTGCTAGTAATATGAAACTGCTCATTAATAAATCAGAGTGACAAAAACATGACTCCCTTTTTGTGGTAACTTCACACGCTTCATTTATTTTTAGTTTTATTTATTTAAAAAAAAAGGAAAATAAAAAACAACTGTTCTAGTTTCAATACAGTCAGATGAAACAAAACAGTGATTGATAGTAGAATGAACACCTTCAATATACCAAGTCTTTGCATGTGGGTGTTTAGAATCCCGAGTGGTCTACATACTTCTCTCTCACTTTTTTTCCTCCATCAACATTATTCCCCTAATTTTTACGACTGTCGCTATAAGAGGACTCTGAATTTCAGCATACACAATGCGTCTCAGTCGGTAGACCATGGGTGAGGATGTTCCCAGGCTTGGAATTTCCACTCTCAAGGATGGATGCGAACTTTCCCTCAACGGTTCGACCTCACTCATTTACACTGTATAATGTTTATGACTGACAAGAGATGGGCGGGTTTCGCCGATTTTTTATTATCAAACCCTGCGACAAGAAGGAAGTAGATGAACCTTTCAAATTCCCAAAATATTTCGCCGAGTTGGCCAAAGCGAAAGGGAATACGGCCCCGAAAGTTTCTCACATAGAAATAGGTGCTACATATGTGTCGCGGACTTAGACGAGTGTGAGTAGCGTAGTGGACAAGCGCTTGGATTGCCAGTTTAGAGATCCCGGTTTTATTCCCGGTACTCCTTCGATTGTTGTTCATTTTACGTTACCCCTCGCAATGTTAACTTTTTAATTATGAAATTTAAATTTACATAAACATTTCAATGTTTCAGGAAAGTTGATGTCAAAACACATTAAATCGTACAGCATCAGTTCAGTGCACCAATTTCCACCCCAATGATTCGATACACTTGGTACGCACCAAAATCAACGATAAAAAGTAGAATGAAGTATGCATATTTCCGATAAAATATCTGGCTTAAAATAGTCTCATAAAGTATGCATAGTGTGGAGTTTGTTTCTTTGACGATGATCACCCTTAGGAATCTAACACAACATCGGCATATAATTACGTTCTATAATTGTTGGAAATATTATTTTCATTTAATACTTCATCGAATCATGAAAACTAAATGATTAAATAAGGTACATTAATGTAAGAAATTAGTTATTACGAAACCAAATACATTAATTGTGCACTGAAATTTAATAAGTGATAATTAAAGTTTCAAATACTAATGTAATATAAGAAAAATATTTTGGAAGGGACGGGATTCGAACCCGTGCTGTTTCATTCAAAAGTTAATCGCTAAGCCACTACACAACACCGTCATCAGCAATGCTGAGCCTCAGTATTAGCTGATATTTGCACCTATCTGTAGTTGAAAACTTTTGCGAGCGTTTTCTCTGTTCCTAAGGCCTAGATAGGGGAGATATTGTTGGAATTTAAAAGGTCCATATTCGTGTTTCTTCTCTTACAGTTTGGGCCAAGTAGGTGAGACCCATCCAGCGATCCCTACTGTTGAGACTTTCAACATGCAAACACACAAGGGGCAATTATCAGCCTTCGTATTCGAAGATTGTCGTTGTAGCTATTACACACTCGGTATGTGCTTGTCAAGTTTTGAAACCACATAAAGGCAACGTTTTCCAGTACGCACTTGTTTCAGCTAATAATTTGTGGCTACAATAATGTTTGATATTTATAAATGCATACGATATGTGCCCTGGAACCTGCGTTTAAAAAAATTATGTAGCAACAAGATCAAAAATTAGGTCTGTAGAAGAAATTTACGCTTTGATTCATAGCATCTCTGTTGCATTTTTCCAGTGGCAGTGAAGTGGCAGAAAAGTTAAGTATGTGACATCTACGGACTGAAACTCCTGCAAATGAGTGCACATTAACCCTTTCGTGGTTGTTGGGACATATACGTCCCACTAATTTCGGACCTCATTTGTACCACAAGGCCAGCCGCGGTGGCCGAGGAGACTGAGGCGCTCCAGTCACGGTCTGCACGGCCACTACGGTCGGGGGTTCGAATCCCCCCTCGGGCCTGGATATTTGTGCCGTCCTAGTTCGTAAGTAGTTTGTAAGTTTAGGGACTGATGACCCCGTAGTTAAGTCCCATAGACTATACAAACATTTGAACATTTTGTACCACAAGGTGGCGAGTTACGTACTTCTGCATAGTGCTGCCACCATTTGGTGGCCCTTCAGAACGCGGAAAAAAATCGAGGCACTGAAATTCTTACTGTGTGACTGTGACTGTTTATATGGGCTGCCGCGTGAACTTTCGCGCCGTAACCATAGTTTATTGTGCCTTGAATCGGTGTTCGTAGTTTTATCGCTACCGGAAATGTCCGAAGTAAGTATATTTGCTATTTTATGTTTCTTAGAAGCTTACAAATAACAATTACACTTTCTAAAAAAAAAAAAAAAAAAAAAAAAAAAAAAAAAAAAAAAAAAAAAAAAAAAATTATATATATATATATATATATATATATATATATATATATATATATATATATATATTTTTTTTTTTTTTTCAATGGATTTACAATTAGTGGGACGCATGTGTCCCAGTGACCATTGTGTAGCCCTATAGTGCCTTTATGTTGCGATATCATAGTACTCATATTTGAAGAAATCAAGTTTTTCTGTAAAATTTTGCGCTAGTAAAACACGGTATGTGGTTTACTATTATCTGCATTTTCTATTATAGAAGCTGCGAGACAGCTCTCTCTCGTTTTTTTTTTTTTTTTTTTGTTTTTTTTTGTTTTTTTTTTTTTCAATTTGGTGTGCATTACATATTTTTGATCATGTACTTGCCGGCCGCGGTGGCCGAGGAGACTGAGGCGCTTCAGTCACGGTCTGCACGGCCACTACGGTCGGGGGTTCGAATCCCCCCTCGGGCATGGATATTGGATATTTGTGCCTTCCTAGTTCGTAAGTAGTTCATAAGTAGTTTGTAAGTTTAGGGACTGGTGACCCCGTAGTTAAGTCCCATAAGCTTAACAAACATTTGAACATTTGAATCATGTACTTGTTTAGACCCTATGACAGGAGAACTTAAGAAATTATTTTAAAATTCTTAGGTAAATCGGTGCCAGAAATGATCAGTGGGATGTATGTGTCCCACCTTTTTTTTTAGGAAAAATGGAATGTGCTAAAATTTTTTGAGTGTCATATTTGTAATCCTGATCCAAATCACACTCTGTAACAGCTGAGATACCTTAAGATATTCTAATAAATGAGTAAAAAGCACGAAAGGGTTAAAAAACGAAAATGCTGCGGATATCAGCTCGATTATAGGACTTCGTGTTACGCATCTGCGCATTTACGCCGGCGCCACCAACACATACTTTAGTATAGCCGGTTTTCGAACCTCCGCAGGAACATATTCCTACTACCTATTCAGAGGTGGTAGACCTTACCTGGAAACTATGCACGCTTTAGACAACAAAACGTGGTTTTGTACACTGCACAGTAACTGTAACCCACCGGTGTGTAATGCTGTCCTATTACAGAACAAACGGCTGCGGCTTCTAAATCCAAGAAATCCGCGGTCGAATCTTTTACTCCTCTAATATTGGTACCATGAAGAAACAGTAGAAGTCGACTCTTAGACTCGATATTTTACAGATTACTCTACCTACTTAGTTTCGCTGTTGACATTATCAAATTAATGCCTTTTTCCTGGAAAATATGACCGACTTCATTCTACGGTGATTGTTCATACGTCTACTTCCCGCATGATGTATTCGTAGTTTCGGGTGGTTTGACGGATTGATATTTTTAATTAGTGTGCAAAACGTCGCTTGTTTGATATTCGCCAGTGACAAACTCACACCAAAAGATCTTCTAAACCTCTGGGGATAACAAGTGGCGAACACCGAGTTCGCCGTTATTGGGAATTCGTACTACGATCTGGAGTGAAAATGGATTAGAATAAACCACAACGGATTTGAATGTAACAGCGATTTAAATTTCCTATTGTTGCTTACACAAAAAAGCGTACCTTTTGCGTCGTTAGTGAAAGTTACGGAATAAAAATAAAATCATTTGGATATGATAGTTTAAAGAAATTCATTTAATGCAACACAATTCTCTATTGCACGTGCTTCATTTCTAATTATCAATACATTTCATGGTTACGGAATAAGTCTGTGACTAACCACTGTAATTACCTCATAAAGTTTGTGATACAGATTATTACTCAACTATTATGTTCGTTTGTTTCTGTTACGTGAGAGCCGGCCGCAGTGACCTAGAGCTCTGCGGCGCGCCAGTCACGGTCTGCACGGCCGCTACGGTCGGGAGTTCGAATCCTCCATCGGGCATAGGCTTTTGTGTTGTCCTTAGAGTAAGTTAGATTAAGTTAGTCAAGTAATTAGTGAGTAAGTCTACCGATTGATAACCACGCAGTTTGGTCGCATAAAAGCTCTCACACATTTGAACATTTTTTCTTACTTGAGAAACATAATGAGCCATATTAGAAAAAAGAAGTAAAATGTGAAAAACGCAGTCATCGAACTGTCATTCACTGATGAATAGTTGACCATGTGAGATTACTGCCCAATAGAAATATTGGTAATTAATAGCATTTGATAATTAAACTGTATGAAGTTCACTGCAAACATTGACCATGCCAATGCACTAAATGTTACACAATTTTAATCTTATTAATTATGGTAGCAATCTATGTACGCAGTTGGGTGACAACATTTATAGTTATGCCATAGGTAGAAATTCTCCACGTTGAGATTTGCTGTGTGCTGGTAGCTGACGGGAGGCCAGCGAGCAGGCCGACGTTGGTGGCTTGTTCCAGGTTAGGATTTTCCAGTTCGTTTCCGGTGAGGGGAGAGAGGGACAATGGCGAGTGCCAGGCGCAGTGCAGTGCACAGCAATAAATAAAATATTCTAATACTACTTGCATTTGAAGTAATACGATGCAGTTAGGAACCTTTAAGGCCCTCATTACAAAATAGCCTGTTGACAAATAAACAATACATTAGCTGATAGTTACATCGGGCGTAATATGTTTAATTGACAATAAAAAGTAATAAATTACCATTGAATACAAGACAGTTACACAACTAGCATGGCAATGTTTGTTTATAAAAACAATGTATTAACAATTTCTCATTTTATTTTCAATTAGTCTTATGTATCTTATCTTGAAATATTCAGTTAAATCACTTATCTGTTATATAAGAAATTGCACGATTATAATAAATAGTACAAAGGATGTTTATACTAATATAAAAACCTAAGAAGACATTTGTTTAATGTGTAGTGTAATTATTTTGATTTTAAGTTAAGTTTTAGAAATGTATTGGCTGAGCGCTGTACATTGGCAAGTCGGTTAGAACAACTCACATGGGGAAGTTGATGACGTGGGGAAAAAACCCGGCAGTTGGGCTTTTGGCGCGCGCGCGGCCCAAGTAGTCAGGAGTCGGGAGCGAGTGGGATAGCAGACCGGGCGCGGCGTCGCTCTGCACGGTCGGCGTGTGGATCTCCAGGTGGAGACGACAGCATTTTGTGTGGTAATCGCCAGGTGTGGTTGCTCGTCGTAGACTGCACCAAGTTGACTCGAGTGCTACTGTGTGTTGTGAATATTTAGCCGATGGAATAAGGTGTGCATCGCATTGAATTGAAATGACTGTGATTTGTTAATGTAACATGTGTCGTCGCGTAGGCACGAACATAAATGGTGTTTGAGACAGGCACACGGTGTGAAAACAATTTGCGACAAATATTCATTTTGTCTGGAGGCTCACGAGCTATAACTTTATTTGATAAATGTGTCGAAGTACAGACGTATCAGCCACAGTGTTTTAATATGGTGTAATAAATAACATAAAGTGAACTTTCACGTGTTTTCAAAAATAGTAGTTAGTACACCCTTTTCTCACATGAACTTACTTTATTATGAATTTTTTTGTTAATCATATGCAGGGGAGGAAAGCTGCGAACGTGTGATATCATCCCCTAGAAAACGACTCAAACAGTAGCAATCACAGTTCCAGTGTTTTTGCATGTTTAGGAATTTGTTTTTCTGTTGGTGGTTGTGAGTTTTAAAAATTAATCTTTCCCTATTTAAAATCTCACCCCGAACGTTGACCCTCGCATTTGGAGGCTCGTTACGGGATAAGTTCACGTTGGACTTGCTCGGACGGAGAGATTAAGGTGTATATAGGACAGTGAACAGTTACGAACAGTTGCAAACAAGTGCGCGGACGCGACGGACAATTTCAAGTGTGTGTGGCGGCTGGCAGCAGAGAGCGGGATAAATTAACACTCGTATTGCTCGGACATAGAGGTAGGGTGTGCTAAGGACAGTGATAGTGGACGAAACAGCATAATCATGGACAATACGCGAACGCGTCGCGCGGTTAACGACGGTTGGTGGCTGGCAGAGTTCGGCCGCGGGCATCCGTAACCGGCGATCGACGGCGCATCGGCCCGGCAGCAGTGAGCGGCGGCGCGAGGGATCCACGCACTCAAATTTCATCGTCTGCAACGGACAGCAGTGATCGTGAGGACTTCGCAAGTCGCCAACGGAACGTCGGGACCCAGCAGCTTCTATTCTACAAAGGATAAGGGATGCAGTGAGGACATATTCCAGCCACAGCTTCTACAACAGACGGCAGCGAGCGTTGGGGACGTCGCAGCTCGGTGCAGCAACTTCTGGATTAAAAGATAAGTAAAGCAGCTGGCGCTATAAATTCTCGTGATACCGAAAATGGATCAGGTTTTTAAAAAGTCGCCAGGCGACGTAGATTCAGAGAGTAGCATACCAGAAAGCCCAGAGAGGGTAAATACTGGGGGAATGTTGTTGACACCGGAGATGATCGCAGCCATGTTAGCGAGTTTTAGCTCAAATTTAGAATCAAAAATAGAAAATTCAAACTCAAATTTAGAATCAAAAATAGAAAATTCAAACTCAAATTTAGATTCAAATTTAAGATCAGAAATAGGAACTGTAAAATCAGAAATAGAAACTGTAAAATCAGAAATAGAAACTTTAAAATCAGAATTGAAAGCAGACTTTAAGGCAGGCATTGGGGCACTGCAAAATTCAATGTTTGCATTAAAGGCAGAAATAATCACAGACATTGACAAAAAGATAGGAAGTCTAACAGAACAGTTTGAAAATAGGGAAAGGGTGATACATGCCAGAATTGGTACTATTGAGACTGAGTTAGGAGGCAAGTTAGATGCTGTGAAACAAATATGTGATCACAGGAATGAGGGCACTATGCAGGAATTGGCTGAGGTTGACAAGAGGATGGTGGCAGGAAAATTAGAGAATACAGAATGTTACTTTAGGAAAAAGATATAACAAGTAGTGACAATAAAGAATACTGAAATTGAGAAGGTGAACACTAAAATGAATAATCTAGAATTGTGTACTGCATCAGGAAGAACCAATTGGTCCATGGTGCAGACACCTAATGGCAGAAAGTTTTCAGGATTGGATAATTATCATCCAGTAGATTTTTTGGCTGCACGCAAGGACCAATTTGTGCCTAGTACATCAGACCAGTGTAAAGTGAAGTTAGCAAAGAGAATGCTTGACTGTTCTGCTCAAACTTGGGCAAATCAGTGTGCTGATAAATTTGTCACTTTTGAGGCGTTTGAAAAGTTGTTGTTAAATAAGTATTGGGGGGAGGCCAAGCAAGCTAAGATACAAAATGAATTCTTGAACGGGCCAAACTATGTGAAAGGGAAACAGAGCATGAAGGAATTTTGTCAGGAGGAACTTGAGAAACAAGTGCATTTAGATACACCATTGAGTCTTTTAGCAGTAATTTCCACTTTGTGTAAGAGGTTACCTGCAGATTTGCATTGGCAGTTACTTCAGCATCCCACAGATTCAGCTGAGAATTTCATTGAATTTATAGAAAAGATAGATCAGGGTTTAGTTATGGAACGACAGCTCAGGGGGACACAGCATGTGAACCACAATGAAAACAGAGGCAGTAGAAATGGGGGTCACAACCAGGGAAACCACAATAGAGAGAGGAATTTAAATGAAAATTGCAGAGGTAACAATAATAGAGGAGACAACTGGGATAATAGAAGCCAGAGGGAAACATGGGAAAAACTATGTCATATGGACAGAGATGATGATAGGAAAGAGGAAGTAGGAGTTCCCAAGGGCAAGGATAAAGAAAAGAGGGAAGAAAACATAAATAGAGTAAACAAGAAAAGGGAGAAAAGAGAGGAAAGTATGTATCAGATGGATGCGGTTATAAGTAGTGAGGAAATTGTTGGGGATTGGTTCATGCAACATGACAAAAGAAAGGCAAACAGGAGGAGAAAGGATAGGAATGAGCACAGTAAAGGGGAATATGATGTGCGAAATTTATTCAATAACAAATGTAAGGAGGATGAGAATAGTGTTGGATTAGCCTTAGTTTTGAGTGGCTCAGAGGCATTTATTATAAAAGTGTGATTGTGAATAGTGATAATGGGATTTATAAACAAACTGACCCAGTGAGGGTACTGGTTGTTGTAGAAAGATTTAATGAAGGCAAATGTGAAAACAGTGATGAGTGTAATGCTAGTTGTAAATTAACTGGTCCAGCAATAAAAATTAATGGCACTGGAACCAGCACAAAAGTGATACATGGGATAAGTGGTGTTGAGTGTGTGAATGAGAATGAATGGAGTTCTGAATTTAAAAAGATTAAATGTGATCCAGTAAAAACAATAAATGGCACTGGGTCTAGTATGAATAATGAGAGAAGTGTGAATGTTTCTGAAGTAGGTGAAATTGTCAATACTGATAACTAACTGTAACTAATGGTGTGTTGGAACAGGACGGAGGTATTACTGAGAAGATAAAGTGGATTAGGAAGTGGGCACCAGATGATTGGCTATTACACAAATATGAGTATTTGGACCGACTTGGGAAGCAATGTAATAGGGATCAAACTTACTACAGCCTGGTAAAAGACTTAGTGAGTGGGGACAATGAATACAATGAATTAAGGGGATTAGGCATGTGTGCTGTAGACCAAAATGAAGTAGATGAGGGATTTGGTGTATTACAGGAGGGGATAGATAATGATAAGGAGAATGTACAAACTTTTGTAGTATACAACAATGAAAATTGGAAGGAAATGGATTGTGATGGGGTAGCAGCAGGGTGGATTGATAAAGAAGTAAGTGAATATGGTCCAGATGATTGGGTCCAATTCCTTAGACATTTAAAATCAGTGGAGCCAGTGACATGGGTAGAAGAGAAATATGGGTATGCAAGGAAACATCGGGAGTTGAGTGCAATAAACCCAGAATTTGGGAAAGCAATCAGTGAAATGTTTGGAAATGATGAGGACATACAACCATATTGTTATCTAGGGGAAGTAAATACTATGGTTAAGAACTGTATGCAAGAAATTGATGAGGATTTGTTGGCAGAAAATGAACTTGAGGAAGATGTTATTGAAAATGTACAGCCCATTATAAATGTTAAGGGAGAAGGGTCTGTGAAACTGCATTGATTGATACTGGAAGTACAATTAGTGGTATTTCAGAGGATTTCTACAATCAAATCAAGAGTACAGGGACAGTAGAGTTTCCAGTTACTGGGATACGGATAAAGAATGCTACTGGCAGTTATAGCAAACCAGTGAATAAGGAAGTAGTGTTAGACGTGATGATTGAGGATGAATTGTTTAGTCAAGGTTTACTTGTCATAAAGGGACTTTGCTTAAATTTAGTGTTGGGAAATGATTTTTTGTGCACATATGGGGCACAACTAGACTATAAGGATCAAGTGCTAGAATTAAATCTGGAGGGTGAAATTCAAAAATTTTGTAAATGATAAAGATTTAATGGCATGTTTACACAAGTAACTGCCATAAACCGGTGTAAATCATGAAGTATTCGATTCAATGCATTGTAGATAGTAGGTTAAGAATTTGTGTATATTTATTCTGTGGTCTGTGTTAGTCTCTACTTGTGTTTAGATTTAAGCATTGGGGTCAAGTTTACAAGTGCTCTTTGTAAATGTTTTTCTTTTGTTGTTTGTGTTAAAACATGTGCTTGTATCAGATTTGCAGTTCAACAGTGGTACATTAGGTAAATATGTATGTGTGTATGCCAACACTAAAGGATAGAGGAAGTGGAAGTGTACTATTCATGTGTATGTATATATGAGCAGGGCTGGCTATGTGTTGTGAGTTGTGGGGTGACTCGGAGAATGAGAAAGTGGTGGTCATTGAGACAGGCAGTTGGGTCTGTGGCTTAGATAAATTGTGATGAAGATGTTAGCTGACGGTTTTGCATATGTGGGTATGACTGACCATATGGGTCAGAAGTGAGGAATGTATGTTTTTTGTGGCTGTTTTGGCTAAAGGTGGTTTGAATTGAGAAATGTTTCAATGAGAGAAAGTGTTTGCTCTTTAACGTCTGTCTCTTTTGAGTGTTTGGTAGGTAATGTGTCTAATAGGAAATGCTCTGTATTGTTATATTAAACTGATTCTGATAATACATTTTGGTTTCTTTAATGGTGCTCAACTGTTGACTGAACAATTTCTGCAACAACAGTTGACGAGAACTATTTTTCTGTCTAGCCTGAGTATCAATAGGGTTTGGTGATATTTTATTTAAAAAATGTAGATGTTTTGTGATAAACTAATTTTGAAATTAGACTTTAACCTTAGATATTTTATAGTAGGGAGTACTTGTGGAAAGCACATGAGGCTGATGACGGGGATGCAAATATAATCCCACACCAGCAAAAATATTTTTTGTTTTGTGCGAGGGGGTAGGATTTGTATTTATGCTTGTAGGTGTCATTTTGATAGAAGAGAAAATTCTCTATGATAACATTATTTTGGTAGTATTATTTGAGCTTTAAGATATATTTTTGACACAGGCAGGTTGTTGATGTTTTATTTGATGGAGTAATACTCCAAGTAGGCCACATATTCTCTTGTCTGTTTCATCTGAAGCTATGGCTGATGAGAGTGCAGGCATGTAGTTTTGAGTTAATCTGATCAAGACTAACACAAGCCACTGTGAGTTCTTAATTCTGTTGATTTGCATGTTACTGTACATGTCTCAATGCTTAGTTTCAATTGCACCAAGTCTGGATGGCAGAGGGGTGGGATACAAATCCAACCGAATCCTGGTATCCAGACAAACTTTTGTCTATGTTGACTCATGAGTGCCTTCTGTTTTTCCTGTTCCATGTAAGGTGGATATAACGTGTGTAAACAAGAACACTTGATCCAGTGCCATGAATCTAAACTGCAACAGTATGTTGGTTGAAATGACGGAGACATAGGACCATACACCAAGGGCCAGAGTTGATGCAACGATGACTCTGGGGTTCTCAGTGTCAAAGTGGTGAGAGATTTCCTTTAAACAAGTGCAGTGTACCCAGTCAAAAGTTTTTATAGTGATAATTTTAGTTTTTCCATGTAGGACAAGGTCTTATAAAGACTAAAGGTTAATGCTATTATAAATTTGGTGCCAATTCTGTATATCAACAACAGGCACACTTAAATTTCATCGATGTAATTAGTTATAAGGATTCTTTTCTTAAAAATATGCACACACTATGAAATTATTGTGTTAATTTATAAGTGGTCTTAATGGTACAAATATTGGGAAATTTTCTCACTGTCCTGTTTATTTTATTTATTTATGTTTTTTTGCATTAGTTGAGGTCATAATTGGTATAGTGTTTGAGTCAATCCGATTCAATAATTTTGTAATTTCAAATTTTTCTCATTTGAAAGTATTAATTTTGGTGCTACTTGCGCCATCATGCACATGGTTTTGATGCCGCAAGTGGGGGTATTGTGAGATTACCGCCCTATAGAAATATTGGTAATTAATAGCATTTGATAATTAAACAGTATGACGTTCACTACAAACATTGACCATGCCAATGCCAAACAGTAGCAATCACAGTTCCAGTGTTTTTGCATGTTTAGGAATTTGGTTCGCAGTTGGTGGTTGTGAGTTTTAAAAATTAATCTTTCCCTATTTAAACTCTCACCCCGAACTTTCACCCTCGCAACCATCAGGTGAGATAAGCTTATCTTTTGCTTAAAAATGTTCAAATGGTTGTTAAGCTTAAGGGACTTAACTGCGGGGTCATCAGTCCCTAAACTTTCAAACCACTTATGAACTACGTTATACACAAACTTCTATCCCTGAGGGGGGATTCGAACCCCCCGAGGGAGAACGGCCTCGTGAATCGAAGCATAGCATGTCAATGCACTTGGCCACTCCGACGCGGCTATCTTTAGCATAGTTTGGTTCTCTGCACATTCATTTGACTTAATCGTATCTGGTATTACAACAGCCAAATATATGGCCGAATGCTTACCATTAGGTATTTTAATAAGACATGGACTATGGATCAGTTAGATGCAGCTACGGATGTTCACAATCACATCTCCACATTGGTAGTTTTGATGACGTTTGCTGTTCTTACTGGAGCAATTGTAATATTAGTTTCTGTATTACATGTGCAATTTATAAAATTCATGACCACTATATCCTGCAACTCCAGTGTTTCTTTTCCTTTGCGTACCGTTAGAACTTTTGTTCCTAGGTCCATCTATCTATGTCTGCTGACTTATTACAGCGGTACCAAAAAACAGAGGGGAACTGTGATTTGTGGTAACACAGGTGTCTTATGATTGTTAAACTTATGCTGATATCTTAAAAGGAAGGAAGAAAGCTTAGGGTTTAACGTCCCGTCGACAGCGTGGCGAAAACCCAAAGAGAAGTGGAAATGACATATAGAACGATATCTTCACTCTCGAAAATGCCATCAGTGATCTGCCGCGCCAACCGGTTGTTGTCTATATAGCGCAACAGAGGCGGTGGATGGAAACCGTCACGTAATAGCTCAGAACATCATAGTGCACTGTAACTCTTAGCTTCGAAACAAAATGTTCAGAACAGGATCTGCTTTGCTTCCTCGCTCAACGAATAAGTGTTGCAGCGTGATTCCAGCAAGTGTGCCGCTGAAACACCATTAGATATTTGTCTACTTGCACTTGTGGGATGAAGGTTATTTTAAGTAATGGCTAACGTCGATAATCTGCTTCCTGTCTTGTAATACCATTACTTCTATGCACATTTTCCATTTGAATGTGTCAGTAACGTCAGATAGTATACACGGACTGCAGCATCTCAATTCTAATTGCTGTCATCGTGCACTGAAACTATAAGAAAAGCGATGTGGAAAGGAATATGTCGTTCAGGAATAGCTTAAAACACAAGGGCTAAAACGCAAAGCAGCTTGTAAGATCTGTTTGCCAAGTCGCCTTCACGTCGCATAGAAATCACGCGTGTTACCACCGTCTGCGATACTGAAAGATAACTGCTTTCCTTTCAGATTTCGTCTCAGTATGTACGATCGTGTCCCCTAGCTGTTTATATTCCCCACCAAGCAGCCAAACTTTGCGCTTAAGCGAGGAGTCTCGCGAATTTTGTCACCGACTGCACATAAAGGAAGCGGTTTACCCGGGCAGAAAACTTTGAAAAGGGTCTACGAGACATTACATGCACTCTGTGGCTCTTCTTAAATACCAACAAAATTATCGAGTTATTATTATTCAATAATCTCTCTCTAGCGGTTCCATCCTGTTACAATATCGGACACTGGAGACAATTCTTTTCGAAATGTTCCAAGTACTTACAACGTTTAAAATCACACAGGACTGGCCCCCTTGCCGTAAGAAACGAGCACACTGTAGTCGACGTATACCGGAAAATTCTTTTCTAAATGTTCCACGTATTCACAACATTTAACTGGCACAGATCAAATTTGCAAATAACGGTGATCGAGCACTCCACAAGACGGATAACATCGTTCTTTCTCAATGTTTAAACAAAATGGAACCCTATTTCACAGCAGTATTTCCTTAGCACGACGTATCGGTGTCTTCCATTTCCTCCTCCAACCAGTAAGTCGACAGGTACAGGGAGGGAAAGTTTTCTAACTCCAGTATCCATCGTCGTGTCTTCCTCTAATCCACCTCTTCTATGGCTTTGATGACCGGTTTCGCGCCTTCCCACAAGTCTTCTACACCGGATAATACGGGTAGTTTACTTTTACCTCTTATTTCCTACATAACACAACAGCAAACAGCCATTGCTTAGATTTAGTACAACAATTCTAGAAATTTCTACATCCAAGTGACCATACCTCTAAGCAGAGTTCCTTAAGCAGAGTTCCTTAGAGCCCCAATCGTAACAGAGAAACTAGATACAAGATTTTATTTCAAATCACGAATATGTCTGCTTTTATTAGAGAATACTAACGTAAAAGATGTAGAAGGATGCATGATCGTCTCCACTGATCAGTCATCTGTGGTATCTAGAAGTGTCAACATGGGTTCATAGACTGTTCTAAACATCCCTCAGCTACTGGGACGAACGCTACAACGGACGAACGCTTTGTCACTCTAATTGGAAAATCTGGAGAATCTTGTTACTGACATTGGTAACATAAATAACATCGAAAATACTGCGCTCCTCTGGAGGTGCTATACTAAGTACATAGTCTTTTTGCGACAACATTGCAGTAGTTAAAATCTGCAATCAAGTGGACTGTCAGGAGCACACGGAAAATGGGCGATCTGGAGGAAAGACGACGTTACTTTCGAGATATTCTGTTGAGGAAATTTGAAGCCTAGTAATAATTCTCCTAAAGATCACAAAGATAAGAGATATTAGTGCTCGTACAGAGGCGTATAGCAATTCTTTCTTCCCTCGTTCTGTTTTGGATTAGGAAAGGAAATGCCTAGTAGCGGTACAGTGCACATTCCGCCACGTACTTTAATATGGATTTCGAATTATATATGTAGGTGTAGCCATTTGAATTTGTCGTTTTAACAGAATTTAATCATAACTCTATACTCTCATGGGTCTTCCATGGGATGCATTCAAGCCAAGGCAGGAAAAGGGCAAATGAAACGGCCCATGAGAAAACACCGTATCAATACTGGAAAGGAAGGGCGTTTTAGGGTTTAACGTCCCGTCTACAGCTTGGTCATTAGAGACGAAGCTAACGCTCGGAGGTTTTGAAATTAAATCGGCCGTGCCCTCGCCATTTGCCTGGAGTGACTTAGGCAAATCCCGTAAAACCTAAATCAGGGTGGCTGGAGGAGGATTTGAACCACCATCCCTCCGAATACAGGTGCAGTATGTTACCACTGCGCCATCTCCCTTGGTATATCAATACTGGGGATCATCCAGCAATTAGCCAGCGTTGATATAGAGTGTCGCCAGCTGAAAGAAGGGTAATTTAGGAAGAAGTGGTGAATGTGTTCCACGATAACATTATTTAACCGTCAGAGAGTTCGTAATGCTCCAATCACATTGGAACTGACGATGGACAAACTGCTTCGACATCTTAAATGGACGACATGTCTTTGCTATCTAGATGACATTGTCATTTTTTCAATGACATTGGCGGAACAGCTTCGATGCCTGATAACTGTGTTCAAGAGTGTCGAGACTACAGGACTCTCCCTCAACTCAACGAAGCGCCTCTTCGTTGCCAACGAGATAAAAATCCTGCGGCAGATGGTGTCCGTCATGGTCTAGATAAAGTAAGGACAGTCACTGAATTTCCATCTCCTCAGCACATTCGTGATGTGAGAAGTTTTCTCGAGCTGTGCTGATACTACTGACGTTTAATAAAAGGTGCTTGTAACAAGGCGCGTACACTGCAAGAACTTCCGCAGGTTAGACGCCAAGCTTTACTGGGATGAGACTAAAAAAAGGGCTTTCCGGGCACTTAAGTCGGCTCTAACTCTAACTTTCACACCAGTTCTAACCTTATACGACGGGAATGCTTAACCGAACTTTACACTGACGCTAGTGGTTTAGGGAACGGTACAGTGCTCCTCCAAATTCAGAAAGGTGCTGAAAAGGTGACAGCGTATGCTTCAAGACTACTCTCACAGTCCGAGGTAAACATCTCTAAAATCGAGAAAGAATGTTTCGCAGTTATATCGGCTATCAACAAGTTCTGGTCGTATTTATTCGGAAAACCATTGACCGTCGTGACAGACCACCATTCTTTATGCTGGCGGAATAGCTTTAAAGATCCATCACGTTGACTAGCAAGATGGACACTAAGAGAACGATGTCACAGTGGTATTCAGTATTGGGCGCAAACAAAAGGACGGCGACTGCTTCTCGAGGAATCGATTACTGGAACACAACAGCATGGGTGAAATTTCCGCCCTCACTGAGTTAGGTAACATTAAAGCTGAATTTTTTTCCCTTGATGACGACATCCTCCTGAGTAGTCCCCTCCCGGAGATCCGAATTGCGAACTAAGTAAAGAAGATATAAAATGCAGAATGGCCATGGGAAGAAAAGCGTTTCTAAAGAAGCGAAACTTGTTAATATCCACTATTAATTTAAATGTTAGGAAGACCTTTCTGAAAGCATTTGTCTGGAGTGTAGCATTGTATGGCAGTGAAGAGTTCAGACAAAAAGATTATAGAAGTTTTAGAAATGGGGTGCTACAGACTAATGATGAAGATTAGATGGGTAGATCACGTGACTAATGAGGACCTGCTTAACCGAATTGGGGAGAAAAGGAGTTTATGGCATATCCTGAATAAGAGAAAGGATAGATTGGTAGGACGCATTCTGAGACATCAAGGAATTGTCAACTTAGTATTGGAAGGAAGTGTATGGGGTAAAAATCGTAGAGAGACCGAGGGACGCATACAGTAAGCAGTTTCCAAAGGATGTAGGTTGCCGAATGTATTCTCAGATGAAGAGACTTGCAGAGGACAGGGTAGCGTGGAGAGCTGCATCAAAACAGTCTGCAGACTGAAGAGCACAACAACAACAAAGCAGAAAAGAGGGAACTTCCAGTATTATTACGAACCATAGAGGCCTTGGAGAAAGGAGAACTGACGAAAGGAGAGTTTAAACTTATAAACGGGACGTTGTATAAGAACAATTATGATCCTGTGAACTCCCAATAGCTAACGGTCGTTACAGCTCATCTACGGCTAGCTACACCCAAGTACTTCGTCGAAGTTCCAATGTCCGGTCATCTTGGATTCGTGAAGACCCTAGACAGAATCAGACGCAGGTATTACTAGCAAGGTCTCTACCGATCTATGAAGCACTATAAGGAGTGCCAGAGACGGAAGCATGTGTTGCTGTTACCTCCAGGGTGTTTGGTATCAATTACACATGCAGCAGCCCCATTGCACGGGATGGGAGTCGATCTTTTTGGGAGGTTCCGAAGTCGGCAACCGGCAACCGATGGATAATAGACTGCACTGACTACCGCACCAGCTACACTGTCACCAAACCTGTTCCGACTGCAGAAGCTGCCGAGATCGAAAAATTCCCAGTAGAAGACATTATTTTGAAGCATGGTGCACCACGTGTGATGATACGTGATCGTGGAAAACTATTTTCAGTGGTAATGACTTGTTACGTTGCGACATTGCCCACACGATAGCTACTCCATACCATCCTCACGCAAATGGTGTTACAGAACCTTTTAACAAGAGGTTAGCAGATATGCTGTACTGTTGGGGTACAGTTCTGCCAGTCGTGACATTTGCTTATAATTTAGCAGGTAAGACACCACAGCTTCACGCCGTTTTTTCCTCCATGTGCGTGTAGCTGAGATGAGACGACAATGGATACGTTGTTCCTGGTCCAAATGGCGAACACTCAGGATGACGATTGGAAACAGCTCATCACCACGGTCGAAGAAGCAAGACAGCTGGCTCGCATACACTGGACGCCAAGGAGAAGGACCGTCAGCGGTAAAACGACAAGCACCGACCCGTTGTGTACAGCCCCGGAGATCAGGTATGGAGTTTAAACCTGTGCGGAAAGTTGGGCCATCAGAAAAGTTACTGAAGCGATTTAGGAGACAATCCCTTAGACTGATCGCGACAGATGCTGTCACTTACCGGTTAGTAACGTCACCAGAAGATCAAAAGCAAGTGCAAAACGATTTAGAAATCCGCGTGTTGAGAAAAATGGCAATTGACCCTTAATAATGAGAAGTGTGAAGTCATCCATATGACCACTAAAAGAAATCCATTGAACTTCATTTACACGATAAATGGTTCAAAACTCCAGTCCCTAAATTCAACTAAATACCTAGGAGTAACAATTGAAAACAACTTAAATCGGAAGGAACAAATAGAAAATATTCTAGGGAAAGCGAACCAAAGACTACGTCACGTTGGCAGACAGACGATTTAGAGAAATAACAGATAACGGCTGCTCGTTATCGTGATATAGGACAGACACTATCACTGAAATTGTCGACGAGTGGGGGTGGAAATAATTAAAACAAAGGATTTATTAGTTGCGACGAGATCTGTTTGTGAAATTTCTTTCACCAACTTTGTGTTCCGAATGCGAACATATATTTTTAGCACCCCCTACATAAGGAGACATGATCATCAAAATGAAACAAGAGGAATCGTGGTAAACGGAAAGATTTCGGTATTCCTTTTTTGAGAATGGAAGTGTAGAGAAACATCGTAAAAGAGCTTCGATGAAATCTCTGCCAACACTTCAAAGTGACACACGGAGCAATCATGTAGATGTAAAAGCGATACTCTGTGCCGTATCGTGTCATACGGCGCCTACCAGACGTCACATACGAAAAATTTTGGTATAGGTTTCACCGTGACTGTTGTTTGAAACTGATTGAAAGACAAGGTATTACTGTTACCAGTCACATTGTTCTATTGTGCCCACAACGCGCTTCGAGGGTTTAAACCCCCATCATCAGGTGAAATAACATTAACCTGTGTACTTATAGGTAAGGTTGACCTGTTCCAATGTCTCAAGTGGCCACAGGGCCCTTTCATTGTCTTAACCTCACTTATTGTGTAACTAATGTCAGCCCCCATCTTTGTTTATTTCTAGTATATCTCTGTATATAAAAATGAATGTTTGTCTGTATGTCCTCTCTGTATTAATAAACCATTCACTCGATTGCAATGAAACTTTGGTGAATTGTTCACCGTACGCCTGCTAAGGTACCTGAATCAAAAACAAAAGAGCATGACAAGTAGCTCAGGAGATATGACGTCATAAATAATAAGAGGCCACCGCGTAAGAATACCCAGATTTATGCGTCAATATTGTAAATGGGGATAGCTGGGGACCTGCAACAAAGTTTGCATGTAATTTCAGACGTTTGTAAAGCGTTTTGTAAATGACCTCCCCACAAATTGATGAAACGAAAAAAAGTCTACCACTGTTGATGACGTAAAAGTGTCGCATCAGGCATGACTTTGAATGGAATAAAGTTAGCATTACAGATTTGCATGCTACTATTTATTTTTGTCTGGAAGTCTCCAATAATTCTCTTGCATCGAAAATTAAGCAATCTGTTTCCTTATCTCTATCTATATAAAAGCGAAAGGTCACTCACTGACTCACTGACTAAACACGAAATCTGGAAAACTACTTCATGTATGAAGCTGAAATTTGGCAGGAATGTAGTTCACAGGTAGAAAACATCAGCTAAGAAACTATTTTGTGATAGGTGCATTGTGGAGCATACTTCTACAGACTCAGGAAAACTACAGTTTTATTCCGATCTTCACGAAATTTCGTACGATTGATCTTCAAAACAAGAGAAAGGTCACCATCTACCTTAAGTTTCATACGGTCCATGTTGGGACAAGAGTTGTATCAAATGAAACTGGAGTATTGGAGAACTACAAAGAGCGTTTTTCAGTGTGACCTGCTCTTCTATTGCATATAAATCTATAGTTTTGTTCCGATAGTAATGAAATTTTGCACACTTACCTGAAAAACAAGAGGAATGTCACTATAAAATTTCGTTCGGTACAAGGTGGAGGGTACTTAACTTAGGGAATTTTACAAAATGCATAGTTTTGGTCCAATCTTTATGAATTTTTGCACACATCGCCTTTAAACCAAGAGGGATATCACTTGGTACATAAATGTTTTTATGGTACATGACAGAGGACACCTTGCAGGAAACTTTGCCGTGAGAGGGAAAGGTGGAAACGAACAGGGAGATGGGAGAGAAAGAGGTCGATGCAGAGAGAGGGGGGGAATTGTATTTGGACTACTAGACTGTAAGATAAATAAACACCCTGGCAACACTGGGTTTACAGCTAGTAAAAAATAAAGAAACATTGTGGCGGTGATTTGTCACACATAAGTATTGTTAAGACAATGAAAGGGCCCTGCGGCCGGAAAGAAAAAAAAGACACTGTTCACGTCCTCCGTATGAAACCGTACTTCGATCCCGAAGAACAGCTAGAACAGACAGGTAGAAACGGCTTCTTGTCGGAGCACTCTGAAGGCCGCGACGACGTCGAGCGTCGAGCGTCAGGAGGCAGGGGGCAGGGGGCAGGACTCGGCGCCCGGCGCCGGACGTCGCTCCCTGGGGCGACGCAGCTGAAGCTGACGTCACTCAACACTCAACACTCAACACTGGAAAACATCTTTCTCTTTGTATTTACCATTTTCAGAATGTTCATCGTGTTTCTTGTGATTCATGCACTCGTAAGTTCCAAAAAATTCTGTCTATGTATAAACTGTGGATTACTCCATCAGGACGCAGTCTGTTCTGAGTGTATTCCTGCGTTATAAATTAACCTCTTCTAAGTGCAAATTGTTGTGCACTATTAACGACCAGCCTGCGAATTCTGGACCATCTATAGTTTTCAACGTGACAATATCTGCTAATAAACTATTATATTATATTATTATATATATTATTTTCGATTTCGATATTTTTCTTGCATTAACAATTGGATGTAAGTCCAAAGGAACCACCATCAAAATCGATAACAACTATTTACACAAAAAGTTGTATGAAGCAAGTGAATTACTGAACGAAGAAGAAGGATCCATATATGTACAGCAAAAGCAAGATACATTCAGTACAGACATACTCAGATGAAAAGAGATGGAGAAACAGGTGATATGTGTTATTCGTATGTAAAGATCAAAATGTAAAGAAGGGATTTATTAATGAAGGATGAGGTTTACATAATGAGATGTTGTTTCTGTTGTGGTCTTCAATCCGCAGACAGCACTCCAAGCTACCCTGTGACATCACAATCAGTACACGGTAGGACAACTTACAATAAGTACAAACTTTAGCAAGGGAAGAGCTATAAATTGTGTCACCACAGCATAAACTACAACACCCACAAAAGTACACGGAAAACCAGCAGAGCTGGTGGACCTGAACTACTACAATATCGTGATTCTTGAGCTTCTCCCGGCGTATTTGATAATCAAAATATCCACGGGTGTATTGCCGGTCTACAGTGTCCAACGGGCACAATATTTCGGCGATCATACATGTCGCCATCATCAGCTGAACTGACGGGCTGACCTCCTGGAAACACGCCGGCACGGAGATCCGCACGCTACGGCGGCTCGATGGGAACAGGAATCCTAGAGAGTTCGTACTCCACCGCGTGATTCTCCGACAAACAATGTTCAGCGACCGCCGACTTGCTCGGATACATCAATCGTGTGTGCTTCTGGTGTTCAACGCATCGGTCCTGGACGGTACGCATCGTCTGTCCAATATATGACTTGCCACACTGACACGCCGGCCTTCCTCAAACCGAGATCATCTTTGGCGCTCCTCACCAGTGCACGAATTTTATTCGGCGGATTTACCGGGGGTGTGGCCGAGAAGCTGCTACCTCAAGGTCCGGTACCGCCAAGACTTTATTGACTCCGTAAGGTTCACAAAGATGGGGTGCCGTTACGCCCCATTGTCAGTAATATCAGAGCACCTACATATTTGTTTTTGTAAATACTTGACGGGAACGTTAACCCGTGATAACTCGCGTTGTTAGAAAAAATCTAACATTTATGATTTTAGTTGAATACTCCACCACCTTTCAAAGCTAATGAACTGACCGTCTAGAAATGCATTCTTTCATATCTCGTGATTCAATTAATCTGTGACCTGACAGTCAAATTTCAACACTAGCTTGCTAGTTTTGGCATTATTTGATGTGGAGCGCATTGTTAGAGATTTTCTAACCCGGGAGTCTTAACGTAACGATTTCTTCTCCTTCCGTGAAAAACCGCCTTGCTTCAATTTTAGTCTGTCTCTTGTACTAGTAACACGCGGCTGTGTTGGTTTCTTTTCTCCTGAAAGTGTTCAGACTATGTTACGTCTTTTATGAGCAAAGTAAATATTGAGTTTTACGAACTGAATGTAGCAATGGTTTATACAGAGTACATGATATTCTCTGTCGGATATGGAAGTATATAAAACTGATTAACAGTGTAAGAGGGCAGCGGCTTCTCCTTCAGACATAATATTCTGATTTCGTACGGTCCACCACATCTACACCTCCTTTCTTGAGATTGTAGAATGTAATTACTTCAGATTTAATATTCATAGAATATATGACATCAACTGCGATTGGGCAAAGCTGAAAATGTGTACCCAGCCGGTATTCGAACCCGGGTCTCCCGCTTTCTAGGCAGTTGCGCTGACCCCTACACCACTGGGGACACAGTGATCACCTGCAAGGACTACCCATGCACGCCTCCCGTCAGATACAAATTCCCAGCTTCGCCCTGCCCATAGTACTCAAACTCGTAGTTTAACTAATTCCCGTAAGAGTAAGGGCTTCAAACTTGCCCAGCCCTCCACACTAATGATAGGATCATTGCCCGTCACCGGCATATTATATATATACATGTGGCGTCTGTTCCGAAAGAACAGACGTCACTTGTGATCCTGCAGCTATATTCTATGAATATTAAATAATAACAGCTGCAGGATCACAAGTGACGTCTGTCCTTTCGGAATAGACGCCACATGTATATATACTTCAGGTTTGTTCGCTTCGTCACTGACAGCATCTATAGAATCGTCGTCTGTTTCTTTTTTGAGACGTATGAGGAAATAAAGCAGATGTTGCTCGGTTTTTCTACCAATGCAGCTGTTTAGTTGCCTACATTTTACATCCAGAAGTTCCACTGGAATTTCTCTTTTGTTCTTCCGTAGAGAATCTGATAATGTGAATCGATGATTGGCGTACATTTTGTTGCTCAGTGGTACAGATGTGAAATAATTGTCCATCGTCACGTACCTGCCTGTTTTGTCACTCTGCATCATTTGCTACTTGATATGACCCAGTAGGCTGTTTGCCTGCATATACGTCCATATTTAGCGTACGGTATGACAGGTTCTGGCATCACAAAGCGCATATACCTTGATGCCATATTTTGCAGGCTTGTTTGCTATATACTGCCTGAATTTGAAACTTCCAATTAATGGTTCGAACATCTCGCCTATCGTTGTCATTGCTTCAGCACTAAAGCTCTTCTTGCAAACATCCACAAATTCGTCAAATTACACGTTCCATACCTTGTTTGTACTAATTTATAATGCTTTGGTAATCATAAAGAAATCATTTATTGTATAAGCGTATCTTTGTGTGGCACAAAGAGATAGAAAGGTACAAGATCCCATTGTTAGAAAAAATCTAACACGGATGATATACGCGAGCAACCGCGGGTTAAGTCCTCATGGCGTAAATGCCCTCATTACATCCGTAATTCCGTGGATTTTGTTAAACGTCTTGACAGTACAGGCCGGATGAGTCTGATATCATGTTGAGTTTTGACGTCGTTTCGTTGTTTACGAGGGTACCCCTTCGACAGACACTAGATTTGATTGGTCAGAAGTTTGACGAGAAGACCACCTAACTTTTTAGGCATGTCTTGACGTCCACGTATTTTTTTTTTTTTCAATGGCGAATACTACGAACAAACGCCACTTTCATCATCTGGTCACATGGTATGGATAAACTCCTTGACTTCCTTACACATCTGAACTCCATACACCACAACATCAAATTCATTATGGAGATTTGAAACGGAGGGTAAATTGCCGTTCCTTGACGTCTTGGTCAAGAGAAGAGCTGATGGCACCCTGGGTCATGGTGTGTATCGGAAGACAACGCACACTGATCTGTATTTACACGCAAACAGCTGTCACGACACTTCACAGAGGAATGGGGTACTTCAAACTCTAGCACACAGGGCGCGCACTACCTCCGACGCAAAGAGTCTACCCCAGGAATTGGAACACCTGAGAACCGTATTCCGAAGAAATGGGTACTCAGAGTGGCAGATTCAGCGGGCTCTCTGCCCAACCACTACAGCACAACCTGTGGAAACGGATGAAAACACGAGGGAGGACGTAGGCACTGCGTTCATTCCATATACTGGCACACTCTCGGGGAAGGTCACCCGCATTTTGAAGAAACACCAGGTTGAAACTGTGTTTTGTCCGCCGAATAAAATTCGTGCACTTGTGGGGAGCGCCAAAGATGATCTCGGTTTGAGGGAGGCCGGCATGTACTAGATTACGTGTCAGTGTGGAAAGTCATATATTGGACAGACGATGCGTACCGTCGAGGATCGATGCATTGAACACCAGAGGCACACACGACTGATGTATCCGAGCAAGTCGGCGGTCGCTGATCATTGTTTGTCGGAGATTCACCCGGTGGAGTACGAACGCACTAGGATTGTGGTACAGACGTCGAGATACTGGGACTGCGTCGTTAGAGAGGCCATTGAAATTCTCACAAGTGACGAACTCATAAACCGTTACTGTGGCTATAATCTTGGCAAAGCTTGGGAACCAGCGATTGGGTTAATTAAAGGTAAATATAGCAAACGCAACGAAGTGACGACCACGGCGGACAGAGCCCTCACATCGACGTCATCTCAGACGCCGTCGCAATCGGTTCCACTGCACGACCGCGACGCGGGGCGTGGACCACGGAGGGGTCGCTCTGCGGGCCGAGGGTATTTAAATGGCCCGCTACCGGGCTAGAACCCAGTTCCATTCGAGCCGCCGTAGCGTGCGGATCTCCGTGCTGGCGCGTTTCCAGGAGCTCAGTCCGTCAGTTCACCTGATGGTGGCGACATGTATGATCGCCGAAATATTGTGCCCGTTGGACACTGTAGACCGGCAGTACACACGTGGATATTTTAACTACTATATTGTTTTTGTTGTGGTCTTCAGTCCGCAGACTGGTTTGATGCAGCTCTGCACGCTACCCTGTCCTGACAAGTCTCTTTATCTCAGAATACGTTCGGCAACCTGCATCCCTTTGAATCCACATCGTCCCTCGATCTCCCTTTACGACTTTTACACCACACACTTCCCTCAAATGCCAAGTTGACGATTCCTTGCTGTCTCAGAATGTGTCCTACCAATCTAACCCCTCTCTTAGTCAGGATATGCCAGAAACTCCATTTCTCCCCAATTCTGTTGAGCACCTCCTCATTAGTTACATGATCTACCCACCTAATCTTCATAATTCGTCTGTAGCAGCACATTTCAAAGCTTCTATCATCTATTTGTCTCAACTCCTTACCCTCGACGTTTCACTCCCATACATTGCTACACTCCAGAGAAATGCTTTCAGAAAGGACTTCCTAACATTTAAATCAATATTAGATGTCGACAAATTTCGCTTCTTCAGAAACGCTTTTCTTCCCATAGCTATTCCTCATTTTATATCTACTTTATTTCGGCCATCAGAAGGTATCTTGCTACCCAAATAACAAAACTCATCTACGTTGCCCGGGCGTTTATTTATTCTACACTCTCGTAGTCCATCTCCCCTTCCCTCGTCTATCTGCATTTATCTCTTTCTTTCCCATTTTGTCAAAGTACGTATGTTAAGTACCCTCCACCGTGCACCGAACGAAATTTTATACAGACCGTGACATTCCTCTTGTTTTTATGGTGAAGTGAGAAAAATTTCATAAATATCAGAACAAAACTATACATTTGTATGCAATAGAAACACAGTCCCATTGGAAAACGCACTTTGTGGTTCTCAAATATTCCAGTTTTATTTCATACAACTTGGGTTCTGAGAAAAACGAAAACAACAAAGAAAGGATCTGTGAAATCGGTCGAGCCGTTCTCAAGTTATGGCGCGACCAACATACTTAGGGATCCGTTTTTATCTTGCAAGATAGTCTACCGCCATGCACCGTATAAACTTTAGGTAGACGGTGACCTTACTTTTGAAGATCAAGCGTGCAAAGTTTCATAAAGGTCTTAATGAAACTGTAGATTTCGTCAGTCTGTAGGAAATGTATCCTCCAGCATGCACATTCATTCCGTCCTATCGTAAATACTTTCTTAGCTAACATCTTCTAACTTTAAACTACATATCGGCTAAATTTCATCTTCATAGGTGAAGTAGTTTTCGAGATTTCGTGTTTATTCCGTGAGTGAGTGAGTGTCCTTTCGCTGAGATTATCTAATCTAATTCCTTCAGCATCGCCTAACTTTCTGACGCTGCATTCCATTATCCTCGTTTTACTCTTGTTAATGTTTATCTTATACCTTCCTTTCAATACACTGTCCATTCCATTCAAATGCTCTTCTAGATCCTTTGGGCTCTCTGACAGAATTACTATTACTGTAAAGTTTTTATTTCTTCTACCTGAACTTCAATTCCCTCTCCAAATGTCTCCGTGCATTCCTTCACTGCTTGAACAATGTACAGATTAAACAACTTTGGGTAAAGGCTACAAGCTTGTCTTACTCCCTTCCTAACCTCTGCGTCCGTTTCATGCCCTTCGACTCTAATAACTGGTGTCTGGTATTTGTATAAATATTTTACCTATGTTATCGACAGAATTTGAAAGTGTTTATTCCAGACGTCATTGTCAAAAGCTTTCTCCAAATGTACAAATACTGAAAACGTGGTTTGCCTTTCCTTAGCCTACCTTCTAAGATAGATCGTAATGTGAGTTTTGCCTCCCGTGTTGCTACATTTCTCCTAAATTCAACTGATCTTCCCCAAGGTTGCAGTCCACAAGTTTTTCCATTCGTCTGGAAATATTCGTTTTAGTATTTTGCAACTATGACTTATTAAACTGATAGATGTGTAATTTTCACATTTGTCTGCACTTGCTTTCTTTGGAATTGGAATTACTACGTTCTTCTTGAAGTAGAAGGATCTCTCCTCTGTCTCATACATCTTGCATACCAGGTGGAACAATTTATTCATGACTGGCTCTCCTAACGATATCAGCAGTTCAGACGGAATATCATCTATTCCAGCGACCTTGTTTCGACCCAAATCTTTCAGCGCTCTGTCAAATTCTTCCTATTTCCTCATCCTCCACTTCGTCTTCCATTTCTAGAATACTACTTTGAAGTTTATTTCCTTTGTACAGGCCACCTATATATTCCTTCCACGTTTCAGCTTTCCCCTCTTTGCTTATTACTGGATTTCCGTCTGAGTTCTTGATGTTCATACGGCTGCTTTTCTTCTCTCCAAATATCTCTTTTATTTTCCTGTAGGCGGTATCTATCTTTCTCCTTGTTATACATAATTCTATGGTTCTGCATTTGTCCTCTAGCCACTCCTGGTTAGCCAGTCTGCACTTTTTGTCAATCTCATTTTTCAAACGTTTGTAGTCCCTATTGCCTGCTTCACTTGATGCATTTTTATATTTTCTCCTCTTATCAATTAAGTCTAGTATATCCTCTAGTAGCCAGGAATTCCTACTAGGCCTTGTCCTTCTGCCTATACGATCCTCTGCTGCTTTCACTACTCTTGTTTCTCAGAACTGCTCATTGCTCTTCCACTGTATTACTTCCCCCGTTTCAGCCAGTCCTTGCCCTTATGCTTCCTCCGAAACCCTCAACCACCTCTGGTTCCTTCAGTTTGTCAAGGTTGCATCTCCTAACTTTTCTACCTTTCTGCTGTCTCTTAAGTTTTAATCTACTGTTCATTACCAATAATTTATGACCAGAGTCTTTATCTGCCCCTGGATATATCTTAAAGTTTAAAATCTGGTTCCTAAATCTATTCCTTACCATTATAAAATCAATCTGGTACCGTCCAGCGTCTTCTGGTCTCTTCCACATATACAGCCTTCTTTCATGATGATTAAACCATGTGTTGCTCATCATTAAATTGTGCTCTGCACAAAATTCTACCAAGCGATCTCCTTTTTCATTTCTTTGCCCCAGTCCATATTCGCCTACAACATTTCCTTCTTTTCCCTTTCCTACTACGGAGTTCCAGTCTCCTATCACAATCAAATTTTCGTCTCCCTTAATTTTCTGAATAATTTCTATTATCTCTTCATACATTTCCTCGATGTCCTCATCATCGGCAGAGCTAGTTGGCATATAAAGTTGTACTACTGTGGACGATGTTGGTTTTGTGTCTATCTTTGCTGTGGTAATGCGTTCACTATACTGTTCATAGTAACTTACCCGCATTCCTATTTTCTTATTCATTATCAGACCTACTGCATTACCACCAATTGATTTCGTGTTTATAATCCTGTACTGACCTGACCTGAAATGCTGTTTATCTTTCCACCAAACTTCACTAATTCACTAATTGCAATGAGCTGCCTGATGGATGTTTTTTATTAATCCAGAACTAGTTTTCTAGCCCTTGGAGGCTCATCTTCAGTATATACTTCACAGGAACATTTATCTTCCGCTAAGTGTAAGCTTATGCATTCATGGTGGTTCTGGAAACATAACTGAGCTTTAGTAAACGACAACAGAATAAACCGGAATTAAACGTATTGTAATATCATGTACTTACTGTGTTGTTATTGTACGTTAAGTTCAAAAATGTTCAAATGTTTGTAAATCTATCGGACCAAACTGTGTGGTCATCAGTCCGTAGCTTACAAACTACTTAAACCTAGGTAAACTAACCTAAGGACAACACACACACCCATGCCCCAGAGAGAACTCGAACCTCCACCGCGAGCAACCGCGCGCTCCGCAGCGAGACGCTTTAGACCGCTCGGATACTCCACCGCGGCTACGTGTACAGCCAAGTTATGCATTGGGCACTGACATTTTTTACTCACGACATCATTTTTGGTACACTCAGCGTTACACATTTACAAAACATAAACACTGAATGTGGTGCAAAGAGGATAGCTGTGGTAGATGTTGCACTTTACTAATTAACTTTCAGACATTGTGAATGTATATAAAGTATGTAACTGTCTAAAATTATATTTTACACATCATATTGAATTTTGCTAGTATCTAGTTATATTATTAATGAAACAAGTGAGATACATTAACAGATGTAAATAAATATGAAAAGGTGAAATATTTACAGAGTGGTTGAACAATAACTAATGTGGCTATGCTCATGTAAACAGATTGAAGAATAACATGACATTTATTATTTTTATGACAGACATTACTAATAGATCATGGATATGGGTAGATCTGTTTTACTATCTAGGAGCTAGAATCTCTTGAAAGTTTTGAATGATATAATTATCTGTTTGTTCATTCAGGATTTTGTTGGGAAATTTTAGTTTATGGATGAAAATCTCCAATTGTTCATGGAGATCCGTATGTAGCCCTTTATCAGCAATATGTTGAAAGATAGTCATTAGTATTACTAGTGGCGTGTTCGTAACGATGCATGGTGGATTTCTTAAGTCTTTTAGTCTAAGGGCATCAATTTGTTCTTGTAAAGGGTTGGAAAAACTTTTCCTGTTTGTCCTACATAGAAGCAAGAGCAGGAGCTTGTCAGTTTATGCGTGCCTGATTTTTGGTGCAATTGACTGGTGCGTTAGTTCTTGTGGACAATTTTATTTTGTAATTTATTATCTGTGTTGAAGGACATTTTTATGTTATATGACCTAAAAATATTTGCAAGTTTATATGACACTTTGCCAATGTATGGAAGATTAGCAAATTTTGGAGTTTCCTGCACAAGTTTCAATGTTGAAGGTGGGTAATTTATTTTACTTTTTCTGCTTTGGAGTAGGGTGTCTATGAGAGTGGGGCTGTATCCATTGTTATGGACTATATGTTTGAGTATTTCGATTTCTTTACATGCAGTTGCTTCACTAATGGGGATCCAGAGCATTCGATTCACAAATGACCTAAAGATGCAGTCTTACGTTGGTTCGGATGGCATTAAGAATTATTAATTGAAACATCTGTGGCAGTGGCTTTCCTGTATATTTGGAAGGAATGTTTGTTATTTTGACAAGAGATAGTGAAATAAAGGAAATTAATTCTTTGGGTTGTCTGGTGTTCAACTGTGAATTTAATATTAGGAGGTATTTTATACATTTTATCAGTCATGTGATTTAGCTCTTCTTTTGGGCCAATAAAAAGTATTATTGTGTCATCGACATATGTTTTTAATATATTATTTTCTCTGTGCATTCAGATAAGTGAGAAGAAATTTAGCTCTAAGTGGTGTATAAATATGTCAGCCAGTAAGCCTGCAAGGTTGCTGCCAATTGCCAAACCACTGTTTTGCATGTAAAACTTACCATTGAATGGAAAATACACTCCTGGCCATAATATTGCTACACTACGAAGACGACGTGCTGGACGCGAAATTTAAGCGCCAGGAAGAAGATGCTGTGATAGGCAAATGATTAGCTTTTCAGAGCAGTCACACAAGTTTGGCGCCGGTGGCGACACCTATAACGTGCTGATACGAGAAAAGTTTCCAACAGATTTCTCTTACACAGAGAGCAGCTGATGATGATGATCGTGTGGCATTTATGACCGTTAGACCCCAACTGGGGTCGTGTTCAGCCTGCCTGGTGCAAGTCTATTTATCTGACGCCACTTCGGCGACTTGCATGTCAATGATGATGGAATGATGATGAGGACGACACAACACCCAGTCCCCGAGCGGAGAAAATCTCCTACCCGACCGGGAATCGAACCCGGGCCCCCTGCGTGGCAACCAAACACCCTGTCCACTGGACTACGGAGGCGGACTAGAGAGCAGCTGACCGGCGTTGGCTGGTGAAACGTTGTTGTGATGCCTCGAGTAAGGAAGAGAAATGCGTACCATCACGTTTCCGACTTTGATAAAGGTCGTATAGTGACGTTGCTGCTCGCGTTCGTCGCAATCCAATCTCTGTTAGCAGAGTATGGAATCCGTGGTTTCAAGAGGGTAATACAGAACGCCGTGCTGGATCCCGACGACCTTGTATCGCTACTAGTCGAGATGACAGGTATCTTATCCGCATGGCTGTAACGGACCACGCAGCCACGTCTCTATCCCTGAGTCAGCAGATGGGGACGTTTGCAAGAAAACAACAATCTGCAAGAACAGTTCAATGACCTTTGCAGCAGCATGGACTACAGCTTGGAGAGAATGGCTGCGGTTACCCTTGACGCTGCATCACAGACAGGAGTGACTGCGATGGTGTACACAACGACGAATCTGGGTGCACGAATGGCAAAAAATAATTTTTTTCGGATGAATCCAGGTTCTGTTTACAGCATCATGATGGTCGCATCAGTGTTTCGCGACATCGCGGTGAACGCACATTCGAAGCATGTATTCCTCATCGCCATACTGGCGTATCACACGGCGTGATGGTATCGGGTGCCATTGGTTACACGTCTCAGTCACCTCTTGTTCGCATCGACGGCACTTTGAACAGTGGTCGTTACATTTCAGATGTGTTACGACCCGTGGCTCTACCCTTCATTCAGTCCCTACGAAGTCCTACATTTCAGCAGGATAATGCACGTGCGCATGTTGCAGGTCCTGTACGGGCTTTTCTGAATACGGAAAATGTTCGACAGCTGCCCTGGCCAGCACATTCTCCAGATCTCTCACCAACTGAAAACGTCTGGTCAGTGGTGGCTGAGCTACTGGCTCGTCACAATACGCCAGTCACTACTCTTGAGGGACTTTGGTATCGTGTTGAAGATGCATGGGCATCTGTACCTGTACACGCCATCCAAGCTCAGTTTGACTCAATGCCCAGGCGTATCAAGGTCGTTATTACGGCAACAGGGGGTTGTTTTGGGTACTGATTTCTCTGGATCTATGCACCCAAATTGCGTGAAAATGTAATCACATGTCAGTTCTAGTATAATATATTTGTCCAATGAATACCCGTTGAACGTCTGCATTTCTTTTTGGCGTATCAATGTTAATGGCCAGTAGTGTAGTTATGTGACAGGATTAATTCCTGCAGTGTTAAGAGTTAATGAATTTCAGCTTTACTAAGCTTTTGATGTTTAATTACATTCTTTTGTACTATTAAATGAGTGTTTTCAGGGGATGTTGGTGTAAAGGTTAACTATATCAACAGACGCGTTTGGTATTTTGAAAACAGCTTTCCAATCAAAAATAGCCTTGAGCTCATCAACAGCATTAACGATGTATTAATACGAAACACAGCAACGGAGCTACTGCGCACCTCGCCTTGCACACGCGCAAAACAGCCCTTCATATTTGTTTTCGGTGCATTAAAGATTCATCAAAGACACGTCTTATAACTGTAAATTAAAGATGCATCGCGTGTAAAAGTCTACAGAACACGTGATCACGAATAATAGTGAAGTCACTGCTCTCCAGCTAGCATGAATAGCCGTGTGGTTTGGGTCGTCACTCAGCACTGTTGCAGGTCTTGGGTTCGAGGTCCACTGCAAGAAATTGTTTTGTACTGAATATTCTATTAGCAGATACGGGAACAAAACTCACCTCTGTACTGTTAATTGCCACATATACTTTGGACGTTTTTGCAAATGTGTTTGGATTTTGAAGGTGACTGGTATTTGTACTCTTTATTGTAAGAAATATCTAGCGGTCTTAACTGTCTGAAAAGATGTGGGGAAGGGAGGGGGGAGCAGTCTTTGCGCATGCGTGCAGTTAGGACGGGGTGCTGCTTACAGTGTGACGTGACGCGAAGGCAGCTTGTCTCCTGATCGTAACAGACTCATTTTGTTGTAGTCACATAACAGTGTAATCAGTTACATAGTGTTCATGTGCATATGCTTATGTTCTTAGAGTTCAACAAAGAAAAATAAGCTACGTACAGTATCTTTTAGAAAGAAGTAATTCAGATTTAAGCTTGGAGAGAAATGTGGAAGAAGCTCGGTCGGCCGACGCCTCGGTCGAGTTGAAGCAGGCAGCAGGCGCAAACAAGCCGAGGTGAGACACTGTGCAGGCCTTGTGGCGAGAGGGGAGCGGTCAGGGAGACGCGGAGCAGCAGCGCGAGCAGTCGCACTGTGGCCGACGCCGCTGGAGGGGTTGTTTTGTAAACACACCGAGGCGCGGGGCCGGGGGTGCACAAAACAGGGTCGCTCGCTCAAGTTTCAGGTGTATTTTGTTATATAGCAGTGCTATTAGAAGCCAAACATGTAAAATTCATTTCTTTTAATGACTGTCCGAAAATTTCAGAAATCTGCATTTTTCGCTCACCACAGCAAGCACTTTGATAAGTGTTGGAAATTTATTGCTAAGAACTTTTCTTCGTATCGCATATCACTTAAAGTCATCAAGACGTTCTGAAAGCTTCGCTGTCGTATTTCCTCCCACCCCCTGTGTAGGCTTCAAACAATTTTCTGAATACGACAGCTGCGCTCTATCCACTCTAAGGAGCATCGCTTTCTCGAAAGAACTGTATCACTTGTTCTTTGAACGCTTCTTGGGTAGACTCACATTGAAGGATGACATAATGAGGTTACACTTATGTGGTACCAACGAGTGAGAAGAAGAGACGCACAGGCTGTGAATGATGAATATTCCGTTACTATTCGGCTGCCGCATTATTCACGCCTCTGCTGTGACCGCTACCGCATTTTACAATCGGACTTGTATCTGCGAGAAAAAAAAAGTATTTGCTTCTACCTTTGCCCCAACCGTCGTATGTACACACTAGCTGCAATTACCCGGCTTTACCCGGGTTTATTTAAGGACCTTCCCCATGTAATTTTGCGTACGTGTACCAAATTTCACCCAAATTTCACGTTATTTGGTTGTCTGCATCTCGAGTTATGAGAGAACAGACAGACAGACAGAAAATGCGTCTTGTAGGTATCGAGACATATACCAAGAAATCGTCAGGTCTCCGCAGCTGGGACACGCATTTGAGCCTCCGTACCTCGGTGTCGACACCTCGGTTAGTAGTAGGGTAAAGGGGATTGAAGACCACTGAGAATCGCCCGTCGACAAATAGTGTCATCGACCCCAGACGCTCGGTCAATTGCCGGACAGCAGATCGAAGGATGCCGCCACAGGATGATTGACAGGTTACATCAATGTGCACTTAACACTGGTGCACTTAAGACTTGCAAGTAAACAACACCCCCCGCCAGACAGGCGGCACCTCCGACAAGTCCGGACCTGTCAACCCCCAACCCTCAGCCACGCACCTGGCCGGCCGGCACGCCATCCCTGACAGACACCCTAACACCCAACTGCCCGACCTCCGCCTCCAGTTATTGAAATTAAATTTACATATCAAATTAACCGCTGCCTCCCCGAGTTCGGTACTTACAAACGTTATTATGTGCAGGTTGCAAACCACACTTACGCAGTCTATTTATGTTTCGTAAATGTTCGGAGTTACGCCCTACAGTCTAATTATGCGATATATGTTTGGAGTTATGCCTTAAGGGGAAAAATGGCACATACCGCACATCGCACATCAATTTATTTGTTAGTACGTATGTCTTTTTAACAGTAACGAGGGGAACAGCCTCTAGAAGTAAGCAGTTGCGTGAGCACAGCCCCTGCCCCTCGCCCCGCGGCCTCGCTACCTCCCCCACCGACAGTCCTAAACATTGACACCCCACGCGACCCGATCCGGGACTCGATCCCGCGCCCCTAGAATTTTTCGTTTTTCACGAAAGTTATTACTTATAGACGTACACCAGCATCGGAAGAAAAGAGAGTCAATTATTATTGCGTACTTCTGACAGTACAATTAGCTGGAATAACACGAGAGTTTGGTAAACAAACTGACCCTGCCAGCCGCCAGGCCATCCACCACAGCTGTCACTTATCGTTTTTAGACGTCTGGACGTGTTAACAGTAATCTGAGTACAGCTCAACCCCCACTGCGACCGCAAACACACAGTGTTCTCTCGGCAAGATACATAAAACATTTCTATAAACATATACCAAATGTTTAAACAGAAATATCAGAACGTTTTATTATTTTAAGCATTCTCTCTCCAAGCTCTTCGCATAGACTACATTTACAACAGCCGAAAGACGTGTATAATAATAGCACAGGTTAGATAATAGACGGGATGTAACGGTAACGAACGCCACAAACGTACGTATTCATCTTAACAAATATTCTTTCGATGTCCAGCTAATTGAAAATCAATTCTAACTAGAGTTAAACATTTGAGAGTACCCAAAAGAAAAGAAAATGTTCGTTTCGGAAGTCGACCGCAACCTTAGATCTATAAGCAAAATAAATGTATAGACGATGCTTGGAACAGACGACGAATGTGTTAAAAACAGCGTGCGTTAGGTAATAAACGGAATGTAACGGCAACAATCGCTACAAACTTGTATGTCGACCACTCTTTCGATAAAACAACAACAGCAGCAGCAGCAGAAGACGACATATTGTTTATACAAAAATTCCAATTTACTGGTGGAAATAACGAAAATCGGCAATATCTAGCACAATGTCTGCATAGAAAGTAATGATTTCCAGCACACAAGGCATTTTACCGAACATAGCGAAAGCCGCTCTGTCAGTCAGCACCAGACTGTTAGGATTGCGTCTAAATATACATCTGCAAGCACCGTTAACAATCGTCCAGAACGCAGAGCGCTCTCTCGGCAAGCTACGTAAAAGAAACATATGCTAAATGTTTACACAAATTCTCTCAAAAACACCTAACTTACATCTCCTAATGATCAAAACCTTCTACGCAAGACCTCTAAAAACACATCACTTTGACAAGGATAGCGCGCATTGCATTTATTTAATGGAGCTGAGCCAGGTCGAATAATCCGAAATTTAACACTCTCTCTCTTTAGCAATCTTGCCCTGTTACGTTTCTTTAGATCGAGGTTTAGATGCGTCTTCCGAGAATTCGGGTAGTTTAATTTTACTTTCTTATTTCCTTGCTACAGCATTACACAACAGATTTCACAGATTTTACGTCAAAAATGTTCTATTGAACGTCTGATGTCGTTAGATAATGACTAAATGAAGTCTCTGGTAGCATGCACTTCGAAATAACGTGAGTGCTGCGTGCTAAGTTTTGAATTTATGGCTTTTCCTGTCGCGAAATTCCAAATTCTGTTCACAGCTTGGGTTAGGCGTACATATTCCCTTGTTGAGTCACATTAAACATTGTTGTACACTGAACTAATGCGAAATAATACAATTTAAAAACCACTAGGTTTGTAAAGCCAGCTGCACTCATGCATCAATTAAAATACATTTTGCACCGCTTATAATAACATTGTTACAAACTGAACTAATGCGAAATAATACAATTTAAAAACCACTATGTTTGTAAAGACAGCTGCACTCACGCATCAATTAAAATACATTTATAAGCCCTTATAATAACTCCTTATCTAGTGTAAATAAAATCAAGAAAATTAACTTTATACACACTGTATGTCGTGTTAACAATCTGTAGCCAAATTAAACCATTGCTTAGATGTATAGGGCTACATTTTCATTACTACCTCTTAATGAGCGTAACTATATGTCAATTGATAAAAAAGCAGCTCCCGGTCATAAATTAAAAATTGTTTGACCTGGTTTCGGCAGTGACTAACATTGCCATCATCATAAATTATAAAATAAAACAAAATAAGTCACATAATAAAAGATACTACTTAGCTGGAAAGCTTACGTCACAATGTTTAAAAAGACCATTTTGAGGTAGCTTTACAGCTGAGTAGTATATTTTATTATGTGACTTGTTTGATTTTATTTCACAATTTCTGATAAGGGCAACCCTAGTCTTTGCCGAAACCAGGTCAAATTATTTATAATTTCTAACTGAGGGCTGCTTTTTTTATCCATTGACGTTGTTAACGGTCGCTGAGAATAGTAGCTATGTTTAAAGAATAATAACTATTTGTAATACAATTAAAAAAGGGTTCTGTTCTTAACGTTACACAGATGGTTGTTGGACTGTGGCATCCATACTTTGCGCTTGGAATTTACAAGGAAGGAACCGATAAAATTTTCAGCGACCATGTCTGCTACTATTTGAGGAGCTACGAGCAGCACAGACGACCGTTTCTCGCAGTGAAACATTGAAGTCACGAGACATCCGCCGATCTCTTGGCTACCCCACATGAAGCCTGCAGCGCTGTCGTCGGGTCGGATTCAAAGCTCAGCAGGCGCGGCACCCCTGGCCCACCGGCTCCTCCTCCAATCGCGAGTCCAGCAGGAATATCAGGCGACGACTCCAGCAGGAATCTCAGGTTACGACTCCAGCAAGAATCTCAGGTGACGACTCCAGCAGGAATCTCAGGTGACGACTCCAGCAGGAATCTCAGGTGACGACTCCACCAGGAATCTCAGGCGACGACTCCAGCAGGAATCTCTAAAGTGCGCGCCACCCACCTTCGGCGCGCGCCGCCATGCACGCACGGCGCGGCGTTCTTACGACGTCAGCCACGAGCGCCATCTGCTAGAACTCTGCTCGTGGCCACCACTGAACGACATCGTTCACTTGGGACTGAGATAGGAACCAGCTAACACTTCGGAATCAGATAGGCACCAGTGAAGACTTGGCTATCGGATAGGCACTAGGCAGGCCTCTAGCTCAACTATGTATCAGCATTCTGCAGTACTGAGCTATGTAGAAGTTAAGTATTACTAAGTCTATATCTCGTTCTAATTTACTCTAGTGTTTCTAGTTTCTGCTGTCCCACTGGCTGCTCACCTCCGTACCTGCACAAACGTGCATCCTTTATTCCTGTGTCGGTCTCTTTTTACTCGGCCACCGACACCTACGACAACGAGATACAAAAGCGGCGACGAGGTTGGAACACAAAAGTTCATACAAAAATTCCAATTTACTGGGGAAATAACGAAAATCGGTAATGAGATCTAGCACAACATCTCTATACATCTCCAAGCACCGTTAACAATCGTCCAGAATGCAGAGCGCTCTCTCGACAGGCTACATAAAAGAAACATATGCTAAACAAGATCTCTTAAAAACACCTAAGTTACATCTCCAAATGATCAAAACCTTCTACGCAAGACTTCTGCAGACGCACCACTCTGACAAGGATAGCGCGCACTGCATTTATTTAATGAAGCTGAGACATGCCGAAAGTTCCGAAATTTAACACTCTCTCTCTATTTAGCGATCTTGCCCAGTTACGTTTCCTTCCGAGAATTCGGGTAGTTTAAATTTACGTCTTATTTCCGTGCTACAGCAGTACACATCTTCTTGCGTATACCCATCTAAGGAATCTCTAAGTCCTGTTAAAATGCAAATTAAATTTATCTGACGCAGCTCAAACACCGATATTCCAGCGCCCCAGAAGACATTGTGCAACGGAGAGTGGAAATAAAAAAATACCGATTTCCGTCAGTCTACACAAAAACTTTTCTTTTTCTCGAAAGTAATGGCCTAACAACACCCTTATTCGACAATACAGCAACCTCAGAACCGAGGTACTACTTTACCTGCCCAATGCAACACCGATTTTCGGAACAAGTTCGACCCGTCATTTCCCACAAAATTCCTACTCCAAGTTCCTTTCTTGTGCATTACACTAATCCGAAGTAAGATTTATTATTTTAATTACAAGTAGATATCTACCGCAAACGACGATGCTAACCTACACACCGCAACACCTGAACCTATATAGAACATAGAGTGTCTATACTTTTTTTGTTACAGTACAACTGAGAACATGCAACGTAATCTTCGCAAACACTTATATCGCACCCGACGTCCGCATACATCGATCATAACCTTCTCTCTAAAGAATGTATGGGAGTCACACACAGTAGAAACACGTTTGTCGTGTACTCCGCTAATTTCGGTCAATACAACGATTCGAGACCAAGCACCCGCCTGTTTAGTGCAAAAGCAATGGTTATAAGACGTAATCGTAGCCAGATTTCTCCACACTATCTGTTTGTTCCGGGCTTGCACATATACAATAGCCTTCTCTAAAGCATTTGTCTTCGCCATATGACCCACTTTTCGTTTACCCTTCTTCTTAGGACTTGTGGAATAATGTAGGCGATATCTTCGTCTGTGGAGAATAAAGTCTTGGAATTGTAAAAAATATAGTTCCTTGCTCGACTCTACAAGTAACTTACAGGTAGACAGTTGAAACTAAAAAACATAATGTATAAGTTGTAGAAAAGACATTTTTATATATGTACCAAAGCTGCTTTTATTTGTTTCGGGCTTTGCCCATTTTCTTAAGCCATATTCATATATTTTTTTTTTATTTGGACACTGCTTAGGTCACGCTTTTTGTTGTGAACTAAGCAGTATCCAAATAAAAATATATATGAATTTGGCTTAAGAAAATGGGCAAAGCCCGAAACTAGTCAGCATTTTAAATAAAAGCAACTTAGGTACATATATAAAAATTTCTTTTCTACAACTTTTAAGAGCTGCAAAATGCGACATATCTAAAACATTTGATAATGTATAACTTTCCTCGGTCCGAGGGAGCGATAAATTTTCGGGTACTCTTACTACCCAAGTAATGAAATTGCAGAATAACTGATCTCTGAAAGCGTATGTTAGCTGGGACCATATGGATGGGAGCGACGCACAGTACAACGGCGCACTTTGTAAATACCGCATCTTCTCTTTTAGAACACTTAAACAATCTTCTTGCACAGATCCATAACCACAATCCCCCATCCGGTTATGTCATCTTCTTGACCCAGCGAAAAAATAAAAGTCCCCAAAATCACCTGTTTGAACGCTTTATAAAACCGATAACTTTGCTTACACAAGGACTCGTGATTTTTCGAAAAATTTATTTTGATTCTACAAGCCGACGCCAACCATGTTAAGCAGTCGTTTCCATGTGTCTTATTCCCTCCCGCAACCACGTTGCTGTTGCTCCTACCATCCGAAAGTCATGCTCGGATACGAACGCCACTCGGTTAAAAAGAAAAATCAAATTCAAATGTCTGTAAATCTATCGAACCAAACTGTGTGGTCATCAGTCCGTAGCTTACAAACTACTTAAACCTAGGTAAACTAACCTACGGACATACACACACACCCATGCCCCAGGGAGGACTCGAACCTCCACGGCGAGCAAACGCGCGTTCCGCAGCGAGACGCTTTAGACCACTCGGCTACTCCACCCCGGCAAAGAAAAATCCCTTCGAAATTCTGTGTGTTGTCCAAATCCAGGAGATAGAAGCCATCTACACGAAGCTGCTGCTGTAGAATATAAGGTGGCACCTCCATTAAAAAACATCGATTAGTTGCACTTTATAAGATATATATCCACAGGACGTACATATTTCCCCACTGTATTCCACCAATAGTTACTTCGTCTTGTCCCCAGCGTCCGCAGTATCGAACATGTCGAATTTACTAAGCAGGTAGTTCCGCACACACACACTCCATTGGCTACAACTAGCGCACTTTAAGCTGCCAAACTATATGTGTTTTATAAAATACGTTGATTTTCGACGAAAGAATTATGATTTACTGCAGCAGGCATATCCGCTACGTAACATAACGCACACCAGCCGTAAAGTAAACAACACTAGCATACGATTAAACAGGCGATGCTTCGACGAAAGATCACTGCAAAGTTTATTTTACAACCAAAGTCGGCTTCTTTAGAGCTCTACTGCGATGTGTATTTAGAGTATATCAACACTTATTACTTAAATTCCGTCTCATGTAGCCTACAGCACTCTTTGTAAGCGCCAAACATTTCCAACACAGTAACAGAACTACACCTGCAGTCATCACCAACCTGCAACAAACGGATCTAGCCATTCCAACTCGTTTTTCACAACGACAAAAAAGACCCAACTAGCATGCCTCGAGCTCTGTATACGTCCAAACGCAACCCAAACAGGGCTATCCTTACAGACGCACTAAGCCGGTACCAACTGTAAGTTCCTAAACATAAACAAGATACCACAGACGGTGTTATAACCGCGATCAGTAACGGACAAGATATCCCAGACACAGCACATTTTTAATAAAGTTTTGATCTCTTCCCACCCAATAACGGTATTGGTTGCTTGACCCGCCCCAAACATTCAACCACAACTCCGCATCCAATGCATAGCCCAACAGACAATATTTCTGGATCGCTTTCTATCAGTCACTAGACTATATACCTCGTGCGTTTAACGAGGATTCGCGCACAAACCACCATCGTATTCCACTCCTAACAAATTATTACTCTCGATAAACATCTGTAACGCAGTGTGAAAAATGATCGACGTGCACACGCACACAAGAAAAGATCTAGATCAAAAGCCAAAGCAGCAACGCAAAATTGTCTACACCATTTCGAACTAATACAACACCGGAGTTTTTTATCGTTCTCCAAGAGCAATCCTTTGGAGACTAAAGATACGATTAAACGCACCTCCCAACGTAACTAATCCTCATTAAGTTATCTAACTCGATGTTCCTTAACATTAATGTACCACTGCAATCATCTCCGATACTCTACCGAGGGACGTCCATTCGTAAACGCAGCTATAAGAAGATATAAATATCCCACATCAATATCTATATTTGGAGGCAGTGTGGAGAACAATGTTCTGGATTGGGGGAAGAATGTTTCCCCTGCGTTAATATAGCTTTTATGTGTACTACTTATATCGTCTTTGCCGGTGTCAGTATGACGAATCTCCACGTAATGTACAGGTAGACAATTGAAACTAAGAGCTGATAGAACGTAATGTATAAGCTTTTATCGATATGGAAGGTTTTTACCTGTATACCGATAAATTTTCGGGTATTTTTATTACCCCTGTACACAAATTGCAGGACACTATCAAACACTACGAAGCATCTGTTGTCCCAGATGTTTGTTATTCGCCTCCACATGGTGGAGACGCACTTTGCAGATACCGTTTATTCACGTTTATAACACTTACACAGTCTTGCACATGCTCAAAAACACTATCCATCCGGTAATCGTATATTGTAGCCTCTAGCCTTGTAATACCCCTGTTCTCGACCCAACGACGAAGTAAGTTCTCAAATGCAGCAAAGAGACCTCTATCTCTCTTTTTTGAGGGTAAATCAGGTCACATATTACGAAATTCATACCACATCCACCGGATTATCTCCTAGAAAGACTCCATGACGTTCTACAAATTATAGTTTTGACTGATATTTCCAGGCGAAGTACTAAATAGCCTCCATATAGGCGAGATTCTAGATGCGTTCTTCGGGACTTGTGGTATAGAGACAGGTGCGTAGAATCGAATCCTGCATATGACAAAACATTAAGCTGAAACGCTATGGTGGCTAGTCCAGAAGCGCAACAGCTGGGAGGACCTCCTAACTATAGGGAGACACACATCCGCCGCAACTCCCAGCAGGTGTTGTATTGGAATATATATAAGGGATGGTCGCAGAAGCCTCCAGGTTACAACCTCGAAACGCAAAGCATGCTCCCGGACAGCTAAAATACCATCTGATACGCTAAAGGTAGCAGAAAGGTATCGGCAAGGTAATGGGTAGTGGAAAGGGTAGCGGAAAGGTAGCGAAAAGGTAATGGGTAGTGGGAAGTTAGTGGAAGGGTAGCGGAAAGGTAGCGGAAAGGTAATTCGTAGTGGGAAGGTAGTGGAAGATTTATATGGAAACTAGCTGCAAGAACGCGGCTTTGGCAGGTTTAAAATAAGTAAAGTACTCTCCCCCATGCACCGAACGAAATTTTATATAGACAATAACCTTCATTTTCTAGGTCAAGAATACAAAATTTCATCAAGATCGGAGCTAAACTGTGGAATTTGGCGAAATCCATAAGTACCCTCCACCACGCAGTGAAAGAAATTTTATGTAGTCAGTGCCCTTCCTCTTGTTTTGAAGGTCAATTGTGCAAATTTTCTCCAAAATCAGTGTGAAGGTATAGATTTGCGCAGACACGTTGAATACGTACTTTCACTTTTTCTCAAATTTTCCGGTTAGTTTTCCAAAAAATGGAACGAAACCTGTTTAAGAACCTTCCCCATGTAATTTATGTGTACGTGTACCAAATTTAATATTATTTGGTTGTCTTGATCTTAAGTTATAAAAGAATAGACAGACAACAAATGCGTCTTATAAGTACATAGATGACTCAGTGCTTGTACAGTTTGTTGTAATTTTTACATTGTGTTTACAGTACTACAACTAATTATTTTCAAAAGCAGTAACAGTAGAACATGCCTTGGTCTCCAACCGACGAAGTATCTAATTGTTGTCTAGTTCGATAATAAGAACTCGAAAGACTCCCAGCTATTAAGATGGGAGACGATTTAGAAGAGCATTCAAGTCTCGTGACTTTGCTTGAAATGTCAAATGTCGGTTCATCAATGTGGTGATGGACGCCGCGATACTTGTCAGGAACATCTGTCTATATATCTACATCTACATCTACATAGATACTCTGCAAATCACATTTAAGTGCCTGGCAGAGGGTTCATTAACCACTTTCATAACTTTTCTCTACCGTTCCATTCTGTAATAGCACGCGGGAAGAAAGAACACCTAAATCGTTCCGTTTTCGATCTGATTTCTCTTATTTTATTGGGATGGTCATGTCTCCCTAAGTAGGTGGGTGCTAGCAAAATATTTTCACATTCAGAAGTAAAAGTCGGTGATTGTAACTTCGCAAACAGATCACGCCGCAATGAATAACGTCTTTCTTTTAATGATTTCCACCCCAATTCGTGAAACATATCAGTGACGCGTTCCCCCACGTAACGTGATAAAACAAAACGAGCTGCCCTTCTCTGAATCTTCTCAATATCATCCGTGAGTCCCACCTGGTGAGGGTCCCACAAGGGGAACAGTACTCCAGGAGAGGACGCACAAGTGTGATGTAGGCAGTCTCTTTGGTGGAGCTGGTGCATCTTCGAAGCGTTCTGCCAATGAAACGTAACCTTTGATTCGCCTTCCCCACAATATTTTCTGTGTGTTCTCTCCAGTCAAAGTTGTTCGTAATTGTAACTCCTAGGTATTTGGTAGAATTTACGACCTTAAGGTTTGACTGATTTATCGCATAATTGAAGTTCAGCGGATTTCTTTTAGTGGTCATGTGTATTACTTCACACTTTTCTTTATTTAGTGTCAATTGCCAATTTTCGCAATCCTCTGTTGACCTCACTAACCGATAAACGGCAGCATCATCCGCGAACAGTCTAAGGGAGCTATTCAGATTGTCTCCTAAATCGTTCATAAACACGAGGAAGAGTAGGGGGACCTATAACGCTTCCCTGTGGAACGCCAGATATCACTTCTGTTTTACTCCATGACTTACTGTCAATTACAACGAACTGTGTCCTTTCTGATAGGAAATCGTGAATCCAATCGCAGAATTGGGAAGATATTCCATAAGCACGCAATTTCATTAGAAGCCGCTTGTGGGGTATATATCAAAAGCCTTCCGGAAATCCAGAAATATGGAGTCGATTTGAGATCCCTTGTCGATGGCACTTAACACTTCATGTGAATAAAGGGCAAGCTGTGTTTCGCAAGAGCGATACTTTCTGAATCCGTGTTGACTATTGGTTAATAGGTCATACTCTTCGAGGTAGTTCATAATATTCGAACAAAGTATATGTTCCAAAATCCTAATGCAAATCGACGTCAATGAGATTGGCCTGTAATTTTGGGGATCACTCCTATTGCCTTGGAGTTCGGGCGCCTGCTTCATCAGCTGAAGCAATTGTTCCATCGAACCTACAACCGGGAAAAGAACTACGGCGAAAATAAAGGAAATAATCTAGTTTCAATATTGTAAGATTGTTTCTTTTTATCGTCTTCCACATTTCAGCCTTTTCCGCCGCATTCCTGAAATGTGTACCCGCTCACACGCTGCCGCCATCTGGCAGAGCGGTCGAGGCGAGGCCGCCGGCTGCCCACCAGGTTCAGCGACTTGCTGTGCGCTGCGCTCCACTGCCCGCAGTTCCCCAAGCGCTCCTGCAGGGACGCCCGACCTGTCCGGAGCCACGCGTTGTGTGGCGCCGGTCGGCGTTCAGGGTGTGTCACCGGGAGCGCCTCTGGTCGCTGGTCGCTGGTCGGTGCCAGTATTTGGACGCGGCTGCTCAATTCGAGGACCGCGAACAAGTCGCTGCGAAGTGGAAGGGTGCGCTGCTCTAGGCGCCGGTCGCTGGCGTTGCGACAGTTTTCAAGTGCTGGTCGCCCCGTATCACATACAGGAGCGTGTGAAGCAGCCACCGGTCGAGTCAACATGTCGAAGGGAGTAATAAATACTGGCGTTGTGTTTCCCGCAACAGTCTGAAAAGAACAATTAATCTACGAAAAGCAAAACGGAAAAGTAGGAAAAAATTAAAAGAAAATGAGTATGTTTGCGAGGAGGGACGAATATGGTGGTCCTGCAATTCTTTTGAGATAATTATCATGTGAACGTCCTTCTGACTACAGGAATATAATGAGAATGTCATAAGAACATTTTGATACATTACTATAAATGGTAGATGATAAAATAAAGAGACTGAATATCGCCGTGAGAATGGCGATGTCGCCTAGAATAAAATTTAAGTAATCCATATATTTACTGAAAACTTTGATTAATTTTCAGTAATTTGATTACAATTGCACTTCATATTTTGTTTGATGGAACAAAGAACTTTTAATTTCTTTATTTACGTCAATGATCACGAAATTTCTCGTCGTTTTCAAGACCAGTTCCGGTCAGCGATGACCATTGTCAACAGCAAATCGGAAACAGAAGGACACATTTAGTAACAGACTACCTTATAAAACATAAATAAGGCATTACAGTCATCAATATATAAAATGTGTTTAAAAATATAATAGAGCACACCTTAATCTAATATAGCCACAATGGCATCTTCACAGCATAAGTGTATCTTCATTCAGGAATTTCAAACTGTAATGCCTTATTTATGTTTTATAAGGTAGTCTGTTACTAAATGTGGCCTGTTTCAGATTTGCTGTCGACTTGAAAATGGTCATCACTGACCGAAACCGGTCGTCAAAACGTCGACGAGAACTTTTTGTGATGTTCGACGTAAAAAATAATATTAAAAGTAATTACAAATTGTATTACTGATATAAATTCGCGACGATGGCGCACTTGGGGAAACAGAACTGTTTGGTATCACCTAACCCCCAAAACAATGTGGCATATGCTACGTCGTGTTTCAGTTGTTTTTACGAAGAGCCTAGCGTTCGTCCGCCGGCGACTGGCGACGCGCCAGAGGGCGTGACGTCAGAGCACGGCGTCGACCCAGTTGCGGAGCGCAGGTGTGCCGGGACCGGTTCCGCAGCCGGCCGGCTGCCCACTCGCTCCTCTGCTGCGAGCACCCTACTTGCACGGCTGCCAACAGAGCGTCCGCCGAGATTTTTCCAACAACAGACATCGGTGTTGTCATTTACGTCATCGTACTACAATTGATATAACACTAATATAACAGGGAAATGAAGTGTTAATGTTGTTGTTTGGCAATTCATTTTGCGTATAAACAACTCTCAGATATTGCTCAGTTATGGTATATCGCCCCAAATTTGCGACTGCATAGGAGATTTCCTGTCAGAGAGGACACAGTTCGTAGTAATCGATGAGGCGCATCGACTAAAACAGAGGTCGTATCGGGCGTCCCACAGGGTAGTTTATTGGTCCTCTGCTGTTCCTTATCTACATAGACGAATTAGGGAAAAATCTACGTAGCTTGTTTGCAGATGACGCCGTCATTTATCGTCTACTAAAATCATCTGAAGATCAAAACCAACTGCAGGACGATCTGAATAAGATATCAGTATGGTGTAAAAATTGGCAATTGATTCTAAATAATGACAAGTGTGAGGTCGTCAACATGAGTACGAAAACAAATCCGTTAAACTTTGCTTACAAGATAAATAAATCAAATGTGAAGGCCGTAAACTCTACTAAATACCTAGGAAGTACTATCACTTTAGACTTAAACTGGAAAGGGGAACCAGAGACTGAGTTTTATTGACAGAACCCTGCATAAAACTGCATAAACTACGCTTGTCCGTCCTTTTTCGGAGTATTGCTGTCCAGTGTGGGATCCATATCAGGTGGGTTTGACGGAGGACATCCAAACAGTCGAAAGAAGGGCAGCTCGTTTCGTATTGTCACGATACAGGGGAGACAGCGTTACGGAAATGATACAGGATCTGGGATGGGAATCATTACAACAACGGCGCTTATCTCCGCGGCGTGGGCTACTTATGAAACTCCAATCGCCAACATTCCCCTCCCAATGTGAAAATATATTGATGACTCCCACTTACATAGGTAGTAAAGATCATCAGAATGAAATACGAGAAATCAGAGGTCGAACGGAAAGATTCAGGTGTTCTTTCTTCCGGCGCGCTATTCAAGAATCGAATGGGAGACAAATAGTTTTACGCTCGTTCGATGAACCCTCTGCCAGGCACTTAAATGTTATTTGTAGAGTATTTCATGTAGACGTGGATGTAGATATTAAAGACATGTATAAACCAATAGCACATGTATACAAAGCTTCATTACTGTACCAAATACGAATTTAAGAAGTCAATTTCGACTGGGATCTGCTTATCAGGCTCTGTAAGAAAGTCTGATGTCAACATTGGAGACGCAGTAATTGATCTAGTGATACTGCAAGTGTCATTGTGATATTAGACACCTGACAATTACCTGTCATCTCTTCAAACTTGATATCTTGTCATCAAAACAAGTTCAGTGTTCTAATGTAATGTTATGGACGCTATGTACCATGGCATGGACGCTTATTTGAAACCTAATATAGTTACCTAAACTTGCCCACAGTTAAATCCGACTAGTTTTTAATCTATAGCGAATTTTGAGGTTATGCCTCGAACAACCGCACTGACAGCTACTGTAATACAGCTCATTTCCTTAATTAACAGATACACGCAGTCAGAAATTACTACATGAACCTTGTCACTTCCTTTCTAAATTCCACGTGGCAAGTGTTTATGAGCAATGAAGATGCCAATTCCAGAATCTGAATACACTGCCAGCACCACTCTTATTTTCCGCTTTTGTGGCATTAAATAGGCTGTTGTGTAACTACAAATCTCCCTTCAGTAATCACTCAATAACACATATTTATTAACACACAAATCTTAACCACCCCCTCATAATAACATCGTAAAATACGCAAATTAACTATATTATACTCATGAAAACTTTTCCTGCATTCTGGTGTCCCACTCTCACTGTTATTCAACGAACCATATTTAAAACAACATATTTTGGAAATATCTTAAATTTGGTGAGCAATTAAAATGCACATTAAAAAAAAAAAAAAAAAAAACGTTGGGATAAATACACGAAAACACAAAATACAGCTTTAGCCTTCAAATAAAACTGGCTGCGGTTTCTTCTGATTCTGACAAATGGCGTCACGAAGTTGAAATGACTTCAACGTGGAAAAGTGGCGATAGTTGAGTGGCGCCACATAAATTTTTCTTATTGACACTATAATTTTCAATGACGTAAGTCAAATGGCGCCGTTTTAGTAGCCAGTGTCAACGTGCTTTTAGGTGTGGGCCTACTCTGCAGGTCACAGCCCGGTGCCTCAGAGGGAGGACGTCGACACATCGTCGTCCTGTTGTTGTTGTTGTTGTTGTTGTTGTTGTTGTGGTCTTCAGTCCAGAGACTGGTTTGATGCAACACTCCACACTACCCTATCCTGTGCAAGCCTCTTCATCCGAGAATAAGAACGGCAATCTACCGCCTTTTGAATCTGCTAACTGTGTCGTCCCTCGGGCTACCCTCTACGAATTTTACTCCCCCCCCCCCCCCGCAGTTCTATTTAATGCTTGATGTCTCTGAATGTGTCCCACCAACCTATCCGTGCTCTTAATCAAGATATGTCAGAATCTCCTTTTCTCCCCAATTATGCTAAACGCATCCTCAGTAGTTACTTGATCTATCCATCTAAACTTCATCATTCGTCTACAACAACACATTTCGAAGGCTTCAATACTCTTTATGGCTCAACTACTTATCCTCTGCCTTTAACTCCCATACAATTCTATACTCCAGACAATTGCTTTCAGAAAGGACTTCCTAACATTTAATCCAATATTAGTTGTCTACAAATTTCGCTTCTCCAAAAATGCATTTCTTCCCACAGCTTATCTTCTTTACTTCGGCTATCACATATTATTTTGCTACCAAATAACAAAACTCAGTCACTACTTCTATCGTCTCATAACCTAATATAATTCCTTCAGCATCGCCTGATTTTCGAACACTATATTCCATTACCTTTGTTTTACTCTTGTTAATGTTCCAATCAAGACACTGTCCATTCCGTTTAATTCCTCTTCCAGACCTTTACCTGTCTCTGACAGAATTAATACGTCGTCAACAAACCGCAAGGCGTTTATTCCCTCTCCCTGGACTAATTCCTTCTCAAGATTTCTCCTTGCTTTCCTTTGAACCTTGCTGAATTTACAGATTGTACAACATTTGGGAAATAATACAACCCTGTCATACTCCCTTCCCAACCACTGTGACTCTTTCATGCCCTTCGACTCTAATAATTGGTGTCTGGTTTTCGTACAAGCTGAATACAACTCTTCACTCCCTATGTTTTACCCCTGCTATCTTCAGAATTTGAAAGTGATTATTCCGGTCAACAGTGTCAAAAGCTTTGCTGAGATCCACTAATGCTAATCTTAGGTAAGTCGCAATGTAACTCTTGTCTCACATATTTCTACATTTCTTCTAAATTCACACTGAATTTCCCCAAGGTCGGATTCCAACACTTTTTCCATTCGTCTGTAAATAATTCGTGTTACTATTTTGCAACCATGACTTATTAAATTCATGGTTCTGTTATGTTCACATTTGCCTGAACTTGCTTTCTTAGGAATTGGAATCACTATATTCTTCTTGAAGTCTGAGGTTATTTTCCGTGTCTCAAACGTCTTGCATACCAGGTGGAATAATTTCTTCATGCCTGAGTCTCCTAACGATAATAACATTACGCGACTTCATCTAATCTAGAGGTCTTGTTTTTACTTAAATCTTTTAGTGCTCTGTCAAATTCGTCTCGCAGTACAATTCTCCTATTTCATCTTCCCCTACGTCGTCTTCCACTTCTAGAATACTGCCTTCAAGTTTATTTCCTTTGTACAGGCCTTCTATACATTCCTTCCATTTTTCAGCTTTCCCTTCTCTGCTTAGAAGTGGTTCTCCATCTGAGTTCTTGATATTCATACCGCTGTTTTTCTTGTCTCCAAATGTCTCTTTTATTTTCCTGTAGCCGGTGTCTATCTTTCCTCTTGCATTCTTCTATGCATTTGTCCTCAAGCCACTCCTGCTTAGCCAATTTGCACAACCTGTCAGACGTTTTAGACGACTGTACTCCCTTTTGCTTGTTTCACTGGATGCATTTTTATATTTTCTCATTTCATAAATTAAGTTCAGTATCTCCTGTGTTATCCAAGGATTTCAATTAGGTCTCGTCCTGCCTATATGATCCTCTGCTGCCTTCACTACTCTACCTCTCAGAGCTACCCATTCTTCTTCTTCTGTATTACTTTCCCCCATTTGGGACAATACATGCCTGATGCTTCCTCTGAAACTCTCTACCACTTCTGGTTCCTTCAATTTGTCCAGGTTCCGTCTCCTTAGTTTTCTACCATTTTAAAATTCTTGAATATCCGTCTCCAAATCGCTTATATTTTCTAAAACATGACCGGTTTCGGGACAGCTGCCCATCTTCAGATCAAAATTTTTAAGTTACAGAGTAACCTGTCCTGTAATGAACGAATGTTCACAGTCGTCCACCTTTTCGCCATCTGTGAAGTTTTAATGTGCAGTTCATAACCAATAAGTTATGGTCAGAGTCTATATCTGCCCCTGAATATGTCTTACAGTTTAAAACCTGGTTTCTAAATCTTTGCCTTTCCATTATAAGGTCAATCTGGTATCTCCCAGTGTCTCCCAGTCTCTTCCACATATACAACCTTGTTTCATGATGGTTAAACGAAGTATTTGTGGTGATTGAATTGTGCTCTGCACAAATGTCTACCAGGTGATCTCCCGTTTCATTCCTTTTCTCCAGTCCATATTCACCGACAACATTTACTTCTCTGTCTTTTTCTAATACGGAGTTCTACTGCCACATCACAATTCAGTTGTCTTTTCCTTTAACGGTCTGAAGAAATTCTTTTATCTCCTCATACATTTCCTCGATCTCTTCGTCAAGGGCAGAGTTAGTCGGCATATAAACTTGTACTACTGTGGTCAGTGTTGGCTTCGCGTCTATATTTGCAATGATAATGCGTTCGTTATGCTGTTCATAGTAACTCACCCGCTTTCCTCTTTTCTTATTCATTGTCAGACCTACTCCTGCGTTGCCACCAACTGATTTTATATTTATAACCCTGTACTCTCCTGACCAAAAGTCCTGTTTATCTTACCACTGAACTTCACTAATCCTCACCTTATCTAGCTTTAACGTATCCTTTTCTCTTTACAAATCGTCTAACTTACCTACCCGATTGAGGGATAGAACAGTACACAATCCAATCCGAAGATTGCCTGTTTTGTTCTTCTTGATGACGACATTCTCCTGAGTTGTCCCCGCCAGGACATGCAAATGGGGGAATAGCTTACCTTTCGAATATTTTACCCGTGAGTATGCCATGATCATATATACATACAGTAGAGCTGCATGTAAAAAAGGAAAATTATCGACTGTAGCTTCCCCTTGCTTTTAACCGTCATATTACAGGCGTTAAAAGAAAACTGTTGCATCACCCATTATATGGGGTCATAACCGTTATTATATAATGGAACAACGTTTCAGATCTCTTTACTGCACATGAAACAACAATTGATAAGTTGTACCACAATAAGTTAGGCACCCTGACATTGTGTTTCAGATGGCAGCAGCTCACACTAGTGCCCTCAACACGCATTCTCTAGCATTGGTGCACACGTGTATTGCAAGTACCATACATTCAACTAGATCGTCAAGGAAATGTTACTCTGGATTGTCCTACGACGATTTGGCGTAGATGTCTCAGCGTGGTCACTGGGTAGTCTCGTAAAAAGAAGCAGCTCTTTTCGATGTGTCACATGCACTTTAAAAAAATCAGATGTTGTAAACTTAAGGGACCAAACTACTTAACATAACTTAACGCCAGTACTATAGCAATGGGCAGACGGGTTCAGGTTACCATTCCGCTACCTGGGCACACATCCCCAACCGCCCCCGCCCCCGCCCCCGCCCCAGCCCGCGCACTCGGGCGATCTCCACCCCCGAGGTGATTAGGAATTTCTGGCATATCCTGACGAAGAGAACGGATAGGTTGGTGGGACACATTCAGAGACATCAAGGAATCGTCAACTTAGCATTGGAGGGAAGTGTGAGGGGTAAAAGTTGTAGCGAGAGACCGAGGGATGAATACAGTAAGCAGATTCAAAAGGAGGTAGGTGGCCTTCTATTTCTCAGATGAAGAGGCTTGCACAGGATAGGGTAGTGTGGAGAACTGCTGCAAACCAGTATGTGGACTGAAGACCACAACAACAACCCATAGCGTACAAATTTAATTGGTGGTGACTGCTATTTACCATCGATATGTTGGCAAAAATACCAGTTCAAAACCGAAGGCAAGCGCGAAACAACGCCTCTGCTCCATGTTTGGTAACGTACCGCCTACATTTGCCTGTGTCTAGAGGAACTGCGGCATGTTCAGAAAGTCGTGGACAACAGTAATGTTTAGGGACCGCACCGAAATGTTCAAACCTCGCTTTCTATATAGTCATTGTGTCATGAGGTTCGTTTCAGTAGCTGGGGAGGGGAAAGACTTGCCAAGCCAGGTAATATTTGTCGTTCAGGTTCTTGCCAAGTTGATGTGTTAATTTTATGTTAATGTAACTATTTGTTTTTGAAGCAAGTGATGTATTAAATTGATTATAAAGGAATTGTGTTCTGAGATCATCATTCGTATCAGTAGACGCCAGTCATTCATTTTTTAATGCGTTTTTGAAGTGTTTCAGATAGCGTTGATTGAGATTAATTTTTGGACCGAGACTCTATTTAGATCGAGAAGCAACAGCAAACCGAGAATCAGTGTACAGGCGGGTCGTCTGTGCCTGTCCATTGCATCCTTTCCCCACAATAACCTCACAGTTGCGAACCCTACCAGGATCCCATCCCCACTAAACCTCACATTTGGCGACACCTGCCAGGATGCTCCCCTCTCACACCTAACAAAACCTTCAAATCCAACACGTTTCATACCTGTCTATTTATCTACCACTGTAACGTTCAAGAAAGCAGGCGCAGACCGGTTTGAAATTACAGAACCATCAGTTTAATAACTCATGGTTGCTAAATTTTAACGTGAATTATTTACAGAAGGATGGGAAAGCTGATAGAAGCCGACCTTGGGGAAGACCAGTATGGATTCAGGAGAAACGTAGGAACACGGGAGGCAATCCTCAACTTACGACTTATCTTAGAAGATAGATTAAGGAAAGCTTTGGAGAAAGCTTTTGACAATGTTGATTGTAATACACTCTTTCCAATTCTGAAATCAGCAGGAGTAAAATATAGGCAACGGAAGGTTATTTACAACTTGTACAAAAGGCAGACCGCAGGTATTAGAGTCGAAGGGCATCAATGAGATACATTGTTTCGTAAGGGAGTAAGGGAGTTGTAGCTTTACCCAATGTTGTTCAATTTGTACGTTGAGCAAGCTGTGAAGGAAAGCCTTTGATTGCAATTTCGAGAATGAATTACAGTTCAGGGTGAAGAAATCAAGACATTGCGTTTTGCTGATGAGAGTGTAATTCTGTCAGAGACAGGAATGAACCTGGAAAATCAGTTGAACGGAATGGACAGCATCTTGAAAGGAAGGCAAAATACGAACATTAAAAGGAGCAAAACATGCGTAATGCAGTGCAGTCTTTGAAAATCTGGAGATACTGAAGGAATAAGATTAGGTAATGAAACACATAAATGTGGTAGATGAGTTTTGTTACTTGGACAGTAAAGTAAATTATGATGGTCGCAGTACGTAGGATGTAAAATACAGAATGGCAATTGGATGAAAAGCATTTTTGGAAAACCGAAATTTGCCCTCTCTGAAGGGTTTTGTGTTGAGTATTGCCTTGTACGGGAGTGAAACTTGGACGATAAATAGTTCAGACAGGAAGAGGATAGAGGCTTCTGAAATGTGGTGCTATAGAAAAATGCTGAAGATTAGGTGGGTAGATCGCGTAATTAATCGAGAGGTACTGAACAGAATTGAGGAGAAATGGAATATTTGGCGTATCTTGACAAAAAGAAGGAATAGATTGGTAGGACTCTTTCTTAGACATGCAGGAATCGTAAATTTAACATTGGATGGAAGTTTGTGGGGTAAATATCGCAGAGGGAGACCAAGAGACGAATATAGTAAATAGATTCAGATAGATCTGGGTTACCGTTCTAATGAGGAGATGAAAAGGCTTGCTCAGGATAGAGTGGGGGGGGGCGGGAGAGCTCCATCAAACTGAAGACTGACGACGCCAAATCAACAATTAGTCTCTAATCGCGCGCGCCGAGAAAGATGATGTAAATCCCTCCGTTCGGCTTGTAATTTCCTCTACGGTGATTTGATGATCAATTCTCGCTACTTGGGTGAAGGTCGACAAGATATTTACGAATTCGGAAGAGAAAGACAGATATCGAAATTTCGTAGCCAGGCCTTGCGGCGACGAAGCGCGTGTGTCGCGCAGCCGTTTGCACGACAGGTCCGGCGTCAGTTGCGTCACTCTTGTCCCCCCGTCTCGGAATAAATCAAAACGAGCTTCCCGATACTTGTACTGTTTCCATCTCTACCTTCTCTTCCCTAATTCTGTTGCATCTCCCAACGAATTGTAATCTTTGGTACTTCTTTTACACGACATTTTCTACGTGTTCTTCCTAATTTGCGTCGCTCGTACTACTAAATACTTCTAATGTAGTTGAATTTACGGCTTTCAGACCAGGTTGATTTGTCGAGTAAACGAAGTTTAGTGCATTCCTTTTCCTACTGATGTGAACGATTTCATACTGTTCATTATTTAGAGTCAATTACCAATTTTTGCGGTCGGTTAACAGTCACAGCTTGATACGTTGTAAGTAAGTTTGTAAGGGGTGTCATAATCGGCTACGGGGCCTGGATATTCCGCCTCTGAGGTGACGGTGGGGAGGGTATTTTCCCTTCCGACCACCCGACGAGCGCGCCGTGAGTTTCGGGCGTCTCGTGGACCGGCACACGCACGGCGCGGCGCGGCGCCGGCGCCGGCGGCCAGTCCTGCTGGAGGAGCAGCGACGGCGCCACGAGGCGGCAGGGTGCGGACGTGCTGCCGCATGCAGATCTACACTTTTGTTCCAATCTTTATGACATTTTGTACACGTAGAAAGACGACCGTCACTCGTCTTCCACTTATTTTTTGTATATTTCTGTAAAGCTATAATTTATGTAATTTCACTAGATTATCATTTTGTTAAAACTTGAACCCCACTCTTTTCAAGGCTTGAGGAATAGCATTTTTATTCCATGTGTTAAAATATTAGTTAATATTGCTAGATTTTTCTTTTTTATTATGTTAATTATTTATTATTATAATAATTAGCGTGGCATAAGTACAGCTTCTCCGCTAGTCACTGCCCCTGTGAGAATGTGCAGTTGTTTTACTTTTAAGTAGGTGCGAGAATCAATGGCTGTCTGAATGTGGGGAGTGATAGCATCGTTGTCTCTGGCTCAGTATCGATAGCTGCTGATACTACCAAAGACGTTTCCACACCCTTCGGTTACAGACCAGTCAGCGAGCCTTCTTTAGCGCGAGTCCCGCTGTCCGTCCCCACCGCCGTCGTTTCTCGGATTTTCCAGCTTCCGGTCACTTCCCGCGTCCGGTGGCTGCTCGGTCTGGTCATTCTGGGCTTGTCGTCTGGTGAGGAACGTTGGTTCTGTTCTTGTTTGTGTTCTCATTTTTCAATTCAGTGATTTTCAATAGATAAATGTGGCATGTGTGTGATTCTAGTTGCAGTTTGATAATGGCCTGATATGTTAAAACTATTTGTGATCATGTGGCGGTGTATTAACTCTGTGTAAATACTTTATAGCTTTGTGGGGCCCAATTTCTAATGTGTGATCTGTTCATTTTTGTACAGTATATGTAAAAAATCTTCTCGTCATTTGCTACTGTGAGTGATATGTGTTCCATGTGGTTGGTTCATAGAACAAAGCCTTCAGCTTCCACCCTTGTTTGTTCCATGTCCATCAGGCAAGTAACTATGCGGGTATCCTTCTGACTCCCACTAGTATTTCGCCATCTTCTCTCCCCGCCTATTTTAATGTTGTTGTTTCTTCTCCTACTGGTAGTACTAACTCTGTCTTTGTCAGTCATTCTCTCTGAGCCTTGTACAACCTCCTTCAATAGCTTCCTTATGTAATTCTAAACATTTCTATGGGTTGCATGCTGTAATTCTTAATTTTATTTTTCCGATTTTGTAATTATTTTACTTATACGAGTTTTTTTGAGACTGGACTTCATGCGTCTCTGTACGCGCTCCCTATCGCGTGTAGCCGCATTTCTTTCGCTTCTTCATGTAATTCTAAACATTTCTATGGGTTGCATGCCGTAATTCTTATTTTTATTTTTCCGACTTTGTAATTATTTAATTTTTGTGGTTTATCTGAGACTGGACTTCATCTGTCTCTGTAATCGCCCCCTATAGCGTGTAGCTGTATTTCATTCGCTTCCTTATATAATTCTAAGTATTTCTATGGGTTACATGCAGTAGTTAATTTTCTTTATTTTTCGGAAACTGAATTTATTCAATTTTACCGGTTTTGGGAACCACGTTTGTTCGAGTTCCGACTTTTGGGGCTCGCAGCTAGTCGCATGAATTCACGCCACTTCTCATGTAAAATGCAGAACCTAGATCGATTTCTGATTGCAACTTAAGTATCCACCGTGATGTTGTATAATAAATTCGACTTTCAACCACTTCACCTAAGTGGAGTGCGTTCATGTAACGTAGCCGTCGCCGTTAGTGTGTTTGCTCGCGGTCCAATTCATATGTAATTTAACTTGGCTATAAACCCGCACCAACTCAAAACAGGCACGAGAGACCAGATCCAGCTTCAAACTGTTTTTATACATTGTGATTTTTGCTACCTACGACTTGCTGAATTTCGCCTACGATAACCTCGACAGCTTGCGCCTCGTCTCAGCAGGCTGATTTTGGTGAGTTTCGCTGTGGGATTGCGTGTGTGTGAGCGAATGAGTGTTGTTTGTGAATCCTTCCCCCCAGTAGCGTTAAATCATGTATAATTTAGACTGGGCACTGTCCGTATTAATCCATGAAGAGACGCATTTTTATTGTGTTAACGAATTTGGTTCCCCATTTTGCTTGTTTTCTATCTGAATAAACAAGTTTACGTTCAGCATAATCCACAAGCTGCCTACAAATTTTAGTTTTAGAGCACCTTCCCTCTTTTATTTAATATTGTTGTTCACAAGTGCTGAGAACAAGCTAAAATGCAAACTTTCTTGAGTGTAAATTCCGTTGCGCGATAAATGTTTTCTTAGCCATCTTTCTAAGATAATTTTAATTGTGGTGGCTTGCCTACTAATGTCCGTGTAATAACGTGTGAGCTGTTATGTATTAACTTATTGTTATTGAAGTAATTTGAAATGAGTCAGTTCTCAGTTTGGGCCAGGGAACAAGTCTTTATAGCAGGTAGTAACTGGTAGTTCACACGGACCTTACTTGATAATTTTAGTGATAAAGCAAAGCTCTCGTTTCGTACAGTGGTCGACTTTTAAGCTTTATGGTATGTGAACGTATGGCTATATCTGTATATTTTCTACACATCTTTGGGTTCCTTTTTTAAATAGTGGTTTTGTCCAATCATTTGGAATTTTGTTGTTTCTCCAGTTGACTGACAGGACTCTGTAGATCCATTGCAGGCCAGGTGTTGCGGCTGCCTTCATCATATCTGAGTTCAGCGCATCAACCCTGGAGACTTTCTGTTGATTGATACACCGTGCTCTGTTCGGTGTTCTCTCTACGATCAGCAAGTGAGAACCGCCATTGTCGGATACGGACCCCCACACTACGATCTCTTCTAATCCGTATGCTCGCGTGAGGCACAGTGTCAATAGCCTTTAGGAAATCGATAAATATGGAATCGATTACAGATCTCTTATCGATAGCCCTCATGACTCAATGTGAGTAAAAAGCTAGCTGTGTTTCACAAGAGCGGTAATTTTTGAATCCGCGTTGACTGTGGAGCAATAGGTCGTTCTCTTCCAAGTAGTTCATAATATTTGAGAATAGTACTTGTTTCTAAATCCTGTTGCAAATGGTCGACTTTTAACTTAAGCTTCAATCCACGAGGACTGTTGCCGTAACTGTAATAATCATGTACACTTTATAGCAAAAAAAGTGGATCACTGCAGAATGCAACCCAACTAACGTAGCTGTGTTGCGGGTACTCCACATTCAAAACCCCTGTAGAGTACAGTCGTTCGAGTATTCACAATGGGCACCAAAGAAGCAGTAGAAAGCATTGCTCCAAATGTTCAAATGTTTGTTAAGCTTAAGGGACTTAACTATGGGGTCATCAGTCCCTAAACTTACAAACTACTTATGAACTACCTACAACTAAGGACGGCACAAATATCCATGCCCGAGGGGGGATTCGAACCCCGACCGTAGTGGCCGTGCAGACCGTGACTGAAGCGCCTCAGTCCCCTCGGCCACCGCGGCCGGCAACATTGCTTCTTATGGCAGTCGGTCCACATGTAATTCAATACCGTCATACAAAAAACGTTACAATAAAAGTTATTAGAGTCAAGAGAGCAACGTAAATTCAATTTAATTACAATACATGACAAATCGAGTACCTTATCAAACTCATTCAATGACACAATGAGTTTTTGTTCGTGCCCTGAATTTGAACGCACTGTTGACCAAAAAAGAAAACTTGCGTTTCTGATCGAGACTAGATTAGACATGAAGAGACGTAAGACATTGACGTTTTCATTGGTATCGGTTTAGAAGGCCAATGTCCGAACCCGGTTAACTTTAGCATTGCACCAGGAATGACATGAAGTTCAAATTGTTTCTGAGAGGTAACCACTAAAGGTATATAACACAGTGCAACTCAAAGGTGTCAAACTTCATAAAATTGTGGTATAGAACGCAGTACCTATATGAATCGTTACCGAAGCACGATCACACGTCAGATATTAAATAAATTCACAGATAGAGCTATATTGGAACTTGAAATGACGATACAATTGACTTCTTTCTCGGCAGGGACCCAACCCTGCCTCTGTTCGCTATTTATTATATATACGCAAACAGATGAAATAGTTACTGTTCTCGCCATTAGCGGGATGAGCATATGTTCGGCTAGAAGTAGCGCAAGCCGCGGCGGATTAGCCGTGTGCACTGGAGCGCCGTGTTACGGTGCGCGCGGCTGTTTGCCGCCGAGGGTTCGAGCCCCCCCTACGGGCATGGGTGTTTGTGTTGTCCTTAGGTTAGTTTACCTTAGTTTAAGTAGTTTGTAAGCTTCGGACTAATAACCAAGCAGTTGAGTCCGATAGATTTACAAATATTTTGAAGTAGCGCAATAAATAACGTTGTGCTGCCTGGGACTCCAACCCCGCGCCTATCGTCAGCGTTGACCACAGATGAGGAGGTAACAACTCTCCCAATCTCGTTTACTAGTAATTAGGATCGCGCCGTTCGTAGAGACCTGGAGGGGTTTGGCATTTTGAAGAAACAACGAAAACTAATCCAACTTTGTTCTAGTCAGTAGCGAATGGACATGTGTAATGTGATTTGAAAGACGCCACAGTCTAAATTCCTTACTTGCCGCTATTGGAGGTGGAGAGTGGGATGTTTGCGATTGTTAAAAACTGTTTCCCAGCAGGAATGAAACCATATCTTAGCCATTACAAGATGGCATCAGCCCGATCAACTACCGATTTTCAGATGTGGTAGCATAATGTTTTTCGTCAAAATGGAGTGCAGAACACACGGTACGAGAAGTAAAATAGTTAGGCGGTATCTGTCCAAGTAACAGTAATTTCTTGGCCTCGCGGTCTGAGGCGTCTTGTCGCGGAGTTGCGGTCGCTCCAGCCAGAGGTTCGACTCCTTCCTCGGGCATGTGTAGTTGTGTGTGTGTGTGTGTGTGTGTGTGTGTGTGTGTGTGTGTGTGTGTGTGTGTGTGCATGTATTCCTTAGCATAAATTAATTAAAGTAGCATGTAAGGCTAGGTAGGGAATAATGATCTCAGGTGATTTGTCCATTAGTACTATAACAAAACAATTATATACAGTATGTAGAATTATGTAGCATTGCGTATGATAATATACTACGTTTTAAGTATGTTCTGTGGTGATTTTGTATGACATATTGCTGTATGCTTATTTAACTATAGTCTCGTTTCGCTCAAGTTTGTATGAAAAATGTCTGTGAAATCTTATTGGATTTAATTGCTAACGTCATCAGTGTGCACACTACTTAAACTATCTTAACATAAGGGCAACACAGACACCCAAGACCGAGGAAGGACTCGAACCACCGATGCAACCAGAAGCCCAATTCAAGACATGATGCCTTAAACCGCGCAGCTACTCTCCGCGGCGCTCAAGAATGTAACATAGCTCTTACCAAAATAAATGACATATTAGGCATCTTAAAAGTAGCAAGGAGCGTCGTTTACGCATTAGAAAACGGTTTCTAAAATGGGAAATATATACCATGTGTAACGATATAATCTGTTGAGATGAAAGCAGAGGAGGTCAATCGAAACACCAGAGCTCTGTATTTCACAGAACGAAGAATCTATTATAGGTAAGGGGGTATGAAAGGACACAGTCTCATAGAGAGAACTGATATACAGTAACGAAAGCATGCTGTCAGCGGAAACCAATAGATTTTATCACTGTATTGTGAGGGAACGGACCAGAAGGGTTAATGGGATTATGATGCAAGAGTGGCGACAGCGAGTGAGAGAACACAAGAGAAATTAAACATTAATAAATGCAAGACCGTTTGAGTATTTTGTGAAGGACAGAGGGTGTATTAATGGATGGAGGGGAGGAGAGAGACGTATCTGAAATAACAAAAATTACTTTGACAGCGTCCATCTAAACGGATTACTCTGCTTGCAAGGAGGCTGGGTATAAATGTAATAAAAATAGGATATTGAGTGAAAGGAGAAGCATTGAATTAAAATTTGTATCACAGGGAGGAATCGAACCCAAAACTCCATACTTACTTTAATTCAATGCTTCTCCCTTCACTCAATATCTTTGACATATTGATACGGAAAACTATTGAAATAAAAATTGTGCCATGGTGGGAAACGAACCCAGACTTCCATACTTTAATTCAGTACTTTTCCTTTCGCTCAATGTCTTTGAGATATTGACACGGAAAACCGTCACTAGGTATATAAATTTATAAAGAAATAGGATAATAAAGGAACTGTATATTAAAAAAATAACTTCAATTTAAAGGCAGCTCAAAGGAAAAAGAAACACATATTTTATTCCTGTTGACAACAGATCTTCCACAGTCTCTGACTTACGAAATATCAAAATAAAGATGAGATTATAAAAACATTTGAAGGACTAATAATTTATTCAGAATCACTCATTATTTGTTTCTTCCGGTAAACATCTCAGCACATAATCTATAACGCTATCGGACCAGCTTCTCTTCAGTAAATGCGACGACTCTATCTCGAATTGATTGCTCACATTGAGACGGCCTGATTTGTATTTCTGCTTACCGCTCTCACTATGAAGCCAGGAAGTAAACATTCTGCATTTACGTCAGAGCCCCGCTTTGTGCAGTGCTGGGGGCTGTTGGCCGCCACCGCGACCGCCAGCTGACTGGCTTCCGCCAAGCCTCGCCTCGGCACCAGCTGTGGTCGACCGGCCTGTCCGTAGCTCGCAAGCCACGGCTAATACAGCCCTTGAAGTATGAAAAGTTTCTGCAAACCTACCCTATCGTGTATTATAAACTACCACACCTAGAGCTATTTTGCTATAAAATGAGCAGCCACGTTATGTTTTGACACTTCATTCAAATATTTAACGAAGTGAAAGAATAGAATCATGATCAAAGTAGTACCACATAATGTTTCACAAAGATAGCAACACAGAAAATTATTCTCTCTTTTCAGCGCTCTGTATTAGATCTAGACGTAATGAAATATGTAGTTATCTTAGAAATGTAAGCATGTTGTAAAATTAAACAGATCTGGTGGCAACAACACAAACGTATACATGTAGTATATCATTCACGTTTTGTGTACTTATAAAGTGTTTTCAATGTGTCTGTAAACAATAAGTACTAAACAACGGAAATTACCTTCTCCTGGGGCTCTTCATTTACACGATTGTTCTGTTATTTACAGTGAAGTGTTTCGTAATGGGTTCACATAATCGCTTCAGTTTCTCGACTGTTCCCCGCTTATATTAAGCTCTAAATACTACTACTACTACTACTACTACTACTACTAATAATAATAATAATAATAATAATAATAAATACAAGTGCCAAATAGTGTATGTGCGAGTTATAATCTGATATATTCTTTCAACTTTCTCGACGTCCTCCCTCTATTCAATCAGGTAATAATCGTACACTACTCAGCAGTACTGCATAAGATGGGAACAATTGTAGGGCTGGAAGTCTCCTTAGTAGACGTGTAAATCTCCTAATGGTAGTGTTAATAACATTAACATTTGTTATTCACAGTTAAAATTGATTTTAATTGCATCCCCAGGAATTTCGTTATATGTATAACCATCAAATTTGTTTTGCTTATAGATATCTAGAATGCTGACGAAACTCTGAGTACTTATGTTCAGAGCCAAATGAATATTGATGTTTAAGGTCAATTGTCGCCATTTGCGCCGTGAAGATACAAATTCAAATTCATTTCTCAATTGACTTTGCTTTTCTGAGTTTAGTAGTGGGCAGCATTAACTGCCTAAAATCTAAGAGCAATATTCTGATTGCTCATTAAATATTTCGAATATATATTCGAATCACGAGAAGTCTACTTTACTTTGCTGGAAGAATTACAGTCGCCACGTCCTTTTCATTAGATGACTCCTCGTCTGTTACTGCAAACTATTACTTTGCAGATAGGACATCACGAGTCCAGTCGCACAACTTAGGAAAGCGATATGGTTCGAAGTTGATTATCGCTGAAGGTAGTTTGTATTTATTTATTTTTACTTTTTTTTGTTAAGCTTAAGGGGCTTAACTGCGGGGTCATCAGTCCCTAAACTTACAAACTACCTTATACTAAAGACGACACAAACATCCATGCCCGAGGGGGGATTAGAACCCCCGACGAGGAGCGGCCTCGCGCATCGGAGCATAGCACCTCAATGCGCTTGGCCACTCCACTGCGGCGTTGAAGATACCAAAAATCGTTTTGGCACTCTATGAATATGAAATTAGTTTGAGGGTACTCAGTAGATCATGAAAAAATAGTTTCGCCAAAGTCTCACAAGAGTAAAGATTTAGAAACCTTTGCCGGTTTGATGTTAATTTTTCTAGATATTTCATAACACCGGAAAAAGTCAAACGTCCAGCTACATGTCGATATCAGTACAATGGATCTGTACCTCAGTGGATTACTTTTATTTTCTTTGTATATCTGTGCAACATTCCATTCGTCCCCATCACTATAAATACATCAATGCTCGACCTCACGTCGTAGGAGAAGTAATTAAGTCATGCATAACGTGCGCACAAGATATTCTCCTAAGGTGCTGGACCACTCGAGAAAGACATTGCCTGTAGACAAATGATCTTCCTGGTACGACTATGGCATTGAAATGACAATGGTTGGTGATAGTTGTACTGCTTCCTGGAATGACAGAAGAATCTAGATTAAAAGAAATAATCCGACACAAGCTGCTTGTGGCCACTGAGTGCACGCATTGGGGAAGTTGAACAGTTGTGCCCAGCCAGAATTCGGGTCCAGTTCCTACTGCTATCTGAGCAGTTAGGGTAACCACTGCACGAGCGGGAAAACAACGATCATCGCACGTGCGCGGGCTACCACTCCTCTCCCCCCTCGTCACCCACAAGACTCAAACTTCCTCACACTGCTCACGTAGTGGCCGTTTCCAATTTGCACTCACTGCTCGTGCACTTTGCCGATTACCTCGAAAGTTCAGGAGTAGTGTCCATTTGCTTTGAAGGTTGGGATTGTTTCGTCTTCTCCTGAATTATGTATATTTATGTGGTGTCTGTTTTTTCAAAAGAACAGTCACGACACATATATGTATATAGAAGAACCTTTCAAGATTCACTTATTGGTGGTATTCCAATTAAAATGTCTGAAAACTGAACTTCGGTGTGTCATTTACTTATCACATACATGATTACAGGCAAGGGTGATGAATTTCACGTAGCAACTACAACTATTCTCGATCCCTACTTTCTGCATCGGCCTTCACAAGGGCAATGAGGAGGCGATTCACGCTGCAGCTGTTCGCTTCCTTCATGAAAATGTCGAAGCTCTTTAAAGATTAAGAGGCAGTAGCTCTCAGTTACAAATTGGAGCGACAGTAACATTTTACCCACTCTCTGACAGAGCTACAAACTGCTATATCGAATTGAGAAATATTTGAGACAGATTATGCTGCTGTCTAGCAAGCACCTCAGAAAAGCAGAGCCAATTTTAAAATGATATTGAAGTTATATTTTCACAATGTAAATTCGGCAATTGACCCTAAACATAAATATGCGTATAGTTCACCACATGATTACCAGAACATTTTCGTCAGTCCTTGAGAAATCGATAAACAAAACAAATTTAAGGATTATACACCTAACAAAATTTCTGGTGGGTACAATTGAAAACAACGTTAACTGCGAAATATACACGTTTTGGTGAAGCTAAAACAAGCGCCTGTTATTGACACAACCATTAGAAGATTAAAAAGTCTCCCTAGGACGCTATAAACCCTACAATTGCTTCACCTCTTCCGCAGTATTGCTGAGCAATGTGCGATTGTTACCTGACGGTATAGAGGGAGGACACCGAAAAATCTGGAAAAAGATATCAGATTGTGCGGTATAGTGAATTAGCGGTAAGAAGGTATCGGATGTTTTCCGTGTTTTTTACTACTTAGGTTGGGGAGGGGGCGGAGATGGCAGGGGGATGAGGTAGGGAAGCAAAATATTAAACCAAAATGGTTTTCAGTGTAGCACGCTTCTTCTATGAGATTTCAATCACCAACCTTCTCCTACAAATGCAAAGAGCTTTTGTACTCATTACCGTACAAAGTATACTACAATTGTAAGAAGGCCGCGCAGAGTACCCGCGCGGTCTAAGGTGCCATGTCATGGATCGGGCTGCTGCTCGCGTGCGAGGTTCGAGTCCTCCCTCGGGCATGGGTATGTGTGTGTTGTCCTCAGAATAAGTTAGTTTAAGTATTGTGTAAGTTTAGGGACTGTTGAACTTAGCATACCACACACATTCGAACATTTGATCTGAATTTTAAGAATAATATAATGGTAATTAGAACTCGCATATATCCTTTTTGGCACTTGTTTTTCTCGATATTCGTATAAGCGTGGAACAGTCAAGAAACTAAAGCGATCCTATGAACCCATTACGAAACACTTCACTATGAATAACAGAACAATCGTGTAAATGAAGGGCCTCAGCAGAAGGTATTTCTGTTTCGTAGCACTTATTGTTTCAGAGACAATGAGAACACTTTATAAGTGCACAAAACGTGAATGATATACTACAGATATATATTTGTGTTGTTCGCAACAGAATTGTTTAATTTTAAAACATAAATGGTTTTCTAGGTTGAATACATATTTTCTTGTGTCTAAATCTAATGCAGAGCGCTGAAAAGATAGTTTCCTGTGTCGTATGATTGCTATCTAGGTGAAACATTATGTGGTAGCTGCGTTTATCATTATTCTATTCTTCAATTTCGTTAAATATTTGAATGAAATGTCAAAATATAATGTGGCTGCTCATTTTATCAAATGTTCAAATGTTTGTCAAGCTTATGGGACTTAACTACGGGGTCATCAGTCCCTAAACTAACAAACTACTTACGAACTAGCTAAGGCTAAGGACAAATATCGATGCCCGAGGGGGAATTCGAACCCCCGACCGTTGTGGCCGTGCAGAACACGACTGGAGCACCTCAGTCCCCTCGGCCACCGCGGCCGGCACTCATTTTATAGCAAAATAGCTCTAGCTGTGGTAGTTAATACTACACACTTGGGTAGGTTGGCAGAAACGTTTGAGCCTGGTTTTAAGGTCTGTGCCTATATAGGCCGTGGCTCGAGAGCTATGGGCTGGCCGGCCAACCACAGCTCGTGCCAAGGCGACGCTTGGTGGAAGCCAGCAAGTGGCGGTCGCGGTGATGCCCGACAGCCCCCAGCACAGCGCAGAGTGGGGCTCTGACGTAAATACAGAATGTTTACTTCCTGGCAGCATAGTAAAAGCAGACAGCCGAAATACAAATCAGGCCGTCTCACTGCGAGCAATCGACTCGAGATAGAGTCGTCGCTATTACTGACTGACGGCGTTATAGATTCTACACTGAGATGTATTATGAAAGAAACAAATAATGAGGGATTCTGAATAAAGTATTAGTACTTTAATTTTTTTAAACCTTTTGAGTGGGACTATAGAAGAAATAAAATATGAGTTTCTTTTTCCTTTGGGCTTCCTTTAAATAGATTTTTTTAAATACAGTTCCTTTATTATCCTATTTTATTATAAATTTATATACCTAGAGACAGTTTTCCGCGTCAGTATGTCAAAGAAATTAATTGAAAGGAAAAGCATTGAATTAAAGAAAGTATGGAGGTCTGGGTTCGATTCCCGCCCGTGGCACAAATATTAATTCAATGCTTCTCATTTCACTCAATGTCCAATTTTTATTCATTTATACCTAGACTCCAGGCATATAGAGTAATCAGTTTAGCTGGACGCTGTTAAAGTAATTTTTGTAATTTCAAATACGTCTCTCTCCTCCTCTTCATCCATTAATACACCCTCCGTCCTTAACAAAATATGCACACGATTTGTCTTGTATTTATTCGTTGTTAATTTTTCCTCCTTTCTCTGTTTCTCTCTGTCACCCCCCTTACATTATAACCTTAGTTGCCCTTTTCATCTATTCCCCCAAAAGCTGGAAAAAATTGTGGTTTCCGTTAAAACAATACTGTCTCTTTCAATGTCTGCTTTCTTTACTGTCCATGGGTCCTCTCTATGAAGCAGTGTTCTTTTATATCTCCGATAATCCATCCTTCGTTCTGTAAAACATTCCTTCCTTTTCTCTCGGCCCTACAACAAACTGTGATACATAAGTAAGGAGTACTTTGCAAGCATTTCACTCTTTTATTTTCCAGTTTTGCACTCCTGTTAATTCCTACATCCCGCCCTGCCTCCTGCTACCCCTCCCTTGAAATATTTATCTACATCTCCGTGCTTCTTTTCACAATTTTGTGCTTGGCAGATTTTTTTAATCACTTTCATAATTTCTCTGTCGTTGACTCTCAAAAAGCACGTGGATATAATGGACAACTGAACCTTATCATGCAAGCACCATTGTCGCCATTAAAATGGACATCTATTCCGACAAATACCAGTATCCAACCATTGAAATGGCAGAGACTGAAGTTCTCCCCCATCCTTCCCAGTTGTATATTATGCTTCGCATGTCATCGCATTTTCGATGCAACATTGTATCAGAATCCACATTGCTATTTTGTAACCTCAATATTATTGAAGGCAACCACGCCGTGAAGAATAATTGCTCGACACACTTGCCAGTTATCGGATACCTTGTCACAGTAAATCACAGAAATCTCCTTCATCGAAGTCTGTTTGTGTTCCTGAACGTGGTGAATAAATGTCAAAACGAAGTTACTTTCTGAATTTCAATTTTTTTAACGCATAATCCACGTTCCTCATAACTACAAAAATACCTAATGTTAAAGTTATTGTGGCAACAGCTACCCAACAATCTTTATTATAATGAGCTTATAGTTAAATAAGCTTATTACAGAATGCCATACCAAATCGTAATGTAGCATACTAAAACGTAGTATAATATCATGCAAAATCCGCGATAAGGCGCCTCACACTATGTGGCCATCCCGTAATGTCTAATGAGTACTCCATTATGACAAAACATTATGCCAACACATCTGTAATTCGCTGGAGGCCGGGATGAGGTTAACTTGTAATGGCTAAGGTATGGGTCCTATTCCCGCTGGGGGTAACAGTTTTTAACGGCCACGAAAATACCATCTACACCTGCAGTAACTACAATAAAGAACGCAGGACTCTGCCTTGTTTCAAATCAATATTGCACATGTCCATGCGCTAGTAATTAAACAAAGTTTTCGCAAAATACCAAACCCCTTCCACGTGTCTACGAACGGTGTGATCCTAACTACTGGTGAACGACAATGTGATAGTTGACGCCTCATGGTGTTAGGTCAAGAGTAACGGTATGTGCAGGGTTGGAGTGCCCGGAAGAAACAATAAATATATCAGCAGTATTCCTTCCTATTATACAATAGCAAATGGTGCTGGGTTCGGGACCCTGCCGGGGAAAAATTAATTGTATCGTCCTTTCAGGTACCAGGATAACGCTATTTGCAAACGTACTTGATATGTGACATCTGATTGTGCTTAGTTAACAAATCATCAATACACTGTATTGTATTGCAGAACTTTATGATGTATGACATCTGTGAATTGCACTATATTACGTATCTTCAGCGGTTACCTGTCAGCAACAATAAGAGCTTCCTGCAACTCCTGGTGCACTGCTAAAATTATCATTTACTTCTGGGTTCAGACATCGGTCTAAGAAACTAATGAAAACGTCAGTGTTTTACGTCTATTTATGCCTAGAGATCACGCGCTTTTACGTGGACCCTGAGCTGAAGCTTGAAGTCAGCTCATAGCGGATTGGCTGTTAGAACAAGCCCCGCCTCTTTCCTCCAGTGCCGGCAACTTACGGCGTATAGATAATAGGTTTTAAAAGAAACAACAAGTAAGGGGTTAAGGCGTTACAGATGGAACACGAAATTAAGTATCACTTTAATGTTTGAGTAATAGAAAGGTGGAATGCATATCTACGAAATGTTAATATTTGAAAGGGACATATTAAGCGGGTGTAACAACGCTCTCTGCCTCTTTTTATTGTCGTAACAGAATAAAAATCAGAATTAACATTCTTCACACCACTTTCAAGGACAGCCTTGTTTCTTATCAACGAAGTCGTCGGGGTATGTGGACTTATTTTTGCAAATAACAAAGTGGAAGATAATAATCAATACGAAGCACAAATCAACAATACATTGACGAGGTCTACGGTGTACAATACTGTTACGAGGTAAGGTTGGTAGAGAGCATAAACATTCCGTTGACACACGAGCTCAGCCGACTTCCGCCGATCAGAGAGGGGCCACGAAAAAGTGCGTGACCTGTAATCGCATCTCGTTCAGGCATACAACTGTTTTTTTGCACAACAGTGCGTTCAGATTCAGATCACGAACAAAAACATATCATGTCACTAAACAAGTGTGATAACGTATGTGACTTTTCACTTATTGCAACTAAATTTAATTTACGAGTGTTACTGTCTCATCTCTAAAGACGTGTATTCTAATATTTGTTGTACGAAACGAAAGTATTGGTTTGTACCTTGCCTGAATGCCATAAGGAGAAATGGGAGACTTACTTAGTACCTATTGTGGGTAGGTAATAACTGTACTGTGCAATGATTTGACGACCTACGGCACAGCTATGGTGGTTGCATAGCGTCAGGTGCGGTCTCCACTTAGGAATTCAGGGGTGATCCACTTTTTTTGCTGTCAAGTGTACGACACATAGTTAACGAGATATTGTAGCGCATGTCTCTTCCTATGGTAGGTTGTGGGAAGAAAGAAATAAGATTATTAATTATGTAAATCTGCCTTAATCCCGCTTCCTAATTAACAAGTGACTTACCTGTTAATCTTCTGTTGCTGTGACCGTTGCCAGCATCAGACCTCCTCTCTTCTAGCAGGGGTTTCTGTTATTTTGTAAATGAATAAAACTGATAGCAACAGGGGAGGGCTACAGACAAGAAGTCGGGGAGTTCATTGAAATAATCTTGGTATTCTGAATGTAGGATATAGAATTACGAGGTAGCCTGTTATATCTTATTAAACGGTGACTGTTTCTTGCTGCAGGCCAAGACATACAATAGAGAGGAAACATCGAAAATAAAGAACATTCAAATAGTTCGACCAGCCTTTAAGGAGAGAGAAAGAGTGTGGTGTTGCACAAGTCTAAAGTACGCGCCACCTACTTTCGCCGCGCGCCGCCATGCACGCACGGCGCGGCGTTCTTACGACGTCAGCCACGAGCGCCCTCTGCTACAACTCCGCTCGTGGCCACTACTGAACGACAACGTTCACTTGGGACTAAGATAGGTACCAGTTAACACTTCGGAATCAGATAGTCACCAGCGAAGACTTGGCTATCGGATAGGCACTTGGTAGGCCTCTAGCTCAACTATGTATCAGCATTCTGCAGTACCTAGCTATGTAAAAGTTAAGTATTACTATGTCTCTAAGAAATATATATCTCGTCCTAATTTACTCTAGTGTTTCTAGTTTCTGCTGTCCCACTGGCTGGTCCCCTCCTACCTGCACAAGCGTCCATCCTTTATTCCTGTGTCGGTCTTTCTACTCGGCCACCAACACCTACGACGGAAACGAGACACAAAAGCGGCGACGAGGCTGGGACACAAAAAAGAGACCCTATTGAGTTTAACGAAAATGCCCGTTGGTCATGAGAACAATAGACTGAGCCCGAAATAGGGGCGACAAAAAAACTAAAGGAGAAGCATCTTAGTAATCATGGCGCCTATCGCCCGACATGCAGACCGTTGCACTCGCGACCGAATGCATTTACTTCCCTTTAATCGTGAATACGTGTTCGATGGAACTGTAAAGTTCCTGTCGGTCAACGAAATATCACCAAGACTGAGCATGGCGGTTTAGGCGATCGCGGACCTGTCCTGCTAAGAACTGCAAGCATCTGCAGCAACTGCCGGGCTGAGAGCGCCCACGTCGCTTACGATCGTTCTGTTAAAGCGAGTTTCGCATCGCTGATTCTTCCGCCGGCAAAACTAGTGACGTGTTAGCAACCTGGCAGAGCACAGTCAAGAGTTCGTTATGGGCCGCTGGGGCCTGGCGGCCTGTCTTGGCGGCAAATCGTCAAAGACGCGTAGACGTTGGCTGTCCGGGTTTGAACTTAACGGCTCCGGTAGCCTTTGTGGCTGATCGCCATCTTGCCAATTTAATACATTGATTAATACAGGACACGGAAAATTATTTCGCCCTCACGAAACGGTAATTCTAGTTTGTCTGGGAAAATTAGTTTTATATGATTTCTTTGTCGATTAATTTTACCAACTTCTTCAACATTAATCGGATCTAACTTTGTAATACTTCAGACGAATCGTCATTTTAATTAGATTGGAATCCGTCGTCAGAAATTTTATAATTATTTTATTTATGCCGATTCACTTTGTCCTAAAAGCTGGCCATATGGTTCATGACACTTTTTGCTGGTCTGGGAAAAGTCTTAGCTCCACAATATGTCACAAACAATGAGATGCGCGAAAAACTGCTGGATTTAGCGATAATGCTGCTCATTTTCTCCTAAACCACTAGACCGATTTCAATTAAATTTGGTACACACATTCCTTACCGTGAGGTAACAATTTCTGCAGGATCAAGAATGACATATGACATATCGTTCAGAAGATATGAAGTCATAAACCATAGGAATCGCAAAACACTGCCACATAATGCGGCGAGAATTTATAAATACGCTATATTAAAATGAGATTACGTAGCGAGTTGCAACAGACTTTAAACGTAATTTCAAACTTTTATTGAACTTTTCCTCGCTGACAACCGTAGCAAAATGATGGAAGGAGAAACGTTTATAGCTTACTACTTTTCCGCTGTTTATGCAGTAAAACTACGGCATTCGGTATGACGTTACAATTTATAATTTGTATAATACTACAAATCGTAGCCGCAGGAAATTTTACAGACAGTATACGCACATATAGTTGAATGTACTTCCTAAATTGTATCACAGCACGACTTGTAGTCCATGAGATATGAGCACATAAACAGTAACGTTCCGTTGTTCATCGACGAAACCACGGCATTCAGTTTGACATTGTAATTTATAATTTTTACACTACAAATTGTAGCTGCAGGATATTTTAGAGACAGTATACACGCTTATAGTTGAGTGTATATTCTAAATTGTATCACAGTACGACACGTAGTTCATGACATTTGAACGCATAAACTGTAACGTTCATGGAAAACCACCCCAAAACGCACCAAGTTTTAATCTATTACTTCTTTACTACCAATAGCATTCCCAAGAGATTTAATAGACATACTGCACTTATACAAATGAATATATATCTGAAAAATGGAAGCGAAGGCCAAGTAGTACACTCTTGCTGCCTGAATGAAATAAAGCTGTAGAGCTCGCCGGGGCACGTAAAAGCTGACACTGGACTGTTGATTGCTCACTTGCTGCTTGCAGGTGGACCTTACGGGTGAGGAGAGTCGGAGTGACACGGGACGGCGACGCTGGCCCGCTGCACCACTGCGCACGGTTCCAGCAGGGCTTCTCGAGGTGAGATCATCACTCCAGAGTGTCCTTGCCAAACCACAGAGTAGCCTAACCTCGGCAACATCCTCGTCCAACCCTACAACATCCCAAAACCACCCTCCCTACCTAATGGCTCCCACCCCTGTAACCGATCCCGCTGTAAAAACTGTCCAATGTATCCTCCTACAACAACGTACTCCAGCCCCTCCACAGGAACAACCTACCCTATTCAAGGCGTAGCCACATGCGAGACAACACACGTCGTACATCAAGTGACGTGAGTCCACTGTGCAGCCTTTCATGTTGGTATGACCACCAAGAAATTGGCTGAGCAGATGGATGGTCAGAGACGGACTGTTTGCCTGGGTGACGCCCAATATCCTGCCCTCCAGCATGAGTCCAGGGACCTTGACACATGTTATACCACATGTGACATTTGGATACTGCCACCTAACACCAATCCCTCAGAGCTACGGAGGTAGGAACCTGCCCTCCAACATATCCTCTACTCCCGCCACCCCGCTGGCCTAAATCTGGGCTAACCTCTTCCACCTCCTCCCAGTCCATCCTCAACTCACCTATCCATCACTCATCTCTCACCCCCCTTCTTTATCTTTCCCCTCCCTCCCTCTCATATATATATATATATATATATATATATATATATATATATATATATATATATATATATGACAGACACAAATAAAATCACAAGCTTTCGCAACCCTTGGTCGCTTCTTCAGGAAAAGAGGAAGGAAGGAGAGAAGAAAAGGAAGGATCCGGGCTTTACGGAAGTGGAAAAGGAGTCATTCCAATCCCAGGAGTGGAAGGACTTACCTTAGGGGGGGAGGGGAAAGAAGGTAAACAAATTAACACACCCTCACACATATCCACACGCATATATATATTCTTTGTGTGTGTGTGTTTCGTATATAACGTTCCCTGTTAATCAAAATCATTCAGACAACCCCCCCCCCCCATTCCCCTGTCCTCCAACGCTCAGCGTCATTCGGTTTGCGACCTTTCTATCGGTTCTTACCAATAAGACTTTGGCAACACATAACCCAGGGTACTAAAAGTTTATGGCTCGTTGTTTCTGTTCATAGGGGTGAGTTATGTATGTCAGCTTCTATGCCCTAAACAACTACCCCCTCTGTTTAAACAAGATCAATAATTAATAAGTAGTTTACTGTAGTTTAGCCAGTCTATCAATGTGCATATGATGACTTGAAAATGTGTTTAATAATCAGTTAAACCTCTGATTGACCAACAATATGGATTCTAAGATAAAGAAGTGATTCACTCACGAAGTAATATTAAATATTATAAAATACGCTGTATATGTGTATGTATTAATGTATGTATGTTCCACATCTCCTCCTAAACTACTGGACCGATATAACGAAACTTGGTACACATGTTTCATACGTGCGATAACAATTGCTGTAGGAGTATGAACCACATACGACACATGGTTTAGGAGATAAAACGTCATGAGCAATAGGATTTGCAAAAACTGCTGCATAATGCGACGAGACTTTATAAATACACTATATGAGAATGACAGTACTTGGCGACTTGCAACACACTATAAACATAATTTCAAACCTTTACTAAACTTTTTCTCGCAGACAACCACATCAAAATAGTGAAAGGAAAAATGTTTCTCGCTTACTACTTTTCCTCTGTTCATAGAGCAAAACTATGGCTTTCGGTATAACGTTACAAATTATAATTTCCACACTATCAATTGCACTCGCAGGTAACTTTGCGGACAGAATACAAACGTTCCAAATTTTATCACGGTGCAACATGTAGTTCATGAGATATGAGGACGTAAAGAGTAATGTTATACAAATAAATATATTCCTGCGAAACTTTAGAATTGTGAAACGTATTGAAACTGCCCGCTGTTCTTTTGGCTGTTAACTAGCCGTGTTTGTGAAGTTAACAATTGACTGCTTGCTCACAAAATCTAATTATGGCGATATTCACACAGCGGCGAAAGTATACAGTTCCCTTAAACAAAACTCTGATTCTATAAGTTAAGCAACAATTCTACCTTTACTGTAATCTTTAGACAATTAAATAATGATCCGCAGTCATGGATCTAAATCAAAAATCATAAATGTTGCTAACGCAAACGCAAATATTCTCCCCTCCAGAAGGGAGCAGAGACGCAACATACATGAACAAATTACCCCACATCAATCCAAAATAAATGATGAGGGGAGAATTTCAATTAGCACAAAAGAATTATAGTTTAACAAATCAATTCAAAGTTCAAAACAAGAACAACACGGGGAAGACCATTTTTTAAAATTACAATAAAAATCACACCTTACAAAATGTTCAAAATATCCACAATTACCTGGCCCTAAAACTGCCCACCTGCAAATTTAAGTACAGGTAAATTGCGATCACGTTTCATAGGGGGGATGGAGGTATTGCAGCACATTCACACACAGATTCATACGCCAAGCCAAGCAGGTACTTACCAAGCACCCAACGCCAATACAGCAAGTCGACAGCCAAGCAATGTGCAGAATGCAGATCGAAGGTTCACTCGCGCACAATTAAATAGTACTTCGCTTCCATAACGTGTCAAGCCAGTGGCTTAGGCTCATGATAAACTATCAGAAACAAGCGCACTTGGTTTAAGACTACAAAATGCGGTGTACAGACGGAAGTTAAAGTTTCCCTAGCACGTTTAACTATACATTAAATGAAGATTTCATTAAATAATATCTAAAAACGGTCGCTCTGGCGTCTAGCACGGGGAGAAGACAACTACAGCATGTTCAAGTTGTTAGATCAATAAAGCACTCTACTAAGTCGGAACACAAAATATGCATAAAGTTAACAAAATCAATTTCGAAGACAATAAGATCGTGAAATATATCGTGTAACCATTCTTTCTGATAAGAGCAATGATATCTATTAGATAAGCAAGGTTACAGATTGCTACAGCACACTACAGAGTTCGCTCACAAAAATTCAGAGAAGTGAAATAATTCTATTTCATGAAAATTAAAAACACGACATACGTCGTGCAACGGTTCTTTCTACACAAAGGAAAAGGATGTATTTAATGGCAATAACCACGAAAGGGAACACGCTAATCGGCGCACACGTGGGCCGACAAGTACACAGATTGCAAGTTACAATGGACAATTTTTGGGGACAATTATCATGCTACACATTAGCAAATTAGCTATACAATTATTAACCACTCATGTGCACTGAATAATGGAAAAGCTGAATGTCTAGTCTGATGTCGTCCACGTGTTCTGTCGACAAAGTACAAACAGTATAGGCACCGCGAGTCCCCGAAAATATTACAATTCAACTACGATAACAACGCGAAAGACATTGAACATATTTAAACAGGCGAAGAAATAATTTAAAAGTTATAAAATGCAAGAACTATGCTAACGAAACACCATCAGAGCCTCGGAATCAATTTCCAGCAAAAATCGACATAAAATTAGCATTCCTTTACGAAATTAAGCAAAATCTCACTACTACACATAGCGTAGCTTCTACTTCCGGCATTAAACTCGCGAAAAGGCATAAGTACGACTATGGAGCCTGATCTAATTGGAGCCACGAGGCCACAGCAGAACCAAACCCAGAGGTACTTACCCTACCAGGAACCAAGAAGCGAATGAATAGCTCTCTTGACCACTGCTTAACCGTTACCATACGAGGGGTAGTGCAGGGGAGCCCAGAGAGCGTCACCGTTCGCCAGGCAGGTAACCTGACCAACCCCCAGCCAAGGAGGTTAAGAGCAAGCTACATTAGGCATCTTTGCTAACACTGGGTTCTGCTCAGCAGTTGGCAAACCTACTTCTCGACCAGAGACATTCAGCACCCAACGTTTGAATGAAACGATGACACAAACAGACGAGTCGTGCCTAGCACTTCCTAAACTTTCTTACATACAAAGTTTCATTCATTCTGTGAAAGTCAGAGCCAGTACACACTAATACATATTTGGGGCCTCATGTACAACATGGATACTTAGAATTTTACATACAGATAAAACTAAATCAATACATAACGGCTGGTATCTCACAAATTGCAAGTAGAGTGTCTTGCTACACTCAAAAAAAAAAAAAAAAAAAAAAAAAAAAAAAAAAAAAAAAAAAAAAAAAAGTATAGATGTCTGAAGCTCGCCAACATTTGTTTATAGGAAGTCAATGAAATGGAACACGTTATGTGGACCTGTTTCAATATCTATACTAATAATAATCTGTAACTGTAGGCCTGTCGCTGTTCGCCTCAATCTTCGAAACTAATCGACGAATTTTCTTGCGATTTTCAGAGCAAACATGAGCGAAGATGGCATGATTTCATCAAAATAGAATTACGAAGTGTTTTCATAGAACGTCGTGTCTGTCTGTTCATCTGTTAACTTCAGCGTACATTGGGATAACATATACGCTTAGTTTCATAAAAATCGGATCACGGGAAGAACATCACAATTTAACGTTTTTCATCAACAACCGTCATGTCTATCTTTCTCTTTCATCTCCAAAATTCTGGACGTCAGAGGTAACCTATCGTAAGTGCAAAAATGACGATTTTGAGGTTTTTATCGTATGTGACTAGTTTAAGTTATACCTTCTTAGGGGCAGAATACTGAATGCATATATTTTACATAAAAGAAATTCATCAATGCGATACTATCGTATTTGCAACCTGAAACCAGACGTAAACAATGGTAAATGACCATACGACAATTGACGTCAATAAAGACCGCCACGCTCTTTATCGTATTGGCTGTTACAATGGTTTACCTCTAAGTGTAACGTCACTTACGTATTGTTATAGACATTGTCAATCACGTGCGAATAGCAGTGTGCTGTAGTTTGTGATGTTTGGAGGAGCATTTTATGACGGAATCGAAGATTAAAATGGATTCTATTAGTGGAAGAAGTAAAAGGATCGTGGAATTAGCGCTGAAGTTAGTACAGGTAAGCAGTACAAGTATTTCTAGTACTTCAAGAACTAATATTCTATTCTACAGTCTCATTACAGCATCAGCTTACAACATTAAATCATTATGCGTAGCTAATATACATTTTAAGATATTATTCATCATACTGGGATGTAACAAACATCTAAATGTTCGTTCTGCGATTTAGGAGACAAATGATCTGGATGCTTTACCACCAGTCGACGGTAGTAATGTCGTCAAAAGAGAAGGGAATAATAATGATTTTAAGAGATTATATGTTGCCTCACACGTAATTGCAAAAAATGTTAGTTGAAGAGTAGTTCAAGGGAGTGAGTTTAGGCGTAATGTGACACTTCATTACTTCTTTGAAGTTCGTGGCCAGAGACTACAAGTTTCCAAAACATTTTTCTTAAATACTTTGAGTATTTCCGAAATGTATGTCAAGACAGCTTTGTCCAAAAAATTAATGGTGGACTTATTGAAACAGACCAGAGAGGAAAGAGAGTTCCACCAAACAAGTTGGATGAAGAAATAAAGGACGGTATCAGAAACCACATCAGGATGTTCACCACAATCGAGAGTCACTACAGCAGAGAGAAAACAGTTAGATTGGTATTTTGTGTCTCAGCCTCGTCGCCGCTTTTGTGTCTCGTTTCCGTCGTAGGTGTTGGTGGCCGAGTAGAAAGACCGAAACTGGAATAAAGGATGCACGCTTGTGACCAGCCAGTGGGACAGCAGAAACTAGAAACACTAGAGTAAATTAGAACGAGATCTATATTTCTTAGAGACTTAGTAATACTTAACTTTTACATAGCTCAGTACTGCAGAATGCTGATACATAGCCAAGTCTTCACTGGTGCCTATCTGATTCCGAAGTGTTAACTGGTTCCTATCTCAGTCCCAAGAGAAGACTTGGCTATCGGATAGGCACTAGGCAGGCCTCTAGCTCAACTATGTATCAGCATTCTGCTATGTAAAAGTTAAGTGTTACTAAGTCTCTAAGAAATATAGATCTCGTTCTAATTTACTCTAGTGTTTCTAGTTTCTGCTGTCCCACTGGCTGGTCACCTCCTACCTGCACAAGCGTGCATCCTTTATTCCAGTGTCGGTCTTTCTACTCGGCCACCGACACCTACGACGGAAACGAGACACAAAAGCGGCGACGAGGCTGGGACAGAAAAGTGGCGACGAGGCTGGACACAAAATTGTATATTGGCAGCCATCTCAATATATCAAAAATGTATTCTTTGTATGTCCAGCACTGCAAGGATAACGAAATGAAGCAAGAGTTAACTGCAAAGCAGTGGCTTTACCGTGACATATTTAACATTGAGATTAATTTAGGATTCAAGGAACCTGCGACTGATACGTGTGATGACTGATGAGTTTCAGGTGAAACTCAAAAATGATATAACTGCTGAAGAAGCAGTCCAAATTAAATCAGATTACGGTGCCCACTTGTCAGAAGCAGTTATAAGATATAAAAACAAGACCTTCGACAAAAATCGCTCAAAACAACCTGGATCAAAAGCAAAGGTTGTCATGTTCGATCTTCAGAAATGTTTGCCGACACCTCACCTTACTAATTCCAATGCGTTTTATCTGAGAAAGCTCTGGACGTATAATCTGACAATCCTTGATGCTTCAGAGGAGAAATCATATTGTTGCATGTGGGATGAAACAGTTGCAGGTCGTGGACCTAACGAAGTGTCATCTTGTTTGCTAACGTGGGCCCTAGCTAACCTGCCAAAAGCCCAAATTGAGGAACTTACGATATGGATCGTAACTTCCCCATGATTATGTCATACTTTTGAATTCTTAGGTGTCTTCCTAATCTTAGTGATAAACCATAAATTCTTATTTAAGGGACACACTCATATGGAGGTAGATGGTGTACATCCTGTTATTGAACGTGCCAAAAGTAAACTGAGCCCAAATGAGATAATTGCTACTCCTTGGAATTGGCAACAGTTTGTTCGCCAGTGCAGATTCAAAGAACTCATTGAAGTACACGACATGCAAATGGCAGATTTCAAAGACTTTGAAAATCTTTTCAAGGGATCATCATCACCTTTAGTTAAACGGACAACCAAAAGTTTATCGTCTGGAAAATTTTTGGTTACCCAAGTTGTGCATCTACAAGTACGAGCAGACAATTCAGGTTCTGTGTTCAATAAAAAAAAGCATTTGATGGTGAATTTCAGGAGATTGATGTGCAACGGCGAACAAGAGGGGCAGTATGGTCGGAAAAGCTTCCTTCTATACTCAGACCTATTGCTACAGAGAAATATAAAGATTTACAAAAGCTGCTTAGGTGGGTGCCTGGGTACCAAAATATACCACAGATTATGTCAACACAAACTGAAAAGGACTCGGAAGGATATGAACATGAAGACATCATCAATTAATTGTACAAGGGAATTCTTTTTCTACATTTCGAATTTTGTCCTCAATTTGTTAATGAATATATGCTGAATTTGGACAGAAATGTTTGTCATTGTCTCAGTTTTTAAAGTGTTTTAACCTTTGTTACTTTCTAGAGTAAGCTACTATGGTTGGAATTTATTTTGTTCAATTTACCTAAACTTTGCTGAGTGACTACTATTTGTGACTGCCTTTGTGAAAGTATAAAATTGTAACTCTTAATAAATCTACTGGTATTCAATAAGTATGAACGCCTTTATTTCTTAATTTCAGTACCAATAATTCTCATGTTCCTGTTCGTATTTCGTAGAATAATCCAGTATAATATAAACATTTATAAACGTAAAAAGGAACGTTTATAAACATAAAAAGGCATGCAAATGAACAGCAGACCTAATGTAATAAGCACCTTGACAATATCGTATGTGTAAATAAAGACGGCTTCACAAATATATTTATGTGAGGTAAAATATCGTAGCCCTAAGTGCTGTTTCTCCCGTATCATTTCATAAAATATCTCTAAAAACGAAGTACATGTAGAGACTAACTAGAAAAGATATAAAAATTAGAGCTCTTCATGATTGGGTATTTGACTTATTCTACAGGTAGCAAAATCCGAGTCGCAGCAGCTTCTTTTTGCTCTCCTTAAAGTCAGCGAATTCTGGCGTCCAGAATTAACAGACGAAGTTTTAGGGGTTTTTAACAGGATACGTGAGGTCTTGCGGTTACAGAAACGCTTCGTTTCACAAAGTCGTATCAGAAAAAGTAAGATATCACAAATTAATCATTTCTCTGAAAGCAATGGCATGTGTCTATTTGTAGAGAGTAACTCCAATAGTACTAAATGAACATGCAGGGGGGTATCACAGATAAATAGAGAATATCCTGGGGCAACATATAGGCTTCATTTTATCAAAATCAGATCAGGAAAGAAAAAAAAAAAAAGATATCGTAATTTGAAGTTTTAGGTCTATTTCATGCTTGGAAAGAACGGCGTAATGCAGCCAAGAACTAATAGATAGCGCTGCGGGTGTTCGGGTGAATTTCAGGGCAGCGATTTATTATTACCCTTTAAAAATACTACTTACTCTTTTACTTTTCAAATTAACCATATTTCTGAAACTCGTTTTCTTGGTTGCTATGTTCTACGAGATATGATTCAACGCAATGAATATAAAACTGATAAAAACCTCGCGGTGTTTAATCCATATATTTACATACTGATATCACAGTGTAACGTATATGAACAACTGCTGTGGAAGTTAAAGTCTCACGCTTTTAGCGACAATAGCGCATCTAACGGCAAGATAGCCAATCGTAAGAATAATAATTGTTTTAAGTGATATTTCTACTTCATTAAGGAAATACTTATGATATTTCAGCTTTCCATGCCGCCGCCCATTGTCCAGAGATATGAATGATCATGAAATAAATGTTTCAAATAACGAATATAACTGATGTATGATGTAAGCTACATCATATTCCTACAGATGTACCTATTACTAACAAGTTTCTCAAACGCATCAAAAAAAAAAAAAAAAGGAAACTACTGACACATTCAGTTCTCTCAGGACATTTGAGCTACGATTTGGGCAACATATGGGCATGATTTTATCAAAGTCAAATCACGGAGAAAAGATCTGTCGCAATCTTAAGTGTTTTCAGTATCTGTCTGTTCATTTATTAGAAATACCTAATCTCCTATACTACTTCATGGAGCATCATTGTATCATAAAACTGGAATGAGGGAAATTTTTTTAGATGTAGGTTGCGCTTGAAGTATGGATTACGTAGCGCAGCAAACTATCGATAGAGGCGCTGTAGTGCACCAAAGAACTGATAAACACCGCTGCTGCATAATGAGTATGGGGTAGTACAACAAGGAGGCGAACGACTGTGAGAGAATTAAGCAATCTTATGTCTACGAATACCAACAAACATTGAACATAGTGCTACTGATTTCGGTTTGTGTATTAAATACTTAACGACATTTCTTTGCTTATTTTGGGACGGTTCACTTTTTGTATCAAAAACTTTATGAAGATACATCGTTTCGGACAATTACTTTTACTTAGATATGACATCTTTATGAAGATACATCGTTGCGGAGAATGACTTTTGCTTACATTTTCTTGTCTTGGCAAGGACAACTGAGTTTATTGACAGAGCGATCCAACAAGGTTTCTATTTTCACTGAATGAGGTCCAGAACCCTAAAAGGCCATGATACACACAGGCCCTGCTGCAACAATCGTTTCGAAGGACGGGCATATAAGCTAGTTCTTTATAAATAGAGTTTATTACTCTTATTAGTCATGAAACGCGGAGGTGGTCCTACTTTATACATCGGTAAATAACTACATATTTTGCCAACTTTTGTTCATGAGAGGTACTGTCGGTATCTGCGTAATTTGAGCTGATATAAACTATATAAAATAAATAAATTCGACGCGAGAGGTTTACTGGTAACACAACTCTTTATTAGACAACAGAAGGTACTAACTGAAAAAAACAAATGTTGTCAGAGAGTAAACTGCAGAGAGAGTAACATAAAAAATCATAGAGTATACATCGCGTATGGAATATACTAGAAAACGTAAAAATATACAGCGCTCCTGGCGGCTGGACGCTGAATTATGATTAACAGCCGCGATTCATTTATTACACCCGCGATAGTGGCGTGCCTCTGGTGGACGGTACGGAACTAATTATAAGCGCGGTTCACTTAATTCAATCGTTACACTGCACTGCACTTTCAACACTGGACTTCGCGCTGACGCGTGGCGGCTGGCAAAACAGAGCGCCACATCAGCCCCCGGGCGGAAGCGGAGCGTGGTCTCGAGGAATCGTGCTGGAGAGTGGGAAGTGTACCCGTCGACCACAGCGAGTTGTCCGTGCCGGAGGCTGTTCCGTGGGTGGCGGCGGTGGTGTTGGTTGTGCATCTGGTTCAGCCAGGTTCTGATATCTCCGTTGGTTAGCGGTCGGGGATGACTCTTGAAACACGTACGCAGGCTTCACTCTGTTTAGAGAAACAGTTGTTGCTTTGCCGTTCACCAATATGTCCATTGTCTGCGTACTTCTTCGTACCACGCGGTATGGGCCAGTGTACGGAGGTTGCAGTGGTGGTTTCACGCCGTCGGTGTGAAGCATAACATGGGAGCACTGATCTAGGTCCTGATGAACGTAACAAGGCGGTGTGCCATGTGGTGAAGCCTTTGGAGGACGGATCTGTGCGATATGGTTTCGCAGGCGACGTAAGAAATCTGGCTGGTCTTGTGTCGATTTTTGCAGTGTACTGACGTCGACGAATTCACCAGGCAGACGCAATGTTTCTCCATATACTAATTCCGCAGCCGATGAATCGATGTCCGGTTTATAAGTTGTTCGAAGGCCAAGTAACACCATTGGTAGAGCTGAAGTCCATGTGTTGTCACGGCACATGAGTGCTGCTTTTAAAGAACGGAGCCAGCGTTCGATCATGCCATTACTAGCGGGATGGTAGCTAGTGGTACTGTGGTGTACATATCCGCAAAACTTGGCCAGCTGAGCGAACAGATCAGACTCAAACTGTCGTCCACGGTCAGTGGTGATATGTTGAGGGCATCCAAACCTTGCTAACCACGCTGACGCGAATGCAGAGGCTAACGTTTCAGCTGTTATATTGTCAATGGGAACTGCCTCTGACCAGCGAGTAAAACGATCGATCATAGTGAAAAGGTAGCGTTGACCGTTCGATGGCGGAAGTGGTCCAACAACGTCCAAATGAACGTGGGCGAAACGTACAGTTGCGTCTGGAAAGTCACCGATAGGGGCATGCACATGGCGAGACACTTTACACTTTTGGCACTGTAAACATGTTCTTGTCCATTCTTTACACTCTTTCTGCATGGCTGGCCGCACAAAACGCTGGGACACGAGTCGAGAAGTGGAACGAATTCCTGGGTGGCACAAGTTGTGAACACTGTCGAAAGCTAGTCTCCTGAACGCTACAGGAAGAAATGGGCGGGGTCTTCCGCGTGAGACGTCGCAGTAGAGCTTGGCGTCTTCTCCAGGAACGTCGACGAGCTGCAGCTGTAATCCTGACGCGTCATTGTCGACGATCGTGCGGAGTTCCGCATCCTCTTGCTGTGCTCGGGCCAGTGCAGGAAAGTCGATAGGGCTCGTTACACTGTTGACACGAGACAAACAGTCTGCCACTACATTGTTGATACCTGAAATATGTTTTATGTCAGTAGTGAACTGGGCTATAAACTGCAAATGGTTGAATTGCCGAGGAGAGAAGTTGATACTGTTCCGTTTGAATGAAAATGTCAGCGGTTTATGGTCCGTATATATCGTGAACACACGCGCTTCGGCTTGAGGGCGGAAGTATTTCACCGCTTCATACATGGCCAGGAGCTCGCGGTCGTAAGCACTCCACTTTCTCTGTGATGGTGACAGCTTCTTTGAGAAGTATGCTATTGGCTGCCAGGCGTTGTCCGACCATTGTTGCAGCGCCGCGCCTATAGCTGTCTGTGACGCGTCCACGACTATTGCTAACGGTGCTTCGAAGTTGGGGTGAGTTAGAAGCGCTGCATCTGCCATGCTCTTTTTAGCATCTTCGAACGCCGCACACATAGTCTCAGTCCAGTGTACAGTAAAACTGCCTTTCCTCTTAGGACCAGTTAGTGCTGCATTCAGTGGTTCTTGTAATTCAGCTGCACGAGGTAGGTGTCGACGGTAGAAGTTGAGCATTCCTAAGAATCGACGCAGTTCCTTGATTGTGGTTGGCCTAGGTAATTGCAGAATAGCTTCAACCTTCTCTGGTAAAGGTAAAGAACCCGCAGCTGAAATTTTGTGTCCAAGAAAGGTCACTTCGGATCGTCCGAAAACGCACTTGGCAACGTTTAACACAACTGCGTAATGTTCTAGGCGTTTGAACACTTCCTGCAGATGTTGTCGGTGTTGTTGTTCTGTCTCAGAGAAAACGAGCACATCATCCAGATAAGCAAAACAGAACGGAAGCCCTTGTAGAACTGAGTCAATAAATCTTTGCCAAGTCTGTGCTGCGTTGCGCAATCCATAGGTCATATACATACTTTCAAACAGGCCGAAAGGTGTTATTACTGCTGTCTTAGGAATGTCTTCTTTAGCCACTGGTATCTGAGTATAAGCCTTCGCACAGTCTAAGACACGGAATACCGTTGCACCATGTAAAGCATAGTTATAGTCTCTTAATAATGGTACAGGATATCGGTCCGGAACTGTTCTCGAGTTCAATGCACGATAGTCTCCGCAAGGGCGCCAGGATCCACCTTTCTTTGGCACTAGATGTAAGGCGGAGGACCACGGACTGTTCGACGGCCTGATAATACCTTCTCGCAGCATGGTGTCGAATTCGGCCTTAGCGATGGCGAGACGGTCTGGCGCTAAACGTCTTGGTCGGCATGACACTGGCGGTCCCTCCGTCGTCTTGATGTGATGCACTGTATTGTGATGGATCTGTTTAGGTACTCCGGGTGGCCTGGTCAAACTCGGAAACTGACTTAAAAGTGAAGAATATTCGTTCTCAGGTGCCTGTACGAGCTTTGCACTATGGATGGTTGCACTGCGGTGAAAACCAGTGACAGTTAAACCAGTGACGCTGTCCACAAGTCGGGCGTTTGCCACGTCTGGCAAGAGCTTGTAATGCGCCAGGAGATCTGCTCCGATGATAGCTTTTGTAACGTCTGCAACAGTAAAATTCCATTTGAAAGGACGGCGTAAGCCAAGTTCAGCTCCATCTGCTGGGTACCATAAGTCGCAATCGTTGAATTGTTGGCAGCCGTTAGACAGAAGGCGGTTGACGGCCTGTAACGATGTAGCGAAGACCGTGGCAGGATAGTGAGGTCCGAACCGGTGTCCACTAGGAATTTCAGGCCAGAAGCTCTGTCACTGATGAACAGGCGCTCGGATGGTGACGGGCGGTCGGCTGCGCCTACGATCGACCGCCGCCGGCGTTTGGCTACAAACACGGCGACTTACACTTTGGCGCGTTCTCGCCGAATCTGCGGCGGTACCAACACACAGGCTGTTGCTCACCTTGTGGATTTTTGACGCGGCTCGAAGACTGGCGGTAACGTCTGCTGCTGTTTCTTGTGCCGCTTTGCAATAATGCACTGACTTGCCCACATAACATGTCTACTTCTGCGGCGAGCGTTTCATAATCAGCTCGCGGTGCAGCCGCTGTACTGCTGCCTTGTGCCGCAACTGCGTTAATCTGGGCAGGTGCGATAGCTTCCTGTATGCGGTCTGCTAACTCCGCCACGGCGTCCAATGACACGTTAGTTTGCGATGCCACTATAGCCTTTATTTGCGGCGGTAATCTACTGCGCCACAGCGTGCGTAATAAATTGTCAGGCACGATGACTGTATCTACCTTACTGCGCAGATGCCGCAGATATTGCGACGGCTTGTGATCTCCGATCTCTTCCTGCGTAAGGACTTGTCCAATCCGATCTTCCTGTGAGGCTGCGACTCTCCGTATTAATTCAGCCTTGAGTCTTCGGTAGGAATCTTCCGCCGGAGGTGCTGTGATGATGTCTTGCACCTCAGCCGCAAAACGTTGTTCCAACTGGCTAACTACGAGTGCGAACTTGGTGCTATCTGCCGTAATTCCCGCACAGGAGAAACTTGCTTCCACCTGCGCAAACCATAAGACTGGATTATCAGCCCAAAACGGCGGCAAGCGGACCGCTAGCCTTGATACTGCACGATCTTCTGCCATCTCGAAAAAAAGTCAGTGGCAGTTCGGTTCTTCCGGCTCGCGAATCACGTCGGGGTCACCAATTGTCGGTATCAGCGTAATTTGAGCTGATCGACTATATAAAATAAATAAATTCGACGCGAGAGGTTTGCTGGTAACACAACTCTTTATTAGACAACAGAAGGTACTGACTGAAAAACAAAAGTTGTCAGAGAGTAAACTGCAGAGAGAGTAACATAAAAAATCATAGAGTATACATCGCGTATGGAATATACTAGAAAACGTAAAAATATACAGCGCTCCTGGCGGCTGGACGCTGAATTATGATTAACAGCCGCGATTCATTTATTACACCCGCGACAGTGGCGTGCCTCTGGTGGACGGTACGGAACTAATTATAAGCGCGGTTCACTTAATTCAATCGTTACACTGCACTGCACTTTCAACACTGGACTTCGCGCTGACGCGTGGCGGCTGGCAAAACAGAGCGCCACAGTACAATAAGCATCACACGCACTCGAGAGTAAAAGTTCCACATTATCACTGGTAAGTTAGAGTAGTCGAACGAACTTCGCAGTTCCAAGTTAATCCGCGATAAATGTATATTACAATTTGTAATCACACGAGTACACGATTGATGCATTATCACAGGTCCACAGCCCTACTACCGTGCATAGTTTATCACTTTTCAAGCAGAGACCCAGTTCTGCAGTCACAGTCCCGTAAATTTTCCAAGTCCACACATGCCTATCTCTTCAAATCATAAGTCCGTAACGCACCTTCCAACCGCCCAGCGTCACAACCTTTCACCACCACGTCCAAGTTACGAGTCCCTTCGCAAGCGTTCGAAAGCGTACTCCGTCTGCTCCTAAAATTGTATCCTTCCGCGTATCCTAACACCTCATCTTTAAAATATAATTTCCCTTCCAAAATATTATACATTTGAAAATCACAGAATTAAATACTTTGACCACCTCCCTACAAATATTTTTACATTTAAGAAAAAAATAAATATTTAACAACACTAAAAATCGGTTGAGACTGAATCTCTTTGCTCAGATAGCCATTAAGCGTGGGGTCTCACGATTCAAATACACTGCTGCCGTCGAATTATAGTTACACAATCAATATTTAATTTATAATGGCTTTTTATATAAATATTATCAGTTCTTGTGCAGAGATACTTATAATTGTTTATATATACATTATCTGCTGCATATCTACTATTTTTAGACGGCCATGAAATATTTAAGTGGCATTCTACAACATAAAAGTAACGTTACTAACAGTAATATTGAATATAATAAAATACATGTATACATGTAATGCGCTTTGCTGGGTTCATTTTTGTGTTTCTGTGGTGGAATCTATGTTCTGACAGAAGAATATTATTACCTCAACGAAAAGCAGAACAAGAGAGTAAAACAAAGTTTATTGAAAGACTACGGAATTAATGTGGTGCGTCATTTGAGGTAGGTAGCGTGGTCCAATGCTGCCCATTTGCCTTTTAAATTATTACTGAAAAACTGTATGTATCAATAATTGTAACTATAAGTCTTATAGTATTATTACTATAGTATTGAAATTTATCGGTTTTTATCAGTAAGGGATATTGAAATTTTAATGATGGCATTGGATTCTCTCAAGTCTCCTGAATCGATTTATATAACTATATTTGCCGTATGATCATTCCCTGATCCGCAATTCTGGCAAATTAGCTTATCCTCATAATTTTAAACCACGAAATATAGAAACATTTTTTTGCGTCCCAACTTCGTCGCCGCTTTTGTGTCCCAGCCTCGTCGTAGGTGTCGGTGGCCGAGTGGAATAAGACCGACAGGTACGGAGGGGAGCAGCCAGAAACTATAAACACTAGAGTAAATTAGAAAGAGATATATATTGCACAGAAGGTAACAATACTTAACTTTTACATAGTACTGCAGAATGTTGATACATAGTTGTTAGAGGCCTGCCTAGTGCCTGTACGATAGCAAAGTCTTCACTGGTGCCTATCTGATTACGAAGGTCCTAACTGGTTGCTATCTCAGTCCGAAGTGTCAGATGTCTTTCCGTGGTGGCCACGAGCGGGGTTGCAGCAGAGGGCGCTCGTGGCTGTCGTGAGAACGCCGCGCCGTGTCTGCATGGCGGCGCGCGGCGAAAGTAGGTGGCGCGCACTTTGTACTTGTGCGACACCACACCCCTCCCCCCCCAAACCGAAGCGCCGTCGTGGCGTAGGGCTGAGGGCCACGGCGACGGCACTGGGAGGAGGGCCTGGGCGGGGGCGTTACTGGTGCGACGGGCGTTGTAGCTGAGGCTGGGATCGAGACGCCGTCCGCGCCCCGGCATCCGCCTTGCGATCCTCCAGGGAACCCACCGAAACCTGGGGAAGGGCGCACCCTGCCGCCCAGATTGAATAGGTCATCTTCGTCTGAGGTGCGTGGCCCAAGCTGGGGGGGCCCGCACGGTCCCGGAGTCCCTCTCGGTGACGCTGTCATCTGCGGCGGCGACAGCGACGGCGCCGCGTCGATCTCCATCGGGACGATCTCGTAGTCCGGGGACGAACGATGTGGTTGTGCTCCCTGGCGGTGAACTGGGTCTGGAATCAAGAAACCGGAGACAGGATCGCGCGGCCTATGCAGACGCAATTCGTTTGCGTGGCGCCGCAGCTCCGACCCTGTGGAAGAACGTACAACACACATATTGCGACCGAGCACGCGCTGAATGATGCCCGGCATCCATAGTTTCTTCTTGTTTCCAGCAAACACCCTGTACAGCACCGGCGTGGAAACCTGAAAACGCGTAGCGCCATACGAACCGACTCGGTGCGTGGGAGGCTGCAGCAGGTGAAGGAGAGTGCGGTGACGGCGGCCGTGTAGCAGCTCGGCAGGAGACGGGCCGTCACGTGGCATGCACCGATACGTAGACAGGAAAATTTGAAGAGCTTGCTGCCTGGAGTGCTGACCTTTCATCTTCTCCATGTGAGACTTGAATGTTCGAACGAAACGTTCTGCTTCACCATTGGACTGAGGGTGAAAAGGTGCGGTGGTGATATGCTGAATGCCATTCACACGACAAAACTGTTGAAATTCCGCACTAACAAACTGAGGTCCATTGTCACTGACGATAGTTTCAGGCAAGCCTTCGATGCAAAACACTGATGTTAAGGCACTGATTGTACTAGAAGCTGTCGTTGAGTTCATAGCAATCACAAAAGGAAACTTGCTGAAAGCATCTACAACAATTAACCAGCGCGTATTCCAGAAAGGTCCGGCAAAGTCAATGTGTAAACGTTGCCATGGTCCCTTGGGGCGTGGCCAATCTGAGAAACGTTGCGAAGGAGCCGCCTGATGCTCCGCACAAACAGTACACTGTGACGTCATGTTCTCTATCTGAGCGTCCATACCAACCCAGGTACAATGACGTCTGGCCAGTTGCTTTGTCCTAACAATGCCCCAATGTCCTTGCTGCAGGAGGCGTAACACTTCTCGTTGCAGGGAACGAGGAACAATCACTCTTGCTTGGTCGTTGTCGGTATGCAACAACAGTACACCCTTACTTAAAGATAATGCATGACGTTGTGCAAAATAATGTCGAACCAGAGGCCGATCAATGTCTTTGGCTCTGGCAGGCCAACCAAAGCGAACAAAACGTGCTACCACACTTAAGTCTGCATCCGCAGCTGTTTCCTGTGCAACCCGACGAGAGTTCAAAGGGGAATCTGCGACAGCGGTAGCATCTCTGAAGTCTATCTGACAACATGCCATTTCCGAAGAATCAAGCGACACATCCTGGCCAACCGGAAGTCGGGAATGTGTGTCCGCGTTGGCGTGTTTAGTGGTAGGTCGGTACAAAATCTCATACTGATAATTAGACAATATCAAGGACCATCTCTGAAGCTTTTGTGCCGTACGTGGCGGAATCGGCTTTGTGGGTGAGAACAACGACGTGAGAGGCTTGTGGTCAGTCAACAAATAGAATTTTCTGCCATAGAGATAATGATGAAACTTTGTGACGCCGTAAATGATTGCTAAGGCCTCCTTTTCTATCTGACTGTAATTCTGTTGCGTCGGCGTCAGTAGCTTGGATGCAAAGGCAATAGGACGATCGTGACATCCAATACGATGCGACAGAACGGCACCCAGACCGTACGACGAGGTGTCAACTGCTAACACTACAGGCATCTGTGGGTCAAAGGGAATCAAACATGCATCACTGAGTAGTGCAGACTTTAGTTTGTCAAAGGCAACCTGACAATCTTTAGACCATACAAAAGGAACATTCTTCCTACGTAAGTGGAGCTGCAATCTGAGAGGCATTGGGAATAAACCTGAAATAATAGTTCAGCTTTCCCATTACTGCTTGCAATTCGTGCACATTCTTAGGAGGAGGCAAGTCTTTGATTGCTCGAAGATGTGACTGTAAGGGATGAATTCCTTGGGCATTAATCACATGGCCTAGGTACTCTATTTCAGTTTGAAAAAACGAACACTTTGCTTTATTACAACGTAGACCTGCTGCAGTCAACACTTTGAAAAGGCACTCCAGGTTTGCTAAATGTTCTTCGACTGTACGTCCGGATACCACAATATCATCTAAATAGTTCTAACAACACAGTACAGAAACTGTCAGCTGTTCCAAAAAACGCTGAAAAATTGCGGGGGCGGAAGAACTGCCAAAGGGTAGGCGTTGAAATTGAAAAAGGCCCATGTGAGTATTAATGACGAAAAACTTTTTGGACTCGTCATCAAGCGGAATCTGTAAGTATGCCTCTGCCAAATCAATCTTAGAAAAGAAACGAGACTGTCCTAATTTGTCCATTAGTTCGTCAGGTCTGGGCAGGGGATAAGTGTCTACAATTGTTTGACTGTTCACTGTTGATTTAAAGTCCGCACAGAGACGAAGTTTTCCTGACGGCTTGGGTATAATTACTAAAGGCGAGGCCCACTGACTCGCAGAAACAGGAGAAATCACCCCACTATCTTGCCAACGTTTAAGTTCTTCGGCAACTGTATCACGCAAGGCGATAGGCACTGGTCTAGCTTTACGAAATTTTGGAACTGCAGATTCCTTCAAAGTTACATGTGCCACGAAGTCTTTTGCACAACCTAGTTCCGGCCAAAACAAGTCACTATATTTGTCACACAATGCATTGATTTTATCCTGAGGCACTATTGACGAAATTTGAAGCACATCTCTTTGAATTGATAAACCAAACAAGTCAAAAGCATCTAGTCCAAAAATGTTCTGTGTCGATTTGGCCTGAAGAACTACAAAAGCAACTGTTTTTGTTACACCTTGAAAAGAGGCGGGCAGGCTACACGTTCCTAGCACGGGAATATTTTGACCTGTATAAGCTGTTAACACTTGCTGTGACGGCGACAATTTTGGCGAACCCAGAAGTTCATAAGTATCTTTATTTATTAATGTGACAGCGGAACCAGTATCAAGCTGAAATTGCACTGCCATATTTTCTATGAAGAGAGTCACAAACAGTTTTTGCTTGCGGCGCTCGACAGGTGCGCGAATGAGGGCAACGTCTGCTACGGTTTGTTTACTGCGCTTGCGCGGGCCGCGTAGTGAAGTAAGCGGCGCAGACTCGGCACGCAGCGGATTAACAACACTGTCACTAGATGGCACTACCGCCGGATCGGCGTCCGCGCAATGCGAGGCTACTGCACTAAAATTACTTTGAGTAGCTACACCAAGACTACTGTTACTAGCTACACAGTACTGGGCACTTTTACAATAAGAAGTTGCAGAAGGCACTAGGTTCACTACAGGATTGCACTGTACATTGTCACTTTGCTTGTCCCGAACCCTTTTCCCGTGCACAGATTTACGCGCTCGTCGGCGCTTGCGGCGTGGCTCACTACATAGTTTTTCCGTAGGCGCAGAAAAATTGTCTTGCATTTGAGAATCACGAGAAACACTGTTCAAGTTCACAGCGCGTATGACATTTACAGCCTGAATTGTTCTTGCACTGTTTCTAACGTTACTGTTCGAGTTTTTAATTTGCATACACACAGACTGCACATGTCCCCATTTGCCACATTGATAACAGGTCGCGTTGCGACTAGGGCAATGAGCACGCTTGTGGCGAGACACACACTGGGGGCACGATTTACGAACATTTTTCTGAAATGAGCGTTGGCGCCCGGTATTCAAATCACTGTTTCTAACACGACGGGGCGACCTTTGCGTCGCACTTTTACACTGGCTACTGTTCACTGTCTATTCAGCACGGCCTGTACTATTGTAAGAATCACTAGTGCTACACTGAGAACTACGGCTAGGAAAGCGTCCGTTACGGCACACTGAATTTACACTGTGGCTTTGCATTTCTACATCTGCTAAGTCAAAAGTATCATGCGCTTCTATAAGCTGCAGTACACTGTCTAATGACGGGTCAGACTGTTTCAGAATTGCTGCTCTAATTCTGGGGTCCTGAATATTCTGCGTAATCGCATCCCTCAACATCACGTCACTATACGAAAGTCCACAAGAGCAAGTAAATTTACATTGGCGGGTTAAGCCCTTCAATTCCGTAATCCACTCTTGGTGTGATTGCTGCGGTAATTTTTTAAGTCTGAAAAATCGGTATCGTGCACCGGCTACAAGAACGTTTCTCTCATAATGAGCATTCAGTGCATCTACAATTTTTTCAAAGTCTACATCACGAGGAGATGCGAGAGGGAAAAGTTTTTGCAATAGTACGAAGGTCTGGGGGCCCACAATCGATAAGAAAAGGTTCTTCACTCTCTGACCTGTAATTTGATGAGCCGCGACGAGTTCTTGAAACTGTGAGAAATAGTCGCTCCATTCTTCCTCACGTTCGTTGTACTGGCGAAATGTAGGAAGCGGTGCAGCGGCAGGTGTGGGCTGCTGATGTGACGGCTGTTGTTGTTGGTGAGCAGCCTGTGCCGTCAACTGCGACACGGCCTGCAGTAGTTGAGTGATTTGCGCCGTCTGTAACTGAATAATTTCCATTAAGTTTGGGGTCGGGGTAGTGGCCATGCTGACCGATTAGGCGCCGCACATACAAGTAAATTAGTACAAAACACAAATGCAAGATAAATGAGGACGCTCTGCAACAAAAAAGTCCACAAAACACGTAACAAAATGATCCCCCAAAAATTCTTATAATAAGGGTGGGTGGGCGGGAGCAATTTCTGCGTGCTCCGACTGCTGCTGTCTGGCTGCTGCATGCGGGGTGGTCCAAGGTTCTATCACTCCTCGTCGCCACTTTTGCGTCCCAACTACGTCGCCGCTTTTGTGTCCCAGCCTCGTCGTAGGTGTCGGTGGCCGAGTGGAATAAGACCGACAGGTACGGAGGGGAGCAGCCAGAAACTATAAACACTAGAGTAAATTAGAAAGAGATATATATTGCACAGAAGGTAACAATACTTAACTTTTACATAGTACTGCAGAATGTTGATACATAGTTGTTAGAGGCCTGCCTAGTGCCTGTACGATAGCAAAGTCTTCACTGGTGCCTATCTGATTACGAAGGTCCTAACTGGTTGCTATCTCAGTCCGAAGTGTCAGATGTCTTTCCGTGGTGGCCACGAGCGGGGTTGCAGCAGAGGGCGCTCGTGGCTGTCGTGAGAACGCCGCGCCGTGTCTGCATGGCGGCGCGCGGCGAAAGTAGGTGGCGCGCACTTTGTACTTGTGCGACACCACACATTTAATAAATCATTTTCATCAGCATTATTACAGCCGACCTCTGTGTACCAAAATGCGCCCACACAATTCCTCTTTTTGTTTTCCACAACATAGTAACTTATTTTAGACAACATATAATAAACATATTAATCTTCCACAAAACTCTTATACAGCAAACATAAATACACGGAAATAAGCACCTGTAGCAAAAATTTCACTTATACTTCCTCTCTACCCTAATCATTACAGTATGGGCAACACATTGCTCTCTCGTTAATAAGTTCTTGAATGTCATCTTTTGTCTTATTCCTTCTACTTCAAACTCGAGATACCTTTCTACACAGTTGAGAGATGTTTTATATTTACAAAGAAAATCTGATCATAATGTAACATCTCTCACTAACCCACTTATCACAAAACATCTGATTTTAAATTCGTATCCACAATATTTAAAATCTAAACTCATTTCCTGCCTGATGGGCTTACACTTCCACCTGTAGTTTTCTTGATTGTTACGCTATTTACTGGGAATATAGCTTACTGTTCATTATTCTGTTCAGAAAACTTTTTGACAGAGCTGATATGTTACTTCCCGAAGCATTTCCTTTTGCTTTTCCAAAATCTCAACTATTGGCTGTACAACAATCTGGTCTTCCCTATCTAAAAGATCTTCATGTAACTAGTCATTCTCATATCAATTAATAGAAATAAATAATCCCAGAGACGGATTTACGACTCAAATATGTAAAATACATTATTGATAGATTTGAAGCATTGAATTAAAATTTGTGGTGCGGCCGGGAATCGAACCCGGACCTCCATGCTTACTAGGCAGACGTCTTAACCGTTTTTTTTTTTTTTTTTTTTTTTTTTTTTTTTTTTTTTTTTTGTCGGGCCTCCTTACCTCCCCTTTAGCTCGTCCTTCCGCTCACCAAAACCGCCTTCATCGGCGTCGGCTTCTTCCGCCATTTATGAAAACAAAGCGTTTTTCGCGCTTGTGTTTTTGAGAGTACTTCTGCTTGAAATTAACTGTTATAAACTTCTTCCGGAAAACAAAATAAAAGATTAAATCACAAAAACAAAGAACCACTCCTTGGTTAGATATTCTGATACTCCATCCCCTTAAGAAGGGTGTAGAAGAAAAGAGTAAATAATTGAAAAACACATAAATTAAAGCTTAGGAATATGTCGTCATTATGTGTCATGTGCGTCAGTTCCGTGCCAGGGTGTCATCAATCTGTTGAGTAACATCCAAATGTCTTTTTGAGTTCACGGATTTCGTTCAATCCGTATGTTTCATAATTTCCACCATTCATCCATTTATTACAACATTTAACATATTGGCAAAAGTGTACCTGTAGTTCCTATATTGACATATTGCCATGTGTTCCCTTTGAATGTAAGCGATATAATCGCTGAAACGCGCCCTTCTGTTGCGCACCACGAAGGATGCCGTGTGGGCAATGATCCACGTCGCCGTGTTGTTTTTCGTCCGGGGATACCTCAATTTCTGTGGTCGGAGAATCTTCGTGATGTCCACGCAGTTGAGCGCAATACGATCGAGGATCGCCAAACGTTTCCGGAGAAAGTTTGAAATTTCGGCTGTCTGCCCACACGTGAATCGATGAATAAGGGTATCCACTCTTCCGCATTCGTTACAGTTGGGTGTTGCGTGCAATTTTTCATTTGTCGGTATCTTGTCAGTGACGATGATATACCAGTCTGCGATCACGCGGACGGCTGTGGTGTCGGACAAGTCTAAAGTGCGCGCCCCCTACTTTCGCCGCGCGCCGCCATGCACGCACGGCGCTGCGTTCTTAAGACGTCAGCCACGAGCGCCCTCTGCTACAACTCCGCTCGTGGCCATCGACATCGTTTACTTGGGACTAAGATAGGAATCAGTTAACACTTCAGAATCAGATAGGCACCAGTGAAGACTTGGCTATCGGATAGGCACTAGGCAGGCCTCTAGCTCAACTATGTATCAGCATTGTGCAGTACTGAGCTATGTAAAAGTTAAGTATTGTATAATTTCTGTGCAATATATATCTCGTTCTAATTTACTCTAGCGTTTCTAGTTTCTGCTGTCCCGCTGGCTGCTCCCCTCCGTACCTGCACAAGCGTGCTACCTTTATTCCTGTGTCGGTCTCTTTCTACTCGGCCACCGACACGTACGGCGGAAACGAGACACACAAGCGGCGACGAGGCTGGGACACAAAAACGGCAATACATCGTTATGCAGATTCCTCCATACTATGTTCCATTTCGCCTGTGGGTGTTTCTCTTCGATACGGTTCCTGTGGATCGTGGCAGATAGAAGTTGGTAGAGTTTCCTATTGTCCAGGTTTCCGGTACTGGGAAACCAGTGTCGGATGTAACTCATTTTCGTATAATATCTCCGCAGATGACGGTAAACAACGGGAATGGTTTCTATATTGATAGGTGGATCAGGACTGAGTGGTGTCGATCTCATGAGAAGCTGTCTGATTAAGCTGTCAGTCCTGTTGCGGACTTCCTTCCTGATGCGGTTTACAAGCAAAGTTGCACATTTCGATTTGACATTAAGCAGTTGTATGCCGTGTTTGGACTTCGGTAAATTTAAGGTAGCATTTTCGACCTTAAAAATATGGCCTCTCAAGAGAAACCAACAGAGACTTCTTACTAGCTGGTCGGGTAGTGGGAGTATTTGGGCAAGATAGTTCATTCTGCTGGTAATGGTAAGTTGTATGGTCTTGGTCTTCTGCAGTAGGTCCAAGTCGCGATCGGAGTGTTGGATCAGAGAAGCACGCATTTTGTTGAGCATATCTGACCAGTTCTTCGTGATAAAATGGTCTGGTGTAGTCCCAAAGGTGACACCAAGGATCCTGTGGGATGTTTTTCTGGCACCATCAGACGGTGGATATGTCGCCAATACCGCGTCCAATTTGAAGGGCAGTAGTTTTGGTCTTGTTGAGTTTGGCTCCCGATATACACGTGAATTCCTCTAACACATTTCCGGTCGCAATGAGGTGTTCTGAGGAAGCTACAGCTATGCAGATGTCGTCGGCATACGCAATGCATGGAACTGTAGAGGAGCCGATGTGGATCCCGATACCTTTATGCACTAAGTTGTTAAGTAAGGGTTCCACTGCCATCGCGTAAAGCAACATAGAGAGTGGACATCCTTGGCGCACAGACCGGCCTATTTCCACTTCTCGAGAGAAATGTCCATTAATAAGGATCCGGGATGATGCTTGTGTAATGATGTTCCGGATGAGATTTAGGAAACGGCATAGAAACCCCAACTTTGCCATTTTTCTAAAGAGAAAGTTGTGACTCACTCGGTCATAAGCTTTCGAAAAGTCTAGAAATATCAGCGCACCCTCCCCATCATTGCCAGCGAATGTGCAGGTGATGTCTCTCAAATCACACGCAGCAGAGATTGCACTTCGACCTTGTACTGCACTGAATTGATAACTGCCGAGTACCTTGTGCATGATGGGTTGCATTCGTTGTTTAATGGCTCTCGTTATTATTTTAAAATCAGCGTTCAAGAGTGTTATAGGTCTCATATTGTCCACCTTCTTGCTGTTACCTTTTTTCGGTAACGGTAGGAGTATACCGTCTTTGAAGATTTTGGGTATCTCGTCGAGTTGCATGATTGCGTTGGCTATTTCGAGTAATGTCGGTCCAAAGAAGGTGCCAGTATCGCTGATAGAACTCGGCGCTGAGGCCGTCTGGTCCCGGTGATTTCCCTTTCTTCGCGCTGTTGACCGCTTGCTTTAGTTCTTCTTCCGTGAATGGTGATACCAAATTGTCGTTGTCCTCCAGGGACAAACGGGAGTTCATAGTGGCCACGTAGTTGTCGCAGGCATGTTCATCCAGCGGTTGTTTCCTGTAAAGTTGGCTGTAGTAGTCGTAGACGTGAGAGACGATGTCCCGTTGCCGTGCGATGGCGTTCTCGGTTTCCTCAACCACGGCGTCAATCAGCTGGCCTCTGCGCCGCTTCGCCATTCTCAGGATGTGATAGAGAGACGCTCGTTCTTCTGAGGCAACGTCTTTTGGGTGTGACCGCACGATTAAGCCTTCCATTCGACGGTGCTGGATGGCCGTGATTTTTGCCTTATAGCGTTTGATCTTTATATATGTGTCAATGGATAGAACGGCGGCACTGTTGTACAGGTCCCTCAGACAGTGATAATAAAATTCAACTGTCCTTTTTTGCCAAAAGCTTTTCTCCCGGGCATATCGCATGACGGTAGTTCGCAATGTGGGTTTGGCAAATTGGATCCACCATTGCAGTACATGCGAATAGCGGCGGCGGTGGCGCTGTAGTTGTAGTTCATCATTCAGAGGCGCGTCATGCAGAAGACCGACATTCAGCTTCCAATAGCCTCGGTCTCCATAAATCAGTTGACGCTTAAGGTTAATGTAACACTGATGGGAAGCATGGTCGGAGATGTTGACAGGTGCTATATCGCAGTTTATAGTATGGCGCCGAAGTGTGTCAGACACATATATTCGCTCTATCCGGCTGGCCGAGTGATTGGTGACGAAGGTGTATGCTACTCGCTGACCAAGGATAATTTCCCAAGTGTCATGAAGACTCAAACCATCAATTAGGTGTTGGAGTTCCATACATCTGTTCGTGTTGAGGGCCTGATCTTTGCCGTTAAGGACACAATTAAAGTCCCCACCGAGAATAAGGTACTCTGGGTTTGAAGTGAGAAGCATAGGTACTTCAGTTTTGAAGAAGTCCGAACGTTCTTTCCTGCGGCTGCTGTCTGAGTGGGCGTTTATGTTAATGAGATGCACGCCTTCTACGCCCATAGAAATGCCTCGACCACTATTCAAACGCTGCACTTGCGTGAAGGGGATGCCATCTCGCAGTAGGACAGCAGTTCCAGCGGAGTCCTCCCTGATGATATTGTCAACGGTGACATAGCCAGGCACGTCCAGATCAGTTACAACTTCCTGGAGCATAGCGATATCAACACCGGTACCACGCAAGAAGTCCACCAAAGAGCGGATTTTAACAGCGCTATCGATTCTGGTAATGTTAAGGGTGGTGATATTGTAGGTTTGGATATCGTTTATAAAAATGAATAATAATATAAAACTAATCATTCAAAACAAAAATCATCTTAAAACATGTTGTTCCTCCTGCAACGGAATAATAGCGATCCTTGTACTGAGCCATTTTCCCAAGCTGATTAAAAATATTCATCGTTGTCGAAAGGACGAGCAGGACGTCCTGTTTGTCCGCCAGTATCTGTTGAGCCATCGTTCCTCTCATGACAATCTCTGTCTTGGGAGACAGTATTTGTAAGTGTCGTATTTGTGAGTATTAACTCCATAGGTTCTTCTTCAATGTTCCAAATCTTTTCCATATCGTCTGCCCAGTTACCTAAAAATGACTTGGTTGCAGAGTCAGTGTGGAGGTGGGGAGCTTCCGTCGCTTCTACTTTCCCTGAGTGGGGGTCTGCAGACTGCGGCAGTGTCAGATCTGTGGTGACTGAGTCACCGTGCAGCGGCAATGTGGACTTAATTGATGTTGATTTCCCGTCCGCACTTGTACATTCAGCCTCGTGGTGTTTGAGTTCGGCCCCAATTTGCTTCGCTTTCTCGCGTAGTGCAGCTGCAGTGACTGCTGCACGTTGTCGCGCAATCCTACGTTTTTTACTTTTATTGGGTGATGACGCGTGTGACGGGTTTTCGTCGGAGTCTTCCGAAACATTCACCTGTGGGACATTGTGGGTCGCCGGTGGAACGATCGTTCGTAATACCGAAGCCCGCTTCTGAGAATGTGCCGCGGGTGCCGGGTTGTCTGCGGACTTTGACGGGGCCTGTTGTGTTGTTTCAGCAGCATCCGCGAGTGGCAATGCAGTAGTATTGACTGGTGGCGTCCCTATTGGTGTTGCACTCGCCTGTTCTTCGGTAGGTACGAGTTGCGGGTTTTCGACAAAGGGATGCGGGACATGTGCAGCAACGACATTCGTGTCCATCATCGTTGCTGCCTCGTCAATCGGACGTGAGACCCGTTCAGCAACGTCAGATATGTCCATCAGTGTAGCTGCCTCCTCAACGTCATCATGTTCGGTGACGTCAGGTGCCGCGCTAGATGCCGAGGAGCCGCGCGCCGCCGCAGAGTACGTCACGGGCAGTGTCGATGTTGTCAACACGGGCGGCGGGCCGCCTCGCCGGCGGGCAGCTGCGCCACGCGCCACTGGATGCACTGCGCTCGCGCGGTGCTGCTGGGCCGCAAAGACCGCAGGTTTTCGGTTGGTCGTCATGCATCACGATGGCACGAAACCCGCACACGGTGATATATGAAGGGATGTGCTTCCGCAGTTCCACTTTTAGTTGTCGTACTCCATTTAAAACCGGGAACTTGTGACCGCTCGACCACCTCTCTGCAACATAACTTATCACGCGACCATACTCAGTTATTAAGCGAACGACTTGTTCAGCAGTAATTTCAAAAGGAAGCTCAAAAATTCTGATTGTGCGCACTCCAAAACCTGCATGATCCACAGAAACTTCGCCAACATTCCCGTCTTTGTGTTTGAATTTGAGCATTCCATCAAATGTACGAACTACTTTCTCACAGAGTTCAAGGCTAGCCAGTTTGACAAATACAACAGACTTCACGATCGAAAGATGGATGCCAATAATGTCCTCTAATCGCAACTTAACGTCTGTTTCTAACCAATCTTCGATTTCGAATGATTTCGGTCTAACAAACCTCGCGTCGAACGTAAATTTCAGGGCCGGCCGCTGTGGCCGAGGTGACTGAGGCGCTCCAGTCACGGTCAGCACGGCCACTACGGTCGGGGGTTCGAATCCCCCCTCGGGCATGGATATTTGTGCCGTCCTAGTTTGTAAGTAGTTCGTAAGTTTAGGGACTGATGACCCCGTAAGTCCCATAAGCTTAACAAACATTTGAACTTACTTTTTTTTTTTTTTTTTTTTTTTTTTTGTATATTTCAATTTCAGAGTGTCTTTCCTGGTAGGTTCTTCCAGTGGCGGCGATTAGGGGGGGGGGGAAACATGATTAAATTATTCACTTTTTTAGCGTAGTAGCAGTAAATGGAGCACGATCAGTTATTAGCGTGGCTTGTCTTGTACAGACGCTTGAAGAGAAGAAGAAGAAGGTTGCATTGGGTTCATCCACTCAATATGAGAATAGACGAAGTGGATGCATTCTCTGTCCTTCTTGAGGAATTAAGGGGAGATAAGTTTTTAATTATTTTCGGATGAGTTTATGGACTTTTGATGACTACGTGCACGAATGAAGAGTTCCATTCAGGACAGCAACACATCCTTCTGGGAATATTTCCAGCCTATACATATGTTAGCAATTACAATCCGATGAATAGTTAAAAATTTTAAAAAGATTTGTTATTTTAAAGAATGTACATTTTTCAAATCATATTAAAAAAAATGTAAAACATAGGTTAAAAATCAAACGACCCAATACATGAATTTTCAGAGATTTGTGACGGCGTGGAGAATCTGGAACATGTCCCTGAAAATTACTCCACTGCTTGTTCGTAACGGTTTGTGTCGGTAGCGGGTGAGATATTATTTTTCTATTGTATTTGTTAAGTGCTTGTTAGTGATAAAGGGTTAAACATGACGCATATGCACGTGATGTAATAGGGTGAGCGGCAGTATTAATTTTATCCCATGACATTTTACATTTCTTAATTTCAGAAACAATTTGCATAACCCTTAACTGAAATTCCACTACCTCATCGTCGTCAAATGATTCCAGAGTTGGAACTATCCCAATAAAAAAAAGGCATATGCCGACAGGATTTTCTGTGCGGTGCATTAATGAGCTATACCTCTACAGGTACGATGGCCGAAACAGGGAGGATAGAAAATGTAGACACAGAATGGCAAGAAATGCATTTCTGAAGAATAGAAATTTGTTTACATCAAATATAGATTTAAGTGTTAGAAAATCTTTTTTGAAAGTATTTGTCTGGAGTGTAGCCTTGTATGGAAGCGAAACGTGGACGATAAATAGTGAAGACAAGAACCGAATGGAAGCTTTTGAAATGTGGTTTTACAGAAGAATGCTGAAATTTAGATAAGAGTTTCTGAATAGAATTGGGGATAAAAAAAAATAATTAAAAAAAAAAAAAACATTGTGGCATAACTTGACTAAAAGGAGGGAGCAATTGATAGAACACATTCTGAGACATCAAGGTATCACCAACTTATTACTGGAAGGAAGTGTGGGGGTAAAAACTATAAGAAGGAGACCATGCGATCAGTACAGTAAGCAGGTCCAAAAGGATGTATGTTGCAGTACTTATTCTGAAATTAAGAGGCTTGCACAGGATAGAGTACCACGGAGAGCTGCATCAAACCAGTTTAAGACTGAAGACCACAACAACAACCTCTACAGGATCAAGCTTCCTTTTCTTGTAAACGCAGCAACTAAACACTGACAGCAACAGCACGGCTAAGCAACAAAGGAAACGACAAGTGCAGTCTACGCTGCACAGTTGGCAATGAACATCTGCAACTCGGTACGCCACGAAATCTACCGACTGCTGCCGAGAGTTTCCGAGAGGTGGCCCGCAAGCCAGGTTACAGTTTGCGGATAGTACTGTTCCAGCACAAAGGTTGTCCTCTGTGTCTGTCGTAGTTATGGTGAAATCGAATGCAGTTGTGTTTGTGTAAGCACTTTTGTGTCTTTTAGTTAACAATGAAGCGTTCTTCACGAAAAACGTTATTCGGTTTCTTCAGCAAAAGGCAGAAATCCCAAGAAGGATTACAGTCCCACACAGCCCTAAATATTGCTGTTGCTCCGGATCCAGATAGTGACTTGGCTGAAGTGTCGGTGTTGGCTACACCATCAATAGATGAACCACAGAGAATTTCGTAAGTGACAGAATCAACAATTGTAATAGTTACCGGTATACCTACACCTACACCTTCTAGTGCTGACAGTGTATTGCCTGTAAGTAAGACTACTCAGTTTAATAGTCCTTCTTAGCTTCAGTTTGAACCAAGAGATCCAATTCATGGTAGACAAGCAGCATCAGTTTTTTTTTTTTTTTTTTTTTTTTTTTTTTATGGTCCTTTTCAAGCTATTATTGATAAGTACCCAGAAACAAAGGGTAGAAAGTTTAGAAGTATGTGGTACACAAATTACAATTGGTTAGAATACAATGTTGCTGCTGATAAAGCTTTTTGCTTACCGTGTCGTTTGTTCGATTCCACAGGTTGTTATGATGAAACATTCATATCTAATGGGTTTAAAAACTGAAAAAAAAACAGTCCAACGCTTTAAAGAGCACGAAAAAACTTCTCACCTCAGTGCTCTTCAACGTTGGCAGGAAGGTTTTAAAAGTAAAGAAAGTGTGCTAAGCGAAATATCAACACATCATCAAGAAGAAGTTAAAATATCGTGATTATCTCTAGATTTTATTCCAGTCCCTACTTTCCATGGCCAAGCAGGGAATAGCACTTCGGGGTCATACAGAAAATGAGGACTCTGATAACAGGGGTAATTATGTCGAGTTATTGAAGCTGAGACAACAGAAAACTCTTTATTAAAACAAAAATTTTTAGACAGAAATAAGTTTTTCAATTATGTTCATCACGATGTTCAAAATGAAATGATTGAAATTATGGCAGATTTGGCCAGGCAGTACATATTTGATGACGCTAAAAAATCGAAACCATTCTCCGTGTTTGTTGATGAAACTCCAGATGTGTCATATGAACAACAATTGACACTTGTTATAAGATATGTAACAGAAAAGCTCGAAATCAAAGAAAGCTTTCCTTGTTTTTACAAAACTGATTTGGCTGACGGTGAAACGTTATACAAGCTGCTTGTTTCAATTTTCGGTGAACTTGGCATTGACCTTAAAAATTTAATTGCTCAGTGCTATGACGGAGCGGGAAACATGAGTGGTTCTTACAAGGGTGTCGCTGTGAGGATGAAAGAACAAAACCCGTATGTTATGTTTGTACATTGCTATATGCATTCTCTAAATCTTGCACTTGCCGATCCATCTAAAAACATTCCTTCTGTTCGCAACGTTCTTAGCACAGTCCAACAACTATACTGTTTTATTGAGGCTTCGCCTAAAAGACATGCAGTATTTGCCACAGTAAAAAGTGCAGCATGTGCAGTCAAAGAAGGAATAAATAAGGATTTGTCCTTGAAAGCACTAAGTGACACAAGATTTAGCAGCAGATATGAAAGCTTGCGAGCAGTTCAACAACACTTAATAGATATACTGCACACTCTGCAAAATATTGAAGCTACTGACTCCAAAACTGGTGGAGATGCTCACGGGTTGATCACATGTATTACCAAGTTTGAGTTTATTTTTGTATTGAATACTATGAAGTACGTTTTTGATAAAACTAACATTCTTTCAAAGTACATACAGGATCACGATGCATCCATTCATGAAGTAGTCCAGGTGGCTGACAGCGTAGTTATGTCCATAAATTTTTTGAGAAATGAAGAAGAGTCTCAAAAGTTTTGTACTGAAGCAATAGATTTTTGTGAAAGACATGGCTTTGAGGGGCCAACAGTTCAACGCAAAAGAAAACTTCCACAAAAAATAGGAGGAGGAGATGTTAATCCTGAATATGATTCGCCTGAAGCCTACTTTTACTACTCTCTGTTAGATATACTCAGTGACAACATTAGGTCACGATTTGAAAAAAAAAAAAAAAAAAAAGAAAAAGAAAAACAGATGGCTCTACTCTGCCACATGGAACTACTGCTGACGGCTCAGATGAAGAACAACTCAATTTGTAACGACTGCATCAAAGAAGCATGTTTTGCTGTGAGTTCCGCATTTGGTTTGGAAAACGATAATTTAGTCTCAGAAATCGATGTATTTTCAAGAAAGGAGCATGATTCAGACCAAATAGATCGTCATATTGTGCCAAATTTGGTTTCAGAATTTTAGTCTGAAAATGTTCACAACCAGTATGTATTCCCTAATTTGTTCAAGCTACTACAACTGTTTTTGACTATCCCGGTGTCCACTGCAACGGCAGAACAATCTTTCAATGTCCTCAAACGGATCAAAAACTACTTGAGGAATTCTATGCTTCAAGAACGTTTAACACATTTAGGTATACTAGCCATTGAAAAAGATGCGGCTAAAAACATCAAATTAGAAGAATGTGTAGAAATTTATGCCAGGCGGAAACCGAGGCACATAGCTATGTTTTAAAGCAATTATGCTTTGACAAGACGGGTCATGTTACATTACGCTATTGTCTGTTATTCTTGTTTATAATTAACCTAATGTTCTTTTGTTCGTAACAGTTGTATTTTACTAGACAACTTAATCAAACAACTTATGGCAATTACAATTGTATATTGTCTTTTGTTTTTCCTACCATTTGGTATTATAGGTCTGTAGGTGCAAAAATCAAACTATAACATGAAACAATTACTTACAATGCCATTTTCAGTTTTAGATTTTATTTTGCCCCCCCCCCCCCCCCCCCACTTCTAACGACCAATCGCCGCCACTGGGTTCTTCCATCAATGGCACGATCATCGATCATCTCCACTACACGCCAGACTCGCCCACAGGAGAACAGCTGCACCGGCCGGCGCAGCGGGCAGCCTCACTGTGTCCGTTAGACTGCCACACCACTAACGATTGAGGCGCCTTGGAGTAGTCTATGGAACGAAGAAGCTGAATTAAAGTTCGTGTTGTGGAGGGAAATCGTACATAGACTATTCCGAGGCGCCTTAATCGTTAGTGGTGTGGTAGTCTAACGGTTAAGACGTCTGCCTAGTAAGCACGGAGGTCCGGGTTCGATTCCCGGCCGCAGTACGGCTTCGTCAGCCGAGCGACGCGGACGCGCGGCGTGTTGCATGCCCGCAGCGCGGGCGCAGTCGACTTGCTTACTCACGCCGGCCGGCACTAGCGTGACGCCGCAGTGTAGCACCATCATGGCGAACCAGTACAGGAAATCAACACTGGAATTTGAGTTCCGGAACGACTTTGCTAGACCACGAGCGCTTGACGTCGAGCGGTTTTTGAGGGAAGAGGCCGAGATCCCGGCTGCCGATATTGTCGGCATCCACTTCTCGATCCTGAGTAATACGGTCTTCGTAAAACTTATTAACGACGCCACCTGTGACAAAGTTCTTCGTGAAATGAACCCGAGACTCCGATTCTGCCATCCAGACGGAAATGTCGGCAACGTTGAAGTTGACCACGCTGGACTGGGACTGCGAACTCTACGAAAATTCGAACTACCGTTCGAACTACCGGCAGCAGACGTCGTGGCAGCGCTACGCCCTTACGTGCACGAACACGTGGCAGAAAAATGGACCCAATTCAAGACCTACCCAGTCCTAAACGGAGTACGCCAAGTCCGTATTGAACTTCGTCGGCATGTGCCATCCTACCTAGTGATCGGAGGATGCCGAGCAGTAATCCTTTACGACGGCCAACCTAAGACATGTTCTGGTTGCGGCGCGGAAGGACACGTTCCGAATGCCTCCAGCGCAGAATCACACAACTACCACCGAAAGAAGTGGAACCTACGCCGATACCGACTACCCTTCCAGTGACTTATGCTGCGGCCCTTACGAAGTCCCCGTCTGTCCAGACACAATCACCCACCGTTACGTAACCAGAACGACGCCCTTTGGACACCAGTGCGGTAGATCCATCAGCCTTGCCTGCGACAGAGATATCTACAACGTCATCGACGCCACTGAACACAGAAGAACCCACCAACAGCAGGGCGGTAGTCGAATCTCTTATCGTACCCACCGCAGCATTTGTACCAGCGAGACGTGATTCGGTGCCATCTTCCGACACGGAAGGTCATATAGGAAAGCAGCGTTCACCGCAACGACGGAAGCGCCGCCGTAAGAACGCGTCTGATCAAGGCAGCTCCCACTCGCAGGAGGGGGAAGAACCGATACCGCAGGACACCAACCACGACGCTGACACCATTGCCACTGACCATGACCCTGAGGAACAGACGGTGGGACAGGCGGCAACCAATCAACAGTCTACCAAAATGAACACTGGTCGTCTGGAAGGTTCCAGTGCTGGCTGTGAAGCCGTGCGAACCCTCCCTATGACACAACACGACCTAATGGAACATGAACAGACTTCTGCGTCCACAGCATGGGCAGATGAAGTCATGACCGAGCTTGACCCAAACCTGGGGCCATCAAAGGCCCCGCCGGACCATTCAGTCTGATCAGCACGAAGAAATTTGCGGCCGGCGGGGGATGCCGTCAGTAATGACGACCGTCCGTACCATCCATCGCCATGGATACCCCCGCCCAACCACCGCATAGCCAGGCCTATCGCTTGGCTACGATGAACATTACTACCATCCGATCCCCAGCTAAGATACAACTTCTGAAAGACACAATAAGAGCAGCAGACGTTGACTTCGCTTTTCTGCAGGAAGTAAGGACGAACGCTCTCCCGGACTTTTATGGTTATGTAACCTACATGACACAGGGCGACAGCGGTGTGGCGATTTTAGTGCGTGATGGTATTGCCGTCACTGACATCACGTGCCTCCCTTCTGATCGAGGAATAGCGGTGACGCCCCTTGACACACGATTTACCAACGTTTATGCACCGTCAGGCAACTCCCGAAGGCGCGACAGGTCCAGATTCTACTCTACAGAGGTCGCCCCACTGTTCCTAGGTCGCTACGAACACATTGTGTTAGCCGGTGACTTTAATTGCGTCCTTCACCCTAAGGATCAAATCCCAAACTATATCCCCTGCCCCGAGTTGGGTAAGGTAGTTCAAGATCTTCAGTTGTGCAATGCGTGGGAAAAGGTTCATGGCGACAGACCTGGGTATACATTTCTTACCAGTCATTCAGCGAGCCAACTGGATCGTATATATGTGTCTCAAAGTCTTACAAACGGAGTCGTGGACGCTGAACGGTGGCCACAGGCACATTTGGACCATAGCGCGTATATCTGCACGGTACGTCTTCATCGCCAAGACGTCTGGCGTAGTAACGGCTTGTGGAAACTGAACGTCTCACATCTTCAAGACCCAGACTGCCGAGGGAGGGTAACCGCAACGTGGGCCGCCCGCGAACAGCGCCATTCGCGATACTCCACTACGTTGGAATGGTGGCTGCTCTGCGCTAAACCGGCACTCCGTGGGACACTGATGCAGTTTGGCAACGACACGGAGCGTGGCACCGGCGGACCTTAGATTTCTACTACGCGACGCTTAGGGAGCTTGACGCCTTACCTCCATCACAAGAAACGCAACAAGAACGAAACCGAATCAAGGCCCACATACTGTCGTTAATGAAGCGCCGTTTAGAAGGAGCGGTAGTCCGCTGTCGAAGACATGATCTAACAACGGCAGAGGCACCCACTATGCACCATATTACGCCTTGTGACTCAAGACGGTCGCACCTGCACAACTCAAGCGACAATAGTGAAAGCCATGGAGAACCACTACAACCATCTTTACCGGGAAGGGACTGCAGATGAAGAGGCAACTGCAGAAGTATTACAGGAAGTATCACGAACAATCGATATCACCGCAAAAAGAACACTATCAGAGGACATCACGTCTGAAGAAGTGGAGGACGCCTTACACAAGAGAGAAATTCACAAGTCTCCGGGGCCTGATGGAATCCCTGTTGAATTCTATCGGTCCTTCCGGGAACTAATGATGTCTCGCTGGGTCACCATGTTCCGCGAGCTTATGTCACCAGGCTGCACCATACCCCCTTCATTCATCGAAGGACTTCTCATACCGATTCACAAGAAAAAAGCAGGAAGTTCAGTCAACGACTATCGCCCACTTACGATGTTGAATGCTGATTACAAGATATTTGCCAGGCTTTTTGCAGGCCGCATTAAGACGACATTGCCGATGGTTCTTGCCCAGAACAGACGTCTGTTCAAATGTTCAAATGTTTGTTAAGCTTATGGACTTAACTACGGGGTCATCAGTCCCTAAACTTACAAACTACTTATGAACTACTTACGAACTAGGACGGCACAAATATTGATGCCCGAGGGGGGATTCGAACCCCCGACCATAGTGGCCGTGCTGACCGTGACTAACAGACGTCCCATGGAGGGGAAGCCAACATACAGATGGCCACCGGAGACTGCAGGGACTTAATAGCGATCGCGTCAGCGTGCTTCTGAGAGCGGCGATCGTCTCCATTGATTTTGAACGGGCGTTCGATAGAGTACAACATACATTTCTCCTACGGGTGATAGAACGGATGGGATTTCCTCCGAGTTTCCTCGACATGCTGCGACGTCTTTTGATCGTCGGTAGCTCTAAAGTCCAGGTCAATGGAAGGACGGTTGGCCCAATACCCATTAAAAGGTCCATACGACAAGGTTGTCCCCTTTCCACCTACCTTTATGCGATCGCACTAGAACCACTCCTTTCAGGTCTCAACCACATGCTGTCTGGCATCACATTGAGGGATGTCACTTTTCGCTACAGGGCTTACGCTGGTTCGCTCAGCAGGTGAAGTGCGAAGAGTGCTAAGTTGAATAGAGCGATACGGGCCAGCCGCTGGCAGCCTTCTGAACATCAGCAAGTCGGCGGCTTTGGACATGGGACGCGGTCTCGGACCCGACGCTGTCGCTCCACTCCCGTCAGTTACTAAACTGAAATATTTGGGTGTCACATTTACGAAGGCCGTGCGGGGATCCGCCGCGCCAAACTACCGGCGGATACTGCAGCTCATACGAGTAATGGTGCGCCAGAACCTACTCAGGGAACTAAATCACCTGCAACGTGTGGAATATCTGAACCTCTATGTGGCATCAAAACTCAACCACGTGGCACAGGTTCTCCCCTTACCCGCACAGATAGGCCAGAGGATACAGGCGGCCTTCGGCTATTACCTGTCTCTAGGACAGTTATTTAAAGTGCGTTATGACACACTCACCTCCCATTAAGCGGTGGAGGATTGGGACTGTTAACGTCCGAGCACGGGCAGCCGCCCTCTACATCAACAATATGAGGAAACGATGGACCAGCCAATACCCCTCCCCCACGGGTCGGCTACTGGAGGTCCTGACGCCAGTGTCTCCACTTCTGCCGGTGCCGGTGGCGCACGTCGCAGTACTGCTCAGTCATGTGTCGACCTTCATCATCGACTATAGTTATATGATCTCAAGTCTCCCCACAACACGTCCACCAACGGCTAAAGACTTCTACCACAACCTTCTGCGGGCTGTTCCGTGTAACGTAATAGAAGCCAAGTATCCAACTGTACAATGGTCACGGCTGTGGAAAACTATACACCACACTTTCCTGCCCACACAGGCGCGCTCGACTTGGTACCAAGTCATCAACAAAAAATTTGTGACGAGACACCGACTCCACAGTATCGGACGAATAGACTCTCCACTCTGTCCTGACTGCCAGCTCCCGGACACCAATGAACATCGCCTCACGTGTGCGTCGACGTCCGGCGTTTGGAGGCTGACCCAAAAGATCATCGCCTGTTATCTTCGCGTCACACCGGAAATGATTGAACCGCGAAGCCTGCTGAGTCCGGACGATAATTACTTTCCCCCAGCAAAATATCACGCGATCACGTGGATCGAGGCAATGACAATCGACTACGTCTTCGGCGGAGGAGATAAGGCATGCCTTGACTACTGGTACTATCTCCAAGACGCACACAGTGTACTCGAACGCACACCGAGGTACCGAAAACTCTTCGCGAATTATTTACGAAGTGTTTTCATCAACCCACCACAAAGTTGGGGAGTGCCAAACAACTTTTGACGTCTTACGAAGAAGAACAAATGAGACTGCTGATGGGAAGTGCCAACCATGAAACCACAAACGGTACGAAATTGCAGACTAATTACGTGGTGCTGCTGCATCAACGAGGCATGCACCGACCGAGGAAAGTCCCATACCACCCTTATGTGAAGGAAGATACTTAATTTTCAAGATTTCTTTGTCAAGCCTTTTTTTTTTTCATTAAATCTGCACGTATGATGGGAAAGTTATTTTGTTATCATCCCGTAATATCATTACTATTGTTTCCTTTATATGTCAAACATACTTGTTTTCTAATCATTAAAAAAATGTGGCCGAACAGATCAATGGTATCTGTTTAATGCTAGGAGAAGACATGCTTTGACGATTTGGCAGCGTCCATAGTGGAGTAATCTGCAGAAAATGCGGTCTTCCGAAAACAATTTTTTTTCCTTCCTTTTCTTATTGTTTTTATCGCCAGTCTACCCTATTGTATAAAAAAAAAAGGTTAAGACGTCTGCCTAGTAAGCAGGGAGGTCCGGGTTCGATTCCCGGCCGCACCACAAATTTTAATTCAATGCTTCAAATCTATCAATAATGTTTTAGTCATTCTCAATTTCTCTCCCCTTTTCTACTGTTAGGAATTGATAATAATTATTTTGTAATGTCTTTGTAAATATCTCTGGATTGATAATTGAATCTTTGATGTAGCTTTTGTCTTTGAAAATACAGAACGTAAACAGTGAATCTCTGTTATTATTCACGACGTACGCTACATAAAAAAAATTTTTGCCCAAACCCGGGAAGAGAACGCAAGAAAGGGAAAAATAACGCAGACTCCAGATTCAGTGATAATTGTGTAAGCATACTGCACGCCGTATCAGAGTAATACGGAGCTGTGAATGAAGAATCACGTCACGACTTCGACATCGTCTCAACAGCTGACTGAGATAAGTACAATGACTACTTATTTGTAGCCTTGCTTCACGGCGAGACATTATTGAAGTAGCAAAGAATAGTAGAAGCCTCAGAGAAATAAATATTGTAACTTCAATACCATACGTAATAATCCCCGACAGCACATAGGTATTGCAGTTGATGACGTCACACGCGTTGTCGATTGTTTGTTTGGCATTCACAACAGTATCGTAGTACGAAGTTATTAAAAGTAGCGTACGTAACGTGCGTTAATATTTTACGCAGAGTTCTTTGAGTGGTGCTATATTCACTGATTACTAAGAAGTAAAGTAAATCGGCATAATTCTGGATGGGGATACCACCGTCAGCTTTGAACAATGACGTCATTATTCAGAGGGATTATATGCGTGGCTATAGCATGTATACCAAAGAAGTTCATTTATGCTCTTTGGAACAAAGACATAAATTAATGTATGTCTGTGGTTCGGAATATTTGAGTATTGATGATACCAAAGATATATAACTATATCTGCAAATAACGTAATTCAATAAGCTAATATTACATATGTGATATATACAATAAATTTACTGTAGATATTCATATGATGAAATTGCGGAAAATAAATGTCACACGGAAAAAAATTAAATCACTGTGACGAGTATATCGCAATAAAATCGGTATCATGAACTCGAATTGACCTATATATCTCAATTGCAGAAGAGGATACCATTTATAAGATATTTAGTAATTTAAATGGTTTCATAGAAATCAAAATTCTTTTAAAACAAATAATAATAATTCACCAGATAGATAATATGTGATCGGTATCGGACACTCGAATTGACCTATATAGCTCACTTACAGACAGGGATACATGTGCCTAAAAGTAAAGAAAAATGCCAAGTAAAATGGTATCGTAAACTCGAATTGACCTATATAGGTCAATTGCAGAATAGGATACCAGTTGTAGGTTATCCTCCTGAAACACTGCCCTCGGAATTCGCGACAAATTTGTGGAAATTAATTAATGCTGTTCCTGCTCTATGGTTGACAGGTTCTCGATGTACCCTTGTCCGGTTAGTAAACCACCTGTCCTCGTGTAACACTGTCCTCGGAAAACCATAAATTTGATACAAGTTCAACCGTTTCCAAAAATGTTACACACACGCGCTTTCACGCATGCGTTTAAGTACGATATGAATCTTCGTGTTTCAGTTAATTAAAAAAAAAAAAAAAAATCTCACGGGATGCCTACATATCTATCTTTTACTGCAGACACAGGATTGCCCAGATTAATGTGAGGGCATTGGTATTTGCATGTTACCGCGGCGGGAAAATGTAGTATTGAATGACTACTATTCGCTGATGAATGCTATTAATACATTGTGCTGTGGTTGGCTGACTACATCACGTGGCCTGTGCTCAGCGTAACAAAGGAACATCACATACCGTAACCTTCTATTCAAGGTACTCTACCGTATTTGACGGATTTCGTATTTAATCTTACTTACAACGAAAATTTTGAGGGAAAATGAAACATCGCTTTAAGGATATTTCCATAACAGGCATTTTAAGACAAAGTATGCTGAGAAAAAGTACTTAGAAGTGACATTTACATACAGTAAAATTTATCCGAAGAAAGTAAATTAATAGCAAATTTCCAAAGATATTATTTACTTATTTTCCAAACATCAGTGACACAATGACGTCATACAACACAACACGACTACGTCACGGGTCAAAGTCGACGAGTGGTATCCCCTGCTCGAATTGACCCAGTAAATCTGTTCTGTTTGAGTTCCGCATTCCATACATTGCTAAGTACCATATAACATAGCCAAGATGTGTGACGTCGAAACTGCTGACGCAAGCGCACTATTGCATCAACTGAAAAGACGACGAACTAGAGAAAGAGCCAATATTACGCGGTTTGTCAAGGAGATACAAGAATTTACCGAGTCTTCGTCCGTGGAGAGCGTGGAGTACTGTAGGGTACAATTAAAGGAGACCTTAGATAAATTGATAGGACTTGATGACGAAATTCACAGCCTTCTTGACGATAATGATTACGCCGCTGACATATCGAAATGCGATGAGTACATAGATACTGCCAAGCGTGTGCTCATGCTAACTTCAGAAGAAATGGAGAAAAAATTGTCTAGAGGCATGTCGCATGTTTCAGTTAACGCCGCCCAACATGCAGCAACAGTTGCCTACGCTGCTCCACTAACCACAGTGAAGCTTCCCTCCACAAAGCTTGAATCACTCTCAGGAGATATAGAAACATGGGCGCGATTTTGTGAACAGTTTGAGCAATCAGTTGATAAGAACGCCTCATTGTCAACCGTTCACAAGCACATGTTTTTGCGCGGTTATTTTGAAGGGGAACCAAAAAGTTTGGTGGAAGGTATCGCTGTGACAGCCGAAACATATGAGGAGACAAAGAAGATGCTTAAGGCTCGCTACGGTAACAAAGATAGAATTATACAGGTTCGCTTGGATTATCTCGAAAGTATTAAGCCAATACAGTTTGTGACTCCAGATGTGCTTAACTCCACCTTTATTGACTGCATTCGCCGTGTTTAAGCTCTGCGTGCACTCGGAGAAGATGTAAATGCCTATGGCCGAGTGCTCGCACCGAAAATACTTATAGCATTTCTAGACGACATGTGTCAGTGTTGGATCATACATGTTAAACGTGAAGGTCTGTCAGAGGGTGATATTCTTCAACTTATTGAATTTATAGGAGAACAAGTTGAGACAGCTCTCACCACAGAAAAGATTCGTTGCATGACGCCTACGTCATCAAGTTACACCTCTATCGCGGCAGCTCTCCGTGTTAGCACTAAATCCAAGCAACAGTTAACAAAGGTAACTAAACAACTGGTACCGTTCTGCGTTTTCTGCGAATCTCGTGATCACTGGGCTCAGGATTGTAAGACAGTTACAAACGTTGCGAAAAGAAAAGAGACACTAAAAAATTCTAACCGCTGTTTCTTATGCCTGAAAAGAGGACATAAAGCAGCTACCTGTGGGAAGAAAGGAAAGGCACTTTGCACTAACTGTAAAAAGTCACATCATAGGTCTTTGTGCACGAATCAGGATACCCTTAAGGCAACAGGGCATCAGATAAATGTCGCATCTGTTAGTCAAATCGATGGTACGACCCGAAATTTCACGTTCCTGCAAACAGCTCAGGTTTGCATCATAGGGCCGACCGGCCTAAGGCGCTTGACTAGGTGTATAGTGGACAGCGGAAGCCAAGCTACATTTATATCAAAGTCACTGATAGAAGAGTTACAACTACAAACCACTGATCAACATGAGATGACTGTTTGTACTTTTGAGGCAAAGAAGAGATACTCATGTCACCGTAAAATCGTTCGTTTTAATATTAAAGGAGCCTGGGCAAATTAGACTGTCTCTGTTACTGCTTACGAAAGTGATCACTCTTTCTCACCTCAGCCAGTGAACTCTTAAGACATTGTAACCAAAGTGAATCTTTGCAGAGTTCAGTTAGCTGATCCTAAAACTGGATCTCAAGAAGACTTACCTATAGAGATCTTAATCGGTAGTGACCATTACTGGAGGATAGTCAAGGCTAGTTCATCTGTCCGTATTTCTCCGTCGATTGTTCTAATTCCCACCATATTTGGTTAGGTTCTAAGTGGAAATCGATTGGTACTTTGTGCTAATTCAGTTGCTGTAAATCTCATCTATGAAACATACTCACCATCTGATGATGAATTACGAAAGTTCTGGGACTTAGAAACAATTGGAATAACGGCAAACCCTCCTCGAGCTTTGAGTAAAGTGATTCCGCAATTGTTGAGGATTTTCGTTCATCCTATTGTGTGCGAGACCACCGAAGAGTCGTACGTCTCGTAAGAAAACAAGATGTTCCGCTGGCAAGTAACAGACTCAACGCAGATCGTCGATTTAATACATTACATAAAAGACCTTAATGACATGTACTGCAATCACATGTTGGACTACATTATAAAAGGTCATATAGAATGTGCCCCCACGGAAGATCTTGGAAATGACATATTCTATCTTCCACATCTACCATATCAATAGTACACAAAACTTTAGTTCACGCTTCAATTTCGTCGTCCGCATAAAATAATTCTTTAAATACCTTGTATGCTCCTTTTTCGACCTTTTTTCTTTCAAGTTTCCTTGTATTTTAAACTTTTCTTTAACCCATAAGTGCGGTAACATTGACTTTAAAATCTTCCCATACCACCGCCACTCAGTAACAGAAAATTCGCGTTCACTTTTGCCATGCCAATCAATGTTTACCCCTTTTCATAACTCACCATAATTGTCATTAATAACGCTGCAACGTTCTCTTCACTTCGCAAATTGATCACTCCTCTGCATCTCCGTCCTTGCCGATCTCATAATTGCTTTCTTGAATTAGAAAAGTCACTGTACTAGTTGCTTCATTCACATACGTATTTTCAGAGCATATAATATATTACCCACATAAATCATTGTTCTTTCCAAATACCTCACAATCACAAATAATATTATCGACTTCAGCCGATTCACTTAAAACCTTATTACATATATCATTTACCTTCGCCGATTTATCATTGAACACAGAGTTATTAAAATCTATTTCCAAACTATCAGTACGTATTACTTCGCTACTGCATCGCTTCTCATTCATATATTTAGTACACTCGTTGTATGACAATTTCAGTTTCACATCTTGATCTGTAACCCACATCAAATTTTCCCCAAAATATTATCTGTTTCACCAGTATTAAACTTTCCTTCCTTCACTATAGACAATGGTTTCTTTAACGTAGCATCAACATTTTTGTCCATCACCTTCCATTCACAATCCATAATCCCATCAACAGCTATTAGATCATACTCATCAACATAAATAAAGGCGCAAATTCCTTCCTCAGTAGCACATATCTCAGTAGCTTCAAATTTACCAAGAGTCTCACTTATGCATATTTGTCACAAATGCATATTTGTCTATGATACAGTTTATTTCGTCATACACTACCAGTTTCAGAGCAGAAACCATGCAAGCATCGGTCACAACACGGCTTTCCACTGCTCCCCTGTTCCCCTCCCCTTTATCCCAGAACCCTTATTTCTTAACGTGACGTTACCGGGGAAACGTAGAAAAATGCAAAATTACAGAAAAAATGAGTATTTTTCTTTGATACAGTTTAATACGACGTATACTACAAGTTTCAGAGCACAAACCAGGCAAGCGTCTGTCTCAAAACTGCTATTCACTGCTCCCCTGTTCCCATCCTCTTTATCCCAAAACCCTTATTTCTTAACGTGACGTTACCGGGGAATCATAGAAAATTTTAAAATAACAGAAAAAATGCATATTTGTCTTTGATACAGTTTAATTCGTCATATACTACCAGTTTCAGAGCAGAAACCATGCAAGCATCGGTCACAAAACTGCTGTCTGCTGCTCCAAATGTTCCCCTCCTCTTTATCCCAGAACCCTTATTTCTTAACGTGACGTTACCGGGGAAATGTAGAAAAATGCAAAATTACAGAATAAATGAGTATTTGTCTTTGATTCATTTTGATACGACATATACTACCAGTTTCAGAGCAGAAATCATGCAAGCATCCGTCACAAAACTGCTGTCTGCTGCTAACCCCGTTTCCCTCTTGTAACCCAGAACCATTATTTCTTAATGTGACGTTATCGGAGAAACGTAGAAAATCTAAAATAACAGAAAAAATGCATATTTGTCATTGATACAGTTTAATTCGTTATATACTACCCGTTTCAGAGCAGAAAGAAGGCGAGCGTCTGCCACAAAACTGCTTTCTCCTGCTCCCCCGTTTCCCTCTATCTCCATAGATCCCTCATCTCTTAATGTGAAATTCAACTGTTGGCGGAACGCTTACAGGTTCAGGGTTCCCAACCCGTCCAAGCGGTTGTCACGTCGTCGACGGATTTCCGCCCCCCTGCGTTTCCGCCCTTTAACGACGCCAAAGAGGACTGGGATACTTACTTACAGCGGCTGAAACAGCACTTTGCCGCCTTTCAGGTCTCTGATGACGCTCTCTAACGGTCGCTTTTTCTTTCTTGGGATTCCCCCGAGACGATTTTCTTACTAAAGAAGTTGGCCCTCCTCTCCAATCCGTTGGCACTGACGTTCGAGCAGATGTGCGCATTGCTTTCGAATTATTATTCCCAACGATTTCACGTTGTCACATCGCGCCTCGAATTCCAACAGTATCACAAACAGCCAGGTCAATCATATCGGTCATGGGTGACAGATTTGCAAGGACTGAGTCGGCGTTGCGAATTCACGTGCTCCAACGCGTCTTGTAAAACCTCCTATGCTGAATCTCTCATCCGTGATGTTGTCGTTCAGTTGGCTCCAGATCCAGAAGTGCGGACGGCGGCCCTCAAGCTGGACGACCCCTCTCTGGAGGACATCCTGAAGATTGCACATTCTTTCGAGATTGCACAGGCGGCGAATGAGCGCCTCATGGCTCGTCCTCAGGTAGCAACTGTACAACCATCAAAGGGGACGTAACGTTCGGAAGGTCTTGCCCCGCCGGCAGCGTCGTGACCCTTCCCTCTCTGACGTGTCCATGGCCTCTGAACGACCGGTCACTTCTCGTCGGCGTAGGCAACGTGGTTTACCATCCTGTCCCGACTGTTTTGCGGCGCACCAACGGGCGGATTGTCCAGACCGCTGGGCCCACTGTAGTTGTTGTGGAAAAGATGGGCATCTCCATTCAGTTTGTCGGCAAACGGTAGGACAGTCTTCCCCGATTTCTTATTGGCGTCAGGGGACAGTTCATGAACTGCAGGCTACTGTTCCCCAGGGTGATTCTCCCACTACCAAATTGTTTATTGATCTCAGAACAGCTAACCATGACGTCCGCTTCCAGGTGGATACAGGGGCGACAGTCTCCCTGGTGAACCTCCCGATATATGCCCGTCTCGGCTACCCAGCATTGGACCCGCCCTCCCGCAGGTTGGTAGCATATGGTGACAGTGCGTTTCCTCTGAAAGGTCAGTTTACCACTTTGGCAACTTAAAAAACGGTTACACGTCCTGTAACCCTCTTTGTGGTCAATAGCCACTCAGCTGGAAACATTTTCGGCCTCGATGCGTTCTCACTGTTTGGGTTCTCCATCTCCGATGAGGTGCAGGTCATTTCTGACACAGTTCCTTTCCAGGAACTCGACGACCTTTGTGCCTCTTTTGCGTCTCTGTTCGAACCGGGTCCAGGGTGTGCAACCAATTTTGAGGCACATATTACTTTACACCCAGATGCGGTGCCCCATTTCTGCCGTGCGCGCCCTCTTCCGGTCTCCCTACGGATGGCGGTAAAGCTGGAACTCGACCGTCTGCACGCCGCAGGAGTCATCGAACCTGTCAAAACGAGTGTCTGGGCCACACCACTGGTAGTGATCCTCAAGCCCAATGGCGCCCTCCGCCTTTGTGGCGATTTTAAATCCACCATCAATGCTCAGGCACAGGTCGAAACCTACCCAATTCCACGGCAAGAGGACCTCCTCACAAAGCTTGTTGGCGGCGAATACTTTTCTCAGATAGACCTGGCTGACGCCTATTTGCAAATCCCGCTCTATGACGAATTTCAACGAATCGTGGTCATCAATACCCCTTTTGGTCTTTACAAATACGAACGTTTACCTTTTGGGATTTCTTCGGCTCCAGCCATCTTCCAGAGGTATCTCGAACAATTAACCATGCCTATACCCAGTTGTGCCAACTATCTTGATGATGTCATCGTTACTGTGGCTACACGCCAGGAGCACTTGCATAACCTCCGCACTCTCTTCACCACATTGCGGGACGCCGGGCTCAGGTGCCGCCTCCATAAATGCCAGTTTTTCCAGGAACGGGTCGAATACCTTGGCTACTTGCTCTCCAAAGACGGAATCAAGCCCACAGATCGCAATGTATCGGCGGTCGATGCTCTACCACGCCCTCAAAACCTACAGGAGTTACAGGCGTTTTTGAGAAAGGTGAACTATTATGCAAAGTTCCTCCCACAAGCGGCCCACATTATGCACCCCCTCAACTGTCTCCGGAAGAAAGGTGTGCAATTCCGGTGGTCAGATGCTTGTGAGCATTCCTTTCAGCGGCTAAAGCGCCTGTTGCGTTCGGCACCCTGCCTTACGCCCTTTTCTCCATCACGTCCCCTTGTTCTGGCAGCGGACGCATCTCCATATGATATTGCAGTGGAGTTGGCCCACCGCAATGATGATGGTACTGAACAACCGATAGCCTATGCGTCTAAGACCATGACGCCTCCTCAAAAGAACTACTCTCAGATAGAAAAAGAGGCGTTGGCGATCGTCCATGCGGTTAAGAAATTCCATGTGTATCTTTTTGGGGCCAAGTTTACCCTCATTACTGACCACAAACCATTGGTCGCTCTATTTGGGCCACACTCTCGGCTCCCAGAACGTACGGCCCAAAGACTCCAGCGTTGGGCTCTATTTCTTAGTTCCTACAATTACACCATTAAGTACAAGCCTACTACACAACACGCCAATGCAGACGCTCTTTCTCGTCTGCCTTCAGGACCTGATCCAGCATTTGACCGACATGAAGTCTCCTGTTTCCACATTGATCTGGAACGGTAAAATACCTTAGATGGGTTCCCTATCACAGCCACGTGCATTTCTGCAGACACACGCCAGGACCCCCTCTTACGACGGGTCATCCATCATGTACTTCATGGGTGGCCCACTTACTTCCCGAAGTCGACAGCCTCCCAGCTACGTGCCTGGTCCCATCTCTCTCATCGATTGTTTGTCATTGATGGTGTTCTTCTCCTCGATGCTGAGGGCGATACCCACTGGGTGGTTATCCCACCTGCTTTACGCCCTCAGATTCTGGATCTTCGGGGACATTCGGGTATGTCACGTATGAAATCCCTGGCCAGGAGACACCTTTATTGGCCAGGTCTGAACAAAGACGTGGAGGCCATCGTCCGCAATCGCTCCACTTGTGCTCAGCACCAGGCTGCTCTGGCCCAATCCTTCTCTCCCTGGCCTGCTCCGCGTCGCCCTTGCGACCGCATCCATCTTGACTTTGCGGGACCCTTTCTGGGATCTATGTGGCTAATTGTCATTGATGCCTATTCCCACTACCCCTATGTAGTCAGCATGGCGTCCACCACCACGACTGCCACACTCAATGCCCTCACACAAATTCTTGCTATCGAGGGTCTTCCCCGTACCATCATCTCTGACAATGGGCCCCAGTTTACAGCGGCAGCCTTTGAGCAGTTTTGTGATGCAAATGGCATCAAAAAGCTGTTTAGTCCGCCATTCCACCCAGCCTCTAATGGTGCTGCTGAGCGGATGGTGCGGACGTTTAAACAACAATGCTGAAATCTGTGGGCACCTCCACCACCACAGCAGCCCTCACATTATTCCGGAGTACCTACAGGACTACCCTATCCAGGATCATAGCCCGGCAGAACTCCTCCATGGCCGCTAGCCACGCACCCTTCTCCATCTCTTGGCCCCACAGCCCTCGGAACCAAGGATGCGGTACACTGGGCAATATGCACCAGGTTCCACTGTGTGGGCCCGTTCCTATGGCACAAAGGCCTCATGGGTGCCGGCTACCGTAGTGGCCACTCACGGGCGACGCCTCCTCTCTGTCAACACTCAGAGGGGTTTGGAGCGCCGACATACTAACCAACTTCGCCCTCGTTTCCCTGCCTCACCCCAACCAGTAGCACAGCCAGACTCGGAGCCCCTGCTATCGCCAATTCCTCGATCACACGGCTACAATCTGCGCTCTCGGGCATTGTCCACGGCTCCAGTCGATGCAGACCCAGAGATGGCACACTCTCAGCCGCAACGGTGCTCACAGGGCAGATCACACTCTGACACTCCTCAACCACTGGGGCCCTGTGTGCACCTCGGGGCGGCATCGACAACCCCAGTGGACACAGGCATGGAAGTAGAGACCTCGCCTCCACATTCACCCTCTCAGCAATCGCCTTCCACACCACTGCATCCTTGTACCTCTACGGAGGCCCCACATCCGTACCTTGACTTAGCGGGCTCTCCACCCGTGACACCACTCGTGCCATCGGTCCACCTTCCAAAGCACCGTCCTGGGCACTTCCATCCCTACGCTCCCATTTCAGGGGGGAGGGATCTGGTATCCCGGAACGATATGTTTGAGAGCCCGCCAGACCACATGGACTATGACAGCATCCGTTAGGCGGCGCGCACAACCTACTAGCGCTGCCATCGCCACTAGAGCGCTGCACGCCGTGGCGCGCCTACCGCGCCGGTCATCTGCGCAGAGAGCCGCACTATATAGGGCCGGAGCCACAGCTCGCTCCTCAGTCTTGTGTTGACTGCGCTCCGTTTATCTTCGATATTCATTGGTTATCTGGCTTCGTACTCTGCTCTGTCACGGTTCCGATTTGGCTTTCGTTTGGATCTTTGTTTTCGATTAGTTGTTGTTATTGTCGTCTCTGTGGTTTCGTGGAGTGATTCTCGTTAGCGGCGACGCCTGATAGGTCGGTCGTCGCTAGTCGCTCCCGACCCAGTCCGGTCTTCGGTCACTATAGTTCTGCCAATAAAACGCCGTCTCTGGTTCTCCTTTCCCACGACATTATCTATACGTTCTTTTCAGTTTAATTCTGAAGTAACAGTTATTCTTTGGTATTTAGTGGAGTTTACTTCCTTCACTTTTGGTTGATTTATCTTGTAAACAAAGTTCAACAGGAGATTAAAATTGTGTGCCGGAACCGGGACTCGAACCTGGGACCTTTGCCTTTCCGGGCAAGCGGATTACCGACTGAGCTACCCCGACACGACTCACGATGCCGCCTCACAACTTTACTTCCTCCAGTAACTACTACAGTCGGTAGTGCGCTTGCCCGCGAAAGGCAAAGGTCGCAGATTGGAGTCCCGGTTCCGGCACACAATTTTAATCTGCCAGGATGTTTCATATCAGCGCACACTCCGCTGCAGAGTGAAAGATTCATTCTGGAAACATCCCTTAGGCTGTGGCTAAGCCATGTCTTCACCATATCCTTTCTTCCAGGAGTGCTAGTCTTGCATTGTTCCCAGGAGAGTTTCTGTGAAGTTTGGAAAGGAGGAGGCGAGGTACTGGCGGAAGTAAAGTTGTGAGGCGGCATCGTGAGTCGTGTCGGGATAGCACAGTCGGTAGTGCGCTTGCCCGCGAAAGGCAAAGGTCCCAGGTTCGAGTCCCGGTTCCGGCACACAATTTTAATCTGCCAGGAAGTTTCATGTCAGCGCACTCTCCGCTGCAGAGTTAAAGATTCATTCTGTAAAGTCAACAGATTTCTTTTCGTACTCATGTGGTCGAGTTTTCACACTTCTCATTATTTTGAGTCTATTGCCAATTTTTAGACCATAGTGATATCTTATTTAAATCGTTCTGCAGTTGGTTTTGATCTTCAGATGACCTTACTAGATGATAAATAACGACGTCATGGGCAAACAACCTAAGAGAGCTGCACAGATTTTCTCCTGAATCGTTTATGTAGATAATGAACAACAGAGGACGAATAACACTACTCTATGGAACTCCTGATATCACCTCTGTTTTAGTCGATGCCTTACCATCGATTACTATAACCTATGTCCTCTCTTACACGAAATCCCTATCCAATCGCAAACTTGAGGCTATATACCATAACCACGCAGTTTCATTAAAAGCCCTTTGTGAGGTAGGGTGTTATAAGCCTTGTGGAAATCTAGAAATATGGAATCAATTTTGGAACCCTTGTCAGTAGCACTTATCACTTCGTGTGAGTAAAGAGCTAGTTTTGTTTCACATGAACGATATTTTCTAAATCCGTGTTGACCCTGCGTCGATAGATCATTCTGTTCGAGATAATTCATAATATTTGAATACAGGATATGTTCCAAAACCCTGCTCCAAATTGACGTCAATGTAATAGGCCTGTAGTTTAGTGGGTTACTCCTACTGCCTGTGTTGAGTATAGGTGTGATCTCCAGAGAGAGAGAAGAAAACAGTCTCTGGCTTAGCCTCAGCACAAGATCGTCTGCGCGGTCTGTCAACTCAAGTTCTTCACAAATCCTGCATATTTGGTGGAACTGACAGACCCGCGATTCGAGCGATTTATCGTCTGCTGGATTTCTGTCAGTGCAGGCCTCGCCTTTTTCTCTCCTCTGGGTCAGCTGCCTCTTTTAGCACCGTACAGACTTCCAGAACTCACATGGAGAACCAGTTCTGAGCGAAGAACGGAAAGCTAAAAGCTGGAAGGACTGTACAGAGGGCCTATACAAAGGAAATGAAGTCGAAGACAAACAAATGTTTCATTTTAAAAGGGTACTGGGCAAAGGTAGGACAAACACAGATCTAAAATTCATTCGTGTAACAGTTGTAAATTGCCGTAGGTGTGTAGGGAAAGTAGCAGAGCTTCAAACGCTAATAGAAAGCACTGAATGTGCAATCATCATAGGCATCGTACCGAAAGCTGGCTGAAGCCGAAGATGAGTTGAGCTGAAATTTTTACAAAAGGTCGTATAGTTTTCTGAAAGATTTGTTGCTGTCACAAGAGATTTATCATGTAGCGAAACTGAAGTATATTGTTCCTGTGAGTTCGAATGACAAGAGGTTTTACCTGACAACCAAAATAAATCAATAATTGGTTATATTTACCGACCCCCTGACTCAGACGATTCGATTACAGAAATGTTCAAAGAAAGGTTGAATCAAAACGTACCCAAAGCATGCAAGTTTAATTAGTGGCGACTTAAAATACCCTCGATATTTTCGCAAAAATACATGTTCAAATCAGGAGGCAAGCATAAAACATTGTCGAAATTATACTCTACGCATATCCTAAAATTATCTAGAGCAATTAGTTCATGGACCTACAAGAATAGTAAAAGCTACTGAAAACGTACTTGATATTTTAGCAACAAATAATACAGAAAAAGGAATTACTGAACAGAATACCTAACTTCCCAAATACACCAAAACTGAAAGAAATGTGTAAATATTCAGAAAAGTAATTGAAAGATAGAAATGGACGAGTTCTTACAAACAATAATGACATAGCAATTAGGTGGATGTCATATTTTGATGAACTCCTAAATGTGAGGAACCTACCGAAACCTTGGAATTTGAGGAATCTGTAACTGTGGATCCGGAATACCCTCTCCAAAATTCTAAGGAATAAAAAAAACCACATAAAAGAACTAAATAATGGCAAAAGTGCAGGAGAAGATGGTATCATTGCAGAAATGTTAAAATCTGGGAGTGACTCTTGTGTACAGAACATCCACAAGTTAGAAAGGTAGCTGTGACAGCTGAAGATTGGAAAGTGGCTCTTATTTGCCCAATCCATAAGAAGAAGGACAAAATGCTATGTGACAATTATAGTGGGGTAGCATTAGTGAATAATTCCTACAAAGTGTATTCAAAATGCGTGCTCTCACGAATTAAACCACTGGCGGAAGAGCCAATTGGCGGATACCAAGGTGGGTTTCAACCAGGTAAATTAACTACTGATCATATATTTTTTTATTAAGAAAGTCTGAAAAAATGTATGAATAAGATAAAGAAACACACTTTCTGTTGGTTGACTTCCAAAAGGCTTATGGCAGTATCCACAGAACAAGTTTGTTGAAGGCCTTGATCGAATTTGGCGTGTCCAAGAAGCTGGTAAGACTTGTATCGGTTTGCCTGGATGACACAAGAGCAAAGACTAAAGTGGGTGATAGAACCAAGGATAGTTTTCGGGTAACCACTGGACTAAGGCTAGGGGATAGTGTCTCCTCAATATTATTCAACCTAGTGCTTGAGAAGGTCATTAGAGAAATGGATAGTTTCAACCATCAGGGTATCCAGGTAGCAAATAGGAATATCACCCATCTAGCATACGCAAATGATATAGTCTTAATGACACACACAAAAGAAAACTTGAAGCTGCTAATGATGACCATGGAAAGCATAGCAAACAAATTTGGACTGAAAGTGAACCCCACAAAAACGAAATACATGATAATTGGAAGAGCCCCACACCCAGAAATCCAGGGGTCAACTGTGGATAATAAAACCTACATAACAGTAAGGGATTTCAAAACTCTTGGAAGCATAATTTCAGAAAATTCATTGTCTGGAATGGAAATAAAAGCAAGAATTCAAGCGGGTAGTAGATGCTTGCACTAAATACACAACATTTCGACTTCCCGGAGCATATCTCGAGCCCTCAAACTAAGGTTATATAAAACATTAATTCTACCTGTCATTCTATATGGGTGTCAATGCTGGAGCTCTAGAAAACAGGAATTAAACAAACTCGCAGTTTTTGAAAGGAGATGCTTGAGGAAAATATTTGGACCGGTTAAAGACAACATAACAGGAGAATGGAGGAGAAGGCACTATTTAGAATTGGAACAACTCTATAGTGAACCGAACATTGTGGGCTTGATGAAAAGTAGAAGATTAGAATGGGCAGGGCATGTGGTACGTATGAGTGAGGAGCGATGGCCTAGGGTGGCCATGGAGATGACAGCAATAGGCAGCAGACCACTGGGACGACCAAGGAAGAGGTAGATGGACGGGATAAGAGAAGACCTGCAAAAACTGGGATCAGACGGCAAAGAATCGCAGTGAATGGAGAGCCTTGCTTATGTCATCGTGCCGTCCACTGGGCCTGATCTCGTAAAGTACGTAAGTAAGTAAATGAAAATACGAATAAACTTCTTAAGTGAGAATCTCCAGATACTGTACCGGTATCAAAGGCGTGTAGAAATGTGTCTTATGGTCGAAAAACTGTGTTTCGTGGAAGGAGGCGTGTAAAAGAGGTAATTGTATATTGCTGTCAATGTATTTTGAATAAAGTAATTTATCCGTATTAGTGATCAAATTCCCCAGCTTAGCAACCTCGAAGTGAGCGTTCACGAATATTCCGACGTAAAGCAGTAACAGATGTCACGTCGACTAGTGACAGGATACGCGCAGATACGGGCAGAGGGCGTCAAAGTTTTCTGGACTTGACTCAGAAGACACTTGCGATTCGAGAGCACATTCAAAATCTTCAAATGTTTGTAAAGCTTAAGGGACTTAACTGCGGGGTCATCAGTCCTAAACTTACAAACTACTAATGAACTACCATATATTAAAGAGAGCACAAACATCCGTGCCCAAGGGGAGGATTCGAACTCCCGACGGGGAACGGCCTCGCGCAACGTAGCAAGCATAGCCCCTCAATGCGCTCGGCTGCGGCGAGAGCACGTTCGTAGGTATGTCGATATACACACCGTATTATCTGTATCTGCTACGAAGGTTTCGGCGTAGTTTACTGGATGCCAAATTTCTTGGAGTATTTTCTCACTTTTAGTTGTTTAGTGTAGCACAGTATGAGGTCTATTAACATATGCACGAAAAAAATAGAAAGGTTCCCTTCAACTTTAGCGTATTGCTAAAACCGCCCTGCAGTGTGGAACATGGTTTCGAATAAAATTAATGACATGTTTGGCAAAGGAGATCTTACTGTAGCTGATTAACAAAAGGTGAATTTATGTAGGAATAGGCCAAAAATAACAGTACTGTTCTGCAAGGCAATTATCGTACGTCCTGCTAACAACATCAAAACAAAATCCGAGAAATAGATTATCACATTATCTTAGACTGGCGTCATTGTACGAAGAAATCGCTCGAGAACTGCCAGTCACACAAATCCGTTTTGTTTTCACATAACCAGAGAGTTGCGCACGAAGAGAGTACAGGAAAAGGCGCGCGCACCGCCATGCGGAGATAAATTTCACTGGCATGTTTTTAAACAACAATAGAAATTTCAGTTTGTTGGTTATCATATAAAGTATCTATTAAAAATAGTATATTTATTTCATTCACTGAACTGAAAATCGTCAGTGCTGTGAAAACCAGTTCTTTAGTCATATAGAAGAAATGCATCTCATAACAAGATTATTAAAACTGTATAAAGAAGTTACAGAGCAGTTTCACGTCCAGGGAAGTCATATACATCGCACATTTTTTATTTTTATTTTAACAGGTATCATACATAAAGTGATATGTCAGGTGTGCGTTGCATGTTTTAACTGCTTTCAGTTACCTACGCAGCTAAGCTTCCAGACAATTGGTGGTTAGCGCTCTCTCTATCTGACAAGTTTTATAACACTATTACATTTAAAAATTAATAAACACTAAATGACGCAGAGCACTTCGTATCCCTTACCTCTTAATATAAGCCATATTAATTTAAATCATATGTATTTAGACGCAGTAGCTCTATAGTCTAAGTATCGGTGAACGTCGGACGTGCAACATTTTATCGCAAACAGATGAATGGCATGGATATTTCATAGAAAAATCTCTTTCTATTTTTTCCGATTTCCCGGAAACTATTCCAAATTTTTATTTCATAAGACCGTTACTATTGTTTGAAAATCAAATATGCAAAATTTTATCACAATTAGACAAATGATATTGATATCCCATTGAAAAAAGCTCTTTCAGTTTCTCGCGAATTTTCAAATTTTCGGAGTAACTTTCCCAAATTTCTAGTTCATAAGAACGTTCATCTATCGTTGAACGTCAAATGATCAAATTTTATCGTAGTCGGATGAACGGTTATAGGTCTGAATTCAATCAAAAACACAATGAAAAACGCACTATCAGTTTTTCTCAAATTTTCCAATTTTCCAAATATATATATATATAGGGTGTTTCACTAAGTGTGTTTGTCTCTGTAAATTATAAAATAAAAGGTGACCGGAAATTTTAATGCGGTAGGTCAAAACAAGAAATGTTACACTTTCTGCGGAGCTATGAACATAGTTTATTTTGTCATTTTCCAAAGAGATAGAGCACAAAGATATAATTTTTTTAATTGAACAATAGTTTTTTCTATCGTGCAATGGATTCGTTGAAACCAGCTGCGTCCACCACACGCTGTACATAATAAATGGCTGTGGTGGGTGATGGATGTTATGGCGGTGGGAAGTTGATTTACATGAGATGTTCAAATGTGTGTCCATGTTGCTCAATGCATAATGCAATGCGCCGTCGAAAGGATCTGCGGACGAGGTGTAACCGCCAGTGTAACGGAGCGACATGCGTCCTCGATGCGCCGTTTTAGATCATCTGGGGATGTGGTCTCAGTAACATAAACACGATCCTTTAGATATCCCCACAAAAAGAAATAAACTGGTGTTAAATCGGGCGACCTTGCGGGTCGTGTTTATGTCACTGAGCCCACATCCCCAGATGATCTAAAACGGCGCATCGAGGACTCATGTCGCTCTGTCAAACCGGCGATGTTACATCTCGTCCGCAGATCCTTTCGACGGCGCATTGCATTATGCATTGAGGAACATGGACACACATTTGAACATCTCATGTAAATCAACTTCCCATCGCCTTAACATCCATCACCCACCACACAGCCATGTATTATGTACAGCGTGTGGTATCTGCCACTGACACTTTGAAGGGTTGTAGCTCCCAAACTAACAGTGATAGGAATGTAGTTTAAATTGATTTGGACGCAGCTGGTTTCAACGAATCCAATGTACGATAGAAAAAAAACTATTGTTCCATTTAAAAATTATATCTTTGTGCTGTAACTCTTTGGAAAATGATACAATAATCTATGTTCATAGCTCCGCAGAAAGTGTGACATTTCTTGTGTTGACCTCCCGTATTAAAATTTCCCGTCACCTATTATTTTATAAGTTACAGAGACAAACACACTTACTGAAACAACCTGTATATATATATAAGGTATTCCAGCGATCTTGTCCACCCAAAATATCTCTCGAACAATAACAGCTACTGGGCAACGATTTTCACCGGTATCAATGTGTCACTTGACGCATTGGATAAACCTTACTTTGGGCGTGCAGGATAAATAAGACAACCTGAGTGGTGTATACCGATCGGCACTGGTTCATATTGTGTACGTAGACACATAAAACGTGCAAGAGGGAAACCATTATGTGCTTATGGGAGTTGACGGCAGCAGACAGTATTATTCGTTTCGGACCCCTCGATAAGTATGGAAGTGCGATTACGCATGTCAATCACGACGCGATTGCGGGCAGTATGGGGTTCACGCCTGAGCCTCAGGACGTGCGCTAGCAGCGTATTTCGGGATTTTCAAGAGTCAACTTCTCGTCGTAATATCTCGGGATGTAACTGGAATATTGGGATGCAATGAACGCCATTGTTTATGTGATTTGTCATGCTATGGATTGCTGAAGAAAAAATATAGGGAGTCCTTTTAAAAAACATAAGTTTGCGTTAAAAAACACATTTGCTTTTGTTTTAGAATGTTTCCAAATATGTACATTCATGGGCCCCAGCCGTACATTGATACCGGTGATAGTCGTTTTCGGAACACCCTATTACCAAAAGGGGTTCACGACAATACAAAGTAAAACAGAAATTTAAAAATACGTGGCTCAACATTTTTTTTTTCCCTGGCCTTAGAACAAGACTCGAATATTTCCCGAGGAATTAACTGGCTGCAGCAGTGTTCGTAGTAAAGTAGTGGGAGAGATTAGACAGCGCGAGCGGACGCCAGGAATAGCTCCGCAGCGACGCGCGTGCGCAGCAAGCAAACAGCGGCGAGCGGCGAGCGGCGAGCGGCGAGCGGCGAGAGCTGGCCTGCCGGGGCTGGCACTGCGGCAAAGTGGTGGGCGGCGAGCTCGCGGAGCCCCAGTTCCTGGATGCTTTATACGGGGAGCCCGGATCAGAAACTGGTAACTCGTACTCTCCAGACCAAGTTACGAGGTATGTGCACGTTTCAATTATTTGAAAAGTGATTGTTTTATTGCTGCGGATTTTTATTGTAAGCAGAGTTGGCTGTTTCATTTACATTTGTCACTTTGCAGTACTGATGTTTGCATCTCTTTGTATACAGTTGGTCACAACCAGTGCTGTCTTGTCATATGCGTGGTTCTAAGGAAAGCGAGCAGGAGAGGTCAAAAGCAGACCATCATCCACGGCTGTCGACGTCGCCTCGCATTTTTCAGACGTCACTGAAGAGTTTGAATGTTTTACTTACTTCTTTGATGACTGCATAATTCGATACATAGGGAGTGAAACAAATCGGTATGCTGTCAGTACTATAGTATAAGTGAAACGCACAGGCAGTGTAAAAATAAGCCCTATGTGGCACAAACGGTCTGCCGTAATGTTACACGAAATTACTTACTGCATCCAGGATTACCGCACAAAATAAATCTTTTCTTTTGATCTCAAAAAAAAAAAAAAAATAAAAATAAAAATAAAAAAAAAAAAAATAAAATAAAATAAAATAAAATAAAATAAAATAAAATAAAATAAAATAAAAAAAAATTAAAATAAAAATAAAAATAAAAAAATTACATTTTGTTGCATGTATTTGGTTTTAGACTTCCCTGTACAATTTTGGTATAAGTAGATACGGAATTCATTGTTCCACAGACGTAGCTCGTAAAACTTTTCTTTTTCACACCTTTCATGTGTTTCTTTTATTTTGTATGTATTGTAACTTCCAAAGTAAAATCATGCTTATCAAATGCACATGCTTTAACCTTTTAAGTGCCGCAAAACCATATTACCAGCTCATTTCTCTACTTTGGAACCTGTTTCGTAAACATCGTACAGTAGGCCAGTCAGCAGCCCAGACCTGGAGTCGCTCAGCGCTCCCTGACAGCCGGCCACGGCGGCTCACCCTCCGCCCCCACTCTCACGGGAATCAGCTCACAAAACTGCCACTCTGCGAATCTGTTGTTGTTGTTGTTGTTGGTTGTTTAAGGGGGACAAAACTGCAATGGTCATCAGTCCCCCATTCCACCTCTAGGCGACAAAAGGAAAACCATACACGTGAAAGATAGACGGAAGGCGCACTTCGGTAATCCGTGCAGGTTATAATCGCTTAAAATTACACTACTTCCCATTAAAACTGCTACACCAATAAGAAATGCAGATGATCAACGGGTATTCATTCGACAAATATCTTATATTAGAAGTGACATGTGATTACATTTTCACGCAATTTGGGTGCATAAATCCTGAGAAATCAGTACCCAGAACAACCACCTTTGGCCTTGATACGCCTGAGCATTTAGCCAGACAGAGCTCGGATGGCGTTTCCACGTACAGATACCCATGCAACTTCAACACCATACCACAGTTCATCAAGAGTAGTGACTGGCGTATTGTGACGATCCAGTTCCTCGGCCGCTATTGACAAAGACGGTTTCAATCGGTGAGAGATCTGGAATCGAACATTTTCCGTATCCAGAAAGTACAGGACCTGCAACATGTGGTCGTGCATTATCCTACTGAAATGTAGGGTTTCGAAGGGATCGAATGAAGGGTTGGGACACAGGTCGTAACACATCTGAAATGTAACGGCCACTGTTCAAAGTGCCGTCGATGTGAACAACAGGTGACCGAGACGTGTAACGACGACACCCGATAACATCGTGCCAGATGATACACCAGTATGGCGATGTCGAATACACGCTTCCAATGTGCGTTCACCGCGATGTCGCCAAACACGGATGCGGCCATCGTGATGCTCTAAACAGATCCTGGATTCATCTGAGTAAATAACTTTTGCCATTCCTGCATCCAGGTTCATCATTGCACACACTATCGCAGGCGCTTCTGTCTGTGATGCAGCGTCTTCGAACTAATAGTCCATGCTGCTGCAAACGTCGTCGAACTGTTCGTGCAGATGCTTGTTGTCTTGAAAATGTCTCCATCCGTTGACTCAGGGAACGAGACTTGGCTGCACGACCCGTTACAGCCAATGCAGGTAAGATGTCTGTCTTCTCGACTGCTAGTGATACGAGGCCATTGGGATTGAGCACGGCATTCCGTATTGCCCCCCTGAACCTACCGATTCCATATTCTGCTAACAGTCATTAGATCGCGACCAACACGAGCAGCAATGTCGTGATTCGATAAGCCGCAACGGCGATAGGCTATAATCCGATCTTTGTCAAAGTCTAAAACGTGATGGTACGCATTTATCCTCCCTACGCGAGGCATCACAACAACGTTTCACCAGGCAACGCCGGTCAACAACTGTTTGCGTATGAGAATTCGGTTGGAAACTTTCCTAATGTTAGCATGTTGTAGATGTCGCCACCGCCATCAACCTTGTGTGAATACTCTGAAAAGCTAATCATTGGCATGTGACAGCATCTTCTTCCTGTCATCGTGATTTGATTATGACCAGGGGATCGTTTACCGATTTTGTGGTGGCCAGTATGGTGCTACTTCAGGTTGGATGTGTTGTTTCCTACTACGGACGCCAACTAGCTTTACAAAGATAAGAAAAAACATCCGTGGTATTTATAGACCTGACAGCGGCATGTGACACGGCCTGGTTTACAAACTACTCCGCATTGTGCCATGTTTAAAAATTGCTAACCTTATCACTGAGATGCTCTGCAACAGACCATTCCAGGTGACTCTTGGAAATAATAGGGGCATGTAGCTCAATAAAGGCTTGCCCCAAGGATCAGTCCTGGCACCGCTATTTTTCAGCATGTATACAGCCGATATATCTAATACTAAATCCGAAAAGTTTGGATATGCAGATGACTGGACCACAGCTACACAATATCGAGATATGGAGCATACTGAGACTGTCCTGAGAAGTTAGTTGTTCCTACTGGGAACGTAATTTCGGGAACGGAGAATACAACAAAGTCCATCTAAAACTGAGGCTATCTGTTTCCAGCTGAATAATAAATTAGCTAACAGACGCCTCGAGATATATTTGAATAACAATATTCTGCCTCATAATAAAAATCCAAAATACCTGCGAGTAACATTAGATAGAACCCTGAGCTACAAACAAAACGCAAAGCTGGAAGGCAGGGGCAGTGGGTGGAGGGTGCAAGCTGGAGGGAGGGGGGCAGTGGGCAGAGGCAAGAGGGCAGAGAGTGGAGGGTGGAAGGCAGAGGGCGGAGGGAAGAGGGCGGAGGGTGAAGGGCAGAGGCCAGAGGGAGCAGGCAGAACGACAGAGAATAGAGGGCAGAGGGTGAACATAGGAGTACAGAAACAGAGGCCAGATCGCAAAGGGCAGAGGACGGAGGACAAAGGGCAGAGGGCAGTGGCTGGAGGGCAGTGTACACAGGCAAGAGGGGGGAGAGTGGAGGGTCGATTGCAGAGGGTGGAATTCTATGGCTGGAGGGTGGAGGGTGGAGGGTGGACAGTGGAGTACAGAGGGCAAAGGGCAGAGGACGGAGGACAGAGGGCAGAGGGCAGTGGCTGGAGGGCAGTGGGCACAGGCAAGAGGGCTGAGAGTGGAGGGTCGATGGCAGAGGGTGGAAGTCGGAAGCTAGAGGGTGGAGGGCGGACAGAGGAGGTAAGAGGTCAGAGAGCAGAGGTGGTGGGTGCATGGCAGCGGCCAGAGCGAGGAGGCAGAACGACAGAGAATAGAGGGTAGAGGGTGGACAGTGGAGTACAGAGGGCAAAGGGCAGAGGACGGAGGACAGAGGGCAGAGGGCAGTGGCTGGAGGGCAGAGGGCAGAGGCAAGAGAGCAGAGAGTGGAGGGTCGATGACAGAGGGTGAAAGTAGATGGCTTATGGGTGGAGGGCAGAGGGCGGACGTAAGAGGTCAGAGAGCAGAGGTGGAGGGTGCAGGGCAGACACCAGAGGGAGGAGGCACAACGACAGAGAATAGTGGGCAGAGGGTGGACAATGGAGTACAGAGGGCAAAGGGCAGAGGACGGAGGACAGAGGGCAGAAGGCAGTGGCTGGGGGGCAGAGGGCAGAGGCAAGAGGGCAGAGAGTGGAGGGTGAAGGGCAGAGGCAAGAGGACACAGAGTGGAAGGTGGAGGGCAGAGGGCGGAGGTAAGAGGTCAAAGAGCAGAGGTGGAGGGTGAAGGGCAGAGACCAGAGGGAGGAGGCAGAACGACAGAGAATAGAGGGCAGAGGGTGGACAGTGGAGTACAGAGGGCAAAGGGCAGAGGACGAAAGACAGAGGGCAGAGGGCAGTGGCTGGAGGGCAGAGGGCAGAGGCAAGAGAGCAGAGAGTGGAGGGTCGATGACAGAGGGTGAAAGTCGATGGCTTATGGGTGGAGGGCAGAGGGCGGACGTAAGAGGTCAGAGAGCAGAGGTGGAGGGTGCAGGGCAGACGCCAGAGGGAGGAGGCACAACGACAGAGAATAGTGGGCAGAGGGTGGACAGTGGAGTACAGAGGGCAAAGGGCAGAGGATGGAGGGCAGAGGGCAGAGGGCAGTGGCTGGAGGGCAGAGGGCACAGGCACAGAGTGGGGGTCGATGGCAGAGGGTGGAAGTAGATGGCTGGAGGGTGAAGGCAGAGGGCGGAGGTAAAAGGTCTGAGAGCAGATATGGAGGGTGCACGGCAGAGGCCAGAGGGAGAAGGCACAACGACAGAGAATAGAGGGCAGATGGTGGACAGTGGAGTACAAAGAGCAAAGGGCAGAGGACGGAGGACAGAGGGCAGAGGGCAGTGGCTGGAGGTCAGAGGGCAGAGGCAAGAGGGCAGAGAGTGGAGGGTCGATGGCAAAGGGTGGAAGTCGATGGCTGGAGAGTGGAGGGCAGAGGGCGGAGGAAAGAGGTCGGAGAGCAGAGGTGGAGGGTGAAGGGCAGAGGCCAGAGGGAGGAGGCAGAACGACAGAGAAAGGAGGGCAGTGGGTGGACAGTGGAGTACAGAGGGCAAAGGGCAGTGGACGGAGGACAGAGGGCAGAGGGCAGTGGCTGGAGGGCAGAGGGCAGGGGCAAAAGGGCAGAGAGTGGAGAGTGGAGGGAAGAGGCAAGAGGACAGAGCGTGGAGGGTGGAGGGCAGGGGGCGGAGGTAAGAGGTCAGAGAGAAGAGGTGGACGGTGAAGGGCAAAGGCCAGAGGGAGGAGGCACAACGACAGAGTATAGAGGGCAGAGGGTGAACATAGGAGTACAGAAACAGAGGCCAGATCGCAAAGGGCAGAGGACGGAGGACAAAGGGCAGAGGGCAGTGGCTGGAGGGCAGTGTACACAGGCAAGAGGGGGGAGAGTGGAGGGTCGATTGCAGAGGGTGGAATTCGATGGCTGGAGGGTGGAGGGCAGTGGGCGGAGGTAAGAGGTCAGAGAGCAGAGGTGGAGGGTGAAGGGCAGAGGCTAGATGCAGGAGGCAGAACGACAGAGATAGAGGGCAGAGGGTGGACAGTGGAGTACAGAGGGCAAAGGGCAGACGATGGAGGTCAGAAGGCAGAGGGCAGTGACTGGAGGGCAGAGGGCAGAGGCAAGAGGGCAGATAGTGGAGGGTCAATGGCAGAGGGTGTAAGTTGATGGCTGGGGGTGGAGGGCAGCGGACAGAGGTAAGAGGTCAGAGAGCAGAGGTGGAGGGTGAAGGGCAGAGGCCAGACGGAGGAGGCAGAACGACAGAGAATAGAGGGAAGAGGGTGGACAGTGGAGTACTGAGGGCAGAGGGCAGAGGACAGAGGACAGAGGGCAGAGGGCAGTGGCTGGAGGGCAGAGGGCAGAGGCAAGAGGGCAGAGAGTGGAGGGTCGATGGCAGAGGGTGGAAATCGATGGCTCGAGGGTGGAGGGCAGAGGGCGGAGGTAAGAGGTCAGAGAGCAGAGGTGGAGGGTTAAGGGCAGAGGCCAGAGGGAGGACGGAGAACGACAGAGATTAGAGGGCAGAGGGTGGACAGTGGAGTACAGAAGCAGAGGCCAGAGCACAAAGGGCAGAGGATGGAGGACAGAGAGCAGAGGGCAGTGGCTGGAGGGCAGTGGGCAGAGGCAAGAGGGCAGAGATTGGAGGGTCGATGGCAGAGGGAGGAAGTCGATGGCTGGAGGGTGGAGGGCAGAGGACGGAGGTAAGAGGTCAGAGAGCAGAGGTGGAGGGTGAAGGGCAGAGGCCAGAGGGAGGAGGCATAACGACAGAGAACAGAGGGCAGAGGTTGGACAATGGAATACAGAGGGCAAAGGGCAGAGGACGGAGGTCAGAAGGCAGAGGGCAGTGACTGGAGGGCAGTTAGAGGGCAGAGGGTGGACAGTGGAGTACAGAAGCAGATGCCAGAGCGCAAAGTGCAGAGGACAGAGGACAGAGGGTAGAGGGCAGTGGCTGGAGGGCAGAGGGCAGAGGCAAGAGGGCAGAGATTGGAGGGTCGATGGCAGAGGGTGGAAGTCGATGGCTGGAGGGTGGAGGGCAGAGGGCGGAGGTAAGAGGTCAGAGAACAGAGGTGGAGGGTTAAGGGAAGAGGCCAGAGGGAGGAGGCACAACGACAGAGAATAGAGGGCAGTGGGTGGACAGTGGAGTACAGAGGGCAAAGGGCAGAGGACAGAGGACAGAGGGCAGAGGGCAGTGGCTGGAGGGCAGAGGGCAGTGGCAAGAGGGCAGAGAGTGGAGAGTCAATGGCAGAGGGTGAACGTCGATGGCTGGAGGGTGGAGGGCAGAGGGCGGAGGTAAGAGGTCAGAGAGCAGAGGTGGAGGGTGAAGGGCAGAGGCCAGAGGGAGGAGGCATAACGACAGAGAACAGAGGACAGAGGTTGGACAATGGAATACAGAGGGCAAAGGGCAGAGGACGGAGGTCAGAAGGCAGAGGGCAGTGACTGGAGGGCAGTTAGAGGGCAGAGGGTGGACAGTGGACTACAGAAGCAGATGCCAGAGCGCAAAGTGCAGAGGACAGAGGACAGAGGGTAGAGGGCAGTGGCTGGAGGGCAGAGGGCAGAGGCAAGAGGGCAGAGATTGGAGGGTCGATGGCAGAGGGTGGAAGTCGATGGCTGGAGGGTGGAGGGCAGAGGGCGGAGGTAAGAGGTCAGAGAACAGAGGTGGAGGGTTAAGGGAAGAGGCCAGAGGGAGGAGGCACAACGACAGAGAATAGAGGGCAGTGGGTGGACAGTGGAGTACAGAGGGCAAAGGGCAGAGGACAGAGGACAGAGGGCAGAGGGCAGTGGCTGGAGGGCAGAGGGCAGTGGCAAGAGGGCTGAGAGTGGAGGGTCAATGGCAGAGGGTGGAAGTCGATGGCTGGAGGGTGGAGGGCAGAGGGCGGAGGTAAGAGGTCAAAGAGCAGAGGTGCAGGGTGAAGGGCAGAGGCCAGAGGGAGGAGGCACAACGACAGAGAATAGAGAGCAGAGGGTGGACAGTGGAGTACAGAAGCAGAGGCCAGAGGGCAAAGGGCAGAGGACGGAGGACAGAAGGCAGAGTCCAGAGGGCGGAAGGCTGAGGATAAAGAACAGATGCCAGAGGACAGCAGATGGAGGGTGGAGGGCAGGGGCTGCTGTCTGATGGGTAGAGGGCAGAGGATGGAGGCTGAAGGGCAGAGGGTGGAGGGCATAGGGTGTATGGCTGAGAGTGGAAGGCTGAGGGTGGACAGCTGAGGGCAGAGGCCAGAGAGTGCAGAGCAGCGGGTGGAAGGCAGAGGCTAGAGGGCAGAGGGCTGAGGCCTGAGGGCAGAATGTGGAGGGAGGAGAGCAGAGGGCAGAGTGTGGAGGGCGGAGGGAAGAGGCTGGAGGGCAGGGGGCAGAGGGTAGAGGCAAAAGGGCAAAGGACAGAGGCTGAATGGCAGAAGGTCAAGGGCGGAGGCAAGAGGGCAGAGGCCAGAGGGTAGAGGGGAGAGGGTGGAGGCCAAAGGGCAGAGGACAGAGGCTGAAGGGTAGAGGGCAGAAGTCAGAGGGTAGAAGGTAGTGGATGGAGGGCAGAGGGTAGACGGCAGGGGCTGGAAGGCGGAGGGAAAAGGGCAGAGGCTGGATGGCAGAAGGTCAAGGGTGGAGGCAAGAGGGTAGAGGCCAGAGGGTGGATGGCAGAGGTTCGAAGGCAGGGAGCAGATGCCAGAGGGCAGAGGGCACAGGGCAGAGAGCCGAGTGCGGAGGCTGAAGGGCAGGGGGCAGATTATGGAGGCTGAAGGGCAGAGGATAGAGGGCAGAGGGCAGAGGGCAGAGGCTGGAGGGCAGAGCACATAGGGCAGAGGGCACAGGTTGGAGGTTGGGTGGCAGAGGGTGGAGGCAGGAGAGCGGAGGGCAGAGGGTGGAGGGCAGAGGCCAGGGCTGGAGGGCCGATGTCTGATGGTGGAAGGCAGAGGGCTGAAGCAAAAGGGCAGATGGCAGAGGGAAGAGTGCAGTGGCAACAGGGCATAGGTTAGAGTTCAGAGGCACGGATGGTGAGGAGAGAGCAGAGGGTGGAGGGCAGATGCCAGAGGGCAGAGGGCAAAGTGTGAAGGCTGGGGGACGGAGGGCAGAGGGCATAGGGCGGAGGCCAGACGGATGACAGCGGATAGCATGGGGCAGAGGGTGCATTGTGAATGGTGGATAGCAGATGTAGGAGGCTGAAAGGTGGAGGGCAAAAGGGAGGGGCCCACTGGCAGTGTGCAGAGGGCAGTGGGTGGAGAGTGGAGGGTGAAAGGAAGAGGTCGGATTGCGAAGGGCAGAGCGTGGAGGCTAGTGGAAGGAGTGCAAAGAGCAGGTGGCAGGATGTGAGACAAGAGGGCAGAGGCAAGAGTGTGAAGGCTGGAGGGCAGAGGGCAGAGGCAAGAGGTTGGAGGCAGTTATGAGGCCAGATTGTGGAGGGAAGAGGGTGGATGGCAGAAGGCAAAGGGTGGAGTGTATAGGGTGGAGGCTGGAGGGCAAACTACAGTGAGCAGTGGGCAGTGGCCCCAGGGTGGAGGGTGGAGTTCAGGTCACATGGAAGAAGGCTGTGGCCAGAGGGTGGAGGGCAGAGGGCCGAGGGCAGAGGACAGAGGCAGAGGCCAGAGGCCAGAATGTGGAGGGCAGAGAGCAGATGGCGGAGGCTGGATGGTGGAGGGCAGGGGTCAGAGAGCAGAAGGAGGACAGAGGCAGAGGCCAGAGGCCAGAAGGTGGAGGGCAGAGAGCAGATGGCAGAGGCTGGATGGTGGAGGGCAGGGGTAGAGAGCAGAAGGAGGAGAGCAGAGGGTTGCAACCAGAGGGACAGGGCAGAGGGCGGAGGGCAAACGATTGAGGTCGGAGGGCGGAGAGCAGCGGGCAGATGGCCGATATCGGAGGGTGTAGATCAGAGAGCAGAGGCCGAATGGCAGACAGCAGAAAGCAGAGGGTGGAGGGTGGAGAGCAGATTGCCGAGGCTGGAGGGTGAAGGCTAGAGGGTGGAGGGCAGAGGTTGTGTGGCAGTAGGCAGAGGCTGGAGTGTATTGGCCGGAGGCAGGAGGGCTGAGGGCTGAGGGCAGAGGCTAGTGGCCCAAGAGTGGAGTGTGCAGGCAGTGGCACAAGGCAGATGGCAGATGGCTAAGGCTGGAGGGTGCAGGGCAGAGGGTAGAGGGCAGAGGCCAAAGGGTGGAGGGTGGAGGGTAGAGGGCAGAGGGCAGAGGGCAGAGCCCGTGAGTGGCGGGTGGTGGGTGGAGGTCAGCGGGCAGTAGGCAGTGGCCAGAGGCCGGAGGGTAGAGGGCAGAGTCGCAAATGACTGCAACATCTTATGAAGATATTTTATTCGTGTACTGTATGAGAATTAGAGTATTTTGCGACTTGGAAAAACCTTAAACATAATTTCAAACCTTTATTATACTTTTTCTCGTTCACAGCCATAGCAAAATGGTGAAACGAATAAAGTTTCTCCCGTACTACATTTCGCTGTCCTACATTTCCATTGTTCTCGGAGTAAAACTACGTCATTCGGTGTGACATTGCAGTTTATAATTTCTGCACTGCTCATCGCTCCCATAGTAAATTTTACAGACAATATACAGACATACAGCTGTATTTACCTTCTAAATTGTATCACAGTCGACATAGTTTATGAGATATGAGGACGTGTGACTGAAATACTCGTATTAGTGAAATATTATTTCCCATCGCAGTATATTCTATCTCGTATTTATTTAATTATATGATGTGCAATTGTAAAATTTTTCGGTATACTTCCATTTTTGTAAGTGCTGTATGTTAGTTAAATGTTTCGAATACAATTCATACTGAAGAAGTGATGATTGAAACTCGGGGCATTATGCGGCGGTTTTCCATGAACGTTGCTATGTACGTTTCATATCTCATCAACTATGTCGTACTGTGATACAGTTTCTGAGATAAACTCAGCTGTGTGCGTCTACACTGTCTGTAAAATTTACTGCGAGTACAATATACAGTGTAGAAATTATAAACTGCAAAGTCATACCCAATGCCGTAGTTTTACTCCGAGAACAGTGGAAATGTAGGACAATTGTCAGATATATTCATTACTTCATTGATTTAATATTTAGAAAATATTTCTAACTATTCAAGTAATTAGTTAATATTTTAAGTTTTAATTGATTTTTCCATCGGTACTTGACAGAACATGATAATAATATCAAAAAGGAACAACTTCCTGATGTTCTGCAAAGTAGTTTTGCAGAACATCAGGAAGTTGTTCCTTTTTGATATTATTTTAAGTTTTAATACATACATTTCGATCTGTTTTATAATTTGTAATACGTACCTAATCGTCTGTTAAACCAGCTAATTAAAAGTACTCTTCCAGATCGGAATTCGACGTGTCCAAAGAGAAATTGTTGCTGCTGGAAGACGTACGACAGACAAAGGCATCATTAAGAACTGCTGCCAAGATGGAAGCTTAGGATCAGGACAAGGATTTGTTCGGTGTCTGTGAGAGAAGGCACGTATTTCAAAAAGGCGCGTTTGTGGAAAAAAAGGAAACGTTTGTAAATCAAAATGTCACGACAGCTCGCCTTGAAATAACAAATAATTAAAATTTAATCGTTAAATTTTTTTGGTACGTTTCTCTTTTATTAGGACTGTAGCAACTTTTGTCAAATCTATGAGTAATTAATACACTTTTACTGTATGATTATTTTATTTCCACTTCCTTAACTTATACCATAATATGGCTCTGTAATCTTCCTTAACGTTAGAAGTACAAACTTTTCTGTATCCCTAGCAGTAGCAAGGGGGTCATTCTTGACATAAGTAACAAACTATTATTTTACTCCTATTTGCTGCCATTTTGGATTTCACCGTAATCTTCTTACATTCGAAAAGACTCTTGGGTAAAAGAAAAATATGCTTTGTTCAGTAACAAGAAGAGTTCACAGACAAAAGTAAATGTAATTTTATTTAAATTTTACAGTATAAATTCCAATCTTTAATCAAATATCACTAAACAAGTAAATAAAATAATTTTACAATGTTTATCTGTACTAAAACATCGAAAGAGACTCAAACCATATAGTTAATGCGACTACTAGTAGTTTGTGTTTTTGTAAGTGCTGGGAAATATTAAGGAACGAATAGTTGACAGCATTGTGTACACTTAGGTGGGCTCAGAATAGAGATCATACATAAATGTTTTGTTTGTCAGCTTTTAAACTTGAAAAATACGTTCGGTGATTTATTCCTCCTTTGTTGTTTGTAGAAATCCTGGATTTGAAAATTACTGATATTTCCATATCGGCCAGTGTCGGCGGTGAGTGTTTTCAAGGGGAGGTTGACTCCCCTCTGCAGTTTTAGGGGGCAGCAAGCTCATATGCTACCCCGTTCTCACCTTGCCATCTTCTTAGATGTCCTAGATGCTCTATTGTGGATTGCATAATCATTTTTTTATTTATTTATTTATTTATTTATTTATTTTTTTTATTTATTTTTTTTTTTTTGTCGTTGACACATCTTGGGATTTTCTAGAACCAGTATCAAGAACTGGCACCTGTTTTCAGTGGTAACCTCGTGTCTCTCCCATGTTTAGGGATGGCAACCACCTCTTCAACGTTTCACACTGTCAGGTAGTGGCCAGTCCTCATAACACAGTTGATAGCGGCTGGAGGGAGGTTCATAAGCACGGATGCCTGCCTTCTTTGGGTTCAGGTTTTAAGGGAATGGGCTTGTCAAACTGTACAGTAACGAAAATTGATTTTCAGTGCTCAAAGTTCACTACTGTTCAATGGAAGGAACTGCGGCGTCCTGGAAAGGAATTGGCTGGTACAGAGACGCCACTGGCTCAAATCTTTCCAGATACTTTCGGATCCGGCTCTTATGCTTTTGATTTTACCGTGGCCAGATAAGAGGTGGGAAGGACCTTTAGCCAATTAAATGTGAAAAGCAGTCTTTCTCTACTACCATGGTGATCTCCATTATTACAGTGGAGCTGGTTTCAGTCGTGTTGGTAGTTCCTGTCACAATTAGGAGCTGTGGGAGAATGTCCGAGAAACCGGCATCACAGTAACTACGCCACAAATACCTGCCCACCTGGCCCCTGTACTTCAGCAGTGGAGAGCAAAAACACACTACTGCAGGATGATTTCGAAAATCCAGTACTGTGTCTTGAACTACATTAATGTGGTGAGTGATTGGTTTCCAAAGTGAGTAAACTTCCTATTAGAAGCAATAATAATAATGTGTAATGACGATGACTTTTTAGGAGGGTAAATAACACTAACAAGCATTTAGCGAATTTTAACTTGAGTTTAACGAAACAAACTTTTCTGCCTTGACAACGCTGTGGACAATACTTCATTAATAGTGTGGTCTGGCGTACCATGGGCAATAGAATCTATAAGCTCAGAAGATACTCTGCTCCATCTGCAACGCTATCGCCAAACGGCGGGATTGATCATGGATATGAAAAAGTTCAGCTAGGCGAAAATTCAAAAAACTGCTTACTACCTGATGGATCTGTAAAATTTTAAAATCGCACTCATAAAAAAAAAATACTCGGGATTCCTTGGCCGTCTATGTAAATTTTCCCGTACGTTCGTTTGTTAGAAAAAGTTGATCTTCGACATTTTCCTGGCGTTTGACTGACATCTGTGGCTAGGACGGTCGGAACTGTTATGGGAAACATTATACAGGGCAAATCCCCAAGAATAGCCACTGTAGATATTGCGGAAATCATGTGCAATTGTCACAGAATGGATTGTTAGTCAGGGGACCGTATTGTTAGCCAATAAACAGATTGTAAAAATAACTAGGAATTGTGCCTTTAATGCAAACAGACAATTTTTCAAATGGAACAACGGTTGTTTCTATCAATCATCGGAATTATTGACACCAGCTAGGTACAATGCAGTTTGAAAGACATTTTATAACGTTTAGTTTGTCAGCTACAGCCACTCAAAGTTTCGGGGGCAGAGGCCGCGATGGCGTAGCCGACTGGCTGGTGGTCATGAGGCAGCGGGCCGCGCCCCAGGGGCAACGCTATCGCAGCCTCCACCCCCGAAACTTTGAGTGTCTGTAGCTGGCAAACTAAATGTGATACAAATGTCACTAAATATTCTTTTTACACAGCTGGTGTCATAAATTCCAATGCATAACAGAAACAAAACCTTTATTACATTTGAAAAATGATGTTTGCATAATAAATACACTTTATAAATAGTTTTTTAATCTATTTCTTGGCTAACAATACGAACCCCTGAAAAGCGCACATCAATTGTATTTTCCATTCCCAAAATGTCTGCAATGGCAGTTTCTTGTGATTCACCTTGCTCAGATAGCACTGACAAAATCAGAGATGAGTAGTAATTCAGACAATATAAACCACATACGTATGTCGGCAAACACACGCGGAAAGAAACAGTAGCTACTACTGATGATAGCCAATATGTCCATAACGTACGGAGAATTCTACACTTTTTATCAAAGAAACACTCTCAAATTCATATTTTCTAAACTCTTACTACGGGCCAGAAGTTTTTCGAAGTGCTGAGCACGTTTTGCAAACTATTTATAGTAACACAAATCCAAGAATAATAGTACATATTTCAAAATAAATGTTTAAAGGTTTAACTTATTAGAAGAAACAGGAAACGATGCACATGGTGCACAAAAAAATTCGACCTACTCTGCGACACATTAGCGCGCAGTGCTTGTGGAACCGAGGCTGACGCCCGCTTGTCATTGAAGCTGGGTTTTGCAGTGGCTGGATAGTCGCAAGCTAGGTATTCGATTCGATATATTTAAAGATCATATGACGTCTAATTATTTTACTACAAAATATCTGCTGACTGTGATAATAAAGACGCACACTAACAAAATTATTTTCGTATAAAATTCAGGCAATATTTCAGAATCAAGTAAATTAGCTCCAGTAAGGAGCAGTTCTGCTCTTGAAGAGACCGCCGCAGCTGCCTTGAGATCATCCAAAGAGATCATATTATTTCTGATTGCAGAAATATCGAGATTGCGAGATTTGTCACCGCCTGTATTAGTCGACGTGAAAAAACTTTAAGATTACCTGCCATTGTCGGTTTGGAGGCGAAATGATATGTTTTTTAGTTTTCAAAACGAATTGTCAAGATTACACATTAATAATTTATTCAATGACGACCGGCTTCGGTGAACTGTGTCAGCATCATATCGTGACGTATACATATTACAAGCTGATCATCTTGTTAAAAATTGGGTATAAAATAATAAGTGCAACGTAGCATAGCATAGAGAATTTGTAAGCTGTCATGATTTTAACATGTGTAGTTTTATATAGTGACTCAGTGATATGTTACACTTATTACTTTATACCAGTTTTTTTTAACAAGATGACCAACTTGGAGTATGTATATGTGACCTGAAGATGGTGACACAGTCACCGAAACCGGTCGTCATTGAATAAATTATTAATGTGCGATCTTGACAATTCATTTTGGCATTAATTTTGGAGATTAAAAAACTAAAAAAAAATTGTTGTTAGAGCTTAAACTTGTTTTTCATTTTCGGCCCTTTATAGTGCTTTCTTGTTTCGGTAAAATGCACCAGACGGTTCCCATTTCTTCAGATACATTTTCGTCGGTTGTTTCGCTGTTACAAACACAGTAAAATACAGTCACGTCAGACAGACAAAACAATGTACTGGCCCTCTAGGAGACCAGCACAGCACTACGGTGCCATGCTACCACACTGTTTGGCTGTCATTGTTGTGGGGAAGCATTACGTGTCCGTCAACAATCAGCTGCACGGTACCGAGCACTGGCCACGAGTTCCGAGCCGACTCGCCCTTCACTCATATAGGATCACATGAAATTCACACCAATCTGTAATTCGCACCAGATTTATCAATTATTTATTCGTAAACTTGAAGGGTTAAGTACAAATAATAGCGAAAGCAGAAATACATTGTAGCAAAAACAAACACTTCGCGACAGACATGGATTACTCTAGACACGAACTGCTAGCGAGATAATTGCGAATGTGTACTTACGAGCTGCCACTGGTTTTTCGTCGATGGTAGGCAGAACATAATAACACTATTCTTATGGTAAATATGAAACACTTTTGTAAAGTTACGTAAAATAGTATTTAATTGGTTACGGACGGGTTGTCGACTTCTTAGTTCGTTGTAAGGTATTTAAAAAAATCACAAAACTTAGAATTCGTCGTGCTATTTACAATGTTATTAATTAATCTTAAGATACAGCTAATAATGATTTACAGGGTGTTAACACAGGGAGGTATTACATGTTTCTGATGTTGTTTCTTTCTTGCTCTTTCCCGTCTCGACTGCTAGCGGCGGCTCGCGAGGCGTGTGCCTCACACCGGCCCTGCTACCATCCCCAACCGTGCGTGTTCCTGCATACATGCTGACAAAACAAGAAACAAAACACACGCACAACAATCGTAACGAAACATACGCGTGCTTCTCACACAGCACTAAATTCATGTTATTCTTTCACTGTGTTTCTCATTAGCCTTCTGTAGGGGAGCCTTCATCAAAAGTAAAACCGGTTTTTTCACCTCAGAATAAAACTATTTAAAAGTAGTGCAAATTACACAGATAGTATGAAACATCATATCGTAAAATACGATCTCACGAATTACTTACGCCGGTCGCGGTGGCAGCGGAGACTGAGGCGCTCCAGTCACGGTCTGAACGGCCGCTACGGTCGGGGGTTCGAATCCCCCTCGGGCATGGATATTTGTGCCGTCCTTAGTAAAAGGTAGTTCGTAAGTAGTTTGTAAGTTTAGGGACTGAAGACCCCATAGTCCCATAAACTTAACAAACATTTGAACATTTTTTTGAATTACTTACATATGAATGTATAGTCAGCAGAAGGTTTAGAGAGAAGTTTTCCCATTGCAAATTTTAAAAACAAACAAGACAACGCGTCGCTGAGGGCCAGCACTGCAGGTGGCATCAAACTGACACAAGAGCTTCGACGCCACGATGGCCTGAGTAGCACAGCTGTGGGAGTTCTACCCCACACCGCCACCCGCCCTACCCGCGAGAACAAACAATACCGCGACGATTGTCTTGACCGCATCGACACCGCCCCCACTGGGCAGGGCCGTACTGCGCTCTTTTTACGGCGACCGCGCCCTGCCAGGTCAGCAGCCAATTAAATTGCATATTTATTATTAAGCGCGCCGCAGCGATCCGTACGCCAGATCTCGATTTATGTAACAACCATTTCCGCCGTTTACTATTATTAACAAGAATTTCGGTGTAATGCTAAAAACAATTTAGAACAGTAATGCTTAGTTGGTCTCGTATACTACAGCTTGTAGTAGTAAAATATTAAAACTCCTATGCAAAATTTGCAAGTAAGCATTTACACTCCCATCTCCCTCCATGATCTTCGCTTAGACTACAGCCGACATACGTGTTTAATAATAATATCGCAGCTTACGGTAACGAACGCCACTAACTTACGTATCCATCTTAACATATACTCTTTCGATATACAAAAACAATTCTAACCAAAAGAAAAGAAATGGTCCGTTTCGGAACTCGACCGCAACCTTAGACCTATCAATGTATCTCTTCGTTTAGACGATGCAAGCAACAGCCGTCGAACGGAATGTAATTTGTATCCCAACCACTCTTTCGTCAACATAACAGCAGCGGCAGCAGAAGACGGCATATTGTTTATACAAAATTTCCAAATAACGAAAATCGGCAATGACATCTAGCACAACGTCTCTAAATATACATCTGCAAGCACCGTTAAACTTGTATGAAAAATTTGCAAGTAAGAATTTACATTCCCATCTCTCTCCATGCTCTTCGCTCAGACAACAGCCGACATGCGTGTTTAATAATAATAGCGCAGGTTCAATAATAAACGCCACAAACTTACGTGTCCATCTTAACATATACTCTTTCGATATACAAAAACAATCCTAACCAGAGCCAACTAACCAAAAGAAAAGAACCACCTTGATATTGCTCCTTCCATCCGAAAGTCATTCTCGGATACCAACGCCACTCGGTTAGAGCGTTGTCCAAAAATCCAGGAGATTGAAGCCATCTACACGAAGCTGCTGCTGTAGTATAGATGGGAGCGCCTCCATTAAAAAACATCGATTAGCTGCAGTTTATAAGATATATACCCACAGGTCGTATATATTTCCCCCATGTATTCCAGAAATTATAACTTCGTCTTATCTCCAGCGTTTGCAGTATCGAACTTGCTGAATATACTATACACACACACACACACACACACACACACACACACACACACACACACACACACTCCATTGACTACAACTAGCGCACTTTAAGTTACGAAACTATAGGAGTTTTGTAAAACACGTTGATTTTCGACGAAAGAATTATGAGTTACCGCAGCAGACACATCCGCTACGTAACGTAATGCACACCAGCCGTTAAGTAGACAACAGTACTTCTCGCAAGCTAGCATGCATACTCACATTCTATGTTATTTCTGGCTCTAGGCGAGTGCGGACCTGTTGACTCATCGTAGACTCCGGTTTGGAGCGTGTGTACGTAAACATACCTGTCCTCGCACGCACCTGACCTGGAGAATTTATCGGTTTAATTTTTCCCGGCCGCACCAGATTCCGAATACATGAGTGCTATTTTCGCGATGTAGCTCTTACAGAAACGAAACATAGTTCTTTTTTTTTAGCAATTCGATTAGAAGAAGAACGAAATTTATACAAGATTAACCAATGTGCAATAAGTCAAACCCCACTCCATGCAGCAATGTACCGAGCAACATCAATTTAAACGAACGCTTTGCTTAGCTGTAGAATAGTACAACACAGAATTACACCTCCCTAACAGATACTTTACCGAGGGAGTTACTGCTAACAAGCAACCTGTCTTCTGGTATCTTCTCCTAAACACTGTAAGACCGAAACATTCTACTCGAGAAGCTAGACACTGAATACAAATCGTTCTTTATTATTCTCGTTATGTGTAACTTTAATTTTCTCCGACGTAATTTTTTTAACTCGTAGTTTTAGATCCACATCGGCGTCTCCGATTACCGTTCCAGCCAGAAGTTCGAAAGGTAGAGAGAAGGTATGTTCTCGAACTCCATTACGTATCTTCGTTTCCTGCTGCATTCCAAGTCCTTTATAGCTCTACACCTTCGGGCAATGCTTCTAGACGAGAACAATCGGATATTTTAACTTTTCACATTGTTTCCTGTATAGCACTATGCGTCCCTATGTGTGTACGTTACCAACTCCTGCGTTAATTTCTGTATGGAGCACTAGGTTTACGACTATTGCAAACGAATGCTTGTAATTCCATCCGTTTTAACTCTGCAAATGACTGTCCCCAATCCTCCACATTCGGATGCAATGTAGTGCCTTCTCCAAACGATAATGCAATACGTTTTTCGTGTGTTCCGCTATTTTCGGTCAGTACACCGACGCGTGACCAATCTCCCTGACTGTTTACTGTAAAAATCAAATATTTTATAAGTCCTAGCCGTAACCAGATTTCTCCACACGCTCTGTTTAAGCCGGGCTTACACCTATGCCATAGCTTCGTCTTTCTCCAGCATTAGTTTGTACTCGTCCTTTATGGCAGTTGCTTTAGTACTATATTCTGGTTTCCTTCTCTTGGTCTCGATATCCGCCATTTCCAGTTTTCTTTTCGCGCACATAAGACATTAACTGCACGTAGCGATGTAATTTCTTTAATGGGGCATGGCTCAAGCCTGTTTGATACATTTACTCTTATTGCACATTGGTTAATCTTGTATAAATTTCGTTCTTCTTCTTCTTCTTACAGAATTGCTAAAAAAAATTAAAAAAATAAAAAAAAAATTAAAAAAAGAACTATGTTTCGTTTCTGTAAGAGCTACATCGCGAAAATAGCACTCATGTATTCGGAATCTGGTGCGGCCGGGAAAAATTAAACCGATAAATTCTCCAGGTCAGGTGCGTGCGAGGACAGGTATGTTTACGTACACACGCTCCAAACCGGAGTCTACGATGAGTCAACAGGTCCGCACTCGCCTAGAGCCAGAAATAACATAGAATGTGAGTATGCGGGGAAACGGGGATGGCAACCTTTCTCCATCTGCAGCACATAGAGACAACTTCGCTTCGAAGGCAACACAAGTGCGAATCCGAAAGCCCCAAAACGATCATACACGTTTCCATTGGTCGTTAGTTACCGCCGTTTATCGCGCAGGCGCTATTGTAACTAATATCAGCAAAAGCAATTACTTCGATAGCGGCAGGCATCGCGGCTCCAGTGCCAGTACTTGCGAGAAGTACTGTTGTCTACTTAACGGCTGGTGTGCATTACGTTACGTAGCGGATGTGTCTGCTGCGGTAACTCATAATTCTTTCGTCGAAAATCAACGTGTTTTACAAAACTCCTATAGTTTCGTAACTTAAAGTGCGCTAGTTGTAGTCAATGGAGTGTGTGTGTGTGTGTGTGTGTGTGTGTGTGCGTGTGTGTGTGTGTGTTTGTGTATAGTATATTCAGCAAGTTCGATACTGCAAACGCTGGAGATAAGACGAAGTTACAATTTCTGGAATACATGGGGGAAATATATACGACCTGTGGGTATATATCTTATAAACTGCAGCTAATCGATGTTTTTTAATGGAGGCACTCCCATCTATACTACAGCAGCAGCTTCGTGTAGATGGCTTCAATCTCCTGGATTTTTGGACAACGCTCTAACCGAGTGGCGTTGGTATCCGAGAATGACTTTCGGATGGAAGGAGCAATATCGAGGTGGTTGCGGGCGAGGAAACGACTGCTTAACGTGGTTGGCCTCGAATTGTAGAACCAAAATAAATTTGTCGAAAAATCCCTGGTGTAAGCAAAGATATCGATTTTATAAAGAGTCCAGGCAGTTAATTGTTAGGACTTTTATTTTTTCGATTGGTTGAGAAGATGGTATTACCAGGATGGAGGATTGTGCAACAAGATTGTTTAAGTGTTCTAAAAGAGAAGATACGGTATTTACAAAGTGCGCCGTTGTACTGTGCAAACGCTTTTAGATTAGATTACTTGGGTATTAAGAGTACCCGAAAATTGACCACTCTCTCGGACATTATGTTTTTTAGTTTCAACTGTAAATTACTTGTAGAGTCGAGGAAGGAGCTATATTTTTTAGCATTCCAGGACTTTATTATCCACAGACGTAGATATCGTCTACGTTATTCCACAAGTCCTAAGAAGAAGAAGGGTAAACGAAAAGTGGGTTATATGGCGGAGACACAGGCTTTTAAAAGGAGGCTATTGCATATGTGCAAGCCCGGTTTAAACAGATAGTGTGGGGAAAAATATTTGATTTTACAGAAAACAAGCGGGGAGATTGGTCTCGCGTCGTTGTATTGACCAAAATTAGCGGAACACACGACAAACGTGTTTGTACTGTGTGTGACTCACATCCATTCCTTAGAGAGCAGGTTATGATCTATGTATGTATGCGGGAGTTGATTGCGATATAAGTGTTTGCGAACATTACTTTGCATATACTAAGTTGTACTGTAATAAAAAAAATCTAAACACTCCAAGTCCTATATAGAATCATGTATTGCGGTGTGTAGGTTAGCGTCTTCGTTTGCGGTAGACATCTACTTGTAATTAAAATAATAATTTTTAGTTCGGATTAGTGGAATGCTTAAGAAAGGAACTTGGAGTAGGAATTTTGTACGTAAACGGCGGGTCGAACTGGAAATCGGCGTTGCATTGGGCAGGTAACCTCGGTTCTGTGGTTGCTGTATTGTCCAATAAGAGTGTTGGTAGGCCAATAATTTCGAAAAGTTTTAGTGTAGACGGTCGGAATCGGTAAATTATTTCACGTATTTTTGTTTTATTTCGACTCTCCGTTGCACAATAGGGTTTAAATGTCTTCTGGGGCGCTGGAATATCGGTGTCAGATAAATGTTGTTAGCATCGTAACAGGACATAGAGATTTCTTAGATGGGATGTGTACTGCTGTAGCAAGGAAATAAGAGGTAAAATTAAAGTACCCGAATTCTCGGAATGCGCAGTTATACCTCGATCTAAGAAGGAAGCGTAACAGGGCAAGATCGCTAAAGAGAGAGAGAGTGAAATTTCGTAACTTATGGCATGGCTCAGCTCCATTAAATAAATGCATTGCGAGCTATCCTTGTCAGAGTGGTGCCTCTGCGTAGAAGGTTTTGATCATTTGGAGATGTAACTTAGGTGTTTTTGTTTAAACACTTAGCATATGTTTCTTTAATGTAGCCTGCCGAGAGAGCGCTCTGCGTTCTGAACGATTGTTAACAGCGCTTGCAGATGTATATTTAGAGACGTTGTGTTAGATGTCATTGCCGATTTTCGTTATTTTGAATTTTTGTATAAACAATATGTCGTCTTCTGCTGCCGCTGTTGTTGCTGTTTTATCGAAAGAGTGGTTGGCATACAAGTTACATTCCGTTCGATGGTTGTTGCTTGCATCGTGTAAACCAAGAGATACATTCATAGATCTAAGGTTGCGGTCGAGTTCCGAAACGGACCATTTCTTTTCTTTTGGTTAGTTGGCTCTGGTTAGGATTGTTTTTGTATATCGAAAGAGTATATGTTAAGATGGACACGTAAGTTTGTGGCGTTTATTATTGAACCTGCGCTATTATTATTAAACACGCATGTCGGCTGTTGTCTGAGCGAAGAGCATGGAGAGAGATGGGAATGTAAATTCTTACTTGCAAATTTTTCATACAAGTTTAACGGTGCTTGCAGATGTATATTTAGAGACGTTGTGCTAGATGTCATTGCCGATTTTCGTTATTTGGAAATTTTGTATAAACAATATGCCGTCTTCTGCTGCCGCTGCTGTTATGTTGACGAAAGAGTGGTTGGGATACAAATTACATTCCGTTCGACGGCTGTTGCTTGCATCGTCTAAACGAAGAGATACATTTATAGGTCTAAGGTTGCGGTCGAGTTCCGAAACGGACCATTTCTTTTCTTTTGGTTAGAATTGTTTTTGTATATCGAAAGAGTATATGTTAAGATGGATACGTAAGTTAGTGGCGTTCGTTACCGTAAGCTGCGATATTATTATTAAACACGTATGTCGGCTGTAGTCTAAGCGAAGATCATGGAGGGAGATGGGAGTGTAAATGCTTACTTGCAAATTTTGCATAGGAGTTTTAATATTTTACTACTACAAGCTGTAGTATACGAGACCAACTAAGCATTACTGTTCTAAATTGTTTTTAGCATTACACCGAAATTCTTGTTAATAATAGTAAACGGCGGAAATGGTTGTTACATAAATCGAGATCTGGCGTACGGATCGCTGCGGCGCGCTTAATAATAAATATGCAATTTAATTGGCTGCTGACCTGGCAGGGCGCGGTCGCCGTAAAAAGAGCGCAGTACGGCCCTGCCCAGTGGGGGCGGTGTCGATGCGGTCAAGACAATCGTCGCGGTATTGTTTGTTCTCGCGGGTAGGGCGGGTGGCGGCGTCCTTTGAGAACCGGTCGCGAGCGTAGAGGAGGAGGAGGGGGTAGCATCTTTCGGCGGCGGCGGCGGCGGCGGCGGTCCGGCAATCGGCCGAGCGAGTAGGGGTCGCGGGTGCGAGTACAGACATGTCGAGGGATGTACAGGTCTGGTCCTGTCAGAGGTGCCGCCTGTCTGGCGGCGGCGCCGAGGGGTGGAGTGGGGGACGTGTGTGGCCGAGGGAGGTGTTGCAACCTGTCGATCCTTAAGTGCGTTATGGCGGCGTTAGTTGATTAGCGGTCGGGCAAGTAGCGAATCAAAAGGACCTAAATGTAAACTGTCAATCATCTTTCGTTCTTCCTGTTGCGATCATCGCTCTGACCGGAGGAAGGCAGCTGTAAGCGTGCACTGTCGAGTACGTTTTGTCAGAATATAGTCTGTCCAACACTCAGAGTAAATCTATCGGTAAAGTATCTGACACGTGGAGTCCATGTACCTCTAAACCGCAGACTCTACATTCTTCGTGGATCCAGCGGAAAAATGGCACTTGCATGGATAAGTTTTCAATTGCCTCGAGTTTTGCGCTGAATTTCAACAGTTACTACGAACTCGACTGACATGGGGTCCGTAGTGGAATTTTGCCTGAAACAGAGGTCCGCCATGTGAAACGATTGGCAAGGCCAGCTCTGGAGCTTTAATTTACGACCATACGCTTAGCAGCTACTCTAGTGTAGGAGATAGCGCTTCTGCGCATTGTGCCAGGGAGTATAAGATCGAATCTCATCGCCTGATCAATACTTCCCATTTCCATATCATTACTGAAATGACTTTAAAAATAAGAATTAAAAAAAAAAAAAAAAACTTACCTTCTGAAAAACCACTTGTGCGAATATGAGCAGACTGTAAACAGTATTGATGATGACAGTTTGGAAGAAGATGCTCCAGACATTTAATAGTCTACATCTGAAATAACAAAGTGTAAATATTGATACTGAAATAGTAGCCTACGCAAATTATGTGAGTCACTTGTAGGATTTATTGAATCTATTCGTGGCAGCTTCGACTACTATGAAATTAAATCCATGGAGATTATGACTGATATAGTCCACGAATTCACATATAAAAATTCACGAAAACGCACACTTGGTACTGACGAAAAAGGGGACTCTGAATAAGTTTTTCTCGGTGAAAGGGAAAAATGTAGATTCGAGGTATTTCTCTCGGTACTCGACAAAATGTACACCGAATTAGTGAGAGGGGAGAAAAACTATAGAACATTCTTTTTATGTTCTTTCGTATAAACGTGTGCTTAAAAATTTAAATATTCCCAGTATCAAGCGGGTGTCATTAAATGAGAGCTCATATATTTAAGATCACAGAGCTTTCACATTAAACGTACGGTAATCGAGACTTGGATTGATACTTGCCCGTAATTTCTACAAGAAATTTAAACAGAGTCCGTTTTTACATAATGAGCACAACATATGTTACAGTATATAAGAAACTGCTGATTACTTCATCACAGCTTTACAGGGGTCCTGGTATTTTTACAGTTAGCTTATGTAGAAGTCGAAGGGTTATGTAGAACTGGAGAATATTCTCGCCATAATAACGTTTGAAACCTTATACAGCACACTGCCGTCATGACTATTTGAAAATATTTTGAACAATCGTGAAGATAGAACCAGGCAGGAACCCATTGTTAAATTTCCATTCAGACACCAAATGAACTATGTGTATCATCAACAATAATACATTTCCTTGGCACAACATTGACTCGTTATACCGATGGTACTAAACATAAAGAAAGGGATTGAATTAAAATTTGTGCTATGGGAGTGATTGGAAACTTGGACCTCATACTTACTAGGTAGCAACATGGTTATACAGGGAACATTGACGCAGAGTTAAAGTATGTAGTGTTGAAGGAGACGTGCTTTAGGACAGTCCGTGTAGTCGCTTTGGCTGCAACGCTATGTTGGCTGTGTGGCCTAAAGCACCTGCCTAGTAAGCAAGAGGTCCCGGGTTTGAATCCTGGCCACAGCACAAATTGTAATTCAATGCCTCCCCTTATATTTAAACTATGCGTATTTGGAAACTGGTACGGTCTCGTATAAACTAGCAAGTTGTTAGGCAACGTTACTTGTTTGTGACTCACCTGGGTGCAGTCGGTGACGTAGGCGTCTGCGCTTTCGGCGGTGCTCTCGCTGAGGCCGGAGCTGGCGAGCGAAGGGTTGGCCGTGGCCCTGCAACCCAAGACAAGCGGCTGTTACTCCCCAGTGCAGGAGGATTTAAGCCAGTGGAGGTCGGAGCGAGCGAGCGAAGAGTTGGCCGTGGCACTGCAATCCAAGACAAGTAGCAGTAATTCCCCAGTGTAGGTCGATTTAAGCCAGTGGAGGTTGGGGCCAGCGAGCGAAGGGTTGGCCGTGGCCCTGCAATCCAGGACAAGTAGCTGTTACTCCCCAGTGTAGGAGGATTTATGCCAGTGGAGGCCGGAGCCGGTGAACGAAGGGTTCGCTGTGGAACTGCAACCCAAGACAAGTAGCTGTTACTCCCCAGTGCAGGAGGATTTAAGACAGTGGAGGTCGGAGCCAGCGAGCGAAGGGTTGGCCGTGGCCCTGCAATCCAGGACAAGTAGCTGTTACTCCCCAGTGTAGGAGGATTTATGCCAGTGGAGGCCAGAGCCAGTGAGCGAAGGGTTGGTCGTGGAACAGCTACCCAAGACAAGTAGCTGTTACTCCCCAGTGCAGGAGGATGTAGGCCAGTGGAGGTCGGAACCAGCGAGCGAAGGGTTGGCCGTGGCCCTGCAATCCAAGACAAGTAGCTGTTACTCCCCAGTGTAGGAGGATTTATGCCAGTGGAGGCCGGAGCCAGTGAGCGAAGGGTTGGTCGTGGAACTGCAACCCAAGACAAGTAGCTGTTACTCCCCAGTGCAGGAGGATTTAAGCCAGTGGAGGTCGGAGCCAGCGAGCGAAGGGATGGCCGAGGCCCTGCAATCCAGGACAAGTAGCTGTTAATCCCCAGTGTAGGAGGATTTATGCCAGTGGAGGCCGGAGCCAGTGAGCGAAGGTTTGGTCGTGGAACTGCAACCCAAGACAAGTAGCTGTTACTCCCCAGTGCAGGAGGATTTAAGCCAGTGGACGCCGAAGCCGGCGAGCGAAGTGTTGACCATGGCCCTGCAATCCAAAACAAGTAGATGTTACTCTCCAGTGTAGGAGGATTTTAGCCAATGGAGGCCGGAGCCAGCGAGCGAAGTGTTGGCGGTGGCCCTACAACTCAAGACAAGTAGCTGTTACTCCCCAGTGTAGGAGGATTTAAACTAGTGGACGCCGGAGCCGATGCGGGAAGTGTTGGCCGTGGCCCTGTAACCCCCAAGACAAGTAGCTGTTACTGCCCAGTGTAGGAGGACATAAGCCATTGGAGGCTGGAGCCGGCGAGCGAAGGGTTGGCCGTGGCTCTGCAACCCAAGACGAGTAGATGTTACTTCCCAATGTAGGAGGATTTAAGGCTGTGGAGGCCGGAGCTGAAGAGCGACATGATGGTTGTGGCCCTCCAACGCAAGATAAGTTGCTGTTACTCCCCAGTGTAGGAGGATTTAAGCCAGTGGAGGCCGGAGATGGTGAGCGAAGGGTTGGCCGTGGTCCTGCAACCCAAGACGAGTAGCTGGATTTAAGCCAGTGGAGGCCGGAGCCGGCGAGAGACATGTTGGCTGTGGCCCTGCAACGCAAGACTAGTTGCTGTTACTCCCCAGTGTAGGAGGATTTAAGCCAGTGGAGGCCGAAGCCAGCAAGCAAAGCGTTGGCCGTGGCCCTGCAATCCAAGACAAGTAACTATTACTCCCCAGTGTAGGAGGATTTAAGCCAGTGGACGCCGAAGCCGACGAGCGAAGGGTTGTCCGTGGCCCTGCAACCCGAGATTGGTAGCCGTCACACCCCAGTATAGGAGGATTTAATGCAGAGGAGGCGGGGAGCCAGCGAGCGACTTGTTGGCCGTGGACCTGCAACCCAAGACAAGTAGCTGTTACTCCCCAGTGTAGGAGGATTTAAGCCAGTGGAGGCCGGGCCGACGAGCGAAGGGTTGCCCTTGGCCTTGTAACCCTAAAGACTAGTAGCTGTTACTCCCCAGTGTAGGTGGATTTAAGCCAGTGGAGGCCGGAGCCGACGAGCGAAGGGTTGGCCATGGCCCTGCATCCCAATATTAGTAGCTGTTACTCCCCAGTTTAGGAGGGTTTAAGCCAGTGGAGGCCGGAGCCGGCAAGTGGAGGGTTGGCCGTGGACCTGCAACCAAAGATAAGTAGCTGTTACTTCCCAGTGTAGGCAGATTAGAGCCAGTGGATGTCGGATCCGGCCAGCGAAGAGATGGCCGTGGCCATGGACCCCAAGACAAGTAGTTGTTACTCCCCAGTGTAGGAGGATTTAAGCCAGTGGAGGCCTGAGTCGGTGAGCGAAGGGTTGGCTGTGAACCTGCAACCCAAGACAAGTAGCTGTTACTCCCCAGTGTAGGTGGATTTAAGCCGGTGGAGGCCAGAGCCGGCGAGCGAAGGGTTGGCCGTGGAACTGCAACCCAAGACAAGTAGCTGTTACTCCCCAGTGTAGGAGGATTTAAGCCAGTGGAAGCCAGAGCCGGCGAATGGAGTGTTGGCCGTGGCTCTGCAACCCAAGACGAGTAACTGTTACTTCCCAGTGTAGGAGGATTTAAGCCAGTGGAGGCCGCAGCCGGCGAGCGACATGTTGGCTGTGGCCCTGCAATGCAAGACCAGTTGTTGTTACTCCCCAGTGTAGGAGGATTAATGCCAGTGGAAGCCGGAGCTGTTTAGCGAAGGGTTGGCCGTGGCCCTGCAACCCAAGACAAGTCACTATTACTCCCCAGTGTAGGAGGATTTAAGCCAGTGGAGGCCGGAGCCTGTGAGCGAAGGTTTCACCGTGGCCCTGCAACCCAAGATTAGTAGCTGTCACTCCCCAGTGTAGGAGGATTTCAGCCAGTAGCGGCCGGAGCCGGCGAGTGAACGGTTGGCCGTGGACCTGCAACACAAGACGAGTACCTGTTACTCCCCAGTGTAGGAGGATTTGAGCCAGTTGAGGCCCGAGCCGACGAGCGAAGGGTAGGCTGTGGGCCTGCAACCCAAGACAAGTTGATGTTACTCCATAGTGTAGGAGGATTTAGGCCAGTGGAGGCCGGAGCCAGCGAATGGAGTGTTGGCTGTGGACCTGCAACCCAAGACAAGGAGCTGTTACTCCCCTGTGTAGGCAGATTTAAGCCAGTGGATGCTGGAGCCGGCGAGCGAAGGGTTGGACGTGGCCCTGGAACCAAAGACGAGGATCTGTTACTCCCCAGTGTAGGAGGATTTAAGGCAGAGGAGGCGGGGAGATGGCGAGCGAAGTGTTGGCCGTGGCCCTGCAACACAAGACAAGTAGCTGTTACTCTCCAATGTAGGAGGATTTAAACCAGTGGAGACTGGAGCCAGCGAGTGAAGGGTTGGCTGTGGACCTGCAACGCAAGACGAGTAGCTGTTACTCCCCATTGTAGGAGGATTTAAGCCAGTTGAGGCCCGAGCCGACGAGCGAAGGGTTGGCTGTGGGCCTGCAAACCAAGACAAGTAGATGTTACTCCCCAGAGTAGGTGGATTTAAGCCAGTGGAGGCCGGAGCCGGCATATGGAGTGTTGGCCATGGACCTGCATCCCAAGACAAGTAGCTGTTACTCCCCGGTGTAGGAGGATTAAAGCCAGTGGAGGCCGGGCCGACGAGCGAAGGGTTGCCCTTGGCCCTGTAACCCTCAAGACTAATAGCTGTTACTCCCCAGTGTAGGGGATTTAAGCCAGTGGAGGCCGGAGCCGACGAGCGAAGGGTTGGCCATGGCCCTGCATCCCAATATTAGTAGCTGTTACTCCCCAGTTTAGGAGGGTTTAAGCCAGTGGAGCCTGGAGCCGGCGAGTGGAGGGTTGGCCGTTGCCTTGCAACCCAAGACAAGTAGCTGTTACTCCCCAGTGTAGGAGGATTTAAGCCAGTGGCGGCCAAAGCCGGCTAGTGAAGAGTTGGCCGTGGCCCTGTAACCCCCCAGACAAGTAGCTGTTACTCCCCAGTGTAGGAGGATTTAAGCCAGTGGTCGCCGGAGCCGACGAGCGAAGGGTTGGCCGTAGCCCTGTAACCCCCAAGACAAGTAGCTGTTACTGCCCAGTGTTGGAGGACTTAAACCATTGGAGGCTGGAGACGGGGAGCGAAGGGTTAGCCGTGGCTCTGCAACCCAAGACGAGTAGCTGTTACTCCCCAGTGTAGGAGGATTTAAGCCAGTGGAGGCCGAAGCCGGCGAGCGAAGGTTGGCCATGGCCCTGTAACCCCCAATACAAGTAGATGTTACTGCCCAATGTGGGATGCCTTAAGCCAGTGGTAGCCGGAGCCCATGAGCGTAGGGTTGGCCGTGGCCCTGCACCCCAAGACGAGTAGCTGTTACTCCCCAGTGTAGGAGGATTTAAGCCAGTGGAGGCCGAAGCCGGCGAGCGAAGGTTGGCAATGGCCCTGTAACCCCCAAGACAAGTAGCTGTTACTGCCCAATGTAGTAGGACTTAAGCCAGTGGTGGCCGGAGCCCGTGAGCGTAGGGTTGGCCGTGGCCCTGCACCCCAAGACGAGTAGCTGTTACTCCCCAGTGTAGGAGGATTTAAGCCAGTGGAGGCCGAAGCCGGCGAGCGAAGTTTGGCCATGGCGCTGTAACACCCAAGACAAGTAGATGTTACTGCCCAATGTAGGAGGACTTAAGCCAGTGGTGGCCGGAGCCCGTGAGCGTAGGGTTGGCCGTGGCCCTGCACCCCAAGACGAGTAGCTGTTACTTCCCAGTGTAGGAGGATTTAAGCCAGTGGTGGCCGAAGCCGGCGAGCGAAGGTTGGCCACGGCCCTGTAACCCCCAAGACAAGTAGCTGTTACTGCCCAATGTAGGAGGACTTAAGCCAGTGGTGGCCGGAGCCCGTGAGCGTAGGGTTGGCCGTGGCCCTGCACCCCAAGACGAGTAGCTGTTACTCCCCAGTGTAGGAGGATTTAAGCCAGTGGAGGCGAAGCTGGCGAGCAAAGGTTGGCCATGGCCCTGTAACCCCCAAGACAAGTAGCTGTTACTGCCCAATGTAGGAGGACTTAAGCCAGTGGTGGCCGGAGCCCGTGAGCGTAGGGTTGGCCGTGACCCTGCACCCCAAGACGAGTAGCTGTTACTTCCCAGTGTAGGAGGATTTAAGCCAGTGGAGGCCGAAGCCGGCGAGCGAAGGTTGGCCATGGCCCTGTAACCCCCAAGACAAGTAGCTGTTACTGCCCAATGTAGGAAGACTTAAGCCAGTGTTGGCCGGAGCCCGTGAGCATAGGGTTGGCCGTGGCCCTGCACCCCAAGACGAGTAGCTGTTACTCCCCAGTGTAGGAGGATATAAGCCAGTGGAGCCCGAAGCCGGCGAGCAAAGGTTGGCCATGGCCCTGTAACCCCCAAGACAAGTAGATGTTACTGCCCAATGTAGGAGGACTTAAGCCAGTGGTAGCCGGAGCCCGTGAGCGTAGGTATGGCCGTAGCCCTGCACCCCAAGACGAGTAGCTGTTACTCCCCAGTGTAGGAGGATTTAAGCCAGTGGAGGCGATGCTGGCGAGCGAAGGTTGGCCATGGCCCTGTAACCCCCAAGACAAGTAGCTGTTACTGCCCAATGTAGGAGACTTAAGCCAGTGGTGGCCGTAGCCCGTGAGCGTAGGGTTGGCCGTGGCCCTGCACCCCAAGACGAGTAGCTGTTATTCCCCAGTGTAGGAGGATTTAAGCCAGTGGAGGCCGAAGCCGGCGAGCGAAGGTTCGCCATGGCCCTGTAACCCCCAAGACAAGTAGCTGTTACTGCCCAATGTAGGAGGACTTAAGCCAGTGGTGGCCGGAGCCCGTGAGCGTAGGGTTGGCCGTGGCCCTGCACCCCAAGACGAGTAGCTGTTAGTCCCCAGTGTAGGAGGATTTAAGCCAGTTGAGGCCGAAGCCGGCGAGCGAAGGTTGGCCATGTCCCTGTAACCCCCAAGACAAGTAGCTGTTACTGCCCAATGTAGGAGGACTTAAGCCAGTGTTGGCCGGAGCCCGTGAGCGTAGGGTTGCCCGTGGCCCTGCACCCCAAGACGAGTAGCTGTTACTCCCCAGTCTAGGAGGATTTAAGCCAGTGGAGGCCGAAGCCGACGAGCGAAGGTTGGCCATGGCCCTGTAACACCCAAGACAAGTAGCTGTTACTGCCAAATGTAGGAGGACTTAAGCCAGTGGTGGCCAGAGCCCGTGAGCGTAGGGTTGCCAGTGGCCCTGCACCCCAAGACGAGTAGCTGTTATTCCCCAGTGTAGGAGGATTTAAGCCAGTGGAGGCCGAAGCCGACGAGCGAAGGTTCCCCATGGCCCTGTAACCCCCAAGACAAGTAGCTGTTACTGCCCAATGTAGGAGGACTTAAGCCAGTGGTGGCCGGAGCCTGTGAGCGTAGGGTTGGCTGTGGCCCTGCACCCCAAGACGAGTAGCTGTTAGTCCCCAGTGTAGGAGGATTTAAGCCAGTTGAGGCCGAAGCCGGCGAGCGAAGGTTGGCCATGGCCCTGTAACCCCCAAGACAAGTAGCTGTTACTGCCCAATGTAGGAGGACTTAAGCCAGTGTTGGCCGGAGCCCGTGAGCGTAGGGTTGGCCGTGGCCCTGCACCCCAAGACGAGTAGCTGTTACTCCCCAGTGTAGGTGGATTTAAGCCAGTGGAGGCCGAAGCCGGCGAGCGAAGGTTGGCCATGGCCCTGTAACCCCCAAGACAAGTAGCTGTTACTGCTCAATAAAGGAGGACTTAAGCCAGTGGTAGCCGGAGCCCGTGAGCGTAGGTATGGCCGTGGCCCTGCACCCCAAGACGAGTAGCTGTTACTCCCCAGTGTAGGAGGATTTAAGCCAGTGGAGGCCGAAGCCGGCGAGCGAAGGTTGGCAATGGCCCTGTAACCCCCAAGACAAGTAGCTGTTACTGCCCAATGTACTAGGACTTAAGCCAGTGGTGGCCGGAGCCCGTGAGCGTAGGGTTGGCCGTGGCCCTGCACCCCAAGACGAGTAGCTGTTACTCCCCAGTGTAGGAGCATTTAAGCCAGTGGAGGCCGATGCCGGCGAGCGAAGTTTGGCCATGGCCCTGTAACCCCCAAGACAAGTAGCTGTTACTGCCCAATGTAGGAGGACTTAAGCCAGTGGTGGCCGGAGCCCGTGACCGTAGGGTTGGCCGTGGCCCTGCACCCCAAGACGAGTAGCTGTTACTCCCCAGTGTAGGAGGATTTAAGCCAGTGGAGGCCGAAGCCGGCGAGCGAAGTTTGGCCATGGCCCTGTAACCCCCAAGACAAGTAGATGTTACTGCCCAATGTAGGAGGACTTATGCCAGTGGTAGCCGGAGCCCGTGAGCGTAGGTATGGCCGTAGCCCTGCACCCCAAGACGAGTAGCTGTTACTCCCCAGTGTAGGAGGATTTAAGCCAGTGGAGGCGATGCTGGCGAGCGAAGGTTGGCCATGGCCCTGTAACCCCCAAGACAAGTAGCTGTTACTGCCCAATGTAGGAGACTTAAGCCAGTGGTGGCCGGAGCCCGTGAGCGTAGGGTTGGCCGTGGCCCTGCACCCCAAGACGAGTAGCTGTTATTCCCCAGTGTAGGAGGATTTAAGCCAGTGGAGGCCGAAGCCGGCGAGCGAAGGTTCGCCATGGCCCTGTAACCCCCAAGACAAGTAGCTGTTACTGCCCAATGTAGGAGGACTTAAGCCAGTGGTGGCCGGAGCCCGTGAGCGTAGGGTTGGCCGTGGCCCTGCACCCCAAGACGAGTAGCTGTTAGTCCCCAGTGTAGGAGGATTTAAGCCAGTTGAGGCCGAAGCCGGCGAGCGAAGGTTGGCCATGTCCCTGTAACCCCCAAGACAAGTAGCTGTTACTGCCCAATGAAGGAGGACTTAAGCCAGTGTTGGCCGGAGCCCGTGAGCGTAGGGTTGCCCGTGGCCCTGCACCCCAAGACGAGTAGCTGTTACTCCCCAGTGTAGGAGGATTTAAGCCAGTGGAGGCCGAAGCCGACGAGCGAAGGTTGGCCATGGCCCTGTAACACCCAAGACAAGTAGCTGTTACTGCCAAATGTAGGAGGACTTAAGCCAGTGGTGGCCAGAGCCCGTGAGCGTAGGGTTGCCAGTGGCCCTGCACCCCAAGACGAGTAGCTGTTATTCCCCAGTGTAGGAGGATTTAAGCCAGTGGAGGCCGAAGCCGACGAGCGAAGGTTCCCCATGGCCCTGTAACCCCCAAGACAAGTAGCTGTTACTGCCCAATGTAGGAGGACTTAAGCCAGTGGTGGCCGGAGCCCGTGAGCGTAGGGTTGGCTGTGGCCCTGCACCCCAAGACGAGTAGCTGTTAGTCCCCAGTGTAGGAGGATTTAAGCCAGTTGAGGCCGAAGCCGGCGAGCGAAGGTTGGCCATGGCCCTGTAACCCCCAAGACAAGTAGCTGTTACTGCCCAATGTAGGAGGACTTAAGCCAGTGTTGGCCGGAGCCCGTGAGCGTAGGGTTAGCCGTGGCCCTGCACCCCAAGACGAGTAGCTGTTACTCCCCAGTGTAGGTGGATTTAAGCCAGTGGAGGCCGAAGCCGGCGAGCGAAGGTTGGCCATGGCCCTGTAACCCCCAAGACAAGTAGCTGTTACTGCTCAATAAAGGAGGACTTAAGCCAGTGGTAGCCGGAGCCCGTGAGCGTAGGTATGGCCGTGGCCCTGCACCCCAAGACGAGTAGCTGTTACTCCCCAGTGTAGGAGGATTTAAGCCAGTGGAGGCCGAAGCCGGCGAGCGAAGGTTGGCAATGGCCCTGTAACCCCCAAGACAAGTAGCTGTTACTGCCCAATGTAGGAGGACTTAAGCCAGTGGTGGCCGGAGCCCGTGAGCGTAGGGTTGGCCGTGGCCCTGCACCCCAAGACGAGTAGCTGTTACTCCCCAGTGTAGGAGCATTTAAGCCAGTGGAGGCCGATGCCGGCGAGCGAAGTTTGGCCATGGCCCTGTAACCCCCAAGACAAGTAGCTGTTACTGCCCAATGTAGGAGGACTTAAGCCAGTGGTGGCCGGAGCCCGTGACCGTAGGGTTGGCCGTGGCCCTGCACCCCAAGACGAGTAGCTGTTACTCCCCAGTGTAGGAGGATTTAAGCCAGTGGAGGCCGAAGCCGGCGAGCGAAGTTTGGCCATGGCCCTGTAACCCCCAAGACAAGTAGCTGTTACTGCCAAATGTAGGAGGACTTAAGCCAGTGGTGGCCGGAGCCCGTGAGCTTAGGGTTGGCCGTGGCCCTGCACCCCAAGACGAGTAGCTGTTAGGCCCCAGTGTAGGAGGATTTAAGCCAGTGGAGACCGAAGCCGACGAGCGAAGGTTGGCCATGGCCCTGTAACCCCCAAGACAAGTAGCTGTTACTGCCCAATGTAGGAGGACTTAAGCCAGTGTTGGCCGGAGCCCGTGAGCGTAGGGTTGGCCGTGGCCCTGCACCCCAAGACGAGTAGCTGTTACTCCCCAGTGTAGGAGGATTTAAGCCAGTGGAGGCCGAAGCCGGCGAGCGAAGGTTGGCCATGGCCCTGTAACCCCCAAGACAAGTAGCTGTTACTGCCCAATGTAGGAGGACTTAAGCCAGTGGTGGCCGGAGCCCATGAGCGTAGGGTTGGCCGTGGCGCTGCACCCCAAGACGAGTAGCTGTTACTCCCCAGTGTAGGAGCATTTAAGCCAGTGGAGGCCGATGCCGGCGAGCGAAGTTTGGCCATGGCCCTGTAACCCCCAAGACAAGTAGCTGTTACTGCCCAATGTAGGAGGACTTAAGCCAGTGGTGGCCGGAGCCCGTGAGCGTAGGGTTGGCCGTGGCCCTGCTCCCCAAGACGAGTAGCTGTTACTCCCCAGTGTAGGAGGATTTAAGCCAGTGGAGGCCGAAGCCGGCGAGCGAAGGTTGGCCATGGCCCTGTAACCCCCAAGACAAGTAGCTGTTACTGCCAAATGTAGGAGGACTTAAGCCAGTGGTGGCCGGAGCCCGTGAGCTTAGGGTTGGCCGTGGCCCTGCACCCCAAGACGAGTAGCTGTTAGTCCCCAGTGTAGGAGGATTTAAGCCAGTGGAGACCGAAGCCGGCGAGCGAAGGTTGGCCATGGCCCTGTAACCCCCAAGACAAGTAGCTGTTACTGCCCAATGTAGGAGGACTTAAGCCAGTGGTGGCCGGAGCCCGTGAGCGTAGGGTTGGCCGTGGCCCTGCACCCCAAGACGAGTAGCTGTTACTCCCCAGTGTAGGAGGATTTAAGCCAGTGGAGGCGAAGCTGGCGAGCGAAGGTTGGCCATGGCCCTGTAACCCCCAAGACAAGTAGCTGTTACTGCCCAATGTAGGATGACTTAAGGCAGTGGTGGCCGGAGCCCGTGAGCGAAGGGTTGGCCGTGGCCCTGCACCCCAAGACGAGTAGTTGTTACTCCCCAGTGTAGGAGGATTTAAGCCAGTGGAGGCCGAAGCCGGCGAGCGAAGTTTGGCCATGGCCCTGTAACCCCCAAGACAAGTAGCTGTTACTGCCCAATGTAGGAGGACTTAAGCCAGTGGTGGCCGGAGCCCGTGAGCGAAGGGTTGGCTGTGGCCCTGCACCCCAAGACGAGTAGCTGTTACTCCCCAGTGTAGGAGGATTTAAGCCAGTGGAGGACGGAGCCGGCGAGCGACATGTTGGCTGTGGCCCTGCAACGCAAGACAAGTTGTTGTTACTCCCCAGTGTAGGATGATTTATGCCAGTGGAGGCCGAATCTGTCGAGCGAAGGGTTGGCCGTGGCCCTGCAACCCAAGACGAGTAGCTGTTACTGCCCAATGTAGGAGGACTTAAGCCAGTGGAGGCCGGAGCCTGTGAGCGAAGGTTTCACCGTGGCCTGCAACCCAAGATTAGTAGCTGTCACTCCCCAGTGTAGAAGGATTTCAGCCAGTGGCGGCCAGAGCCGGCGAGTTAAGGGTTGGCCGTGGACCTGCAACACAAGACAAGTAGCTGTTACTACCCAGTGTAGGAGTATTTAAGCCAGTTGAGTCCCGAGCCGAAGAGCAAAGGGTTGGCTGTGGGCCTGCAACCCAAGACAAGTAGATGTTACTCCCCAGTGTAGGAGGATTTAAGCCAGTGGAGGCCGGAGCCCGTTTGCGTAGGGTTGGCCGTGGCCCTGCACCCCAAGACGAGTAGCCGTTACTCCCCAGTGTAGGAGCATTTAAGCCAGTGGAGGCCGATGCCGGCGAGCGAAGTTTGGCCATGGCCCTGTAACCCCCAAGACAAGTAGCTGTTACTGCCCAATGTAGGAGGACTTAAGCCAGTGGTGGCCGGAGCCTGTGAGCGTAGGGTTGGCCGTGGCCCTGCACCCCAAGACGAGTAGCTGTTACTCCCCAGTGTAGGAGCATTTAAGCCAGTGGAGGCCGATGCCGGCGAGCGAAGTTTGGCGATGGCCCTGTAACCCCCAAGACAAGTAGCTGTTACTGCCCAATGTAGGAGGACTTAAGCCAGTGGTGGCCGGAGCCCGTGACCGTAGGGTTGGCCGTGGCCCTGCACCCCAAGACGAGTAGCTGTTACTCCCCAGTGTAGGAGGATTTAAGCCAGTGGAGGCCGAAGCCGGCGAGCGAAGGTTGGCCATGGCCCTGTAACCCCCTAGACAAGTAGCTGTTACTGCCCAATGTAGGAGGACTTAAGCCAGTGTTGGCCGGAGCCCGTGAGCGTAGGGTTGGCCTTGGCCCTGCTCCCCAAGACGAGTAGCTGTTACTCCCCAGTGTAGGATGATTTAAGCCAGTGGAGGCCGAAGCCGGCGAGCGAAGTTTGGCCATGGCCCTGTAACCCCCAAGACAAGTAGCTGTTACTGCCCAATGTAGGAGGACTTATGCCAGTGGTGGCCGGAGCCCGTGAGCGAAGGGTTGGCTGTGGCCCTGCACCCCAAGACGAGTAGCTGTTACTCCCCAGTGTAGGAGGATTTAAGCCAGTGGAGGCCGGAGCCGGCGAGCGACATGTTGGCCGTGGCCCTGCAACGCAAGACAAGTTGTTGTTACTCTCCAGTGTAGGATGATTTATGCCAGTGGAGGCCGAATCTGTCGAGCGAAGGGTTGGCCGTGGCCCTGCAACCCAAGACGAGTAGCTGTTACTGCCCAATGTAGGAGGACTTAAGCCAGTGGAGGCCGGAGCCTGAGAGCGAAGGTTTCACCGTGGCCCTGCAACCCGAGATTAGTAGCTGTCACTCCCCAGTGTAGGAGGATTTCAGCCAGTGGCGGCCGGAGCCGGCGAGTTAAGGGTTGGCCGTGGACCTGCAACACAAGACAAGTAGCTGTTACTACCCAGTGTAGGAGGATTTAAGCCAGTTGAGTCCCGAGCCGAAGAGCAAAGGGTTGGCTGTGGGCCTGCAACCCAAGACAAGTAGATGTTACTCCCCAGTGTAGGAGGATTTAAGCCAGTGGACGCCGGAGCCAGCGAATGGAGTGTTGGCCGTAGACCTGCAACCCAAGACAAGGAGCTGTTACTCCCCAGTGTAGGCAGATTTAAGCCAGTAGTTGCCGGAGCCGGCGAGCGAAGGGTTGGCCGTGTCCCTGTAACCGCCAAGACAAGTAGCTGTTACTCCCCAGTGTAGGATGATTTAAGCCAGTGGAGGCCGAAACCAGCGAGCGAAGAGTTGGCCGTGGCCTTCGAACCCAAGACGAGTAGCTGTTACTCCCCAGTGTAGGAGGATTTAAGCCAGAGGAGGCGGGGAGCCGGCGAGTGAAGTGTTGGCCGTGGCCCTGTAACCGCCAGGACAAGTCGCTGTTACTCCCCAGTGTAGGAGGATTTAAGCCAGTGGACGCCGGAGGCGACGAGCGAAGGGTTGGCCGTGGCCCTGCAACCCAAGGCAAGTAACTATTACTCCCCAGTGTAGGAGGATTTAAGCCAGTGGACGCCAGAGCCGACGAGCGAAGGATTGGCCGTGGCCCTTTAATCTCCAAGACAAGTAGCTGTTATTGCCCAGTGTAGGAGGACTTAAGCCAGTGGAGGCCTTAGCGGGAGAGCGAAGTGTTGGCCGTGGCCCTGCAACTCAAGACAAGTAGCTGTTACTCCCCAGTGTAGGAGGATTTAAGCCAGTGGACGCCGGAGGCGACGAGCGAAGGGTTGGCGGTGGCCCTGCAACCCAAGACAAGTAACTATTACTCCCCAGTGTAGGAGGATTTAAGCCAGTGGACGCCGGAGCCGACAAGCGAAGGGTTGGCCGTGGCCCTTTAATCCCAAAGACAAGTAGCTGTTATTGCCCAGTGTAGGAGGACTTAAGCCAGATAATGCCGGAGCCGGTGAGCGAAGGGTTGGCCATGGCCCTGGAACCCATGACTAGTAGCTGTTACTCGTGTAGGCGGATTTAAGCCAGTGGAGGCCGGAGTCGGCGAGCAAAGGGTTGGCTGTGGACCCGTTAGCTGTTACTCCCCAGTGTAGGTGGATTTAAGCCGGTGGAGGCCGGAGCCGGCGAGCGAAGTGTTGGCCGTTGCCTTGCAACCCAAGACAAGTAGCTGTTACTCCCCAGTGTAGGAGGATTTAAACCAGTTTCGGACGGAGACGGCAAGTGAAGGGTTAGCCATGGCCCTGAAACCCCCCAGACAAGTAGCTGTTACTCCCCAGTTTAGGAGGATTTACGGCAGTGGAGGCCGGAGCCGGCGAGCGAAGTGTTGGCGGTGGTCCTACAACTCATGACAAGTAGCTGTTACTCCCCAGTGTAGGAGGATTCAAGCCAGTGGTGGCCGGAGCCGGCGAGTGAAGTGTTGGCTGTGGACCTGCAACCCAAGGCAAGTAGCTGTTACTCCCCAGTGTGGGAGGATTTAAGCCAGTGGAAGCCGCAGCCGGCGAGCGAATGGTTGGCCGTGGCCCTGTAACCCCCAAGACAATTAGCTGTTACTGCCCAGTGTAGGAGGACTTAAGCCAGTGGAGGCCGGAGCCTGCGAGCGAAGGTTTCACCGTGGCCCTGCAACCCGAGATTAGTAGCTGTCACTCCCCAGTGTAGGAGGATTTAATGCAGTGGAGGCGGGGAGCCGGTGAGAAAATGGTTGGCCGTGGTCCTGCAACACAAGACGAGTAGCTGTTACTCCCCAGTGTAGGAGGATTTAAGCCAGTGTAGGCCGGAGCAGGCGAGCGACATGTTGGCTGTGACCCTGCAACGCAAGAGAAGTTGCTGTAACTCTTTATTGTATGAGAATTTAAGCCAGTGGGGGCCGGAGCAGGTGATCGAAGGGCTGGCCGTGGCCCTGCAACCCACGACGAGTAGCTGTTACTCTCCAGTGTAGGAGGATTAAAGCCAGTGGAGGCCGGAGCCGACGAGCGAAGGGTTGGCTGTGGGCCTGCAACCTAAGACAAGTAGATGTTACTCCCCAGTGTAGGAGGATTTAAGCCAATGGAGGCCGAAGCCGGTGAGCGAAGTTTGGCCATGGCCCTGTAACGCCCAAGACAGGTAGCTGTTACTGCCCAATGTAGGAGGACTTAAGCCAGTGGAGGCCGGAGCCCGTGAGCGAAGGGTTGGCCGTGGCCCTGCAACCCAAGATGTGTAGATGTTACTCCCCAGTGTAGGAGGATTTAAGCCAGTGTAGGGCGGAGCCGGCGAGTGACATGTTGGCTGTGGCCTGCAACGCAAGACAAGTTGCTGTTACTACCCAGTGTAGAGGATTTAAGACAGTGAAGGCCAAAGCCAGCGAGCACAGTGTTGGCCATGGCCCTGCAACCCAAGTCAAGTAACTGTTACACCCCAGTGTAGGAGGATATAAGCCAGTGGACGCCGGAGCCGACGAGCGAATCGTTGGCCGTGGCACTGCAACCCGAGATTTGTAGCTGTCACTCCACAGTGTAGGAGGATTTAAGCCAGTGGATGCCGGAGTCGACGAGCGAAGGGTTGGCCGTGGCCCTTTAATCCCCAAAACAAGTAGCTGTTATTGCCCAGTGTAGGAGGACTTAAGCCAGTGGAGGCCGGAGCCGGCCAGCGATGGGATGGCCGTGGCCCTGCAACCCAAGACGAGTACCTGTTACTCCCCAGTGTAGGAGGATTTAAGCCAGTGGAGGCCAGAGCCAGCGAGCGACATGTTGGCTGTGGCCCTGCAACGCAAGACAAGTTGCTGTTACTCCCCAGTGTAGGAGGATTTATGCCAGTGGACGCCGAAGCCGGCGAGCGAAGGGTTGTCCATGGCCCTGCAATCCAAGACAAGTAACTGTTTCTCCCTAGTGTAGGAGGAATTAAGCCAGTGGACGTCGGAGCCGACGAGCGAAGGGCTGGCCGTGGCCCTGTAACCCCCAAGACAAGTAGCTGTTATTGCCCAGTTTAGGAGGACTTAAGCCAGTGGAGGCCGGAGCCGGCGAGCGAAGGGTTGGCTGTGGCCCTGCAACCCGAGATTTGTAGCTGTCACTCCCCAGTGTAGGAGGATTTAAGCCAGTGGATGCCAGAGCCGGCGAGCGAAGGGTCGGCCGTGGTCCTGCAACCCATGATTAGTAGCAGTTACTCCCCAGTGTGGGAGGATTTAAGCCAGTTGCGGCCGGAGCCGGCGAGAGAAGGGTTGGCCGTGGCCCTGTAACCCCCAAGACAAGTAGCAGTTACACCCCAGTGTAGGAGGATTTAAGCCAGTGGAGGCCGGAGCCAATGAGCGAAGGGTTGGCCGTGGCCCTGCAACCCAAGACGAGTAGCTGTTACTCCCCAGTGTAGGAGGATTTAAGCCAGTGGAGGCCAGAGCCAGCGAGCGACATGTTGGCTGTGGCCCTGCAACGCAAGACAAGTTGCTGTTACTCCCCAGTGTAGGAGGATTTAAGCCAGTGGACGCCGAAGCCGGCGAGCGAAGGGTTGTCCATGGCCCTGCAATCCAAGACAAGTAACTGTTTCTCCCTAGTGTAGTAGGAATTAAGCCAGTGGACGTCGGAGCCGACGAGCGAAGGGATGGCCGTGGCCCTGTAACCCCCAAGACAAGTAGCTGTTACTGCCCAGTGTAGGAGGACTTAAGCCAGTGGAGGCCTGAGCCGGTGAACGAAGGGTTGGCTGTGGCCCTGCAACCCGAGATTAGTAGCTGTCACTCCCCAGTGTAGGAGGATTTAAGCCAGTGGAGGCGGGGAGCCGGCGAGCGAAGGGTTGGCCGTGGACCTGCTACCCAAGACAAGTAGCTGTTACTCCCAAGTGTAGGAGGAAATTAAGCCAGTGGAGGATGTAGCCAGCGACTGATGTGTTGGCCGTGGACCTGCAACCCAAGACAAATAGCTGTTACTCTCCAGTGTAGGAAGATTTAAGCCTGTGGAGACCGGAGCCGGCGAGTGAAGGATTGGCCGTGGACCTGCAACCCAAGACACGTAGCTGTTACTCCCCAGTGTAGGAGGATTTATGCCACTGGAGGCGGGGTGCCGGCGAGCGAAGGGTTGGTTATTGGCCTGCAACCCAAGACAAGTAGCTTTTACTCCCAGTGTTTGAGGATTTAAGCCAGTCCAGGCGCCACTCGCTGCAGTCGCGGTGTGCAGTTGCAGGCAATTACTACTGCCTGCAGTGAGTACGCTACTCAGCGCGCCAGCAGGTTCAGCGACAGCAACATCCTCATCGCCGTATCCCACGTTATTTGCTGCTGTGTATCGATGCCTGCGTGGGATCGGCTCACTTGGCAGGTTACCTGGACAGGGACGCCATCGTGCATTCCGAGGAAGCTGCCTCGCTCCAAGTGGAGCGGGATTCTTCAATCAGAACTCGTTGAACTGCACCCAACACGCGGACGAATCAGACGAATGGAACAACAGTCCTTCCCGAACAGTTATTAAGTCCATTTCACTTACAGCGTTTCTTCAACCTGGAACCAGTTGATTATCCACCCACAGCACAGTTTTCGCTCATGTACCTGGAACAGTGTCAAATGATCCTACATTTCCATCCTCCGTGTTCTTTACTGCCGAAGCAACGTTTTGGAGTGATAGAGTCTTCCACATTCACAGTTGACACGTTTGGAGAGAGGACAACGCACATGCCACAGTTACTAGCGCACATCGAGTGCGCTTCTTCGTTACTGTGTGGCTCGGTGTTGTCGGGACTGTTTACCTGCTTCCCAGGCCGTATTGAACGGCAGGCACTCTTGCAGGTTCCTCGCCAGAGCGCTGCCAGACGTCCCGCTGCCTGCAGGGCAACGCGTGCGGTTCCAACACGCCGGGGCGCCATTGTGTCTGTGTCTTGGGAGAGATGCGCAATCCCGTTTATGCCGCTCCTGTTGCGGATAGTAGTAGCAGCAGGAACAATTCAGGTTACTCCAAGGTTTTTGCCCATATCAGAGTAGAACACGATGCGACGATGTAACCTTTGTGTACTTATCAATTGTGGCATTTCTGAAAATCTCCTGTCATTCAAATTGGGTTGTGTTAATGTGTTGTCTGTTGGTAATGAAAACATGGAAATGTATTTGTTGGTTTAATTAATTTGTCGCCAGAGAAATCTTCCTCTACCAATTTAAATACTCCACAAAGAAAAAAACTGACATTAGGGAAAAATATTTGTTTGTCGGTTTAATCACGTGTCACCCCATATGCATGAGACATTGCAGCCAGCGTGCAAGAGACGTTGAACGACTCATTCTTTCCTATGGCAGTCCAGAAGCCAGGCTCACCGAACAAGGAACCAACTTTGTGAGCCAATTGTCGACTCAGGTGTGCAAATTGCTCAAAATCCGGAGGTGGAGAACCAGTCCCTTCCACCTACAATGTAACGGCCGTGTAGAGCGTGTCCATCGTACACTAATGAAGATTGTTTCACATTACACAAACAAATCGCACTCAGATTGGGAGAGGTATATCCCTTTCGCTACCTCCTCATATAATACCCCTTATGCAGTCGTGTTTTTTCGAAAAGTGAATTTGCCCTTCGAGCAGGGAAAACTGCCTTCAGAGGTCGACGACAATCAGCACGTAAAACATTTGACGAGGCGATTTAAAGAGATTTGGCGGAAGGTCCAAGCTAATAACGCCAAGGCCACCGCCAATCAACAACGTCAAGACAACCGCAACGCTGTCGCACCTAATTACAAACCGGGCGACCTAGTGCTACTCAAAAATTCAATTGTTAAACCATGCCGAGCTAAAAAGTTCACGCCAAATTTTGAAGGTCCATATGAAATTCTGCGGTTGACCTCTCCCGTCAATGCAGAACTTCAGTTAGCAGACCGGACCTCAATAGTGCATTTTGACAGGTTGCGTCCTTATCATGGGCGACAACCGCAACCCGCATCAGCAGAACCAACTGCACCACCGAAACCGCGCCCTGTCAAAAGGCGCCGAAAAAAGCAAACACCTCCTCATTCGTCTCACAAGTCCCCATTGCGGTCAAAACATATATATTCCTTACGTTCACGTGACTAGTCACACAACTAACACAACTATTCAACGAATAAATGTACCATGGTATACCATATGTTTCACTGTTCCTGCTCAGTGGGACCCAAATTCACCGTGCGCACTTATCGGCATCTAACTAACGCCCTTATACAATAAAGAAATCTGCTTAGAGCAAAATCACGGTCAAAGAACAGATACATACATTTTTATTACTGCCAAAGAGCCTTCTCGCTTAGGTAATCAGCAAAAAAAAAAAAAAAAAAAAAAAAAAAAAAAAAAAAAAAAAAAAAAAAAAAAAAACGGTACTGCAGTTCCCGCGACGTAACTGCCTCTACACAACAAGTATCATTTGTCCAGAGCATTTAAACACTAGTATATCTTTACACTACAACAATCACTTTAGAGGATACATAATTTGTTTAGTAGTTGTTTATTCTCTCAATCTCAATCATCATTTGCGCTCAGCCATCATCTTTCATTGTATTTCGTGTAGGGTATACTTAAGGCCAAAGCAGCATAGCAGGTTTCTATCACCTTTTACACTCAATCGGTTGCTTCATAGCATTCTGTGGTTAATATAAGTTAGGGAATTAATTATTCTGCTTATGCTCTGCGACAGTGCGGTTGCCCAGAGCCACAACCAAACTAATTTGGTGACCACAATGATTACTACCTTAGCATATAAACAATTGATTTTTGTGGAAATGGTTAAGGTTTAGCAGAAGCCTACTAAGTACACCAGTGTCATTACCACTTGGTTAATAAATAATAACTAATTTGTAAGCAATCAGGCATTAGCTGAAGGCCCAGGAACGTCTAGTTACAGTTCACTAACAGGCAAATTACATAGCATTTTATCTGACTTGTTTACTCCCTCAACTTAACAGTCTTACGTGTATTAAAAATCCTTTTTACACATCGGTAGAATTTTGAGAGCTGCGGTGGAGTACCCGAGCGTTCTAAAGCGTCTCGCTGCGGAGCGCGCGGTTGCTCGCCGTGGAGGTTCGAGTCCTCCCTGGGGCATTGGTATGTGTGTTGTCCTTAGGTTCGTTTACCTTAGTTTAAGTAGTTTGTAAGCTACGGACCACGTAGATTGGTCCGATAGATTTACAAACATTTGAACATTTTTTAGAATTTTGAGAAGTACTTTGAAACCACAATAACATTTCACTAGCCACTAGGCTAAAACATCAAGCGTTATGTGATCCTTATTATACCGCCACACTAAATCATGATGTTGCTTTAATTTGGGGAATTCTAGATTCAGCCATTACTTATTAACACTGGTTGCAAGTTTACATAAAGTTGTATGTTCACATTCTCAACAAACGACTCCTTCCATACCAATTAATTAATGGAAATTAATTTGCCAATGAATCACCCGGCAGTGCGTACTTTGGTAAGAAGCAGCCGTCAAACCAACGCTACAGAGTATGTTTATTGTAGCTGAGCAACCATCTTCAAACGAACCCCTCCCCCACTTACAATACAAACATCGCGTCGTCTGATAAAACTTCACGTTACACACAGCAAACTAAACGCACCTTCACACCCCAGTTTCATTAACAGAGCTAGGCCGAAATGACGGCACAAGTGAAAGACAAGGAACCTCACGGCCCCTTTCACTATTTCCTTTTACACCTAATGACGATTAATTCCATCAATATACGAACGTATTATGACGGTGGAATTATACAGGGTGGGTCGGAGAAACCTTGGTGACGCAGTTTCTTACGCTACTCGCGGGGCACGAACCTATTCGTCTGGGCTGCCATTTATGGTGGGCGGATAGTGTCGGCTGCTACAGAGTTAACTTTTGAGAAAACCTCCGGTTCTTAAATCACATTTTACCCTCTGCTGAGTTACCAACGCTCTCCTATATTTCTCCTCCCACCATCGGCGGTACCGCTCTATCATTCTTTCCATCCACTTTACACTGAGTTACTGCTACTCCCTTGTTGCAGTTCTTCTCCCACAGATTCACCACAGGAGACATGTCCCCGATTAGTCGTTCGTATTACCACGTGACTGATTTCCAGTCGGCACCAATCGGCACCACGGCCGTCCTCTGAGACTACCCAATATCTAGCTCGCACCTACCCCACGAATTGCCCAGCGATTCTTTTCCACATCGTAAACGATGTTCATTCTCGTGAAGCAACAGCGAGCAACGCGACGCTGCTCAGCCGGCATTCCACCCAACCATCGCTTCCGGCGCCGCAGGCCGCGTTGGAAGACGCCGCTATAACGCCACAGTCACACACGTTTCGCTACAGTGCACACGTCCACACAAATGACGTCGGGTGCATTTTGTCCTTTTTCGTTGCTGCATATTTATTACGTCACCAGAAGGGGTTCGACAATGCAGACACAACTCTCTTCACTTCAATTGTCAATCAATGTTTTTTCGCAACATGTCCGCGTTCTAAACAGTAACCAAGCAAACCTCTTCTCGCAGCAATGCTGCCATGCCGTACTTCATCACATTTCATCTACGCGATAAATACCTTCCACAAACACTCGTTAACAAGTTCACGTGTACCACATTTTCGTGTTTCCAATTTGCTACTCCAGGTTAATGCCCTCGCTGATTTACTTTCCGCCGAGGGCGCGACCCCACAAGCCGCCATAATTGCACCGCGCTCTTGTTGCTAGCTCGGTGTAACCATCGCTTCATTGCAAGAGGGGGGAGAATACACAATGGCTGCAGAAAACACACAAGTACTAATATTGGAATTATCTTCACGCTTCCGAGTCTGGTTTGAAGGTTACACATGCACTTCTACTCCTCCAACAAATCCTATTATTCGCAGCGCAACTATCGTATCATGTGTTACTTGATCAACAGATGTAATGTTAAGATCATAGGGCATTTGTAACACAGGAACTGTTTTCATGTTCGCAGAAGCACTGACATCAGTTTTACAGTCTTCATTTTACTACTTTCCAATCAATATAATTCGAACACCTCTTGCAACCTCTAAACTCTAATTTGTCGCTCGATCACATTCTCAAGTGATCTGAAGGTCCCGCACTCACGAAGTATTTGCTGCCATAACGGTGCAGCATATCTAAAAATGCCTAGACCCGTACCTACAATTCCACATAACCTTAATGTGCGGTAAATCAGTTGTGAAAAGTGTGAGAATGCTTTCTTCGCGTAGTGTACAATGCGTCGAGTTTGCCAATCACGCCGACGCAATAGATGACCGCATTCTTCCTCATAAAGAAGAAGCCCTGGAGAAGTCGGGATCCCGCTCGCGAAACTCCAGACCCCTGATCTGCTGGAATTTGCCAGCTCTAGCCTACTCATTCCCGCTATTCACATCTAAGCATATCTTAGTCATGAAGCAGTACAGACGTCACACTCACACCAATTGAATGTACTCAGTAAATCACATCATTAGACACCTCAATTAACTACCAACGCTCACCTTCAATTAATGCCATTTTCACACCTGTATTGCGTAGAATTATCAACAACCAGATATATTGTAATACACTCTCACTCTACACCAATGTATCTTTGTTTCACACGTCACTTGCGAAACCTAAGTAACTCACTTTGTATATACCTACGTGATATATCACACACTGCTAATTTATTTGATTGGCTGTTGTTATTGCCAACTCAGTTAATAATTCGTGAATCTACTAAAACTAGATGGCTACACCGAGTTTCATTATCATGATGCACCTTGATAACTACAATTTTAATACATTGTTACATCTACATTCATTATACATCAGAAACAACACACAATCAGTAACGTTAGAATACTTAATACTACCGAGTGTAGCTAGTGCTACTCAATATTATGTATTGTATCAAATCAAACCTTACGTGTTAATTGTTGTAACTTTTAGCAGCCTGACCCCTAAAGGTTTGACGTGCCATGAGCACCCCAATGTAAGGTTTGGTGGACGAAAATGAGCCCCCACGCTACCAAAAGCCCCATTTAATGCCACGTACAACCCCTTCTGCGGAGCCAGGCTCTTCCACTCGGCCCCCTGCACCTCCTGGGACTCCCGACGCACCCCTCACCCCTCACCCCGCCACGCCGACGCCGTCGAGTGTCGTGTGTCGTGGCAGGGACGGGCACTGGGCACTGACCAGTAATGCACACTCAAATCATGTGTTCCGGCCGCACGGCCTAGTGCATCAAGTCCAGTGACCACACGTTATACCATCGATCAACTACCTCCAAGCAATACTACGATCTTATTCACTTGAAAATGTGGAAAGCATTTTGAAGTTGTTGTAGCTGCACATATCCTCAAAACGCCAGTGAAATTTCTTTAGTGATAGGAATAATTAGCGTAGAAGTAGTAGTGTGAAACTAAAAAGAACTAAAAATCATATGGTATATTAAGAAATCTCAAACTGATATGTTGTTAATTGAATACATATGTTATGTTATTTGCCTTCTATTTGATAGCAGTTGAAAGTTGCCCACTGCATATGTAATGTGATATTTATCTATATATGCTGAATATATTCGCTTTAGTTGTCTGTTTACTCGAATGAACCTGATCTTAGTCTTGGTAAATAATCAAAAATGCACTGCTTAAATAGTGTAATAAAATCTGGCATAAATTAATTTAATGAAAAACTCACAGTTATAAAATTAGTAAGTAGAGTCTTGACGAGAGGTGCCTAAACCAAGATTAACATTAATTTAATGAAATGATTCTATTAGCAGAAAAAATAGTAAGATTACTTCTAAAAATTATAGTTCTGGATGTACAAGCCAGTTAAAAGATTCATGTAAACTACTTGATGTGCTGCTGAAACTTGCTCCCTGGCCAAAATTGAGAACTAGTTTGACCTTAAATAACTCTCATAGCAGCAAGTTAGAAAAGCAGCGGTCATATGAATTGTAGCTCACAGGAATCACACTTACTATGAAACGAGCCACCACAAATATATTACTTTACGAAAGTGGCGGACGAAACAAGAGACGCAACAGAAATATTAAAAATAATCAGCATCTGAATCTGTTATCAGCACATGTGAAAAAATATTTATAAAGAAAGGGGTAGGTATTCTCAAACTACTGTATTAAAAATAGAATAAGATTTTACTGAACAAAAGGCTTTTATTCCGTGTAAGCACAAGCACGTGGGGGGGGGGGGGGGGGACCAATTTAGTTACACAATAAAAATGCATCTCAAGCATTATCATATCTTATGTTAAAAATGCCCATAATAGAAGTTTAAGTTTATCTATACTCAAATGAATTTTGGTTGGGGGAGGATTTACAAATATCAAGCATTCATCCACATACACACACACAAGCAATGCAAGCGAAACTTACTAAAATCAAGCTGATGAACAAGGCAGAAACGGCCGTCGATCTCGTAGGGGAAGTTTCAGCGAGCCGAGGCGAAGGACACAACACAATAAAATAACTTTCGTACGTGGCTGGTTCTATTCTTTCTTAACTGGGGATGGCGTGTACAGCAACAAAATCTGTTTGCATTTGAAGCTAAACCAAGCGATGGCAAACTAACTGAGGCGCGCACCACATGGTTCCGTAATCCAGTAAAATAAATAAAATCAGTTACTAAAATATTACGAAAATTAACTATAGATGCAACTCATAGAAATTCATAGAATGTTACAAGGAAACGAGAGAAACACTGTTCCACACGATAGGAGAACTTTCGAGAGATGGAAATCGTCAAAGTTTAATAAATTCAGATTCGCGGTAAAACAAATACAAAATACGTCATGCAACACATCGAAATACGTAGAATGTTGTAAGGAAACTAAAGAAACACAGATATATGGGGTACCACGAACTTTACAGAGAAGGGTGAAATCCTATCTCAAAAATCATTAAAGTATAATGAATTCGGAATTGCGGAAAAACAAATATGAAATACGGCATGCAACCTATAGCAATGCGCAACATTTCATTAGCAAGCAAATGAGAAAGGTTCTACAGGGCTAGTAAAGAATTCACAAACTGTGGTTGGGAACAGAGTACAAGTTTGAGAATAAAATAGCAATTTACAACAGCCGGAAGATGCAAGATCGCGCAGTACTACCAGAAAATGGAAGGATACATGCAGTCATTCTAGCCTGAAGGGCATGGAACAAACACGGGTTCCGCTGAAGGCTTTGTTCTGAGAACACACTATGTGGAGTACATGTTACTCGCGGACAGAGGAAACCAACAGTAAAATTGCACACGAGTTACAAGAAGCAAAAATCCTGCTTAGTAGTTGCGCATCTTTCGATGCATGCTCGGAGAAAGTTACTCCGAAAATAAATGCAAGTTCTAATACCTAAGTTGAACTAACTCAACAACGAATTGCTGCCATCTCCAGGCTGAAAGAGCAGAGCTAACTCACCAATCCGAAGGACAGCCACCGCACGAGTGAGGCTTTGGGGGGCCATGTGTGCCTCCGGCCGGAAATCAGCAAGGCCGAGGTAGCCAGGGGTGGTGGGGGAAACGCAGAGATTCACACAAGGGCGCGTATAGGCTCACACCAGCCTCTTTCCAACCTAACTTGCAACGAAAGGGTGTGGAAACCTCTTTTCAGAGCATAGTAAGAGAGGTTGGCACTAGCCACCTATCGACGCAGGTCTAGAGAGCATCGCCCAAGGGTAAATTTCTCATACTTCCAGACACACTAGCACGCCAAAAAATTCTCATACTGACACATGCAGAGACAAAACATTTTACACTCTTATGGGAATGGTGGAGAGACGGGGAAGCCGTTCATGTTGCCACATTGATTGACACACTAATAAATTAGTAACATAAATCTAATAAAAATGAAGTTAAATACGATTACTCATAATAACATTTAAAAACGAGAACTGAAAGGCTATGTTACTCCTCATGCCTGAGAAAACGAATAGAGTGTCGTTAAGCGACTTTAAATAAAATACAAGATTAAAATTTAGGGATGGCGGCAGACAGCCGTCTTTCACAGTCTCTGTTAAAGATTTCTTGTTAGTTCAATTTTGTTTGTTATAATTGTCTGAAATTTGTGTTATTGGAATACTGGCCCATGAATTAGCATTTAACGAAACCAACAATCATCTCAACCCCCTCCCCCCAACCACACTTCTTCGAAACGGGGAGGCTTTGTACGGATCGGCACTCCTCCCCTAGCAACATGCTAAGGAATTTTTTTTTTTTTTTAAATTCCAAATCCGTAGCTTTTCCCTCCTACTTTAGCCATAGCCCGCCGACTTGACACTCGGTCCCCTGGCCGCCCGGTTCACCGACTCCTGCCACTCAGCAGAGCATCGCGGGCCGGACATCAGGCCTCAGGCCATCGCGGGCCGGACATCAGGCCTCAGGCCATCGCGGGCCGGACATCAGGCCTCAGGCCATCGCGGGCCGGACATCAGGCCTCAGGCCATCGCGGGCCGGACATCAGGCCTCAGGCCATCGCGGGCCGGACATCAGGCCTCAGGCCATCGCGGGCCGGACATCAGGCATCAGGCCATCGCGGGCCGGACATCAGGCCTCAGGCCATCGCGGGCCGGACATCAGGCCTCAGGCCATCGCGGGCCGGACATCAGGCCTCAGGCCATCGTGGGCCGGACATCAGGCCTCAGGCCATCGTGGGCCGGACATCAGGCCTCAGGCCATCGCGGGCCGGACATCAGGCCTCAGGCCATCGCGGGCCGGACATCAGGCCTCAGGCCATCGCGGGCCGGACATCAGGCCTCAGGCCATCGCGGGCCGGACATCAGGCCTCAGGCCATCGCGGGCCGGACATCAGGCCTCAGGCCATCGCGGGCCGGACATCAGGCCTCAGGCCATCGCGGGCCGGACATCAGGCCTCAGGCCATCGCGGGCCGGACATCAGGCCTCAGGCCATCGCGGGCCGGACATCAGGCCTCAGGCCATCGTGGGCCGGACATCAGGCCTCAGGCCATCGTGGGCCGGACATCAGGCCTCAGGCCATCGCGGGCCGGACATCAGGCCTCAGGCCATCGCGGGCCGGACATCAGGCCTCAGGCCTCGCGGCGCCGGCGATCCGCGCCGCCGCGCCCTTCCAAGCAACAAGCAAGCCGCCACCGCGTTCACACGTCTTTTCCTGCCGCCCCCCTCTTCTTCTACACCCCCATGTTGCTCCGTGACAGGCGCCAATCCTTCTTAGGCCCCATTTCCTGTAAGTGTCAGTCATCACTGGTGTCATAACTATGGAATCAATCAAACACTTGAAAATGGGCTCATAACGTGAAACCTAGGTTGTAAAAGTAAAGTTTTGTGAAACAAGGCAATAACAAGTGTTCAGTTATTTAATTTGGAATGTTTCACCAAGAACCGACAGCAGAATCAATCAATATGTTTAAAAACACCTTAATTTTAAAATTTGAAGGGCAGGAATTGTAAATTCTTGTGCATCAATTCTGTATTACACATGTATTTCATAGAATTTTTAGACTGATATTTTGAAATTATTTTTTCCTCTTGTATATATTGTCTGTATGTCCTCTATGTGTTCATAAGCCATTCATTCGATTGAAATGAAACGTTGGTGACCTGTCCACTGTAGGCCCACGAAGGTCCCTGACCCCAAAAACGACCCATAGCTCAGGAGATACGACGTCATAGACAGTTTCGCTATACATGCTGCAAAAAGAATAAAATAAATAAATAAAAATACTGCCACCTTTTTGTGTCTGTGTGTTTGTAATCCTCGAGAAAAGTTTTTCTTGATTAATTAAAATTTTTCAGTAATTAATAGAAATTGGAAAAAAATATTGGAAAAAAAAAACAACTGAAAGTGCGTTTTTCAACGTGTTCTTGTATTTCTGTAGCATACAGACGTGTAGTTCTGTTCCGATCTTGATAAGATTTTGCACTTTTCATATACAAAACAAGAGTGAGGTCACTGTCTCCATATAATTTAGCTCGGTGCGTGACGGAGGGTACTTTGACAAAATCCACAGTTTATTCCGATCTTGATGAAATTTTGTACACTTGATTTAAAAATAAGAGGGTGCTCACTGTATACATAATATTGTGTGTGGTGCATGGCAGAGGATACTTTACTTACGAACTTTGACAAAATCCATGGTTTTGTTCCGATTTTGATAAATTTTATCACACCTCATCTTTAAATCAAATGGAAGGTCACTGTTAACATATACTTCGTACGGTAAATGGCAAAAGGGTAAATTGAAAAAAAAAATGAAACTTTAGCCCTATTTTACTCATCACCACAGAAATTGACATGTATAAATTTTCGTAAATTGGGGCGGAGGAGTAGATGACCCAAGGACACGGGAGGCAGGACAGGGAGCGGAAGGAATTGGCCAAGAGATAAGACGTAGAGCTATACAGTAAGATGGGATAGAAAGATTCAGGTAGTTTATCAAAAAGAATGATTTACTGTAGTTCTTTCTATAGGAATGGTGCTTCTTGTATTCACTTTTTCCATATCTCAAAGACTTCCATTTTATAAAAATATACTACTTGACGCTCTCATCTCAATGTACAGTCTTAGACAAAAGAATAGATTGCTGGCCAACCAACGCAGAGGTTAACTCCGAGACAGTCGTGCAGCGTGGACAATAAAATAGATCGCCCCTCAGAATTCTATGCACGATTTGGCAACACTGTAGAATGCGGTACTGTCAGGAGAAAGTGTTATCTCGTTCCCAAGGCACTGTTGCAAGACTTCCATTTTATAGAAATATACTACTTGACGCTCTCATCTCAATGTACAGTCTTAGACAAAAGAATTGATTGCTGGCTGACCGATGCAGAGGTTAACTCCGAGTCGGTCGTGCAGCGTGGACAATAAAATAGATAGCCCCTCAGAATTCTATGCACGATTTGGCAACACTGTAGAATGCGGTACTGTCAGGAGAAAGTGTTATCTCGTTCCCAAGGCACTGTTGCAAGACTTCCATTTTATAGAAATATACTACTTGACGCTCTCATCTCAATGTACAGTCTTAGACAAAAGAATTGATTGCTGGCTGACCGATGCAGAGGTTAACTCCGAGTCGGTCGTGCAGCGTGGACAATAAAATAGATCGCCCCTCAGAATTCTTAGCACGATTTGGCAACACTGTAGAATGCGGTACTGTCAAGAGGAAGTGTTATCTCGTTCCCGAGGCACTGTTGCAATGTATGGCCGCGTGGTCTCCTGGTGAAAGTCGTCCTTATAAGGATATATGTAAGCAGACGTGAGATCGAACCCCACAACCTTCAATTTTTTTTAAACCGCATCATATCGGCTATCTTTGTTATCGGTCTGGAAGAACCTCAAATGTAACAGCTAAAAGTACCAGAATTAATTACACAAAAGACCTCGCGGCTGCATCAAAACTGAAATGTTTACTCTCGGGAGTAGTGGGCACCAGCTACGGCGACACGCCAGCGGCACATTGAGGCAATTCTTCCAGCTTGCTCGGCCAGAGGAGTGACCGCATCTGGTTTTTTTTTTCCTTAAGGGAGGGAAACTTAGATCAATCTTACCATTCAACATAGAACAAAAACTATCCAACGACCGCAAAGAATAGATCTGCCAGAGAAAAGAAAGTAGGGTTCCAGTCCCGCTGTGGTACACATTTTCAATGTTACCACTGTCTATCTGAATTCACTATTCTGCCACTACCGAAAAGTTTAAAGAATTTGATTAATAAAAGTATATGATGAACCCCCTTTAATCAGTCTCAAACAACGAATGTCATACAGAAAGTGACTGTCAACTTGGTGACAATCGACTGAGATCCAGGACCTGTAATACTAAAATATACGCATGTTTTATCCCTTTTCTAGTGTAAGTGGGGCTGAAGTAATGCATTTATATTCCAGTGCTTTGTAGGTCAAGAAAGGATTTTTCAATTTCTTTCAATGGAGTTTGTAAACTTCCATTACATGTTATTTCATTTTTATTTATTGGCATATAGACACTTTTTATTCGCTTAGTTCCACCATGTTTTGGTTTGTGGAACTGAAATTGACACCTCAGATATTCATCCAACTGAATGTTAGTATTTATGTTGAGTATCCATCTTCAGAACAATGGCAGAATACTGTCAGGAAAACTGACATCAACAACCCAATAAATGTAGGTGTAAATTTGTATTTTGTGTAGTAATTTATTAGAAATCTACAGTGGTTTTGGGAGTGAGAGCAGGAAGTGGACGTGAACGATGAAGTGATAGACTCAAGCTTGTTGAACACTTTCGGTAAGTAATAACACTGTTGTGAAAGAAATTAAATCGTTCGTAGAAAGATCAAGTCATATGTATAGAGCTGCGTATAATCGGCAACTGATGGGTTTGTGTTACGTGCGGGAGTGTCGATACTGTTCACCAACTGCTGAGCAATTCTTTCACAGACAGAACTTCATCAGCGATATATTCCGACATAGTGACAATTTGGCGTTACCCATTGGCAGCTTAAAAACAGTCACTGCAATTTCTATAACCATGTGATCAACTGCGTCATCATATTACTGCCCGATGGTTCTGATATGAATATTGTGGTAGCCCAGAACTTGTATTCATATGAAAACGGCTGGGGTAAAAAAGAATAACACTTAGTGCAACTGCTACATATAATGTCAGCACTATGCTCTGTTTCGTGTAACCCATAGTTATTTTGGGTTCTTTCTGCCATGATTGTTGTGCACAGTCAAAGGGTTTTCAGTATATCCGATGCTCATTTTTCTTAGCGGATTTAATGGTACTCTAATCAACAGGTGATACGTTTCATTTTTGCAATATTTGTAGACTGGATGATCGTTTGCATTATAGGTAAATTAATCTATACATTACTGTCATAATTTTATGTCCGAATAACAGAAGCTCTTCGTATTTTGAACTCCATGTTACGAAGCCTTTCCAGAGATGTTCACATCTTGAAAGCATTGATGCACTGATTTCTCTTCGATGGTATGCCTGCCTTCGTTTTTTTGGGCCACTGACAGCGATATCAAGGAACATATTTTCTAAGTCTATAATTGTAAATAAAACTGATACTTACATCTAATGTTTTCAGTTTATCAATGGAAATGCTCGGCCGGCCGCGGTGGCCGAGGTGACTGAGGCGCTCCAGTCACGGTCAGCACGGCCACTACGGTCGGGGGTTCGAATCCCCCCTCGGGCATGGATATTTGTGCCGTCCTAGTTCGTAAGTAGTTCATAAGTAGTTTGTAAGTTTAGGAACTGATGACCCCGTAGTTAAGTCCCATAAGCTTAACAAACATTTGATTTTGTAAATGCTCGAAGAAATGTGTAACTGCACTGGTGAATGATTTTTGTTGTCATTACGCTCTGTCGAGACCGCTCGGTAATCACCTCGGCTCATATTCTTCCTGTTCATAGTATGATGGAAGCTTGGGAACATTGCACTGTAAATCTGTCAACGCTGGTACCGAGATCTTACTTCCGGGATGGCACAGAAATATGCTCTTAAATTCTATTGATGTTTCTTGTAATTTCCATTCAATAATCTGTTTTCTCACTCAAGAGGCGAAAGTAGGCTATTAGTTCATGCATTTGGGTCGAGAAAATTGTTTACACGGCTTAATTGCAGCTAATCTCGTCTATTACGTTGCGAGTTATAAGTTCTAGCGATGTATGTGGCAGGAGGAAAGGATTGCCGCGCCCAGCTCTTCGTTAGCTGTGAGGTAAAGTATTCGCGTGCCACAGACAGGTGGCTCTAGTCAATGGTTCCGGTCAATTGGAGAAGAATTTTTTTAACTGTTTTTGTGACCGGATTTGCACGAATCCACATCGAAAATAACAAGAAACTACTTTTGGTTACTTGTTATATTCCCTGAGATTATGGGAAAGTTTGACAACGATCAGATAGTTTACCAACCCCCGTTCCTGTAGAAACGAACTGATTCCAAGCTAATTATGACACCAATTTATGTTGACGTGTATTTTCGTCCAGAAATAATTTTCGTCGAAGGTTATTTGAGTAGGGCGGGAAAGATAAACATTTGAGGACAAATGATCGAAAAAGTGAGAAATGGGTGACTTGCAAAGCGCACTATTGGATGCTTTGTGAAATATTGTGAAATAAGCAGGATCTATTATGGTGTAGTACTAACACATGGTGTAGTTAGGTCGTTTGTCCCTACAGTGCAACTAAATGGCGTCTCAGTTGTTTGCAAAAAATTAGCACTAGCGTTGTGATTTCACAATTTGCTGGATATAAAAAATCCTTTAGTACTCAGTCATTAATTTCTTCTTAAGATGTCAGCATGAGGGCATCATAAAACGTCACGAGCAACAATCATCTGTAGGAATCCTGAATGAGCGACCTGATGACGTTAAAGAAAAATATAGTAATAGTCACCCAGTGAGCCCTTTTTTCCGATTCTACTTTACGACATTTAGATTGTATTCATATATTAGTCAGAAAAATTCAAGACGTGACTGTAATATAAGCGCCAGAACTTGCAGTAAGGATATAACAGCCGGTAAATAGACTCACAGCGGCGCGCCGCTGTCACTGAGTCCGCAGGCGGCAGCCGCGATGCGGCCGCTGGCGCGTCGCCGTAGCCGGTGCCCACTACTCCCGAGAGTAGGCAGTTCAGTTTTGATGCAAGCTCTTTTGTGTATTTATTTCTGGGAGTTTTCGCTGTTACATTTGAGGTTCTTTCACACCGATAACAGAGACAGCCGATATGCGGTTTAAAGAAAATTGCCGGCCGCGGTGGCCGAGGAGACTGAGGCGCGCCAGTCACGGTCTGCACGGCCACTACGGTCGGGGGTTCAAGTCCCCCCTCGGGAATGGATATTTGTGCCGTCCTTAGTGTTAGCTAGTTCATAAGTAGTTTGTAAGTTTAGGGACTGATGACCCCGTAGTTAAGTCCAAAGAAAAAAAAGAAATAAATAAAATAAAAAATAAAGAATAAAAACTGAAGGTTGTTGGATTCGATCTCACGACTGCTTACATATACACTGATAAGGGCGACTTTTACCAGGGGACCAGGCGCTCATACATTACAGCACTCCCTCGAGAAGGAGATAACACTATCTCCTGACAGTACCGCATTCTACAGTGTTGCCAGATAATGTTTATCACTGGACTTAGAATTCTGAGGGGCGATCGATTTTATTGTCCACACTGCGCGACCAACTCGGACTTAGCCTCTGTGTTGGCTGGCCGGCGATCAATTTGTTTGTTAAGACTATACATGATTACAAAGAAAGAAGTACAAAAGTAACAGAAAGCAAAAGGGACCGTTAAAAATGTGCCCTGTAACTTTTCCATTCGCATTAATGCGTATGTTATTTGCTACGTCTTCAGCACCCGGACAAATTTAAAGAGCTAAGAACCGAGGGGTGTGAACAAACAGAATGAAAGAGAACAATTCTGCTGTTAACAAGACCAACTTACGTAAGATATAAAAATTAAATGTCAGAGGCGACGATGAAAGTAATACCCCACTCCAAAGGTCGGAGGGAAATTTAAAGCAAATAAGCAGACGACGAAAAAAAAAATGGTGAGCCAGCCACTCAGCAACACATTGAAACCTCCAGCCTAATATCTTAGGCCAGAGTTGCGACAAGTCACAAAATTTTGAAACTTTGCTCACATTCGCTTCATCATTGCCCAATATAGGCACCATATGTACACTAAGATTCGCAGCGACCCCTCTCAGCATCAAGTAAAGCAGACTCGATTAAAATTCGGCGGACAGTTATCTGCACGGCACAGGCGTGACAGGTCGGGGGCTCCTCTCGCCGGAGTAAGAACGCGCGAGTAAGCGGCGGGCTTCAGGCAGGCACCACCTTCCCACGACGTTCTTCGTGAATTAGCTGCAGCGAAGTCACCGATGGATAGAGCTCTTGCAACGACTGCAGAGCACTGGGAGAATCAGAGCAGAGCAAAAATCGTTTTCCCTGTATTCGACTCATCAGCTGTAATGCCTTGAAGATTGCACGTAGCTATACGATAAAAATAAATAAATAAAAAGAATGATTGTCGGGGAGGCGAACCTCAATAAAACTGTTGGGGAAAACAATGTAACAGCCGACGGATTCTCCTCGCTTGGAGCCATCAGTATACAACACTGTTAAAACCGTGATACTTATGTAAAACATTAAAAAACACAAAAGTTTCATCTTTCCTGAAACTCTTCGTATCTACAACTAGTGTGCACGTGCTCCAGCCACCTTGTACAACATTAAAACCAACCACTCCCATTTCAAGAAGACAATCCCTCACATAGCCCCAGCACAGAAACTTGGCATGGGGCTTGTTCTGATTGTTACTTTGGCCAGTCGAATCCCTAAATGGTCTATAGCGTCCAACATCTTTAAATACGTCGGTCGTGCAGACCCGTACACCGAGCACCAGTAATCGAGGCGGGACCGCACGAAGACTCTCTAAACCGAAGCAAAAAGGTTCTGTCTGCTCCCCAAGACATGTGGCTGAGGCAGATTTAAGTCGCCAGCGCTTTCAGGCACCGGGATTCCAAGGCCTGAATGCGTGGCAACCATGTGAGTTTGGAATCAAATGTAAGGCCCATAGACCTGACTGCGTCTTGAAAGACCAGGAGCAAGTTGAAAGCTCACTTTAAACACATAATTCTGGCCTTAAAAACCAGTTAAAGGATTCGCGTGAACTACGCACTACATCCTGCGATATAATCTTGTTCTCCAGCCCAAAATTTAGAACTGACACAAAATTTTGTTTAGCAGCAGGAAGACTAAGAGACGGTGGCCGACACACATCGTAGATCACGAGAATTACACACAATTATTAATATACAAGCCGCCCCGAACTAAACCACTTCATGAAGGTGGATGAGAGGACACTTATACTTTAAAAGTATGATATTTTGAATCTGAATTAATTCTCAGCACTGGTGAAAAACAACATTAAATTAAGAGGAAGATATCCATTAACTGATATTCAAAAGTAGAATAAAATTTCACTCAAAGTAAATTATTTATTCAGTTCAAACATGAGCAAATGGGGGAACCACTTTTGTTAAACAATAAAAATGCATCCCATTGACGGTTATCTTAAAGTAATCTGAACTTAAAGTCGCCGGGAGAAGAATTTACAATCAACAATCATTCACTCACTCACACGCGCGAAGCAAAGCAAAAGTCACCCAACTCAGCGTGCTGATACGAATCAGAAGCAGGCGCCGCTATCTTAGGCGAAATTCAACGAACTAAGATGTACCACACAACATAATGAAAATAAACTTTGTTCGTGGCTCTCGTCTGTCTTTCTTTACTTGGGATGGTACGCGATAATAGCGAGACTAATTTCCATTTAAATCAAACTGTGAGCATGCAGACTTACTGACACACACGGCACGTGTCTGCTACATTACCTATTCGCACCCCACTGAAGGCGAAGTGCTTAAAGGTCGTATTCATTTCAAGAAAAATCAACAAAATCATAGACTACGAAGCACGAATACACAATAGTAAGGCACTGGTATCTGAGTAGTGGCGAAAACTCAAGTGACTAGCTATAAACCCTTGAAGTCGAAGTTCGGAGCCACGTGGTTACGAAAACCAGTAAAAATACAAAAAATCTATTTATGAAATATAATGAAAAATAGCTACCGCATGTAACCCTTAGAAATGCGTAAGATATCATAAGGAAGCTAGAGAAATATATTAGACGCGATTGGAAGGGTTACACGGATGGACGAAGTCCAATCTTCAAAAATCAGAAAAATAGAATAAATTCAAAGTCGGAATAAATAAACTAAGAAATATGGCATGCAGCCCCTAGAAATACGTAGTATTTCACAATGAAGCTAATAAAAGGGGTAATACAAGGCTAGAAGAGAAGTTACTGACGGAGTCTGAATGCAAAGTACAAGTTTGAAACGAAACAGTAATTTAAAATAGTCGAAAAGGAGATCGCGATATAATGGGGGGAATCAGAAAGATATATACACGATTTCCTGCCTGAAGGGCCTAGAAACAGACACAGGGGTAGCTGAAGTCCTTGTTCTAAGAACACACCCCGTGGAGTAGATATCACTCTCGGAAAGAGAAAACGAAAAGGTATATTTCGCATACACTACGCAGAATCAAAATATTCCCAAATATTAGTCGCGTCCCTCAAAGCTAGAAGAAATGAAACTGAGTTCGTACACCGCCAACTAGTCTCACAAAGGTCACCGATTCTCATCCGTTATCAAACATGTTGACATGATAAATCAATCAAGTGTGAAAGCCGTAAACGCCACAAAATACCTAGGAATTACAATTACTTCTTACTTAAATTGGAAAGAACACGTAGATAACGTCGTGGGAAAGGCGAACCAGAGACTGCGGTTTTTTTTTTTTTTTAAATAAAATGTTTGTATAGCTTACGGGACCTAACTACGGGGTCATCAGTCCCTAAACTTACAAACTACTTATGAACTAGCTTACAGTAAGGACGGCACAAATATCCATGCCCGAGGGGGGATTCGAGCCCCCGACCGCAGTGGCCGTGCAGACCGTGAATGGCGCGCCGCAGTCCCCTCGGCCACCGCGGCCGGCTGCGTTTTATTGGCAGAACCCTTAAAAGAGGCAACAGAACTACAAAAGAAACTGAATACATTACGCTTGTCCGTCCTTTTATGGAGTACTGCTGCCCAGTGTGGGATCGTTATCAGGTGGGTTTGACGGAGGACACCGAAAGAGTCCAAAGAAGGGCAGCTCGTTTCGTATTGTCACGATACAGGGGAGACAGCGTTACGGAAATGATACAGGATCTGGGATGGGAATCATTACAACAACGGCGCTTATCGCTGCGGCGTGGGCTACTTACAAAACTACAATTGCCAACATTCTCCTCCGGATGCTAAAATATAATGTTGACTCCCACTTACATATGTAGAAATGATCATCAGAATAAAATACGAGAAATCAGAGCCCGAACGGAGAGATTCAGGTGTTCTTTCTTCCCGCGCGCTGTTCGAGAATGGAATGGGAGGGCCGGCCGTGGTGGCCGAGGTGACTGAGGCGCTTCAGTCAAGGTCAGCACGGCCACTACGGTCGGGAGATCGAATCCCCCCTCGGGCATGTATATTTGTGCCGTCCTAGTTCGTAAGTAGTTCATAAGTAGTTTGTAAGTTTAGGGACTGATGACCCCGTAGTTAAGTCCCATAAGCTTTACAAACATTTGAACATTTGAATTTTGGAATGGGAGGTAAAATAGTATAACGGTTGTTCGATGAACCCTCTGCCAGGCACTTAAATGTGATTTGCAGAGTATCCCATGTAGATGTAGAAACTGAATTAGTTACATTTTCACTGCGTCTACCTATGCAAAATCACCGAATTGTAATTCTGTACACTTCCATTCATGATCGGAAAAACTTATAGCGAAAAATGAATCTAAGTCCTGAAGTCTTACTTGAACAACCCAGAAAACGAATCGCTATCATCTCAAGAGAGGAAAGAAAATCAGAACATCTTATCAGGTCGAAGCGCAGCCACAGAGTGAAGAATTCGGCCAGGCAGTCCCCGCCACCACCGGAGCCGGAAATCGGTAAAAACCCAAGACAGCCGCAGTGGTGGGGAGAGCTTAGACTCGCGCGTCCTGCCAAGGCTCGCTACTGGTCATTGCCAACCCAACGTGTAACCAAACGGTGCAGGAACCTCTTTGGTAACATCAAAAGCAGAGGTTGGTAAGGACTACCTATCGACACGAAGCCAGAGAAACACTAGTAGCGAGCAGCCAGCAGCAGACGACGAAAATTCTCATATATACACTCAGACTCCCATGCTAGAAGATTCTCATACATGCACATACAGAATAAAGTAACTACGCATTGTCACTGGAACAGGGGCGTCACGGAGAAACCGTTCATCTTGCCACATTCATAGACACAATGATAAATTATTAGCATAATAAAATCCCAGCAATATTACAGAAACTAACATTTAAAAACATGAAATGAAATGCTATTCCTCATGCCTCTGAACGAATGGGGTTCCCGTTTAGCAAAAAGGGCCGTCTAGTTAACTTAGATAAATTACAAAGTTAAAAGCCTAGGGAAGACGGCAGACAGCCGTCTTTCAGTCTTTAAAAGTGAGCACAGACCCCCTCATCCACAGTAAATTAAAAACAATACGTGAACGGTTAAAAAGGACACACACAGACTTCTCGGTAGAAAACATAAAACCAGTCTTTTTTGCCCATTCATCCAGCCGTTGAAGAGTGAGGTTGGATGAAGACCAAAGACAGATAAGTCATCCATAAAAAGAGAACACTGCACTGGACTTTTCACGACAGAAGTAATACTCGTAATTGCTGTTGCAATCAAGGTCACGCTTAAAACACTATCGCGAGGGACCCTGTTCTCCTGCTCAAAGCGAGCAGAAAGGACGTCTCCCACTCGGTACCTAAAATACCGTGGAGAAAGGAAGGACTTAATAAAACTGGGAAGACCACCACGAATACCCCATTCTTGGAGCTGCCTTAGGATAAGATGCCACCAAGTAGTATCATAGGCCTTTTCATGATCAAAAAATACACCCAGAAAGTGATGCCGCCGCAGCAGAGCCTGTTGTATGGCCTCCTCCAGGAAAGTCAGGTTATCAAAGGTGGAGTGATATCTCCTGAAACCACACTTAAAGCGGCTAAGGAGCTGCCTGGATTGGCTGCGGTTGGCCATCCGCTGTAAGGACTGTCCTACACAGCTAGTCAGAGCGACACTACGATAACTACATGGGCAAGTGCGGTTTTTCCCAGGTTTTAAAAGGGGGATTGAAATAGCCTCCCGCCACCAGTGAGGGAAATGACCAGATGCCGAGATAAGATGAAAAAGATTCAGGAGGACCACCTTATTGTGCTCTGTGAGAAGTCTGAACCTGGTGCGGTGTCATGAGCCACATACAATGCTGAATCCAGCTCCTATATAGAGAAGGGGAAGCGATACTCCAATTCTGGACCGAATGTCCAAAACACCCCACTCAGCAGCCACCCGATGGAGCGGGAATGCTGGATCGCAGACGACGGGAGGGGTTCAAATCACCCCTCGAGCAAAGATGTTTGTACTGTCTTTAATGTAATGTAGTTCAGAAGTAGTTTGTAAGTCCCATAAGCTTTACGAACATTTGAACATTTAGACCGCCATAACCTGAGCAATGTCAAGCGGGCTGGTCTGGAGAACACCATTTCCAATCACGGCGTCCACTGGACACCGTCCTCCTCTTCCAGAGATCCTACTGATGGCCTCCCAAACTTGCGAGCTTTTTGTGGAACGATTAAGGGTATTGAGGAACTGTCGCCACGATCATTTGTTACTCTCACGTATAGTTTAACGACATTTTGCCCTCGCCACACGAAATGGTGTGAGGTTCTTTGCAGTCGGCCGGATTCGAAACCTACGCAATGCTGCTCGTCGCGCCCTTATTGCGGAGCGTCAGTCGTCTCTCCACCATGGTACGTTCTGACATCTCGGTCGACCCGAAGACTGCGAAATGGATGCTGCAGCCGCGTGGTGGATTGTGTCGGTGAGGTGATCCTCCCATTCCTGGACACTAACACGTTGATCTAACTCAGGACGTTGGCTGTATAGTGTCCAGTCCGCTCGGTGGAGCGCCCATTGTGGTGGTTGTTGTACACGTTCTATGATATCTAGCTGATAGATCCAGACAGGGAAGTGAGCACTGCAGAGGGTGCAATGACAGGGGCAGGGACAAAGGGCAGCAGGGGGAGGAGAAGGAGATATTCAGAGAGGACGCACGAGGCAAATGTCAGAGAGTGGAGGAGGTGCCGTGAGAGCCAGTGACGTGGCTGCGTGGTAAGGGGAGTAGGAGGAGGAGGAGCGCAAGTAGACCCCTGGACACTGAAATTGCTACACCACGAACATGATGTGCTGCAGGCGCGAAATTTAACCCAGAGGAAGATACGCAAATGATTAGCTTTTCAGAGCATTCTCACAAAGTTGGCGCCGGTGGTGACACCTACAACGTGCTGACACGAGGAAAGTTTCCAACAGATTTCTCATACACAAACAGCAGTTAACCGGCATTGCCTGGTAAAACGTTGTTGTGATGCCTCGTGTAAGGAGGAGAAATGCGTACCATCAAATTTTAGACTTTGATAAACGTCGGATTGTAGCCTATCGCGATTGCCGTTAATCGAATCGTGACATTGCTGCTCACGTTTGTTGCGATCTAATGACTGTTATCAGAACACTGAATCCGTGGGCTCAGGAGGGCAATACGGAACGTAGTACTGGATCCCAACAGCTCGTATCAATAGCCAAAGATCAAATATTTGTAAAGCTTGCGGGACTTGAAACTTCCAGACAGTGTAAAATTGTGTACCAGAACGGGGACTCGAACCTGGGACCTTTGTCTTTCGCGGGCAAGCACTCTACAGACTGAGCTATCCCGACACGACTCACCATTCCACATCACAACTTTACTTCCGCCCGTACCTCGTCTCCTACTTTCCAAATTTCACAGAAGCTCTCCTGCGAAACACGCAAGACTAGCACTCCTGGAAGAAAGTCTTCTCCGGCTAGCTTCTGTAGCTGTGATATTTGTTTTCATTCACAAATGCAGGGAAATGTCTTATTGATAAGGAAATGACACTGGTGCTTAAAAAATAATCAAAATGTCTTGTTGGCTTCCTCATCAACAGGCGTGAAAATTAAACTCCTTGTATCCAAATTGAGGACTTTCTTTGTAGGGGTTAAAAAAACCCATTGCTTCCATAAATGAAATGAACTGTGCCTCCAAGCAAATTGTAATTAATGTTCCTTCTCTTATTCTGTACCTCCGTGGTTGCCCAGGCGTTGCTTCGGCTTACTGAGTACTTCTGAGTTGTCTAAGGCTGCTACTACAGTGTATGCTGTTTCACTCGTTTTCTTTGTGTCCTAATTATCTTTTTCTATTTGTTTGTCTTCTCAGTCTCCCTCGAAGCATCGGCCAGCAACAACTCAGGACTACCTTACGAAAATCCCAGAAGTTTTAAGGACATTTCAAAATGAGTTAAAACTTAAAAACAGAAAATTAAAAATACTGCTATGGGTTTTACCCATCTTTCCTATGTTATGGGTCTAAGTAGAAAATTCGCATACTTTTCTTTATATTTCTTAGTTCTCGTCAGCCTTTAGTGTTCTGTCGTGAGATAAATCCAATAGTCTTCTTTAGTCTTGTTCCTTTCGAACAAAATGTAGTATACAGTACGTCCTTTGATCCAATTTATTACTCTTCGTTTTGTGTTTGGATAGGGGACTTGGTCTGTGTGGAGCAGTCTGGCTGGTGTGATCGTGCGGGAGATGTTCGCAGTACACCGGCGAGTTTCGTTGTACAGAGTGTCCAGATGTCTTTCACGGCGACGCATGTGAAACGGTGTTCCTCTGTGTCAACTAAGTTACAAGTGATGCAGTTTGGCGTTCCTGCGAGATGAATTGCATGCAATTTTGAATTTGTGGGAATTTTCCTGTTAACTGCCGTGTACCATGTCGACCGCGCTTTTGTCGGTATGTAAGGGTCTTGAATCTTTTCCCAGATCTTTCCCCAGTTGTATTCTTTGTACTTCGCCTCTATTCTATTTCTCGTCTTGTATTTCATCATGTTCTGGTAGACTTCTTTGACTTTGTATAGGTCGTTCTAGGGAGTATTTCGTCGAATGTAGCTCAGTTCTATAAGGAAATGTCTAATATGATGGAACGCGTTGGGGATGTGATGCACGTCTACTAGTGCGTCCATACCAATCGGTGCCATTTCATTCAAAAGACGAGCTGCAAGAGTATCGGGCGTTTGTTTGCACTGTTTGTAGAACTTGCTGACGAACAGCGCTTATGGTTCACTGTAAATATGTGTCAACTTTAAGCCTCCGTTACTGAATGGTAGCGTTAGGGGCTCATACTGGACGTTAAAAAGTTGTCCTCTGGTGACAAAAGTGTCCGAGTGCTGCTAGCATTTGTTGAGCCATTAGCTTTGGTATTGGTAGTACTTGGGCGACATTATTTAGTTAGAAGTTATGTAAGAGTTTGATAATTGCACTTTTTGTATGGCATTTAGATTACGCAAATTATGTTGCTGTATGGCGGCTCGTAGTTTTGCCAACACATTTCTGTAGTTAAGGGCAGCAGTCCGGCGGATGTCTGGCGTCTTTCAATTCCAAGCGTCTCGAGAGTATCTATCAAGTATCTATCAGCTCTATGTTCTAATTCCCGGCCGATGTTCATTATTCCCGATTTATTACGGTTTAATTTTGCTCCTGACGCCGCTTCATAGGTGTACATGTTTTGGAGCGCTTTTCTTAGTTCGCCACTTTCCGCGATAAAGGAACTGACGTCGTAGAGCTTCAATCGCTATCGCAAACAAGCTCAGCGACATTGGGAAATCCTAGCGTACTGACCCCATGATTCTGACCGCCCGTTGACACATATTCGAGAGGTTTTTGGCTGTGGTGATAATGTTTTGTGGAAAGTTCATTGCTTCCATGATTCGGAAAAGATATGAATCGTTAACAGTATCAAAGGCTTTTTCAAAATCAAGAGATTCTAGCGCACTTGGAGAGCTTCTGCTGTTGCAATAATATCTCTGTGTTCACACAATGACTGGTAAATTGTTCTGTTTTTCCCGACACTCGTTTGGTAATTCCCGGTGATGGTTGTTATAACCCAAGTTAATTTACGCGTCATGATGCGTGTAAAGAGTTTGTAGTCGGTATTGAGTAGTGTTATTGGACGCAGGTTATTGACGCTCTTCCCTCCTGGCGTTTTAGGGACTAACACCCTATACCTTCACAAACGTCCAGTAACATGTCACTTCCGGCGTTCAGAATTTCGTTACAGACAAGCGGCAGCTTGCTGATTAGCTGTTGTTCAAACGTGTGGTAAAATTCTGCTGGTTAACAGTCAGGACCGGGGGACTTACCCTTTGCGCTTCTTCGTATGGCGTCTGCCACTTGTTCTTCTGTTACATCTACTGACAAGTCTGGTGTTTCTTCCGGATTTAATTTCGCGGTTAGTCTTGCGATGACGGCTTGTTGCGCGACTTCAGTCACTGGTTTGTAAGTTAACAGTGTCGTATAATATTTACAGATTTCTTCTCGTATGTCATGTTGTGTTGTCAAAATACTCCAGTCTTCTGATTTGAATTCTGTCAAAATTTTCCGGGCTGTTCTTTTCCGTTCTTGTATTATGTGATACATGGACGTTGTTTCTCGTGAAACTGTATTTTGTAGTAATGTTCTTGCTATGAAACCTTCTAACTGCTTTCGCTTGAGGCTTAAAATTGTGGCCTTTATTCTTTTGATCTGTGTGTAATTTTCTATGATTGTAGCATCTTGTTTGTATAGATCTGTGAGGCACTGATAATAAAATTCTATTGTATTCTTTATCCAAACACCTTTCTCCCAAGAGTAATGTTTCATGGCCTTTATTAACGCGGATTTTGCGCATTTCACCCACCACTTAAGGGCCGATTCGTACGTTGAAAACTTACTCTTGCATTCTCTCCACGTGTTCTGGAAGGTTTCGTGGCATCCTCGATCTGTCAGATGTGTTAGTTCAGTTTCCATTGTCCTTTTGCTCTGTACGTTCCTTGTTTTTGTAGATTAGCGGGGCATATGTAGGCTGCATGATCTGAGAATATATTCGGCCATAGTTCCGCTTGCATAACGTGATGCTGTAAATTCGGCGTGACGTAAATTCTATCAATACGGCTAGCGGAACAGTCGGTGATGTAGGTAAAACCGGCCTTATCACCATGTTTAAGTTACCATGTATCTATTAGGATGAATTCTCTGACGATGTTCGCAAGTTCGATACAGTTATTGAAATTTGATATCTGATCTTTAGAGTTGAGGACACAGTTAAAGTCGACTGCAAATATGACTTGTTCGGGACGCCGCACGAAGAGTAGCACTATTTCTTCTTTAAAAAATTCCGCTATCAAGTGTTTTCACCCCGTTCCGGAGGGAGCGTAAATATTAATGATCCTGGTATTATTTACTGTGCAAGCTATGCCCCTGCTGTTCGCGAGCCTCTCGACGTTTGCGGCCAGGATTCCTTCTTTCGTCAAGATCGCTGTTCCGAGTTCACTACCGTAACCAGGATTAATTATGGTGTTGTCTCCTGTTATACGTTCCAAGTTAATGTTACTTCTTGTAATAGCGCAATATCTATATCAGCGGCTTACAAGAAGTCTTGAAGATTTTTTAATTTAAATGTGCGGCTTATTTTATTGATACTAACGGTAGCAATCCGATACGCTTGCAACGGTGTCACATGTGCAGGCACACTTGATGTCATGCTTCCCTTTAAACTGCTGTTAGAGACACATGAGTCAAAAGTACTCTGGGTCGTCGTCTGTTCCACCCAATGCAACAGCAATGTTTTGCTGTCGTTCAGGTGTGCCTCACGCCCCTGCTGTCTTTTCCAGAAACTGTGGCATCTCTTCCTCCCGAGTGCCCGCAACTCTGACCATCTGACTATGCTTTTGGGATGATATTTCCCCTGTCTTTTCCATGTTCAAGATTTCCTTCCTGATACGTTGTTGCATGTTCTTTTGACGTTATTTGCATTTGGTCAGAATCAGATTCCTGCGTTCGGGTTTTTTCTCCGCCGGAAGAATTCCCGGATGGATTTGTGGTGTCCCTTCCGTCAGTGTTTTGCGGATCTGCTCGGCTTTCTCGCGCTGTATTCTGCCTTTTTATTATGCACCTTCGTGCACAATACGGAATTTTTTATGTTTCTTGGGAGATTTCGTAGACTCGTTGTCAGTTATATCGCCTGTTTCAGTTGGTAATGACGGAGATGTCTCGTCCGCATTTGCTATTTGTTCAATACTTTGATCGTTATTGCTTTTTTTACGTACAAGCGTCTACTTACCTACTTCCGCAACCTGGGCAGTAGAAGGAAGGCAATCTAGTGTGCTCGTACCCACTGCTATTTCCTGTTCGTTCAGGTCGTTGTAAGCCTCCACAGCTGCTAGGCTTAGTTCTGGGGCAGTGTTTCCTCTCGCGGCGGCTACGTGGCTAATAGGCAGCGCAGACCCGACCCCAGTCTCTCTCGCTCGCCGGTAGGTATCTGCGTCACGCGCAGTTGTAAACACTGGGCGCGAACATGTTCTGTCAAACCACTTCCGTAGCAAGTTCGTGGTTGCCAAATGTTCAAATGTTTGTACAGCTTATGGGACTTAACTACGGAGTCATCAGTCCCAAAACATACAAACCACTTATGAACTAACTAATACTAAGGACGGCACACATATCCATGCCCGAGGGGAGATTCGAACCCCCGACCGTAGTGGCCGTGCAGACCGTGACTGGAGCAGCTCAGTCCCCTCGGCCACCGCGGCCGGCTCGTGGTTGTCCTTCGTAAATTACGATCGCTCTATAGCCACAAATCGTAATGTAGGTCGGTATGTGCTTCATCAACTCAATTTTTACTTGCCTGACACCATCTAACACCGGGACGATGTGAGAGCCTGACCATCTTTCCGCGATGTTACTTATTACTGTGCCGTACTCCCTGAGTTGTTCGTTAATTGCTTCGGTAGGAATTTCGAAGTTCGAAAATACGTACAGTTTTCATATCCATCCAGCTGGTGATATTGTAACGTCTCCAATATTGCCGTCTAAATGTTTACGTTTTAAACGCCCTCCAGACGATTCAAATATTTTCTTGCATTTTTCAGGGTTTATCAATTTTAAATTCACTGTACTGTCGACTATCGAAAAGTGTATTCCTATCAGTTCGTCGATAGTAATCTTCATGACATGTCTGACAAACAGCTCAAGTTCAAATTATTTTGGTTCACTAAACATCGATTCGAGACTCAGTCTAAGCGTCTCTTTTCGTTGTGGTCTATCCATTATGATCGTGTGCAAAACATTCTGGTAGGTAAATATGAACGCTCGGCTGCCAATTAGCAAGTAAGTAGACAGGACGTCCGCACGGCACGGCCCCTGACTGACAAGGGGAGGCCGCCAATTATGAAATTCAGATTCGATTCATACTGCGCATAATGAAAGCTCATGGCCAGAGGTGTATTTGGGCAAAGCACCAACATGCACTTCTCAGCCGTTGTCGAGAAAACACTCTCTATGATGTCAACGATTAGCAATATTGTACAGAGGCGTTGCGTAGCGGTAAGCGCACGGGTTGGTATTCCGAAGGTCGCCGGATCGAATCTCGCGGCATGCAACTATCTTTTTTTTTTTTTTTGTTTGTTTAATTCAAATCTCTCTCTCTCTCTCTCTCTCTCTCTCTCTCTCTCTCTCTCTATATATATATATATATATATATATATATATATATATATATATATATCGTAGAGATCATACAGAGAATTTCACCGCAACGGCTTTTTTAAATTGTCAATTTTCTCGACAACGGCTGAGAAGTGCATGTTGCTGCTTTGCCAAATTACACTTCTGGCCATGAGCTTTCATTATGCGCAGTATGAATCGAATCTGAATTCCACAATTGGCGGCCTCCCATTGTAAGACCCCAACTGTGATATCTCGACACGACTCACGATGCCGCCTCACAACTTCACTTCCGCCAGTACCTCGTCTCCTATTTTCCAGACTTCACAGAAGCTCTCCTGCAAACACGCAAGACTAGCACTCCTGGAAGTAAGGATATGGTGGAGACATGGCTTAGCCACAGCCTAAGGGATGTTTCCAGAATGAAACTGTTCACTCTGCAGCGGAATGTGCGCTGATATGAAACTTCCTGGCAGATTAAAATTGTGTGCCGGAACCGGGACTCGAACCTGGGACCTTTGCCTTTCGCGGGCAAGCGCACTACCGACTGTGCTATCCCGACACGACTCACGATGCCGCCTCACAACTTTACTTCCACCAGTACCTCGCCTCCTACTTTCCAAACTTCATAGAATCTCTCCTGCGTACAAGCAAGGCTAGCACTCCTGGAGGAAAGGATATGGTGGAAACATGTCTTAGCCACTGCCTAAGGGATATTTCCAGAATGAAACCTTTCACTCTGCAGTGAAGTGTGCGCTGATATGAATATTCCTGGTAGATTACTTTTGTGTGCTCTATCTGGGACACGAGCCTGGGAACTTTGACTTTCGCGGGCAAGCGCACTACCGACTGAGCTATCCCGACATGACTCACGATGCTGCCTCACAACCTTACTTCCACCAGTACCTCGCCTCCTATTTTCCAAACTTCACAGAAGCTCTCCTGCGAAACATGCAAGGAGGCGGGGTACTGGCAGAAGTTAAGTTATGAGGCGGCATCGTGAGTCGTGTCGGGATAGCTTAGTCGCTAGAGAGCTTTCTCGCGGAAGGCAGAGGTCCCAGGTTCGAAACCCGGTTCCGGCAAAAAATTATAATTTGCCAGGAAGTTTCATATCAGCACACACATCGCTGCAAAGTGAAAAGTTTCAATCCTTATATGACTAAACTGCGGGGTCATCAGTCCCTGAACTTATAAACTACTTAGGGTCTAACTTATACTAAAGACGACACAAACACTCATGCCTGAGTGGGGATTCGAACTCCGACGCAGGAGGCCGCGTGATGCACAACTTGGCGCTCCAGACCGCTCGGCTATTCCAGCGCGGCACGTAAAACTAGCAGTCGAGGTGACAAGCATCGTATCCGCATGGTTGTAACGGATCGTGCAGCCACGTCTGGATCCCTGAGACAACAGATGGGGACATTTGAAAGGCAACAACCATCTGCAGTACCGTTCGACGGCGTTTGCAATTGCATGGACTATCAGCTCGGACACCGTAGCTGCGTTTACCCTTTACGCTGCATCACAGACAGGAGCGCCTGCCATGGTGTATGCAACGACGAATCAGAATGCACGAATGGTAAAATGTCATGTTTTCGGATAAATCTAGGTTCTGTTTAGAGCATCATGATGGTCGTATCCGTAGTTGGCGACATCGCGATGAACGCACATTGGAAGCGTATATTCATCATAACAAATCTGGCGTATCACCCGGCATAATGGTATGGGGTGCCATTGGTTATATGTTTCGGTTACCTCTTGTTCGCATCAATGGCACTTTGAACAGTGATCATTACATTTCACATGTTACAACCCTGGCTCTATCCTATATTCGATCACTACGAAACATTACATTTCAGCAGGATAATGCACGTGCGCATGTTGCAGATCCTGTACGGGCCTTTCTGGATACGGAAAATGTTTGATTGCAGCCCTGGCCAGCACATTCTCCGGATCTCTCACCAATTGAAAACGTCTGGTCAATGGTGGCCGAGCAACTGGCTCTTGACAATACTCCAGGCACTACTCTCGATGAACTGTGGTATCTTGTTGAAGCTGCACAGGCATCTGTATCTGTATACGCGATCCAAGCTCTTATTGACTGAATGCCCAGGCGTATCGAGGCCGTAATTACGGCCGGAGGTGGTTGTTCTGGGTACTGATTTATCTGGATCTATGCACCCAAATTGCGTGAAAATGTAACCACACGTCTGTTCTAGTAAACTATATTTGTCCAATGAATACCCATTTATCATCTGCATTTCCTCTTGGTGTAGCAAATTAAATGGCCAGTTTTGTAGCAGGTGAACACGGTATGATAGTGGCAGGAGGAGACTGACAGAGAGCAGGGAGGTATAGATAGAGGCAGAGTGGTGGATGTGTGCACAGAGGTGAGCAGGAGCAGGTGGAGGTGGAGAAACGGCAGCTGGTGACGGAGGGGCACTTGTCAGCACTTTGCTCTCGTAGTGCTGCGTGGACAGTGAGTGCGTTGGGCGAGTAGCCAGGCAGGTGGCAGTGCCCAGACCCTCCTGTGCCAACTCCCCGCCACCTGCGCAGCTGGTGACGGAGGGGCACTTGTCAGCACTTTGCTCTCGTAGTGCTGCGTGGACAGTGAGTGCGTTGGGCGAGTAGCCAGGCAGGTGGCAGTGCCCAGACCCTCCTGTGCCAACTCCCCGCCACCTGCGCAGCTGGTGACGGAGGGGCACTTGTCAGCACTTTGCTCTCGTAGTGCTGCGTGGACAGTGAGTGCGTTGGGCGAGTAGCCAGGCAGGTGGCAGTGCCCAGACCCTCCTGTGCCAACTCCCCGCCACCTGCGCAGCTGGTGACGGAGGGGCACTTGTCAGCACTTTGCTCTCGTAGTGCTGCGTGGACAGTGAGCGCGTTGGTCGAGTAGCCGGGCAGGTGGCCTGCTACTGCCCAGTGCCCAGACCCTCCTGTGCCAACTCCCCGCCACCTGCGCCGCTAGCCGCCGACCCTCCCTGCCACCCATTTTCCCCTCCCCCATTGTCCCCAGTCGTCCGCCAGCCTCTCCCCCACACCCCTTGCTCCGCTCTGCCCACGTATCCACTTCCCTGCCGCTGTTGTTTCCTGCCCCTTCACCTATCGGCTCCTCTGGCTTCTGTCCTCACCCTGCTCCTCTCTGTCCAGGTTCCCACATCCCACCCTCTATCTGTACCTGCCTCGGTCTGTGTCAGACTCGTCCAGCCGCCATCTTCCTATTTTCGCCAACTACTTCTCCTCCTCCTAATCCCCTACAGCTTAACCAAATGTTACATACAAGGTATCATCACAATCTACCGGCGTCCTTCGAACGTTGGTGCATCGCGCACATGTTGTGTCTGATGTAGAAAGCCTTCCTGAGGAGCCACAACGTCTTAAGTCAGTTTTCAAAGCTAATGGATGTTCTTCTCGTCAGATTAGCGCAGCATTGAAGAGGAAGAAACGTGACGGCCATCAACATCAAGAGGATAAGCAGGCGTTCAAGTCAACAGTTTTCCTTCCATATGTCGGAAACCTTTCGTCAAAACTAGGCAGAATATTAAGAAAACATCAAGTAAAACTCATCTTCCGGCCACCTGCGAAGATTAGTGCACTTCTCGGCTCAGTTAAAGATGATCTGGGGCTGAGGAAAGCCGGATTTACATAATACCTTGCCAGTGTGGCAAAGCTTACATCGGCCAGACGATACGCACTCTGCAAGAAAGGTCTGTTGCAGCCCAATAAGTCGGCCGTAGACGAGCATTGCATTAGCACAGGACATTGTATGGATTACTCCGCCACTGAAATCCTGGCCATGACGAGATCCTTCTGGGATTCACTAATCAAAGAAACTGTGGAAATATGCTTAGCCCAAGATCTTATTAATCGTGACGACGGCTTTCATCTGGACAAGGCTTGGGACCCGATGATTTCTTTAATATCATCTCAGAGGAAACATTTTATCCAGGACGATGCTTATATATATATATATATATATATATATATATATATATATATATATATATATATATATATCCACTCCCATGAACCACAGACATTGCTGAGGTGGGGTGGCTTGTGTGCCTCAACGATACAGATAGCCGTACCGTACGTGCAACCACAGCGGAGGGGTATCTGTGGAGAGGCCAGACAAACGTGTGGTTCCTGAAGAGGGGCAGCAGCCTTTTCAGTAGTTACAGGGGCGACAGTCTGGATGATTGTCTGAGCTGGCCTTGTAACATCAGCTAATGTGGCTTTGCCACACAGCTACTGCGAACGGCTGAAAGCAAGGGGAAACTACAGCCGTTACCTTTCCCGAGGACATGCAGCTCTACTGTATGAATATATGATGATGGCATCATCTCGGGTAAAATATTCCGGAGGTAAAATAGTCCTCCATTCGGATCTCCGGGCAGGGACTACTCAGGAGGATGTGATCATCAGGAAAGACAATACTGGCATTCTACGGGTCGGAGCGTGGAATGTTAGATATAGTGGGGATTAGTGAAGTTCGGTGGCAGGATGAACAGGATTTCTGGTCAGGTGAGTACAGGGTTATAAATACAAAATCAATTTGGGGTATCACAGGAGTAGGATTGATAATGAATAAGAAAATAGGAATGCGGGTAAACTACTATGACCAGCACAGTGATAACATTATCATTGTCAAGATAGATACAAAGCCAACACCGACAACAGTAGTACAGGTTTATATGCCAACTAGCTCTGCCGATGATGAGGAAATCGAAGAAATATATGAGGAGCTAAAGGAAATTATTCAGACAATTAAGGGAGACGAAAACTTAATTGTTATGGGAGACTGGAATTCGGTAGTAGGACAAGGAAGGGAAGGGGAGATAGTAGGTGAATATGGTCTGGGCGAAAGGAATGAAAGAGGAAGCCGCCTGGTAGAATTTTGCACCGACCATAATTTAGTTATAACAAACACCTGGTTCAAGAATCACAAATGACGGTTGTATACGTGGAAGAGACCAGGAGGCACCGGAAGGTATCAGATAGATTTTACAATGGTAAGACATAGATTCCGGAACCAGGTTTTAAACTGTAAAACATACCCAGGGGCAGATATAGACTCTGACCATAACTTGTTGATTATGAACTGTAGGCTGAAACTGAAGAAACTACAAAAAGGTAGGAAAATAAGATGGGACCTGGATAAATTGAAGGAACCTGAGTTTCTTAAGAATTTCAGAGGGAGCTTTAGGCAACAATTGACAGAAACAGGGGAAAATGAAGGTAGCAGAGGACAAAATAGGTAGGAAGGCAAGACCTACAAATAATCCTTGGATATCACAGGAGATACTAAATTTAATCGAGGAAAGGAGAAAATATAAAAATGCAGTAAATGAAACAGTACAGACGACTAAGAAATGAGATTGACAGGAAGTGCAAAATGGCTAAGCAGGAGTGGCTAGAAGGCAAATGCAAGGATGTAGAAGAATGTATAAATAGAGGAAAAATAGATACAGCCTACAGGAAAATAAAAGAAACATTTGGAGATAAGAAAAACATATCTATGAATATCAAGGACACTGATGGAAAATCAGTTCTCAGCAAAGAAGGGAAAGCTGAAAGGTGGAAAGAGTATATAGAGGGGCTCTACAAAGGAAATGAACTCAAAGACAATATTGTAGGAAGGGGAGAAGAAGTAGATGAGGATGAAATAGGAGATACTGTACTGAGAGAAGAATTTGACAGAGCACTGAAAGACCTAAGTCGAAACAAGGCCCCTGGAGTAGATGTTGTTCCCTCAGAGCTACTGGAGTCTCTGCGAGAACCAGCCATGACAAACCTGTTTCACCTGGTGCGTATGATGTATGAGACAGGAGAAGTACCCTCAGACTTTAAGAAAAATGTTATAATCCCCATTCCAAAGAAAGCAGGTGCAGACAGGTGTGAAAACTACAGAACCATCAGTCTAATAAGTCATGGTTGCAAAATATTAACACGAATTATATACAGAAGGATGGAAATGCTGGTAGAAGCCGACCTCGGGGAAGATCAGTTTGGGTTCAGGAGAAATGTGGGAACACGAGAGGCAATACTCACGTTACGGCTTATCCTAGAAGATAGATTAAGAAAAGGCAAACCTACATTTCTAACTTTTGTAGATTTGGAGAAGGCTTTTGACAATGTAGATTAGAATAATCTCTTTAAGCAAGCAGGAGTAAAATATACGGAACGTAAGGTTATTTATAACTTGTACAAGAACCAGACAGCGGTTATCAGAGTTGAAGGGCATGAAAGGGATGCAGTGGTTGGAAAGGGAGTAAGACAGGGTTGTAGTCTTTCTCCATTGTTATTCAATTTGTACATTGAGCAAGCTATAAAAGAAAGCAAGGAGAAATTTGGAGAAGGAATTAAAGTTCAGGGTGAAGAATTAAAAACATTACGTTTTGCCGACGACATTGTAATAATCTCAGAGACAGCAAAAGACCTGGAAGAACAGTTGAAGGGAATGGACAATGTGCTGAAAGGTGCATATAAGATGAACATTAACAAGAGCAAAACTAGGGTAATGGAGTGCTGTGTAAGGAAATCAGGTGATGCTGAAGGAATTAGATTGGGAAACGAAGCAATAAAGGCGGTAGATGAGGTTTGTTATTTGGGCAGTAAAATAACAAATGATGGTCGCAGTACAGAGGATATAAGATGCAGAATGGCAATGGGTAGAAAAGCGTTCTTGAAAAAGAGAAATTTGTTAACATCGAATATTGATTTAAACCTAAGGAAGTCTTTTCTGAAGGCATTTGTATGGAGTGTTGCCTTGTATGGGAGTGAGACATGGACGATAAACAGTGCGGGCAAGAATAGGATTGAGGCTTTTGAAATATGGTGCTACAGAAGAATGCTGAAGATTAGGTGGGTGGATCGCGTAACTAATGAGGAGGTATTGAACAGAATTGGTGAGAAAAGAAATTTCTGGCATACCTTGACTAAAAGAAGGGATAGATTGGTAGGACACATTCTTAGACATCAAGGACTTTTGAATTTAGCATTGGAGGGAAGTGTGTGGGGTAAAAATCGCAGAGGAAGACCAAGAGATGGATACAGTAAGAAAGATTCAGACACATGTAGGTTGCCGTTCTTATGTGGAGATGAAGAGGCTTGCTCAGGATAGGGTATTGTGGATAGCTGCATCAAACCAGTCTCCGGACTGAAGACCACAACAAATATATATATATATATATATATATATATATATATATATATATATATATGACAAGTAATGTACTGAGTGCGCATTCAAACAGAGTGCGGACACGTACTGTTTTTCCACCTTACGCAGTACTGACGCGTTCCGATAGATAGCGGGCATGCAATTTCAACTCCGCGCAGACACCCGCGCGCCGCTTGTCAACTGTTTCTCGGCGTCGTCGGGAACTAACAATCTCCAGTGGAACGCACTCACCTGAAGATGGCTGAACGGTTGTCAGCCCAAATATCGTAGCAAGAAGTCGACGGAATCCGGCTGCAATCCCGAAACTTTATGGACTATTCCGTACGCCGGGAAAACTTGAAGAATCACAAATGGAAAGTTAACTGAATAGTTTCCAAGTCGAACTTTATGAAACTTTCCATTTATTTATGCGTCAGCCTTAAAGAACTCCGGGGTAAAGTCAGGACCTTTGGTTATCACATGAAATAAACTTAAAGTGAATCTGTCGTTTGTGTGTTCATTGTTCCTGTCTGCATTTATAAAAAGTGAAACATTCTGGGAACACTAAAGTGGTTTTGGCTTGTGCCCCTAGACACAAAGCATCCTGCTTATTTAGCAAATAGGGTCAACAGCCGCACTTCATGTAGACCGCAAGGAAACACACGCTGTGAGTGGGTGAATTATTTGTGTGTAAACTCGCACTCGTCACACTGGATTAAAATCAGAATCTTCAGTATATTCCACAACCGGTTTCAGGCATAAGGCCACCTTCCGACTTTACTCCTTAGCCTGAACGTGGCCTTATAAACGTGTGGGACATACTCAAAATTGTGATTTTTAATTTAGTCAAACGGTTTGAATATTTCGACGGTAAAAGTGGTGCCAGCTTCAGTATCCGTCGTCGCTGCTGAACACCGCAGCCCGCCTCAGTCTAGCGCCGCCCCCTGCGCTGGGCCGGAGCACGGAGCACGGGGCAGCAGCCAGCAGCGTGGGAGTGCTGGCCGGAGGGACGATACTGCGACAAGAATCTGACAGCGCGCAGAAGGACGCGAGTCGAAACGAGGCCCCTGGAGTATATGCCATTCCGTCTGAACTGCTGCTGTCGTTAGGAGAGCCAGAGAGCCAGTCGCGAAAGAATTGTGGAATCCGACCTGCGGAACATCAGTTTGGATTTAGGAGAAATGTAGGAACACGGGAGGAATACTCGAATTATTTTAGAAGACAGGCTAAGGAAAGGGAAACCTACGTTTTTGGCGTTTGTCGATTTGGAGAAAGCTTTTGGCAATGTCGACTGGAATACACTCTTCCATATTCTGAAGGTAGCAGGGGTAAAATAACCTACACAAAAACTAGACCGGTTATTAGAGTCGAAGGGCAAGAAAGGGACACAGAGTTTGGGAAGGGAGTAAGACAGGGTTGCAGCCTTTCCCCAATGTTGTTCAATTTGTACATTGAGCAAGCTATAAAGGAAAGCAAGGAGAAATTTCGAGAGGGAATTAAAGTGCATGGAGAAGAAATAAAAACATTGCGATTTGCCGATGACATAGTAATTTGGTTAGAGACCGCAAAAGATCTGGAAGAGCAATTGAATGGAATGGACAGTGTCTTAAAAGGAAGATATAAGTAAACAAGAGTAAAACAAAGGTAATGGAATGCAGTGTCAGAAAATCGGGCGATGCTGAAGGAATTAGATTAGGTAATGAGACAATAGAAGTAGTAGATCAATTTTTTTTTATTTGAGTAGCAAAAGTACTTCTGTTGGCCGAAATAAAGAAGATATAAAATGCAGAATCGCCGTGGGAAGAAAAGTGTTTCTAAAGAAGCGAAACTTGTTAACATCCAATACAAATTTAAATGTTAGGAAGTCCTTTCTGAAAGCACTTGTCTGGAGTGTAGCATTGTATGGAAGTGAAACTTCGTCAATAAGGAGTTCAGATAACAAGATGATAGAAGCTTTTGAAATGTGGTGCTATAGACGAATGATGAAAATTAGATAACTAATGAGGAGTTGCTTAAGCGAATTGGGGAGAGAAGGAGTTTCTGGCATATCTTGACTAAGAGTAGGGATAGATGGGTTGGACACATTCTAAGACATCAAGGAATTGTCAACTTAGCATTAGAAGGAAGCGTGCGGGGTGAAAATCTTAGAGGGAGACCGAGAGACGAATACAGTAAGCCGTTTCAAGAGGATGTAGGTTGCCGAACGTATTGTCAAATGAAGAGACTTGCACAGGAAAGGGTAGCTTGGAGAGCTGCATCAAACCAGTCTGCGGACTGAAGACGACAACAACAACATGATTAAATAGTCTATTCCATGTCCTGCCAGAGGAAACGCCTTGCCTCAGTTTATTAAATTGTCCGGCAAACTGATTTCAATAGTTTCTCTACAAATTCTGTTTCAAAAACCAGCGGTGAGTCGTGTCTCTCCAGTAAGCAGTGTCCTTCTACCGCCGGTATTTATTTATTTATTTTAATTTTTTTTTTTTTGGATTGCTACATACCGAGTTACATTCTAAAGCGCAATCTTCTACTGCACGTTTAGGAAATGTTATGGAATGGAGTTCTTTTTGTGCCATATCCCCTTCAGACATCAGTCGTGACCGCGGCACTCAAGTTGCGTCAGACAGGTGCACCAGTCTCCTCAGCTCTTCAGTATATTTCACGTCTAAAAAATTAGTTTAGTGGTAGGTTTTTGTAGTGCGGTACTTCTCACCTCAAAGTTGTATGATTCGGATCAACTTTGCAGGAAGCTAATGAATGAACAAAGTCAAAATTAACTTTTTCTATCGAATAATAATTTACCGATTTCTACAAATTGTAGTATAAATTGAGGTTACATTTTCAACCCATTGAAACTCATTCGACCTCCAGACATTGTTGAAAATATATTGTCTGTTAATTACTAGAGTCAATCGAAAAATAATAATTAATGTGTATCTGTTTGTATGATGGTTGCTATCTTGAGTTTGTTGTGTTTGCACCACGGTGTTATTGTTGTCAGTGTTTCATGTGCCTTCTCCCCTAGCTGGGCCCTGTTGTTGACGGAGACAATTACTAGAAGGTCATGTGCGTGTGTGACGACACCATAAACCCTGATATCCCCATCCAGTAGATGCAGAAGCGTTCAATCGCCAGGTTCCAGAAAATAGGGCACAGATTGATCCTCGTGGACATCCTTTCGTTATTTGCTTTATGATTTTTGGCTATCTGTCCTCCATTCCACTATCCTACCTCTGCAGTAGTCTAATAGACTGTGATACAGAGACTCTGGAACCTGCAGTTGTTTCAACCTCAGGAACAAAGCGGGTCACCAAAGATGATCAAAGGCGCCCGCTGTGTCAGTCACTATTGTAACAACATACTGATTATCGGAGTTGTTTACGATTTCTAGTGCCCGGTTAGTGGCGTGATCTATGCTTTTCCCAGGTCTGAATCCCTATTGATTTTCATTTTGGCCTAGCAGGGGCCCGAGTTCCTGTAATAGTTTACAGAGCAATTTCTCCTGTATTTTGGCGAGTGTGTTTATGAAGCATATTGGCCTGTAAGTTTTGGGATCCACTGGGTCCCGGTCAGCTCCTTTTTTAATAATGACAGCCTCGGAGGTTTTCCACAACAGAGGAACCCTGCCCAGCCGTAGGGCGTCATTGATAAGTGTCGTTAGGAATGGCGTAATCTGAGGTACAATTTGTTTACGTGTTTCGTTATGTATCCCGTCTGGACCAGGCGCTTTTTTTGTTTTTCAAAACAATTAAGGCCTTCGCGACGTCTTCTTGATCAAAGGGACTTGTTATGGTATCTGTGGTGAATGGTGCATTCATTTCATACCTGAGCTGTTTATGTTCTCAGGTGTCTGTAAGTGCGTCGTCGTCTGGAAGCAGTTTGTGCAGCAAAAATTTTGCTGTTTGCCTCAATCTCACGGTCATGTCACCGTTGTCTCTTGCGTAAAGTGCCAAGAGATTGTGGGTTTTTGATTTTATCTCTTGTTACCTTATAAGGATCACCACATACGTTGTGTTCTGTGTGAGCAGCGACAAACCTGTCCCAATGCTTATGTCTGGTGTCTTTCAGGTTTTGTTTGTAGACGTATTTGGCGTGCCTATATGCCTCTAGACGGATTTGTTTGTGTCGCTCGAATGTCGTTCTCTGGCATAGCTTTCTTTTACGTCTTACGTCTTGTTTAAGTCTCGTCAATTCGTCGTTCCACGATATTTGTTGCGTTTTGGAGTCGTTAGCCGTTGGTATTGCCATTTTGTGGGCTGTACTAATGATGTCGTTTAGCATGTAAGTTCTGTAGTCAACACTACCTTGTATGTTGTTAATGTTGTACCTGTCAATAGTTGATCTCAATTAATTCCAGTCTGCCTTATGGAAAAGTAGTCTTTTGTTAACATTCGTGTTAGTATTATTGAGTTGATTGTGCAGTTTGAAAGTAATTACATTGTGGTCACTTAATGTAACTCTGTCATGTACGATCCAGTGATGTATCCAGTTAATAGCTGATGTGTTAGCGATTCTGACGTCAATGTTACTGGTCCATCCGTCATGTCCAATGCTGGTCGATATATGGCCTTCAATGTTTGCTATTTGTAGTTGGCATTCATGTAAGATGTCATTAACGTAACGTCCTCTGTCACAGATCCTGTCAGAGTTCCACAGAGTCTGCACAGATTAGTAGCTTTTTTCTAGCTGCGTTGTTCGTTAAGTCTTTGTTGTAGTTGACATACAGTTCGATTCTGTGACTGTATTGCACTTAGAGGGAGGCAATCATCTCTAGAGATACAAGATGTTGATTACAAAATTCAGAGATTTTGATAACATTAACATTTCCATGCTTTGTAGTCAGTACTTGCTGTTATGACAATTGCACCCTGGGGAGACCCGGCAGCCTTCCACTTCTTGCATAGGGTTCTTGTAAGCGGATTATATCAGGTTTCTGTTCTAGAGTGACCTTGGGGAGTTCTTCGCTGACTGATTTACAGCGCATTTCATTTAGTTGGAGAATCTGCATCATGTTTAAGGATGTTTAACAAAGACGAAACATTTACTGCCATTTTGGCTAAAGTCAAAATATATTTTCCCGCTTGTTTAACATGGTCCTTTTATGATTTTTCTAGATCGAACTGCACTGATCTGCGTGTTGCTACTGCTGAAATATGTTTATTAGTTCGTTGGGTTCACTTGGAATGTTTTCTGAGCTAAGAGTTACCCGGTCAGTTTGTTCTGTTGTGGGAAAGCATACCGACCTACCCCAAGTATGCAGCTGTCTAATTAACATCTTTCCTGCTTGTAAAATGTCTTTTCTTTGTAATCTACTTAGTTTTAACATTTTACCCATGTTTTCGTAATTCAGTTTGTCTATGTTTGGTCTGGATTTTCTGTCCCACTCTCTTGAGATTGGCTGTTACTGGATTCAAAAATATGTTCAAATGTTTGTAGAACTTATGGGACTTAACTACAGGGTCATCAGTCCCTAAGCTTACAAACGACTTATGAACTAGCTACGACTAAGGACGGCATAAATATCCATGCCAGAGGGGGGACTCGAACCCCCGACCGTAGTGGCCGTGCAGACCGTGACTGGAGCGCCTCAGTCCCCTCGGCCACCGCGGCCGGCTTTCTGGATTCTGCATTGCCACATCTGGTAGAGGTGTAGTTGTTGGTGGTGTGGTTAGTCAAGGTATTAGTATTAGGTTTTGCTTCGTGTTTATGTACGCCTTTGTAGTACTGTCCAGTTTCGATTAGAGCCAACCTATTCACTAACATTCCCTAGTTTGGTTTTGGTAACAATATGAGGGTGTTCATCATGATCAGACTGTATGTAATAAGATGAGCATGTTTCACATGTTTCATCGTTGGAGTCATCATTTTGGATACGGTTTGGTATGATTAGTTTTTTTCTTTTTCACTTCGTTGTTTCGGGAGATGGTGCTGGTGAGATATAGAATTCCTCCAGAGACAAAATTTACAAGTTTAATGTAAGATTTACGTTTTGTAGTGTCGTATGTCCTGGTCTGTTGTGTGTTATTTTTTAACAGGCTTGGCATAGTGATCTTTCTTTGACGTGTACAGGTACAGATGCCCATGCAGCTTCCACGCGGTGCCACAGTTCATATTGTCACGAGCCACTTGTTCGCCCACCACTGACCAGACGTGTTCAGTTGGTGAGAGATCTGGGGAATGTGCTGGCCAGGGCAGCAGTCTAACATTTCCCGTATCCAGAAAGGCCCGTACAGGACCTTCAACGTGTGGTCGTGCATTATCCTGCTGAAATGTAGTGTTTCGTAAGGATCGATTGAAGGGTGAAGTCACGGATCGTAACACATCTGAAATGTAACAGTCACTGATCAAAGTGCCGTCGATGCGAACAAGAGGAGACCGAGACATATAATCAATAGCACCCCATACAATTACGCCGAGTGATACGCCAGTATGCCCATGACAAATACACGCCTCCAATGTGCGTTCACCGAGATGTCGCCAAACACGGATGAGACCATCATGATGCTCTAAAGAGAACATGACATTTTGCCATTCGAGCACCCAGGTTAGTCGTTGCATACACCATTGCAGGCGCTCCTGTCTGTGATGCAGCGTCAAGGGTTACCGCAACCACAGTCTCCGAGCTGATATTCCATGCTGCTCCAAACGTCGTCGAACTGTTCGTGCAGATGGTTGCTGCCTTGCAAACGTCCCCCATCTGTTGACTCAGGGATCGAGACGTGGCTGCACCATCCGTTACATCCATGCGGATAAGATGCCTGTCATCCCAACTGCTACTGATACGAGACCGTTCGGATCCAGCACGGCGTTCCGTATTGGCCTCCTGAACCCACCGATTCCATATTCTGTGAAAGTCAGAAACGTGATGGTACGCATTTCTCCTCCTTACACGAAGCATCACAACTATGTTTCACTAGGCAAAGCCGGTCAACTGCTGTTTGTGTCTGAGAAATCGATTGGAAATTTTCCTCATGTCAGCACGTTGTAGGTGTCGCCACCGGCACCAACCTTGTTTGAATGCTATGAAAAGCTAATCATTTACATATCACAGATTCTTCTTCCTGTCGGTTAAATTTCTCGTCTGTTGACGACAACCTTAGAATTTCCCGGCAATTTCTGAGATTATATGTTGGTTTGAAGTGATTTACTGAGTGTAATTAATAATGTGATTTAGATAATCATTGAGTGCAATCAAGAGAAATGGCTTATTGTTCATCTTCCTCTGTCTGCTGTAAAAACCGAAGTAAAGCGTTTCATATGATGCTTCAGTTTGCAAGGAGTGAGGAAATGCGGGAAAAGTGGACAGTGGAAATTAACCGAGAAAGCGGGAACCGTAAAGCCGACTTACAAAGCAAGAAAGGCGTTGATGAAAATTAATTTCATTAATTAAACTGTGAAATTCTAGCGTGGTGTAGTGGATGCGAACTGGTCTCATATTGTGAAGATGCAAGTTCGAATCAGATAAGCGGTAATTTTTTTTGTTTTTTTTTGACAGTACATGCTAGGTCTTTGTTAGTTCTTGGTTCTGGATTTTGATACGTTCTGCTACAAGGTATATTTTAATATAGATACGGCGTTGTATTATTGGCTGTTCACAATCCTATATTTGGTTATGAGATGTGACGTGAGAAAGAGTGGGGGCGGGACTATTGTAGATACTGAGGTAACTATTTTGAGTCTTTTTATGCTGTTTCACTAGGGATATTATTGGTATTTTTCCGAATATCTGTGATAATCTGTCCCTAAAAGTATCTACAGAATCACGTTTCTGATATTTCGCAGTGCAGGAAAATGTTATAAGGTCGACAGCACACATAAAATTCATTATATCGCGGCGGAAATCTATAACATTTTAATAATTTCGGCGATGGATAATCAGACAGAAAATTCTGTAATAGCATTGATTTCTTTCTTAGTAATCAACTGCCAACTGTCGAATTTATCAGAACATCGTATAACACTGTACTAAGATTCGACAGTCATGGAAACTGTTACACGAGCTTTATTTGCTTATAAATTTATTAGGCCTGTACGAACAGAGATGAACGGCATTTCTTTAACCAGGCACTGATTAGTAAGCTAGAAGAAGCGCTCGGTGTCGCGGGTGGAAGTGACGGCTTACTTCAGTCGTCAGGCGCTTCTGCACGGATCGCTACGCGAGTGCCAGTCCCGCGCGCTGTCTGGTAAAAACATGGCGGCCGCTCTCTCCGTACACAGGCTCTCTACCGAGGCAGCCGCTCCCGGCAGGCACTGCGGGGTTCTCTCTTACAGGGGGGTAATTTATGGCGTCGAGGGTCGATCGGATTTCCATCTTATCTCCTCCAGGAGCCCGGAGTTATTACTGTATCGGCGAATTCCAAGAAAGGCCGCACTGCTGGCTTTGCTTGCCAGCCCACGTTTTGTAAACAGCTGAGGGACTCGCTCCTCTGCTGCCGCCACGGCGCGGCAGGAGCCCCCGGGCTGCCGGGCGGCTGCTGACGCACGAGCGACTGCCCCTGCGGGCGGCGGCAGTCTTCCTGTCGTCTGCTTGGGCCTGGGAAACCGTGGACCGAGGAACTGCTGACCGAGATGCGCACTAGCCCGTTAGTCCTTAATAAACTAAGTTGGCGGAGTTATTAACTTCCGTTAACTTGCCTTCAGTTCGTTAATCCGTTACTTTTATTCTCACTTCTTATGACAAAAGTCTTGCGGCAAGATTATTATTACTTTTTTTAAATTTCTGTCACTCAATCTCATCAGAAGCCTGCAGGCCACAAATATTTAACAAGTAAACCCGAAAGTCTAGTAAAGGTGTGGCTGCACATGAAATCCAACGACTCGTTTGAAGATGAGGCATTTCTTGATGAAAATATTTTAAATAATCATGTTATTATATATAATACTGCAATACTGTGGTGTCGCACAAGTACAAAGTGCGCGCCACTTACTTTCGCCGCGCGCCGCCAGGCACGCTCGGCGCGGCGTTCTCACGACGACAGCCACGAGCGCCCTCTGGGACAACCCCGCTCGTGGCCACCACTGAAGGACTTCGCACTTCGCACTTCGGACTGAGATAGCAACGAGTTAGGACCTTCGTAATCCGATAGGCACGAGTGAAGACTTTGCTATTGTACAGGCACTAGGCAGGCCTCTAACAACTATGTATCAACATTCTGCAGTACTATGTAAAAGTTAAGTATTGTTTCATTCTGTGCAATATATATCTCTTACTAATTTGCTCGAGTGTTTGTAGTTTCTGGCTGCTCCCCTCCGTACCTGCACCAGCGTGTCGGTCTCATTCCACTCGGCCACCGACACCTACGACGAGGCTGGGACACAAAAGCGGCGACGAAGTTAGGACACAAAAAATACCATCAAGTGTCGCAATCGATGTAAACTGTATTGTCGGCCGCGGTGGCCGAGGTGACTGAGGCGCTCCAGTCACGGTCTGCACGGCCACGACGGTCAGTGGTTCGAATCCCCCCTCGGGCATGGATATTTGTGCCGTCCTAGTTCGTAAGTAGTTCATAAGTAGTTTGTAAGTTTAGGGACTGATGACCCCGTAGTTAAGACCCATAGACTATACAAACATTTGAACATTTTTTTAAACTGTATTTTGTTGCTAAATAAATATTACTAAAGATTACCGTGGTAGCTGGCCGCGATTGTAAAGAAATGACAAACAAACATTGTTCTTTTTATAGAAGAGGACAAATCATTTCAAAGAGCACAAGACTTCTCCCCAAAGCAAATGAATCGTGTGGAGGCTATTTTACACGATATTGTGTTATCAGACTCTGCCGCGCTAGAGTGGCCGAGTAGTACTGGTTTTTATTTATACTCCAGGCCCTACTTAAAATTGCGTATCCAAAACAATTTTCTTAATACCAGGTAGGGTACTACTTTTTTTAAATTGCTGATTTCAATAATATAATAACATAAATATATAAATTCGGAGATTGAAAGCGGTTTTTCGTGGCTGCACGGTACTGTTGCGAGTCACTGGACCAAACAAGCAGTATATTTTCTGTGTTTTGGAGGAAACTTAGGTTAAAAAAAGAAAATTATAATAATTGGTTAAGACGCCTGCCTAGTATGCATGGAGGTCCGGGTTCGATTCCCGGCCCCACCACATATTTCATTCAATGCTTCACATCTATCAATAATGTCTTTGACATATTTGAGACGTAAATCCGTCTCTGGAATTGTGTATTTGTATTAATTGATGTCTGTACTGTTCGGAAGGGGGGTAAACATCTGAAATGGTTTGTTTATTAAGATGTCTGTAGTCACAACAAAACCTGTAACGTTTCGTACCGTCTGGAGACTTCTTTGGAATTATAACTACGTTTGAATTATAAGGGGAATCAGAGTATTCTATAATTCCGTCTCTTAAATGTTGTTGTACAAATTCATCCAACACGGGTTGTAAATGATGTGGAACTCAATAGGGTTTTCTGTAAACTGGGGGGCTATTGTCGGTTGGAATTCTGTGCTGTGTTATATCTGTTGCTGGCAGTGGACCTTCCACATTAAAAAAATCCTGAAACTCAAGCAACACTAATCAAAATATCCACGGGTTTACTGCCGGTCTATAGTGTCCAACGGACACTTTTTTAATATTTCGGCGATCATACATGTCGCCATCATCAGGTGAATTGACGGACTGAGCTCCTGGAAACGCGCAAGCACGGCGATCCGCACGCTACGGCAGCTCGAATGGAACTGGGTTCTAGCCCGGTAGCGGGCGATTTAAATACGCTCGGCTTCGATGTGAAGGCTCTGTCCGCCGTGGTCGTCACTTCGTTACGTTTGCTATATTTACTCTTAATTAACCCAATCGCTGGTTCCCAAGCTTTGCTAAGATTATAGCCACAGTAACGGTTTATGAGTTCGTCACTTGTGCGAATTTCAATGGCCTCTCTAACGACGCAGTCCCAGTATCTCGACGTCTGTACCAGAATCCTAGTTCGTTCATACTCCATCGCATGATTCTCCGACAAACAATGTTCAACGACCGCCGACTTGCTCGGATACATCAATCGTGTGTGCCTCTGGTGTTCAACACATCGATCCTCGACGGTACGCATCTTCTGTCCAATATATGACATTCCACACTGACACGGAATCTGGTGCACGCCGGCCTTCCTCAAACCGAGATCATCTTTGGCGCTCCCCACGAGTGCACGAATTTTATTCGGCGGACAAAAAACAGTTCTAACCTGGTGTATTTTCAAGATGTGGGCGACCTTCCCCGAGAGTGCACCGGTATATGGAATGAACGCAGTGCCTACATCTTCCCTCGTGTTTTCATCCGTTTCCACAGGTTGTGATGTACTGGTTGGGCGGAGAGCCCGCTGAATCTGCCACTCTGAGTACCCATTTTTTCGAAATACGGTTCTCAGGTGTTACAATTCCTGGGGTAGACTCTCTGCGTCGGAGACAGAGCCCGCCCTATGTACTCTGTGGAGGTTGGTGGCAGCTGTCTGCGTGTAAATGCAGATCAGTGTGCGTTGTCCTCCGATACACACTATGACCCAGGGTGCCATCAGCTCTTGTCTTGACCAAGACGTCAAGGAACGGCAACTTGCACTATGTTTCAGTCTCCATAGTGAATTTGATGTTGGGGTGTATGGAGTTCAGATGTGTGAGGAAGTCAAGGAGTTTATCCATACCGTGTGGCCAGATGACGAAAGTGTCGTCCATGTAACGGAAAAAGCAAGTAGGTTTCCATTCAGACGATGCCAGGGCTTCCTCCTCGAAAATCTCCACGTAAAGATTTGCGACCACAGGGGAGAGTGGGCTACCCATGGCGGCTCCCTCCGTTTGTTCGTAGTATTCGTCATTGAAAAGAAAATACGTGGAGGTGAAGACATGCCTAAAAAGTTCGGTGGTCCTCTCGTCAAACTTCTGACCAATAAAATCTAGTGACTCTCGAAGGGGCACTCTCGTAAACAGCGAAACGACGTCAACACTCAGCATGATATCTGACTCATCCAGACTGAAGCTGTTAAGGCGTTTAACAAAATCCACGGAATTACGGATGTGATGAGGGCATTTACCCACTCAAGGACTTAATATTCCCGTCAAATATTTGGCCAACAAATATGTAGGTTCTCTGATGTTACTGACAATGGGACGTAACGGCACCCCATCTTTGTGAACCTTAGGGAGTCCATAAAGTCTTGGTGGTACCGGAAATTGAGGTAGCAGTTTCTTGGCGACACCCTCCGGTAAATCCGCATCCTTGAGAAGCGCCCTGGTCTTGTTTTCCACCTTCTTTGTGGGGTCAACGCTGATCTTCCGGTATGAATCGTCATTTAGCATGCTCTGCATCTTTTCAATGTAGTCCTTATGGGAGCATTGCCTTTGTCAGCCGGTAAGACAACAGTTTCAGGGCGCTCCCTCAGGTCACGAATGGCCGCCCTCTCTTTACTAGTGATGTTCGACTTCATGGGCTTGTATTTCGTCAACGCACGACAAGTTTGACGACGTATTTCCTCAGCTGATTCAGGCGGATGTCGAGCTGCAACCTGTTCAATAGCACTAATAATTTCTGCGACCGGTGTGAACTTGAGGGTAGGGGTGCCCGTTGGACACTATAGACCGGCAGAACGCCCGTGGATATTTTGATTATCAAATACGCCGGGAGAAACTGAAGAATCACATCAAGCAACACTGTTTCTATCTCTATCTTTCCCTTTCAAATGTTCAATCTTCTGGCGTAATGCGGTTTTTAGGCGTCTGGTTTCAGTATTATCTGTCCAAATAAAATCTTCTTCTTCAAACGCACTGACTGTCGCTACTAATATTCCCTTATGCAATTCTTTACCTTCCACTCCGAAATTGTCAACTTGTACTGGTACTTCCGCTTCTCCATACACGTTCTGAACTCGTACCACACTTCTCCATACAAAACAATGCGACGCATCTAATTCCTCACTTTCTCCGAGTGGTTTTATTAGACAAACTGTCTCAGCCGATACTTCCAAGTCGACGCTCAACCAGATCCATATGGAATTGTATCGCGCGAATCAACTCTCAAGGACTGTGCTCGCAGTTTAGTTGATTTCTCGTTGCGCATCGAGGAATCTTGCGGAAGCGTGCCCTTTGCAGCTTTATCACCTAACTGAAACATTGTTCCGCTAAGCTTTAGTGTTTGCTGGCTGAGGTCGATTTTGGCGTGATGTTTAGTTAGGAAATCCATCCCTAAGATCGCGATGTACCCGTCAGTTAGCGTTGTTACTACCTATACTTGTTCTTGAAATCGTACACCGCTTATATAAAAAATTAATGATGTACAACCCACTGACTTCACTGTTTCACCTCCTATTCCACTCAATTTGTACTTCGGGGGGGTGATATTCATCATCAACGCACGCCTGTCTCTACCAACATTCTCACTTCTTTATCTTGTATAGTGGCAGATAACCAGCATTCGCCTTCACGTTCGCCTTAATGGCATAAAATTTTACAGGGCGGATTGGCCGGCGTTCCCGCTTGAGTTTAACTGATTTCTAGTTTCATACTGTTTCTTAGCCCTACAATCTCTAAACGTTCTCCTGCAGCTAGTGCGCTGGGGTTGTCTACAATATTTCGCTGTGTGTCCCTGTCTGTCACACTTAAAACAACGCACACCTGTTGAAAATATGTTCCGCTTTTCCCTGTACCTGGTGGAAATGTCGATCTCTTCAAACGATGTTGTTATAGATAATGCTTCTGCTAAAGTCTTAGGAAATTGTGCCCTAACTCGACGGGACATTTCAGGAGGTAACCCACGCAAAAATGTACCTAAAGCTCTGTCGTCTCCCTCCTGTAAGTTAACTCTATTTGTTTCAGTACTGGTTGCTAACTGATAACTGTTAACATTCATCTTGCGGATTCCATCGACAAAGCTCTCTAATGATTCATTTTATTTTTGAGTGATGGTACTCAATTCTCCCCACAAAACCTACAACTATTTTGTTTCTGAAAACGCGTAAGTAATCCCTTCTTTAATTCCTGAAAGGTTGTGGCATTACGCAATTCTTCATGATACATCACATGTGCTTTGGCCTCATCTGTAAACCTTAATTTCGTCATTTGCAAAAGTTGTTCATTAGACCACGACCCTAAATTTGCGGCTACTGTCAAATCGTCAAGAAACGCAATTACATCTTCGCCAGGCTTACCAGGGAAAGGCGTTATTAAGGAGGCTGTGGAAGGATCTAAGGTGGTAGAGGCTAAACTGGGTGCCTTAGTCTGATTCATTTGGATAACCAATGCATTGCTATCGTTCCTAAGCTGTGCTATTCGATTGACTAAGCTTTAAATAGCGTCCTCAGTGGAAACGATTGCGTCGCTGGGTCTGACTTTGTACGGTTTCTTGTCATCATTTTTAACAAATTATTTCCTATACAATCTTACCGAGTTAAAAGATTGTTAAATAACTTTCAAAACTATAAAGATTACGACACAAAAAGTTAGAAATATTACCACTGTTATTTAAACAATTACCCTTCAACTACCATTTCAATGGCTGTCAGTCCCACCTTGATTGAGCCAAGTTTCTCTGACACCAATTGTAACGTGATCTCGGTTACTTCTGATCATACTGGTTACTAAATGAGGGCTATCTGTATGGTTATTGGTTCACTTTCAGCTCTTTTCCTATAAGCATCAAACACCTTGAATCAGTGATATTTGTCAGGATGGGCAGTCACTCTTAGTTTAATTAAAGGAATATTCATATTATTAGTTATTTGTTATTAATCACATTTGTGGGACGTGAATTCTCTTGGCTCAGAGGTGGAAGGATGTTGACATGAGACAGCATTGAAGCAGATAGCCTTTATTTACAAATAGACACAATACTTGTGGTAATTTCCTCACATTTGGTTATTCTCTTATTGGAAGGCAGCAGGCGGCAGGCCGGCGCGCTGATAGCGGATGCGGTGGTCCGGTTACGCGTAGGCAGCAGCAGCGGCGAGGCCGGGCGCGGAGTCCTGCGCTACAGTCCGTAGCGGCGGCGCGGCGCGTGGCTTTATTCAACAGTTCGCGTTCCCCGTTGTGATTACTGCCAGTACCTCATGCAGGCGTCCGTAACTCTTCAGGCTTGGTGGCCCGTGTGGGTGAGTGCGTCGTCCATCGAAGGGACAGTGTGGGGCGCTGGCGGCGTCGAACCGACGACCCCTGGGCTCCTCTCCCGCAGCTGTCGATTATTGACTAAATCTCTCAGGTCAGCTATCGAGAGGCCGCAGTCCCATCGTCCTCTCAGCTGCCTGGGTGCCCGGTGAGTCTTCTTTAATTATTCTTCCGTTCTCGCGACTGCTCGCTTAGTCCATTCTTCCGATGTCGGTTGCGTGATCGGCCGGAATGGTGCCGAACTTCAGTCGTGCTCAAGACAACCTCACACTCATGTACAACTCAAAGTCCAGCTACGAATGAATGAATCCATGAAGCAACGACTGAATCCAGGAAGCAACGAATGAATAACGCCCTCTGCTCGAATTGTCCAAGTATTCATTGGTTCAAGTAGGTCTCTGTCACGTAGAGAAATTTCCAGAATGTTCGTCACTGGCTTCTAGTCGCGTTCTTCCAAAACTGCCAAAACCTTTGACCTTGTCACGTGTGGGAGCCCTAAACTCGTGCGGCGATGGATTGCTGACTTGTTAGTCACGTTTCCCTAGAGAGGTAACTGCACTGGCCTTGTGACGTTTTCCAACTGTTGACGTTATGCATTCTTGTTGGTCCCGTTTCGCTACTCTTACTGCTCGTGAGGTGGCTGAGTCGTCACCTCGGCGTTCCTCGGACACGTGAGGCGTCGGAGCGCGCTGCGCGGTGGTCTTCCGGCACAGCGATCCGAGGCTGCGCGCGCCTTCTGCTGCCCGCTGCCATGCTTTGCACTTTGCGTCAGACTTTACTTTTCAGTTTAATAGGTTATTCCGTTTCATTACGAAAACACTTATAATCACTAATTTCCCTTACCGAGGATTCATTTTTATATTTTTGCAAGGAAATGTCATGCCAGTCATCACCATTTGGAGTAAAGGCTTTGAAAGGTGGAACGACTTCGCAGCGACATCCGTCCGTTTTGCTGCTGGAGAAACTTCAAAAGGTGATTTTCAAAAGCACAAAACTGGCGTTTAAATGATATGCCCTGGTCGCTTAAACAGAGGTTTGAGAGACCGCCAGAATATGAAGTCTATTTACGGAACTTCCTCGTTCGTCAGGTGAAGTGCTCGTGCTGCATTCGCGTGTCCGCGGCGTCGGCGGGTCGCTGCCTTCTGCCGCCGCCCGCCGGCGTGCTCCCCAGCGTCGCACGTCACGACAACCAGTTATTTAATCAGTTCGATTATAGTAAATTTCCTTGAAACGGAAAAGCTTCATTCCATGAATCAGCGCGGGCTTAGGAAACATCGTTCATGTGAAACTCAGCTTGCCCTTTTCTCACATGACATCTTGCGAGCCATGGACGAAGGGCAACATACGGATTGTGTTTTTCTCGACTTCAAAAAGGCGTTCAAACGGTGCCACACTGCAGACTGCTAACGAAGATACGAGCTTATGGAATAGGTTCACATATTTGTGACTGGCTGGAAAACTTCCTAAGTAATAGAACGCAGTACGTTGTTCTCGACGGCGAGTGTTCATCAGAGACGAGTGTATCGTCAGACGTGCCCCAGGGGACTGTGATAGGACCGCTAGTATTTTCTATCTATATAAATGATCTGATGGACAGAGTAAGTTGTAATTTTCGGCTGTTTCCTGATGATGCCGTGGTGTATGGGAGGGTGTCGTCTGTAACTGACTGTAATAGCATACAGGATGACTTAGACAAAATTTTTAGTTGGTGCGAAGATTGGCAGCTAGCTGTCAATATAGAAAAATGTAAGGTAATCCGCATGAGTAGGAAAAACATTGCCATAATGTTCGAATACAGCATTAGTAGTGAGCTTCTTGCTTCTGTCGCGTCGTTCAAATATCTAGGCCTAACATTGCAGAGCGATATAAAATGGAACGAGCATTTAAGGACAGTTGTGAGTATGGCGGACAGCCGACTTCGATTTATTGGGAGAATTTTGGGAAGATGTACTTCACCTGTAAAGGAGACCGCGTATAAAACGCTTGTACGACCACGTCTTGAGTATTTGGGACCCGCAGCAGATCAGTTTAAAGGAAGACATAGAGACGGTTCAGAGACGAGCAGCTAGATCTGTTACCGGTGGGTTCGACCAATGTGCGAGTGTCACAGAAATGCTCTGGCAACTCAATTGGGAATCGCTGGAAAAAAGACGACGTTCTTTTCGTGAATTTCTGTTGTGGAAATTTAGAGGGTCGGAATTTGAAGCTGAGTGTAGTACGATCTTGCTGCCGCCTACTTACATTTCGCGTAAAGATCACAAAGACAAGATAAGAGAAATTAGGGCATTCTTTTTTTCCTCGTTCAATTTGGGAGTGGAATAGGAAAGGAAATGCCTAGTAGTGTTACAGTGTACCCTCCGCCACGTACCTTACGGTGAATTGCGGAGTATGTATGTAGACGTAGATGTACCTATAATTATCATAAGGGTTCTAATTATTCACCAGAAAGCTGCAGAATTGTAAATAAATTGTAAGTCTTGCTCTCACACGAATTGTTATGCACAGAAGTTATTTTTTATAATTTGAGTATGTAACTTACATTTGAAAATACTTTTGGCGGTGCAGTTTGTGGCCTCCCGCGGTCCGGACCTGGACCGCGGTCCGCCATTGCAGTCCGCTGGTCTAGACTTTTTTTTTTTCGTTGTTAGTTATAAGGATTAGATATATAAATATAAGAAAAGAGCTTGTTGTTGATCTGGGTCGTTCCTTGTTAGCTGTTCTATGTATAAGTTACTTTTTCGATGTAATTGGGTGTGTTACATATGTTTCTCGGGAGTACTGATTCGTTAGAAGGTGGAATGCGATGACTGTTTGTGCACGAATGATTGTCAAACGTACGAGGTATGTGGTCTAGTAACTGTAGAAAAATTTTTCAGTAATACTGTCTGGTATAGTATGCAATGCAAAAAGGTGAATGATCAATCGGTTAGATGTTCGGAAAGGATCCACCAAAGACGCAGAGTTACCGAGTTATCGCTTACTTTTTAGTTTAGAACTTTACCAGAAAAAGAGCTGGGATGGTTAGATCCTTTTGCTGTAGTTCAGTCGTTCGGTTCGAAATGGTTGTTGTTACACAGAGTGTCGTATGATAGTTGTGGTAGAATTTAAGTAAGAAGTGTTTGAAATATGCGCTACAGTGTCTGTTTCCAGTTGTGGATGATGTTCTTTTGTGATAGGGCTCTAAAGAAGTCGCTTTTGGATTATGTTGTTAACACTTTTCGCTGTGTACGTTACGAAATATTGCCAGTTTGATCGTATGTTAGTGGTGTTTGATTTACGAGTGGTGTGCTCTGGTAAATTATTTCTGATCTTTTAACTTATAAATGCGTAGTAAACTCGACAAGTTCGTCATGTGGTGCAGGTCTGCAGGTGTGCAGGTCTGCAGGTGTGCAGGTGTGCAGGTGTGCAGGTTTCCAAGTGTGCTGGTCTGCAGGTGTGCAGGTGTGCAGTTCAGCTTAGCGTGAGGGCCAGCAGTCACCGCGGCCGCGCGGGCCGAGCGGCAGTCGTTTCTGAACTGCAACACGCACACCGCTGGTCGAGGTGCAAGGTACTGTGGTCTGTGGGGCAACATTAGCCACAGCCGCAGGTAATCATTTTGGGAACGTATGATTTGCATTAATAGAAAGCAATCGTGGGGCGGGGTTTGCTAACTTCAAAAGAAAAAAAGGGAAGCTGAGAAGAGCTTCGACGAAGAAGCCACAAACTCTCAGGCACCTTTCAGCTGTCTAAAATTACGGACCAACGACACGGGTGATGATGACATTGGGGAACACACGCGATACAAAAAAGATGGCAGGTTTCTTACAAAAACGAAGCATGGTCGGCCGAAATTATATATAAACTGATAAACCCGGACACGCTTCGCTGTGGCTCACTCCCATCTGTACTAATCTATACTAATAATAAATCTGTAAATGTAGACATGTCGCTGTTCTTTTCAATCTTCGTAACTACTAGACGAGTCTTCATGCGGTTTTCACAGGAAACATGAGAATAGCTTGGGTCAAGATATAGGCATAATTTTATCAAAATCGAATTACGAAAAGACCAAAAGATATCGTAATTTTAAGTGTTTTCAGTAACCGTTGTGTCTCTTTTTTCAACTATCAAAAACATCCTATCTCCATAACTGCTTCACGAATTTGCATGGGGTTTTCACAGGTACTTGAGAATAACTGGACAATATATAGACTTTCGTTTCATAAAACTCGTATCACGGAAAAAAAGAATATCGTAATTTCATTTTTTTTCTACGACCGTTATATTTGTCTGCCTCTTTGAACACGTATACCTCCAAAACTACTTGACGAATTTTCATGCGTTTTCACACGTAACTTTAGAACATCGTGTGGTTCCATAAAGGCTTTAATAATTAAAATTGGATCACAGAAAATAAAGATATCATAATTTAATCATTTGCTTAAGAGCCATCGTGTATGTCTATTTGTTGAGGGTAATCTCCAAAAGTACTATACAAACTTTCATGGGTTTCCACAGGTAAACTGAGAATACTTTGGAATGTAACACGGGCCTAGTTTCACCAAACTCGGATCAAAGGAAGAAAAAATATATCGTTATTTGAAGTTTTTGTGTATACTATGCTCATAAGTATGGTCTAGTACAGCAAATCTCCACGAGTACTACACGAACATTAATAGGGTTTCATAGGTCAACTGAGAGTACCTTGGCTCACCATATAGGCTTCATTTCATCAACATCGGATCTGGGGAAGAAAAGATATGGTAATTTGTAGTTTCTGGTGTATGCTATGCTTGAATTGCAACGTAATATGGCAAAGATCCGATAGAGGCGCTGCTAATGACATTTTATACATAGATCAATGATCCTTCTCAACGCTTCGTTTTTATTCTAGAGTTTAATACACTGAAACAAGGGCTACGATTTTCCTTAAGGCAGCGATGCAGTGTACTGATGTTGGTAACGGCAGTTGAATCCTTTTTGGAAAATCAGTCACGTACAATGACGGGAATAATTCTTACTGTTGATAATGAAATAAATAATTAATGTTGCTCTGATCAGTAAATTAATGATCCTCCTAATGTGAATATTTTGTTGCCAACGTTAATATACTAAACCGCTGCCACTGCAATTAAAATTTATTCCAGGTAAGGAACCAAAAGTACTTTTTTTTACTAGCTGTATCTCGCATGCCTTGCATTGTCATGCCGTGGGTATCATTTGAATAGAAAACATAACGACATTCCTTCGCGTCTGTCGATGCTCTAATTTACATAAGAATTCTTATTATGTATTTGCCTTTCTGATTTCGGTGTATCCTCATTACATTTTGCGTGCCTTCTGTTTAGGAATGCCTCTAAAACGCCATAGTACATGAAAGGACAAAGTGAGGCGACGTTAGTTACCTAGTACACTACATATGGCTTTGCTGAGTTTTTTTTTCTTTTTTCTTTTTTCTTTTCTTTTATTTATTTATTTTTTCATTCTCGTAACTATGTTGTAATACACTACAAGAAGGGGTACAATTTTACTTACGGCGGCGGCATTGTGCGCTGATGTTGGCAACGGCCGTTAAATACATTTTCAGTAATCAGTCACGTAGAATAAGGGGCTTAATCCTTTTTGTTCACGATGAAATAAATAATTAATGCTGTTCTGGTCAGTAAATTAATCATCCTCCTAAAGAGAATAGTTCGTTGCCAGCGATAGCAAACTAAACCGCTGCCACTGCAAATAAATTGTAGCCCAGATAGGAAAAAAAAAAAAAAAAAAAAGAAAAGAAAAACGTATGGAAAGAAAGAAGTGCATCTTTCGACGGGCATAAACACGAAATTGTACATAGAGAAGAAATATATATGGACTGAGCATTGTGTTCTGTGCATCTTCTCAACATTAAGCTGGAATTATCACGCGATACTGAGACGAATCCACTTTTCCCATACATTTATTTGTTCTTAGGATTGCTTTGTAGCGCATTGGCTGCAAAAAAGCTCCACCTCATTTTCGTAGAGTAACCACGTAATATGAAATAATATGTAAATAAATTTGTCACAGAAGCAACAAGAAAATTGAGGAAGCGTCGCTAAAAGGGCTATTTACACATAGTCATCCGACTTAACCGAACAAAAAAGGACCAAGATGAAGTCATCGATTAGTAAATTTTTCACAATATCAGGTGATATTTCCACCTTAAAGCTGAGGACAGAAAATCGGTTCTGCGCATCACGAGGCGTTATGCATAGCAGTTTCAACTGGCACCGGGAGACCTGATTTGTTGGTGGTAGGGTCCATTAGCCAATGAGATGCTGCGTGTTTCTTAACCGAAGATTCGGGCGCTTCGCGCCCTCACATACTTAAAGAAAAAAACTTCTTGTTTAACCAATACCTAACCTAACTTCTACTTTAAAAAAGTTATCTGTAGCGTAGCCTTAAGAAGGTTAGGTATAGGTTAAACAAGACTTTTTTTTAGTATGTGAGGGCGCGTTGCGCCAGAATCTCCGGTTAAGAAACACGCAGCATCTCATTGGCTGATGTCTCCTACCAACAACCAACATACAGATCAGTTTACCAACTCTGGACCACCGTAGTAAAAAGCTATTGTCTTCTAAATTCTTTCCATCTATTTTCCATCCGCTATGTCTGTTTCCAGCTTTCCCACTATCATCCTCTTCGTCCTCCTCCTCTCTAATCCCCGGCCTCTGTTCATCACTCCCTTTCCATCCATCCATCTTCAGTCTCCTATCTCTTTGCATGTCTCGTCTTCCACTCGTCGTACTTACATAAAATGAAGAATTAAAAATTAGGAAATGCTTCAAATTATGTGTTATCTGCTAGAAAATATCAAAAGGTTACTGTTACATAAAATAAAATGAAATAACGACACATATAAACATAGTGTTGTTCAGAATTTTTTCCTATGGTGTTTTGATTTCTACGGCTAATATCATGATCTATCTTACTGAAACATGAGCGAATATAAAATACGTTTCCACGAAAAGTTAATGGACAAGTGATTCGAGCTAGCATAGCGGTTAGGTGGCTTCTACTAATGCCAGTCGTTCCAACCGATAAACAAACGTAACACCCAACTAATTACGTCGTAAAATGATCCAGCACTTTGATAGAGGAACAATGTAAAGAAATATAGTTACAAACCATCGGAACACACGATTTCACAACAAGAGACGCGTACTTAGGTTCTGTGGGTCAAAAGACTCTCCTTGTAACGATCTTCACACGTGCAGTTTAGGACTGATGTCCCGCCTGCTAGCCTATGCAAAATAATTCTATAGCTAATGCTCACAACAGCCAACGAACGTAATGTAACGGTAACGACCATCCCAAACCCAAGTGTCAAACACTGTAGACATGTAACACAATTTCCTTAAAAATTTCTCTCGGAAACGCTGTGAACGATCCTCGTTTAAACGCTTAACAGTAACGTAGCTACATCTCCAGCTCGATCACAAACACAGTGTTCTCTCGACAGGCTACGTAAAATAAGCTAATGGTAAATGTTTTTAAGAAATGCATACCTTTTTAAGCATCCTCTGAGCTACATAACCAAATAATCAAACCCTTCTATGCAAGACCTTTGCACACACACCAAATCGACGAGGATATCAGGCATTGCATTTGTTTAATGGAAGTTTTGACAACAGAGGGCACTGTCGACCTCCCCTCCCTAAAGAAAACATGATTTCACATACAAGCCTCATCTAACGACAACCCTCTCTCTCGTGCAAATCATACCAGTCGCACTTAAAGTAATCAAGTTCTGAAATTTAATACTCCCTCTCGTACCCAGTTACAATACACATAAATCTTTCCGAAACATAACGACAGTTCCTTAGATCGACGCATCGCTGTCTCCCACATAACATTTCGGTCATAACTTAAACCATCACTTTTATGCTTTCATACTCCTTCCGAGGATTCGGGTGGTTTAATTCCACCTCCTGCGTATACCCATCTAAGGAATCTCTATGTCCAGTTACAATGCAAACGATTCTTTACAACAGGTCAAATATCGATATTCGAGCAGCCCAGAAGGCATTTAAATGCTATTGTACAACGGACAATCACAATAAAAAAATAGGTGAAATAATTCTCCGATTTCCGACGGTCTACAATAAAACTATTTTTTCTCGAAAGTAATAGCCTAACAACACCTTTATTCGACAATACAGTAACCACGGAAGCGAGGTAGTACTATACCTGCCCAATGCAACACAGATTTTTCAGAACAAGATCGATCAGCCCTTCACCCACAAAAATTCCTACACCAAGTTCCTTTCCTGTGACTTCTTTATTCATTCCAGTAAACCGAACTGTAATATATTTTTTTAAAGTAGTTGTCTACCGCTAACGAAGATGCTAACCTACACACCAGAAAATTCATAAACAACAAACCTCGCACACTTCGGAGCCCTTTGTCAAAGTACAGGCGTTGATAGAAGACCCACTCTAATAATAATAGTAGAGACAGCGAAATTTAGTAGACCCTCTTGAGGCCGAAACATTCATCAACGAGGCCGTTTGCACTATCATCCTATCTCTCGGAATAATATTAGACAACAAAGACGCTTAAAGACGAAATTACTGCGCCTTAGGGCGCAAACGACAGCACACAACGCTGGAAAACGCGACATCGATCATAATATTTCTACGTATTACCATTCAATCTCGATCAGCCAGCCCTTAAGACTGCAAACGTCCCAGAGTGCCCTAGATTTACGGACACGCCAGTCAGTTTTCGGTGCTATTAACCCAGCAAAACACAGCACAAGCACTGCTCTCTAAGGAAGGGCTGGGAGTGACACACAGTACAGGGCTGCACTTTGTAAATATTGGTTGTTCCCGTTCCCGATCTAGTCTTTAAGTGTTTCGGTTTATACAACGATGCGAGACCAATCCCGTGGCTGTTTAGTGTAAAAGTAAATACTTTTTATGACGTAATCGTAGCTGTATTTCTCCACACTATCTGTTTTAACCGGGCTTGTACATATGCAATAGCCTCCTTTACAGTTTTTTTCTTAGCCATATAACCCAGTTTTCGTTTACCTTTAGTCGGGGGTTCGAATCCCCCCTCGGGCATGGATATTTGTGCGGTCCTAGTTCGTAAGTACTTCATATGTAGTTTGTAAGTTTCGGGACTGATGACCCCGCAGTTCAGTCCCATAAGCTGTACAAACATTTGAACATTTATTCAACACAACGAAGAACTTCAGCAGAATATTCCTCTTCTTAAGAGGAAAACGAAGATGAAGTGTTAATCGAAATTTCGACACGAAAAAGATTGTATGACTGGTCTGATAATCGTCCTGCGACGATTTACCTCAATTTTGCGAACACTTTAAAGGTAGATTTCGATGAATCAGCAACTCATTTAGATTTGTTTTGTACTTTATCTCATTTTAATATGTTTCTGCTATTTGTAGATATGAACATGTATTATACATTTCTCACCGAAAAAATTACGACAGTGCACAGCAGTTTAACAAGACAGAAACCTATAGACCCTCCAGAATTATTTTTTAGCTTTTTAGCTTGTTCCCTCCTTATGCCAAGGTCCAAACAGTTAGCAGTGATTCCTTGCTGCAAACACCAGTTTTTTTGACATAAGGGCCAGAGATAGATACAAGATGATACTGCGATTGTTAATATGTTTGTTAAGCTTATGGGCCTTAACTGTGGGGTTATCAGTCCCTAAACTTATAAACCAACTTAAACTAAAGACAGCGCAAACATTTATGTCAGATGGAGGATTCGAACCCCTGACGGGAAACGGCCTCGCGCATCGAAGCATAGCGTCTCAACGCGTTCGGCTACTCGATACTGAATTTATTACACTTTAGTGACAATTCGTCCGCATCGCAAGATATTCTCGTGAAAATACGCATGTTTGTGGAACATGCCAAAAGGAGATTCCGAGAGACTGTAGTCCCGTTTGAGAACTCAGTAACTGACGAAAAGTTGCTACTTTTCAGAGGAAGGTTTCGGTTCAAACAGTATATCCCAAACAAACGTAGCCGTTTTGGGATTAAAATTTTCGTGCTTTGTGGCGTACAATTACATTCTGGATTATATTGTCTACACTGGTGCCACTACTGAAGTAGAATACGGAAATGCTGACTGGGGCGAATCAGGTGATGTCGTTGCCAGTTTGTTGTTCCCATACTTCAACAATGGTCATAGCATTTATTTATACAATTAGTATTCGAGTCCTGAATTGTTCTTATGGCTCCATGCGAAGTGCACTAATGGCATTGGCACAGTGCGTAAGAACAGGAAACAGATACCACCTTTACCTGATAAACTGAAGAAGGGGAAATACAGTTGAAGTCTGGGATGGGCAGTATATAAGTCCTGTTACTTTCCACTGTAAACGGGCCAGAGTTGTTCAGAGGAAAAACAAAAGTATCATAAAATGCGAAAAAATAAAGTGAAACCCACTTGCGTAGTTAGTAACAATTAGTAAGTGGGTGCGGTTGATAGAACTGACATGGTATGTTCCGTACAGTGCATACGAAAAACAGTGAAATGGTACAAGAAATTATTCGTTCATTTAACTGACTTGAGTATGTTCAATTCAAAAACTATATTTGAAATGAAAAATAAACAGAAGAAGCCACTAACGAAATTCCACTTGGAACTAGTCCGTCAATTACTAGAAAAGGTTCATTCATAAACATCTAATACCTAGATGCCACGGACACCAAATCGGACAGCCCTTTTTGACTGGAAAATAAAAGTTAACCTTATCCAGGTTCTTCCGAGCAACAGAGAGAAAAGAGATACCGCATAGATGTTGTGTAGTGTGTACTGCCCATTCAAAACGGAAAATGACGCGAATCAGATGAAAAAAATGTATTGTTGCTCTCTGTATGGTGCCATTGTTTGAGACATACCGCAAACTTAGAAAGTATTAGATTCTTCAGGTACCTTGAATGTTGAAAGAAGAGAAAACGAAAAATAAGAAAACAATAAAAGCAATAGAAGTAATAAAATAAGTTTTTATCTCGGCCAGCGGCAGTCAAACGCCTGCGTCAGAAATGAGAATAGGAAACCACTAACTCTACATCTGAAAAATAAATCCGCTAGCAGAAACCATGTAGATGCTTATTACCGGATTATTTAGCATAGTGTTTCGAATTTAGGATTTAATTTCGATCGAAGCATTCGGCCTATCAATATTTTTATTTTATTATTTCAATGTCATTACTACATTATTATTTTTCTTGTTTCATTCTCCATTATGCTACATCGCACAACATAAAGTTCAATAAATATTTTTTTTATTTACGATTATTTCCAGGTCTTCCCTACGAACAACTGACTTTAAAACTAAATGTTGCGAAACATACTCGACCGATGTTAACGAAACTTTAATACTTTGTAGTAACATATTCTGGTTATGTACCTCTCAAGTTATAGTCTTTTCAAAGACCAATAAAAAAAGGTATTGGAATTTACTTAAATCTTCTCGTTCTCAGCCGAGGATAATCTTACAACAGTGTCGTTTAGATTTGAAAGGCTGTTTCGTATCACAAACTGCAACTGCTGCGGCAGAGCAGTGAGATATCGCTTTTATAGACAGTGTTGTGCGGTGCAGGCAGCGCGCGACCGTACAGCAGCCCACAGCGACAGTGGGACCGGGCCGGCCGCCGCCGCCAGCATCCGAAAACTGACCGCTCTCTGAGGCGGAGGAAAGCTGATACATCATGTTTCAATTTTAACTGTCTACCTGTAAATTACTTGGAGAGTCAAGCAAGGAGCTACATTAAAGCATATTTTAGCATTCCATAACTTCATTGTCCAGAGACGTAGATATCGCCTACGTTATTGCACAAGTCGTAAGAAGAAGGGTAAACAAAAACTCGGTCGTATGGCGAAGACCGAGGCTTTAAAGGAGGCTGTTGCATATGTGCAAGCCCGGTTTAAACATATAGTGTGGAGAAATATAGCTACGATTACGTCTTAAAAAATATTTGCTTTACACTAAACAGCCCGGGGGATTGGTCTCGCGTCATTGTATTGACGGATACACTTAAGTACATATTCACAAAGTGCAGCCCTGTACTGTGTGTCAATCCCAGCCATTCCATAGAGGGCAGTTCTTGTGCCGTGTTTTGCTGGGTTAATAACACCGAAAATTGACTGGTGTGTCAGTAAATCTAGGGCACTCTGGGACGGTAGCGGTCTTAAGGGGTAGTTGATTGCATCTGCATCGTAATGTGTAGAAATCTTGTGGTCGATGTCGCATTTTCCTGTGTTGTGTGCTGTCGTTTGAGCCCTAAGGCGCACTGTTTTCGTCTTTAAACGTATTTGTTTGTGCAATACTATTCTGAGAAAGAATATGATAATGCATACGGCATCGTTGATGAATGTTTTGGTCTCTAGAGGGTCTACTAAATTTCGCCGTGTCTACTATTATTATTAGGATGGGTCTTCTATCATCTCCTATACTTTGACATAGCGATTCGAAGTATGCGAGGTTTGTTGTCTATAAATTTTATGGTGTAAAGGTTAGCATCTTCGTTTGCGGTAGACAGCAACTTTAAGAAAATAAATTTGTGTTTCGTTTAGTGGAATGAAAAAAGAAGTCACAGCAAAGGAACTTGGAGTAGAAATTTTTGTGGCTAACGGGCTGAACGATCTTGTTCTGAAAATCTGAATTGCATTGGGCAGGTATAGTACAACCTCGCTTCCGTGGTTACTGTATTGTCGAATAAAGGTGTTGTTAGGCCAATACTTTCGAGGAAAAAGTTTTAGTGTAGACTGTCGGAAATTGGAGAACTATTTCACACATTTTCTTATTGTGTTTTTCTATTGTACAAAAGCTTTTAAATGTCTTATGGGCAGCTCGAATATCGATATTTGACCTGTTTGTAAAGAATCGTTTGCATTGTAACAGGACATAGAGATTCCTTAGATGGGTATATGCAGGAGGTGGAATTAAATTACCCGAATTCTCGGAATTGTCGGAAGGCGCATAAAACCATAAAAGTGGTGTTTTACGGGAGACGCAAAACTTATGTGGGAGACTGTTGGTATGTTTCTGTACGTATTGTGTGTATTGTAACATGGTACGGGAGGGACTATTAAGTTAAAAAAAAAAAACCTATTCTTTTCATTCTCCACTCCGAGGAGTGGAGCGGGCTGTTTGAGATCCGGCCCATAAAGAGTCGCGGTTCTATTCAGCCAATTATCAGACAAGCTGATAGTGGGGCAAAGAGGGAATCCCAATTGGGAATAAGTGGGAGGGGCTTACCAGTTCCGGCATACGCCTTACAACCAAGGAAAACCTCCCGAAAACCTTGGTCGGAACCGGGGGATTGGGACCAATTTAATTTATCTCCGGGACTTGCCCCGGACTAAAAATGGATTATCGAGAGAACACGAATGCACTCACGACAATCAAAGATCGGACGCCCGAGTTACTCTCGTAATCTCGTAGAGATCAGCTCGGCCAACAGTGGACAAGCATCCCCCTACAGGAACCATACCCGTGGGCACGGTGTCCTGTGCGTATTAAGTTCCAGAACTTGATTATTTCAAGTGCGACTGGTACGATTTGCATGAGAGAGAGAGATAGGGTTGTTGTTAGATGGGCTTGTATATGGAAGGATGTGTGCTTGTCGGAGGTGGATCGACAGTGTCCTCGGTTGTGAAAACTCAGCTGGGTCCAGTTCCATTAAACAAATGCAATGCACGCTATCCTCGTCAAAGTCGTGAGTGTGCAGAGGTCTTGCGTAGAAGGGTTTGATTATTTGGTTATGTTGGTCAGAGGATGCTTAAAAAGGTATAAATTTTCTTTAAACATTTGCCATATGCTTATTTTATGTAGCCTGTCGGGAGAACACTGTGTTTGTGATCCCGCTGGAGATGTAGCTACGTTACTGTTAAGCGTTTAAACGAGGATCGTTCGTACCATTTCCGAGAGAAATTTTTAAGGAAATTGTGCTACATGTCTACAGTGTTTGACACTTTGGTTTGGGCTGGTCCTTATCGTAACATTAGGTTCGTCGGCTGTTGTGAGCATAGCCTATGCAGTTATTTTGCCTAGGCTAGCAGACGGAAGATTAGTCCTAAAATGCACGGTGGAGATCGTTACAAGGAGAGTCTGTTGACCCACAGAACCTCTAAGTACGTGTCTCTTGTTGGGGAATTGTGTGTTCTGATTGTAACTATATTACTTTACACATGTTACTCTATCGAAGTGCTGGATCATTTTACGACGTAATTAGTTGGGTGTTACGTTTGTTTATCGGTTGTAACGACTGTCATTAGCACTTGTCCATTAACATCTAAGCAGAAGAACAAGTCGATCCAAGGCATACATCGCAATTATACTTGCTTAAAGCCTGGTTCCATGTTTAAACTATATGTAGTGACGTAATGTCCTAATTAAAACACATCATATCACACTTAGTAATTGGAGTGGTGGTCTATAGCCTGGCGGCTGGCTGAGTCAATTTGTCTACGAAACTCCCGTGTTACTCCAGGAAGGACTGTCAGGGGGGTGGAGGTGGGGGTGGTAATGGGGGCGGGTGCAGGTTCAGTGCTAACACTAGTGCTTACTTCCGGAGGCAGTTGCCCTTGTTACTATTAAAAAACATCAAATTGATGTGCAAATTTAAATTAATTAACTGGTGGCGCAGGTGGAGTAATTGTGCATCTATCGGGTGGCGTGTCGGCGGCCGGCGGCATACGGCGTTGGTCTGGCGGGGTTGACAGGTCTGGACCTGTCGGAGGTGCCGCCTGGTCGGTGGAGGGGTGCGCTTACCTGCAAGTGTTGAGTGCAAATTCGTGTAACCTGTCAATCATCCCATTGTTCGTGTGTGGCGGCAACCTTTGATCTGTGGTCCAGTAATTGGCCGAGCGTCTGGCATCGATGACACTATCGTCGACGAGTGATGCTGAGTGGCGTGATACCTTCACTACTATACTACTGTTGTTACTTTAGTGTCGCATTTTTACCATAGCAACTGACCAGTATGCAAGGCAGAAGTTGGTACCACATCAATTTTTGACGCTCAGTTATTTGGGAGCTGGAAAGTTTAAACCGTGATCAGAGATATACATATGAAAACATGAGATTCCTTTTCCTACTCTTAATGGCTATGTATACACTTGGTTGTCGTCTTCCACGCATCTATGGCAAAGTGCATTTTCAATTGTGTAAGTTTTATTAGCCTCCTTGTAAAATTATAATCGAAAATCGATAGTCATTTTTCATGTTTATGTATTTCTATAATTTCAGTAAAATTTCACCTTCAGCAGCGGCTGATGTTGCCAAAATCTCTTGACTGCTCTTTTACATACAATGAGACTAATAATGTTCCGTGTTTACCATGAAATATTACATTAGCACGGAATGCCACAGCTGCCATAAGCAAAATAACCCCTTCATTGCCAATTAATTCTACGATGGTAAATGTCCATTTTTGTCGGCAGGGATTTAGAAGCGCAGATTGCGTATATAGCGTTGGATGCCGAGCTACTTCAATTGCAAACATTACTATGAGGCATCTCGGTCCCGAGCGTTACTCGGAAATGTTGTTCTCTGTAATGCAATGATAATTCTTATGAGATCGTTATCAGAATGAATATTTTGAATGAATCCTTTTTTTAGCATAAAATAACCATTTATGCAGTTCTGTTTTGTCGTTAATACGTTCCTCTGTGAACTACTGTCAATAAATCAGTTATTGCTCTGGTTGAACCATTTTTCCGTTGCCAACATTTGCCGTCGTGGGCTAAATTTAATCATTGCCTCGAAGCTGTAAGGATGACGAAGTTATATCTGTCTGTCCGCATCGCTGTCGTTTATTTGCACTATGGGGAGCGATTATTTGGCACTCGGGGGTTCATATGTTGATCGTGCAGCAACTCGTTGTGCAGCAGGGTCGCCCTCCCAGTCGTTCGGCTAGTGAGGGATCGTCCTCCCAATGGTCCGACTTCATGGCTGACTCTATGAGTGGCTCCATTGCGCTCCGCTCGACAGTACTCAGTGTACATCAAGGAACATTACATAGACCACCTTCGAGGGAGATCGAAGGTGGTCTATGTAATGATTGCAACGCATAATATCTACAAATAAAAGGCAATGTTCCGAGTGACTGATTGACTGACAGAATAAATGAATGACTCATCATCGCCCAACCAAAGTCACTGATGATAAAAACTTGAAATTTGCAGAGGGTGTTCATCTTACACTGTTCGCGAAATTGAAGAAGCGATTTCTCGATATTCCGTCCCTAAGGGGGTGAAATACGGGATGAAACGTTTTTTGAAACTACGCTGTTATCCAGTCAATTTTGATACGAGACGTACATAAATTGATATACGGATTCTTGGTTAGAATTTAAGAAAGGCGTCTTTCAGCTTTCTCTGAAAATCAGCCTTTAAGGGGGTGAAGTAGCGCATGAAAAGAATTTTGAAAAATGTTGCTATTTAGCTAGTTTTGCGTCCTGAACTACAAAAATTGGTATCTGGAGTCTTGGTTACAATTAAAAAAGTACGTATATATCTCCCCTCCCCTCTTCGTCATTGCCTACCCTTCCTGTATCTCGTCTTGGAAATCTAACTTTGAACGAAGTTTAGCCTTATGGTCAATAACTTATATCTCCGAAAGTTCTTGACGGAATGCTTTGAAATATTGATACAACGTACTACTGGATTACGCGGATGATTATAAATTTTACAATGCGGAAACGTTGAGGTCAAAGATCGCAAAAGTGGGATATTTATATGTTATGAGTAATATATTAAACAAGTAGGTGTCTAAGAACCTTCCCGTGTTACAGTGCAAGGTTGTGGCAAATTTGAAGCTCAATCGGTAAAGAACATTTTGAGATTTTCAAACACATTTTTATGTATGGAGATGGATAAAGAGTTATCAGGTTCAACCGAAATCGAGATTCAGGACAATGTGTAGCTGGGGCGATTGTTGAGACAAAACGGACAAGTATTCCTAACGAAACCGGGATCTACAAAAGGATTCGAGCACCAGTTTGGAACCACACAAAGCTTTTTGTGTACCACCGAACAATTTTCCCCCTTATGTACATGGAAAGGTAGTCCTAGAACTAGAAAAGATGATGGAGTAATTGAGTATGCTTCATCCACCTACAACAGTCAATTACAACTTGTCGAGAAACTAAACGCGATAGGAGCTTCCGCCTTGTTATGGGATATGGACCGAGCAATTCAGTCACTGTCGAGGAAACTGACCTGCCGGAAGAGTTGAGGATGTCCTGCTGGGTTTTGACAGGGTCTCCGTCTTCACGTCAAGTTTATGACGGGTGGAGGTGGCGTCTAAGTGTCGTAAGTCACTGTGTCCATTGCTTTCGGGAAGTGTTACCAATTCAGGCAGCTGCCTTTCAGACTCAGCGTATCGTCTTCGGCATTCATCAGCGGTTTGAGGAGTATTCTAGGTTTACTGTTTTTAAATTGTGTCGAAAGGCGAATACCAGAACTTATGCAGTATATACCTTGTGCCCACTAAATTAAGAGTTGGAGAAACTGGAATAGGCATTCGAATGCAAACACAGAGATATGTAGACACTCAGACAACGTAATTGTGGTCGGCAACGCTCGTATAAGAGGTGTCTGACACGGCCGGTAGCTCGACTACCGCTGCTACAGTAGAAAGTTTTCACCACTTGTGTTGGTGTCTTCGTAGTCTTGCAGTTGTCGCACGAGAAATGTGATACAGACTCTCCGAAGTAGTGATGAGTTTGGGATTGTTTGGTGAAACAATTTCACCTGACTTCAGAATTTGAAAGAGTGTATTCCAATCAACATTGTCAAAAGCTATTTCCAGATCTACAAAATCCAAAAATGTAGGTTTGCCTTTCCTTAATCGATCTTCTAAGAGAAGTAAGGTTATAGGGCACTTTATACGTGGGTGGATGAAATGATATTGGGTTTACTGATGAGTAAAGGGATCATATCATGTGTAAAATTCTGTTCTCTATTTATGACGTAAAAATACAAAAGTATCATCGAAAAATTTCAATACTTGTACATTTATTAGCTGAAGAAAATTTATACTTTCAGTCCATAAAAAAACCGAAAATGAAGTAAACAATATCTGTTTACTTTAGTTTCCTTAGCTTGTATTGTTGCTAACGATAATATTAAGTCGATAATCATTATCTCTTGTAATAAATCTGAGTCTTTCAGTGTTGAAATAATTTTAATTAAAACACGTTTATATATTTACATTCGTACTTATGGATAGTGTAGCTTTATTTTATTTTATTTTTACGTAAAACGTAAATATCTTTCTGTATGCATATATTTCTTCTTTTTTGTAGGAGCACGCTAGTAGAAAAAAGAATTTTAGACTCTGTTGCAACCTTTACGGTGTGATGAGAACACAAAGAAAACGACAAATAATAGTGGAAGAAGACGCAAACGCATTGCTATAAACTGAATGAGCTCGTCCAGAATGCGACGTTAGCGGACGCACTCGAGCGGCGGCGCTCGGGCAGGTGCGGCTGCTCGATGTATAAATACACCTGCAGATGCGCCTCGGCCTCCAGTGAGTGGCGTCACTTGACGCGACGCTCGCACGGCGCCGCAGACACGGCTCATCGGACTGCCAGCTACTCCGCAGACAGGCAGCAGGCAGCAGGCAGCAGGCACATGACACGCTCTCGCGTGTGCCTGGGGTGACCGACTCTCCCGCATTTTCCGGGCTCTACCGTATTCGAGCACATTTTTTCCTAATCTCCCGGCTCCCGTATTTTAGACTCCGTGGCCGTTTTTGTCCCGTGTTTAACGTTTTTCTCTCTTTTCGTTTCATTTTTTACGTACGTACAAATATATTTGTTAATAATTGAAATCTTGTGCGCATCTTCAGAATTCGTTGAAACGTTAAGACCACAGACACCACTGATTCTACATCGACATTATGTCTATCAATTATCCTAGAAATAGTGGACCTACGCTTGGCAGTTAGATGTGACTGTTTCTCTGCGGGTGCTTACTATTAATCGTTGTTTGAGATTTTATACTGAGTGACCGGGACGAAGCTAAAACGCCACCAAAAAAGAAAGAAAAAAAAGTATATACGTGTACGTATCTTAGGAAGTGGGAACTTTTATATTGCCGCGAGAGACCACGAACACCGACTGCCGGCGTGGTGCAGGGGATAGCGTCACGGACTGCGGCGCTGCAGGTCGCCGGTTCGACCCCGCCCACCGGCGGTTCCGCTTGAGACACCGCGCTGAAAGGCAGTGCTCGTCGCTCCGCGTAGCTCGTGTTTACAAGTCGCGGCTTGCGTTCGGTTGTGAGTTTTCTTTTCGTTCGGTCTTGTGTTCTCGTGTGTTACGTCTTGTGTGGTGCGTCGTTAGTGGCTTCGGCCGCTAAATAACGGCCGACATGTCAAGGAAAATTACAGGAAATGTAGCCTGCGCTTCGAGTCTGGCAAAGCATCGAGACACGTGCAACCGAGCTCATTATAAGTCCACTACTGGATCGTTGACGTTATCGGTATCACCTCGGAACAAATCCACACTGCCTACTATGACACTGATGAGTACTGCTTCTTTGTTAGATTGTATAACGCCGTCCAACTGGAAAGAATACTGGCTACAACTGGAGGGAAAGCGGAGTTTCGCCATCGCGACGGCTCGGTAAGTGCCATACATGTGACTGACGCGGACGTAGAATATAAAAATGTCCGTGTGTTTAACTTGCCCCCCGAAGTAGAAAATTGTTTCCTTCAAGAAGTACTAACACGATATGATATATTAGGAATGAACGATGGTCTCAACAACACTGTTTACAATGCTATATTGGCATCAGATCAGTAGAAATGAAGGTAAAAGAAAATGTCATACATGTAACGAAAGCGCTCACCTTAGGCAAAATTACCATAGATGCGTGTTCGTGTTGAAATCCAATTTGTAGCAACGTAAAACACTAACGCTTGCAGACATGGTAGGTGGCAGTCAGGTGCTGGAGGGTGGGAGTCAGGCGGCAACTCAAACTGTTCAAGAGACTAGGCAGCCTCAGAGGGAGCAGTTCCCGCCACTTGGCCCCAAAGTAAATGTCCAACAGTTTCCTGTTTCGAGTAATGTCCTTGCAAATAAGAGACGCCGTGTTGAGATCAGTCCGGATGACGACATTGGAGACACGCAAAAACTTTTACGCACGGGTAATGAGACTCATGTAGTGGTTTCGGAAATAGTGGACGTAGCTACCGACACAGCTAGCAATTATGAGGCAGCCGTTGCTAGTGCCGGCAGAGGTGACGTCACCCGCCGTCTCTCAACAGGAAGCTCTGCACCCACCGCAGGCTGAGCAGCCCCAGCCCGAGTCGGAAAGTAAACACGCTCAGAGTCACAACAAGCCGAGCTGCAAAACAAACAGCACGAGGATACTAGTAAACATACAAACGTAGACCTGCTGCAATTACAGGAACGCGAGATTCGTGTGAAAGATACTTGTGAGATTAGGCAAACGGAATCCGAACATGAACATACCGACGTAAAACCAGACACAGCTGATGAGAGACACGGAACTTGTCAGCTGAATTATCAGATCCCGACGTGACGATGAACCCCACCCCCCCCCCCCCACCCCGCCTGCGGCAGCGACATTCGTTACCAGTGGGCGACGCAGAAGCAAGCCCGAGACCAACGTAAGTGCGGTACGTAAGAAGAACCGATCTGAGGACGGGAAGGTCCGAGATAGGGAAGGTGACAAATCGGATAGTCAGGCCCCCACAAACATGGATTGGTCCACGGTGGACAAGAGTCAGGAAAAGATACAGTCAAACAGAAAGAAACAGTAACAGAGAATCTAGTACATGATTCAAGCATACAAAGCAGTTACCTTAAATATTAACAAGATTCAGTCAGATTTAAAACTTGCTTCACTGCGGCAATTTATTTACGAGTCTGACGCTGATATTATGTTGTTACAGGAAGTTCTCACAAGTAATTTAGCAGTAACTGGCTTTAAGTCAATAATAAACGTAGCCGTAGAAAACAGTACAGGGACGGCCATCCTTATTCGTGAAGGAATATCTGTCAGTAACATTGAGTTACTGGACAGCGGACCAGACATAGGATGTATTATTTGCGATACAACCATCGTAAATGTATAAGCACCTTCTGGAACTGCACACAAAGCGGAAAGAAGCAAATTTTTTAAAGAGAGCCTTGTTTATCTGCTTCGAAAGAACCCGCAGTAGTTGCTCATGGGCAGCGATTTTAATTCTGTTTTAAGTAAAAACTACAGTTACGAGCTATGTGAAACAGTTAAAAATTTAAGGTGCAGTGCTAATGACCACCTAGAAAGAACAGAGGGGTACTGGATGGGATACACCACACCTCCTAAGATGACAATCCTTTAAAAAATATATGTGATTCTTGCATTTAAATGAGTTAAAATTTGTGTCAATCAATAAAATTAGATAAAGGCATCACGGATTAAGCATATATATTTATAATAAAATTGTTCTTATAATAAAGGTTTATCTAATTGGAATTGCCAGTTTCTAAGTTATGAGGCTGACAAAATGTCTAGGTTGCAAATGTATTGGAAATGTTTAGATTGACATAGGTTTCATCCAAGGTCTAGGTGCACTGTAAATCAATATCTGGATTCATTTAAGCTCCCTGTAATTGCAAAGGAATAGGTATAGGAATGACTCAATGTTTATGTTGAACCTGATCCAATGTTTTAGCTGTGATGTGACTCATGTCTAAGCTGTATTAAGTTCAATATGATTGCTAAGGTCTCAGCTGTACAATGAACACAATGTCTGGGTTGCTGATACAATTGAATGTCTAGATTAATCAAGATGTAAATATACATTATATAGGGATGAAATTGATATATAAGATGCCCATATTTTTATATTAATATATGAATAGTCATCAGTAAAAGATAAAAAATGTTCTAAGAATAGATAACATCAATAAAATTACAAGGTGGAATTTAAGTCACAGCAATACCCACAGTACACCTTAAATCATTGTCCAACTATTTTGGTTTAAATTTATCAAAAGTATATAATAATATGATAAACGGATGGTGAGGACCATTAGAAGATGCATTGCTAATAACTTTAGATCAAGAGAATAGTCGGTATTGGAGAGAAGGGGGACACAGCCTAGGTAGCAGTGTTTAAGAAAATCAAATGTAAAGTTTGTACTTAAGATAAGCTTCTACATAAGTGCATTCAATAATAAAACTGATGGTACATTCGTCTATGAGGATGCACACAACTGAATTTTTAAGTTAACCCAGATTTGAGTATACATGACATACATTTAAAATTCTTACATAAAGTGAAAATAATTAATTTGTTTTTAATTAATCACACCAAAATAACAATATGAATGTATGATTATTAATATAAGTGACATATACACAAGTCAACAGTATACAGTAAAACAAGTGACTATTATACCGTTGAGAAGCTTATTTAAGTTACAGTTGTCCAACCAGTATAGCGTATAACACAGTATCTAATTATTTAAGTTCACAGTTTTCTTGAAAGGATATAGAAATATAATATGATGAATGGTGGAAATCAGTATCTAATGCAGTGGTAATGGTTTCATAGGAAGAAGAGAGAGGGGTATTGGAGGGGAGCCGGAAGACAGCTTTATTTATTGTTGATGTTACAGGATACATACATAAAATCTGCATTTAAAAGAAGTTACTATGTGAGTTTGACCCACTACAAGATGAACAGATACAGTCATCCAAGTTAGAATCTTCATGTAAATTAATAAAGGGGAATACGGATGTATAATGATGTAGGAATGACATAGTACCAAGATGTGACTTAATGTGAAGATTACAATTGTATCTTCATGTCTATTTTTACCTAGATATGGCTAGATCTAGAAGTAAAATAATTCAATTTCTAAGTAGTTACTGGCTATCAAGAATTACAATGGTCTAGGTATAGGATGGACCCACTGTAAAAGTTGCAACACATCTGTTGTCTAGGTTGGAATGTAGCTCAATGGTCTGGGTTGTTTTAGGTTTACATGACAGTTAAGGTTTAGATTATAGATAGGACTAATGTATAGGTTGCACAGCAATTGGATTTATAGGGAGCTTATGTGAACCTAGATATTGAGTTACAGTGCACCTAGACCTTGGATGATACCTATGTCAATCTAAACATATCCAATACATTTGCAACCTAGACATTTTGTCAGCCTCATAACTTAGACATTGGCAATTCCAAATAGATAAATCTTTATTATAAGAACAATTTTATTATAAATATATACGCTTAATCCGTGATGCCTTCATCTAATTTTATTGATTGACACAAATTTTAACTCCTTTAAATGCAAGAATTACATATATTTTTTAAAGGATTGTCATCTTAGGAGGTAAGTTGTCTCCCATCCAGTACCCCTCTGTTCTTTCTAGTAGTCATCAGCACTGCAACTTGTATTGGTTTGCACTATCCATCCATCCATCTTATTATACCCCTTCAGCAAATTGTAAACTTTAATTAAAAACTGAACTCCTATATAAGATATAGCATATGTATTATTATTAATTAATTTAAAAAATCATATATAATATAAAAATCTCACACAAACACACATACAAGCTTTCGTAACCGTTGGTCGCTATGTCAGGAAAAGAGGAAGAAAGGAGAGGAGAAAGGGAAGGATGTATGTTTTAAGAAAGTGGAAAAGGAGTCGCTCCAATCCCAGGAATGGAGGGACTTACCATAGGGTAAAAAAAAGGAAGGTAAAGAAATACACACACACTCACACATATCCTACGCCCTGGTGCCGGGAGCAGCTGCAGGGCAGGGCAGGCAGGTCCACGGCCAGACGGCCAGGCCACCACAGAGCGGCGAGCCGAGCCGAGCCGAGCCGAGCCGAGCCGAGCCGAGCCACTGCCGCCACGATCCGGTCAGCACTGTCATCTGTTCTTCTTCGTAAGCCTCGAAAACCCTAGAGCTTCCAAATGTTCTTGCGCTCTTTACGCGTACGAGCCGAGTGCTGCGACAGTTCTGTTTCCACGTTTGGTGAGAACGACAGCGTTTGTGTCTATTGCCATCACAATGTCGGGATATGTCTTATCTGACTAGGAAATCGTGGATATACTCATGAATAGTAGTGACGAAGACCTGGATATTTCTGAAGCTTCTGCAGAACCTTCACCGTCACAAGATTCTTCTTCTGAAGAAGGATAAGAAGAACTGTGATGTACAACTGTGTCCGGAAAAAGGGTATATGATTGGTCGGAAGATTATCTTGTGACGAAACGTCACAATTTCGTCAACACATCTAGCGGTGTAAAATAGACTTCGAAGATTCGGCGAGTCATTTGGACTTCTTTTTGTACTTCATGTCTCTCGAATTTGTGTCTGCCATTTGTACAGAAATTAATAATTGTTATGCATTTATCACGGAGAAAATGTCAACACTACCCAGCAGATTGGCGCGATGGAAGCCGGTAGAACCTGCTGAATTTTACTGTTTTATGGCGTGTTCCTTACTTATGCCAAGAATTAAGAAATTAGTACTAAATGAATATTGGTCTACAGATTCTCTGCTGCAAACACCAATATTTTCTCAAATAATGGCCAGAGATCGATACAAACGTATTCTACGTTTTTTGCACTTTAGTGACAATTCGGCTCTGTCTCGGGATATTATTGTGAAAATACGACTCATTGTGGATCACACGAGAGAAAGTTTCGACAGGCCATAGTTCCGTTTGAAAACTTGGTGATAGATGAAAGCCTGCTTCTTTTCAAAGGAAGTCTCCGATTCAAGCAGTACATACCGAGTAAACGAAGCCGTTTTGGTATTAAAATTTTCGTCCTTTGTGTCATAGAAAGTAATTTTATTTTCGATTACATTGTTTACACTGGTGCCACTATGGAGATAGAATCCCGAAATTCTGACTGGGGAAAGTCAGGCGACGTGGTTGTGAGCTTGTTACTGCCATATCTAAACAAAGGTCATACCATCTTCTTAGCCAACTGGCACTCGAGCCCAGAATTATTCCTATGGCTCCATGACAAAAGTACAAATGCTGTCGGAACACTGCGCAAAAACCGGAAACATTTACCACCGTTGTCTGATAAATTGAGAAAAGGTGAAATACAGTTCAAGTCCTGTGGGACACTGTTGGCATTAAAGTGGATGGACAACAAAGAAGTCTGGATGCTTTCCACCGTAAACAGACTGGATTTTGTTGAGACAGAAGAAAGAACATAAAACGGGCAAAACAAATTGAAACCCATTTGTGTAGTCAGCTACAACAAGTCCATGGGTGCCGTTGATAAGGCAGACATGATGCTAAGTTCATTACAAAGCATTCGAAAGAGAATGGAGTGGTACAATAATGTGTTTTTTCATTTGACTGATTTGTGTGTACTAAATTCAAAAACACTTTTTGAAATGAGAAAGCAGCAGAAGTTGCCACTAGCTAGATTCCAATTGGAACTAATCCGGTAGTTGGTTAATAAATTTCACGCACAAAACAAAAACAATACGAAAGAGATGCCACGGACACCAAAAAAAGAAACTCCGCTTCGGCTGCAGAATAAAGAAGGACATTTTCCAGGATTCCTGAGCGCAACAGAGAAAAAGGATATTTCTCAGGGACGCTGTGTAGTTTGTGCTGCTAACTCGCGGAGACAAGTGACACGCATAAAGTGCAAAAAAGTGTAATGCTGCTCTTGGCATGGTCCCGTGCTTTGAAAGTTACCACACACTTAGAAAATATTAGGTAATCTATATAAAAGTCTATGTCTTAAGAAGACGAAATAAAAAAATATAAAAGAATAATGAATTGAAAGGAAAAAAAATGTTTTAACTCAGTCAGCGGCAGTCCAAAGCCTGCGCCAAAAATGAGGATGGGAAATCATTATATCAGATCGTACTGAAGGTGTCGTTGAAGCAGCAAACTGGCAATATTTGGACAATCGCTGCCGGTGTTTGTACTGTGGATAACCGAATTTAGGGTTAAATTACAAACGAACCAATGTACCAGTAAGAAAACCAGCTAGACTGTCATTTTTGGTGTTTGATTTTGCGTCATGCTAAATGACACTCGTCGATTTTGAGTCCCGAAACTCTTATTTATGATTTTAAAGAGATTTGTCGCAGTTTTGAGCGTCTTCGCTAACGACTGCTTATTTTAAATCTACATATCTTTAAACGAATCGTCCAGTCTTAAGGAAAATTTATCACGTTACAGACGCATGTATTGGTAGCGCTAAACACATGTTCTACAATTTTTCTAATCCGAAAGAAACAAATTTTCATCAGTTTACTAAAGTACCTTTTTTCCGAGGCCACGACAAATATTTAGCACAAGACACGGGTGTCTTGAAGCTGTCTTCCGCGTCTATCAGGCAGTGGGAGCGCCGTGACACACGTGGTGGCAGAGTGCTGAGTGCTGCGTGCTGAGTGCTGCGTGCTGAGTGCTGAGCGCTGGCCTGGCGCGGCTGGTCGCTCGCCGGAGCCGGCCGACGGGCAGCCGCCAAAGGGTTGAAGCGCAATATAATTGTAATGCCACCCGTACATAGACTATGGGTTACATACCTTTGACTAAAATTATGTGAAATTTAGTTTTTATGCAATAACTGACTTCTGCGCCAAAATGTAAACTAGAATTTTCAAAGCTGTCAGTATTTTGTAAGCTTTCATGTTTTTAACTTATGTATTTTTTATATAGTGACTAAGTGCAATGTTGCACTTGTTATTTTATACCAAATTTTTTAACAAGGTAGGTTAAGTGCCTCTTAACCCGAAATGTATGTTATTTTTTATGTTTCTACGTTATTTCTTGCACGTCTTTTATATTTTTGACAGATGACCAGATTATAAAATATATATGACCAGATGATGGTGACACAATGCACCGAAACCGGTCGTCACTTAATAAATTGTTAGTTTGCGATCTTGGCTTGTCATTTCGAAACTATGACTGATGATAATCAAGAGGATGAGGAAGAGAGGAAAAGAAGGAAAGAAACGATTAATGACAGGGGAAAAGATTTTAACAGCCTAGTGACTGTTACGAGGAGTAGGTGAAAGAGAAAAAGAGGAAGAAGAGAAAAATAATAGGAAGGGATATATATATATATATATATATATATATATATATATATATAAAGACAAAGAGATGTTAGATGGAGGAGGAGAAGGAAGGGAGGAGAAGGAAGAATGGAAGGAGAGGAGATTATTGACCAAGAATAAGACAGTTAGGAAGAGAATGAGGAAGAGAAGCGGGGGAGGAAGTGAATGATAAAAGGAAAGGGAGGAGGATATTCAGAGGTGAGGTACTGTTAGGAGGAGTATGAGGAAGAGGGGAGGAGGAGGAGAAGTAAATAAGAAATGGGAGCAGGATATTTATAAATGTGGGACTCTTAGAAGAAGGAAAGGAGGACTAGGAAGAAGAGGATGATAAAAGATTGGGATGTAGGGTATTGTGTGATGAGCGACTGAAGAAAGGGGAAGATGGTGGAGAAAATGGTTGATAAAAGAGAGGGCAGAAATGTATTTACACATGAGGGACTATTAGCAGTATGAGCAGGAGAGGGGGAAGAAGAACAAATGATTGGTGAGGAGGGTATTGACAGACAAGTTACTGATAGGAGGAGGAGAAGTAAGAGGGGTGGAAGAATAAGAGGGGAGGAAGAATAAATGAATAATAAAAGGCAGGGTAGGTGGATATTGACAGACGAGGGTCTGTTAGGAGTAGGATCACATAGAGCTGAAGAGGAGGAAGTGAAACGTGAAAGGATTGGGGTCTTGTCAGACAAGGGACTCTTAAAAGAAAGAGAAACAAAGCAGGAGGAGGTGAACGTAAAACAGTAAAAGAAAAGGGTCAGCGACTGAAGGCGAGAGTCAGGAGGAGGATATGTGTGTGAGTGGGGGGAGGGGGGGGGTTAGGCAGGAGATAAACATGGGGGAGGGGGGGGGGCACCGCTGGCCGGCCGCTCCAGGGTCGGTGAGTGCCGGAAGCGGCAGTGATTGTCAGCGACCTCATGTGCTTCAACCGTTCCCTTTCGTTCAATGCAACACGAGTGAGCTCAGCGACACTACTGAATGGAGTCGCATTTTATCTCAGTATGATAATTTACGTCGTCGTTCTGATCGACTAAGACTGAGCCAATACATAGCTTGCCCGGGTTCAGTTATGTGATAAGTAATTGGGACCTGATGTGGAAACCACTTGTGATGTGAAAGTTGACTCTTATAGTATTCTTCTGAAAACATGGGTTGATAAATGAAAAATAAGAACTAGCTGTGTTTGTTTAAAAAGTTATCCTCTTTCTTCAGCCCACTCCTTCCTCTTCCCTCTTTTTGCTCTTCTCCACCTGCCATATCTCATCAACCTCGTCTCCTCTCTCTGCCCATTTTTGTTGAATGAACCCATTTTCTACAACCCGCGCTTTCGAGGATGAAGTGCCCTCGCATGCACATTTAGGTACACGTCAACATGCGCCCGCTGTCGCGCAGCCAAAAGAACTGAGGCGCTCCAGTCACCGTCTGCACGGCCACTACGGTCGGGGGTTCGAATCCCGCCTCGGGCATGGATATTTGTGCCGTCCTTAGTATTAGTTAGTTCATAAGTAGTTTGTAACTTTAGGGACTGATGACCCCGTAGTTAAGTCCCATGAGCTATACAAACATTTGAACATTTTTTTTTTTTGCTATCGTGCAAAGCAGGGGTGTAGTGTTACACGATAACAGCTAACAGGGTCATTGTGACACCTCGTGTCATTTCAACATGAAGCGGAAAATGAAGCTATGGAGCAATGCGTTAACATTTTTTTCAAAATAACGGCGACGGAGACCCAAAGTATTTTAGTGTAAGAGCAAGCAGTTGAAGCAGTGAGTAAAAGGTGTGTGTGTGTGATTGGTTTCGGAGATTCAATAGTGCTTGACTTCCGTGCTTCAGGCAATTTCCGACAGTTTCCAAAAGTCTCTGCCTCATCTTCTCCTCTGCATTGTTTCTCTCCGTTCACCTCCACATCTATCCTCTCCCCTCACACTCTTACTCTTTCTCTCTCCCTCTCTCTCTCTTTACCGAATACTTTTTCCCTCCATCCATCACCTCCTCTCAGCTCACTCTCTGTCCTATTTCCGCCTCTGTTAACCCTCTATCTCTATCCCATCTCCTCCTCTGCCTCCTCTCTCTCTGTTCAACTACTCATCTCTCCTATAATCTCCACTCTCCCTCAGTCTCTCTCTCTCTGTCTCTCCTCTCTCCTTCAGGCCAACTCCTATTCTGCACAGTCTCTGTTCCATCTCTGTTCGCCCTCTCCCTCTCTGTCCCAACTCGAAATCTGTCTCCTCTCCCTCTGTTCATCTCATCATCTCTCCTCTCCCCCCTATACCTCTCTCTCTCTCGCTCTCTCTCTCTCTCTCTCTCTCTCTCTCTCTCTCTCTCTCTCTCTCTCTCTCTCTCTCTCTCTCTCTGTTCCGCAAAACCCTTCTCCCTCTGTCCATCACCTCCTCTCTGATAACTCTCTGATCCATCTAACCCTCTGTTCAACCTCTCTCTCTGTCCCATCACTTACTCTGCTCCTCTCACTGTGTTCACCTCCTCAACTCTCCCCCCTTCTCTCTCTCACTTTCTGTTCACCGAATCCTTTCTCCCTCTGCTCATAGCCTCTTCTCTCCTCACTCTCCGTTTTATCTCCTGCTCTGTTCGCCCTCTCGCTCTCTCTCTCTTTCTATGTCATCTCCACTTTTGCCGCCTCTCTCTTTGCTCATCTCCTCATCTCCCGCCCACCCCCTCTCTCTCTGTTCACCGAATCCATTCTCCCTCTGTCCATCGCCTCCCCTCTGTTACCTCTCCTCCTCTGTTAACCCCCCTCTCTCTATCACATCTCCTCTTCAGCTGCCTCACTCTCTGTTCATCTCCGCATCTCCCCTCCCTCTCTCTCTGTTCACCGAATTCTTTCTCCCTCAGTCCATCACCTCCTCTCTGCTAAAAATCTGTTACATATCCTCCTTTCTGTCACATCCCCTCGTGTGTCTCCTCTCTCCCTCTGTTCGTCTCCTCATCTCTCCTCTCCCCTCCCCCCTCGCTCTCTCTCCCTATGTTCACCGAATCGTTTCTCCCTATGGCCATCGCCTCCTCTCTCTGCTGATTCTCTGATCCATCGCCTCCTCTGTTCAAGCTCTCTCTCTGTCCCAACTCCTCCACTGTCTCCTCTCTGTTCATCTCCTAATATCTCATGTCCACTCACTCACTCTCTCTGTCTCTCTGTCTCTCTGTCTGTCTCTCTCTCTCTCTCTCTCTCTCTCTCTCTCTCTCTCTCTCTCTCTCTCTCCGTTCACCTAACCCGTTTTCCTTCTGTCCATCGCCTCCTTTCTGCTCTCTCTGTCTCTCTGTTTCATATCCTACTCTTTCCCTCTCTTTCTCTGTGCCCCAACTCCAATCTCTGCCTCCTATCTCTTTGTTCACCTCCTAATGTCCCCCTCCCCCTCTATCCATTTCCCACTCTGCCCAGTCGTCTCTTTCATCTCTTCCTCTTCTCGTCCTCTCTCTCTCTCTCTCTCTCTCTCTCTCTCTCTCTCTCTCTCTCTCTCTCTCTCTCCCTCTCTCTCTCTCTCTCTCTGTGTTGCAGCTCCTACTCTGCCTCCTCTCTATCTGTTCAGCTCCTCATCTATCCTCTCCCCCTCCACCATCTCTCGCTCTGTTCACCGAAACTTTTCTTACCTTGTCCATCGCCTCCTCACTGCTAACTCTTTGTTCCATCTCCTCCTATGTTCGCTCTCTCTCACTGGCGCATCTCCTTCTATGCATCATCACCTCATCTCTCCTGCCCCCTCCTCTCTCTCTAATCACTGAAGACTTTCTCCCTCTGTGCATCGTCTCCTCTCAGCTCACTCTCTGTCCAATCTCCTCTCCTGTTCACCATGTCTCTATGTGACATCTCCTCCTTTGCCTCCTTTCACTCTGTTCATATCCTCATCTGACCTCTCCTCCCCCCTCTCTCTCCGATCACCAAATCCTCTCTCTGTCTGTCTTACCCCTACTCTACTCTCTGCTCACTCCCTGCCCTGTCCCCTCCCCTGCCTCCTCTCACTATGTTCATCTTCTAATCTCTCTTCTCCCATCCCCCACCTCTCTTCTCTCTCTCCCTCTCTCTCTCTCTCTCTCTCTCTCTCTCTCTCTCTCTCTCTCTCTCTCTGTTCACGGAATCCTTTCTCCCTCTGTTAATCACATCCTCTCTGGTCACTCTTTGATCTCTCTCCTTCTCTGTTCACCCTCTCCCTCTCTCTGTCCCATCTCCTCATCTTCCTCCTCTCTCTCTGTTCATCTCTCCTCTCCCTACCGTCCACTATTTCTTTCTCTGTTCACCGAATCGTTTCTCCTCCTGGCCATCGCCTTCTCTCTGCTCACTCTCTGATCGATTCCTCCTCTGTTCACCCTCTTTCTGTCCCATCTCCTCCTTTGTCTCCTTTCTCTCTGTTCATCTCATCTCACCTCTTCACCCCCCTCTCTCTCTCTGTTCACCGAATCCTTTCTCTTTCTCTCTGTCGCCTCCTCTCTGCTCACACTCCGTTTCATCTCCCCCTCTGTTTACCCTCTCTATCTGTCCTATCTAGTTTGTGATGATATCAAATCGAGTAAAGGTATTCATGCAAAACTAGTACCAGAGGTAACGTGACTTTGCGATAGTTTCCACAGAATAAAAAGTACCTATTACCTGGAGACAGAAAGTTTTAACAAGACATTAGTACGTATGCCGTCGATGTACGTCGATGTTGCGCAGAAGGATAGGGGTACAATACTGCCAATTGTGACATTTGCTTGTAATGCAGCAAGGCAAGGTACCCCAGCATTCACGCCATTTCACCTGCTCCATGGTCGTGAGGCTGAGGCTGTAGGAGAAGGCCCGCTAGCTGTATAGCGACAAGCACCGATCTGTTGCGTACTGCATAGGAGATTTGGTGTGGATTCTTACTCCTGTACGGAACGTTGGGTTATCGGTAAAGTTATTGAAGTGATATTTTGGTCCGTATCGTTTCATACGCCGCCTGTCAGACGTCACGTACGAAATCGGGGAGTATGTGCCGTCCTCAATAAGACAAAAACGAAGAGACATTGTACACGTTCTTCGTATGAAGCCTTACATTGACGGCAAAGAAGAAATAGACAGAAACGGACACTTGTTCAAAGACTCTGAAGACAGTTATGTTCAACTGTTCGTTAAGCTTATGGGACTTAACTATGGGGTCATCAGTCCCTAAACTTACAAACTACTTATCAACTACCTTATACTAAGGACGGCACAAATATCCATGCCCGAGGGGGGATTCGAACCCCCGACCGTAGTGGCCGTGCAGGCCGTGACTGGAGCGCCTCAGATCCCTCGGCCACCGCGGCCGGCAAGATAGTTATGGTAATGTTGAAGCCACGACAGAAAGGTCTGGCGCCGGTCATCGTCACTGCAGGCAAGGCAGGAGGGAACGATTCTCCGGAAGTGGCACACAGAGGGCTGCTAAGGGAACCTGACAAGGAGTCGCTGTTCTTTCAGGAAGGGGAGTCTTCCGACAGCCCGCGTATTGCAGTGGTTAGCATCGCAGAGCGCTGTACTTGCGGTCGCCAGTTCAAATCCCGCCAAGGGCAGAAGAATTATTTTTTTGCATTTACTATTTCTATAATGTTCTACATGTTTCTGATGTTTGATATACTTGTAAGTTCCATAAAATTCATTCTGCGAATAAATAGTGGAGCACTTCAAGCAGGAGCTGGTCTGTACTGAGTGTACGCTTGCGTTAGTAATAAACGTGTTCTAAGTGGAAACTGTAGTGCTCTATTAACGACAAGCCCTCGAATTCGGAACCATCTGCAGTTTGCAACGTCACAATATTTCACCTTTGTTAATAGATATGATTATCATGAAATAAAGGTTTAAAATGGCGAATAACACTGATGTAAGATGTTTCGGACAAAGAATTTTACTTATTTTGACTAAGACAACTGAGTTTACTGACAGAGCGATCCAACAAGGATTCTATTTGCACTGACTTAGGTCCGGAATCCTAAAAAGCCGTGATACGCACAGGCTTTCTTTAACAACCGTTGCAAAGCACGGGTACATAATCCAGTTAATATATACATAATTAGTACGATTTGATAAGAAAATTAATTGGTGACGGTTGCGGACAGCGTTGGTTGCGGAACTGGGGATGTAGCTGATGGTGGAGCGGTACTCGCACACAGGTGACCAGGTATATGGGAGGACAACCGCCCTTAAGTCGTTCACGGGATTTCAATATTTATTCGATATGCAAACAAACAAATTAATTGGTGTCGACAGGCAGGAGGCAGGGGGGGGGCGGTATTCGCAGGGAAGTGGGGCCGGGGCAAGTGTCCAAGCATTGCGGGGCGGGAGGGTAATGGTACTCCGCGCAATGCGTTGTGGGTGTGTGGGTGCCCTGTGCTACAACGAGCTTTTCTGTAATACTCTTGATGATGGTCAAGTATACAAAATATCATCAAGATCGGTTTAAAACTATAAATTTTGTTTTGGCCAAGTCCGTAAGTAAAGTACCCTCCGCCATGAGTCATACATAATTTTATAAAGGCAGTGGCTTTTCATTTGAAGGTCACCTGTACAAGTTTCATAAAGATCGGAGCCAATCTGTGGATTTTGTTGAAGTCCATGAATAAAGTACCGGTACCCTACTCAACGCAGCATAGGAAATTTTATATAGACAGCGACATTCATCTTGCTTTGAAGGTTAAGTGGGCAAAATGTCATCAAGATTTGGGCAATTCCGGATTTTGTCGAGGGCCATAGAGAAAGTACCCTCCGCCACGCGCCATACGTGCCCTGTCTCCTGAACAATATGGCTTAGCTGGTACCTAGCCCTACGAGCAATTCTTACCTCACGAAATGAAATTTATGTACTGAATTTGCTTGAGACCGGTGCAGTGGTTCAGGAGAGGTGCAGAGTTGTCCCGTGATGCGCTGGTTTTTCACACATTTCATTGTTTCTGACTTCATTTCTTCTGATCTATCAGTTATACGTGATCCTTAAACGAACAGTTACGATTCCCCAGATTTGATCAAGAGTGCAACAAAAATGTAGATTTGTTTGCAACACATACCTATAACATACAAACCTACTAACACACGGAGACTATAGAGAGCGACTTGCCTCTAAACAAGTTTCAAAGCCTAATCGTGGTTCAAGTATGGCAGAAAAATTACACCAACGCGGTGAGTGAATGAAAACAATTTAACGACTGCAATCGACAGAGTTGTTTCATTTGACTGACCCGTATAGAGTGAAAGCACTCAAACCGGCGAGTAAGTGAAAACACTCATATGGGCACAGAGCTACCTTCATTCGCCGCAAAAGACCGAATTACCAAAGAGACAATCTACTGGTCAGTTAGTTGTTGAAAACAGTCAATTACCTCTTCACTACACTGGAAATACCTTCGTTGTGATTTTCTTAATTACTCTAAAATTGCTTATAAGTTACTAGAATAATATTTTCGTTGTTGTTAATAGATTATTTGTCTCAAATATTCAACATGTTTTGGGCTTAGCCCATCATCAGGTGACCGATATAATATATATTGAGCATTGAGGCATTACTTTATGTATTGCCATTATATGACATATAATATGTGGTTATGTATTAAGAATAAATATGGACACATACATTCTTATGTGGCAATAATGACAACAATACTTTTGAATGCCTCATTGCGCAGTATATATCACTCACCAGTTGATGGGCTAAGCCTGAAGCAAGTTGTGTATTTAAAATAAATATTCTATTAACAACAGCTAAGAGGTTATGCCAGCAACCTATAAGCAATTGTAGAATTAATTAAAAAATTTTGATGATGATGGTTGCATACCTTTACCAAGATATTCAGTTAAAATAACTTCCGTTCTAACTGTACTGCTTCAAACCTTAACAACAAATGAATGTTTGGCTGTTTATAAGTTTGTTCGTTTTATGCACAGCCCAACAGTTCATTCAATTGTGATGAATCTAGGCACACTTAATCAAAACAAAATGAAAGTTTCTCTCTAAGCAAAATTTTACGTGGTGCATGGCTGAGAGAGCTTTGATTACAAACTTAGACAAAATCTACGATTTTATTGTGATCTTCGTGAAGTTTCTGTACACTTACCCTTCAAATCAAGACAAATATCACTATCAATGTTGCATTGCGGAGGGCACCTTGCAACAAAGACAACACTTCAATGATCACTATGAAAGTTACCAAAGCTAAAAAATTTCCACAGATGGAGAAAACAATGCACTATGGATGTAGAGGACGAATTGAACAAGTTACACAAGGAGGTGATGGAAAAGATAATGGCAGAGAGAGGGATAGGCGAAGATGATCAGAGGGAGATAGGTGAGGAGATGAACAGAGATAGAGAGGAGGTAAAGGAGGTGGTGGGGCAGAAAGCGAGAGAGGAAGAATGATCAGGAGATGAGATAGAGAGTGATCAGAGAAGGAGGGGAGCGAAGAAGAGGTGAACAGAGAGAGGAGGCAGAAAGTGGATCGTAGTTGCTGCTATATAATGTCCCGACTATAAGTTGAAACTCTCCTTTTGTCGGTTCTGCTTTGTCCAAGCCCTTTATGGTTTGTAATAATGCTGGATTTTCCCCTCTTTTGAGCTGTAATGTCACCTAACATAGTCAGGGCTGATATTTTATCCATTATCTTGTGTTCGGCTAATGGATTCCTCGAAAGGCAGTCGCCGTCTTTGTGTTTGCGCCCGTTTCTGAATACCACTGTGACACCGTACTCTTTTAGTCTTAGTGTCCATCTTGCTAGTCGACCTAATGGAGCCTTCAAATTGGTCAGCCAACATAAAGAATGGCTGTCTGTCACTACAGTAAATGGTTAATTAAATAGATATTGCCGGAACTTGTTGATAGCCCATATAACGGCGAGACACTTTTTCGGTTGTGGAGTAGTTCATCTTGGACTTTGAGAGAACTCTTGATGCCTAGGCTATCACCTTTTCAGCACATTCCTGAATTTGTACAAGCACAGCACCATTTCCATAACCACTAGCGTCTGTGTGAAGTTCAGTTTCCGCATTCTCGTCATATAAGTATAGTATATAGTATTGGTGCGGAAGTTTGAACCTCCTTAAGTTCCCGAAAAGCTCATTCTTTCGTCTCATCCAAGTAAAACTTGGCGACTCCCTGAAGAAGTTCTTGCAATGGACGTACCTTGTTGCAAAAACCTTCTATGAAACGACATTAGTATGAGCGCAGCCCGAGGAATCTTATCACATCCCGGATGTGCCGAGGAGATGGAATTGCTGTGACTGCCCTAACTTCATCTGGGTCAGGACAGACACCATCTCCGTTGACTAGGTGCCCTAGGATTTTTATATCTTCGGCGACGAAGAGGCACTTCTTTGGTTGAGGCGGAATCCTGCTGTCTGAACATACTTCAACAAATTTGGCAGGTGGCTTAGATGTTTCGGAAATGTCCTTGAGATAACGACAGTGTCATCTAGATAATATAGACAGGTTGTTCATTTAAGAGGTCGAATCAAGTTGCCCATCATGCGTTCGAATGTGGCTGAGGCCTTACATAGTCCAAACAGCATGATCTTGAATTCATAGAGGCCGACAGGTGTAGGGAAAGCAGTCTTCTCCCTGTCAGCTTCGTCAACCTCGATTTGCCAGTAACTTGCTGCATGTCCAAGGTAGAGAAATATGTGGCTCCATTCAAACAATCTAACGTGTCGTCAATTCGCGACAATGGTTAGAAGTCTTTCTTTATGATTTTCTTCAGCCACCGATAGTCGACACAGGAACGCCAAGTGCCATCCTTCTTCTTCACGACCACCACCGGAGACGACAAGAGACTCTCTCAAGGTTGAATAACGTCACCGTGCAACGTCTTTTCGACTTCTTCCCGTGTTCAGCTCGCGACACTCTCTACGAACGCTGGCTAATTGGTGAATGATCCCCGGTATTGATACGGTGTTTTATCGTCGGCCTGGAATACACCTGGAAATTGGTGTAGTATGGTTAGAACCTCCTGACGTTGGTCCTGCGTCAGACTGGGCCCTCTATGCAAAGCAATGCAGGGACAACATTCGGGAGTCTGTCGTACTTTTTTCTTCGAACCCTCCTCTGTTGCATCTCTTCGATTTTCTGGCATTATTGGATAAACTCTTGTATCGTCGAAACATCTTTTAACAGAAGAGCTTGATACATGTCTCAGCAATGCCCTCCATCTACATCTACATGGGATACTCCGCAAATCACATTTAAGTGCCTGGCAGAGGCTTCATCGAACCACCTTTGTACTATTTATCTCCCATTCCATTCTCAAATAGCGCGCGGGAAGAAAGAACACCTGAATCTCTCAGTTCGAGCTCTGATTTCTCGTATTTTATTGTGATGATTATTTCTACCTATGCAAGTAGAAGTCATAAATATATTTTCGCATTCGGAGGAGAATGTTGGCGATTGGAGTTTCGTAAGTAGCCCACGCCGCAGCGATATGCGCCGTTGTTGTAATGATTCCCATCCCAGATCCTATATCATTTCCGTAACGCTGTCTCCCTTGTATCGTGACAATAGAAAACGAGCTGCCCTTCTTTGGATATTTTCGATGTCCTTCGTCAAATCCACCTGATAAGGATCCCACACTGGGCAGCAATACTCCAAATGTGGATGGACAAGCGTAGTGTATGCAGTTTCTTCTGTATTATTGTTGCATCTTTTAAGGATTCTGCAAATAAAACGCAGTCTCTGGTTCGCCTTTCCCACGACACTATCTACGTGTTCTTTCCAATGTAAGTCAGAAGTAATAGTGATTCCTAGGTATGTGTGAAACTTCATAGGCCTCCGTTTTATCCGGGATAACTAACTTGACATGGGCCAAAACACTCGGTATATGCGACTGTGTTAAGTCACCATGTCGCTGGGCCCTGTTTTTCAATTGCTCCTCTGTTAAACGGATTTGCCGCTGGTCTCTAAACGTCTTCCTAAGTTCCGTCTGGAATTTTTCCCAGCTATCGAGTTTGTCCTCGTTATTCTCAATGCACTGCTCGGCCGTCCGTCCAGGTAGAAATATACGTTTGACAAGCACATAGTGTGATTCCACCTATTATACTTGGCGACTCGGTCGAATCCTTTCAGCCAATTATATCGATCTTGCGCAGCGTCTCCCGAGAACACCGACGGGTGTCTGATGTGCAGCTGGCTCACCGCTGTTTTGGCATCAATGGGTCTTTTGATGACACGGACCTTCGGACGGAGATAGTCAGTTTACCCTTTGCATTCCGTTTCCTGTCCACGTAAGGGACGGCTCTCCAGCTGCCTGTCGGAGCCACAAGGATGCAGCCGTATTGTGGGATTCCCGGCGCCCCACCAGAAACTGTGACTGTGCAAACTGCTGGTCGTCACCAGAGCACAACTCCAGTGTTTATACATAGAAAGAAGCTTCTGGAACGTACAAGTACATCAAACATAAAAAAGATGTACAACATTCTAGAAATAGTAAATACAATGAAACAATGTTTTCTGTCCCGGGCGGGATTTGAACCGCAAGCACGGTGATCTGCCATGCTTACCACTGCACCATACGTGCTGTTGGAAGACTTGTGGCAATATAGTAAGTAATAAGTATTTCCTTAATGAAGTAGAAATATCACTGAAAGCAGTAATTATTCTTACTGTTGGTTTTCTTACCGCTTTAGGCGCTATTGCCGCTCCGAGCGTGACACTTAAACATCCATAGGAGTTTCATGTATATGGTAGATTGTAATATCAGTATGGAAATATGCATTAAACACGGCGAGGATTGTATCAGTTTCAAATTCATTGCGTTGAATCGTATTTCGTCGAACATAGCAACCCAGAAATATGGTAAATCTGAAAAGAAAAAGAGTAAACAGAATTTTCAAAGGGTAATAATCAGATCGCTATCGAACTTTACACAAACACCAGTAGCGCTGTGTGTTAGTTTTCTGGTGCACTACTAACCTAACAACGCCTCTTTTGGTTCTTTGCTGCATTGGGCCGTTCTTTCCAAGCATGAAATACAGCTACAACTTTAAATTACGATTTATTTCCCTGATCTTATTTCGATGAAATGAAGTCTATATGTTACCCCAGGCTATTCTCACTTCATCTGTGATACCCCATGCATGTTCGTTTAGTACTTCTAGATATTTGCCGTACTACACATATCTCATAAGAATAGTGTGCACATAAAACTTTAAAGTACGATGTCTTTTGTTCCCCTGATTCGATTTTGATGAAAAGAAGTCTAGGTAGTGCTTAAAGCTATTCTAAAATTACGTGTGAAGCCCCACGAATGTTTGTGTAGTGGTTTCGGAGATTACCCTCTACAGACACATGTGACTGCTTCCAGAGAAATGTTTAAATTGTCGTATCCTTGCTTTCTCTGATCCGATTTTGTGAAATCAAGCGTTTATGTAACCACACATACTCTCACGTCACCTGTGGAAAATCTCTGAGAATTCGTCTACTAGTTTTAGAGATTCACATGATGATAGAGAAAGACAGACATGACGGTTGTAGATAAAAAAGGTTAAATTGTGATATTCTTTTGTTTCGTAATGCGAGTTTTATGAAAAACAGTCTATATGTTGCCCCAAGGTACGCTGAAGTTAGCAATGAAAACCCCATGTGAATTCGTGAAGTAGTTTTTGGGTACGTTGTTCCTAATGATGAACAGATAGACACGACGGTTACTGAAAACATTTGATGTTACGATAGCTCTTTTTTTTTCGTGACTATATTTTGATGAAATCATGCCTATATCCTGAACCAAAGTTCCCTTATGTTTCCTGTGAAAATTGCATAAAAATTTGTCCCGCAGTTTTGAAGATTGAAGCGAACAGCGACAGGCCTACATTTGCATATATATTATTAGTATAGATTACCTATGTACAGTTTATATTACAACCAGAAACGCTATCCTAGGCCAATAATGAAATTAACTAATTAGTTTTTATCAAAAAATGTGTTCAAATGTTTGTTAAGCATATGAGACTTCACTGCCAGGTCATCAGTCCCTAAACTTACAAATTACTTATAAACTACATTATAAGACAGCACAAACATCCATAACCGAGGGAGGGTTGGAATCCCCGACGGGGAGCGGCCTCGCGACTCAATCCGCTCGGCCACTTCACCGCGGCTATTTTTTTATCAGATTAAATGTGATGAAGAATTTACAGAAGAATCAGATCCACAGCTGTTCGTCAATAATGCTTAGTAACACCAGCGAATGTTTCGGTTGTTACATTAACGTTTTCAGAAGAAAAGCAATTCCTTTCTCGGAATTGGTCTTCAAACATTTGGGGGAGCTATTCGATGACATTGTAATTCTGTCAGAGACAACAAAAGACTTGGAAGAGCAGTTGAAGGGAATGGACAGTGTGCTGAAAGGTGCGTATAAAATAAACATTAACAAGAGCAAAACATGGGTATAGTGCAGACTGAGAAAATCGGGCGATGCTAATGGAATTACTTGTGCAGTAAAGTAACACATGATGGTCGCAATACAGAGGATATAAAATGCAGGATGGCAATGGGAAGAAAAACGTTTTTGAAAAAAGAGAAATTTGTTAACATTGAATATTAATTTAAGTTAAGCAAGTCATTTCTCAAGACATTTGTGTGGAGTGTTGCCTTGTATGAGAGTGAAATATGAAAGATAAACAGTGCGGACAGGAAGCGGATAGAGGCTTTTGAAATGTGGTGTTACAGAAGAATGCTAAAGATTCGGTGGGTAGATCGCGTAACTAATGAAGAGGTACTGAGAAGAATTGAGGAGAAAAATAATTTCTGGCATACTTTGACTAAAAGAAGGGAATGATTAGTAAGACACATCATTAGACATCACGAAATCCGGAATTTGGCGTTTGAGGGAAGTATGTGTGGAGTAAAAGTCGCAAAGGGTGACCATGAGATGAATACAGTAAGCAGATTCAAATGGATGTAGGTTGCAGGTGTTATGAAGAGATGAAGAGGCTGGCTCAGGATAGAGTATGTTGGAGAAATGCATCATACCAGTCTGCGGACTGCCGGCTGCGGTGGCCGAGGGGACTGCGGCGCGCCAGTCACGGTCTGCACGGCCACTACGGTCGGGGGTTGGAATCCCCCTCGGGCACGGATATTTGTGCCGTCCTTAGTATTAGCTAGTTCGTAAGTAGTTTGTAAGTTTGGGGACTGATGACCCCGTAGTTAAGTCCCAGAAGCTATACAAACATTTGAACGTTTTCTTAGCCTGCGGACTGAAGACGACAACAACAACAACAACAACAACTTAAACGAGCATCTTATTGAACCTGTCCGTTGAACTCTCGGTGTGCTATACGAGGCTCTCTCACTGCGCGTACAGCAGCAGGGTGGTCGCTCGCTCCGGCAGCGGCAGCGGCAGCTGTCATCATCAGGCATCAGGTACACTCTGACAAAAAACCTGGCCGTCCGAGCCGATTGCGACACGGGACGATAAACGTGGCCGCGCTGATTCGCAGGGTTGCAGCACAAGACACAAGCAGAACCGCATAGCCAACCACACGTTGTGGAATCGTGCCCTCAGTCTCTCAGATATTGAATGCTGAGCCTCTTACGCATCGCGAAAGATAACCTGAAAGTCACCTACACGAATAACTGCATTCCTTGAGTGCAAAAGTTAAATTTCTGTCTCTCATATCACATGGGCTTTATTCAGCATGAGTCATGAAAGTAGAAGAGGAATGTCAAGTGAACTTATGTCAAAGACTGAGATACGTAAACATCCATCACGATTACAGTTTCATTCCCCCCCCCCCCTCCCCCCGCCCCCGAAAAAAAAAACAATAAAAAAGACTAAACAATTACTTTGTTAGGTTGTGACAATTTTTAATTTTTTTCATGAAAAATTACTGGAAGTGAACGTTGCCCCATTTGTCACTAAACTGTAAGGTATCAAACACTCCGCATCTTGAAAGCGACAGCTCACAATATCCTCAATCCTACAAGTATCTTGCCTCAACTGACTTTTAGCCATGCCGTGCTAGGAAATGGCATCATAAAGAAAGGCTTCAGTCCGAAAGCTAGCAGACGACAGGATTGAGAAATACTGATGAATTGATAACTTACCCTCACCAACTTTCAGTGAGAGCTTTTTGTAACAAAACTAAAAAGTAATGCGAACGATCATATTCTGCAATGATACTAGGCACTGTTCTCCAAAGACGGACTGTATCTATGTTGAGTCTTGTCATACGCGTCTCACATTCAAGGAATATGATCTAAACGAGCAGCTATTATGGAAATATACCCCAAGCATTGATACAGTTGAGTATTATAATCAAATCATGTTTATATACGCATGTTTTGAATTTAGTCCTCGTGAAGCTGAAACGAAACATAGAATGTGGGTGGTTGTGCATATTCGTAAGTTTTTTTTATCTTGCCGTAATACTAGATGTAAAGATGAACAAAATTCATCTTCTATCGGTTTCTTCGATTCTTTGGGCAGTCTTCTTTGGTTTGTACACCTTCACTTCGTCGGCGATCTACTCGTTTCATGGAAAAATAGAGTAATCAGAATTACGCGACTATTTGTTCCACATTTTAACGTACTTGGTTTTTATTTTGAATGACAGTGATAATTTCTGTTTGACTGGTTCCATATATCCAGGCCTAATTAATGAAATTGTATTCCCACGACAAATTAAAACAATGAATTTTCATATGAAGAAAATTAATACCTGAAGATGGGTCTTTAAAAATGTGAAAACGGTCTGATGCGACTTCAGAATTTATTATATACTTTATACCCTTCCTCATTGATTTACTCACAGCTGAGGCAGTTTGCTCGCAACGTGAAAGAGAGTAGGAGTAGTTAATGTGTGAAACGACCTTCTTGAACACAACTGCAGTTAACTACTACAATGTCCATATTATGATGTTAATTTTTCAAAATATTTAATGTAGGTGACAAGAAAAGTCAACTGACTGCAGAATTACGTATCAGGCTCACATCTACATGCACATGATGCCGAAGTTGCGAAACAATAGGCCCTTCTACGACGTAAGAAAATCTTGATTACATTGTTGGCCTGATGAACGAGTTTTTGTAGCTGGCGTCTTGCATGTTAGGATCCATAATTCCACTCAGGCTCGAGATACTGTGCTCTCCAAATTGCATATATGCCACGTGGCCAGCTATTTTAAAAAGAGGAAAAAATCAATGAATACCTCATTGATCGTATTACCAGTTTTGTTTCTCGGTTTATGGTTGATTCCTAGGTAGACCTTATCGTTATGTTTTCTTTACTCCATTAACAAAAAGACACAATTTGTCGCAGAAAAGTCTTCCTAAATACTCAAATTTTGGCCAGTTTCCCTCCAGTTTGCTTCCTGATAAAATTATATGTCCGCAGGTTAATATGGAAATTACAAGTGACCTGTTATTGGTACAACATCTTGTTACGTTAAATAGATTTCCATTTGAATCCAACACTAATTTTGTGCACGTTCCTTGATGACGTGGTCAATAGATTCCGGACCTGTGTTTGTTGCCGGCCTCGTTGATTTCATTAAATGTTACGTAGTCTCATGGCCAGATGTGTTGCAGATATAGTTTTAATTGCGATTTGCTGATTACAGAGCGGTGATTGGTTTGAGAGTACAAACTTAATGGCGACTTTTGGGTGCCAGGTATCTCACATCGATAGATTATCATTCGATCGGTATCGTCGCAGATAGAGGATGACATTAATTTACTAACCATTGCAATGTTCAATTCAATTCGTGAATTTCATTTATTTCTTATGTTACAGTCAGAACTCGAAGGTTCGGGGAGGTTTACCGAACATCTATTAGACTCCCTTTGATGGCTTCGTCTATTCAGAGCGACAACTATCCTTTCCCTCCAGCAGGCGCGCTCCGCCTTCTCCGTTTCCGCACGCGCGCGCCTTCGCTGGCTCGTTGTGCCGCATTTACCGAAACGACCGTGGCTGCCGCCACCGCGTCTTACCTCTTATCGACTTCAGAAAGTTAATGAAATAAATTACCCTTCACGTCGGTGGCAACTAAACGCTACTACTAGCATTACTCATGAAGCAAGAACACTTTTTTCCAGTGTTGGTGCCTGACATAGCTATTGAAAATTCGAAAACATTTTGGAACTATCTTTAACACGGTAGCAATTTTAGAGTGGACTAAAGTTACTTTATACGTCTTAGTCTATTTTAAAATGATGTTTATATGCATTTTCCATTTGAATGATTATTTTACACTTTTCAAATTTTATATGTGTGAAATTTTTCATTCAGTTTCAAACGTTTTCATGAGAATACAACAGAGGCATTCGACACATTTCTTTTATTTCTTTTTCACCTGACCCCTCTTACGTATTAGTCACGGAAATATCGCGGCAGTAAAAGATAGGGCGATATGAACTCACACTAAGTCTTACCAGAAATTGTTTTAACGGCGAACCATTCACGTCTGGAATAGAAACAGGCAAAAACAGCAGTTGTATAAAAAGTGCCCTCTACCACACACCAATTAAGAAATGGCGTTAATGAAGCAGTGTCATACAGTTCTAAGTTGAAAGTTTACGGCCTCTTGTTAACAGGAAATTGGTTTGAAGAAAACTGCAAAATTTGGCCACTACGGTCGGGGGGTTCGAATCCCCCCTCGGGCATGGATACTTGTGCTGTCTTTAGTATTAGTTGGTTCATAAGTAGTTTGTAAGTTTAGGGACTGATGACCCCGTAGTAAAGTCCCATAAGCTCTACAAACATTTTTGCAAAATTTGTAACACCACACGGAAACATAAACGAAGTAAGCTCTATTGCACACGAGACACGAAAGAAAGAAGGAAGGTTACGATTTAACGTCCCCTCGCCAAGGGCGAGGCGGAAGCAGAAGTTCGGATTGTTATGATAAGGATGTGGAATGAATACGGCCGTGCCCTGCCGCAGGGACCATTCCGGCATTTTCCTAGACTGATTTAGGAAAATCATGGAAAACTCAAACCCAAATGGCCGAAGGCCAGTTCGATGCGTCGTGCAGCCGAATATGAGTCCAGTATGTTACCACTACATCAACTCGCTCCGTAGCAAAAACGAATGCGAGTAAATATTGCATTGTCACGCGGTTCTGAGTTACCTTAAGTTTCTGGCCTATCGTTAGTATAAAATCAATTGTAAAATTTGTAACAAACACACAGTAGTCAATAAAGCAACCTAATCAATACGTGTTACAACGATTAAAATTGATCGATGAATTGTGCCATAGTTTAAAACAGTATTAAGGAAAGCAATTCCACTGTTGCTTCTTAAAAGATAGTAAATAAACGTATTGACGTATCTCTTATTCATTGATTTTTAACAGATGTCGTAGAATGCGCAAGGCTGCAATTTTGGCGCTATTATAAAAATTAAATGGTTTGTTTTTGTTGTTGTTGTGGTCTTCAGTTCGCAGACTGGTTTGATGCAGCTCTCCACGCTACCCTGTCCTGTGCAAGTATTTTCATCTGAGAATACCTTCGGCAGCCTACATCCTTTTGAATCTGCTTACTATATTCGTCCCTCGGTCACCCTCCACGATTTTTACCCCACACGCTTCCTTCTAATGCTAAGTTGACAATTCCTTGATGTCTCAGAATGTGTCCAGCCAATCTATTCCTTCTCTTAGTCAGGATATGTCAGAAACTCCTTTTCTCCCAGATTCGGTTAAGCACCTCCTCATTAGTTACGTGATCTACCCATCTAATTTTCATCATTGGTCTGTAGCACCACATTTCAAAAGCTTCTATCTTTTTATCTGAACTCCTTATCGTCCACGTTTCACTTCCATACAATGCTACAGTCCAGACAAACGCTTTCAGAAAGGACTTCCTAACATTTAAATTAATATTGGATGTTAACAAGTTTCTCTTCTTCAAAAACGCTTTTCTTCCCATAGCCATTCTGCATTTTATATCTTCTTTATTTCGCCCATCAGAAGTTATCTTGCTACCCAAATAACAGACTTCATCTACTACTTTTATTGCCTCATTACCTAATCTAATTCCTTCAGCATTGCCTGATTTTCTCACATTGCATTCCATTACCTTCGTTTTACTCTTGTTAATGTTCATCTTATATATTCCTTTCAAGACACTGTCCATCCCATTCAATTGGTCTTCCAGATCTTTTGCGGTCTCTGACAGAATTACTATGTCATCGGCAAACCGTTTTTATTTCTTCTCCCTGCCCTTTAACGCCATCTCCAAATTTCTCCTTGCATTCCTTCACTGCCTGCTCAATGTACAGATTGAACAACATTGGGGAAAGGCTACAACCCTGTCTTACTCCCTTCCCAACCTCTGCATCTCTTTCTTGCCCGTCGACTTCCTGGTTTTTGTATAGGTTGAATATAACTCTTCGCTCGCTATATTTCACCCCTGCTACCTTCAGAATTTGGAACAGTGTATTCCAGTCGACATTGTCAAAAGCTTTCTTCAAATTGACAAACGCTAAAATCGTAGGTTTGCCTTTCCTTAGCCAATCTACTAAGAGAAGTCGTAATGTGAGTATTGCCTCCGTGTTCCTACATTTCTCATAAATCCAAACTGGTCTTCCAAGAGGTCAGATTCCACAAGTTTTTCCATTCGTCTGTAAATAATTCGTGGTAGTATTTTGCACCCATGACTTATTAAACTGATATTTCTGTAATTTTCACACTTGTCTGCACCCGCTTTCTTTGGAATTGGAATTACAATATTCTTCTTGAAGTCGGAGGGTATTTCCCCTGTCTTATACATCTTGCATACCAGGTGATACAATTTTTTCACAACTGGCTCTCCTAACGACATCAGGGACCTTGTTTCGACTCAAGTCCTTCAGCGCTCTGTCAAATTCTTCTCGCAGTATAGTATCTCCTATCTCATCTTCCTCCACTTCGTCTTCCATTTCTAGAATACTGCCTTCAAGTTAATCTCCTTTATATAGGCCCTCTATATATTCCTTCCACAGTTCAGCTTACCCCTAGTTATGCAGTCTTCTACTGTTCTGCATTTGTCCTCTAGCCACTTCTGCTTAGCGTGTCTGCACTTTCTGTCAATCTCATTTTTCAGTCGTTTGTAGTTTTTTCCTGCTTCACTTGCTGAATTTTTATAATTTCTCCTCTCATCAATTAAGGGATTTCTGTTGGGCCTTGTCCTTCTGCCTATATGGTCCTCTGCTGCCTTCACTACCCTATCTCTCACAGCAACCCATTCTTCTACTGTATTACTTTCCCCCGTTTCAGCCAATCCTTGCCTAATGCTCCCTCTGAAACACTCAACCACCTCTGGTTCCTTCAATTTGTCCAGTTTCCATCGTATACAGCCTTCTTTTATGATGATTAAACCAAGTGTTGGTAATCATTAAATTGTGCTCTGCACAAAATTCTACCAAGCTATCTCCTCTTTGATTCCTTTTTCCCCAGTCCATCTTCACTTACTACATTTCCTTCTCTTCCCTTTCCTACTACCGAATTCCAGTACCTCATCACAATTACGTTTTCGTCTCCCTTAACTTTCTGAATGATTTCTTTTATCTCCTCATACATTTTTTCGATATCCTCATCATGGGCCGTGGTAGTTGGCATATAAACTTGCACCACTGTGTTCGGTGTTGGCTTCGTGTCTATTTTTACTACGATAATGCGTTCACTATGCTGTTCATAGTAACTTACCCGCATTCCTATTTTCTTATTCATTCTCAGACCTACTCCTGCGATATCCCCAACTGATTTTGTATTGATAACCCTATACTCACCTGACCAGAAATCCTGTTCATCCTGTTCATCCTGCCACCGAACTTCACTAATCCATACCATATCTAACTTTAACCAATCCATTTCCCTTTTCAAATTTTCTAGCTTACCTACTCGATTAACGGTTAGAACATTCCACGCTCCGACCCGTAGAATGCCTCTTTTGTTTTTCTTGATGACGACATCCTCCTGAGTAGGCCCCGCCCGGAGATCCGAATGGGGGACTATTTTACCTCCGGAATATTTTACCCAAGAAGATGCCATCATCATACAGTCATACAGTAGAGCTGCATGTCCTCGGGAGAAATAACGACTGTAGTTTCCCCTTGCTTTCACCCGTTCGCAGTAACTGCATGGCAAAGCCATGTTAGCTGATGTTAGAAGGCCAGCTCAGTCAATCATCCAGACTGTTGCCCCTGTAACTACTGAAGAGGCTGCTGCCCCTCTTCCGGAACCACACGTTTGTCTGGCCTCTCCACAAATACCCCTCCACCGTGATTGCACCTATGCTACGGCTATCTGCATTGTAGAGGCACGTAAGCCACCCCACCTCGGCAATGTCTGTGGTTCAAGGGGGTGGGACTGAGTACAAAATTTTTAAATAAATTTGATCCAAATTATCATTTTGAATGAAGTTAATAAATGAGTTAATAAATGAGTAATCCGTGGATGTCCTCTGCCTACACATCGGTTTCAAATGAAGGGTGTTAAAATAAGTGTTCCACATTTTCAGAGGAAGTTTTACGGATGAAACAAGACGAAAATGACCGTTATACATTAGCTCTAACTCGCTTATGTTAATGGATATGAGAACTTTTTGATCTTCAATATTGTGAAAAACATTGTACAAACAAATGTAACGGTAATAAAAAATACAAATTCAAAGGTCGACTTGAAATAAAAACTAATGGTACTAACAATAATAAAGCACAGCAGTTCAACCACTTCACGAGGAGGGTTATAGGGAAAAATGTGTTTAACAATATTAAGGAGACAACAGCAAGAGCAAACTGTTTATGGTTATGGACAGTATTCGTACAAGTAAATACACCAGCGGTAAAAATACGACCGCCTCCTGTAAAATGAATGATATGGAGCACATGTTTTCTTTCGACGTGAAATCTTGGACCGGCAGAGACAAAGTATGATCCAGCTGGAGACAACGAAAAATGAAATGCAGTCGGAAATGACCAAAGGTAGCTACTAGTAGAGAAAAATATATCTCATTATTTTGTGAGAAGTAAAGGCAAATATAAGCCTGAAAAAATATAAATACATGAGAAAAATAAAATTAATATGCAAGTTTCTTAGGTATGACTTCTTTCTACAACATATAATTCCATCTCTTCTCCACAGAGGACCGGCTACGCGAGCCTTACTCTACAATGACAGAACCGTCCGCTTCTCTGCCTTTCGTGGAGATATTTCAGATTTCAGATGAAAGTGTTCTGCCCATGGACGATAGACCTAAAATAACCAAACGGTTTGGTTTATAGGACATTTTCACTATTGGTGGTTGCAATTACTTCACAAATAATAGATCAAATGAATGGAGTAATTTGAGGGGAAACTAATTTACAATTACTTTGGATCACCTGCAAAGATAAAAATATTTCAGGCAAAAAGTTCTTCTGAAGCAACATTAAACGCTAACATAATTCACCTAAACAGGGACATCACTATACAAAGAAAACAGTTTCTTATCGGGAAAGGTTACGCGGATGTAATAGCAGTCGCTATATTCTGCAGCAAAAGCCGTCTGGTCAATTTTATGATTATTGGTAAAAACCTGCGAAATAGCTGCTCTAGGACGGTACCCGCCAGATGCTCATTTTGGTGATATTCCTGGAATGTGAGCCGCGTATGACAGGCCTGAACGTATATACGTCCAATTTGGGACAAAAGTCCGTAGGAACTTTGGAGAAAGTAGTCGTTTCACACTTCTTCGTTTTGTTAAGAGAAACTCTCCCCAGAAGTTGATGTGTGTAAGTCATCTATTCTTCAGCATTTTTCAATGCTGTTGTCTACTTTCGAACGGAAGCCTTACTTAGAATGGGCTTTGGTAGCGCAGCGTGGTTAACGCCAGTTGAAGCATGCTGTTTGTAGGAATTAGGATATTGTAGGATGGGCAAGAAGTACTTCCTATAGCTTAGCAGTATTGATTACGGCGCTAGGCAACTGTTATCGTTTCCTCAGTTCCGGAATTCGGATTATTTTCCAATATTCATGAGGATAAGAGATTATTCATGAGGGTAAGAGATTAGCCATTGCATTTATATGACTGTTATACTGAATTAATTTTTCGACTGCAGAAAGGTCGACCCCTGCTTAAATTGCAAACAATTTTGTTTTATGTCGGGACTGTCTGTATTAACTGCCAACAAATGTCAGACAACTGAACCAGTACTCTCATTTTAGCTCGGTGGCGCCAATCTCTTCTCCTGATCTACAGCAAGCATAAGTGAGGCATCGTTTTACTAGTGATGTATGTGGCTTCAGGTCTATTTTTCTCCTCTGAAAAATGTCCTAAATGGTATTCAGCAACAAAATACCAAAACTCATTGCAGCGTGTCAGCCAAGAGATCGGCATTTTCTATTGTTATTGTAATCGTTATCATTCTGCTGTAATGCGATAAACATCATTGATTACTATCATTATTACCATCATTATTATCATTAATTCAGTTGCTAAGCGTTCTTTCACATGTGGCCAAGACACCAGAAAGAATGTGTGGTTTGGCGCAAAATAGGACAATAGGAGAAAGTAGGTAAAAAGTTTGTAACAATTTCTGTTGATTTATCATCGTGACGACAGATACCAAGCAACAAAACCTGCAAGTCGTAGGTTGCAACGTCCGAAGAAGCCATCAGACACATGGGTTCAGATTCTCATCGTCATTTGTTAGTCCAAAAAGGCTGTAACACTGCGAAATCAATAAGCTGCTTAGTAGTCTATAGATTATATGTATGTGTTTGCAGAGGAAAATCCTCAGAATTGCACATTTCCCACATATACAGTTTAGTTTCTATGTTCATGGCCGTAAATATAAGTATCCTGTCTCCTGAATCCTCAAATGAAATAATTACTGTGTTGCACAAATAATCAGTTAACTATTTTCCTTCTGGCTTTCAAGCAAGCCAACACATTTATGTATTCACGTAGAAGACATGAAATATTGCTTGTACAGTCGTAAGGCTACATTTTGAAAGACAGTCGCTTTCAAGTTACGAAGTTTCGCGTGATGGATGGGGCATCATTGATTTCCAGTAACTTTTCATGAAAAAAATTGTCTTTTGTCGAAATGTAACAAAACAAATGCACAGCAGGCGCTGTGGGCAGAGGGCGAGGCAGCGCTGTGTAGCGCCGCCACCGCTGCTGCCGGCGAGGTATACGGGCCGTGGAGAGCTGTGCCGAGTGCTGCGGCCAGAGGTAGCAGTGTTATGGGGCAGAAATGTTATTACCAGTTTATAAAAGAATGAAACACGTTTCGCATATGCTCCCATTACACATGTGGCTCGAGGGACACGAATTAAAAATATTTGTCCACGGTCGGGTTTGATCACAAGGACTGGCACGTAAGTGAGGCACTTTACCGCAAGACCATGGATGTAGCTGACCTAGCTGTCTTCTAACTGCATATAAGAAGCACTGTATGAACTGCCGCAGTCTACAGTGTTGCCACATTGTGCAGATAGCCGGACGTTTATTGTCCCGTGTCGCGATCGGCTCGGACGGCCAGGTTTTTTGTCACAGATTGGACCAAACGGCGTGCAGTGGAAGCAACGTACTTAGGAAGGCGCCCAGCGGACCGGCCGGCACTCGGCCGGCCGCGGCGGAATGGCCGAGTGCTGGAGCGCCGTGTCGCGGTGCGCTCGGCCGTTCGCCGTCGGGGGTTCGAATCCCCCTCGAGCATTGATGTTTGTGCTGTCTTTAGTATAAGGTAGTTCATAACTAGTTTGTAAGTTTGGGGACTCATGACCCCATAGTTAACTCCCATAATCTCTACAAATATTGGAACTTCTTTTTGCAGTTTTGTCGCTTTTTGCAGAAGTAGACGGCAGTCATAACACTTTAAAATGACATGCTTTGCTTTGTTTCGTGCGCCAATGTTTTCGTGCTTCGAATAGCCTGTTTTGGAGTAGGTATAGAACAGTTACAGTGATTCTAGAAGTAAAAGTATTTAAGTTGTCGCAGAAATGACACTAACAATAATTAAATCATTTTATACTACCGCTATCTATTACTATTGCCCATTCGAACCTTTAATACCTGCGGATGCGGATAAGAATGCTGCGGACGTGGTTGCGGGCAGCACTTTTCTCACCCGTGCAACACGCGCGCCTCGCCGCCCGTGCAGTACACGGTCTGCATGGCCACTACTGTCGGGGGTTCGATTCCCCCCTCGGGCGATGCTTCACACTTCGCCGAGCCACACGCCGCATCACTTGGAAAGCTCAACTGCTGCTGTGGGAAGCTTTGATGCTGCCACAACTTCTACTGCTACGTCGACTGAAATTGAATTGTTGTACACAGCGACTGGCGGCTTGGCCTGTCAGCAGCGCCACTGAGTGGCGTCGTGTGAAGTAACGGCCCCATTAGAAGCACTGCTTCGTCACCCGGTGGCCTAGTGCGGGTACTGAGGGAAGCTTGGTTAGAGGGGAGGTGGAGGTGATGGACGTTAGGGCGGTAGAGTAAAAAGATTAAAATAAATAAATAAAAAATTTAAAAAAAATAAAAAAAATTCGACGCTCTACCGTAACTTTTTTCGACCGTCGCTCACGTAGGCCGAGGGGCCCCTTGAGGTCGGGGGCCCCGGGGCACTGCCCCGCCAAGCCCTATGATAGCTACGCCACTGGTGGTTGTTCTGAAAAAAGGGGGTGGAGCTTCTTTGCGAACAATGCAGTACAAACCAATCGTAATAGCAAATAAGTGTGTGGAAAGAGTAGCTCCGTCTCATTATCACGTGGTGATTCCAGCGTAATGTTGAGAACATGCACACAACACAATGCTCACTCCATAGATATTTCTACTCTATGTACAATTTAGTGGTTATACCCTCATAAGATGCACTTCTTTTCTTCCCATGACATTGCACAGCATATGGGATACAGCTAGGAAGAAAAAGAATTGTGTTCTATCCTGAGTTGTATTTTACTTGCAGTGGCAGAAGTTTAGTTTGCTATCGTTGGCAACGAACTATGCGCTCTAGGAGGCTGATTAATTTACTGACCATAATAGCATTAATTATTTATTTCATAGTGATCATAAAGAATTATTCCCCTTCTTCTACATGACTGATTTTTGAAAAATATTCAACTGTCGTTGCCGACATCAGCGCACAACGCCGCCGCCGAAGGTAAAGTTGTACCCTTCGTTGTAGAGTATACACCATAGTTATCATCATCATCATCATCATCATCATCATCATCATCATTAGAGACTGATTATGCCTTTCAGCGTTCAGTCTGGAGCTTAGCACCTCTAATATAATTCCTCCATGACCTCCTATTCAATACTAACATTGATGCCTCGTCTGATGTTACGCCTTTTACTTCAAAATCATTCTGCACCGAATCTAAGTACTTTCTTCTTGGTCTACCTCGACTCCTCTTACCCTCCGCTGCCGAGCTGATGAGTCTCTTAGGTAACCTTGCTTCCCCCATGTGTGTAACACGACCCCTCCATTTCAGTCTGTTCGCTCTAACTTCTTCATCTATGGTGTTCATACCCAGTTTTTCCTTGCTTTCCTCATTATGGACACCCTCCTGCCATTGTTCCCATCTATTAGTGCCTTCAACCATTCTTGCTACTTTCATATCTGTAACCTCCACCTTATCAATAAGGAAACCTGTATCCACCCAACTTTCACTCCCATACAACAACGTTGGTCGAAAGATAGAGCGGTGCACCGCTAACTTAGTCTTGGTACTTACTTCCTTCTTGCAGAAGAGAGTAGATCTTAGCTGTGCACTCTCTGCATTAGCTTTGCTGCACCTCGATTCCAGTTCTTTCTCTATGTTGCCATCCTGTGAGAAAATACATCCTAGATACTTGAAACTGTCTACCTGCTCTAACTTTGTTCCTCCTATTTGGCAGTCAATCTGCTTAAGTCTCTTTCTTTCCCACTGAGATTACTTTCGTTTTGGAGATGCTGATCTTCATATCATAATCCTTGCACCTCTGATCGAGCTCTGAAATATTAGTTTGCAACCTTTCAATTGAATCGGCCATTACAACTAAGTCGTCCGCATATGCGAGACTCCTTATTTTGTTTTCACCTATTTCAATCCCATCCTGCCAGTCCACTGTTTTCAACATATGATCCATGAATAGTATGAACAGCAGTGGTGACAGGTTACAATCTTGTCTTACCCCTTAAACTACCCTGAACCATGAGCTTAATTTGCCATCTACTCAAACTGCTGCCTGACAGTCTACGTAAAGCCTTTCAATTGCCTGCAGACGTTTGCCTCCTATACCATAATCTTGTAGAACTGACATTAGCTTCCTCCTAGGGACACGGTCATAAGCCTTTTCTAGATCTATGAAACATAGATACAATTCCCTATTCCACTCATAGCACTATTCTGGTCCTGACAGCCTCTAAGAGGCCTAAACCCACACTGATTTTCATCTAACTTGTCCTCAATTGATACTCGCACTCTCCTTTCAAAGATACCTGAGAATATTTTGCCTACTACGCTAATTAAAGAGATACCTCGATAGTTGTTACAATCTTTTCTGTTTCCATGTTTGAAAATTGGCGTGATTACTGCTTTCGTCCAGTCAGACTGAACCTGTCCCGATTCCCACGCTTTCTCAATTATCCAGTGTAACCATTTGAGACCTGATATTCCACTGTATTTGACGAGTTCCGGCTTAATTTCCTCCACCCCAGCCGCTTTATTGCACTGTAATCTACTGACCATTGTCTCCACTGCCTCAAATGAGATCCTGTTTCCATCGTCGTTCCTATCCCACTCTACCTGAATATCTGAAACATCATTGAACGTTTCACCTACCTTGAGCAATTCTTCAAAATATTCCCTCCATCTGCTCAAGGCATCCACAGGATTGACTAGTAGCTTTCCTGACCTGTCCAGAACACTTGTTAATTCCTTCTTCCCTCCCTTTCGAAGAATGCTAATTACGCTCCAAAATGGTTTTCCCGCGGCTTGACCCAGAGTTTCTACCTTATTTCCAGTCTTCCCATGATTTCTGCTTGGAGTCTGCAAATATCCGTTTGGCTTTGTGTCTTTCTTCAACATAACTTTCTCAGTCTGCCTGATTTCTAGTATGGAGCCATTTTTGAAATGCCTTCTTTTTCTTTTTACAGGCTGCCTTGACTGTGTCATTCCACCAGGCTATCTGCTTCTTTCCACTTTTACACATTACTGCTCCAAGACATTTTCTGGCTGCTTCCAGTAATGTGTCCCTGTACCTTGACCATTCCTCCTCCAGTGACTGTGAATCATTACATTCAACTAACTGGTATCTTTCCGAGATCATTGCTATGTATTTCTGCCTAATTTCCTTGTCTTGAAGCTTCTCCACTCTTATGCTTCTACACATGAACTTGACTTTCTGCTCTTTTGGCCTCACAAAACCAATTTCACTGCAGATTAAATATTAATCAGTATCATCAAAGAACCCCATGAAAACACGTGTGTCCTTGATTGTCTTCCTGAATTCCTGGTCTGTTATTATATAGTCAATGACAGATCTGGTTCTCCTTCCCTCCCAAGTATATATGAATGTCCTTATGCTTAAAGAAGGAGTTTGTGATAAGTAAGCCCATACTGGAACAGAAATCCAAGTGCTGTTTTCCGTTCCTGTTGGCCTCCATATCCTCTCCAAACTTACCCATAACCTTGTCATAACCTTCTGTTCGATTTCCCATCCTAGCGTTGAAATGACCCATGAGTAAAATCACTATCCTTATCCTTCACTCTAACAACTACATCACAATGTGCGTTGTAAAATTTGTCGATCTCATCTGGATCTGTCCCTTCACAGGGTGAATATACTGCCACAATCTTAATTTTCTTGCTAGAGATGGCCCAATCTATCCAAATGAGTCATTCATTTACATACCTCACTGCAAATATGCTGGGTTCGATTGCTTTCCTTATGTAAAACCCTACAGCCGAATGTGCTCTTCCTACTTTGACTCCTGACAGGTCGAACTTGTATTCTCCGACTTCGTCCTCTTTCTCTCCCCTTACTCTAACGCCACTAACAGCTAAGACATCTCACCCCATCTTACTTGAAGCCTTCGCCAGCTCTACCTTCTTCCCATAGTTATGGCAATGAAAAAACGCAGCAATGCCACAATTAGTTATTTGGTGTATTATGTAACTTTGTCCTTTCGTGTACTATGGAGTTTTTGAGGCATTCCTAAACATAAGGCACTCAAAATGTAATGTGGATACACCGAAATCAGAAAGGAAACTACATAAATTTTTATGTAAATTAGAGCATCGATAGACGCGAAGGAATGTCATTATGTTTTAAATTCAAATGATACCCACGGGGAGAAACATTTCCTTATAATTAACAATTCCAGAATGATCTACATCTTCTTATGTTCACTTGTAAATTCTATTTGTTTCTTATGTTAACTATCCTCCAAATTTCTGTTACATTCTGTCTGTGTATAAATAACAGAGCACTCTGCCCGAGAGGCAGTTAGTGCTGCGTGTATGTTAAGTTCGTAATAAACGTGCCTCCAGTATAAGTGCTGTGTTCAGTTGCCTTCGAAGTCAAGCCTACTTCCATTTCAACGCGACATTGTTTGGTGAAGGTCCGGGTATCCTATGCAACAGCTGCATCACCGTGGCTCCGATTAGGCAACGTAAAAGTCGTCGCTTACACGGACTGGAACCGGAATACAAGAGATACACCGAGTACATCCTTCCAAAAGTCCGTATTATCAGAAGAACGATGGAGACGAAACCTGCAATAAGCCAGCTTCACATCAGACACCCGTCGGTGTTCTCTGGAGACGCTGGACTGGATCCCAATAAATGGCTAAAAGGGTTCGACCGAGTCGCAATTTACAACAGGTGGGATCATACAATGTGCTTGGACAACGTTTATTTCTACCTGGACTGAACAGTTCAGCAATTGTTTGAGAACAACGAAGAAAAGCTGAATGACTGGGAGACGTCCCAGACGGAAGAAGACGTTTGGAGATCGCCAGAGACAAATCCGCTCGGCGAAAGAACAACCGAAGAACCAGGCCCAACGGCACGGTGAGCCGACACATTCGTACATAGAGAATGTTTTGGCCCTGTGTAACATAGTGAATCCGAATATGAATGAGGCCGACAAAATCATGCACCTGATGAAGGCTATTGCAGAAGACATGTACCAAGCTCTTCTGATAAAAGTCGTCGCTACGACGGAAGAGTTCAAGTGGTGCCAGCGTACTGAAGGGATCCAACAGAGTAGGATAGTACGAAAGAAGTACGACAGACTCCCAAATGTAGCTCCTATGGTCGTTGTGGAAGACCAGTATGACTTCACTTCTCACATACGACAAATTGTGAGAGAAGAATTGCATTAATTTATGGCAACTGGTGATGTTAGACCTAGCGAACATCAGATAATGGTTTGGATGTGAGCCCTGTAAGTCACGAGGTTGTCGACGCCGCTGAGGAAGAGGTATTTCAGACATTACCTCCTGTCTGCCCCGTCAATCGCACCCGACGTGAAGAATGGTGTCGCCCTGCTATGACTTACGCTGCAGCCGCCAAACGGCAGCCCATGAACCGGCCGACGCGACCATAACCAACTCCCCCGGTAACTATGTCGCCCTGCAGAAGAACAGACGTCTGGAGGACAGAAGACAACACACCACTGTGTTTCCACTGTGGACGCCCTGCACATGTCGTACGCTACTGCAGAGAGAGAAGGCGAGTATTCGACGATTATTTTGCCGCAAGACGTCAGCCATCAGAGCAGTTCTATCCCAGGCAATCACCTGCTGATGAGTTCAGTCGACCTATGGCCCATCGCCGTACCCTGGACGAGGTCGCTCCCCGAAGCGCCGCAGCCTTTCACCGTACAGAGGTACCAGCCGCTCCTCTAGCCGCCGCGCCCAGGGAAACTAAACGAGGCGACCATCTACGGAGGTGAGGCCGCCGCAGATGAAAATTCTCCATGGACGACAGTCACTAAGATGTCGGGAAATCTCATCGACGTCATAATCGACGGCCAACCTGTCCGGGCACTTGTTGATTCAGGAGCGTCTTTCTCTGTATTGTCAGATAATTACCGCCGCACACTAAAGAAGACAATGTTCTGTGATACTGGGGCAACTGTGCTGAAGATCGCGAATGGAAAGTACGTCCAGCAAGCAGGAACTTTGGCAAGAATAACCATCAACAACAGGACCCAGCTGTTTGAATTTGTCGTGTTAACAGAATGTAGTCACAATCTTATCCTCGGATGGGACTTCCTTCAGGCATAGATCTTTGGCGTGACGTCACGAGTGCTGGACTGCTGTGCACATCGCTCTCGATTTTTTATATAATTTTAGGATTAATATAATTATTTTAATTGTTATTTCGTGACAATATTCAATCTAGAGGTGTTCTAGTAAGGGTTCGCCAGTTATTTTAGCGTTTGTTGTGCCGTAATTGCTTTAAGTGGTGTTATTTGTGTTCGCGTGTGCGCCGGCATCGACGACTTACTGCTTTGTTTACATCTGGTGGCGAGTGGTTCCAGCCGTAGCGGTCTCCGAAAGCTAAGTTCTAATAAGTGTTTGTGTATTGTAGTTAAATTATTAAAGTTTTAGATTTCAGGAGGTGTTATCTCGCTAGTTGTTTATTAACTTTAGTACTTTTCAACAGGTGACTGCTGTTTTTAACGTAGTTGAGGTTGGGAAACTTTAAGTTACGGTATTTGATAACTCTTGTACTCTCACAGTGTTTAGTTGTTTTATTAGTGACGCTTGAGTTTGAACTTGTTTATACAAGCAACAGTGTAAAGTTGCTGTGGTAGTGTTATTTGCTCTTTTCTGATACTATTAGTTGTTGTTACTTGATTTGTAGAGACTGAGGTTTGTTGATTGCTGTAGTTAAGAGGTACTTCCTACTTATTTTGTAGAAACTTAACTTCATAAAGTAGACGTCTAATTTTTCTTAACAAATTATTGTAAAATTTTGCCATGAGTGAAAAGTGTGGGCTCTGTCGTAGGGTCGTGCGTAGTGGGCTGCAGTGTGGGATTTGTAGTAAGTATTTTCATGGGGGGGAGTGCAGTGGGGAAGACAGTGGGCATTGTGGTGAGGTTCTCTCCTGGAACTGTAGGATTTGCAGCAGGAATAAGTTGATAGAGGAGCAAGAGCGTTTGATCTGCGCCCTTCAGGTGCAGTTGAAAAACGCTGAAGAGGAACTAGGTAGGTTGAGGAGGGGAAGGGGGGCTGGGGAATGGGAACTGGCAGTTGGCAAGAAGGTAGCTAGGAGAAGGTATTCAGATAGCTTTACATTGCAAGTTGCAAATAGGTTTGACCAACTGTCAGAGTTGAGTGGAGATGAACCTCCTGTAGCTGTAGGTGTAGGAAGTACGCAGCAGACCTCAGCTTTTGGTAAGCCGAAATCTGTAGAGAGGTCTCTTAGGAAGAAGAAGGTTCTGCTGCTAGGTAGTTCTCATGGCAGAGGTGTTGGCCAACAGTTGCAGGAAGTACTTGGGAGTGAGTACCAGGTCACCAGCATAGTGAAGCCTAGTGCAGGGTTAGATCAGGTCACTTGTAACATAGGGGACTTACGTAGGAATTTTTCAAAAGAGGATCAGGTAGTTATAGTGGGTGGGGCTGGGAACAGTCTTGATAGGGACGGGGAATATGATATAGGTGGTGATCTGGAAAGGATAGCAACTGAAACTGGTGGCACGAATGTGCATTTCGTGCAGCTGTTTCAGCGTCATGATAGGCCTTGTCTTAATACGGCTGTCAGCCGTCTTAACATGGGGCTTGAGAAGGCGCTGATGACGGAGGGCATGGATCACATTGCAGTGGTGCCAGTTGAAACTATCCAAAGGTCGGATTTTACTAGGCACGGTCTTCACCTCAATAGGTATGGGAAGGGGAGGTTGGCAAAGCTCATAGGTGACAGTGTAGTAGGGGGTGGGGGTTTCACTCATGGAAAAATTCCTGTAGTAGTTGGTGTTAGGGCTGCACCTTTTTTAGACTGAAGACAGCTGATAGATATTCCTGCTTAAAGGAAGTCCCTCTACGAAATGAACCACCTTTGAAAAAGTCTAAGAATATAAGTAATAAGGGAATTACTGTTTTTCATCAAAATATACAGGGTATCAGAGATAAAGTTAATGAAATGCTTATTGATACTGATTCTGACATTATTGGAATTTCAGAGCACTTTTTAAGTGGTGTGACAATTAGGAGACTTCCTTTGCCAGGATACAGGTTAGCTGCCTTCTACTCTAGGAGTTCTTTGCAGTGTGGGGGAGTGGCCATGTATGTAAAAAACGATTTTTCATCGGAGTCAATCGATTTTTCTAAACACTGCACAGAACAGATATTTGAATGTTGTGCAGGAGTTGTTAATGTTAATGGAACTAAACTAGTAATAGTTGTTATTTATAGATCCCCTGACTCAGATTTTAAAATGTTTCTGCCCAAGCTGGAATTGGTTCTGGGTTCACTGTATAGGAAGTACAAAAATTTAATTGTGTGTGGAGATTTCAACATTAATTGTGTAGGTGATAGCTCAAGGAAAAGTCAGCTGTTAGATCTATTTAATTCCTATAACATGATGCAAACAGTATTTTTTCCAACGAGAGTGCAAGGAAATAGCAGTTCTACCATTGACAATATTTTTGTTCATTCTTCATTATTAGAGGGGCACTCTGTCAGCAGAATAGTAAATGGCCTATCAGACCACGATGCCCAACTTTTAATTCTAAAAAGTATTTGTTCTCAAACAAATGTTAAACATAAATATCAACTACTCAGAAAAGTTAATCCAGTTGCAATTGAGACCTTTTTAAGCCTAATTAAGGAACAAGAATGGCAGGATGTTTATAGTGCTGATAATGCAGATGATAAATATAATGCTTTTCTGAACACATTTATTATGCTGTTTGAAAGTTGCTTTCCGCTAGAACGCTCAAAACAGGGTACTTTCAGTAACAGACAGCCAGGGTGGATGACAAAGGGGATAAGAGTATCATGTAGAACTAAGCGAGAGTTGTATCAAAATGTTAGAAGCAGTCAGAATGAAGATGCAGTAGCTCATTACAAACAGTACTGTAAGGTTCTGAAAAATGTCATTAAGAATGCAAAAAGTATGTGGTACGCAAAAAGAATAGCAAACTCTCGGGATAAAATTAAAACTATCTGGTCAGTCGTGAAGGAAGAATCTGGTCAGGAGCAGCAGGTAGAAGATATAACGTCAGTGCGTAGTAGGAATGTTTCTGTTACTGACAAGTTAGATATATGTGCAATATTCAATAATCACTTTCTGAATATAGTAGAGGAACTAAACAAAACTCTAGTTTCTACAGGTAATCATATAACGTTTTTAGAAAATGCGTTTCCGAGGCTGTTGCCTGAAATGATCCTTCATGATACTTCCATAGGTGAGATTGAGTCAATAATTAAATCACTAAAGACTAAGGACTCTTGTGGATATGATGGGGTATCTAGCAGAATTCTAAAGTACTGTTCTCCATATGTTAGCCCAGTACTAAGCCATATTTGTAATTTTTCCTTTCAGAATAGTCAGTTTCCTAACAGATTAAAGTACTCAGTAGTGAAACCGCTTTATAAAAAAGGAGAAAGGGATAATGTAGATAACTATAGACCTATTTCTATGCCATCGGTTTTTTCCAAAGTTATTGAAAAGGCTGTATATTCAAGATTAATTGATCATTTCAGTTCTCATAATTTCCTGTCAAACGTACAGTTTGGTTTTAGAAGTGGTTTAACGACCGAAAACGCTATATTTTCGTTTCTCTGTGAGGCACTTGATGGGTTAAATAAGAGGCTACGGACATTAGGCGTCTTCTTTGATTTAACAAAAGCGTTTGATTGTGTTGATCACAAAATATTGTTGCAGAAGTTGGAACATTATGGAATACGGGGAGTAGCGCACAACTGGTTTACCTCTTACTTTAATAATAGACAACAGAAGGTAATTCTCCGCAATGTAGAAAATGGCTATGACGTGCAATCCCAATGGGGCACAATTAAGTATGGGGTGCCCCAGGGGTCTGTTTTGGGACCATTGCTGTTTCTTATTTATATAAATGATATGCCTTCGAGTATAACAGGTGATTGTAAAATATTTTTGTTTGCTGATGACACCAGCTTGGTAGTGAAGGATGTTGCTCGTAATATTGACACAGTATCAAATAATGCAGTTCAAGAGATAAGTTCATGGCTAATAGAAAACAAGTTGATGTTAAATCACAGTAAAACTCAGTTTTTACAATTTCTAACACATAATTTGACGAAATCTGACATTATGATTACACATAATGGGCATGTGATAAGTGAGACTGAACAGTTCAAATTTCTAGGTGTTCATATAGACAGTAAGCTGTCATGGAAAGCCCATGTTCAGGATCTTGTTCCAAAACTAAATTCTGCTATATTTACCATTAGAACAATATCTGAGATAAGTGATTTTTCAACACGAAAAGTAGTCTACTTCGCTTACTTTCACTCACTTATGACGTACGGCATTGTTTTTGGGGTAACTCGCCTGATGCAAAAAGGATATTTCTGGCTCAAAAACGGGCGGTTCGAGCAATATCTGGTGTAAGTTCGCGAACGTCATGTCGACCCCTTTTCAGTAGTCTGGGAATTTTGACTCTGGCGTCACAATACGTTTTTTCTTTAATGTCGTTTGTTGTTAATAATATCAGCTTATTCCCACGAGTTAGTAGCTTTCACTCGGTGAATACTAGACAGATGTCTAATCTACATTTGCACCACACCACCTTAACACTTGTGCAGAAAGGGGTGCAGTATTCTGCGGCATCCATTTTCAATAAGCTGCCACAAGAACTTAAGAATCTTAGCACTAATCCACATGGTTTCAAATCTAAATTGAAGAGTTACCTCGTGGCTCACTCCTTTTATTCTGTCGAGGAACTCCTAGAAAAGTTAAACAATTAAGCTAATTTATTTTTTCTTTATTGATTCTTTTCACTTTGTCTTAAGATTGTCGTGTGCAAAGGACTACTTAAAATTTTTCTATTACCATTATTGTGTAACAATTGATGTATTGACTTGTTCCATGACCATGGAGTCTTACTCCTGAAGTGGGTCCTATGGAACAGAAAAAACAAATAAATAAATAAATATTCCAAGCTATCATTGACTGTGGAAGATCTGAGTTGCAATTTGAAGAAGTTGTTCCGACGGGTACACGTAATACACAATTTTCTGGGACGTTATTTACCGTTGACAATGTGACGATGAGAATACTTGCAGTAAAAAACACAGATGAGTGATTAACCTGTGAAGTGCTTGTGATAGTAAAAAGTTTATCAGGCTCACAAAAGAAATTTACATATCAGCGGCAATCATAAGAATTATCTGAGGTCGAGGAGAGATTTGGATCACTAATTGTCACTGGCGGTCGCAACTTATCCCCAAAGGAATGTGTGCGGGGTCAGCTGAACCAATCCAGGACGGTGATCTCAACGTCATCAACGAAGACCCATTTTCTGCTGTTAGTACAGAGAACACGCTAGAGGAAACAAACGTGGAACTGCACATAGGGCCCGGAATGACCAAGGAACAACGCTAGTTATTGTTAGCTATACTACGTCAATTTTCGGGTGCAGTCAGACGAAACGGCCCATGATAAGACAGTATCAATACTGGTGATCATCCACCAATTAGCCAGCGTTCGTATAGAGTGTCGCCAGCTGAAAGATAATTCTGGAGGAAGTGGAAAAGATCTTGCACGATGAATTATTCGATCTTCGGAGAGTCCTTGGTCGTCTCCGGTGGTCCTTGTAAAGAAGAAGGATGGAACATGGCGATTCTGTGTCGACTATCGGCGGCTGAACAGAATCACAAAGGAAGATGTCTACCCACTGCCGCACATTGGCGACACCTTAGACTGCTTGAAAGGAGCAACATACTTCTCAACTATGGACATGCAGACAGGTTACTGGCAAATCGAGGTTGACGAAGCTGACAAGGAGAAGACGGCTTTTATTACACCTGATGGCCTCTATGAATTTAAAGTAATGCCATTTGGATTATGTAATGCTCCAGCCACGTTCGAACGCATGATGGACAACTTGCTTCGACATCTTAAGTGGACGACGTGTCTCTGCTATTTAGATGACATTGTCGTTTTCTCGAAAACATTTGAAGAACATCTGAGTCGCCTGTCAACTGTGTTGAAGTATGTTCAGGCTGCAGGTCTCCGCCTCAATCCAAAGAAGTGCCTCTTCGTCGCCAAAGAGGTAAAAATCCTGGGGCACCTAGTCAACGGAGATGGTGTCCGTCCTGATCCAGATAAAGTAAGGGCAGTCACATAATTTCCAACTCCTCAGCACATTCGTGATGTGAGGAATTTTCTCGGGCTGTGCTCATACTACCGTCGTTTCATAATAGGATTTTGTGACAAGGCACGTCCAATACAAGATCTTCTGCAGAGAGACGCCAAGTATCACTGGGATGCGAGAAAAGAAAGAGCTTTCCGGACACTTAAGGAGGCTCTAACTTCCGCACCAGTGCTAGCCTTGTACGACGATAATGCGGAAACGGAACTTCACACAGACGTCAGTGGTTACGGGATTGGTGCAGTGCTGATACAAGTTCAGGAAGGTGGTGAAAAAGTGATAGCCTATGCATCAAGAGTATTCTCAAAGTCCGACATAAACTACTCTACAACTGAGAAAGAATATCTCGCAGTTATCTGGGCTACCAACAAGTTCCGGCCGTATTTATTCAGGTAACCATTCACCGATGTCTCAGACCACCATTCTGTATTTTGGCTGACTAGCTTGAAGGATCCATCAGGTCGACTAGCAAGATGGGCACTAAGACTCCATGAGTACGATGTCACAGTGGTATTCAACAACGGGCGCAAACACAATGATGCAGACTGCCTTTCGAGGAATCCATTAGTGGAACACAACAGTGTGAGTGAAATTTCAGATCTCACTGAGTTAGATGACGTTACGGCTAACAGAGGGAAGATCCAGCACTATTAAAAACGATAGAGGCCTTGGAGAAAGGAGAACCGCCCAATGGAACATTGTATAAGAGCAACTACGATCCACTGGGCCCCAAATGACTACTGGTCGTTCTAGCTCATCTCCAGCCAGCTATTCTCAAATATTTTCACGATGCTTCTATATCCGGTCATCTGGGATTCGTGAAGACCCTAGACAGAATCAGACGCAGATATTACAGCGATTCCGCCGGCAGCAGCTCCATTCCGCCGAGTTGGGATCGATCTTTCAAGGAGGTTCCCGAATTCGACAACCGTTAACCGATGCATTATAGTCTGCACTGACTACCTCACATGCTAAGCTGTCAGCAAACCTATGCCGACTGCAGAAGCTCCAGAGATAGCAAAATTCCTTTTAGAAGACATAATTTGAAGCATGGAGCACCACGTGTCATGATATCTTATCTTGGAAAAGTATTCCCGTCAAAACTAGTATCAGACATTGTACATAGAATGACAACTGCATACCATCCTCAGACAAATGGTCTTACGGAAGGTTTTAACAAGACGTTAGCTGATATCGTGTCGATGTACGTCGATGTTGAGCAGAAGGATTGGGATACAATTCTGCCAACCGTGACATTTGCTTACCATACCGCAAGACAAGACACCACAAGCTTCAAGCCGTTTTTCCTACTCCATGGCCGTGAAGCTGAGACGACAATGGATACGCTGTTCCCGTTCCAACCGGACCTTCTCAGTATGACTACGTTGAACAGCTCATCATGAGGGTCGAAGAAGACATCTGGCTCTCATACGGACACTGGACGCCCAGGAGAAGGACCGTCAGCGGTATAACAACAAGCACCGGCTTGTTGTGTAAAGCCCAGGAGATCTGGTATGGATTATTACCCCTGTACGGAAAGTCGGACTGTCAGTAAATTATTGAAGCGATACTTTGGACCGTATCGTGTCATACAGCGCCTGTCAGACGTCACATACGAAGTTGAGGATTATGAGCCGTCGTCGAAACGTCAAAAACGAAGAGCCATTGTTCACGTCCTGCGCATGAAGCCTTACTACTAACCTGAAGAGCAGGTAGACGACAATGGCTTTTTTTTTCAAGGACTTTAAGGACGGTAATGTTCCTGATGAAGCCACGACAGGAACGACTGTCGTCGATAATCGTGGAGAAGGGAATAATTCTCCAAAACTGCCATACAGAGACTCATCACAAGGTCCAGATCCAGGACATTGCAGCTGGCTCCACAGGGAACCTAACAGCGGGTAGCTGTTTCTCCAGGAGAGGCAGCAATGCCGCAGGACACCACGTAAACGGACTGCCGGCGTGGCGCAGGGGATAGCGTCACGGACTGCGGTTCTGAAGTTCGCCATTTTAATCCCGTCCACCGGCAAATATTTATTTCTTTGTAATTAACAATTCCAGAACGTTCTACATCTTTCTTAAGTTCACTTGTAAGTTCTTCTTGTTTCTTATGTTAACTATTGTAATGTAATGTAATGTTTGTAAAATCTATGGGACTTAACTACGGGGTCATCAATCCCTAAACTTACAAACTACTTATGAACTAAGAAAGACTAAGGGCGGCACAAATATCCATGCCCGAGGGGGATTCGAACCCCCGACCGTAGTGGCCGTGCAGACCGTGGCTGGAGTGTCTCAGTCCCCTCGGCCACCGCGGCCGGCTGTTAACTATTCTCCAAATTTCTGGTACATCCTGTCTGTGTATAAATAGCAGAGCACTCTGCGCGAAAGGCAGTCAGTGCTGCGTGTACGTTAAATTCGTAATAAACGTGCTTTACGTATAAGTGCTGTGTTCAGTTGCCTTCGAAGTCAAGCCTGCTTCCATTTCAACGCGACAATATAATGATATATTTGTTTTCTGTGCTCAGATTTTAATAACTGAAGCCTTTATATAACCGTACGATCTTCTAATGTTACGTCTGAAAACCCCATGAAAATTCGTCAAGTAGTTTTGAAGATCGAAGGGAACAGCGACACATCTAAATTTAAAGATTTATTATTAGTATAGATAATTGCAAAAGACAATGCCATCATTCAGGTGCAATATGACTGGCGAAGGGTTGACGACTACATTTCTGCTTGCTGCTTACTAATATGCGGCATGCTAGAAGCTGAAGCCTCGCTAGCTCTAACAGCTGGAATATCCTGTTGACACTGGAAGCACAGCGCGCGGCGCGGCGCGGCCGCTGTGCGCGCCGACCGCTGCCGGCGGTCGACGTCGTCGGCGGGCGGCGTAGGTCGCCGCGCAGGTCACCAAGTGGGAGATACCGAAGTGATCGACAGAGGGGCAGAAAAACAGTTTAAGTCCCCCGAAGGAGGCAAGGCCGCAGGACCAGATGGGATACCAGTTCGATTTTACACAGAGCATGCGAAGGAACCTGCTCCTCTCCTTGCGGTGGTGTACCGTAGGTGTCTAGAAGAGCGTAGCGTTCCGAAAGATTGGAAAATGGCGCAGGTGACACCCGTTTTAAGAAGCGACGTCGAACAGATGTGCAGAACTATAGGCCTATATCTCTAACGTAGGTCAGTTGTAGAATTTTTTAACATGTATTACGTTCGAGTATAATGATGTTTCTGGAGACCAGAAATCTGCTCTGTAGGTATCAGCACGGGTTTCCAAACAGGCGATCGTGTGAAACCCAGCTCGAGTTATTCGTCCACGAGACTCAGAGGGCCATAGACACGGGTTCTCAGGTAGATGCTGTGTTTCTCGACTTCCGCAAGGCGTTGGACACAGTCTCCCACAGACGTTTAATGAACAAAGTAAGATCATATGCTCTATCAGAGCAATTGTATGATTGGATTGAGGAGCTCTTAGATAACAGAATGCAGCACGTCATTCTCAATGGAGACAAGCCTTCTGAAGTAAGAGTGATGTCAGGTGTGCCACAGGGGAGAGTCGTGGGTCCGTTGCTGTTCACGATATATATAAATGACCTTGCGGATAACATTGGAAGTTGACTGAGGCGTTTTGCGGATGCTGCTGCAGTATATAGAGAGGTTGTAACAATGGAAAATTGTATTCAGATGCAGAAGTATCTGCATCGAATTGACGCGTGGTGCAGGGAATGGCAATTGAATCTCAATGTAGACAAGTATAATGTGCTGCGAATACATAGAAAGAAAGAACCTCGATCATTAAGCTCTACTACAGCAGGTCAGCAACTGGAAGCATTTAATTCCATAAATTATCTGGGAGTAGGCATTAGGAGTGATTTAAAATGGAACGACCCCTATAAAATCAATCATCGGTAAATCAGATGGCAGACTGATTCATTGAAAGAATCCTAAGGAAATGCAGTCCAGAAACAAAGGAAGTAGCTTATAGTACACTTGTTCGCTCACAGCTTGAATACTGCTCACCGGTGTGGTATCCGTACCAGGTTTTTTTTTTTAGAGGAAGTAGAAACGATCCAACGGAGAGCAGCGCGCTTAATTACAGGATCATTTGGTAATCTTGATAGCGTTACGGAGATGATCGCTAAACTCCAGTGAAAGACTCTGCAGGAGAGAAGCTCTGTCGCTCGGTACGGGCTTTTGTCCAAGTTCCGAGAACATACATTTACCGAGGAGTCTAGCAGTATATTGCTGCCTTCTACGTATACCTCGCGCTGGCATCATGTGTATAAAATCAAAGAGGTTAGAGCCGACACAGAGGCAAACCGACAATCTTACTTTCCGCGAATAGTACGTGACTGGAATAGGAGGGAGAAGCGATAGTGGTACTCGAGGTACCGTCCGCCACGCACTGTCGGTGGCTTGCGGAGTGCCGCGGTGGATTAGCCGAGCGGTCTAAGGCGTCTCGCTGCGGAGCGCGCGGTTGCTCTCCGTGGAGGTTCGAGTTCTCCCTGGGGCACGGGTGTGTGTGTGTGTGTGTGTGTGTGTGTGTTTGTCCTTAGGTTAGTTTACCTAGTTTAAGTAGTGTGGTAATTCTTTCAGCATTCAGTCGTCAAAAATATATATTTATTTGTTTGTTTGCAAATCTAGACTTCGTCCACTGCGTGGCCATTATCAATGCTTAAAAACAATTAAAATACTGAAAACATCTCCACCTCAATGTTGGAGGTTGCGTTCGTACAAACGCAGCTTTGGTCGAAATCTAGATTTGCAAACAAATAAATATATATTTTTGACAACTGATTTGCTGAAAGAATTATCACAAATCAAATACTGTCGTGTAGCACCAATTCCAACATGGAATCAAGACTAGTTTAAGTTGTTTGTAAGCTACGGACTGATGACCACGCAATTTGGTCCGATAGATTTACAAACATTTGATTTTTGCTTGCGGAGTATGGATGTAGATGTAGATTTTACTCATTTCAGACGTAGGTCTGGTTATAACACAAACTGTACATAGGTAATTGATAAAAACATACTAATTACGGTTTAATATACAAATTAAATGGCCGCGTCTGTGGACAGCGGCGAAGGCCGACCTGTGGGCGCGGTCGGCACTACAGAAATAAACTCGACACGCATATAGAGGCAGCGACTGGGGCGGCGGTGGGCGGCGGGCGGTGGGCGGCAACGAGCGCAAGAGTGGCTGGCACCAGCACCGCCTAGAAGACGAGGTGAACGCGGCCTGACGGGCCCGAAAGGGCGGACTAGGGCGGTGGTGGGCGGCGGGCGGTGGTGGGCGGCGGGCGGTGGGCGGCGGCGAGCGCAAGAGTAGCTGACACCAGCACTGCCTAGAAGACGAGGCGAGCGCGACATGACGGGCCCGATGGTGGGCGGCGGAGGGCGGCGGTGGGCGGCGGCGTGCGCAAGAGTGGATGACACCAGCAGCGCCTAGATGACGAGGCGAACACGACCTGACGGGCCCGATAGTGTGCAGCGGAGGGAGGCGGAGGGCGGCGGTGGTCGGCGGGCGGTGGGCGGTGGCGAGAGCAAGAGTGGATGACACCAGCACCGCCTAGAAGACGAGGTGAACTCGGCCAGACGGGCCCGATAGTGGGCGGCGGAGGGAGGCGGAGGGCGGCGGTGGTCGGCGGGCGGTGGGCGGTGGCGAGAGCAAGAGTGGATGACACCAGCACCGCCTAGAAGACGAGGTGAACTCGGCCTGACGGGCCCGATAGTGGGCGGCGGAGGGAGGCGGAGGGCGGCGGTGGTCGGCGGGCGGTGGGCGGTGGCGAGAGCAAGAGTGGATGACACCAGCACCGCCTAGAAGACGAGGTGAACTCGGCCTGACGGGCCCGATAGTGGGCGGACTAGGGCGGTGGTGGGCGGCGGGTGGTGGGCGGCGGCGAGCGCAAGAGTGGCTGATACCAGCACCGCCTAGAAGACGAGGCGAAATGACCTGACGGGCCCGATGGTGAGCGGAGGAGGCCGGTGGTGGGCAGCAGGCGGTGGGGGGCAACAAGCGCAAGAGTGGCTGACACCAGCACCGCCTACAAGACGAGGCGAACGCGACCTGATGGGACCGATGGTGGCGGCGGTGGGCGGCGGTGGGCGGCGGGCGATGGCGAGCGCAAGAGTGGCTGACACCAGCACCGCCTATAAGACGAGGCGAACGCGACCTGACGGGCCCGATGGTGGGCGGCGGAGGGCAGCGGTGGGCGGCGGCGAGCGCAAGAGTGGAATACACCAGCACCGCCTAGAAGACGAGGCGAAATGACCTGACGGGCCCTGATGGTGGGCGGAGGAGGCCGGTGGTGGGCGGCGGGCGGTGGGAGGCAACAAGCGCAAGAGTGGATGACACCAGCACCGCCCAGAAGATGAGGCGACTGCAACCTGACGGGACCAATGGTGGGCGGTGGAGGGAGGCGGTGGGCGGCGGGCGGTGGTGAGCGCAAGAGTGGCTGACACCAGCACCACCTAGAAGACGAGGCGAACATGACCTGACGGGCCCGATAGTGGGCAGCGGAGGGATGCTGAGGGCGGCGGAGGGAGGCTGAGGGCGGTGGGCGGCGGGCGGTAAGCAGCGGCGAGCGCAAGAGTGGATGACACCAGCACCGCCTAGAAGACGAGGCGAACATGACCTGACGGGCCCAATGTTGGGCGGAGGAGGGTGGTGGTGGGTGGCAGGCAGTGGGCGGCAACGAGCACAAGAGTTGCTGACACCAGCACTGCCTAAAAGACAAGGCGAACGCGACCTGATGGGCTCGATGGTGAGCAGCGGAGGGCGGCGATGGGCGGCTGGCAGTGGGCGGCGGTGAAAGCAAGAATGGCTAAAACCAGCACCGCCTAGGAGACGAGGCGCACGCGACCTGACAGGCCCAATGGTGGGCAGCGGAGGGCAGCGGTGGGCAGTAGCGGGTGCAAGGGTGGCTGACACGAGCACCGCCTAGAAGACGAGGCGAACGCGATCTAACGGGCTCGATGGTGGGCGGCGGATGGCGGCGGCGAGCGCAAGAGTGGCTGCCACGAGCACCGCCTAGAAAACGCGGTGAACGCGACCTGACAGGCTCGATAGTGGGTGTCGGAGGGCGGCGGTGGGCGGTGGCGAGCGCAAGAGTGGCTGACACCAGCACAGCCTAGAAGACGAGGCGTACGCGAACTGACGGGCCCGATAGTGGGAGGCGGAGGGCAGAGGTGGGCGGCAGGCGGTGGGCAGGGCGAGCGCAAGAGTGGATGACACCAGCACAGCCTAGAAGACGAGGCCAACATGACGTTACGGGCCCGATGGTGGGCGGCGGTGGGCGGCAGCGAGTGCAAGAGTGGCTGACACCAGCACCGCCTAGAAGACGAGGTGAACGCCACCTGACGGGCCCGATGGTGGGCGACGGAGGGCGGCGGTGGGCGGCGGCGGTGGGCGGCGACGGTGAGCCGAAGAACGGCTGACACCAGCTCCGCCTAGAAGACGAGGCGAACGCGACCTGACGGGCCCGATGGTGGGCGGCGGAGGGCGGCGGTGGGCGGCGGGCAGTGGGCGGCGGCGGGCGCAAGAGTGGCTGACAACAGCACTGCCTGAAAGACGAGGTGAACGCTACCTCACGGGCCCGATGGTGGGCGGCAAAGGGCGGCGGTGGGCGGCAGGCGGTGGGGGGTGGGTGGCGGCGAGTGGATGAGGGGCAGACACCAGCACAGCGTAGAAGACGAGGCGAACGCGACCTGACGGGCCCGATGGTGGGTGGCGGAGGGCGGTGGTGGGCGGCGGGCGGCGGCGGAGAGCGCAAGAGTGGCTGACACCAGCACCGCATAGAAGACGAGGCAAACGCGACCTGACGGGCCCGATGGTGGGCGCAGTGGACGGCGGGCGGCAGGCGGTGGCAAGCGAAAGGGTAGCTGACACCAGCACCACCTAGAAGACGATGCGAACGCGACCTGACGGGCCTGATGGTGGGCGGCGGAGGGCGGCAGTGGGTGGCGGGCGGTGAGCGGCGGAGGGGGGAAGAGTGGCTGACACCAGCACCACCTAGGAGGCGAGGCGAAAGTGACCTGACTGGCCCGATGTCGGGCGGCGTTGTGCGGCGGTGGGAAGCGGGCGGAGGGCGGCGGGCGGCGGTGGGCGGCGGCAAGCCTAAGAGTGGCTAACAACAGCACCGCCTAGAGGATGAGGCGAACGCGGCCTGACAGGCCCGATGGTGGGCGGCAGTGGGCGACGGGCGGTGGGCGGCGTCAAGCGCAAGAGTTGTTGACACCAGCACCGCCTAGAACACGAGTCGAATGTGACTTGACGAGCGCAATAGAGGGCGGGGGAGGGCGGTGGTGGGCGGCGGGTGGTCGGCGGCAAGCGCAAGAGTGGCTGACACCAGCACCGCCTAGAAGACGAGGCGAACACGTCCTGGCGGGCCCGATGGTGGGCGGCGGAGGGCGGCGGTGTGAGGCGGGCGGTGGGCGGCGGCGAGTGCAAGAGAGGCTGACACCAGCACCACCTAGAAGACGAGGCGAAAGCGACCTGACTGGCTAGACGGTGGGCGGCGGAGGACGGCGGTGGGCGGCGGGCAGTGGGCGGCGGCGAGCCCGAGAGTGGCTGACTCCAGCACCGCCTATACGACTAGGCGAACGCATCCTGACAGGCCCGATGGTGTGCGGCGGAGGGCGGCGGTGGGCGATGTTGGGCGGTGGCGGGGAGCGCAAGAGTGGCTGACACGAGCACCGCCTGGAAGACGAGGCGAACGCGACCTGACGGGCCCAATGGTGGGCGGCGGAGGGCAGCGGTGGGCGACGTTGGGCGCCATACTTTTGGTGGTCAGTACACTTGAGAGTAGTCTCTCTATTCTATGTTGCTTTTAAGCTTCAAGTGCTTCATTTATTGTGTGTTGTATGTACAATTTTTGCTGCAGAAGTATGTCTAGCCGGCCGCTGTGGCCGAGGGGACTGAGGCGCTCCAGTCACGCCTGCACGGCCACTACGGTCGGGGGGTTCGAATCCCCCTCGGGCATGGATATTTGTGCCGTCCTTAGTCTTAGCTAGTTCGTAAGTAGTTTGTAGATTAGCGACTGATGACCCCGTAGTTAAATCCCATAAGCTATACAAACATTTGAACATTTTTATTCAGTACGGTAAGAATGAAAGTTATTAACGACATCTAATTTTGACGTGGAAAGTTTTTTTGACAATGAATTAGGCGCATTTTTTCAGTTATTAAAACACATTAATAATAGATCCATCGTCATGTTCAAATGTTTGTTAAGCTTCTGGGACTTGACTACGGGGTCATCAGTCCCTAAACTTACAAACTACTTATGAACTACCTTATACTAAAGACGGCACAAATATCCATGCCCGAGGGGGATTCGAATCCCCGACCGTAGTGGCTTTGCAGACCGTGACTGAAGCGCCTCAGTCTCTTCGGCCACCGCGGCCGGCCCATCGTCATGATTGTTCGTCATAATTACTGTTCACGATACGTTTCGCAGCTCGTTTAGACAAGGTACTTGCATTAAAATCAAAACAAATATTTTCACAGCGGCACCTTCGTTGTTATGGCAAACCTCGGATAACTGTTGTACCTTGAACTGAAACTGTAATACTGACAGGTTCGTGATATCTCATTACCGCATTTTTAGGAAATGTATTACCAGGCTCGTCAATTCGCAGCTTCGGAAACGTTTGGCGGAACTTGATGCACATCTGTATTCAATGGTCAATCTTTATTTAAAAGGTGGAACTGTAAATAGGTAAAATTGTAGAGTGGGTGTGGCCTACCAGCTGTCAGCCGGTTCCCCAACCCAAATACAATGGCGGACGACAGCTCAATTTGCCTCAAACATGGCCGACCTATCGGCACTCTCACGGAATTTAAGCTCGTTGTGCCTTCCACAATGACATCGAAAAACTGTACGCATATACATACGTTAGCAGCCCTGACCTGTGTACCTTCAGGATGAAAGGCATCGAAAATTACTGTGTTTAAGTCATTAGCGCCTAACAAAGAACTTACAAATAATGAAAGAAATCATCATTTTAATACGCTGATTACACTAATTTCACGTAAATGCAAATAATTAAATAATATAGCAATGTCATACTATCATCAACAGGAAGAAAGTAACACTGACTAGCTGTAGATGTCAATTGAGTACGTACCAAAGAAATCGGCAGCCTAAATGAGCAAACTTCTTAAGCTTCCTGTTTGATTTTTTACGAGTGGAAACTAAGTCTTGGTTCAGAAAGTTAATCCAGTGAACAGCCTGATCTTGGCTAACAGTCTTATTAACAGCAGTTTAGTTTCATCATAGCACCCAGCAGGAAAAACTGAAACCCCCACAAATATTGCTCCGCAGTTTTTCTTGTGAGCTTCTCGTTCAAAAACTGAAGCCACCTGCTCCTCAAAACTTTGGAAAAATGGAAAAACTGCGCCGCGGTGGAGTGGCGCAGCGCATTCAGGCGCTGCGCTATGACGCCCGTCGGGGGTTCGAATCCCTCCTCGGACACGGTTGTTTGTGTCGTCTTTAGTACAAGCTAGTGAATAAGTTTAGGGAACGATGACCCTGTAGTTAAGTCCCTTAAGCTTTACAAGCATTTGAACATTTTTTTTTAAACAAACTGCAGTAAAAACAGTTTCGGAAACAAATGTAAACGCCTGAATATCGCACTCACAACTGAGTAGTATACCTGGCTAGCCGCTTGAGGCTCTTCTTGCGCGCTGGCTAACGAAGATCAGGTCGAGTGTCGCGACTGAATATATTAGACTGTGGTTCCACTGTTCACCATAGAAGCTGACAGACTTTTCAAGGAGAGGCGCAGGAAAAATCACACAGGAAGTGCTCCCGGTCACCTCTTAAAATTAACCGGACCAATTGAATAGTCAATGACGCCGACCCTGCACAAGGAAGAACAGGCACGTGTGTAAAGGAGACAACAAGAGGGTACGAGGAGATAAACTTGGAAAGCGGACTCGAACAGGGGCAGGACGGGGAGGGCACGGAGGGCGCGCTGCTGCGGAGGAGAGCGAAAGCGCGAGGCGGGGGGGGGGGGGGGCGGACTACTCAGGAGGATGTCCTCATCAAGAAAAACAAGACAGACCGGAGCGCGGTCAGACAGGAAAGTCAGAAAATTTGAAGAGATAAATGGATACGTGAAAGTGAAGTACGGTGGGCATTACTGAAGGTCAACAGGATTTTGGTTAGGTGAGTACAGGGTTAGAAATACAAAATCAGTTGGCGGTAACGCAGGAGTAGGTCTGATAACGAACAGCATAGTGCACGCATTATCATAGTAAAGGTAGACACGAAGTCAGCACCGACCACACCACCACAAATTTAACGGCCAATTAGCTGTGCCGGTGATGAGGAGATAGAAGAAGTTTATGAGGAGATAGAAGAATTTTTTCAGATCATTGAAGGAGAAGGAAACGTTATTGTCATGGGGGACTGGAACTCGGTACTAGGAAAGGGAAGAGAAGGAAATGTAGGTGAATATGGACTGGGGAAAAGGAATGAAAGAGGAGATCGCCTGGTAGAATTTCGCGCAGAGAACAATTTAATCATCACAACACAAGCAGTGGAAGAGACCAGGAGACACTGGAAGGTACCAAATTGACTTTATAATGATAAGACAAAGCTTTAGAAGGTACGTTTTAAACTGTAAGAGATATCCAGGACAGATATAGACTCTGACGATAACTTATTAGTCATGAACTGCAGATTAAAACTTCAGAGACTGTAAAAAGGTAGAAAATTAGGGAGATTGAATCTGGACAAACTGAAGAAACCACAGGTGGTGCAGTGTTTTAGAGGGAGCATTAGGCAAGGATTGTCTGAAACAGTGGAAAGTAATACAGTACAGGAAGAATAGGTAGCTCTGACTGATAGAGTAGTGAAGGCAACAGTGGATCATATAGGCAGAAGGACAAGTCCTAATAAAAACCCTGGATAACCCAGGATATACTGAACTAGATTGATGAAACGAGATAATATAAAAATACATCAAGAGAAGCAGGCAAAAGGGAGTATAGACGTTTGAAAAATGAGGTTTACAGGAAATGCAGACTGGTTAAGAAGGAGTGGCTTATGAAGAAATGCAAGACAGTAGAAGAATGTATAACTAGGGGAAAGATAGACACCGCCTACAGGAAAATAAGAGACATTTGCAGACAAGAAAAACAGCGGTATGAATATCAAGAACTCAGATGGAGAACGAGTACTAAGCAAAGAAGGGAAAACTTAAAGATGGAAGGAATTAAAGAGGTCCTATACAAAGGAAATAAACTTGAAGCCAGTATTCTAGAAATGGAAGACGAAGAATCTGACACAGCACTAAAGGATTTGTGTAAAAACAACGCCGCCGGAGAAGATGTCGCGTCTGAACATCTGTTATCGTTAGAAGCAATGTAATGATCTTTATTCATAAAAGTAGCTCTTGTGTATTCGTAATCTGGTGCATACCATGTATCCTGACTTGTGCGAAATACCTATTTCGATCTGTTTAGCCATAAGAATAAAAAAATGATTTGTCACAGCTATACCATCGCTCTTAATGCTCCATCAACACACATCTTTAACTAACCTCTGGCAGGTCATAAAAGGACATCTGTGCACAATCGCATTACCGATAAGTACTTCAACACTTCTATGGATCATTTCTTCGCAGTTGACACAAAAGAGGTATTTACCGTAGAAGTTTACTACTACAACTGCTACAACCTACAGTGATTAAAAAATATATATTTTATACACACACAAAAAGTCGGATGTGCGCTCAATTGCGATGTAAAGTCAAACTCCAATCCATACACCAATACAACACCAATTTAAACGAACGCTTGCTTAGCTAGAGACTAGAAGAGCACATAAGTACATCTCCGATAACTGACCAACTAAGAAGTACTCGATAAATCGAAACACTGCTCTGCCGACATATAACCTATCTTCCGGTATTTTCTCCTAGACCCATAGACCTGTACAACCGAAACGTTCTACACGGAAAGCTATAAGTCTTAACAAGAATTAGCCACTGCAGATGCTAACTATTACATATTTTATATAATCACAACACACTTGATCCCCCCTACAGATCTTAGCACCTACACCAAACACCTCTTAAAGTTGATTTGATTGATTGATTTGATTTTTTCCAGGGAAGCCAAAACAGTCTTGGTCTAACCCGCCACTGCCCGCACCGAAACTAAGTTTATTGTGCGGTATTCCTCCCTGTTTATCTAGTAAAGCCAACAAATGCCCTTGAGCAGAGAAAGGAGTCCCTTTACCAGTTCTTTATTAGACACAATTTCTTCGGGTATAGTTGTCCCAAATGTTCTCTGCCTTTTACTCCACAATGCAATGCATTCGATGATTAGATGTGATGCAGTTTCATCACCGTCATCAGAGATCCTACATTTAGGGTCCTCTTCTGTTATTCCCATTGTATGTAGGTGTTTTTTGAAATTCCCATGGCCTGTCAGCAATCCAACTATGAGTTCTTAAGGTTGGTCTGTACACACCGCGAAAGATTTTTTTTTTTTTTTTTTTTTTTTTTTTTTTTTTTTTTTTTTTTGTGGTTTTAGGGCGCACAACTTCTATGGTCATTAGCGCCCATACAAGAACATAGATTCGCTATGATCTCAAAGAAAAAAGGTGACTGTCAGAACATCAACAAAAGGCTAAAAACGAAAGATAAAAGACAATTAAAAGGGTTAAATATCCTTGGATAAGTTGGCCAAGTTGATAAAACGCAAAACTCGAGCAGCTGCTCGTGTGTCAACAGCTAAAATTTCCTCCAGAGTAGACGGCAAGTGAAGGGCAACACGGAGATGATTAAAATTAACAAAAGTCATTAAAACATGCCCCACGGTCAGCAGTTCACCGCAGGAGCACAGCGGTGCAGGGTCGGCGAACAGCAAGTGACGGTGGCTGAAACGGCAGTGACCGATCCGCAACCGGGCCAGGATGACCTCCTCCCGCCGAGAGGGGCGTGAGGAGGTCCTCCAAGCGGTCGGGATCGGTTTTTACACCGCGAAAGAGTAAAAGGCTCCTTCCACAGAGGGAAGAAGCCTAGAATGCATATAACTCGATACCTACATCCCGAAAACGATATAGCACTACAACAGCTTATAGAACATCAGATGCAACTCTAACCCTTATTTAGTGCATAGCGACCCACAGATCGATGATTATCACAGCAAATCCATAGGACTACACTACATCCAACTGTTTTTAGGACAAAACGAACCACACCTAGTAAGACACAAATGTTACTTGAATTGTGCTTTTTGCATGATCATTCTATACGAAGATCCACATGTTCCACCAGTCTTCATACAAAACAGACCAAGTGCTATTCATCTTATGTTCTACAGCAAACAATAAGTAAAGTTTGTATATGTAATATATATGCACGGAAGTTAAAATATAGACCAGCGCTCCATCTAGGTTGTTTATATGGCGGACCTTGCATCACGAAAAATGCACAGGGTTATGAAAAAAACAGACCCACTTCTATCTCTTTTTGGGGGTAAATAGGACCACAGATCAAAGAAATACACATTACAACCTTCGAATGCATTTCTATTAAGACGGCAGAATGTTGGTCAAATAACGCTTTTGTGTAATATTGTAGCTGAAGAACTATTTAAATCCAAACACATCGCGAGGTTGTACGAATCCTGCAACTAACCAAGTCCACATATGTAAATACAACATGCAACATCTTTGATGAATCTTACCAAATCATCTTATGAATCTTAGATAAACTTTTATTACATATATCGTATACACCACACCTACCTTACAGAATAATTCGAAAGCAACAACAGTCTACAGTATTATTAACCATCTAACCTTGTAGAATACAAACTGCATCGTATTTCAGGTAATCATATTGTCGCATCAGCACACATCAATAACACTGCAGAAGCAGTATATGGCATCTTACGACACCAACGGACAATTCGTAACTGTGACTACACACACCACCGAAGGGTAAATGAGTCTGTAAAGAGAATAATATACCTATATTGCATATATTCGCAACCAACAACACAAAATATTATGCAGATGCACGAAAAACGTAAAAGACAACAGACAGACTTCTATCTCTTCTTAGGGTACATCAAGCTACTGTGCACAAAAATTCACACCACGACTCCGACTCGTTCTCCAAATTATGCTTTTGAGTGATATTTATAGGCGAAAGACCAAATAAAACCAATATGGTCGAGAAGTGCAACGCATCCTTCGATTCTAGATAAGACTTTTAGACCCTACACAGTTAAGTATAAATGTTGCTTACCAAGAGATCCTATGAATCTTAGATCAGGGTATAGAGGAGACAACAGAGCTGATAAAATCAAATATAAACGCCTCTAGTTAGGGCAGGACTACACTAACCCAAGAATCGAACCAATCATGGACTGGGTTTTTAAGGTAGAAGGCGATGCAAAGGTTAACGACCACACAACATACCTCTAACAGCCCGGTAAAAACATACAGTGGAGAGACACAACACTGTCATCGTTATTCAACAATTATTACATATATCGTATACACCACTTCCACCACAAAGAAATTGTCCAAAGTGCAACAGTCTACCATCCAGACCAAGTTAGTCTAACCTTGTAGAGTACATGCGGCCGCGGTGGCCGAGCGTTCTGCGGCGCTCCAGTCACAGTCTGCACGGCAACTACGGTCGGGGGTTCGAATCCCCCCCCCTCGGGCATGGATATTTCTGCCGTCCTTACTATTAGTTTGTTCATAAGTAGTTTGTAGGTTTAGGGACTGACGACCACGTAGTTAAGTCCCATAAGCTCTACAAACTTTTGAATATTTTGAACATGTGGTGGTTGCTGTATTGTCGGGTGTATTTTCGAAGAAGGGTATTGTAAGTCAATGCTTTCAAGAAAAAAAAAAAGGAAAAATTTTTAATGTAGACGTCGGAAATCGGTAAATTATTTTACGCATGTTTTTTATTGTGACTCTCCGTTGTACAATAGGGTTTAAACGTCTTCTGGGCTGCTCGGTTTTAGGTATTTGACCTGTGTCAGATAAATGTTGAAAGAATCGTTTGCATTTTAACAGGACAGAGAGATTCGTTAGATTTTTTTTTTTTTTTTTTTTTTTTTTTTTTTTTTTTTGTGGTTTTAGGGCGCACAACTTCTATGGTCATTAGCGCCCAGTCAAAAACAGATTCGCTATGATCTCAAAAAAAGAAGAAGAAAAAAAAATGGTGACTGTCCAAACATAAAGAAGAGGCTAAAAACGAAAGATAAAAGATAATTAAATGGGTAAATATCCTTGGATAAGTTGGCCAAGTTGATAAAACGCAAAACTCTAGCAGCTACTCGTGTGTCATCAGCTAAAATTTCCTCCAGAGTAGACGGAAAGTGAAGGGCTACACGTAGATGATTAAACAGTACGCAAGACAGTGAAACATGTCGCACGGTCAGCAGTTCACCGCAGGAGCACAGCGGTGCAGGGTCGGCGGACAGCAAGTGACGGTGGCTGAAACGGCAGTGACCGATCCGCAACCGGGCCAGGATGACCTCCTCCCGCCGAGAGGGGCGTGTGGAGGTCCTCCAAGCGGTCGGGATCGGTTTTACAGTTCGCAATTTATTGATGGACATTGAAAACCACGCGCTGTGCCATTGCGACACGATACTCCGGCGGAGAGCCCGTTGAACATCGTCAGATGGGACGCAAAATGTAGCCACGCGAGGTAAAAGAGCTGCGGCCTTGGCCGCTATGTCGGCAGTCTCATTCCCGGGCACACCTACGTGGCCAGGGACCCACAGGAAAGAAACGTGACAGCTGTCATCTGCTAGCAACTGGAGGAAGCGTTGGATCCGATACACGAGAGGATGGTTCGACAAAGGGTCCTTAAGACTCTGCAGGGCACTAAGGGAGTCCGAACAGATGGCATAGAAATGTTGGCGGTGGCGGCAGGTGTACAAAATGGCCTGGTGGAGGGCAAATAGCTCAGCCGTGAAGTTCGAGCACCGGTCAGGGAGCTTGTATTGGAACCAGTTGTCCCCGACGACGAAGGCAGATCCGACACGGGCAGTGCTCTTGGAACCATCAGTGTAAATAAATATGGCGTTATCGAACCGCGAACGGAGTTCGACAAGCCTCGAGCGATATACCAAATCCAGAGCGCTCTCCTTGGAGAGCGAACTGTGTGAACCTGGGCCTGATGCCACGGTGGCAATGGGCTTTCGCTTAACCGAAAGGTGGAAGGAAGGGTAAAATTGAGCCGCTGTAGCAGGCGGCGAAACCGAACTCCAGGTGGAAGTAAGGCAATCGCAGACAACTGATATTGGCGATCGAGTAAGTCGTCAAAAAATAATCGGTAAGATGGGTGGTTGGGCATCGACCGCATGCGGCATGCGTACCGACACAAGAGTATGTCACGTCGAGTGGTCAAGGGTAATACAGCAGCCTCGGCATACTTTCAACAGGACTGGTATAAAATACACCGGTCACCAGACGTAATCCCCGATGGTGAATAGAGTTGAGACGGCGGAGAATCGACGGCCGTGCAGAAGAGTATACAAGGCTTCCGTAGTCGAGCTTCGACTGAACAATGGCCTGGTAAAGGTGAAGCAGGACGGTACGATCCGCTCCCCATGACGTGCCACTGAGGACACTAAGAACGTTAAGGGATTGGGCACAACGGGCGGCCAGGTAGGACACGTGTGTGGACCAGCAAAGTTTACGATCCAACATGAGTCCCAAGAATTTCGTAGTCTCCTCAAAAGGGAGAGCAACAGGGCCGAGATGTAGAGGTATCTGACAAAACAGAGCCCACCCGTACCCGGAACTTGCGATCCGCCAAAAACGCTTGAATGAAAAGAGGAAGGCGGCCCCGAAGGCCCCATCTGTGCAATGTGCGGAGAATGCCCGCTCTCCAACAGGTATCGTATGCCTTCTCCAAGTCGAAGAACACTGCTACTGTTTGACGCTTCATTAGAAAGTTGTTCATAATGAAGGTCGACAACGTAACGAGGTGATCAGCAGCAGAGCGGTGCCGACGAAAACCGCATTGGATATTAATCAGGAGGCGGCGAGATTCGAGGAGCCAGACCAACCGAGCGTTAACCATACGTTCCATCACCTTACAGACACAGCTCGTCAGAGAAATAGGACGACAGCTGGAAGGAAGATGTTTGTCCTTCCCTGGTTTGGGGATGGGGACAACAATGGCTTCACGCCAACTTGTGGGAACATGACCTTCAGTCCATATGCGATTGTAGGTACTGAGAAGAAAACACTTGCCCGCAGGAGAGAGGTTCTTCAGCATTTCAATATGAATGGAATCGGGCCCGGGAGCAGAAGATCGGGACAGGGCGAGAGCACGGTCTAGCTCCTGCATGGTGAAGGCGACGTTATAATTTTCACGATTAAAAGAGTGGAATGAAGGCGGCCGTGCCTCCTCTACCTGTTTGCGAGGGATAAAGGCAGGGTGGTAATGGGCAGAGCTCCAAACCTCCGCAAAGAAACGGCCCAATGCGTTGGAAACGTCAGAGGGGTCCACGAGGACTGCGTTCTCCACGGTCAGGCCAGGAATCGGGGAGTGCGCCTTGATGCCCGATAAACGGCGTAGGCCACGCCAAACAAACGTGGAGGGAGTAAAACGGTTAAAAGAACTAGTAAAAGCAGTCCAGCAAGCTTTCTTGCTGTCGTTTATGATACGACGACATTGCGCTCTCATACGTTTATAATGTATGCAATTCTCCAAAGTCGGGTGGCGGCGGAAGGTGCGTAAAGCGCGGCGCCGGGCTCTAAGCGCGTCGCGGCAGGCTGCAGTCCACCAAGGGACCTGGACACGACGTGGAGAAGAGGATGTACGAGGTATGGAATGTTCAGCAGCGGTGAGAATAACCTCTGTGAGGTATTCGACCTGACTGTCACTGTTGGGAAAATTCTGATCGTGAAAAACAGCCATGGAAGAATAAAGCCCCCAGTCGGCTTTAGAAATGTTCGAACTGGTGGGACGAGGAGATGGGGAATGATGCAGAAAGTGGATGATACAGGGGAAATGGTCACTCAAGTACGTGTCAGAAAGTGCATACCACTCAAACCGACCGGCAAGCTGAGGAGTGCATATTGCAAGGTCTATATGGGAATAAGTGTGTGTTGTGTCTGAAAGGAAGGTCGGTGCACCGGTGTTGAGGCAGACAAGATCGAGGTGTTGGAGAAGGTCCACCAAAAGGGAGCCTCTCGGACAAGGTGCCGGAGAGCCCCATAGGGGATGGTGGGCATTAAAGTCGCCAATCAACACGAAAGGTGAAGGGAGCTGATCAACAAGGTGTAGCACATCTGCCCTAGTAAGGGCAGATGACGATGGCGAATAAATATTACAGAGGGAAAAAGTAAATGTGGATAGGGTGATGCGGACGGCAACTGCCTGTAGGTGAGTATGCAATGAAATGGTATGGTAATAGACATCGTCTCGAAGAAGCATCAGAACCCCTCCATGGGCCGGGATACTTTCCACGGGTGGCAGGTCGAACCGCACAGAGGTTTAGTGTGAAAAGTCTGCACGATCACTTGGACGCAACTTAGTTTCTTTAGTTTCTTGGAGGCAGACGACAAGCGGGCAGTGCAATCTAAGGAGTAGTTTTAATTCCTCCCGATTGGAACGAATGCCGCGAATATTCCATTGATGGAGCGCCATGATAAAAAATGAGAGAAAAAAGAAGATAAAAAGGAACAAGCAGATGGGGTCACCTCGACGGCCACTGAGGACCGGACTTCGAGGGAGCACTGCTATCGCCATCCAGTGGCAAAGGGTCATGTTCCATTGGTTCGATCGACGCGTCTGCCACCTCCCGGAGTTGATCAGGAGGGGCAGCTTCCACCGCCGGTAAACGGCCGGGTGCCCGAAAGACGGAGCGTCCCGGTGAAACAGAAGACGGCCGAGGCCGGCAACTGTTGGATGGCGTGACCAAAGAGTCACGCCTCGGCGGGGAAGGGGGGGCTGTTTTTTCTGGAAGCCTTCTTAGAAGTATGACGGGTGGAAGATGCGGTTGACGATTGAGAAGTCTGAGTCTTGAGAAAATCTTCACGGACTGGTTCTTTTTTTGAACTCCGGGCAGCAGATTTGGGTGCCCGGGATGTGTGTGAACTGGTCGACGAATTCGTTGTAGAACGGGCAGAAGGGATGGGAGAGGTGGAACGAGCAATTTTCGGGCTAGCCGTCCTGACGACAGTGTCACAGAACGTTAGGTCGCAAGTCTGGATGCCTACCTCCTAAGTTGGTCGAGGGGAGACGAGGACCTGGGTGAAGGTACCTGATGGGAGTACAGCGGGCTTCCTACTAGCTAATAATTTCCGAGCGGCATAGGTGGCACGCGAATCTCTTGGATGACCCGCTCTTCTTTATAAACGGGGCAGTCCCGTGAAGAAGCAGCATGGTCACCCATGCAATTAATGCAGCGAGGGGATGGAGGTTGACATTCACCCTCATGAGCGTCTCTGCCACAGGTGGCGCACTTGGCTGCATTTGGACAAGATTTACTTGTATGGTTGTACCTTTGACAATGGAAGCAGCGTGTAGGATTTGATATGTACGGGCGAACGGAAATGACTTCGTAGCCCGCTTACACTTTTGATGGTAGGTCAACCCTGTCAAAAGTTAAGAAGACAGTACGGGTCGGCACGAGGTCATTGTTGACCTTTTTCATCACGCGATGAACAGCTGTGACTCCCTGATCTGACATATAGTTCAATATCTCCTCGTCTGATAACCCATCCAGCGATCTAGAGAACACAACCCCCCGCGAAGAGTTGAGGGTGCGGTGAGCCTCCACCTTCACAGGGAAAGTATGTACAAGTGTAGCTCGAAGTAACTTCTGCACCTGGAACGCATTCTCTATTTCGAGTAACAAGGTCCCGTTGCGCTGCCTGGAGCAGGTCTTCAAGGGACCTGCGATCGCATCGACACCCTTCTGAATGATAAACGGATTGACTGAAGAAAAATCCTTATCGTCGGTACGTGATACCACCAGGAACTTTGGAATGTTAGGCAATGCCTTTTGCGGCTGAGAATCATGTTTCCGCTTATGGGTCAGGGTTATAGTTGATGTGGAAGGTTTCATAGCGGAGGTGTCCCCCATGATTACCGGCGTCTCCGATGGCGCGCTCCTTCCTTGTGGGGGCCCTCACTGAGGGCGCACCCGCCTTAGGTGACTGTTCGCACCTCAGGTCACACCTCCCGAGAACGGACGGAGGGACCAATTGGCATGTTCGGAAGGTATTAGCTCGGGTAATCACCCCTCCCTGGGCCCGGCCTTTACCGGGGGTACGTAAGTGCCCTACATGTCTACCTGGGGCGGGGAGTTACGCCTTACCACGTCACCGGCTATGCAGAGCGTGGGTCGACCTTCAGACACGCACAGGGAGGAAAGAGAGGAGGAAGGAGAGAAAGGGATGAAGGAAGAGGAAGAATCTCAAACGCCGAGGCGGAGATTAAAGGGTGAGTCGAGAACAAGGAGAAAGGAAAAAGAGGGGAAGGCTGAAGAACAGGAAACGAAGAGGACCAAGAAGAGAACACATAGGAAGCGAAAAAGAAACCTTGGACTAATGAAAAAAAAAAACGCCCGTCTCCGGGCGAAGGCACAAACCGGGGGAAGAGGGAAGCGGCCTGGGACGGAAGAAAGGTCGCTTCGGATCGGGGCCCCGTGCGCGCCACACACGTACCCACAAAAGAGCTGTGGGCCCCCTGGGGGGTTCCTTAGATGGGTATACGCGGGAGGTAGAATTAAACAACCCGAATTTTCGGTAGGCACAGCTAAAGCTCAATCTAAGGAAACGTAACAGGGAATGATCGCTTAAGAGAGAGAGTATTGAATTTCGGAACTTTCGACCTGAACCAGTTCCAACGAAGGGCGTTTAAAAATATGCAATGCGCGCTATCCTTGTCAAAGTGGCGCGTCTGCAGAGGTCTTGCGTAGAAGGTTTTGATCATTTGGAGATGTTACTTAGGTGTTTTTGAGAGAGTATGCTAAAAATGTTATGCTATTATGTTTAAACATTTAGCACATGTTAGTTTTATGTAGCCTGCCAAGAGAGCACTGTGTGTGTGTGTGTGTGTGTGTGTGTGTGTGTGTGTGTGTGTGTGTGCGCGCGCGCGCCACTCCTCGCTCTGCGTTCTGCACGATTGTTAACAGTGCTTGCAGATGTGTATTTAGACGCATTCCTAACAGCTTGTGCTGTTATAACGGCGGCTGACTGACACACTGGCTTTCGCTATGTTCCTTACAATGCCTTGTGTGAAAGTTGCAGTGTTAGAAATCTTTAGTTTCTATACAGACGTTGTGCTAGATGTCTGTGCCGATTTTCGTTATTTCCACCAGTAAATTGGAATTTTTTTGTAAACAATTTGTCATCTTCTTCTGATGCTGTTGTTGTCATGTTACCAAAAGACTGTTTGACATACAAGATTGTAGCGTTTGGTACAGTTACATCCGCACGGGAGTAGCCGAGTGGTGTGGAGCGCAACATTACGGAACGCGAGGCCTCCCGCATCGGAAGTTCGAATCCTCCGTCGGGCATGAATGTGCATGTTGTGCTTAGGTTAGTTTAACTTAGTTTAAGTAGTTTTTAAGACTAGGGACTGATGACCAACGTAGTTTGGTCCCATAGGATTACACACATTTGAACATTTTTACCATTACATTCCGTTTATCATATAACTCACGCTATTTTTAACACGTTTGTCGTATGTTGCATACATAGTCTACACAAAGAGATACATTCCCTTTGCTTATAGATAGAGGGTTGCGGTCGAGTTCCGAAACGAACAATATATATATATATATATATATATATATATATATATATATTGTTTTGGGTAGTCCCAAGTATTTGACTCTGGTTAGAATTGTTTTTAAGTGTATCTGGACATGGAAAGAGTATTATCTTTGTTAAGAGGGATACGTAAGTTTATGGCGTTCGTCACCATTACATCCTGTATATTATTTATCCTGCGCTATTATTAAACGCCGGCCGCGGTGGCCGAGGGGACTGAGGCGCTCCAGTCACGGTCTGCACGGCCACTACGGTCGGGGGTTCGAATCCCCCCTCGGGCATGGATATTTGTGGCGTCCTTAGGATTAGCTAGTTCATAAGTAGTTTGTAAGTTTAGGGACTGATGACCCCGCAGTTCAGTCCCATAGACTCTACAAACATTTGAACTTTTGGAGATTGTGGCCTATCGCTATTGCGCTTTATCGTATCGCGACATTGCTGCTCGCGTAGGTCGCGATCCAATGACTGTTAGCAGAATATAGAATCTGTGGGTTCAGGAGGGCAATACGGAACGTCGTGCTGAATCCCAACGGCCTCGTATCACTAGCAATCGAGATGACAGGCATCTTATCTACATGGCTGTAGCGGATCGTGAAGCAACGTCTCAATCCCTGAGTCAACAGATGGGGACGTTTCCAAGACAACAACCATCTGCACGGACAGTTCGACGACGTTAGCAGCAGCATGGACTATCAGCTCGGAGACTGTGGCTGCGGTTACCCTTGACGCTGCATCACAGACAGAAGTGCCTGCGATGGTGTACGCAACGACGAATCTGGACGCACGAATGGCAAAACATCATATATTCGGATGAATCCGCGTTCTGTTGACAGCATCTTGAAGATCGCATTCGTGTTTGGCGACATCGTGTTCAACGCACATTGGAAGCAAGTATTAGTCATCGCCGGGACTCGAACCTGGGACGTTTGCCTTTCGTGGGCTAGCGCACTATCGACTGTGCTATCCCGACACGACTCACGATGCCGCCTCACAACTTTACTTCCGCCAGTATCTCGCCTCCTACTATCCAGACCTCACAGTAGCTCTCCTGCGAACCATGCAACACTAGCACTCCTGGAAGAAAGATATGGTGGAGACATGGCTTAGCCAGCCTTCCAGGAGTGCTAGCTGATCTTGCATGGTTCGCAGGAGAGCTTCTGTGAAGTTTGGAAAGTAGGAGGCGAGGTACTGGCGGAAGTAAAGTTGTGAGGCGGCATCGTGAGTCGTGTCGGGATAGCACAGTCGATAGTGCGCTTGCCCGCGAAAGGCAAAGGTCCCAGGTTCGCGTCCCGTTTTCGGCACACAATTTCAATCTGACGTGAAGTTTCAACATACTGGATGATTGACTGAGCTGGCCTTGTAATATCAGTTAACACGGTGTAGTGGGACAGATTTGACAGCTCCTACACTTCCATATCAGCTTTGTTTTGCAGATGAAAATTAATGAAACCGATTTATTGAAAGTTGAGTAAATATTTTTATGATATGATACATTAGAAGAATGTTTTTGGTTGTTTCTGTTTGTTTCATGGTCGATCGAGGTAATAAACAGGAGCAGCGTCGCCGCAGCACAGAGCTGACCGTTATGTGACGTCACGGGGCAGCGGACGTCTGCGCCTTCTTTATGGCGGGACATCGATCGTTCTCTAAGAAGGTTATTGAACATTATTATTGCTATGGATGTTCGTCAGTTCAGATTATGTCCTTGTAAAAGTAACATTGGATCAGAAGCAAATAGTATATAATTGTATTGCAAGAAGACCAATAAACATGTGATGTTTGACTGAAGAAGAGTTTTAAATATTACATCATCTATATGGATTGATTTATTATTTTATGTGAAATATAGAAATTTTATTTGATCTTCTACATCTAGGAAGATAACACCATCAGTTTGAAAAGTTTATAACAGGCTATTGAATTTCAAGACTCATTCAAATGAAGCAGTGGTATATTAAAAGAGAAACTAAAATATAGTAGGCTATGGATTTTCGCTCGAACGCCAGTTTCATGACTGAATTGGTGCTAAAGAGTTTAAACTTTGAATGTGAAGTTACATTCTCGCCTTTTATCTTTCTCCCGCGGGTATAGGGACCTGTTTGTGTTTAAGAAAAGATAAAAATATAAACTGTTATCTATTTCTTTATATTAGGCGGTGGACATAGATTTCGGAGGGACGTTCGGTGCCACGATTCAAGAGAAGTGTCAAGTTGCTAGGTGGCGTCAGGAAACTTATAAATATTTACTTAGCAATTGACTATAAGAGTTATAAACTGGTTTTCTTAATAAGACTGAACCAAATTTAGGACGCGTTTGGTATGATACGTGATTGTTTTGACAATTTAAAGTTCTTCATCACCTTTTCCCTTTGTCCCACAGCAGTGGCTTTGCCATACCGCAAGGTGAAACTACAGCCGTTACCTTTCCCGAGGACATGCAGCTCTACTGAATGAACATATGATGATGGTACCCTCTCAGGTGAAATATTGTGGAATTAAAATAGTCCCCCATTCGAATCTCCAGGGTGGGAATACTCAGACGATTGTCATCATCAGGAATATGGGTTGGAGCGTGGAACGTTAGATCTCTTAATCGGGTAGAGTTGTTATTAAATTTAAAAAGAGAGATGGATATGTTGAAGTTAGATATAGTAGCAATTAGGGAAGGTTAGTGAAAAGAGGAACTAGATTTCTGGTCAGGGTAGTACACGATTATAAATACAAAAACAGTTGGGGGTATTACAGGAGTGACTATGGTCGGGGGTTCGAATCCCCCCTTGGGCATGGATATTTGTGCCGTCCTTAGAATTAGCTAGTTCATAAGTAGTTTGTAAGTTTGGGGACTGATGACCCCGTAGTTAAGTCCCATAAGCGATACAAACATTTGAACATTTATTACAGGAGTGCTAGTCTTGCAAGTTTCGCAGGAGAGCTTCTGAGAAGTTTGGGAAGTTGGAGGCGAGGTACTGGCGTAAGTAAAGTTGAGGCGGCATCGTGAGTCGTGTCGGGACAGCTCAGTCGGTAAAGCGAAAGGGAAACGTCACAGGTTCGAGCCCCGGTTTCGGCACACAATTTTAATCTGCCAGGAAGTTACAATGAAAAAGAAAATAGCAATGTGGTTAAGGTACTGGGAACAACATAGTGAACACATTATCGCATCAAAGATAGACACAAAACCAACACCGACCACAGTAGTACAAGTTTGTATGCCCTCTATCTCTGCCAGTGATGAAACCAAAGAACTGTATGAAGAAATATTGTAAATTATTTTGTTAGTTAAGGGAGAGGAAAACTTAATTGTGATGGGAGACTGGAGTTCGGCAGTAGGGAAAGAAAGGGACCAAAAATAGTAGGTGAATATGGACTGAGTAAAAGAAATGAAAGAGGAAGCGGCCTGGTAGAATTCAGTACGGAACGTAATTCAATCATAACAAACACTAGGTTAAAGAATATTGAAAGAATGTTGTATACGTGAAAGACACTAGGAGACACCGAGAGGTACCAAATAGATTTTATAATGGTAAGACATAGATTTCGGAACCAAGTTATGAACTGAAGTCATATCCAGGGGCAGATATAGACACTGACCAAATCTTATCGGTAATGAACTATAGATTGAAACTGAAAAAATTGCAGAAAGTTAGGAATAAATGAGTTGGGACCTGGATGAATTTAAACAACCTGAAGCGCTTGCGAATTTCAGAGGGAGATCTAGGAAAAGAACGACAGAAGCGGGGTTGAAATAAAACCGCAGATGAGGATCGGGTACCTTTAAGAGATGACATTGTCAAGGCAGCAAAGGATCAAATAGGTAGAAAGGCAAGACCTGAAAAAATCCTTGTGTATTACAGGAAATACTAAATTTAATTGATGAACGAAGAAGATATAAAAATGCAGTGAATGAAGCAGATAAAATCTAGTACAGGCGAATAAGAATTGACATTGACAGTTAGTGCAAAGTGGCTGAGCAGGAGTGGCTAGAAGCCAAATGAAAATCTGTAGAAGAATCTTTAACTAGGGGAAAATAGATACCGCCTACAGGAAAATAAGAGAGACATTTGGTAACTAGGAAAATAGCTGTATGAATATTAATAATTTAGATGGAATACCAGTTCTGTGTAAAGAAGAAAAAGCTGAAAGGTGGAAAAAGTATTTACAGGAGCTTTACAAAGTGAATGACTAACTTCAAGTTTCGAGCTATAGTAATCTCTGGAAGAGGCAACCATATCAAAACTGTTTCAGCTGGTGCGTAATATGTATGAAACAGGCGAAATACCCTGAGACGTAAAGAAAATTTTTAGAATCGCCATTCGAAAGGAAGCAGGCGCAGACTGGAGGAAATTTACAGACCATCAGTCTAATAAGTCACGGTGGCATTAATTTAACACGAATTATTTACAGATGGATGCTGACGTTAGGGAGCATCAGTTCGGATTGCGGAGAAACGTAGGTCCACGTGGGGCTATACTGATCCACGACTTATTTTACAAGACAGATTAAAGAAATGCAAATCTACATCTCCAGCTTTTGTCGATTCAAAAGAAAGCTTTTGACAATGTTGATTGGTATACACGCTTTTAAAATTCAGAAGTCGACAGGGGTAAAATATAAGGAAAGGAAACGTCTTTACAACATGTACAAGTAGGAGGGCAGGGCTGGTTCAAACACAAATTTGGAGGTAAATAATGGATTGTCACCCCCTCCACACACCCCTATGCTGGTATGGAGACACTTGGGTGGTCTCCTCCCTAGAGGACAAAGGCAAGGTCACCAACCTTATGAAGACGATTTCTTTGACAATGGGGGTTTCTGCGACACCCAGGGTTTCTGCGACACCCAGAGTTTCTGCGACACCCAGGGTTTCTGCGACAACCGTGACTATTTTTTTATGTATGACTCTAAGTAAAAATTTGCGTGATTTATGAGAGTAATTATAAAAAATTTGCATGATTTTTGGCCTAATTATGAAAATTTGACATTACTAATGACTTCAACGATACCCCCTCCTTGCCCCACCACTCGCTGACTACGAGAACCCTCCCCCTCCCACCACCAAGCTCCGGGAATCGAACCCACTCCCTCCGACCTCAGAATCCCCCCCCCCCCCCCCCACAGTGCGCGTGTTCCGAGTATTTTATATTACGTAGATCCACAGCTGTTTATGTAAATAATTGACTCCCCCTTCCACAGAGAACCATAACTCTATAAAAATTCTGATTTCTATCTCGCCACGAACCTGCAGCATCGCAAACACGCGGCTGAGGGCGGAGCGGGCGCGGGGAGCGGCTGTGTGGCCGTGGCTGCTGTGTGCCGTGTGCCGGCTTCTCTTCTGCCCCTTAGCAGGACCGCCCAGGGTGCTAACGCTTATCAAACAGACGCGCACAGGGGATCCGAAGGCCCGCGCCCCTTACCGCGCGACGTCAAAAAAAAAAAAAAAAAAAGGCAGACGTGGCGCGGCCGTAAAATCCACAAATTAAGTCAAGATGACGCGGCCGGACGTAGAGGGTTGGGGGCTCCCGCACCCTCGTCGACACACCTGCCGAGGTGAAAATCCACGAAATTAAGTCAAGAACTCGCAGCTGGACCACACCTTACTGCGCGACCGCACAGTAAGCAGCGCTTGCCGCCCCGCCACGGCCGTAGGCCGACCGCGAGACCGCGAGACCGCGAGGGGCATGCCACAGGCGGTCCCTCTTACTGGCAGCGACTGACGCAAGGCCGCCCTTCCGATACCGCAGGGCCCGTACACCGCACTCGTCCACAAACCTGCTGGCCGCCGAATCCAGATTAATTTTTAACTTTCAGTTCCGTATAGCAGCATCACTCTTCCGTCATGTGGAAATGCCCCAACCAACAGCGTTCGGGATTTTAACTTTTATTTTCTAAATAATACAACTCTTAAAGCAATTCTACTCACTCTAATGCGGAATTTCTATACAGAACTATTAACACTACAATTTGTTTTTAAAACGAGTCATCATTCCGCTATAAATATATACACATAGAGCACAGTAAATGTGGGTTTCTTAGGATTTTCAGTAAGGATTAGATTTGGCGAACGAACTTATTTTAGTAGGTGTCAGACCTCATTCTGCGATTTCCGAATGTGTCGTCAATCTACCCACAGATAAGTCATTTCCGGAGTTAAAAACCTATGAAATAATATTTTAAGAAGCATTCGTTTGCAAAAGTTGTGAACCTAGAGTCCACATGGAATTACTGCATGATTTTGTATCTGAGGAGATGGCATAGTACACACATGGGGCATTGAAACGTTTTTACTACCACCCACCCGATTTTAAACTTATATTTCAAATCCACATGGAGATCTTAAATTTCTTTTTCTTTGACAAATACAGAGGTGATATGCTCTCTACTTTCAGGACGTATATAATTTTGTCCCTGTAGTAGTCAAAACGTTTCAACTACTTCCTGTTTTTTATCTAACGCGCTTATATATATATATATTCTTTTTTTTTTTTTTTTTTTTTTTTTTACATGTCTGTCGTCTGTTGCGTATGTAGTCTATAGAGCGTTCGTTGCTTGTGATTGCCGTTTCCGTGGAGTTTATCATACATATCGAGAGAAACTGTCAAAGTCATGTTTACATATGGTTTTCAAACAGAAGATGTTGAGAACTCTAGCTACGGCTGGGACTTATAAAATATTTGCATTTACAGTAGAGATCATTTGTGGAGTTAAAACCCTATGGAATAACGATATTTAAGAAGAATTTGCTTGAAAAACTTGGGTTTTTCCCATTTATTATCTTATTTAACACGTATGTTGGTTGTTGCATATGTAGTCTAAACGAAGGTTCTTTTATAGCTCTAACGAGTACCTCTATTTCAAATACACGTATGTTGGTTGTTGCATATGTAGTCTAAACGAAGGTTCTTTTATAGCTCTAACGAGTACCTCTGTTTCAAATACCATCCAAAAAGTTTCAACAAGTACCTGAAAAGTTTAAACTAGTACTCCATGTGGTGTAGACCATTTTGCATTGCTGGTTGGTAGGCATGTCGGGGAAAGTTGACAATCTTGTTACTGTCAAAATATATGCATTTACAGTAAACAGCCAGGGAGAATGGTCACGCATCGGTGTGCTGATCGAAATGAGCGTAACGCAGGATGTATTCTAAATTAAAGAATTCGCAAAAAAACGCGTTTGTGGAGATGCACTCTCGTTTGAATTTGCTCTAAAAGAACGGGTACATGTATGCAAATGTGTTGCCCATCTACCTACAGAGGAGTCGTTAGCGGAGTTAAAACCTATGGAATTGCAATATCTAATCTAATTCTGTTCCTGTAGCACTCAAAACGTTTCAACTACTTCCCGTTTATTATTAGACACCTTGTGTGACAAACGATTTCCGAAAGCAGCAACTTTTTTTTTTTTTTTTTTTTTTTTGATAGTTCAAAATATGTTACTTTGGTTATAATTGTTTTTAAATAATTCCTGGATGAATGTATGTAGTTCATACGACACTTAAGTGTACACACGTGTTAAATTATACCGAAATTCTTTATATCATGTACATATTTAACTGTAAAATTTTGTTCTTTACGAGTTGTATTTAAGGATAGATGTATTACGTCACTTAAACAGTAAAAACAATTGTTTTAACAGTCGTATTTTGTAGTAAATAGGATGTGCATTTTTCCATTGGAAAAATTACAAGTATCTTTCATTAAGGCGGTAAAAATGTAGGCAAATCATAATGTATTGGATTTCGAAAGTTACTTTCCCTGCACTTATCGATTTATTAGCTGGAGGCATAAATGCAAGACATAGTTGTAAATTTTAGCTAATAGTTAAGAACTATACTGGATGTTATAAAAGCTACAAAAAGTTTAAACTAGTAAGCCCTAAAATTTAAACTAACACTCCAAAAAAGTTTCAACTACCTCCCGTTTATTATCTAACACGCACTATTTTTTTAAAAAACATGTCGAGTAGGCTGTTGCATATGTAGTCTTAAAACGACTAGCATGTTGTGGGATTGCTTAAAATAATAAAACGCTGTGATATTTTGTTTAAACGTATATGACTGGTGTACCAGTAAATCTTCCAGACACGAAAGGCCTAGTAAAACTTATTAATTATGCTCTATCAACTTTTAGTTTCAATTTTATACCTGTATATTATGTGGATATTCGTAATACTAGCTCCAGCAAGGACGATATAAGTACTACACAGAAGAGCTACTTTAAAGCAGGAGAAACATATTTCTCCCATTACAGGCTGTTATTCTCCACATTACGGCTGGAAGTGGACATCTCGAATTAGGTCTAGTACCTACAAGCAGTGTTATTCCACAAGTCCTAAGAAAGATTAAATCCATCGAACAGGTTTAAGCTTTTCCGATTAAAGAAATTACTCCTCTAAGAGCAGTTAATGTGCTATGTGCACGATAGACGGCTGGAAATGGAGGAGATGGACGTCAAGAAACGAATCTGGATTATATGACGAAGGCAACTGCTCTAAAGGAAGAATACCAATTGCATTTGGAAAAAGTGGAGTCTTCTGCAGATCTACAGGCAGGACTCACTTATTTGTTTAAACACACTATATGGAAAACTCTCGCTGTGACTGGGGAATAAAAAATATTTGCATTTACTGTAAACAGCAAGGGAGAATGGTCATGTGTTGGAGTACTCGCCGAAGTTAACGGAAACGATTGTGTTTATTAAATTAAGGGATATACGAAAAATGTTTTTTCTAAAGCTGCACATCCGTTTGCATCTTCTTCATAACAATGGTTACGTTGTTTCTAATTTTATCGGGTTGGATGTTGTCCATCTACCAACATAAAGTCATCTACAAAGCTAAAACCAGACGGAATAACACTATTTTACCAGCATTCGTTTGCAAAGTTATAAACCTACGGCGATGCCAGAAGATTCCGCATCAGAAGAGATGTCAGCGTACACACGAAAGAATGTGATGAAATAAGAGGTAAAATGAAAGTACCGGAATGTTTTCGTGTCGAAGAGCTGCCAGAAGGATCAGAACTAGTTGTTAATGCCTTAAAAGAGGTAGTTTACTAGGAGAAGCAGGGATAAGATATGGTGTTCGAGAATGTACCTTCTTTGTACTTATCAAAAATACTGGTTGGAGAAGGAAATGGAAGATTCCAATGTGGATTTAAACTATGATACACGCTCACATAACGTGTTCCATTTAATTGACCCCCATGAACAAATGTTGACGAGCTTCAGACTTTTTTTAGTGTAGCAGGACACTCCACTCACAATTTGCGAGATATCAGGCATTCTATATTGATATAGTTTAATCTGTATGTAAAGTTCTCTCTATGTTGTACATGAGGCCCCAAATATGTATTAGTGTGTATTGGCCATGGCTTCCACAGAATGAATGAAACTTTGCATGTAAGAAAGTTTAGGAAGTGCTAGGCACGACTTGTCTGTGTCATCGTTTCATTCAAATGCTGGGTGCTGAATGTCTCTGGGCGAGAAGTAGGTTTGCCAACTGCTGAGCAGAACCCAGTGTTAGCAAAGACTCCTAATGTAGCTTGCTCTTAACCTCCTCGGCTGGGGGCTGGTCAGGTTACCTGCCCGATGAACAGTGACGCTCTCTGGGCTCCCCTCCACTACCTCTTAAGCAGTGGTGAAGAGAGCTATTCATTTGCTTCATGGGGTAAGAACCTCTGGGTTTGGTTCTGCTGTGGCCTCGTGGCTCGAGTTATTTCAGACTCCATAGTTGTACTTAAGTCCTTTCGATGGTTTACTTTTGGAAGTAGCAGCTATACTATGTGTAGTAGTGAGATTTTGCTTGCTTTTGTACAGGATTGTTAATTTTATGTCGATTTTTTCTGGAATCTGATTCCGAGGCTCTGATGGTGTTTCGTTAGCATAGTTCTTGCATTTTATAACTTTTAAATGATTTCTTCGCCTGTTTAAATATGTTCAATGTCTTTCGCGTTGTTATCGTAGTTGAATTGTAATATTTTCGGGGACTCGCGGTGCCTATACTGTTTGTACTTTGTCGACAGAACACGTGGACGACATCAGACTAGACATTCAGCTTTTCCATTATTCAGTGCACATGAGTGGTTAATAATTGTATAGCTAATTTGCTAAGGTGTTTCCTAGTGAGTGTAGCGTGATAGTTTTCCCTGAAAATTGTCCATTCTAACTTGTAATCTGTGTACTTGTCGGCCCACGTGTGCACCAATTAGTGTGTTCCCTGTCGTGATTATTACCATTAAATAGATCTTTTTCCTCTGTGTAGAAAGAACCGTTGCACGACGTCTATCGTGTTTTTAATTTTCATGAAATAGAATTATTTCACTTCTATGAATTTTTTCTGACCGAACTCTGTATTGTGTTGAAGCAATCTGTAACATTCCTTATCCAATAGATATCATTCCTCTGATCAGAAAGAATGGTTACACGATATATTTCGCGATCTTATTCTCTTCGAAATTGATTTTGTTCACTTTTGAATATTTTGTGTTCCGACTTATTAGATTGCTGAACTGATCTAACAGCTTTAACCTTCTGTAGTTATCTTCTCCCTGTGCTAAACGAACGTCAGAGTGACCGTTTTTAGATATTATTTAATGAAATCTCGATTTAATGTATAGTTAGAAGTTCTAGGGAAACTTTAACTTCCATCTATACACCGCAGTTTGTGGTCTTAAACCAAGTGCGTTTGTCTCTGATAGTTGATCATGAGCCTAAGCCACTAGCTTGACACGTTATGGAAGCGAAGTACTATTTCATTGTGTGCGAGTGAACCTTCGACCTGCATTCTCCACATTGCTTGGCTGTCGTCTTCGTGTATTGGTGTCAGGTGCTTGGTAAGTACCTGCTTGGCTTGGCGTATGAATCTGTGTGTGAATGAGCTGCAATTCTTCCGTTCCTCCCTTTGAAAAGTGATCGTAATTAACCTGTACTGAACTTTGCAGGTGGGCAACTTTAAGGTCATGTAATTGTGGATATTTTGAATATTTTGTAAGGTGTGTTTTTTATTGTAATTTTAAAACATGGTCTTCCGCATTGTTGTTCTTGTTTTGAACAATAAATTAATTTGTTAAACTATAATCCTTTTGTGCTAATTTAAATTCTCCCCTCATCATTTATTTTGGATTAATGTAGGGTAATCTTGTATGTATATTTGCGTTTCTGTTTCCAACATTTATTTTTGATTTAGATCCATGACTGCGGATCATTGTTTAATTGTGCGCAGTTTCCTCTAAACATTGCAGTAAAGGTAGAACTGTTTGCTTAACTTATAGAATCAGAGTTTTGCTTAAGGGAACTGTATACTTCCGCTGCTGTGTGAATAACGCCGTAATTAGATTTTCTGAGCAAGCACTCAATTGTTAACTTCACAAATCTGGCTAGTTAACATTCAAAAAAGAACAGCGGGCGAGTTTCAACTACAAGTTAAAAATTAAGGTGGATATTATTAAAATCATGAGAAACAAACATGCTAAGAGTTGGTTTCCATGGAGTTTATCACACATATCGAGAGAAACAGTGAAAGTCATGTTTACTTATGGTTTTTAAACAGAGGGTGGTGAGAAATCTAGCTACGGCTAGGACTTATAATATGTTTGCATTTACAGTAGAAGTTCCATCTACCTACAGAGAAGTCATTTGCAGAGTTTAAACGTATGGAATAGTAATGTTTAATTTTGTTCCTGTAGTACTCAAAACGTCTCAACTACTTCCCGTTTATTATCTAACGCGCGTTATGTTAATTTAAACAAGTTCGTCGGCTGTTGCAAACATCGTCTATACGAAGAGATATATTTATTTTTTGCTCAGACGCCTTAGGCGACGAACGATTTCCTAAAGACGGAACTTTTGTTGTTGTTGGATAGTTCAAAATGTATGACTTTGGTTAGAATTATTTTCATACAAATCCTCTATAAATGTATGTGGATTATACGACACATGAAGAACACACCCGTTGCATTACACCGGATTTCTTTGTATCGTTTCTATATTTAGCTGCAAAATTGCATCACAATCCTCTCTAAGTGAGGGGTATTTTTTTACAGTGTCACTAAAAACTCAGGTGTGAGAAGGGTTGCAATATGCATGGACGCACCGCGAGATAGTTTGTGTGTGTGTAAATTACGTGGAGATCCTTAATACTAACGTCATCAAGGACAACATAAGTATTACACAGAGGAGCAATATTGCAGCAGGAGAATCATATTTCTCCCAGTCCAGAACATTTTTCCTCACAATTCCCTCAGAAACAGTTATCACAGAATTAGGTATGACTCCTACAAAAAGAAGGTCGTTCGCCAAGTCTAACCCTTACTAAGAACCCCACACATACTGTGCTCTATGTGTCTATATTTATAGCGGAATGATGACTCGTTTTAAAAACAAATTGTAGTATTAATAGTTCTGTATAGAAATTCCGCATTAGAGTGAGTAGAATTGCTTTAAGAGTTGTATTATTTAGAAAATAAAAGTTAAAATCCCGAACGCTGTTGGTTGGGGCATTTCCACATGACGGAAGAGTGATGCTGCTATACGGAACTGAAAGTTAAAAATTAATCTGGATTCGGCGGCCAGCAGGTTTGTGGACGAGTGCGGTGTACGGGCCCTGCGGTATCGGAAGGGCGGCCTTGCGTCAGTCGCTGCCAGTAAGAGGGACCGCCTGTGGCATGCCCCTCGCGGTCTCGCGGTCTCGCGGTCGGCCTACGGCCGTGGCGGGGCGGCAAGCGCTGCTTACTGTGCGGTCGCGCAGTAAGGTGTGGTCCAGCTGCGAGTTCTTGACTTAATTTCGTGGATTTTCACCTCGGCAGGTGTGTCGACGAGGGTGCGGGAGCCCCCAACCCTCTACGTCCGGCCGCGTCATCTTGACTTAATTTGTGGATTTTACGGCCGCGCCACGTCTGCCTTTTTTTTTTTTTTTTTTTGACGTCGCGCGGTAAGGGGCGCGGGCCTTCGGATCCCCTGTGCGCGTCTGTTTGATAAGCGTTAGCACCCTGGGCGGTCCTGCTAAGGGGCAGAAGAGAAGCCGGCACACAGCACACAGCAGCCACGGCCACACAGCCGCTCCCCGCGCCCGCTCCGCCCTCAGCCGCGTGTTTGCGATGCTGCAGGTTCGTGGCGAGATAGAAATCAGAATTTTTATAGAGTTATGGTTCTCTGTGGAAGGGGGAGTCAATTATTTACATAAACAGCTGTGGATCTACGTAATATAAAATACTCGGAACACGCGCACTGTGGGGGGGGGGGGATTCTGAGGTCGGAGGGAGCGGGTTCGATTCCCGGAGCTTGGTGGTGGGAGGGGGAGGGTTCTCGTAGTCAGCGAGTGGTGGGGCAAGGAGGGGGTATCGTTGGAGTCATTAGTAATGTCAAATTTTATCATTAGGCCAAAAATCATGCAAATTTTTTATAATTACTCTCATAAATCACGCAAATTTATAACTTAGAACCATACACAAAAAAGTAGTTACGGTTGTCCGAGGAACCACCATTGTGCCAGAAACCACCGTTGTGCCAGAAACCACCGTTGTGCCAGAAACCACCGTTGTGCCAGAAACCACCGTTGTGCCAGAAACCACCGTTGTGCCAGAAACCACCGTTGTGCCAGAAACCACCGTTGTGCCATAAACCACCGTTGTGCCAGAAACCACCGTTGTGCCAGAAACCACCGTTGTGCCAGAAACCACCGTTGTGCCAGAAACCACCGTTGTGCCAGAAACCACCGTTGTGCCAGAAACCACCGTTGTGCCAGAAACCACCGTTGTGCCAGAAACCACCGTTGTGCCAGAAACCACCGTTGTGCCAGAAACCACCGTTGTGCCAGAAACCACCGTTGTGCCAGAAACCACCGTTGTGCCAGAAACCACCATTGTGCCAGAAACCACCATTGTGCCAGTAACCACCATTGTGCCAGTAACCACCATTGTCCCAGTAACCACCATTGTCCCAGTAACCACCATTGTCCCAGTAACCACCATTGTCCCAGTAACCACCATTGTCCCAGGAACCACCATTGTCCCAGGAACCACCATTGTCCCAGGAACCACCATTGTCCCAGGAACCACCATTGTGCCAGTAACCACCATTGTGCCAGTAACCACCATTGTGCCAGTAACCACCATTGTCCCAGTAACCACCATTGTCCCAGTAACCACCATTGTCCCAGGAACCACCATTGTCCCAGGAACCACCATTGTCCCAGGAACCACCATTGTCCCAGAAATCGCCCTCGTAAGGTTGGTGACCTTGACCTTGACGTCTAGGGAGAGCAGGAGACCCATGTGTCTCCATACCAGCATAGGGGGTGTGGTGTGGGGTGACAGCCCATTATTCACCACCTAAATTGTCCTTCAACCGGCCATGCCCTCCTACTTGTACAGTAACATAACTGCTGTTATTGGAGTTGAAGTGAATGAAAGGGACGCATTGGCTGGGAAGGGAGTAAGACAGGGTAGTCGCATTTCTCCAATGTTTTCACTTTGTAAATTGTGGAAGCTGTGAATGAATGCCATGGTTAAGAAATAAAAGCGCTTCGTTTTGGTGATGTAATTTTGTCAGAGACAGCAAAGGACATGGAAGTGCAGTTGAGTGTAGTGGAGAATGTGGTCTAGGGAGCGTATAAGATGAAAATTAAGAAGAGCAAAACATGGGTACTGGAATGCAGTCTTAGAAAATCAAATAATGCCGAAGCAGTAAGGTTAGGTCACGAAACAATATAGGTGATAGATGACTTTGGTTACTTAGGTAGTAAAATACCGTATGATGGTCACAATACAAAGCATATAAAATGCAGAATGGCAATGGGAAGAACATCTTTTTTGAAAAACGTTGTTTTTTAAAGTGTATGAATGTCTTATCGGAAGGTATTTGTGTGAGGTGTTACCTGGACGATAAATATTTTAGACCGGAAGAGGATAGAGGCTTTTGAAATGTGGTGCTACAGAATAATGCTAAAGACCAGGTGATCGCGTAACTAATGAAAAGGTATTGAACAGAGTTGGGGAGAAAAGAAATTTTTGGCATACCCTGCGTAAAAGAAGTGAACGTTTGGTATGGCACATTGTTAGATATCGAGCAGTAGTACATTTAGCAATGGAGTGAAGTGTGTGGGCGGAAAATATCAGAGGGAGTCCAAGAGACAAACATAGTAAGCCCATTGAGATTGATGTGGGTTATCGTTCTCATAGGAGATGAAGAGGTGCTCAGGATAGAGTAGGGAGGAGAGTTGTATCAAACCAGTCTCCGGAATGAAGACTACAGCAACAACAAAACAGTGGAGAGAAATTGTGTGACGTATCGTTGACCCTGGAAATCTGCCGCCAGCAGGAAGCAAAGTTAGTGACGTCGTGCAGGTTGAAACCGCACGACCCGTCGCCAGGCGGTAGAATAAAAACAAGTGTGAACATTAAACGACTGTCGGCTCAATGAGTCGTGGCTGCAAAACATTAACACGGATTACTTGTAGACGATTAGAAAATCTGATAGAGGCCGACCTCGCGAAAGATACACGATACACGAGAAATGTACGAAATCGCGAGACAATCAATCACATTACGACTTATCTCAGAAAATAAGTTAAGGAAACGAAAAACCTACGTTTTTTACTTTTCTAGATTTGGAGATAGCTTTTGATAATGTCGCTCTTTCATATTCAGAACATATCAGGGGTAAAATATAGGAAACAAAAAGTTATTTACAACTTGTACTGTAGTGTCGCACAAGTCTGAAGTGCGCGCCATGTACTTTCGTCGCGCGCCGCCATGCAAGCACGGCGCGGCGTTCTTACGACGTCAGCCGCGAGCGCCCTCTGCTGCAACCCCACTCGTGGCCACCACTGAACTGCATCGGCCACTTGGGAATCGGACAGGCACTAGGACTCATTAATAAGCATGCCTCTACCTAGTTAACCTATGTCTTAGCATTACACTTAGTCTACAATCAAGAACTATGTAAAAGTTAAGTATTACCATACTTCTACGAAATACATATCTTATACTAATCACCACCCCCATGAACCACAGACATTGCCGAGGTGGGGTGGCTTGCGTGCCTCAGCGATACAGATAGCCGTACCGTAGGTGCAACCACAGCGGAGGGGTATCTGTGGAGAGGCCAGACAAACGTGTGGTTCCTGAAGAGGGGCAGCAGCCTTTTCAGTAGTTACAGGGGCAACAGTCTGGATGATTGACTGAGCTGGCCTTGTAACATCAGCTAATGTGGCTTTGCCACACAGCTACTGCGAACGGCTGAAAGCAAGGGGAAACTACAGCCGTTACTTTTCCCGAGGACATGCAGCTCAATTGTATGAACATACGATGATGGCACCCTCTCGGGTAAAATATTCCGGAGGTAAAATAGTCCCCCATTCGGATCTCCGGGCGGGGACTACTCAGGAGGATGTTGTCATCAGGAAAGACAATACTGGCATTCTACGGATCGGAGCGTGGAATGTTAGATCCCTTAATCGGGTAGGAAAATTAGAAAATTTAAAAAGGGAAATGGATAGGTTGAAGTTAGATATAGTGGGGATTAGTGAAGTTCGGTGGCAGGATGAACAGGATTTCTGGTCAGGTGAGTACAGGATTATAAATACAAAATCAGTTGGGGTATCACAGGAGTAGGACTGATAATGAATAAGAAAATAGGAATGCGGATAAACTACTATGAGCAGCACAGTGATCGCATTATCATTGTCAAGATAGATACGAAGCCAACACTGACAACAGTAGTACAGGTTTATATGCCAACTAGCTCTGCCAATGATGAGGAGATGGAAGAAATATATGAGGAGCTAAAGGAAATTATTCAGACAGTTAAGGGAGAGGAAAACTTAATTGTGATGAGAGACTGGAATTCGGTAGTAGGAAAAGGAAGAGAAGGAAAAATAGTAGGTGAATATGGACTGGGCAGGAGGAATGAAAGAGGAAGTCGCCTGGTAGAATTTTGCACGGAACATAATTTAATCGTAACAAGCACCTGGTTTAAGAATCACAAAAGGAGGTTGTATACATGGAAGAGACCAGTAGACACCGGAAGGTATCAGATTTTATAATCGTAACACATAGATTCCGGAACCAGGTTATAAACTGCAAGACGTACCCATGGGCAGATATAGACTCTGACCATAACTTGTTAGTCATGAACTGTAGGCTGAAACTGAAAAAATTGCAGATAGGTAGGAAAATAAGGAGATGGGACTTAGATAAATTGAAGGAAAGTGAAGTTGTGGAGAATTTTAGAGGGAGATTTAGGCAACAATTGACAGAAACAGGGGGAAATAAAACAGTAGAAGAGGAATGGGTAGCATTGAGAGATGAAATAGTGAAGGCAGCAGAGGACAAAATAGGTAGAAAGGCAAGACTTACAAAAATCCTTTGATATCACAGGAAATACTAGATTTAATTGATGAAAGGAGAAAATATAAAAATGCAGTAAATGAAACAGACAAACTGGAGTACAGACGATTAAAAAATTAGATTGACAGGAAGTGCAAAATGGCTAAGCAGGAGTGGCTAGAAGCCAAATGCAAATCTGTAGAAGAATGTATCAGAAGGGGAAAAGTAGATACCACCTACAGGAAAATAAAAGAGACATTTGGGAACAAGAAAAGCAACTCTACGAATATCAAGAACTCAGATGGGAAGCCGGTTCTCAGCAAAGAAGGAAAAGCTGAAAGGTGGAAAGTGTACATAGAACAGCTCTACAAAGGAAATGAACTTACAGACAATGTGGTAGGAAGGGAAGAGGACGTAGTTCAAGATGAAATAGGAGATGCTATACTGAGAGATGAATTTGACAGAGCCTTGAAAGACCTAGGTCGGAACAAGGCCCCAGGAATAGATGACATACCCTCAGAGCTACTAAAGTCTCTGGGAGAGCCAGCCATGACAAGACTATTTGAACTGGTGTGTAGGATTTATGAGAGAGGGAAATACCCTCAGACTTTAAGAAAAATGTAATAATCCCCATTCCAAAGAAATCAGGCGCAGACAGGTGTCAAAATTACAGAACCAGCAGTTTGATAAGTCATGGTTGCAAAATTTTTACACGAATTATCTACAGGAGAATGGCAAAAATTGGTAGAAGTTGAAGATCAGTTTGGATTCAGGAGGAAAGTAGGAACCCGGGAGGCACTACTCACTTTACGTCTTATCTTAGAAGATAGATTAAGGAAAGGCTAACCTACATTTTTAGCTTTTGTAGATTTGGAGGAAGCATTTGATAATGTTGACTGGAATATTCTCTTTCAAATTATGAAGTCAGCTGGGGTAAAATACAGGGAAAGGAGAGTTATTTACAACTTGTACAAAAGCCAGACCGCAGTTATTAGACTCGAAGGGCATGAAAGGGAAGCATCAGTTGGGAAGGGAGTAAGACAGGGTTGTAGCCTATCTCCGATGTTATTCAATTTGTACACCGAGCAGGCGGTGAAGGAAAGCAAGGAAAAATTTGGAATAGGGATTAAAGTACAAGGGGAAGAAATAAAAACATTGCGTTTTGCTGATGACATTGTAATTCTGTCAGAGACAGCAAAGGACCTGGAAGAGCAGTTGAAAGGAATGGACAGTGTGTTGAAGAGAGCATATAAAATGAACATTAACAAAAGCAAAACAAAAACAATGGAATGCGGTCTTAGAAAATCGGGCGATGCTGAAGGAATTAGATTAGGTAACGAAACAATGAAGGTGGTAGATGAGTTTTGTTACTTGGGTAGTAAAATAAAATGTGATGGTCGTAGTACAGAGGATATAAAATGCAGCATGGCAATGGGAAGAAAAGCATTTTTGAAAAAGAGAAATTTGCTAACATCGAATATTAATTTAAGTGTAAGGAAGTCTTTTCTGAAGGCATTTGTGTGGAGTGTTGCCTTGTACGGGAGTGGAACATGGACGATAAGCAGTGCGGACAGGAAGAGAATAGAGGCTTTTGAAATGTGGTGTTACAGAAGAATGCTGAAGATTAGGTGGGTAGATCGCATAACCAATGAAGAAGTACTTAACAGAATTGGTGAGAAAAGGATTTTTTGGCATACCCTGGCTAAAAGAAGGGATCGCTTGGTAGGACACATTGTTAGACATCGGGGAATCGTAAATTTAGCATTGGAGGGATGTGTGTGGGGTAAAAATCGCAGAGGGAGACCAAGAGACGCGTATAGTAAGCAGATTCAAATGGATGTGGGTTGCCATTATTATGAGGAGATGAAAAGGCTTGCTCAGGATAGAGTAGGGTGGAGAGCTGCATCAAACCAGTCTCCGGACTGAAGACCATAACAACAAAATACTAATCTACTGTTTCTAGTTGCTGTCCTACTGGCTGGTCACCTCAGACTCTGTACCTGCACACGCATGCATCGTATTTTCCTGTGTCGCTCTCTCTACTCGGCCACCGACACCCAGGACAACCGGCGGAAACGAGACAAAATGTACATTAGCCAAACAGCTGTTATTACAGTTGAAAGGCATGAAAGGGATGCAGTTATTTGGAAGGGAGTAAGACAGGTTTATAGCGTTTCTCCAGTGCTATTCAATTTGTACATTGAGCAAGCCGTGAAAGAAAGCAAAGAGAAATTTGAAGAAAGAATTAAATTTCAGGGTGAAGAAATAAAAACCTTTCTTTTTGCTTATGACATTACAATTCTATCAAAGGTAGCAGAGCACCTGGAATGGAAATTCAACGGAATGGACAGCGTATTGAAAAGAGGCTATAAGACGACCGTTAACGAGAGGAAAACAAGAGTAATAGAATGTATTCTAAGAACTTCAGGCGATGCTGTAGGAATTAGATTAAGTACTGAGACTATAAGAGTAGGAGATGAATTTTGTTATTTAGATGGCAAAACAACTTCTAATGGCCGAAGTAAAGATGATATAAAATCCAGTATGGCTTTGGGTATAGAATCGTTACTGAAGAAATGAAAGTTGTTCAAATTAAAAACTAATTTTAGCCTTAGGAAGTCCCTTCTGAAAGCATTTGTTTGGAGCCAGTGCGTAGATACGAGGGGGAAGTGACTACGACGAGGGGGTTACACCCCCCCCCTCCCAGAACTTTTTTATTAGTGACTCGTGCTAAAATTAAAAAGTGACAATTATCTGTGTAATGAATATCAGAGTTAGACTGTAAACTTTGCCAACAGAGAGAGGTACCAGGGTGTCTATAAACTGTAATCAATTCTTAGTTGAGATTTGGCTTCTTCTCTGTTGTCGAGACACTTTGTCTAGAATGACTTACGGGTGGCCTTCGTGAGACCAAGACAAGCGTCGTGCAGACCTTTCACCACAGTAAATCTTACCAATTAAATAATTATGACAATAATAATTGCTCAGGTAACCACCACCTAACCATCAGTAACAATGAACAAGTATTGTTGAATTCCAGCCAGAAACACGCTCCACAGACTGTTTAAAGTACCGCGCGAGTCTTGCCTAGCGTGTAGCGAAGGCCACCGAGTCTTATGTTTACTACTGCTGCCAACTTCAGTGATCTACAGATTTTGTTACTACAGTAGGGCGGCGAACTTGCACGTGACACAGAAAACTGTATATTTTCAACGATTCATGTTCCCATACTATCTTACAAGAAGAAACTGTACCTTCGTCCCACTACTGTAAATGCACACTGATATCACGTTTTTATCTCTTAAGTGTCTATGGAAGGATAGATGTAAGGACTGCAACTGTTATTTCATTTATTCAGGGCGACCGGATTACAAATGTTCAAATGTCTGTAAATCTATCGGACCAAACTGCGTGGTCATCAGTCCGTAGCTTACAAACTACTTAAACTAGGTAAACTAACCTAAGGACCAACACACCCTAAGGACGACTCGAGCCTCCACGACGAGCAACCGCGCGCTCCGCAGCGAGGCGCTTTATACCGCTCGGCTACTCCATCGTGGCCAGGATTACACATTCTATGGTGTCATAACCTGGTCTCATTGATAATAAAATAAAATGAATAAATAAATAAATAAATAAAAGGAAAAAAAAACAGCTTATAACAATGTTCGACATAGAATGTGGTAGGTGTACTGGTTGATATTTATATATAAAATAGAGTGCTGGTGGGTAGTCAAAAATAAAATGGTCGAGGTTAAAACATTAAAATCTACTTAAGATAATGACTACCATAGTGCACATATCTGGTTGACACTGAAGACCTACATAAAATGTATGTTTTATTGAAATAAGTGCCTCTATAGGCTGTCAGTGCTTTTTAATGCTCATATTAAACTAATATGTAGATACTTCGATTTCGTGTCTCTTACCTAATTGTTACGGAAAATCTCAGGCTTTAAATTGACGTTCTTAGCCATATTTTGCAAGTGGGGAAATGACAGCATGGTGGAGAATTTAGGCAAAATGAAGTGTAATACAGATGCATACATTAGGTGAAATAGGCACTTGCAGAATGTAGAGAATGTAGTAGTTTTGAAGTGCCGAAAACCATATTTCTGATTTTTGCTGCGGCTTAATAAGGCCTAAATTGTAAATTTTACATCAACAAGTACTTCAAGTCTTCTAAATGTTTAATGTAGAAGAGTAGTCAGTACAAATTACTACAGTTGTAACACTTATTTACTACTACTCATTCATCGTGTAGGTTTATCTTTCATTTTCACATGTATGGCGTCATTACCTCGGAACCCAGGTAATGGCGCCACTACGTATACTTTTACTATATATTTTAACAATAAAACTTAACAAGATACATGTCTGAAAAAATTGTAGTATTATATGGCGAAGCTGTAGTATTATTCTGTACGAAAAAGACACTTTTAATAAGGTAAAAAAACAGGTGGCCCTCAAGTGGCGTCATTCCCCGGTCACCCCCATATGACATTTGTGTAAAGGGTTTCGATTTTTTACGTTTGCTGACAACTGATGACTTGAGCCAGATGTGGTAGTACGGAAAGTATTTCTAATTTACTAATACCTATAGCGATTACTTTTGCTCTGAAAATTGGGATTATTCTGTATGTAATGTTCAAATAATTTACGAGATTATAGTTGGGTAACAGCAAGTATTTCAGCAGCCCGTCATTTAGAAGGTATACCAACAAAGACTGATCTTCATATCTACAGTCTTTTTCAATAACGCTTGTCTTTTGTAAACTACTCACAAAATGTTCCAAAGTCATAGAAAAATCGGAAGTTTGCTTTACTTAATTTTTTTTTTTTTTTTTTTTTTTTTTTTTTTTTTTTTTGGGTGGGGGGGGAGCGGCGACATGACAGTTTTGGCACCTGTCAGCTGTGCGAGCGCTCCTCATTATGGAGTGTAGCATTGTACGGGAGTTAAAAGTGGATGCCAAGGAGTCAGACAGCAAGATGATGTAATATTTTGAAACGTGGTGCTACAGACGAAAGATGAAGATTAGATGCGTACACGAGGAGACGCTGAACAGAGTAGGGGCGAAGAAATTTCTGGTGTACTTTGACTAAAAGAATGGATGGATTGGTGCGACAAATTGTAGGACGTGAAGCAATCGTCAGTTTAGCAGTGGGCGGACGTGTGTGGGGGGACAGACGAGCGCAGCAGGACGGCGGCTCCGCTCTGAGGCGCAGGACTGAAGGCCGCAACAGCGGCGTCGGGGAGGCTGAGGAGGTAGAGCGAATGAGTAGAAACCGCGCGGGGCTCTGGCCCACTTGCCGCGAATATCGACGGCTCCGCCTTCAGAGTGGAGTATCTTTGCCGTAGGCCCTGTGTGCGGACGTTTTTGAATTTTGCCGAGGACTGGCTGGCAGTTGGCGTATGAACTCCGAGCGGGTGTTTTGGCCGACAGGACGGGTTGGGGCGACAATCTCTGTTTTTCGCGGAACTGTGGTGTCCGCTGTGGATGTCTATCACTGAACAGTGTGCTTAGCTATTGAGGAAATTGTGTCCATATTGCAATGTTGTCGCCGCCTGTCGCCCAAGCCGCCAACTCTGCTGACATTTCAACCGTGTTATTCGAAAGTGAGGAGCCCTAGTTCTGCTGAGAGCAGCTCCTTGGCTTCCGTGAAGCTGCTGACACTAGATGAGTGTTGTAGCAGTTATTGTGTTCCTTCAATATAACATTACTGATTACTGTGCGCCAGATGTTATTTGCTGTTGTTGACATTGGTGTCGAGTTGTTACTTCCAAACCATTAAGGCAAAATCTTCCGATTAATCAGTCAATATTTATTTACGAGTAAACCGTGCATGGCGAGTCAAGTACGTGAAAGCAGCCTATAACTTACTTACCGTAGCTGCACTGTTGATTTTTTGTGGATCAGAAGTTGTTACGTATAGTAAATAAATTGGGAGGCCCCTACTTTTAATATTTGGGATATGTATGTGATGTATGTTGTACTTGGCTGCCCTCGCTGTAATTATGTTTACACGTTGCGCCTGCTTGTGAGCCCTGTGTCCAGTTGATTGTCACATCAGCGCCGCGGTGACGCCGGGCTCGTCGTAGCACGCAGACATTGTATTTTATCAATGAACATTATCTTATTTTGGTGTTTTTAAATGTTATACATTTTCTAAGCAGGGCGAATAAAGTACTGTATCTTGTCTGTTGCTTTGGGCTATTTATTGTGTACGATAGTGCCTCTAGCCTGCTGTTTCGCATTTTGGCTTGTCAACTTATTTGTTAATCCAGTTTAAAACTATGTTAAAGGTTGGTCCTTTGCTCTGGGCAGTTATTTGTTAATGGAGTTTAAGGATAATGTAAAGAGTCCTTTCAATTTTGTAATTTTATGCACTGCCCAATTAATTGTTAAACGTCATTTAAAGAATTGTCAGGAGATGTTCGTTGGCTAATGTTTTCTTTCATATGATGTATTACTGGTAAATATATTGTCATTAAAAAGAACGACAAACAACACGTGCTTGGTCCTGCCCTTCCAAGTTGTTTCTTAATTTGCTTCCCTTGATTTCGAAATCCTCACCACACAGTCATCAGAGTCGTTTTCGATGTATTTAACTAGCTGCAAACCCGGCGTAGCCAGGATGTTTATTTATCTTACACTCTCGTAATCCTCATCTCCTTCCCCCCTCTCTTTTCATCCACCTCTTTCTCTCCCATCTGTTCATTTCCACCTTTCCCTCTCGTCAAAGTATTTTGTAAGGTACACTCTGGAATGTCCCATACAAACATTTATGTACCCAGTGATCTTTCTCTTGTTTTAAAGGTCATGTGAGCAAAAATTCATAAAGATTGGAGCAAAACTATACATTTTGTAAAGATCCGTAAGTTAAGTACCCTTCACCATGCACCGAACGAACTTTCAAACAGACACATTCCTATTATTTTTAAGGTAGAGTGAGCAAAATTTGATTAATATTGGAACAAAACTATAGATTTCTATGCAATAGAGACTCAGGGTCACTTTGAAAAACGCACTTTGTTGTTCTCAAATATTCCAGTTGTCTTTCATACAACCCTTCTTCTGAGAATGACGAAAACAACAAAAAACGGATCTGTGAAATCGGTCGATACGTTCTCAAGTTATAGCGTGACAAAGGTAATTAGATTCATTTTTCTGTTGCAAAGTACCCTCTTCCATGCAGCGTATAAAACTTAATATAGACGGAAACCTTCCTCTTGTTTTAAAGGTCAAGCGTGCGAAATTTCGTGAAGATCTGAATGAAACTGCTGATTTCGTGAGTCTGTAGGAGAATTATGCTCCGCCATGCCCCTATCACAAAATACTTTCTTAGCTGGCGTTTTCTACTTATAAACTACATTCCAGCTAAATTTCAGCCTCATAGATGTAGTTTTCGAGATTTAGTGTTTACTGAGATTGCATGTTTAGTGAATGTCAAAAAAAATGTTCAAATGTTTGTTAAGCTTATGGGACTTAACTACAGGGTCATCAGTCCCTAAACTTACAAACTACTTATCAACTACCTTATACTAAAGACGGCACAAATATCCACGCCCGAGGGGGGATTCGAACCTCCGACCGTAGTGGCCGTGCAGACCGTGACTGGAGTGCCTCAGTCTCCTCGGCCACCGCGGCCGGCCTAGTGAGTGTCCTTTCACTTTTATTAGGTAGCGATTAAGAAATCAGATTGCTTAATTGCGAGAGAATTAAGGGAACTGGCAGACAAAAATAAATAGTACCATGTAAATCTGCAATGTTAACTTTATCTGATACAAGCTCATACGTGACGTGACAGTTTTAGCGCATCTACAGCGAAACCGTTGTGAGCGGTAGACATCTTTTCGCTTCTTCATTTAATGTGTGTGTAGAACTTCATAAACCTCAAAATTACAAGCAAAACTTGTTTCAGGGTCCTAACTACACCAATTTTCCAGTAATTGACGCATAAATCTGGGTAATCTCATGCAGTGGCCTCTCATTATTTATGACGTCGTATATCCTGAGCTATGTTTCGTACTATTTCTGTTTTTGGGTCATGATCCATTGTGTTCGTACGGTTTCATCGCAATCGAAAGAATGGTACATGAACACACAGAGGACATATATATATATATATATATATATATATATATATATATATATATATATATATTATTATTATGAGTCTGGTCTATAAAAGTTTCATGGAAAGCATTAGAGCACTGTCTTAGATGCGCGAAATAAGTGTACTCATTTAAATATAAATCGTTGCGGTTCGATTAATGGTTGTCAGCTTGTGTTAACTTTGCCTCAACTCGATGCCCCATGACGGGTGGAGGAGAGGAAAGGTAATGCTCCCTATGCAAGAGTGTGCGCGTTTGGAGTGGCTGACAGATGGCTGGCTGCTGGCTGCTGGACGAGATAGAATCGCCGCAGTGGTGTTTGACTGGTGGCGCGAATGTGTTGGGATCTCTGTAGACTCGATCTGAGAGCACAGCGGGCTGCCTGCTGCACGAGTCCGACTCGTCACGGCGGAGTTTGGCTGTTGGTGGGTGTGCATCGGGATCTCAGGAACTTCGAACTGAGGTCACGGCTGGCTGCCTGCTGGACAAGGCCGGTTTGCCGAGGCAGTGTTTGACAGGTGGTGCACATGCGTTGTGATCTCTGGAGCTTCGAACTGAGGGCACGGCTGGCTACATACTGGACGAGGGCGATTCGCCGCGGAGGTGTTTGACTAGTGGCGCGTGTGCGTCAGCATCTCTGCAGCCTCGATCTGGGGGCATGGCTATCTGGCTGCTGATCTTTCGTTGAAGAATCGCCTGTATAATCGTATGGTACTTTACGGCTGGTGTGCATTATGTTACGTAGCGGATATGCCTGCTGTGGTGAATCATAATTCTTCAGTCGAAAATCAACGTGTTTTATAAAACTCTTATAGTTTGGTAACTTAAAGTGCACTAGTTGTAGGCAGTGGAGTGCGTGTGAGGTGAGGTATTGTTATAGATGTGCGGAATTTTCTGCGTAGTAAATTCAGCAAGTTCAATGCTGCAAACGCTGGAGATAAGACGAAGTTACTATTTGTGGCTACTTTGTGGAATACAGGGGAGAAATATATACGTCCTGTGGGTATAAATCGTATAAAGTGCAACTAATCGATGTTTTAATGCAGTAGCTCCCATCTATACTACAGCAGCTTCCTGTATATGGCTTCTATCTCCTAGATTTGGAAAACACAAGATTTGGGAGGGATTTGTTTTTTTAACCGAGTGGCGTTCGTATCCGAGCATGACTTTCGGATGGAAGGAGCAACAGCAACGTTGTTACGGGTGACGACAAGGTAATTGGAAGCGAGTTCTTAACATGTTTGGCGTCGAATGGTAGAATCATAATAAATTCGTCAAATTACGAGCACTGGCGTAAGGAAAGTTATCGGTAGCTACAATATTGATTTTAGAAAGCGTCCAGACAGGCGATTGTGATGACTTATTTTTTCGCTGGGTCGAGAAGATGGCATTACCAGGATGGAGAATTGTGGTTATTGATATGTGCAAGAAGATTGATTAATTGCTCTAAAAGGGAACATGCGGTATTTACAAAGTGCGCCATTGTAGTGTGCATCGGTCCCTTCGATATGGTCCCAGCTTAGATACGCTTTTAGAGATCAGTTATTCTGGATATTAAGAGTACCCGAAAATTGACCACTCTCTGGGACCGAGAAAAGCTTATATACATTATGTTTTAGTTTCAACTGTCTACCTGTAAATTACTTGGAGAGTCAAGCAAGGAGCTATATTAAAGTATATTTTAGCATTCCAGGACTTTTTTCACCACAGACGTACATGTCGCCTACGTTATTCCACAAGTCCTAATAAGAAGGGTAAACGGAAACTGCGTTATATGGCGAAAAAAAAGGGCTTTAAGCAGGCTATTGCATATGCGAAGCCCGGTTTAAACAGTGTGGAAGAATCTAGCTACAATTACGTCTTTAAAGAAATATTTGTTTTTTACACTAAACAGCCCGTGGGTTTGGTGTCGTATCGTTGTACTGACCGAAATTAGCAGAACACACGTCAAACGTGTTGCATTGTCGTTTGTAGAAGGGCTAGATTGTAACAAAATGTTGAGGACTGGTGTTGGAGCAGCCATTTCCAAAGTTAAAAACTGATGGAATAACCATGGTCAACAAGCGATCGTTTTATGCATAACATAGTGTTCCATACAGAATTGCGTGTATCATAAGAGTCGGTGGCGTACACGCAGAGTGTTATAACCAGAAAGTAATGGGCAAAGTTAAACCATCAGAGTGTTTAGAAGAATATTGTCGGAAGGCGTAGAACTGGTTAGGAGATACCGATACATCGATCTAAGGAAATATCTAGGTTTTATAACGGACGGGTCAAATGCAGAGATACAGAATCTCATTTTCGGTAAGTGTCCGAAATGTAGACGTTGTCGCAAAGTGTGCGTGATTTGAGCTCTAATGGAGGAGTGCTGTCAGAAATAAGTGTATGAGGTAGGCGAAAGGATTCTTTCACAATGGATTCCGGCCATGTAACACCTGTTATGGTCGGCTGCGGCAATCGGGTGTGTCTTCGCTAGGGAGAGATTCTGCACTCATCTGTCCCTTCCTGCAGAAGAAGAAAAAAATGTAATATTTCCAAACGCCTTTACCGTAACTGCAGTGTGCTGATTAGAGAACTTGTAACCTAGGTGCAGTGCGTAATAATAAATAAATATGGTCACCTGTGTATCTCCGAGGATCGAATCCCCGTCAGTTTCGTAGTGGAGGAGGAGGGGTTGGGGGACCACGTGCTCAGGTGTGTGGTGGACAGATGACTACGCGCCTTGGAGTTAGAACCGTCCCTGTACCTGTCGATCTACTGGTTGGGGGTTAGGAGATAGAAGGCGCCTATACGTCGAACGTTGTGACGTGTACTTCGTTGATCTGTGTGTCTTTTTACCTTAAAAATGGTCGCTAAAACGAGAGTATTACATTTCGTAGCGTGATAATTTTAAGAGCGAGCACAAAGTGCACTTGGACATGTATGTTTGTAGCGTTCGTTACCATTACATTCTAACGCGCTCTATATTCAACGAAATCGTCATCTGTTGCTGCCATAAACGAAGAGATACATTTATTTTGCTTGTAGATCTAAGGTGGCGGTCAAGTTCCGAAATGGAGCATTTATTTTCTTTTGGGTAGTCCTAAATGTTTGACTCTGACTAGAATTGTGTTTGGTCATCGAAAGAGTATATGTTAAGATGGATACGTTTTCATTACCGTTTATTATCAAACCTGCGCTATTATTAAACACGACTGTCGCCTGTTTTATTTGTAGTCTATGCGAAGAGCATGGAGAGAGATGGGAGTATTTGAGCATTGATAAATTCTTATTTGCGAATTTTGTATACGAGTTTTAATATTTTACTACAAGTTGTAGTATACGGTTTTTTTCTTTGTCCAGAGAGCAACTAAACATTTCTGTTCTAAATTGTTTTTTAGCAATACACCGAAATTCGTGTTAAAAATACAAACGAAGAACACTATGGTAGCTTTCTTTTTCCGAGAATAATCAACGGCGGAAATTGTTACGTAGGCTGTCAGAGTTGAAAATTTTATATGGGAATAAAATAATAATCGAGATCTGGCGTACGGATCGCTGCTGCGCGCTTGATAAATAAGCAATTTAATTGGCTGCTTACCTGGCGGGGCGCGGTCGCCGAAAGGGCGCAGTCCGCCCATGTCCTGGTGTAGGGGTCGGCTGGCGAGGTGTCGACAATTGTCGCTACGTGCGGTATCGTTCGGTCTACCTTCTTCATTGGAACGTCTCACTGCCAGCTTTGTTGGCTGCGTCTTTAGGCTACTGGTGCCGCTCGCTCACTGTAATTTATCTGACTTACAGCGTTAAGTGTAGCGGTCGGCTGTTGTAAATGTTAAACAAATCTTATTATGTGAACTGAGAAATGATCCTTAGCCCAACCTTCCATGATTTCCGGATTGTACTTACCATGGACTGATAATTTGTGTTAATTTATTTTTGATTAGTTTATAATTGTATTTAATCTTGCCTCTAAATAATGTTTTACCTATTTAGCTTCTCTAATTAACCAACATAGTTCAAAATATATACAAGAATAGCTGTTCTGGAATTAGAATGAAAAGTTGTTGAAAATTTCAAATTAGTAGGCGAAGAACTTTCGAGATTTTGGTATTAAAAATAAGTGAACAGAAAACTTAAACGTTGTTAGTCGCAAATGCCCGGCAGTTCTTCACCAATTTCATGGAAATTTTGATAGAACGTTGCATTTGAATACACTGTTATTTCAAACACGGCTGCGAAATGAGTTGTAAACAGCTTTTGTAGTAAAGAAGTAGTAGAAGAAGCTGGCGTCGCGCATTTTGGTGTCTGTGGGATGTTTCCTCAACCGACCGTCGTGCGAGGATACAGCTGATATTCTTGCATTCTTGGTGAGACACGTCGCTGCATGAAAATACGTTGGGAACAGCTCTCATTTCGAATACCAGGTACATCAGTCATCGTTCGCGACGTGTCAGGCAAGGACGAAGAAATTTACGCTTACAGGTGTCAGTGGCCACCCCTTCTAAATGTTCTGCAGCGGGGCCTCAAGATGTTGCGGGTATATCACCGAAACCGGTGGCTTAATGAGTAAAACTCTCTTTTTATCTCAGTTGTAGTCCCAGTCCAACAATTATGGAGAGAATTAAATGAAGTCATCGGTGAACTCTTTCCATTATCTGGGGGGTCGTCAGCAAGCAGTTTTCGTACAAGTTAGAAATCTATATTTGCAAACATCAGTAAGTGTATGCGTACTCCCTGTGAACTCTAGATTAGCCCAGAGGGCAAACCTACGAATTTCGGTAGCGACAGTATCCAGGTATTTATTGATTTGATGAATACAACGCGAAATATGAAACAATAGTTACCGTTTCACTTCTTACTAGAAACAAAAGGCGTCTAAAAGATTAGAGTTGGGTATCAAACACAGCGTTCCTAATTGATAGTAGTAGGCACTTAAATACCTGAAATTTTTCACTTCAGGGCATTATCGTTTAAGCTGGCTGTGATAAAACGCCTTTTTGTGGTGTCTTGGTGTTGACCCGATTGGCTATTAGGCAGAAGCCTAGCGTTGCCCAGGGTGCGTCCGATCGTCGCCGCGATCCTCTGGGAGGCCAGGAGGAAACTGAACAGAGTCTGGCCTGGAGGGGACAGCCTCTCTTCCACATACATCGCAGTTAAGCTCACTGTGTGGACACACGACTGAAAGTGAGGACATCATCCGCGAGCTGACAAGCAGCAGATGGGGAGCACAACCCCGTACGTCAGCTGCAGCGCTACGTTTGTCTGCCGCGGAGTATTCGGCACTGAAACGTAAGGAGAGACACTGAATTAAAATTTGTGCCGTGGTCGGGATTCGAATCCACGACCTGCTACTAACTAGATAGGCGGTTTCGACCACTCAGCTAACAGCGTTGCACCAAAGCGACTACACGGACTATTTTAAAGCACGTCTCCCTCCACACCAAATACTTTATTCTGCCTCGTTTTCCCTGTGAAATGCGTATCAAGGCGGCAGGGCTCTCCTACATTGGAACAGCACCCCAGCAAAGAACGCGAATGGGAACAATCCCGCGTTGTTCCTCGGGCCGAGGTATAACGAGACACTGTTGTGTCCAGGAAATGTACAATTTGTTGACATTTATTTGGCACTTGTCTGGCAAAATCGCAGCCACGCGGAACAAGTGAATAGCCCTGAATGACACAGGACGCATCGAACAGGAGGTCTCCGTCCAATCTCCACGAACCAGCTGTACCGACTCATGCGCGTAGCCCTCCAGATAATATGAAGGGGAATAGCTTCAGAAAGCGGAAAGCTCAAACAGGAAACAGATACCAGGCATCAACTGTTTGGTCGTAGCCTCCAACCTTCTAGACTTAGATCGAGGAAGAGTTTCCTACAAACAACCAAATCAGCTCTTCTATCGCCTAAAGCACGACGAGAGGAACTGTGGCGAAAGTTGGAACCAGAAAGATCAGCAGAGAGCCCCCGAGAAGAACCTGCAGCTGGTTTTGAATTCCCGTAAACGATCTGGAAGCACTGAATAGACTGGGAACGGTGCAGAAGTGCGGTCTGCGACAGTGCACAGCTGCGAGGGAGCGCGACCAGCCGCCAATGACAGCCACCGTGCACCCATGCTGCAACGCATTCGGCCTCACGTGGAACACGAATTTTGGAATTCCTGGCAGAATTAAATCAGCTCCTTTAAATGTTTCCTTGTCTTCTGATCACTTTTCTCTGATTTTCGATGTTACTGAATTTAACTTTCACTTCCCTACTACTATGTGTTATAAATGCTTTATATGCTTCTCCTCTATTGTAAGAATTATTGTAACATATCTATATACTTATAAGACGCATTTGTGGTCTGTGTGTCTTTTCTCTTATAACTCAAGATCTAGACAACCAAATAACGTGAAATTTGATAAATTGGCTTGGGAAGGTTCTTAAACAGGTTTCGTTCCTTTTTTCTTTTTCTTTTTTTTAAACCGTCCGGAAAATTTGAGAAAAAGTAAAGTGAGTTTTCATTGTGTGCGTGTAAATCTATATCTTTGCACTCATCTTGATGAAATTTTGCACGATTGACCTTCAAACAAAGAGGAATGGCACTGTCTACGTAACATTTCGTTTACTGCTCGGCGGTGGGTACTCATTGATTTCGCCAAAATCCACAGTTTTTCTCCGATCTTGATGACATTTTGTACACTTGACCTTGAAAACAAGATGAAGGTTACTGTCTAGAGCAAATTTCGTTCGGTGCATGGGGGACAGTGCTTTACTTACAGACTTCGATTGCAATCTCTATGCATATAAGACGCATTTCTTGTCTATTTAGCCAAAATTGTTGTTTATCACACTGTTTTAACATAAATGTACCTTTTATTACATGAAAATAAACGGTTTTGTACGATTCTACAGAAAATCTTATTTTAAACCTTGGCAAGGCCGGGTACTTGCAGCTAGTTAATTATAATTATGTTATTGTACTATTGTAAGATAAGTGACGTCTTGAATACGATCAAAAAATAAATCACTTCGGGGAAAAGAGCAGCTAATAGCAGACATGAAAGATCACAATCAAAGCGTTAATGGAAGATTTTCCTCTGGACGAGAGCAAGTGAGTAACCAAATTTTACCATCTTGAGTCATCTGACTTTTAAAACTTTGTTAAAATCTCTCGAACGTACCAGTGGTGACAATTTTTAAATTAATGAATTATTCTTCGGTTTATGTAGTATTGAGTGTAATAGAGTTCAAGTACTGTCAACAATTGTAATGGATGTTCTCAGTCGTTTTTCTGCAAGTATGGAGTCACGCAGGTTGTGGCTACTGACGGAATGTCAAGTACGGCTGGTGATTTCTCAAGGTTACATGCAAAGACAGCAGGACCTGAGTCACGAGTGGACGATTTGTGAATGGGCCAAAGCGTCTCAAACAGTGAAGAGCCTTACTGGCGCGCAGCTCGGGCTGTCGGTTGCAGAGAGTCTGTCGGTCAGTCGAGCTGCTGCAGTCGGCGGCGCTCGACGCCTCAGGAGCGGGCAGTGCCTCTGCACCGACCTGGGAGAGTCGCCCGAAATTTATCGCATTCATACTTGTCATTAAATGCAATGTGGAATTACTGTTGTTACGATTGTAAAGAAAATTACGTGAATGGAGGATAAGTCACTCTTCATAGACATGTACCACAAAACGATAATGAAACTTAACATGTTATGTTAGGCACGTTATGCGGCGACAACTTTCGAGACACGTTGTAATTAAAGCTAAAATTTTGTAGGCCTATCTTTTGTGATTGTATAACGATATAACAGAATTTACTGGCCTTCTTGCAAAGACGCTTAATCTACGAGTGGCGTAGGAGAAAGAATGAATTGCGGTATTAGCAACTACTATTTACAGTACATTTTTCACTACTTTGTGGATCATGTGTATATTCACAGATTTAAAAGACAAGGGAACGTTGTTACAGTTTGATAATAGACAATCTATTAAATGTATATACTTCTCAAGCAGATCTCATCTACACATACAACGTCTTTCTCTTGAAATTATTTGTTTCTAAAGTGTTGTTTTTACTTTAAAGTCAAAACCCATCAAACACGCCTGCACGGACAATAAATACCTGAGGAAGGTATGTTAAACATAGAACTTAATGATCCACTCATTAAGTCCTTCGTAACAATAAAATTTTGCCACTACAATTACTGTTCAGAAAATCTGACGTCCTCACACCTTGACATGTTTGACAGTTATCTAGTCATAACAAAAAAGTAGATAAATTACTATGTTACTGAAGTCAACTTCAGAAACGAATGAGTATTGCATATCTTTGACTTATCTGTGCTTGATGATGGTGGTTTCCTTAATATATCCCATGGTGTTGTTGTTGTTGTCTTCAGTCCGCAGACTGGCTTGATGCAGCTCTCCACACTACCCAATCCTGTGCTAGCCTCTTCATCTGAGAATACGACTGGCAATTTATCTTCTTTAATCTGCTTACTGTATTCGTCCCTCGGTTTCCTTCTACCATTATTACCCCACACACTTCCTTCTAATGGTAAGTTGCCGGCCGCGGTGGCCGAGGAGACTGAGGCGCTTCAGTCACGGTCCACACGGCCACTACGGTCGGGGGTTCGAATCCCCCCTCGGGCATGGATATTTGTGCCGTCTGTAGTATAAGGTAGTTCATAAGTAGTTTGTAAGTTTAAGGACTGATGACCCCGTAGTTAAGTCCCATAAGCTTAACAAACATTTGAAAATTTTTCTAATGGTAAGTTGACAATTCCTTGATGTCTCAGAATGTGTTCTAGCAATCTATCCCTTCTCTTAGTCAGGATATGCCAGAAAATCATTTTCTCCCCAATTCGCTTAAGCACCTCCTCTTTAGTCATGTGATCTACCCATCTAATCTTCATCATTCGTCTGTAGCACCACATTTCAAAAGCTTCTACCATCTTTTTGTCTGAACTCCGTATCGTCCACGTTTCACTCCCATACAATGCTACACTCCAAATGTTTTCAGAAGGGACTTCCTAACATTTAAATTAATATTGGATGTTAAAAAGGTTCGCTTCTTTAGAAACGCTTTTCTTCCCATAGCCATTCTGCATTTTATATCTTTTCTACTTCGGCCATCAGAAGTTGTCTTACCGCGGTGGAGTAGCCAAGCGGTCTAAAGCGTCTCGCTGCGGAGCGCGAGGTTGTTCGCCATGAAGGTTCGAGTCCTCCCCGGAGCATGTGTGTGTGTTTGTCCTTAAGTTAGTTTACCTAGGTTTTAGTAGTGTGTAAGCTACTGACTGATGACCGCGTAGTTTGCTCCGATAGATTTACAAACATTTGACCTTTTTTTGTTTTTCTTTTTTTGTTTAGTTTTTTTTTGTTTTTTAGAAGTTATCTTGGTACCCATTTAACAAATGTTCAAATGTTTGTATAGCTTATGCGACTTAACTACGGGGTCATCAGTCCCTAAACTTACGAACTACATATGAACTAGCTTATACTAAAGACGGCACAAACATCAATGCCCGAGGGGGGTTACGAACCCAAGACAGCAGCGGCCATGGAGACCGTGACTGGCACGCCGCAGACCGCTCGGCCACTGCGGCCGGCACCAGTATAAACTCATCTGTCACTTTAATTGTCTCATTACCTAACCTAATTCCTGATTTTCTGACATTACATTCCATTCCCTTCGTTTTATTCTTGTTGATGTCCATCTTATATCTCCCCTTCAAGACATTGTCCATTCCATTCAATTGCTCTTCCAGATCCTTTGTAGTCTGACAGAATTACCATGTCATCGGCAAACCGCAAACTTTTCATTTCTTCTCCCTGAACTTTAATTCCCTCTCTAATTTTCTCCTTCCATTCTTTCACTGCTTGCTCAATGTACAGATTGAACAAGATTGAGGAAAGGCTACAACCCTGTTTTCTCCCTTCCCAACCCTTGCGTGCGTTTCTTGCCCTTCGACTCTAATAACCGCTGTCTGGTTTTTGTATATGTTGAATATAACTCTTCGCTCCCTATATTTTGCCCCTGCTATCTTCAGAATTTGGAACAGGGTATTCTAGTCGACATTGTCAAAAGCTTCCTCCAAATCTACAAACGATATAAATGTAGTTTTGCCATTCCTTAGCCTATCTTCAAAGATACGTCGTAATGTGAGTATTGCCTCCAATGTTTCTACATTTCCTCTAAATCCCAACTGATTTCCCATGAGGTCAGATTCCACAAGTTTATCCATTCGTCTATAAATAATTCGTGTTAGTATTTTGCAGCCATGACTTATTAAACTGATATTTCTGTAATTTTCACTCTTATCTGCACTTGCTTTCTTTGGAATTGGAATCACGATATTCTTCTTGAAGTCAGAGGGTATTTTCCCTGTCTCATACATCTTGCATACCAGGTGGAACAATTTTTTCGCGACTGCTTTTCCTAACTGTATCAGCAGATAAGACGGAATATCATGTACCCCAGGGGCCTTGTTTCGACTCAAGTTTTTCAGCACTCTTTCAAATTCTTCTCGCAGCATCATATCTCCTATATCATCTTCCCCCACTTTTCTTCCATTTCTAGAATACTGCCTTCAAGTTTATTTCCTTTGTATAAACCCTCTAAGTACTCCTTCCATAGTTCAGCTTTCCCCTCTTTGCTTAGTACTGGTTTTCCGTCTGGGTTCTTGATATTCATACAGCTGCTTTTCTTGTCTCCAAATATATCTTTTATTTTCCTGTAGGCGATATCTATCTTCCCCTAGTTATGCATTCTTCTACAGTTCTGCATTTGTCCTCTAGCAATTCCTGCTTAGCCAGTCTGCACTCCATGTCAATCTCATTTTTCAGACGTTTGTACTCCCTTTTACCTGTTTCACTTGCTGATTTTTTTTTTCTCCACTCATCAATTATGTTCAGTGTATCCTGTGTTATCCAGGCCTTGTCCTTCTGCATGTATGATCCTCTGCTGCCTTCACTACCCTGTCTCTTGGAGCTACCCATTCTGCATCTACTGTATTACTTTGCCCCGTTTCAACCAATCCTTACCTAATGCTCCCTCTGGAACTCTGAGCCACCTCTGGTTCCTTCAATTTGTCCAGGTTCCATCTCCTAATCTTTCTACCTTTCTGCAGTCTCGTAGGTTTTAATCTGCACTTCATAACAGAAAAGTTCTGGTCAGAGTCTACATCTGGCCCTGGATATGTCTTACAGTTTAGAACCTGGTTTCTAAATCTATTCCTTACCATTATAAACCCAATCTGGTATCTTCCAGTGACTCATGGTCTCTTCCACGTATACAGCCTTCTTTCATGATAATTAAACCAAGTGTTGGTTGTGCTCTGCGCAATCTCCTCTTTCATTCCTTTTCCCCTGTCCATATTCACCTAACACATATCCTTCCCTTCCCTGTTCATAGTATCTTACCCGCATTCCTATTTTCTTACTCATTATCATACTCCTGCGTTACCACCAACTGATTTTATATTGATATCCCTGTACTCACCTGACCAGAAATGCTGTTCATCCTGCCACCGAACTTCAATAATACCTGTCATATCTAACTTTAACCTATCCATACCTTTTTTCAAATTTTCCAACTTACGTACGCGATTAAGTGTTAGAACATTCTACGCTCTGACCCGTAGAATGCCTGTTTTGTTCTTCTTGATGACGACATCCTCCTGAGTGGTCCCCACCTGGAGATCCGAATGGGAAGTATTCTACCTCCGGAATATTTTACCAAAGAAGACGCCAGCTTGATATATTCATGCAGTAGAGCAGAATGTCCTCGGGAGAAATAACGACTGTAATTTACATTGCTTTCAGCCGTTCGCAGTAACTTCATGACAAAGCCTGTCAAAGCCTGACAAAGCCTGTCAAAGGCCAGCTCAGTCAATCATCCTGACTGTTTGTTGCCCCTGTAACTACTGAAAAGGCTGCTGCCCCTCTTCAGGAACCACACGTTTGTCCGAACTCTCCACATATACCCCTCCGCTGTGGTTGCACCTACGGTACGGCTATCTGCATCGTTGATTCAAGCAAGCCACCCCACCTGGTCAATGTCTGTCGTTCATGCGGGTGGGTATATATCCCATAATATAACAAATGTTTCAATTACTGCTACAGTGCAAACACAGGTGCAAGTACCTTAGGCCTAAAAATGCACGAAATCAACTCGTCAGACTGTTAACGATAATCGGAATTTAAGACTGGCCTAAAAACAGAAAGAGAAAGATAAACATGCTATACAAAATCAGTTGAAATAACGACGAAGATGTATGTGTTATGATCACAAATTTGCTGCAAGTTCAAGTGTTTTCTGGACGCTATACAAGGCACTGGCTCCTTCGAGCCATTTTGGAATGTTCTTATGAGAAATATTTACTGCAGAAGCCTTAGAAATACGATAACAATGTCGCATAAAACAGAACAACGGCTCCGTTGTCACATAAATAAAAGCAACAGGTACATGTGAGCTGTGACACTTGTTCCGAAGGACGAAATGACACTTCATTTTACTCTTGAAAAGTTAGAGCCCGCTTATCCTATGTATCAAATAGAAACAGTTATCATGTGCACGAAGTTTCTATACCTATTCCACGCTGTACAAAGCGCTTTATGGACAAACCTCCTGGTACCGACAACACGTTACCGGGCGCCAATACGTGTCGAGAACAAGATCGTTTGGCGGCATGGCGTGCGTCGGCTGGCCTTGCAAGTTCGAGACTTACGTTGTCTGCGGCACACAACTATTTGCTGTCCAATTTTCCGATATATGAGTGTTCTTCCAAGTAGCGAAGGAGTGTTCCACGAATATTGATTATTCCTGTTAAAACACGTCGTATTCTCGGTTAGGAGTGAAATTAATTTATATATAATTGGTTTAGGAAACACACACACACAATCACACACACACACACACTTCACTCCTAATCGAGAATACGTCGTGCGTGCGTGTGTGTGTGTGTGTGTGAGAATACGTCGTGCGTGTGTGTGTGTGTGTGTGTGTGTGTGTGTGTGTGCGCCTGTTTTGTGTGTGTTTCGCTGTAAGGGGCCACAGACGCTTGCTTCCTCTCTCGGTGTCCCACTTAGATTAAGTACGTGCGAGTATCTGGCCAAAGGGTGAAGTACCAGAAACCAATAAAATAAAATTAAACACTTACCCATTCCTCGTGAAATGCGGTGGGTTAGAATTACACTCGTGATGTAATTTGTACCAGTTCAATCTTATAATTACCTATGGTAAGGTCTCCGTATTAAGGCACGCGGGAAAGATACCGGTAATTTAATACAAATCTTTGGTTTACGCCTGTAGTGGTGTTTTGGTTGTTGTTGGCTTTTCTGCATATAAATATTAAACACTTTTGGAAAACATCCTAGCCGTTTCAGGTTTCTATTTAGACAGTAATTTGCACCGAAACTTACGCCGGAGCAATTACGTTTGATATTCCACAACAATAAAATTTTAATTCTCCATCTTTTCCTGTGTGTAGAGGGGTAGCGGCGAGCAGTGCCGACCTACCTGCGGGTCGCCATCTGACGCTGACGCTGACTGCCGTTGCCGTTGCCGTTGCCGTTGCCGTCCGCCGTGGGTCGCGCCGCGCCGCGCACTGCCGCGGCAACGGCAGCAGCAGCAGCAGCAGGAGTCCAGCGGCCGCCGGCTGGGGGGCCAGGAAGTGGGGGGGTGGGCGCCCGGGGGGGAGGGGGCAGGGGGTCGTGTTTAGGCGGCCACGTCCAGCCGGCGGAGGCGTGACGCGTGCGGCGTGCGCGCAAAACTGTGCGCGGCGCGCTATACGCTCGTCCGGATGGACAATCAGTACAAAGAGTATTCTGCGGCATTGGCCCCTACTTAGCTTGCATTTATCGCGAATCTTTAATTCAGCGCAAAGTTCCTAGTGATTGGAAAAAAACACAGGTGACTCCCGTTTATAAGAAAGGAAAGAGAACTGACCCACACAATTACAGGCCAATATCGTTGACATCAGATTCATGTAGAATTTTGGAGCATATTCTCAGTTCGAATATAGTAACTTTCCTTGAATCGGAAAAGCTTCTTTCTGTGAATCAGCACGGGCTTAGGATACATCGTTCATGTGAAATTCATTTTGCCCTTTTCTCACATAACATCTTGCGAGCCACGGATGAAGGGCAACAGGCGGATTGTGTTTTTCTCGACTTCAAAATGGCGTTCGACTCGGTGCCACACTGCAGACTGCTAACGAAGATACGAGCTTATGGAGTAGGTTCACAGATTTGTGACTGGCTGGAAGACTTCCTAAGTAATAGAACGCAGTACGTTCTTCTCGACGGCGAGTGTTCATCAGACACGAGTGTATCGTCAGGCGTGCCCCAGGGGAGTGTGGTAGGACCGCTATTATTTTCTGTCTATATAAATGATCTGATGGAGATAGTAAGTTATAATTTGCGGCTGTTTGCTGATGACGCTGTGGTGTATGGGAAGGTGTCGTCTCTAACTGACTGTAATAACATACAGGATGACTTAGACAAAATTTCTAGTTGGTGCGAAGAATGGCAGTCAGCTCACAATGTACACTTGACAGCAAAAGAAGTGGATCACTGCTGAATGCAACCCAACTAACGTAGCTGTGTTGCCGGTACTCCACATTCAAAGCCCCTGTAGAGTACAGTCGTTCGACTATTCACAATGGGTACCAAAGATGCAGTAGAGAACATTGCTCCTTATGGCAGACGGTCCACATGTAATTCAATACCGTCATACAAAAAACATTAGAATACAAGTTATTAGAGTCGAGAGAGCAACGTAAATTCGATTTAATTACAATAAGTGACAAATCGAGTTCCTTATCAAACTCGTTCAATGACGCTATGAGTTTTTGATCGTGCTCTGAATGTCAACGTACTGTTGACCAAAAAAAAAGCTTGCGTTTCTGATCGAGACTAGATTAGACATGAAGAGACGTAAGACATTGACGTTTTCATTGGTATCGGTTTAGAAGGCCAATGTCCGAACCCGGTTAACTTTAGCATTGCACCAGGAATGACATGAAGTTCAAATTGTTTCTGAGAGGTAACCACTAAAGGTATATAACACAGTGCAACTCAAAGGTGTCAAACTTCATAAAATTGTGGTATAGAACGCAGTACCTATATGAATCGTTACCGAAGCACGATCACACGTCAGATATTAAATAAATTCACAGATAGCGCTATATTGGAACTTGAAATGACGATACAATTGACTTCTTTCTCGGCAGGGACCCAACCCTGCCTCTGTTCGCTATTTATTATATATACGCAAACAGATGAAATAGTTACTGTTCTCGCCATTAGCGGGATGAGCATATGTTCGGCTAGAAGTAGCGCAAGCCGCGGCGGATTAGCCGTGTGCACTGGAGCGCCGTGTTACGGTGCGCGCGGCTGTTTGCCGCCGAGGGTTCGAGCCCCCCCCTACGGGCATGGGTGTTTGTGTTGTCCTTAGGTTAGTTTACCTTAGTTTAAGTAGTTTGTAAGCTTCGGACTAATAACCAAGCAGTTGAGTCCGATAGATTTACAAACATTTTGAAGTAGCGCAATAAATAACGTTGTGCTGCCTGGGACTCCAACCCCGCGCCTATCGTCAGCGTTGACCACAGATGAGTAGGTAACAACTCTCCCAATCTCGTTTACTAGTAATTAGGATCGCGCCGTTCGTAGAGACCTGGAGGGGTTTGGCATTTTGAAGAAACAACGAAAACTAATCCAACTTTGTTCTAGTCAGTAGCGAATGGACATGTGTAATGTGATTTGAAAGACGCCAATCCTAAATTCCTTACTTGCCGCTATTGGAGGTGGAGAGTGGGATGTTTGCGATTGTTAAAAACTGTTTCCCCAGCAGGAATCAAACCATATCTTAGCCATTACAAGATGGCATCAGCCCGATCAACTACCGATTTTCAGATGTGGTAGCATAATGTTTTTCGTCAAAATGGAGTGCAGAACACACGGTACGAGAAGTAAAATAGTTCGGCGGTATCTGTCTACGTAACAGTAATTTCTTGGCCTCGCGGTCTGAGGCGTCTTGTCGCGGAGTTGCGGTCGCTCCAGCCAGATTTTCGACTCCTTCCTCGGGCATGTGTAGTTGTGGTTGTATGTATGTATGTGTGTGTGTGTGTGTGTGTGTGTGTGTGTGTGTGTGCGTGTATTCCTTAGCGTAAATTAATTAAAGTAGCATGTAAGGCTAGGTAGGGACTAACGACCTCAGGTGATTTGTCCAATAGGACTATAACAAAACATTTATATACAGTATGTAGAATTATGTAGCATTGCTTATGATAATACACTACGTTTTAACATGCTCTGTGGTGATTTTGTACATGTTGCTGCATGCTTATTTAACTATAGTCTCGTTTCGCTCAAGTTTGTATGAAAAATGTGTGTGAAATCTAATTGCACTTAACTGCTAACGTCATCAGTCAACACACTACTTCAACTATCTTAACATAGGGACAACACAGACACCCAAGACCGAGGAAGGTCTCGAACCACCGACGCGAACGGAAGCCCAATTCAAGACATGATGCCTTAAACCGCGCAGCTATTCTGCCCGGCGCTCAAGAATGTAACATAGCTCTTACCATAATAAATGAGATATTACGCATCTTAAAAGTAGCAAGGAGCGTCGTTTACGCATTAGAAAACGGTTTCTAAAACGGGAAATATATACCATGTGTAACAAAATAGTCTGTGGGGATGAAAGCAGAGGAGGTCAATCGAAAAACCAGAGCTCTGTATTTCACAGAACGAAGAATTTATTATAGGTAAGGGGGTATGAAAGGACACGATCTCATAGAGAGGACTGATATACAGTAACGAAAGCATAAATTAAAAGAGTGCATGATGTCCACGGAAACCAATAGATTTTATCACTGTATTGTGAGGGAACCAACGAGAAGGGTAACTGAGGTCATGATGCAAAAGCGGCGACAGCGAGTGAGAGAGAGAGAACAGAAGAGAAATTAACTATTAATAAATGCAAGACCGTTTGCGTATTTTGTGAAGGACAGAGGGTGTATTAATGGATGGAGGATAGAAGAGAGACATATCTGAAATAACAAAAATTACTTTGACAGCGTCCATCTAAACGGATTACTCTGTTTGCATGGAGGCTGGGTATAAATGCAATAAAAATAGGATATTGAGTGAAAGGAGAAGCATTGAATTAAAATTTGTACTACAGGGATGAATCGAACCCAGAACTCCATACTTACTTTAATTCAATGCTTCTCCCTTCACTCAATGTCTTTGACATATTGACCCAGAAAACTGTCGCTAGGTATATTAATTTATAATAAAAATAGGATAATAAAGGAACTGTATATTTAAAAAAAAAACTTCAATTTAAAGGTAGCTCAAAGGGTAAAAAAAAAAAAAAAAACTTTATTTCTGTTGCCAAGAGATCTTCCACAGTCTCTCACTTACGAAATATGAAAATAGAGATGAGATTAAAAAAACATTTGAAGGACTAACAATTTGTTCAGAATCCCTCATTTGTTTCTTCCGTTATGCATCTCAGCATATAATCTATAACACTATCGGACCAGCTTCTCTTCAGTAAAAGCGACGACTCTATCTCGAGTTGATCGCTCACAGTGAGACGGCCTGATTTGTACTTCGGCTTTCCGCTCTCACTATGAAGCCAGGAAGGAAACATTCTGCATTTACGTCAGAGCCCCGCTTTGCGCCGTGCTGGGGGCTGTTGGCCGCCAAGGCGGCCGCCAGCTGGCTGGTTTCCGCCAAGCCTCGCCTCGGCACCAGCTGTGGTTAACCGGCCTGCCCGTAGCTCGCAAGCCACGGCTAATACAGCGAGACTCAACCCTTGAAGTATGAAAAGTTTCTGCAAACCTACCCTAACGTGTATTATAAACTACCACACCTAGAGCTAGTTTGCTATAAAATGAGCAGCCACGTTATGTTTTGAAACTTCATACAAATATTTAATGAAGTGAAAGAATAGAATCATGATAATCGTAGTACCACAAAATGTTTCACATAGATAGCAATCATATAACACAGAAAATTATTCTCTCTTTTCAGCGCTCTGCATTAGATCTAGACGTAATAAAATATGTAGTTATCTTAGAAATATAAGTATGTTGTAAAATTAAACAGTTCTGGTGGCAACAATACAAATGTATACATGTAGTATATCATTTACGTTTTGTGTACTTATAAAGTGTTTTCAATGTGTCTGTAAACAATAAGTACTAAACAACGGAAATTACCTTCTCCTGGGGCTCTTCATTTACACGATTGTTCTGTTATTTACAGTGAAGTGTTTCGTAATGGGTTCACATAATCGCTTTAGTTTCTCGACTGTTCCACGCTTATACTTAGCTCTAAATACTACTACTACTACTACTACTACTACTACTAATAATAATAATAATAATGATAATAATAATATAGCATATGTGCGAGTTATAATCTGATATATTTTCTTTCAACTTTCTCGACGTCCTCTCTCTATTCCATCAGGTAATAATTGCACACTACTCAGCAGTACTGTGTAAGAGGGGGAACAATTGTAGGGTTGCCAGTCTCCTTAGGAGACATGTAAGTCTTCTAATGGTAGTGTCAGTAACAGACCGTTTGTTTCACCTTCGCCAAAACATGTGTTATTCACAGTTAACTTGGTTTGTCAGACTGTTTTATTGTTAATAACTCTCGGCACATATGGACAGAATGATATTTTCTAATGTGAAATAAAAGTATAAATATTTAGAGTGAACATAAATCTGTATTTAAATAAAGAAAAATAGCAATTGTACTGACTAAATCAGGAACCGAATCAGCTGTTTTTCAGCTGCCATATTAAGTGGGCTAGGAAATCCGACTCAAGCTATGCAATGTAAACACGACAGTGAAAAAGGGTTTACGAAAATCGGTTTTTGTTTTCCGGAAGATGTGTTGCATGTAAACGTGATGAATGCGTTTAGCCACTCCACAGCGGCGTTGAAGATACCAAATATCGTTTTGTCACTCTATAAATATGAAATTAGTTTGAGAGTACTCAGTAGATCATGAAAATATAGTATCGCCAAAGTCTCACAAGAGTAAAGATTTAGAAACCTTTGCCGGTTTGATATTAAATTTTCCTAGATATTATCGTAACGCTGGAAAACGTATTTGTTCAAACGATCTGCTAGATGTCGATATCAATACAATGGATCTGTAAATCAGTGGATTACTTTTATTTTCTTTATATATATCTGTGCAACATTCCATTCGTCCCCATCACTATAAATACATCAATGCTCGACCTCACGTCGTAGGAGAAGTAATTAAGTCATGCATAACGTGCGCACAAGATATTCTCCTAAGGTGCTGGACCACTCGAGAAAGACATTGCCTGTAGACAAATGATCTTCCTGGTACGACTATGGCATTGAAATGACAATGGTTGGTGATAGTTGTACTGCTTCCTGGAATGACAGAAGAATCTAGATTAAAAGAAATAATCCGACACAAGCTGCTTGTGGCCACTGAGTGCACGCATTGGGGAAGTTGAACAGTTGTGCCCAGCCAGAATTCGGGTCCAGTTCCTACTGCTATCTGAGCAGTTACGGTAACCACTGCACGAGCGGGAAAACAACGATCATCGCACGTGCGCGGGCTACCACTCCTCTCCCCCCTCGTCACCCACAAGACTCAAACTTCCTCACACTGCTCACGTAGTGGCCGTTTCCAATTTGCACTCACTGCTCGTGCACTTTGCCGATTACCTCGAAAGTTCAGGCGTAGTGTGAATTTGCGCTGAAGGGTGGAGTTGTTCTCGTCTTCTCCTTAATTATGTATATTTATGTGGTGTCTGTTCTTTCGAACGAACAGTCACGACACATATGATAATAGAAGAACCTTTCAAGATTCACTTATTGGTGGTATTCCAATTAAAATGTCTGAAAATTGAACTTCAGTGTGTCATTTACTTATCACATACATGATTACAGGCAAGGGTGATGAATTTCACGTAGCAACTACAACTATTCTCGATCCCTACTTTCTGCATCGGCCTTCACAAGGGCAATGAGGAGGCGATTCACGCTGCAGCTGTTCGCTTCCTCATGAAAATGTCGAAGCTCTTTAAATATTAAGAGGCAGTAGCTCTCAGTTACAAATTGGAGCGACAGTAACATTTTACCCACTCTCTGACAGAGCTACGAACTGCTATATCGAATTGAGAAATATTTCAGACAGATTATGCTGCTGTCTAGTAAGCACCTCAGAAAAGCAGAGCCAATTTTAAAATGATCTTGAAGTTATATCTTCACGATGCAAATTCGACAATAGACCCTAAACATAAATATGCGTATAGTTCACCACATGATTACCAGAAAATTTTCGTCAGTCCTTGAGAAATCGATAAACAAAACAAATGTAAGGGTTATACACCTAACAAAATTTCTGGTGTGTACAATTGAAAACAACGTTAACTACGAAATATACATGTTTTGGTGAAGATAAATCAAGCGCCTGTTATTGACACAACCATTAGAAGATTAAAACGTCTCCCTAGGACGCTATAAACCCTACAATTGCTTCACCTCTTCCGCAGTATTGCTGAGCAATGTGCGATTGTTACCTGACGGTATAGAGGGAGGACACCGAAAAATCTGGAAAAAGATATCAGATTGTGCGGTATAGTGAATTAGCGGTAAGAAGGTCTCGGATGTTTTCCGTGTTTTTTACTACTTAGGTTGGGGAAGGGTCGGAGACGGCAGGGGGATGAGGTGGGGAAGCAAAATATTAAACCAAAATGGTTTTCAGTGTAGCACGCTTCTTCTATGAGATTTCAATCACCAACCTTCTCCTACAAATGCAAAGGGCTATTGTACTCATTACCGTACAAAGTATACTACAATTGTAAGAAGGCCGCGCAGAGTACCCGCGCGGTCTAAGGTGCCATGTCATGGATCGGGCTGCTGCTTGCGTGCGAGGTTCGAGTCCTCCCTCGGGCATGGGTATGTGTGTGTTGTCCTCAGAATAAGTTAGTTTAAGTATTGTGTAAGTTTAGGGACTGTTGAACTTAGCATACCACACACATTCGAACATTTGATCTGAATTTTAAGAATATAATGGTAATTAGAAGTCGCATATATCCTTTTTGGCACTTGTTTTTCTCGATATTCGTATAAGCGTGGAACAGTCAAGAAACTAAAGCGATCCTATGAACCCATTACGAAACACTTCACTATGAATAACAGAACAATCGTGTAAATGAAGGGCCTCAGCAGAAGGTATTTTTGTTTCGTAGCACTTATTGTTTCAGAGACAATGAGAACACTTTATAAGTGCACAAAACGTGAATGATATACCACACACACACACACACACACACACACACACATATATATATATATATATATATATATATATATATATATATATATATATATATATATATGTTGTTCCCACCAGAATTGTTTAATTTTAAAACATACGTAGTTTTCTAGGTTGAATACATATTTTCTTGTGTCTAAATCTAATGCAGAGCGCTGAAAAGATAGTTTCCTGTGTCGTATGATTGCTATCTAGGTGAAACATTATGTGGTAGCTGCGTTTATCATTATTCTATTCTTCAATTTCGTTAAATATTTCAATGAAATGTCAAAAGATAATGTGGCTGTTCATTTTATCAAATGTTTGTTAAGCTTATGGGACTTAACTACGGGGTCATCAGTCCCTAAACTAACAAACTACTTACGAACTAGCTAAGGCTAAGGACAAATATCCTTTTTTTTGTGGTTTTAGGGCGCACAACTGCTGTGGTCATTAGCGCCCAACACTGCCCATAGTAAAAAAGAACCGGGGTTAGAAATTAAATGGCTTTCGCCATATTTGCACGATGTATAAAAAGTAAAACTCTGTTAACCGATTGCGGGTCATCAGCTAAAATGTCAGACAATTCAAATGGGAAACACAGATCATGACGAAGACGGTTAAAAGATGGACATTGCACTAAAAGATGGTTCACAGTAAAAGGTGCATCACAGTGCTCACATAAGGGAGCAGGACCACCACGTAATAAATGCTGGTGGCTATAACGGCAGTGGCCAATACGAAGCCGGGCCAGAACAATCTCCTCTCGGCGGGAGGGTCGAGATGACGTTGACCAGAGATCAGGCACAGGTTTAATGGCTCGCAATTTGTTCCCTGACAGGGATGACCAATGTAGATACCAACGGGAGATAATACGCTGGGAGATACCAGCGCGAAGGTCATCAGAGCTGGTGGAAAAGGTAGATAGCCGAGGAAGGAGAACTGCTTCCTTGGCAGCCGTATCCGCAGCCTCATTCCCCAACACTCCCACATGGCCAGGGACCCACTGAAACGTCACCGTAGTTCCGCTCGTTGAAAGAGAAGTAAGGCAATTGCGGATGCTTTGTACCAGGGGATGGGCCGGATATAGCATGCGAAGGCTCAACAAAGCACTCATAGAGTCTGAGCAAATGACAGTCTTACTGAGCGAGTGTCGCCGGACGTATTGTGTGGCTTGGTATAATGCATACAGCTCAGCTGTAAAAATGGAACTCCACTCAGGAAGACGATATTTAAAAGAGACGTTGCCAAGTACAAAAGCACACCCAACACCCTGGTCTGTCTTTGAGCCATCAGTGTAAATGAACAAATTGTCATCAAATTTAAACCGGAGTGCGTGAAATTCTCTCTGGTAGACGAAACGAGGTGTGGCGTCCTTTGGAAGAGAATGAAGATCAAAGTTAACACGGACTTCGGGGCTTCGCCACGGTGGAGAGGTGCTCTCTCCAGTCGAGAAGATTGCAGGCATTGTAACGCCAAGCTGGCCGAGTAGCGAACGCAAGCGTACTCCCGGTGGTAGCAGAGCAGACGGGCGCAGAGCGAAGAGACTGTCAAGTGAGTCGTTAAAAAAAACCTGCGTACGTCGGGTGTCCTCGCATGGACGACAAACGACTAGCGTAACGGCTAAGCAGGAGTTCCCGACGGTAAGAAAGGGCTAGTTCGGCGGCCTCGGCATAGAGGCTCTCAACGGGGCTACTATAAAACGCTCCTGTCGCCAGACGGAGACCTTGGTGGTGGATTGTATTAAGGCGGCGCAGTATGGACGGTCGAGCCGAAGAATAAACAATGCTACCATAGTCCAGTTTGGACTGAACTATGGTGCGATACAGATGGAGGAGAGTAGACCTGTCAGCTCCCCACGAGGTGCCACTTAACACCCGCAGCACATTGAGAGAGCGGGTACAGCGAGCTGCCAAACGGGATATGTGGGGAGACCAACTTAACTTCCTGTCGAGAACAAGTCCCAAGAACGTCGTGGTATCCACAAATGGAAGTACTATGGGGCCCAGACGAAGGGACGGGGGAACGAACTCCTTCCGCCGCCAGAAGTTCATGCAGACTGTCTTGTCAGCTGAGAATCGAAAGCCAGTGTCCATACTCCACGCGTGGAGATTGTCTAGGCACCGCTGGAGGCGCCGCTCCAGGAGACCCGTTTGCTCAGAGCTGCTGTAGATCGCGAAGTCGTCAACAAATAGGGACGCCGACACTCCCAGTGGAAGGTGATCGGCTATAGAAGTGATTGCCACTGCAAATAAAACAACGCTCAGGACCGAGCCCTAGGGGACTCCGTTCTCCTGATTAAAAGTGCTCGATAAAACCGAACCAACACGCACTTTAAAAACACGGTCTGTTAAAAATTCGCGGATAAAAATTGGCAGGCGACCCCGAAAACCCCATGTATGCAGAGTGCGGAGGATGCCCATCCTCCAGCAGGTGTCGTATGCCTTTTCCAGATCAAATAACACCGCTACTGTCTGGCGCTTCCGTAAAAAGTTATTCATTACTGAGGTGGATAGGGCAACAAGATGATCCACCGCAGAACGGTGCCTGCGAAACCCACATTGGACATTAGACAGGAGATGTCGCGTTTCAAGCCACCATACCAGGCGCCCGTGAATCATGCGTTCCATCACCTTGCATATGCTACTGGTGAGGGAAATGGGGCGGTAGCTGGAAGGGAGACATTTGTCCTTCTCAGGCTTTGGTATGCGAATGACTATGGCTTCACGCCAGCGTCGCGGAAAGGTGCCTTCTATCCATATGCGGTTGTAGGTGGCCAGTAGGAAGTGCAAGCTCGTTGGTGAAAGGTGTTGCAGCATCGCCACGTGAATGCCATCTGGTCCTGGAGCGGAGGACCGCGAAGACGAGAGTGCGTGGTGAAGCTCTCGTACAGTAAACTCGGTATTGTAGCATTCACGGTTCTGAGATGTAAAGGGCAATGGAGTCGCCTCCACCGTCCGTTTCCTAGCTAGGAAAGCGTCAGTGTAATGTGAAGAGTTAGAGACCTCTGCAAAATGTCGACCCAGTGCGTTGGCTATTTGTGGAGGATCGACGACGGTGTCAGTTGCGACACACAGACCGGGAATTGGGGAATGAGCCATAGTGCCCGAAATTTTTCGAAGGTTACCCCAAATGATGGAGGAAGGGGTAGACCTATTAAAAGAGCTCGTGAATGAGCGCCAACTGGCGCGTTTACAGTCGCGAAAGAGGCGACGACAATAGGCCCGCAGCCGTTTGTATCGGATGCAGTTGTCGAGCGTGGGCCGTTGTTTGAAGATTCTAAGGGCACGTCGCCGTGCTCGCAGAGCGTCACGGCATTCCGCGGTCCACCACGGGACAAGGGGACGACGTGCGTGGGAAGTCTTGCAGGGGATGGAACATTCTGCGGCTGTCAGAATAACTGTGGTAATGTGTTCCACTTGGTCGTCTATACTAGGATAATGGTAAGTACCAAAATCCGCCAGTGACGTGTAGAGCTCCCAGTCCGCTTTCGTTAACTGCCAGCGGTGTGGATGCTGAAGGGTGTCAGGCATCATTAGGTGAATTACACACGGAAAATGATCGCTCGAATGTGTGTCTGAGAGAGCAGACCATTCAAGACGCCGTGCCAGCTGAGCAGTGCAGATAGCTAGATCTATATGGCTGAAAGTATTTGTGGTGTCTGAAAGATAAGTTGGTTCACCAGTGTTAAGGCAGATGAGCTGAAGGTGGTTCAGTATATCTGCCAGGAGGGAGCCCCGTGGACATGGTCGTGGGGAGCCCCAAAGGGGGTGGTGGGCATTGAAATCTCCCACCAACAAAAACGGACGCGGAAGCTGGTCAATAAGATCTAGGAGATCTGATCTAGTGACGGGAAAAGAGGAAGGAGCGTAAATATTGCACAGTGTGAAGACAAATCCAGGAATGTATATCCGGACAGCAACAGCTTGTATTGGAGTACACAAAGGGACCGGTGTGCTGTGTACGTCATTCCGAATAAGCAACATTACGCCCCCGTGGGCTGGAATTCCTGCCACTGGAGGAAGGTCAAAGCGAACGATAGTGTAGCGTGGGAAAGTAATTCGAGTACCAGGGAGCAATTTTGTCTCCTGTAGAGAGAAGATGATTGGATGATATGTTCGCGTTAGAAGCTGCAGTTCTGTCCAATTCGACCGGATACCACGAATGTTCCATTGAAGAATATCCATAATGGGATAAAATGAGATGAAGGTGGACATCAGCCCGACGAAGGCGGCGGGCCAAAGTGCGAATGTTCGCAACTGGTGGTGTCTGAGACAGGAGGGTCTTGCTCCATATTCTCAGAGGTTACCCCAGCAGCTGCGTGAGTGTGGTCGGCAGCCCCATCTTTGGCTGATGCACCTGGAGAGACTATAGGCTTCCAGGGGATGCCATCGTCACATTGTGAGGTAGGAGGGGGAGAGTTTTCCCCCTATTTGATTTCTTGGAGCCCTGGTGAAGCTCCTTGGTTGGCTCAGATGTTTTGGTAGGGGTGCGGAGGAAATCCTCGCGCGAATGCTCTTTCTTAGACTTTCGCGTCTCTATCTGTGGTTTCACAGCTGAAGATGAAGATGAAGATTTGGAAGAGGTACTCACACTTTTCGTTGAACGTGACGCCGTTGTCGATGTCGACTGTTTGACAACTACTGTCGTAAACTGTAGGTCACAAGTCTGTGTGGCCATATCCCGTGTTGGTGGAGGCATTGCAACTACAGTACTATAGTTACCACGCGGCGGGGTCTTGGGCTTACGACTGGCGTACAACTTACGTGCAACTGGTATGGGAACCTTTTCCTTTACACGGATTTCCTGGATGGCTCGTTCATCGGCAAACACGGGACATTCCCGGGAGGAAGCAGCATGATTCCCGTTACAATTGATGCAATGAGGGGACGGTGGTGGACAAATCCCCTCATGGGCCTCTTTACCACAGGTGACACATATGACTGGGTTCTTGCAAGACTGGCTTGTGTGGTTAAATCGATGGCACTGATAACACCGAGTAGGGTTAGGGATATAAGGTCGTACTGTGATGACCTCATACCCTGCCTTGATCTTCGGCGGCAGAGCCACTCGGTCGAAGGTCAGAAACACTGTGCGAGTGGGCACTACAACATTGTTCTCTTTTTTTGTCACCCTGTGAACTGCGACGACGCCTTGAGCTGCCAGATATTCTTTCAGTTCATCCTCAGTCAGACCGTCCAAACTGGCCGAGAAGACTACCCTTCGGGAATAATTGAGGGTCGGATGGAGCTCAACACGAACCGGGTAGCTGTGGAGCAGAGTAGCCTTAAGCAGCCGCTTTGCCTGGGAGCCACTTTCTGTTTCTAACAGTATTGTTCCATTACGTAGGCGGTTGCAGGTCTTAACTGGGCCAGCAATGGCATCAACCCCTTTTTGAATAATAAATGGGTTCACCAACGAAAAGGATTGTCCTTCCTCAGTACGGGTCACCACAAGGAACTTTGATGTCTGTAAATTTTTCTGTTCAGACACTATTGTCTAGTACATCAATTTCTAAAGGCTCTTTCCATTTTCTTTTTTTTAGAACCATCGCGGTTGTATCCCCCACGATTGCCAGTGTCTCCGATGGCACGCTCCTTCCTGCTGGGGGCCCCCAACGGAAGCACACCCGCCTTGGGTGATTGTTCACACCCCAGGTCACACCTCCCGATCTACAGACGGAGGGACCAATCGGCGAATCGGGAAGGTATCAGCGCACGCAATCGCCCCTCCCCTGGCCTGGCCTTAACCAGGGGGTACGCACGCACCCTACATACCAGCCCGGGGCTGGGACTTACGCATTACCCAGTCACCCATATGGGTGGCCTTCAAGTGCGTACAGGGAGGAGGAAGAGAGAAATAGTAGGAGGAGAAGCCTCAAACGCAGACGCGGAGGCAAAGTAAGAGGTGAAAGAAGACTGTAAAGCCAAAAGGGTCAGAACTTCGGTTCCCCGAAGGATGCACAGACTCGGTCCCCAAGAGAGGGGAAAAGGACAGTAGAAGAAGCGTCATGTAGCACGGAAAGGAAAGAGTGCTACAAAGGCTGGGGCCCCGTGCTCGCCACGCACGTACTCACCACAGAGCGGTGAGTCCCCTGAGGGGACAAATATCCATGCCCGAGGGGGAATTCGAACCCCCGACCGTTGTGGCCGTGCAGAACACGACTGGAGCACCTCAGTCCCCTCGGCCACCGCGGCCGGAACTCATTTTATAGCAAAATAGCTCTAGCAGTGGTAGTTAATACTACACACTTGGGTAGGTTGGCAGAAACGTTTGAGCCTGGTTTTAAGGTCTGTGCCTATATAGGCCGTGGCTCGAGAGCTATGGGCTGGCCGGCCAACCACAGCTCGTGCCAAGGCGACGCTTGGTGGAAGCCAGCAAGTGGCGGTCGCGGTGATGCCCGACAGCCCCAGCACAGCGCAGAGTGGGGCTCTGACGTAAATACAGAATGTTTACTTCCTGGCAGCATAGTAAAAGCAGACAGCCGAAATACAAATCAGGCCGTCTCACTGCGAGCAATCGACTCGAGATAGAGTCGTCGCTATTACTGACTGACGGCGTTATAGATTCTACACTGAGATGTATTATGAAAGAAACAAATAATGAGGGATTCTGAATAAATTATTAGTACTTTAATTTTTTTTTAAACCTTTTGAGTGAGACTATAGAAGAAATAAAATATGAGTTTCTTTTTCCTTTGAGCTGCCTTTAAATAGATTTTTTTTAAATACAGTTCCTTTATTATCCTATTTTATTATAAATTTATATACCTAGAGACAGTTTTCCGCGTCAGTATGTCAAAGAAATTAAGTGAAAGGAAAAGCATTGAATTAAAGAAAGTATGGAGGTCTGGGTTCGATTCCCGCCCGTGGCACAAATATTAATTCAATGCTTCTCATTTCACTCAATGTCCTATTTTTATTCATTTATACCTAGACTCCATGCATATAGAGTAATCAGTTTAGCTGGAAGCTGTTAAAGTAATTTTTGTAATTTCAAATACGTCTCTCTCCTCCTCTTCATCCATTAATACACCCTCCGTCCTTAACAAAATATGCAAACGATTTGTCTTGTATTTATTCGTTGTTAATTTTTCCTCCTTTCTCTCTTTCTCTCTGTCACCTCCCTTACATTATAACCTCAGTTGCCCTTTTGGTCTACTCCCCCAAAAAGCTGGAAAAAAATTGTGGTTTCCGTTAAAACAATACTGTCTCTTTTAATGTCTGCTTTCTTTACTGTCTATGGGTCCTTTCTATGAAGCAGTGTTCTTTTATATCTCCGATAATCCATCCTTCGTTCTGTAAAACATTCGTTCCTTTTCTCTCGGCCCTAAAACAAACTGTGTTGTATAAGTAAGGAGTACTTTGCAAGCATTTCTCTCTTTTATTTTCCAATTGTGCACTCGTGTTCATTCCTAGATCCGACCCTCCCTTGAAATATGTATCTGCATCTCCGTGCTTCTTTTCACAATTTTGTGCTTGGCAGATTTTTCTAAATCACTTTCATTATTTTTCTGTTGTTGACTCTCAAAAAGCACGTGGATATAATGGACAACTGAACCTTACCGTGCAAGCACCATTGTAGCCATTAAAATGGACATCTATTCCGACAAATACCAGTATCCAACCATTGAAATGGCAGAGACTGAAGTTCTCCCCAATCCTTCCTAGTTGGATATTATGCTTCGCATGTAATCGCATTTTCGATGCGACATTGTATCAGAATCCACATTGCTGTTTTGTAAACTCAGTATGACTATTGAAGGCAACCACACCGTGAAGAATAATTGCTCGACACACTTGCCAGTTATCGGATACCTTGTCACTGACCATACTAGTAAATCACAGAAACCACCTTCATCGAATTCTGTTTGTGTTCCTGAACGTGGTGAATAAATGTCAAAACGAAGTTACTTTCCGAATTTCAAATTTTTTAACGTATAATCCACGTTTCTCATAACTATAAAAATGCCTAACATTCAAGTTATCATGGCAACAGCTACCCAACAATCTAAATGAGCTCATACTTAAATAAGCTTATTACAGAATGCCATACCAAATCGTAATGTAGCATACTAAAACGTAGTATAATATCATGCAAAATCCGCGATAAGGCGCCTCACACTACGTGGCCATCCCATGCGGCCAAGAATGTCTTACCTAGCCAGACACCTCTGAGCTCTTTGACTGGTCGTACTGTCTAATGAGTACTCCATTATGACAAAACATTATGCCAACACATCTGTAATTCGCTGGAGGCTGGGATGAGGTTAACTTGTAATGGCTAAGGTATGGGTCCGATTCCCGCTGGGGGTAACAGTTTTTAACGGCCACGAAAATACCATCTACACCTGCAGTAACTACAATAAAGAACGCAGGACTCTGCCTTGTTTCAAATCAATATTGCACATGTCCATGCGCTAGTAATTAAACAAAGTTTTCGCAAAATACCAAACCCCTTCCACGTGTCTACGAACGGTGTGATCCTAACTACTGGTGAACGACAATGTGATAGTTGACGCCTCATGGTGTTAGGTCAAGAGTAACGGTATGTGCAGGGTTGGAGTGCCCGGAAGAAACAATAAATATATCAGCAGTATTCCTTCCTATTATACAATAGCAAATGGTGCTGGGTTCGGGACCCTGCCGGGGAAAAATTAATTGTATCGTCGTTTCAGGTACCAGGATAACGCTATTTGCAAACGTACTTGATATGTGACATCTGATTGTGCTTAGTTAACAAATCATCAATACACTGTATTGTATTGCAGAACTTTATGATGTATGACATCTGTGAATTGCACTATATTACGTATCTTCAGCGGTTACCTGTCAGCAACAATAAGAGCTTCCTGCAACTCCTGGTGCACTGCTAAAATTATCATTTATTTCTGGGTTCAGACATCGGTCTAAGAAACTAATGAAAACGTCAGTGTTTTACGTCTATTTATGCCTAGAGATCACGCGCTTTTACGTGGACCCTGAGCTGAAGCTTGAAGTCAGCTCATAGCGGATTGGCTGTAAGAACAAGCCCCGCCTCTTTCCTCCAGTGCTGGCAACTTACGGCGTATAGATTACAAGTTTTAAAAGAAACTACATGTAAGGGGTTAAGGCGTTACAGATGGAACACGAAATTAAGTATCACTTTAATGTTTGAGTAATAGAAAAGTGGAACGAATATCTACGAAATGTTAATATTTGAAAGGGACTTAGTAAACGGGTGTAACAACGCTCTCTGCCTCTTGTTATTGTCGTAACAGAATAAAAATCAGAATTAACATTCTTCACACCACTTTCAAGGACAGACTTCTTTCTTATAAAAGAAGTCGTCTGGGTATGTGAACTCATTTTAGCAAATAAAGTGGAAGACAATAATCAATACGAAGCACAAATCAACAATACATTGACGAGGTCTACGGTGTACAATGCTGTTACGAGGTAAGGTTGGTAGAGATCATAAACATTTCGTTGACACACGAGCTCAGCCGACTTCCGCCGATCAGAGAGAGGCCACGAATAAGTGCGTGACTTGTAATCGCATCTCGTTCAGGCATACAACTGTTTTTGCTTAACAGTGCTTTCAGATTCAGATCATGAGCAAAAACATATCATTTCACTAAACAAGTGTGATAACGTATCTGACTTTTCACTTATTGCAACTAAATTTAATTTACAAGTGTTACTGTCTCATCTCTAATGACGTTTATTCTAATAATTGTTGTACGAAAGTATTGATTTGTACCTTGCCTGAATGCCATAAGGAGAAATAGGAAACTTACTTAGTACCTATTGTGGGTAGGCAATAACTGTACTGTGCAATGATTTGACGACCTGCGACGCAGCATAGCGTTGCATAGCGTCAGGTGCGGTCTCCACTTAGGAATTCAGGGGTGATCCACTTTTTTTGCTGTCAAGTGTACAAAAATTTAAGGTGATGGGCACTAGTAGGAGAAACAATCGAATGTTCGAATACAACATTAGTAGTGAGCTTCTTGATGCTGTCGCGTCGTTAGAATATCTAGGCGTAACATTGCAGAGCGATATGAAATGGAACGAGCATGTAAGGACAGTTGTGAGTAAGGCGGACAGCCGACTTAGGTTTAATGGCAGAATTTTGGGAAGATGTACTTCGGCCCCGTTTCGACTATTGCTCAAGTGTTTGGGATCCATATCAGATCAGTTTAGAAGGAAACACGACGTTTTTTCCTGAATTTCTTTTGAGGAAATTTAGAGGGCCGGAATTTGAAGCTGAGTGTAGTACGATCTTGCTGCCACCTACTTACATTTTGCTTAGTGATCACAATGACAAGATAAGAGAAATTAGGGCTCTTACGGAGGCATATAGGCAATCTTTTTTTCCTCGTTCTACAGGAAAGAAAAAGTCCAGTAGTGGTACAGTTTACCCTCCGCCACGCACCTAACGGTCGATTGCAGAGATAAAGAGCGAGATATCCGCCCAGTACGCCTGTCGAAATGTTAGCTGAAAACTTCCAGCCCGTGGGCCTTCTTGGAATCCTGCAGGGCCCGGACAGAGCGGAAGTCAGTTGTCCTCGTCCCCTGGCCACAGCGGTCGCAGCTGTACCCGAGGCCCCAGCGCGACCGTGCCCTACCCGCGGTCCGTCGAGTGCTTCCTAGGCGGCAAACAGGCCCACTGCCCACTGCCAAAGCTGCGCTGCCTTCAGTTAGCGCTTTGTAGCGACCGAGTGACAACGTATATCGTAGTGAATACGGTGATAGTTCTTTCTTGAAATGAACACATCAATGGATAATGTATTATGTTAAGTGAAAAGAGGTGATTTGACATTTAGAGAAGGAAAACAAATTGAAGTGGTCAATTCGGGAAAAATTGAATACGTATTTGATCGCAAGGAAAATATCAACGATTTAGTGTCCTCTTTTCCGTATAAAAACGTATATTCTTACAACATTTCATCGGAACCGAATGAACGGTGTAGCATTAAATACGAACAAACATATAAACATACATTCAAGTTTATATATATTAGATAAATGGTGACAAAAGTAATAAAGAATGACAATAGCATGTTATAGAAACTTTTATAATCAGATACGGTGTACAGTGAAAGTAACGAATTTAGGAAGATACACAAATTAGATTGTATAGGCTGGCCGTAGCTGCAGAAGAAATTGTGTTTATTTGCTGACAGTTACCAATTAGAAGCAGGCGGCAGTTTTAACTGTTGAAATGACATAGTTTACTTTGTGTCACGTAACCCCTTATGCGTTAATATGCGGAAGAGACAGTGTTCCTTTTGTAAACCTCCGAAAGAACCGAACATACAATAAAATCTCTATGCCGATCAGTTTTAGCCACTGAAATTGGAGAAGATGCCTGCGTTAAAGAGCTGACGTAGTGCTCCGACTACACGGGCTCCGAAGCGCCAATGTTTTCCTGTTTGGATTAGCCTGTGTTGGAGTATGTATAGAAGAGTCAAACGTAGTTAGGTTGTCGCAAAATGACACTAACAATAATTATATCACTACATATCATTGTTTTAAATACTGCTATCTATTACTATTACCCATTCAAAACTTTAATATCTGCAGACGCGGATAACGAACTTGCGGATGCGGGCAACGTACCACGGATGCGACCTGGTTGCGGAGTGGGCACTGCGGATGTGGACGACGCTTTTCTCATCCGCGCAGCCCTCTGGTCATAAGAGGACCCACAAATAAAATAGGGGGTGGCGTATTACTGCTGCCACAAGCGAAACTTGAAAGTAGCTTGTTAAATTTTCTATGAAAGATCTCGGGCAGTAGAGATCTGCAAGTTAAAATGCTCACTGGTGCTCTAAGCTACTTTGCGAGTGGCCACGGTACTTGCGCAGCGGAAATTTGTCTAACTGCTTACTACTTAAGAGAGCAGCCAACGTTTTAACAAACTCACGATTAATGTTAAAAAAAGGAATAGGTAATTAAACATGGGACAGGTATCATGAAATTATAAAGCAGAGGTTCGATACATAAGTCATCTATTCAATAAAATGAACAAGCAAATAAATGTGGGGAGACTAAACTAAGTACAATAAAGAACATACCTTGTATAAAAGTGAATGAAATCATAAAGTTACGGCCAGTAATAAAATTGTTTTGACGAGATGGCGGGTGTCTTCAAGCACAATTAAAATCAAACAATGCACCAAACGACTCACGTGTGGGGAGCCAGCGGCATAGTATCCTTAAGTTAATGTCGTACGGCTTGTGGGACGTAACTGCGGGGCCATCAGTCCACAAATTTACAAAGTACTTATGAACTAGTTTATACTAAAGAAGGCAAAACATCCATGCCCAAGGGAGGGATTCGAACCTCCGACGGGGAACGGCCTCGCAAATCGTAGCATAGCGCCTCGATGCGCTCGGCCGCTCCGCCGCGGCCTATCCTTAAGTACCACGTGGTGTACGACCACGGTGAATTACAAAGAAGTTACAAAAAGAAATTAAATCAGGATAAGCGAGTACAGGACACGCAAGAATTCATATAGAAGAAAGCTAGTATCAGTAAAAGCATCGCTGAAGGCCCGAGTGATGACCGTTACGAAAGTGCGTTGTGCATACCAAAACAGGAAAGACGGAATCAATCCAGAAAATCTGACAAAAATTTAGCATACTCGCGGATACAGACGCGACGCGAAAACTTTAATTAAAAAACAGCAACGAATCTCAAACATACTAAGTTTTCACAAAGCCTGAGGTCCACACACGTGTATTCTAACTTGAGAAAACACCGGAATGGAAATACAAATTACTCGAGTTCTGTAAATTAAGAAACACTTCGTCTCGCATGGCGAAAGAATTACTCAAGAAAACAAACACATCACAGATAAAGCAAGACTGCCTCATCACAAAGAAAGCAAAGCATGCCATCCTGCCAGCACTTCGACGAACGCCACAAGAGTGAACCGTAAGACCGCGCCAACACCACGCCTACCCTCCACACACCGGGTGTAGATCTTCCAGAGCATAGTGTCTAATCTACCAATCCTACCTGAAGAAGATAATAGCCGCTTCTGGAGCTCCAGACAGGTCTTTTTTGTCACCTCTTTCGGCCATCATTGTGTTGGTACTACACTAAGAACAGGCCACCTCGCCATCTTGCGAAAGAAACTTGTCTCTGGCCACGACGCCAATGCAAAAGATTACGAAGTCATGCGTATTCAACTAAAGTAAACGATGTCTAAGGCGCGAGGCAGTGACTGTAAGCCATTGCGTGGCAGTGAGTCAGTATTAAAAGCAACCTTCCACATTCACATGAACACATTGAAGTTGTGTGTTAGACCGGTGAAAACATATGTAAACAAGGGGCATTGATCAGTGATAAAAGGAATAATATAATAGACACACAAATGGACAATATTAATGGCGGAGAAACATTTAAGAGTAACGAATAACTCCAAATTGAACACGACGACACATTCAGTGGACGTGTTTCATCGCCATCCGCTTAGGACCGAGGAACATTCTGGAAGCAATCCTGTTATACTGGACTGGATCCAAATTAAAATTAGTTACACACACAACAAAATTTAAAAAAATCTATTCTTGGCGTTGTGGGCGCTATGGCCGTCCTACGACAAGGAAAAAATGTTTAATCAACAAACATTTAAACGACAACATTTAAATTTAAAAATAGTAAAGAAGGTGGTGCGCAAAAAGATTGGTCAAGAAATTGAAGGGTAACAATAGATGATAAGCAAAAGTTACAGATTAAATAAGACAAACACGAGAAGCTTTTCACTCCTGGGAGTGTCTTTTAAAAAAGAAATCAAGTTCGACTCACTATAGTGAGTGTTCAGTTTCTTGAAATAAAATTTCATATATATAAGCCAGCCGGTTGCGTAGTTTTAAGGAACATGACCTAGGTTTCGTTGTCGCTACAGAAACGTTCATCAGAAGAATAGAAATAGTTACGTAAAAATGATAAAAACAGAATAAATTTCGTACATAAGGAAAGATTTTTACACAGGCTCAAAACATCAGTACTTACATGAAACACACAACGTCAAAAATATTACGATTAGAATGAAAAACTTGCATTCTTGCCATTCAAATAAAACCAGTGTGGTGTGAAGAGCACGAACGAACTGTCTGCGAGGCATCAAGCAGGCAGCCATGTAACGGGCACCAGGGAGCGCCACATGCGTGCCACACGTCACGTGGGCAGTACTGATGTTACTTCGTTACGGACATAATGGTTTACATTTGTGAAAGGCTAGACAAAAATTATTTACAAGGTTATATTCCAGGATTAAATGGAAATTCCAAGTAGCAGAAAATGTCAGAGAGAAAATCGTCAGAAGTATGCATTAGCATACGTACTTACAGAAGACATACGTTAATAGTGAAGTAGTATAAGCAATTGTGCGTACAGAAACATTTTACAATAAACTGACAAGATTACGGTATAGCAGAAATAACGAATTAAAGTGAATGAAGTGCAACCAATTAAAGGACAAAGAAATGTTACGGAAGTGGAAGAGGGAAAAACCCGGAATACAAGCATTATCCTAACAAGTGTTCTGTGTACCTAACGTTAAAGTCTGCCTGTTTGTCCAATATAAAATGCTGAGCATGTGTCACAGACAATTTTGTACACGTCTGAGCTACGTAAGGGTTCGTTTAAAGCTTTTAAATTATGAATTGTAAATTATTGTTTGTGGAGAAAGCAACATTCCACCCGTATTTCTTAGATAAAAGACGCTGAATCCTGTACGATACGTACTTTCCAAACTTCACAGAAGCTCTCCTGCGAACGAGCAAGGATAGCACTCCTGGAATAAAGGATATGCTGGAGATATGGCTTAGTCGCAGCCTAAGGGGTGTTTCCAAAGTAGGAGGCGAGGTACTGGCGAAAGTAAAGTTGTAAGGCGGCATCGTGAGTCGTGTCGGGATAACTCAGTCGGTAGAGCGCTTGCGGGCGAAAAGCAAATGTCCAAGGTTCAAATCCCGGTCCGGCACACAATTTTAATCTGCCAGGAAGTTTCATATCAGCGCACACTCCGATGCAGAGGGAAAGTTTCATTCTGGATACATCCCTTAGGCTGTGGCTAAGGAATGTCTCCACCATAGCCTTTCGTACTGGAGTGCTAGTCTTGCTTGTTCGCAGGAGAGCTTCTGTGAAGTTTTGACAGTAGGAGGCGAGGTACTGGCGGAAGTAAAGTTGTGAGGCGGCATCGTGAGTCGTGTCGGGATAGCTCAGAAGCTAAATCGCTTGGAACACGACCACAAATTCAGTGAACTTTTTTTTCATCACTCTCCGCTTAGAGGCGATAAACAGTATGGAACCAATCCTGTTATACTGGATTGGATCCAGATTAAAATTAGTTACACACACACAACGAAAAAAAAAAAATTCAAAAATCTACCTATTCTGTGCGTTGTGGGCACTCATGGGCATATAGTGTAAATGAAATAATGATACATTAAGCAACATTGAGTTATCATGAACAGACATTTTAAATTATTTAGTCAATTTTTTTTTTTTAAATAGTAAAGAAGGTGGTCTGCAAAAAAAAAAAAAAAAAAAAAAAAAAAAGAAGTTGCGTCAGGAATTGGAGGGTAACAAAACATGCATAAACAAACATTTTTCAAATTGGTACAATAAATAAAAGAAATTTTCTCAAAGCATACACACAGGAGTTTTTAATGAAGTTGTCACTCCTTGAAGAGTCTTATTTAAAAAAGAAAATTAAGTTCGATTCAGTATGGTGGTTGTTGCCTTCCTCGAAACAATAGTTATGACTAAAGTTTCGCTACCTAGTTGGATAGAAAAAAGGTTAGGGGCATTGACGGTGAGGAGGGACTCTTGTGGATAACTGGGTGAAAACTACAACAACCCGAACTTTCCACTGCCAAGTTGTCGTTCATTATGCACGCTCGTAGTCGACTGCCCCTCTTTGCAGCTCCAGGTGCACGTCGCCTCGCCGACGCACCTTCCTCTCTGTCTGGAAACCAGCCACCAGCGCCAGACAGCACCGCCACCGCCACCACCAGGACACGCCCAGGACACTCGCAGGACACGCCCAGGACACACGCAGGACACGCCCAGGACACTCGCAGGACACGCCCAGGACACACGCAGGACAAGCCCAGGACACACGCAGGACACGCCCAGGACACGCCCAGGACACACGCAGGACACGCCCAGGAAACGCCCAGGACATGCGCAGGACACACGCAGGACTCACCCAGGACACGCCCAGGACACTCGCATGGCACGCCCCCCGCTGCCGGCTGCGGCGCCCCCACGCCATCCCAGGGCTGCCGGGAGTGAGGCGTGCACGGACCGTTCCCTTGGCACTTGGAAACGACTTTGTCATGACAGTTATTCATTGTCCAGTGCCGGCCGCGGTGGCCGAGGCGACTGAGGCGCTTCAGTCACGGTCTGCATGGTCCTACGGTCGGGGGTTCGAATCCCCCCTCGGGGATGGATATTTGTGCCCTCCTAGTTCGTAAGTAGTTCATATGTAGTTTGTAAGTTTAGGGACTGATGACCCCGTAGTTAAGTCCCATAAGCTTTACAAACATTTTTGAACATTGTCCAGTGGTGTTCACTATGCTGGTACAACGCAGCACTCACATTGCTGTGAAATTACACAGATAACTTTTATAAACAAATAGGTGAGAACATTGAAGTAAATTACAAAACCTTCAATAAACTAGACTACTTGGGTCTATCGGTTTCACAAAGTGTGACCCGACACTTATCAAAAGAAAATATTTAACATATGAGAAATGCTTAAGAAATTACATAGTACAGTCACATAGATTGAAACAAAGCTAATTTTGGAATGTTGACGCTGTGGCCACAGTCTGACACACACACACACACACACACTCAGAGAGAGAGAGAGACACACACACACACACACACACACACACACAAGGAGGTTCTAGCGTCTTTACATTACGACGCAAACGTCCAATTTTAATTCTATTACCATCTATATGTTGGTAGAAGCACATGTTCAGAACCGAGGGCAAACATAAAACATCGTCCAAAATTGTACTGAACGCGTTCTACGAAAATTGTCTCATGCAAAGACTTTATGAACCCACTAGATTGGTAGATGATTGTGAAAACATACTTGACCTCTGAGCAACAATTAATCTGAAGCTAATTAAGAGCATCATAACAGGCACGGGGATTACTTGTCGTAAGGAGATTCAATATCAAAATCTCCAAATCCACCAAAGTTAAACGAAAAATATAATTGTTCCTAAAAGCGGGCGGAAATTTTATTAACGCTTTCCTGTCTGAGTATCTCCACTCTTTCGAAAATGGCAATGTAAGAGTAGATCAGACATGACTGACATTCAGAGAAATAGTATCAACAGCTGTTGAGAAATGTATACCAAATAAACTAAAGAACTTCCGTGGTACCTTAAACAGGTTACATCACTCTTGAAAAAACAATTTTAAAATCATGCCAAATTTAAAAGTACACAAAATCCCCAAGACTATCAATCTTTTACTGAAACTGGAAGTTTAGCTCCAATTTCATTCCAAGACCTTATAATAATTTCCACAACAAAACGCTGTCACGTAATTAGATAGAAAATTCTAGTAAATTCTGGTCGTTTGTATACTAGCGGCAAAATACAGAAAAATACCTTCCCTAAACGATAGCAGTGGTGATGCTACAGATGAAAGATCTGCTAAAGCTCAGTTCCTAAGCACAACTTTCCAGAATTCCTTCACCAAAGGCGATGAATCAAATACCTTAGAATTCAGATCAAAACCAACATCCATGATGCGTAATATAGAAGTAGATGTCTCTCGAATATTAAAGCAACTTAAATCACATAACGAAAGTAAGTCTCCAGGTCAAGACTTCATACCATGTGGTTCCTTTCAGAGGTATGCTGATGCAATGAAAATGTTCAAATGTTTTTAAACTGAAGGCACTTAACTGCAGAGTCATCAGTCCATAAACTTACAAACTACTTATGAACTACCTTATACTAAAGACGACACAAACATCCATGCCCGAAGGGGGATTCGAACCCCTGACCGTAGCGGACTGATGCAGTATACAGGGTCAATCACCTAACACTTGCAGCGCAAACATTGCGGATACGGAAATTGCGACTGATGGGTAGTTTTCACAGAATGGATTGGTAGTAAGACGCTCATATTTTTAGCCAAAAACAGATTGTAATGTTACTTAGAAACTGAATTTTGTATGCAAACATACAGTTTTTAAAAGTAACAATGGATTTTTGACACCAGCTGTCTACAAAAAATTTTGAATAACATTTTTATCACGTTTAGTTTGGCAACTACAACCGTTCAAAGTTTCGGGGGCGGAGGCTGCGATAGCGTAGCTGACTGGCCGAGTGGCTATCCCCTGGAGCACGGTCCACTGTCTCATGACCACCAGCCAGTTAGCTACGCTGTCCTAGCCTCCGCCACCAAAACTTTGAATGGTTTTAGCTGACAAACTAAACATGATAAAAATGTCATTCAAAATTATTTGTACACAGCTTGTGTCTGAACTTCCAGTGCATGATAGAAACCACCATTGTTCCATTTGAAAAATCGGATGTTTGCATAAAAATACACTTTCTAGGTATTTTTAGAATCTGTTTATTGGCTACCAATCCGAGTCCTTGACTACCAACCCATTCAGTGAAAACCGCACATCATCGCACTTTCCGTTTCCGCAATGTTTGCGGTGCAAGTGTCAGGTGATTCACCCTGTATAACGCCCGGTAGTAATTTGACGATTAGAGTACGGAAATATTTGGCTCATATGGCAATATTGGGATTATATTAATTTGGATATTTATATTTTGACGTTTTATAAGTTAAATATTTTAGCGGGATTTCATTTGGTTTAAAGAATATTAAAGGGTACTAGCACGGAGGTTGGACTAGTTTTCGCTGTTTTCTCTATGTAGGGGTAACCTATATAAGAGAAATTCCGGGACTGTTATCAGTGGTCTGTTGTCATTTTCTACCTGGTTGAGATGTGCATGCTAGTTAACGCAATCTATTATATATTGCTAACATTTGAATCGCGAGTAGAAGCAAAGGGAAATTGAAGCCCGGTCGCGTTCGTTTTCGACGTTAAGTATCGCGGATTATTTAATCCGAAGATAAACTGAGAGACACTTTTGATCCGAACTTAATTTTTGTGTGATTGTGATAGTTATGTGTTTAGCTAGAGAGAGTCATTAGGCTATTTCCATCTGGAAAATTAGGGTGTTTTACAACCTCGGGGTTCAGTATCAACGCATCAAACTCAAGAAACGGAAACCTTAACAGCAGGGTACAAGCACTGCAGGTTACTCGACGGTAAACCCTCGTTTTGTGGAATATCGTCTGAGGAGAGAAGTGACGAGCGTAATTGTAAATTGTAATAAACTTTGAAGTACGACAGGCAAACATTATTTTCCCTGTATTCTACCCGCTCTCCTAAGACGAATAAGAAAATAAAATTGCACAACATCGACATATGATCGTAGGGTTATAAATAGCTCCATATCAGCTATCATATACAACCGCTCGCGAAAGATTCTTGTACAAAGACTGAAAAGTTCCGCACGTCATCCCAATACTCAAAAATGGCCACGGGAGCGATCCGCAAAATTACATGCCTACAGTATGTCATGGACGTCGGTTCACAGCACGATTTTAGAACATATACGAGTAATTTCGTCAAATAAAATGAACTACCTGGAGGAGAACGACCCTTACTCTCACGAATTCAGGATGTACCGTTCTTGTGATCCGCTCTTACTCACATGATGTAATGAGTCCTGTCGACAAGGAATCTGAAATCGATTTCATAATTTTTCTACACTGAACCTCTTCTAATGATTTTGCGACCTTATGGAATGCCGCCACTATTATACGATTATATTCGCGATTACCTGTAACAAAGAACACATTACGTAGTAACTGTGGGAAGGTCGTAGAGTAGAACAGAAGTGATATCTGTCGTTCCACAGGGAAGGGTTATAGGGTCCTACTGTACGTTACCTTCATAAACGATTTACGAGACAATGTGAGCAATTCTCTTAGACTGTTTGCGGATGATGCTGTTATTTATCGGTTAGTAAAGTCACCAGAAGATCAAAAGATAACTCAGATAAGACCTTCGCATGGCGCCAATCGACCCAACATAATGATAAGTGTGAAGTCATTACATAATTCCCTTAAACTTGATTTACACAGTCAAATCTACATGTCGTAACAACTTATATTAAAGAAACGTAAAATATTGGAGGGAAGACAGACCAAAGCGTACACTTTTCATTGGCAGAGCGCTTAGTTCTGCTACAGAAACTGCCTACACCACACTTACGCGCTCCCTTTTGGAGTATTGCTGTGGGCTCCCCACCAAGTGACACTGACGGATGGTACAGTTCATATTCACAGACGGGCAGCTGATTTTGTATTACTGAGACACAGCAGAGAACATGTCGCCGAAATGATGGACTAGTTGGGTTGTAAATCATTACAGGAAAGACCTTATTCGTTGCGGCGAGGTTTACCTGCGAAATCAGATTTACGAATGAGAACACATTTTGTTAGCAACTACCTACATACCCACATGGCCATTATAATGAAACGGAAAAGTATAGCTGTTCCTTTTCCCGCGCGTTAGTTGCGATAAAGGACCTATCCCACCGCACTTCTGATCTGTACGAGTTGCTAGAATATAGAAATCTCCATGTTCTTGCAATTATTGCCAATGCTTGTTACACAACAGCACTTGGATACTGTTATAACGGAATTCTCTTATCGTATACATGGCTACAAATTATAACCATATTTAACATGATTATCCCTATTATGAGTAATCACAAAACAGTGTCATATTTTTATATTCTTCGCCGTTGCAGTTGCACATTTATTTGAAGCTATTTGTTGCTAGTTTCGGTACATTTCGACAATTGTAAAACTTTTTGCCGGATCTTTATATTGTAGCTTGATGAAAAATAACTCTGTTTCGTTTTTGCACATGGATGTAACTAGCGCATATAGTGTTACTTTTGCGTGTCAACTAGTGCTTGTTGTGACGTGGAAAGCTGCCAGCGCCGCATAGTATTCTCTCTCTTCCAGGCCTGAACTCCCAACATTCTTCAGGACAACAAACTGCCAAGGCCAAACAGTACCTACTGTTCTACAAAGAGTCGACAGCATTGCGTCTCTGTACGTTTCTGCAAACTGCATCAAGGAATTAAAGTGATTTAATCAAATATCGATCTTGAGTTGCTACCCAATGAAATTTGTTGAAAAACAATAAAAAAATAAATAAAAAGGAAGTAAGAAGATTTTGGAAATATTGCAGAATGCTCCTTTCCTAAACTTGCTGCTTTATTTGAACTGAAAAGTAGTCTCTGTAGCAAATTATAATATTTATTTCTTTTTATCGCGATTCGCGCTTTTGACACATCATAAGAACACGGTAATAGGGAAAATATACAAATGTGAGTTTCATGCCGCGGACATATCCACTAAAATATTAGGAAACAATGAATTGTAGGTGTGAACATACCTCAGAAACAGCTGGATGGCATTAGTTGGCGTAAAAGCACACGATGCTCAGCATTTTGGACTGGATTAAATCTGAAGATTTAATCAAAAACATCGTCAAGAGTTATTAGAAGTGGGACGATAAGTTCCTAAAATGGAAGTTAGAGGATTTAAACAACAATCGTGATAGGAATGTAGTTTAAATTGATTTGGACGCAGCTGGTTTCAACGAATCCAATGCACGATAGAAAAAAACTATTGTTCCATTTAAAAAATTATGTCTTTGTGCTGTAACTCTTTGGAAAATGATACAATAAACTATGTTCATAGCTCCGCAGAAAGTGTAACATTACTTGTGTTAAAATTTCCCGTCAACTATTATTTTATAAGTTACAGAAGTAAACACACTTAGTGAAACACTCTGTATATATTCATCGTTTTTACATCTCATTTACCATATATCTAAATATTTCATTCCCAAAGTAAAAGTTACTTTTCGTGAACTATTAGATGAGAAAGAGTTTTCCTTTCTCTAGGCTACACACATGACAGATAAGCAAAAGAACTAGGAAGGAGAGAAACACAAAAATTACTTAATAATGTTTTGGTGGTTAATTTATTACAGTTTTTTTTTTTAATTTTTGAGCGCTTTCATTTAGTGGTAGTTTTCACATTACAAATGAAGTAAACTCAGACATCGGGATCTGGACCGATGGAGTGTACTCCTACTTCTCAGTCAGGGTCTAGACCTGAGCAAGAGGTGGGAACTGTGACAGAGAAGTTGGACCAGATTAGGATTAAGGCCTTGTCTTGGGCTCTGAGGAGGAAACTTCTCAAGGAACAGAAGCAAAAGGAAGGAAAAGAATGGCTTCTTAAACATAAGTGGTGGGAATCAAAAGGACTTGAGTCCAAGACCCCAAAAAGAAACTGCCTCAGGTCGAAGGGGATACACAGACCCCCTCGACGTCAAAGACAGATGGCAAGAGGGTTATGGAGGAATCTAAGACTCCCTTCTCTCTGGACAAGCGTGATCCTAAAAGGCTGAGGCGGGAAATAGGGAAACAGACCTATAGTACCGCAGTCTCGGTCTTTAGAATGGCGGTTGTCCAAGAAGGATACCCACTGGTAAGCATCACCTCGCAGCAGGAGGAGCTAGTGCAGACGGCCCTCTTTGAAGAGAGTCCAGGACCCAAATTCAGGAGGGTCTAGCTAGATCGCGGTGTCCTCATTTTTGTCTGTGAGGGGGAGCACTCAGCAGAATGGCTTAAGGACAAGGTGTCCATGATATCCCCGTGGGAGGGTGCAAAGCTGCTGGTCAAGACAGCAGCCGATCTCCTGAAGACCGCAAAGGTACCAAAGATCCTTAAGGATGTCTCTCCAAAGACTCTGTTCGATAAAATAAGAGTCCCGAACCCAAAAGTCTCGATATAGGATTGGAGGGTAACTAACCAAAAGGTCGTTCCGGAAGGACAAATCCTGGTGGTGGAGGTCGGAGAGAAGTCCCTGAAGGCAATGCGAGAGCAAGGCCTGAAACTGTTTTTAGGATTCTTGCAGGTCGCTGTCAGGGTAATCAAAGACCTTAAAGGCAATAATGGCAGCAAGATGGGGACTGGAAGTGCTGCAGATAAACCTACAACACAGTAAAGGGGCCACTGCTGTCCTGAGCCGTCGCCTGGGGAGACAGGAGGTGGACGTGGCCCTGATACAAGAACCCTATTTACACAAAGGGGTGTATCAGGCCTTGGTGGTACTGGAGGTAAGCTGATTTATGCCAGAAATCTAAAAACTCCAGAACATGCATTTATGTTAGAAATGGAATACCTTTCATACCAATGATGCAGTTTTGTTCCAGGGATCTGGTGACCATCAGGATGCAGCAACGTGAGGAAGGTATCACGAGGGAAATTGTTTTGGCCTCAGCATACCTTCCTTACGAATATAATCTATTTTGGGGCAGCAAGGACACCAAAAGTAGAGGTGAGCGCCTTCTTGAATTTCTCCTATCTAACAACTTTGAGATCCTGAATAGGGATGCTGAACCCACATTCAGGAATAGTAGAAGGGAAGAAGTAATTGACATAACTTTTGGTTCCTTGATGATGGGAAGTTACGTCAAACAGTGGCATGTGGTCCTGGAGCCATCCTCATCAGATCACATGTATATTAAATTCAAGGTTGAAATGGGAACCAGACAGACCATGGCCTATAGGAACCCCAGGTAAACGGACTGGGAGACATATAGGAAAGACCTTGACTTCAGCCTATCAGAAATTAAAACGTTGATAAGGAATCCAGCAGAGTTTGAGGAAGTAGCAGAAGCCGTAATCTCTGCTATACTGACCTCACACCAGGTCAACTGCTCAATCACCAAGAAGTGCACAAATAGGAGTGTGCCTTGGTGGAATAATAACCTGGAAATGCAAAGGAAACAGGTACGACCTTGCGAGGTGCAAAGGACAATGGGCAAAGGTTCGTGAGGCCCTTGTCAATTACAACCTTGCCATCAGATGGGCAAAGGAGGCATCCTGGAAGGTATTCTGTGCGGAAGTGGAGGGCACGGCTGCTCAAGCGAGACTTCATAAAATCCTCACTAGGGTACCAACTAATCCAGGAGGAACATTAAAGAAGGAGGATGGGGAGACAGCACATGAAACGCTGGAACTACTCCTCAAGACCCACTTTCCTGAATATAGTCTGGTGGATATCTAAGACCAGAATGCGATTCCTGAGAGACAACGGTACTGAGGAATTCGCAAAGAGGAATGGGATTTGGCCAAGGAGTTTGTCGATCTCAGTAAGGTCCGATGGGCGGTGGGAACATTTCAACCATTCAAGTCACCTGGCCCCGATGGAATCTTCCCAGCTCTCCTGCAACAAGCGGGAGAAAATCTTTTTAGATTCCTATGCAGGTTATTCAGGGTTAGCCTAGCAGCAGGAATCATTCCCAATGCCTGGAGGGCAGTGAAGGTTGTCTTCATTTCTAAACCAGGGAGAATTGATCATACCAAGGCCAAGGATATGAGACCAATCAGCCTGTCCTCCTACATTCTTAAGACATTGGAAAAGCTGGTTAATATGCATGTTGGAGAAAGGAGGTTAAGTAGGGCTCCTCTACATTCAAACCAACATGCATATCAGCCAGGTAAATCATGTGAGACAGTTCTCCACCAACTCGTTGGGAAGGTGGAGAAAGCACTACACTTTCAGGAAATAGCCCTCTGTATCTTCTTGGACATCGAGGGGGCTTTTAGCAATATGACTTTCGATTCCATGGTTAGGGCAGCAGAGGTGCATGACCAAGGGACCACTATATGTAGGTGGACTAGGGCCATGCTCAGTGGAAGAAAGATAGAAAAAATGGTATTCAACACCACTAGGGGTTGCCCGCAAGGAGGAGTTCTTTCCCCTTTATTGTGGAATCTAGTGGTGAATGATCTCATTGGAGAATTAAACTCTAGGCAGTACTTTTGCTGACACAGTAAAGTATATGGCACAAGGTGCGTTGGACATAGTGCAAGACTGGTGCAGAAAACAGGATCTGGGGGTTAGTCCTAAGAAGACTGTTGTTGTACCATTCACAAAGAAGCATATACAACATTCAAGTTGGAATCCAAAGCTTTTCAATGAAGCGCTACCTGTGAAGGGGACAGTGAAATATCTAGGGGTTACCCTAGATGAGAAACTGACATGGAACCCTCACATCAGGAATATTCGTTCCAAAGCAAAAGGTACTCTCGTGAGTACCAGGAGAGCTTGTGACAAATATTGGGGCCTGAGCACCAAGGGTATGCACTGGATATACACCACGGTGATTAGACCCAGGATCACCTATGGGGCAGTCATGTGGTGGAAGAAGGTAGAACAGCAGGTTGCTGCTAAGGAGCTTGGTAAGGTGCAGAGATTAGCCTGCTTAGCCATAACAGGCGGAATTAGCAGCACACCAACTGCTGGGATGGAAACCATGCTGGATATGCCCCCATTACACCTTTGGGTCAAGATGGAGGCAGCGGCTGGTGCATACAACTCAAATCTGGCAACAACTGGATCTCTTTGGGATATCCAGATCACACACTAAAATAGTGAGTGAGGTAAATATAGGAAAGGTTGGGGAAATGCCAGCCGACTATATTACAACCGCATACTGCTTCAACAAGCCTTTCAATATAACAGTTGGAAGCAGGGACCAATGGGAGAAAATAGTTCGACACCGTACGGGGGATATTGTCTGGTTCACTGACGGGTCAAAATCTGACCAAGGTCTTGGGGCCGGGGTATATGAGGTGCAGCCAAGACTGGAGGGCGTCATCTCTCTAGGGAAACTGGCCTCAGTATTCCAGGCCGAAATCACTGCCATCAGGGCGTGTGTGGATGAGAATTTGCGAAGATGCTACAACTATCGTAGTATATATATCTATTCAGACAGCCAGGCAGCCCTGAGATCACTGGCAGCTCCTGCAACAAGGTCTAAAATTGTTGCAGAATGTCACAGGGTTCTGGTGGAGCTAGGGGAAAGCAATACAGTAAACCTATTGTGGGTCCCTGGCCACTCGGGGATCAATGGCAACGAACATGCCGACAGATTAGCCAAGATGGGGGCATAGACTCCATTTATTGGACCGGAACCTGTCCTGACAATCACCAAAGCAATGATCAAATTGGAGCTACGTAACTGGCTCAGAAGACAGTACGTAGAATATTGGACCAAAGTCCATCAACAAAAACATGGCAAGGTAATGATGCCAAAGCCATGTTTTAAAAGAAGCTCTGCAATCCTGGGTCTGAACAGGAGAGAGATTAGACTCATGGTTGGATTGCTGAGAGGCCATGGGAATTTCAAAAAACACCTATGTACAATGAGAATAACAGAAGAGGGCCTTAAATGTAGGATCTGTGATGACGGTGATGAGACTGCATCACATCTAATCTTCGAATGCATTGCATTGGAGAATAAAAGGCACAGAATATTTGGGACAACCAGACCCGAAGAAATTGTGTCGAATAAAAAACTGGTAAAGGGACTCCTTGCACTGTTCAAGGGCATTGTTTGGCTTTACTAGATATACAGGGAGCGATACCGCACAATAAACTTAGTTTCGGTGCGGGCAGTGGCGGGTTGGACCGAGACTATTTTGGCTTCCCTGGAAAAATCAATCAATCAATCAATTAATGTAGTTTGTGTGGCTAGTTCATTGAACTACTTAAAGTTAACTATGTATCTCATTGAAGTAATTCAGGAAGACGAACTAATTACTAGTAAATAAACTTATTTCTTCCGTGTATATGTACGCATTTTTCTCATTCGAAACTATTGATCATCCCCTTACATATTTTAAATGAGTATGAAAATCATTGAATCAGCTGTTATCATGAAACGTTGAAAATTTCGAAATGGCAAGAATCTAAAGATATTTAAATATATCAAAGCTTCGTTCATGCACAACTACAACTCAGTCGGTTGAGTGAAACATTGCAAAACAAAGAAACCTACGTTATTAAATACTGCATGCGTTTGATTAACAAGACCAGTGTACAAAAGAGAAAATAATCGATCAGAAAGAAGCACATTTCAAAACATGCGAACGCTGGAAACCTATTAGTTTACAAGAATGCGCCAGGAAAGTGTCATACTTTTCCAGAAAGAAGTATACAACCCATCTGGCGACAATAAAAGTGTAACGTAACCGAAACTTCCTAGAAAAACGGATTCAAATCAAATTTTGTAAATTACAAAAAATGTTCAAATGTTTGTTAAGCTTATGGGACTTAACTACGGGGTCATCAGTCCCTAAACTTACAAACTACTTATGAACTACTTACGAACTAGGACGGCACAAATATCCATGCCCGAGGGGGGATTCGAACCCCCGACCGTAGTGGCCGTGCTGACCGTGACTGAAGCGCCTCAGTCACCTCGGCCACCGCGGCCGGCTTGTAAATTACAATTCTCCTCTCTAAAACTTATCATTTAAAGTATTACTCGTCAGGATGCTGTTAATAAAAGAGCCTTTCACATTCCAGAACTTGCCTACACATATGCGTTCGTAATTCTCGTAGAAATTGCTCGAGAAATCGTTCGTGTGTGGCGAGGAGGAAGCGAGCCACGGATTGCAGGATTGCAGCGATATCGCTTGCGACGGATTGCTGCGATCCGTCGCTCGTGTGTGTGACAGTCTGTCACACTGTTTTGTGACAATGCTCTTATGTGTGACTCACAACATTCACTGTTGCTTTACTACCACGTTAGTAAATCACGTAAATAATTAAGTCACAGTGCATAAGAACTTTCAGCCCGCATTATTAGTTAAGCTTGGAGATAGTCATTCAAAAATGTCATTATATGTCAACTAAGACAAAAAATTAAAATCTGTTTTTCAAAAAATATTGGGGTGTGGGGGACGTCCCCCCACCCCTCCTCGCCACCAAATTGTCAGCTTGAGCTCGACTCTGTAACTTAACCACCACCCGGTTCACACTACCTAACTTTTCTACATTTTAACCGTATTTGTTTCTAGTGTTCTATGACTGGATACATTTATAATTAATTTCCATATAAGGGCTATATAATTCTATGATTGTATTACTAACATACAGTATCAATATTACTGTCATCCAATCTGATTTTCAAGTACTTTCACACTTCATTATTACTATCCACTGTTATTAATTCCATCCTATAATTATTTGCAACCATGTTGATCGATGTTATCATTCCATTTTAACCGCCCAAATCGTAGTTGCGCCTACCGGCGTTTATCAGCTCGCCTAGCCGCGTTTGCTATATTCCGGTCCCTCACGTCACTTCACTATCAGCTGTCCGCGCAGTTACGTGTGATAATGTGAACGCGGACCTATACAGCACAACGCTGCTTGACGGGCGTCACCGACGGGCGGTTAAAATGGAATGATAACATCGATCAACATGGTTGCAAATAATTATAGGATGGAATTAATAACAGTGGATAGTAATAATGAAGTGTGAAAGTACTTGAAAATCAGATTGGATGACAGTAATATTGATACTGTATGTTAGTAATACAATCATAGAATTATATAGCCCTTATATGGAAATTAATTATAAATGTATCCAGTCATAGAACACTAGAAACAAATACGGTTAAAATGTAGAAAAGTTAGGTAGTGTGAACCGGGTGGTGGTTAAGTTACAGAGTCGAGCTCAAGCTGACAATTTGGTGGCGAGGAGGGGTGGAAGGTTTTATTGAGGGGGGGGGGGGGTTGCGACTTTTCAATAAGAAGGCCAGATAACATTTTGTAGGGCTGGCATCATCATTTGTTACTTTATAACGTGGAGTAATATTATCGTTGTTGTGCTGCGGTCTTCAGTCCGGGCCGGCCGCGGTGGCCGAGGGGACTGAGGCGCTCGAGTCACGGTCAGCACGGCCACCACGGTCGGGGGTTCGAATGCCCCCTCGGGCATGGATATTTGTGCCGTCCTTAGTATTAGTTAGTTCATAAGTAGTTTGTAAGTTTAGGGACTGATGACCCCGTAGTTAAGTCCCATAAGCTATACAAACATTTGAACATTTCTTCAGTCCGGCGACTGTTTGATGCAGCTCTCCACCCTGCTCTCACGTGAGTAGGCCTCTTAATTCTTCACAGGAAAGGCAAGCTACATCCATCTCAATCTGCTTCTGCATTCTTCTCTTCGTCTCCCTCTGCGCTATTTACCCGACATATTTCCTTCCAACTCTAAATTCGCGATTCCATGACGTCAAAAATTCCTCTTCTCCCCAATACTGTTCAGTATCTCCTTATTAGTTATGCAATCTATCCCCCTAATGTTCAGCATTCTTCTGTAGCACCACGTTTAAACAGTCTCAATCCTCTTACTGTTTCAACTATTTATCGTCCTCTCTATTTATTGCTCAGAAACAAAACTCATCTACCACGTTTATTGTTATGTTGCCTAATGTAATTTCTTCACCTGATTTTCTTAGACTACATTCCATCACCATTGGTATTCACTTGTTAATGTTTTCATCTTATGCACTCCTTTCAACACACTGTCCATTCCGTTCCAATGCTCTTTCAGATCATTTGCTTTACCTGACAGAATTGCGATGTCACCATCATAACACACTGTTTTTATTTCTCCACTCTGAACGTTAATTCCTTCTCGAAATTTCTCATTCCTGCCTTCACAACGTGCTCATTGTACAAATTGAATACATCGGAGAAAGGCTACAACCCTGCCTTACTCCGTTCCCAACCACTGCATCACTTTCATCCTTTCGTGCTCTTGAACCCTACTAACTGCTGTCTGGTTTTTGTACTAGTTATATTTTACCCCTGCTGAGTTTAGAACTTGAAACAGTGTATTCCAGTCTACATTTCCTAAAGATTCCTCAATATCTATAAAAGCTAGAAATCGCTTTCATTAAGCTATCTTCTAAGATAAGTTATAAGGTTTTCCTACATTTCTCCTGAATTCAAACTGATCTTCTCTTAAGCAAGCTTCTACCAGCATTCCATTGTTCTGTAAATAATTCGTGTTAAAATTTTGCAACTGTGACTTATTAAACGATGGTTCTCAAATTTCCACACGTGTCTGCGCCTGCTTTCTTTCAATTGGAGATTACGACATTTTTCTTATCACCTCGTGGTATTCCGCCTGTCTTGTACTACCATGCGCAAAAATATCCGAACGACCTGAATTGCGTTTCGCCTGATGCGCATGCAACCCAACTAACGTACGTGTCTTGCGGGTGCTCTGCTCGCTCCGCGGTATAGTCGTTCGACTATTCAAAATGGATCCACTACAGACAACTGCTCTTTATGGCAATCATTCCAGATGTAAATTAACACCACGATATTGCAGATAAAAGGAAACACGTTATAAGTTCTTAACGTTTATTAAATCCAATTTATTACGACGACATATCTTAAGTATTGTCACACTTATTACAGTCTGATATAACAAAGTCCGTCACATAAAACATTAATTAATCCTTAAACAGCATTTAATATTGTTAAAAACAACAGATTTTGCTATAGTATCGGAAGTCCTAAAGTCCTGTAGATATTCGAAGTACTTTTGTTCTCTAAACCGTTTTCTCTCAATTTGCGAAACGTAGTTCCATTGGCGAGCGGATTTTTATAAACCGATTGTTGAACTAAGGTGATAACAAAAACTCAATTAACAGTAGCAAACGCACTATGGAAACTTCATTATTAACTGCGTATCACCAACATTTTCTCCGTATTCATACCTGAACAAAAATTTGTACACATCTTTGAACTTGATATGACAAACTACCTTGTTCAAACCAACCACCTGTAGCCGTAGCTAACCAAGCAATGCATTCATGTCTTATAGATACTTGATTATGCCTAAGATTGTCACAGCTGACGAATCATAAAGATGTGTGAAATATTTGAGATTTCCTCACAACGCGCAAATCAGATCATATAAAATGCCAATTCTTAAGATATATTTTTTTTACTGAACCAGGAACTTAATAATCACCGTTATCTCCCTAGTCACAAGTGTCCAGACTCAGTTCTGTGTGGGACTGACATACGAGGCTGCTCCTGTCGGAGGTTCGAGTCTTTCCTCGGTCAGGGGTGTGTGTATTGTTCTCAGATTAGTTTATGTAGGTCTAAGCCTAGGGACTGATGACCACAGTAGTTTGGTCCCATAGATTTACAAACATTTGATTTTGAGTTATATACCCTGTATCTAAATGGAAGATAACTAAGTGAAATAAGATGTTAGTAGTTGAATTATTTCACCATCTGCTCTATCTAGGGCGTCAAATGAAATAACAAATATTTTTTGCTGGACCTGGATTCGAATCCATATACGTGCGTTTCGTGGAGACCTAGAGGAGTCGGCAGTCTCGGAGAAAGCAACGAAATGATTCAACTATATGATTCAGAGAGGGTCGAGTGCGTCAAAAGAGGAGATCCGAATTAGAATTCCAGTCCAGCACCATAAATTTTTAACGTCTCAAGTTAAATTCAATACGAGACACGTGACCTTAAAGTACCATTGGTTTATAAAATAAAATAAAGTTTTGTAATATAAGAAATGCTTTCTAGCGACAGAGTTACTGATTGCCCTGTATTCTGCCTGTTACTGGCAACGATAAATCGGCGCTGTCCGAGTTGATAGCGAAATAATTCGGTTTAATACGGATTGTTAACTACAGTGCAACTTGACGTTCTTCACTTGGTGTTCCAGAGGTGAAGTAGACATGATCGTGCAAGTTAAAAATATACACCTTGTCAGTCGCGTCAGCTGAAGCAGTATGATGTAGTGAAGACTGTTAGCCTCTGCTCTTTCTTACCGGAAAATACGGCATTGGATTATTTGGCTCCATAACAACACTGCAACACTTATTGCGCGTGTATGCAATGCATATGGATTTGAAAATTTACTTGTACTGTGGCTTACATTTTTGTATATGCTTGACCTAAACTGCAAATTCATTGTTTGTTTTACTTGAATTTTGTACTCAGCGAAATAAAATTGCCTGACCTTCCAGTACGAGACCTTTCTCTCGTCCTTACCTCCTCGTAGATTTACTTTCTAACCATAGAAATAAACACGGTAATTGATTCACAACGACTAGTTCACGCTGTTAAGAAATTTCTTGTAGCAATTTCACTTCCTCTTAAAACGTGCTGAAATTTCGTGTGGCTCATTGGCCTGGTGCAGGTCTTTGGATTGGACGCCACTTTGGCAACTTGCGTGTCCCTAGCCTACCCCAGTTATCCAACTGGGGAAAGGGGACCTATAGCTTATCGTGGAATCCGAACCACTTGTCGTTTCTGGCGACTCCTCACATCGTTGAGAAGTGAAGGCCGGATTAAAACGCAGACCTAAAAAAACCCGAGATCCGACCGGGTATCGAACTCGCGACTCTTCGGTTCCCAGCCGAACGCATTACCCCGAGACCACCAGGCCCGACGTCTCACGTTTCACAAATTTTATAAATAAGCAAACCTCGTAGTCAGAGTAGGATGAGGTCTGGCCCAGATTATTCTTTTCGTCTGATAACATAAGTATTTTGCCGTAAGAAGTATCATAAGTTGTGTTTCTGTAGCTATGGAAATCATCAGGTGAAATAAAGACCATAAAGTACGGTACAGATAAAAATGCAAAACGATTATCAACCGAAGGCAGGCTAATGCTCAAACTCAGGTATATTATCTTTCCTTGCCTTCCTCGGCCGAGTATCGGAAGGCGTATGCAAAAATGTATAATGTGTTATGAATACCCTGTTGCCCTTGAGAAAAGCATTTGCTTTCTTCATTCTGTCTACCATTCCCCATTCTCTCTCACTCTCTCTCTCTCTCTCTCTCTCTCTCACGATCTGCCTATGTCTCTTCGTCCCCTTCTACCTCCTGCAGCTCCTCCTCTTCCAATCCTGTCCGTCCTATACTTCCTTTCATCCTGTCTCCCATCTCTTCTTCCTTTCTTTCTCTCTCACCATCTCCTCTTCCTTTCTGCCTCTCTTTACCTCGTCGTAGATTTTGGGAATTAAGGAAATAAAAACTTAACGACTTCATAGGATTATGTGATAAGAAGGTGACGAGGAAGCTTCTCTTACAGATAAAGAAAGCGAAATAACGAATGCAAGAAGCAATGTTATTTACAGACTTTATTACTAAGATGTTTTGATTTCCACTGCTGACCAGATCGTAAAACTAGATGTTGTGACATTGTAGTTTAGCGTTGTACGAGTGTTACTGCAAATAAACCATTTAACCGAAACCTCTATAGAATGTGATTTCACGAAACCTTACTACTTATATGTGTCATTTCTACCATAAAACCGGATCGGTACACAGGCCAGAAGTTGGTATTATTTTAAAACTTCGTTTCAGTAATCATTACTGGAGATTTCAGTGCTCGATAGAAAGGCAACATCACTCTTAACGGTTACGTGTAGAAATGACTTTTAATTTCGTATCATGTAAGTTCCTGTTGCCTCCAGGTATAATTAGTATTAAATTCGGTATTTCACTTTTCGTTTTCAACTATTTGAATTATGACTGCGCAGTGATACCATGAGGAAAGTGTGTAGTTTCCATGTCTGTTTGTCTTTCTATTTTTCAAGTGATTTCCTTATGTTATTCTAGGCAAATGCAACATGGTTCCTTTTTCAAAAGCATAGCCAATTTTCCTTCCACATTCTTAACGAAACAATCCGGGCTTGTGCTGCATTTCAAATGACCACGACGTCGATAGGATATTAAATCCTAATCCACCTTTTCCGGTTTCGTAAATTTTACGTAATACTCAACAAAGTTGATGAACAGGTGTATTGGACGCCAAGTTAATATGAACAGGGTCTACTCTAAAAGCGTTACTTAGGGGTTTTAATGGGCTTTAAAATGAAATTACAGTAGGCTTTGACCACTGAGTTATATTCGACTGCAAGTTAGTAAATATTTAACAATTAATAATCATAGCTGGAATGTTGTGATTACGTAGAGAGGTCGTGAGAATGGAACAACCGAGAAATAAACTACGAAGAAACTACGCGACCTGTGAGATACTATACGGAAATCCCAACTCACACACTCTGAGGAAAACCTCTTCCTGTTTCCATCGTCCCTTTATGGTTTCTAGGAGTCTGGAAATTGCAAAGGTCGTTTCATCAAATGCTTTTTTCATTTTATTAGCAGCTACACTGTAATCGTAACGTTGTTTTTATAAAATCAATTACATATTCTTGACATTACTGACGCGACTTTTTGTTTCTTGTTTCATATTCTCATCATAAATGCTTCTCCTTTCACTTAGAAGCTGAAATCTAACTAACATTGAAATTGTTCAGATGCTTAATGTTCCCGCAGATTATGTCATATTTTTCAGTCACTGGGAAAGGTTTATATGCTCGGTTCCTTTGATTGGAAACTATATGCTCTAAACTTATGAAATTTGTTTGTGAAGGTCGCGTTTTGAAATCAGTGTAATGATATCTTTACATTTGTGCATTTATGTGTTAGAGGTGGTGCCAATGAAATCATTCATAAGGAAAAGTCGGCCGCGGTGGCCGCTGGGACTGCGGCGCCGTCCTTAGTGTTAGCTAGTTCATAAGTAGTTTGTAAGTTTAGGGACTGATGACTCCGCAGTTAAGTCCCATAAGCTATACAAACATTTGAACATAAGGAAAATCGTATTCAGGTAGGCCTACGTAAAATTTAAATGTATCGTGCTCAAAATATGAATATCGAAATCAAATGTTTGTATAGCTTATGGGACTTAACTACGAGGTCATCAGTCCCTAAACTTACAAACTACTTATCAACTAGCTTATCCTAAGGACGGCACAAATATCCATGCCCGAGGGGGGATTCGAACCCCCGACCGTAGTGGCCGTGCAGACCGTGACTGGAGCGCCTCAGTCCCCTCGGCCACCGCGGCCGCTCGAAAAAGTGTATTTACTAAGTTTCGGGTAGCAGTCAGCGCATCGTAGCTATGCTTTCGACACAGCTTATAGTTAAAGAAATGCGATTAAGACTTATTCGTCTATGCTAGGTATATCTCTTCTCAGTCAACACAGTGGCAGGCTGCGCGCCGCGCCTTCGAAGCCGCTATCTCCGTCAGCGCTAACGCAGCGCGAGGAACACAGACTGCCTGTCGTTAGTCTAATGGAGAATTGGCAACATTGCAGAGTACGTTTGGCAACTCTGTAAGCGGGAGTTACTTCCTGGTAAGCATAGAATTGAGCTGATAAATTCACTTGATTTTTTATGTCATTTCCATTCAATAATCTGAGTGATTTTCACTTAAGGTGTGACATAAAGTTATTAATTCATATTTTTAAGTCCAGGAATTTCGTTCCACGCGAAAATTACAACCAATCTCTTCTTTTAAGGTTACGCTTGATCTGGTCTCCTAACTAGTCGGTCAGTAAGGAAGACCCAAATACCGGATGTCTTCGCTAGCCTTCGGGTAACGTAGTCGGCTGCGAAACGAACGTGCTGTCGACTTTCGATGCCAATCGTGTTGAGAGCAAAAATTTTTAGCTCTTCTCTGACGGAACTAAAGGTATCCAGATAGAAAATCAATAGGCAATTCTCAACAAAACTACTCAGTCAAAGGTGTTTAGCTGTTTCCAGGACGGAATTCTCTCATATACTCTGAACGTGACTTACAATGATCAGTTTTACCAATTCCGTGCGTGTAGAACCCAATTTCTTCAATTTCTTTCGAGTTAAAGCTGTCTCCGAACCATGTTGATGTCAGTTGGTCCAGAAATACATTTTCTTGACGGTTGGACAACTACTTCCAAAAATGAGTAAAAAGTCTTAACATGAGACTAGTAAAGTTCTGTGTCAGATGCGCAGTTTCCGTTACAAAAAAAAGGTGGATCGGTTGTAGTTTAATATCTGTCATGTGTGTGTTCGATTGCGCCATATAGGTATACATTTTTATGTCTGCTTCACCTCTGGTAACACGAAGTGAAGAACGTCAGGTTGCACCGCAGTTAACAGTCCGTATTAAACCGAATTATTTCGCTATCAACTCGGACAGAGCCAATTTATACACGGCAATCAGTAATTCTGTTACAAAACTTTATTTTATTCTATAAACCAATGGTCCTTTAAGGTCACGTGTCTCGTATTGAATTTAACTTGAGACATTAAAAAGTATGGTGCTGGACTGGGATTCTAATTCGGATCTCCTCTTTTTCTCACTCGACCCTCTCAGAATAATATAGTTGAATCATTTCGTTGCTTTCTCCGAGACTGCCGACTCCTCTAGGTCTACACGAAAGGCACGTATATGGATTCGAATACAGGTCCAGCAAAAAATATTCTTAATACATTTTGACGCCCTAGATAGAGCAACTGGACTACTAGTAAAAATAATTTTTAATGTCTCTTCGTGCATTGTGAACGCGAACCAGGGTGTTGCGGTGGTCTTGGGGTAAAGCGCTTTGCTGGTAACTGAAGGGGCGCGGGTTCGAAACCTAGTCAGATCACGTACTTTTTTTTTTTTTTTTTTCAATCTGTGTTTTAACACAGCATTCACGTCTCAACAATGTGAGGAGTCTTCATAAACTACACGTGGTTTGGATTCCACGTTAAACGGTAGGTCGCCTTTCCCGGTTGGATAATTGGGGCAGCTTAGGGACACGCAAGTCTCTGAACTGTCGCACAGTTGAATGACTTGCACCAGGACTCTGAGGCACACGAAATTATTATTATTATTAAAACAACGATATGTGCCGTTGTTACTAGTCAGACCAGCACGAATCGTCTTTCCTGTTGAGTTAACATTTGAGATTTAACGTCCATTCGTGCTTAGAAAGGACAACGGTAGGTTCCGGATTAGATTCCCGGTGACGCACAACGTAATTATATCCTGATTACAGATCCCGCTGCTGGTGAAATAATTCGACTACTAACATCTTACTTCACTTAGTTATCTTCCATTTAGATACAGGGTATATAACTCAAGATCAAATGTTTGTAAATCTATGGGACCAAACTACTGTGGTCATCAGTCCCTAGGCTTAGAACTACATAAACTAATCTGAGAACAACACACACACCCCTGACCGAGGAAAGACTCGAACCTCCGACAGGAGCACCCTCGTATGTCAGTCCCACACAGAACTGAGTCTGGACACTTGTGATTAGGGAGATAACGGTGATTATTAAGTTCCTGGTTCAGTAAAAAAAATATATATATCTTAAGAATTGGCATTTTATATGATCTGATTTGCGCGTTGTGAGGAAATTTGCAATATTTCACACATCTTTATGATTCGTCAGCTGTGACAATCTTAGGCATAAACAAGTATCTATAAGACATGAATGCATTGCTTGGTTAGCTACGGCTACAGGTGGTTGGTTTGAACAAGGTAGTTTGTCATATCAAGTTCAAAGATGTGTACAAATTTTTGTTCAGGTATGAATACGGAGAAAATGTTGGTGATACGCAGTTAATAATGAAGTTTCCATAGTGCGTTTGCTACTGTTAATTGAGTTTTTGTTATCACCTTAGTTCAACAATCGGTTTATAAAAATCCGCTCGCCAATGGAACTACGTTTCGCAAATTGAGAGAAAACGGTTTAGAGAACAAAAGTACTTCGAATATCTACAGGACTTTAGGACTTCCGATACTATAGTAAAATCTGTTGTTTTTAACAATATTAAATGCTGTTTAAGGATTAATTAATGTTTTATGTGACGGACTTTGTTATATCAGACTGTAATAAGTGTGACAATACTTAAGATATGTCGTCGTAATAAATTGGATTTAATAAACGTTAAGAACTTATAACGTGTTTCCTTTTATCTGCAATATCGTGGTGTTAATTTACATCTGGAATGATTGCCATAAAGAGCAGTTGTCTGTAGTGGATCGAACGATCCACTACAGTCTATACTACGACTATACCGCGGAGCGAGCAGAGCACCCGCAAGACACGTACGTTAGTTGGGTTGCATGCTCATCAGGCGAAACGCAATTCAGGTCGTTCGGATATTTTTGCGCATGGTAGTACATCTTACAAGGAAACTTGCCCATCGCACCCCCCTCAGATTTCGTAATGAGTTGGCGCAGTGGGCAGATCGTGGCCGCGCGTACTGGAGTGCGGCGTTGTAGGGCGCGCGGCCGTCCGCGTCGGGGGTTCGAATCCCCCTCGGGCATGGATGTTTGTGGCGTCTTTAGTATAAGGTAGTTCATAAGTAGTTTGTAAGTTTAGGGACTGGTGACCCCATAGTTAAGTCCCTTAAGCCTTACAAACATTTGAACATTCTGACAGATCGTGAAAAACTGAACACAGATCGGTCGAAAAAACTGAAAAAAAAAAAAAAAAAAAAAAAAAAAAAAAAAAAAAAAAAAAAAAAACTTGTGTGGAACTATGAAGAAGAAAAAAAAGAAGGCAAACAATAAAAGCTGAGCAGTCCATGTGAAACCTAGGCAACTGGTAGCACTTTGGTATCGTAGTAGTGCAGTAGTGCCGTGCGCCTGCTGGAGCCGGCGCCGGGACTCGTGTGCCGGTCGGGGGCTGAACGGCCTCTGTAATAGAGAAGCTGAAAGCTGAAAGCTGAAAGCTGAGCCAGCCGTGCAACGGACAACCGCCAACCAGAGAGCTACCAGGTGAACGAAGGAAAAAAGAGTTGCCAGCGTGAGTAGCCTTGGTGTAAGAGGTCCTTGGTTCTACCCTTACCTTGAGCGAAAATTTTAATTTCTTTATTTTCGCAAAATTATAATCTCTCCGTCCGTTCATTGACGTCTCTGTTCGCTGTAATCAGTATGGTATCTGTGTCTCGCGACCGCGCCGCCAGACTCTGCCATTAGCAGGCGAAAGGAAGTGCCTCTCCAGTGGAAACCGAAAAAAACGACCGCAGGGTGGTAGGTCAACCGATTCCTCAAACCTCAAGTATTCTATACGGTACTGCTGGCGGTATGCGTGTCACATGACAGGAATCTACTGTCGGCCCATCTAACTTGTACACTTGGTGAATGGGTAAAGAGATTCTACGTTGCCCGATATCGGTTTTCTTTTTGATATTATAATCACTCCCGAAACAGTGATGAAAACATAATACTTTGTCACATAAACTGCAACAAACAAGTGTAACAGTTTCACAGTCGCACTGATTTCCCTGTGCACTGTCAAAACATATGTTTTTAAAGTTTTCGAATTTTTTCGTGTGTAGACTGTCAAATTCTACATATGTCAAAGCATTACCATTGTAGAGGCACTTCTTTAGTCTGATAATCTGACGGTTTTGTGGTGCGGTCGCAAAACGCAGTCAGTAAACTGATTACACTACAACGAATAGAGGCGTCAATGAACGGACGGACAGATCACAATTTTGCGAAAATAAATAAAGTTAAAATTTTCGTTCGAGGTGAAGGTTGAACCAAGGACCTTTGACTGCATAGCTCCTGATGCTAGCCACAGGACGACGGTACTGCTGTGAACACCACCTGCTCGACGTTGCTTATCTTTCGTATGGACTGCTCAGTTTTTATATTTTACTTATTTTTTCATAGTTCTACACAACTTCTTTCAGTTTTCTCGACTGATCTGTGTTCAGTTTTTCACGGCCTATCCACTGCGCCAACTTATAACAAAAGCTGAAGGGGATGCGATGGGGAGGTTCACTTGTTAGTTCTGTAATGCTGGCTCCCCCAGATATTCAGTACTCGTAACTCTGAGGAATGTCATTCTTCTCTCTGTATAGTATCTCCTGTTTCAAATTCATCTATTTCCTCTTCCTCTCCTACAATATTGTCTCGAAGTTCATTTCATTTGTAGATCCCCTCTATATGTTCTTATCACCTTTCAGCTTTCGCATATTTGCTCAGAACGGGTTTTTCGTCTAAGGTCGTGATGTGATATTCGTGCAGCTGCTTTTCTTGTCTCCAAATGTTTCTTTTCCTTTACTGTAGGAGGTACCCAACATCCACCTACTTATACATTCTCCTACAAACTTGGATTTACTACCCGATTCTTCCGTCATTCTTGGTAGAACAAACTCATTATGAAAATTAAAATACACAATTTTGTGTTTAAACATAAGAGAGGCATTGAATTAAAATTTATGCTGTGGCCGAAATTCGAACCCGAGACCTCCTACTTACTACGTAGGCTCTTTAGACCACTTTTATTTTTTATTTTATTATTATTATTATTTTTTTATTTCTAAAGCCAATGATGTAAAAAATGTAATTTACGTTTTCCGATTGACTACAACCTCCAATAAAATATATAAAATTACGAATAGACAAAAACACGTGCACTTTTCGTAAAAATTACCATTACATTGAAGTGTTTTATCCATTTCAGCAACTGTTCAGATTATAAATTAATGAAATGCAGCAACCAGTAGCTTGTCGTTATTTATTTTTAACTTTAACGACCAGTTAACAATAAATAACGACAAGCAACTGGTTGCTGCATTTCATTAATTTATACTATTTGATTATAATTTGGTTAACTGTCGGAACACAACGGGAAAAAATAAATAAAATCTGCTATGACAGGATTCGAACCACCGACCCCAGGGCTGGAAGGCCAGAACGCTACCACCTTCTTTTCATCCAGTTACCTTGGCCGCAGTGCTATTTCTCTGTTTATGTTTTTCTTTTCGGCCCTCCATCCTCGACTTCTTGGCCGTCCTGGCGTTCGCCATTCTTTGCCTTTATCGGCACAGCCTTTCAACAAAGTTTTGTGATAATACTCAACCACATATTTCCATAGCTATGAATACAGTTGAGGAATCAAAGTGATAGAAAAATAAATGCATTCCATGACGTTTATTCCTGCCGCAGATTTCGATATAATCCCATTGTATACTGTCTTATGTTTCTGTAGGTATCCTCCGTCCGAATGAAATTTTCAAAGTTCGTCTTCACCTAGACTCCTGCCAAATTCAGTTTTTCTACAATCCTGGGATTGCCCTGTTCCGTTTATACCTTCATTCCTCAGCATTCAGCATCATCCTTATTGCTTCTTCTCATAACTTTGACCCTCAGTTCTGAACGGTACCATCTTGTCTGTGATCCCCACTTTTTCTTCTTTTTTTATATACCTTAGTAATAAATGGAAAACACATCTTCCTTTTGTGAAAGTGTTCTATATTATAAAGCAAATATCCTCTTCTATAGCTGTTTATTGTGCACCTCGACTTCGGTATATGAGTAGCTAATTTTCTTAGTCATAAACGTCTACAAACGAAACAAAAAGAAAATCGAAAAGAACTTGCGTGGTATATTTACTGAATCTTACTTCAGTCTACACAAATTTCATGTACGTTGGGTCTTAGTATAAATGTTGTAGTTGTTGTTGTGGTCTTCAGTCCGGAGACTGGTTTTTATGCAGCTCTTCACAATACCCTATCCTGAGCAACCTCTTCAACTCCACATAAGAACGGCAACCAACATCTGTCTGAATCTGCTTACTGTAGCCATTGCTTGGTCTTCCTCTGCTGTTTTTACCCCACACACTTTCCTCCAACGCTAAATTCACAATTCCTTGATATCTAAGAATTTGTCCTATCAGTCGATCCCTTCTTTTAGTCAAGGTATGCCAAAAATTCTTTTCTGCCCAATTCTGTTCAGTACCTCCTCATTATACACGATCCACCCACCTAATCTTCAGCATTCTTCTATAGCATCACATTTCAAAAGCCTCTATCCTCTTCCTGACCGCACTGTTTATCGTCCATGTTTCACTCTCATACAAGGCAACACTCCACACAAATGCCTTCAGAAAGGACATCCTTAGGCTTAAATCAATATTCAAAGGTAACAAATTTCTCTTTTTCAAGAATGCTTTCCTACCCATTGCCATTCTGCATTTTATATCCTCTGTATTGCGACCATCATTTGTTATTTTACTGCCCAAGTAACAAACATTATCTACCTCCTTTATTGTTTCGTTACCTAATCTATTTCCTTCAGCATCAACCGATTTTCTTAGAGTACACTCCATTACCCTAATTTCGCTCTAGTTAATCTTCATCTTATATGCACCATTCAGCACACTGTCCATTCCGTTCAACTGCTCCTCCAGGTCCTTTGCTGTCTCTGACAGAATTAGTATGTCGTCGGCAAAAAGCAATGCTTTTAATTCTTCACCCTGAACTTTAATTCCTTCTCAAAATTTCAACTTGCTATCCTTTATAGCTTGCTCAATGTACCAAATAGAATAACATGGTAGAAAGGCTACAACCCTGTCTTACACCCTTTCCAACCACTGCATCCCTTTCATGCCCTTCAACTCTGACAGCTGGTGTCTCGTTTTTATACAAGTTGTAAATAACCTTATGCACCCAATATTTTACTCCTGCTTGCTTCAGAACTGGAAAGATTTTATTCCAAGCAACATTGTCAAAAGCCTTATCCAAATCTACAAAAGCTAGATATGTAGGTTTGCCTTTTCTTAATCTATCTTCTAGAATAAGCAATAACGTGAGAATTGCCTCCCGTGTTCCTACATTTCTTCTGAACTCAAACTGATCTTCCCCGAGGTCGGCTTCTACCAGCTTTTCCATCCTTCTGTATATAATTCGTGTTAATATTTTGCAACCATGACTTATTAAACTGTTGGTTCTGTAGTTTTCACACCTGTCTGCGCCTGCTTTCTTTGGAATGGGGATTATAACACTTTTCTTAAAGTCTGAGGGTACTTTGCCTGTCACATACATCTTAAACAGCAAGTGAAACGGTTTTGTCATGGTTGGTTCTCCCAGAGACTTCAATAGCTCTGAGGGAATGTCATCTACTCCATGGGCCTTGGTTCTACTTAGGTCTTTCAGTGCTCTGTCAAATTAATCTCTCATTATAGTATCTCCTATTTCATCCCTATCTACTCCTTTCCCCTTCCTACAATATTGCCTCTAAGTTCATTTCCTTCGTAGACCCTCTCTATATACTCTTTCCACCTTTCAGCTTTCCCTTCTTTGCTGAGAACTGGCTTTCTCTCTGCGTTCTTGATATTAATAGAGGTATTTTTCTGATCTCCAAATATCTCTTTTATTTTCCTATAGGCAGTATCTATTTTTTCCTTATTTATACATACTTATACATCCTTTAATTTGCCTTCTAGCCACTCCTGCCTAGCCACTTTGCACTTCCTGTCAGTCTCATTTCTTAGTCGTCTGTACACCATTTTGCCTGTTTTAATTACTGCATTTTTATATTTCTCCTTTCATCAGTTAAATTTAGTATTTCCTGTGACATCCAAGGATTCTTGTACGTCTTGCCTTTCTACCTATTTTGTCCTCTGCTGCATTCACCCATTTCATCTCTCAATGCTCCCCATTTCTCCTCTACTGTTTTATTTTCCCCAATTTCTGTCAATTATTGCCTAAAGCTCCCTCTGAAATTCACAAGTTCCTTCAATTTATCCAGGTCCCTTCTCCTTATGTTCCTACCTTCTGCAGTTTTTCCAGTTTCAGCCTACAGTTCATGACCCATGATCAGAGTATATCTGTCCCTGGGTATATATTCTGAAATCTATGTCTTACCATTATAAAATATATCTGGTACCTTCCAATGTCTCCTGGTCTCTTCGACGTATAAAACCTTCTTTCATGACTCTTAAACGAAGTGTTTGCTATGATTATGTTCCGTGCAAAATTCTATCACGCGACCTCCTCTTTCATTCATTTAGCCCTGGACATATTCACCTACTTTTTTTCCTTCCCTTACTTTTCCTACTACCGAATTCCAGTCTCCCATAACAATTAAGTTTTCCTCTCCCTTAATTGTCTGAATAATTTCCTTTAGCTCCTCATATATTTCTTCGATTTTCTCATCATCGGCAGAATTAGTTGGCATATAAACCTGTACTACAGTGGTCGGTGTTGGCTTCGTATCAACCTTGACTACGATAATGCGATCACTGTGTTGCTCATAGTAGCATTCCTATTTTCTTATTCATTAACAGACCTACTCCTGTAATACCTGCAAGTGATTTTGAATTTATAATCCTGTACTAACCTGACCAGAAGTCCTGTTTCTCTTTCCACCGTACTTCACTAATCCCCACTATATCTAACTTCAACCTATAGATTTCTCTTTTTAAATTTTCTAGGTTCCCTACCTGATTAAGAGATCTAACATTCCACGCTCTGATCCGTAGAATTCCAGTGCTGTCTTTCCTGATGATCACATCCTCCTTAGTAGTCCCCGCCCGGAGCTCCTAATGGGGGACTATTTTACCTTCGGAATATTTTACCCGAGAGAATGCCATCATCATATGTTCATACAGTACAGCTGCATGTCCTCGGGAAAGGTAACGGCTGTAGATTTCCCTTGCTTTCAGCCGTTCGCAGTAGCTGTGTGGCAAAGCCAAATTAGCTGATGTCACAAGGCCAGCTCAGTCAATCATCCAGTCTGTTGCTCCTGTAACTACTGAAAAGGCTGCTGCCCCTCTCCAGGAACAACACGTTTGTCTGGCCTCTCCACAGATACCCCTCCGCTGTGGTTGCACCTACGGTACGGCTATCTGTATCGCTGAGGCACGCAAGCCACCCCACCTGGGCAATGTGTGTGGTTCATGAGAGTGGTTAGTATCAATATTGTTTTTTAATTTCGAGTTATTGACATGGAGAAATTTTGGGTCGTTTAACATCAAAGGAAAAACAAATTTCAGTGTCCCCAGTGACTTGCCGTTTCAGGGTTCTGCTTAGGCCTACCGCAGCGACCACGGGGCACAAGAAGTCCCCATCGTACTCCACCCTCAGCAGCAGCCCCTTACTTTAGCATGGATCTACTAACTATCCCACTGCTTGTTTCTCGAACACAATTCGCAGCTTGTTACCAAACGTTTTTATGTAATTTCTCCTCTGGTATATTTTATAGCATTCTGCTCGTAGATATTCTCTATATTCCAATAAACTGTCTTTCCCCTCTTTAAGTACAATGTAAGTAACGTGATTTCCAAGTAACCAAAAGGTAGCATTGATTTTCTGAGACGGAAAGGAGATTCCGTCCGAAAAAAAACTATATTTGAGTTGATGTCTCTCCCATCACTTCGTCTGAGGAAGGCAACTAGCATTTTAACTTCTTGCGACATATATCTGTACCCTTGACATACAAAACGGTGGTCTAAAGTCTCAATTCCATGGCATTTAGGCATCTGTTTGTGTCACTGCGACCTATTGAATATAGTTTCTCGTTCTTACTAATGATATTGTTGACAACTCTGTACCATGACGACTGCACTTCTGATGTAAGTATTTTATTACAGATAATTTGCCAAATACTTTTTCAATTCCTTTGAGGGTGCTTCATCTGCATCTTATTCCGGTTGTTCTTGGATCTTATTCTTTGCAGGATGTATTTGCAGTTCCTCTTGTTTATATCTAGTACAATGCATTTCGTATAGCTTAGTTCAAAGTAGAAGTGCTTGAATTTATACTTTATTGTGCTGATGTCGATAGGTGGCCGAAGGGTTTTAGGCTCCGAAAGTTTGATGTTACACTGTTTGGATACGTTTCAGTAGGTTGTAATGAACCTCTTATAAATTAAACATTGATTTTCTGTTGAATATCCATTAGTCCCAGTCCTCCATCTTCCGCAGGAGGGTCACCGTTACAACAGCCACTCGAAATGCATGACCTTCCCACAGGTATCGGCGAGCTGCTGTCATGATAGCTTTTGCAACTTCTTTAGCTAGTGGTAAAATTTGCCCTACGTACGTTGCTTTCGATAAAACTGCACAGCTAATTATTTTAATTCTTTGCTTGATAGTTAGGTCCTTCAGACAATTTATTGTGAGGCAGGCACGAATTTTGTCCAAAGTTGCTTTCCAGTTGTAGGCTATTGTTCGCAGAGACCCAAAGCAGTGTGTTGTCAACGCATTTTTCCCAGGCAATATGTACGTTGGCCAATCCGTTCACTTTTGAAAAAGGACTCTTTGTGTCGTTGTTTTACAGTATAAATTTACATTTTCTGTCATTCTCGTGACGTCACCGGTATGTAGGATCAACACACCTACATCGTCTGCATATGCGATACAAATCATTTTCATTCCCGCAACTGGTATGCCCTCTAGTACATCATTTAACCTTCTTAACAGTGGTATAGTTGCATAGAACAGCATTGATAACGGCCTTCCTTGAGGGACTCCACTCGAGATGGAATGTGTTAACTGTAGTGACCACTTAGAAATATATTAGTTTTTAAGCCCGTCAAGATGTTAGTTAAAACCTGCACATTCTTTGTCATGTAGGGCATTGCTGTCAGGGTTTAAAAAGATAATCATGATTAACTCGGTCAAAGGCCTAATGAAAATCAATGAACACTAGACCACCATGTGCTGCAGTGTTGGAAAAAAATGGCCATTGTGTCCCTATATTCACTTATGGCCTTAAAAATGCCCCGACACGGGAGACATGTCTAATGACTACCTATGATTTTCCGTAGCACTGGTGTTAACCTCTCCTTAATTGCCCCAGCTGCTATTTTATAATCCGAATTGAGTAAGCTTATTGGTCTCATTTTGGTTATATATTTTATCTCCGTACTTCTGCCTTTTGGGATCAGCACTGTGATTCTTTGTTTGAAATCTGTAGGGACGGCCACCCCATTTAGTACTTCATTTATCATTTCGGTAAAAGTGTTCCCTATGACATGCCAGTGTTGTGGTCTTCAGTCCGGAGACTGTTTTGATGCAGATCTCCACCCTACTATATCCTGAGCAATCCCCTTCATCTCCTCATAAGAATGGGAACCTACATCCATTTGAATATGCTTACCACATTCATCTCTTGGTATCCCTCTGTGGGTTTTAACGTACACACTTCCCTCCAGGCTAAATTCACAATTCCTTGATGTCTAAGAATGTGTCCTACCAATCGATCCTTTCTTTTAGTCAAGGTATACAAGAAATTCCTTTTCTCCCAAATTCTGTTCAGTACCTCCTCATTAGTTACGCAATCCACCCACCTAATCTTCAGCATTCTTCTGCAGCATCACGTTTCCTCTATCCTCTTCCCGTCCGCACTGTTAATGGTCCATGTTTCACTCTCATACAAGGCAACACTCCACACAAAGGCCTTCGGAAAGGTCTTCCTTATGCTTAAATTAATATTGGATGTTAAGAAATTTCCTTTTTCAAAAACGCTATTCTTCCCATTGCCATTCTACATTTTATATCCTCTGTACTGCGACCATAATATGTTATTGTACTGCCCAACATAACAAAACTCGTTTACCATCTTTATTGATTCGTTAGCTAATTCAGTTCCTTCAGAATTGCCTGATTCCAGTCCATTCCATTACCCTTGTTTGCTCTTTTTAATGTTCATCTTATATGTTCCTTTCAGCAGACTGCCCATTCCGTTCAACTGATCCTCCATGTCCTATGCTGTCTCTGACAGAATTACAATGTAATCAGCATAATGCAAGGTTTTTATTTCTTCGCCCTGAACAATAATTCCTTCACCAAATATCTCCTTGCTTTCCTTTATAGCTTGCTCAATGTACAAATTGAATAACATTGTAGAAAGGCTACAACCCTGTCTTACACCCTTCCCAACCTATGCATCCCTTTCGCGCCCTTCAACTGCGATAACTACTGTCTGGTACTTGTACAAGATGTAAATTTTCCTTCCACTCCCTGTATTTTAATACACCTAATTTCAGAATTTGAAAGAGTATTTTCCAAACAACATAGTCAAAAGCTTTCTCCAAATCTACAAAATCTAGAAATGTAGGTTTCCCTCTCCTTAATTATCTTCCAGGGTAACCCGTAGAGAGAGGATTGCCTCCAGTGTTTCTACATTTCTCCTGAATCCAATCTGGTCTTCCCCAAGGTTGGCTTCTACCAGCTTTTCCATCCTTCTGTAAATAATTCGTGTTATAATTTTGCAATCATCACTTACTAAACTGATGGTTCTGTAATTTTCACACCTCTCCGCACCTGCTTTCTTTGGAATGTGGATTATTACATTTTCCTTAAAGTCTGAGGGTATTTCCGTAGTCTCATACATTTTACAAACCAGGTGAAATAGTTTTGTCATGGCTGGCTCTTCCAGAGCCTTCAGAGGAATTGTCGTCCACACCAGGGGCCTTGTTTCGACTTAGGTTTTTCAATGCTCTGTCAAATTCATCTCTCAGTATAGTATCTCCTGTTTCATATATATATTCCCCCCCCCCTCCTACAATATTGTCTCTAAGTTAATTTCCTTTGTAGAGCCCCTCTATATACTCTCCATCATTTAGCTTTCCATTCTTTGCTGAGAACTGGTTTTCCATCTGAGTTCTTTATATTCAACAGCTGCTATTCTTGTCTCCAAATGTTTCTTTTATTTTCCTGCAGGCGGTATCTATGTTTCCCCTAGTTATACATTCTTCTAGAGACTTCCTTGAATTTGCCTTCTAGCCACTCCTGCTTAGCTGTTTTACACTTCATGTCAATCTCATTTCTTAGTCGTCTGTACTCCATTTTGCCTGTTTCATTTACTGTATTTTTATATTTCTCCTATCATCGATTAAAATTAGTATCTCCTGTAATATCCAAGGATTCTTGTACGTCTTGCCTTTCGATCTATTTTGTCCTCTGCTGCCTTCACACATTTCATCTCTCAATGCTCCCCATTTCTTCTCTACTGTTTTATTTTCCCCCATTTCTGTCAATTATTGCCTAAAGGTCCATCTCAAATTCACAAGAACTTCAAGTTCCTTCAATTTATCCAGGTACCTTCTCCTTATGTTCCTACCTTCTGCAGTTTTTCCAGTTTCAGCCTACAGTTCATGACCAAGAAGTTATGGCCAGAGTATATCTGCCCCTGGGTATGTATTACAATTTAAAACCTGATTCTGAAATCTATGTCTTACCATTATAAAATATATCTGGTACCTTCCAATGTCTCCTGGTCTCTTCGACGTATAAAACCTTCTTTCATGACTCTTAAACGATGTGTTTACTATGATTATGTTCCGTGCAAAATTCTACCACGCGATCTCCTCTTTCATTCATTTAGCCCTGGACATATTCACCTACTATGTTTCCTTCCCTTACTTTTCCTACTACCGAATTCCAGTCTTCCATAACAATAAAGGTTTCGTCTCCGTTAGTTGTCTGAATAGTTTTCTTTAGTTCCTCAAATATTTCTTCGATCTCCTTATCATCGGCAGAATTATTTGGCATATAAACCTGTACTACTGTGGTCGGTGTTGGCTTCGTATCAACATTGACTACGATAATGCTATCACTGTGTTGCTCATAGTAGTTTACACGCTTTCCTATTTTCTTATTCATTATCAGACCTACTCCTGTAATACCTGCAAGTGATTTTGTATTTATAATACTGTACCAACCTCACCAGATATCCTGTTCGTCTTTCCACCAAACTTCACTAATCCCCACTATATCTAACTTCAGCCTATCCATTACCCTTTTTAAATTTTATAACTTCCCTACCAGATTAAGGGATATAGAATTCCACGCTCCGATCTGTAGAATGCCAGTGATGTCTTTCCTGATGATTTACATCCTCCTGAGTAGTCCCCGCCCGGAGATCCGAAGGAGGTACTATCTTATCTCCGAAATATTTTACCTGAGATGGTAGCATTGTCATATATTCATACGGTAGAACTGCATGCCCGCGGGAAAAGTAACGGCTGTATTTTTCCCTTGCTTGTAATCGTTCGCAGTAGCTGTGTGGCAAAGCCGCATTAGCTGATGTTACAAACCCAGCTCAGTCCAGTCAATCATCCAGTCTGTTGCCCCTGTAACTACTGAAAAAGCTGCTGCCCCTCTCCAGAAACCACACGTTTGTCTAGCCTCTCCGCAGATACCCCTCCGTTCTGGTTGTACCTACGGTAGGTTTGTTTGTATCGCTGAGGCACGCAAGCCACGCCACCGCTTCAAGTATCTGGTTCATGGGGATGGAGCATGCCGGTATGATCTGCAAAACTCTATGGGAAGTCCATCGGGGATTACATCCAAAACCTTAGCTTCAGTAATTTGTACTTGGTGGTTTCGATTGTCCTCTTCTGTTATGGTATTCTCAGGCCCAGATGTGGATAAGAGATCCGTTGCTGTATCTTCCTCTATTCGCACTCCACTGTAAAGCGTATTGTAAAATCGATAGGCATCTTCTAAAATATCTTTATGGGTTTCCAGGATGCTCTTTTCCTCTGCTCGCAAGTCATCAATAAAATTTCTTCGCCTCTGATGTGCGTGCCTAATGAGGTGGTGTATAGAAGCGTTCTCCTGTTCCACAATGGTGTGTCCGTGAGACGTAATTTTTAAGCCCTCTAACTGCGATCTCTTTATATTTATTACCTTGGCATCGATTCTCTTTATTTGTATGAAAATATCGTTTGTCATTGGTTGAGCATATAGATAGCGGAAACAGGAATAATAAAATTCCATAGTATGTCGGGTCCATCTCATTCTCTCTTTGCCATACGCTATTAGGGTAGCTCTATACTTTTTCTTTGCAACCGCTGCCGACCATTGTGCAATTCGCCATTGTGCATTTGACCTGTATTTGTGACGATGTCTTAAGGAGGCCTGCTAGGTTTCTTCTATTTGTGCGTTTAGATCAGTCTCTTGCAGCATACCAGTGTTTAGTTTCCACAACGGTCTACCCCAGTATGTTTTCTGCTTCGGTAACTTAACATTGCATTTGACTACAAGGTGGCCGAAAAAAGTAGTTGGTATAGCTTCTATTGCAACAATTTTATTGTCAAAGTTAGAAGAAACCTTTTCATTTAAAACGCAATTCCATTCACCTTCAACTAAAACATTTCCCGGATTGTCTTTAAGTAAAACTAGACTGTCATTTTTGTAAAATCTTGCTCCATTTTCTCTCGCATAATTGCCCGATGGTGGGTAAACATGTACGAGGTTGCTGTTAAAACTTTTTGCATCTGATGCCCCGTCCAGATTCTAAAAGACAGAGATAATTCATCTCTATGCCGCCCTTAGTAAGGATAGCAGTCGCACAGCTACTGTCAGTTGCTATATTCAGTATTGCTTGGTAGGCAACGACGTATAGATCTTTGATTTGAACCTCCGGCAATAGTGCTACGTCTGTTTAGGATTGATACAAGAAATCTTTAAGGACAGTCACTTTAGTTTCGTCCTGAATTTTGTTTATGTCAAGAGTTGTCACATTATAAACATGTTCCATTAGTAGGTGTAATGTCTTAAATTTATAAGTCTGATAAGGGCAATTCATGTCTTAGTTTCTGTCTTCCGCTGTCATCTGTCTGCTTGCTGTTTGACGGAACGGCTTCATTCACACTCTTTCAATAAAAGATATCTTCCTCTTGTACGGCTTCATCTTCCATGTCTTCGCCTGTCTAGTTGTCCCTCTGAGGTGGCTTGACTTGACAGGGGTTCGTGGTCTGCCATCTCAACGTTATTGTCACTATCGTCACTTCCACTTCCTGTAGGACGTTCCTTGGAAATTTCTGCTGCTTCTGAAGCGGCTTCCTGCTTGTCGCGATCTTTAACGGTTTTCAATTTTTGCTCCAGAATGGAGGCTTTACTCTAAGTGGCTTCGTGAGCCAGCCTGCGCTTTTTATTTCTTCTGCGCTTTGGAGATCCTCCGTTGGATGATGCAGGTTACTTTTCTTGATAATCTGTGGAGGATATCTCGGGTGCCACTTGTTTCTTCTTCTTATCTAGAAGCCCATTCGGATTTCCATTTTTCACCTCTCTATTTAGGTGTTTGTTTGTGGTGTTTCGAGGTTTAGGTTCCTCGCCTGTGCTGTCCTGTGTGCTTCGATTCCCTTTCCCATTTCCTCTTCTGGCTTTTTCTGTGTCGGATGTCGTTTGCGGTAGGGTCTCATTTATCTCGATGTGACTGCCTGTCTCTTCCTAGATATCCATTGTAGTTGTTTCGGAAGTCTGTGGGCCATCACGGTGAATAACTGAAGAGAGGCTTGCGCTGTCAGATGTTGTGCAGAAGGCGTCCCTCTCCTCACGGGTACTCCGCTGGCCTCCGCGGCCCAGCGGCTCGCGTCGCGTCGCCAGCAGCGCGCGCTCGCCGGGGCTCCCTCTGCCTCTGCCTCTGCCTCTGCCTCTGCCTCTGCCTCTGCGTGTGCCCTGGTGCGGCCGGTGCGGCGGCCACGGCCTCCTGCCCAGCGGGCCGCGCCGCACGCCAGCCTGAGGCTGCCGTCGAGTGGCACAGGGCGCACGTCGTGGGTAGCTAAAGCACGGCAACCGACACACGTTTCTGTATGACGGTACGTACTTAACTTGACGGACGCTCTGACCACTTTTCAGCAGTTATGAAAATTATTCTGCAGTAGGATCCAAGAACTTTGTCGATTTCGTCATCTGGCATTTCAAAGGGCAATTTGAAAATACGAACCGATCGAATACCTAATCCGGCTTCAGACAGGAACGTCACTTACAGTACCATTTGAATGATGAAACTCGACAAAACCGCCAGATTTGTCTGCTATTGAGCAACATAATTCTGGACTCTTTCAACTTCACGAGCACAGCGTTCGTAACAAAGGACAAATAAACACCAATTACGTCACTCTTTATTTTTTCGAAAAGCCATGTTTCACTTCGTAAGCTTTCGGTCTAACATGACATCTTTCGAATGTAAATTTTATTGTGTCTTTCCTCAAGATATTCATCGTGTTCATTCTATCTACTTATTCGTATTAATCGTAGGCACAATTAGCAAATCAGAGCGCTCGCGACTAACCGTAGACACATCGCCGCAGCCGTTGTTTACCTCCCGAACGCCGACGTCGCCTCCACACGTCCGTCCCGCACCGCGGCTGCTACTCGAATCACTCAGCTAACACGAGCATTGCAGCCAAAGCGACTACACGGGCTGTCTTAGAGCACGTCTCCCTCCACCCCACATACTTTAATTCTGCCTCATGTTCCCTGTGAAATGTGTATCAAATTGCCAGGGCTCTCCTATATTGGAACAGCAAAGAACGCAAATGCATTGGAGATTTGTGAAGCTTAACAAATCGGAGGTACGCACTCGAACTGAAATACGGAAAAAATGAACATATTAAATTGTTGTTATCATAATTTCTTTTTCTTTTTCGTACAGTCACTGTTTATATACTTTCTGTGTTAATACCAGTGGATCACACCAGCTTTGTATCTTTCTTTGTTAGTACTAATATTGCAATTTATTCTATACTCTGTCTTTAAAGTAATTCTTTATTTAATTGTCAGCACTACAATTGAATATGTTTATTTTCACCGTTTTTCAGTTTGTATCCGGTTTGTCAAGCTTCAAAATTCTCCAATGCACCCCACCTATACCTTCCTATCCTGCCCCAATAATTCGTTTATTTACTTATCAAAGAAAAAAATTATTTTTCTGTGTGTAACATCTCTTCAGGTTTGTTGACAAAGCAAGTTCTTTGACTAAACTTCAGTAAACGTCTGATGATGCCCTAAGAAGCCGAAAACCTATAAAAAATAAGCAAACCTATAGAACAAACACTTAATTTTCATAACTTCGATTTGTCTTCTTGTCTCTCATGCTTAGTCATTTTACACTTCCTACACTTCTACTGTTCATAACCAATAAGATATGGTTGGAGTCTATATCTGCCCCTGGATAAGTCATACAGTTTAAAAACTGATTCCGAAGTCTATGTCCTACCATTATAAAATCTATGCAGTACCTACCGGTATCTCTTGGTCTCTTCCATGTACTTTCTTGATTCTTAAACCAAGAGTTTAATTAAATTAAATTAATTTCCATGTAAAATTCTACCAATGACCTTCATCTTTCATTCCTTTTCCCCTATCACAATTAAGGTTTCCTGTCCCTTAACTGCCTGAATAACTTCCTTTACCGCCTCATACATTTCTTCGATCTCCTATCAATTGGATAGAGTCAGAAACCACAAACAGGTCTTCATTTGGGGACATTTAATTTCTGGTGATAGTGTCCAGACTGATCACGAGCGCACCGAGGCCTTGAGAAATTTACCCGCTCCCAAGGATGGGAGTCGGATTGCCACCTTCATAGCAATGGTGAATTATTGCAGGCGTTCGGTGACGAATTTCACCCAGTTACCCGCCCCTCTGAATGCGTTACGATGCAAAGGGGCACCCTTTGTGTGTGGTGACGCCAAGAAGGCAGCTTTCCAATCTGAAGGCGGTTTATCGTTCAGACTAATAGCAGCATATCACCTGTCCCTTTACAAGAAGTGGAGGGCAACCGACAGCCTGTGGCCTATGTTTTACATCGTCTAACCAACTCCGACGGTAAGTATCCACTTATGAGTGTTGAAACTCGCCCGCTGTTCTTCTCACTCTTAATTAGCGGTGTTTGTGAAGTTAACAATTGACTGTTTGCTCACAAAATGTAATTACGGCGATATTTACACAGCGGTGGAAGTATACATTTCCCTTAAGCAAAACTCTGATTCTATAAGTTAAGCAAACAGTTCTACCTTTACTGTAATCTTTAGACGAAACTGCACGCAATTAAATAATGATCCGCAGTCTTGGATCTAAATCAAAAATAAATGTTGGCAACGGAAACGCAAATATTATCTACACCAGATGGGAGCAGAGACACAAGATACATGAACAAATTACCCCACATTAATCCAAAATAAATGATGAGGGGAGAATTTCAATTAGCACAAAAGGATTATAGTTTAACAAATTAATTTATTGTTCAAAACAAGAACAACAATGGGGGAAGACCATTTTTTTAATTACAATAAAAACACAACTTACAAAATATTCAAATTATCCACAATTACATGGCCCTAAAATTGCCCTCCTGCAAAGTTGAGTACAGGTTAATTACGATCACAGTTCATTGGGCAGAACAGAGGAATTGCAGCACTTTAAACACAGATTCAAACGCCGAGCCATGCAGGTACTTACCTAGCACCCGACCCCAATACACCAAGACGACAGCCAGGCAATGTGAAGAATGCAGATCGAAGGTTCACTTGCGCACAATGAAATAGTACTTCGCTTCCATAACGTGTCAAGCTAGTGGCTTAGGCTCATGATCAACTATCAGAAACAAACGTACTTAGTTTAAAGACCACAAAGTGCGGTGTACAGATAGAAGTTAAAGTTTCCCTAGAACATATAACTATACATTAAATCAAGATTTCATTAAATAATATCTAAAAACGGTCGCTCTGGCGTTCGTTTAGCACAGGGAGAAGATAAGTACAGAAGGTTAAAGTTGTTAGATCAATACAGCACTCTACTAACTCGGAACACAAAATGTACAAAAGTTAACAAAACGATATCGAAGAGAATAAGATCGAGAAATATATCGTGTAACCGTTCTTTCTGATCAGATGAATGACATCTATTAGATAAGCAAGGTTACAGATTGCTACAGCACAATACAGAGTTCGGTCACAAAAATTCAGAGAAGTGAAATAATTCTATTTCATGAAAATTAAAAACACGATAGACGTCGTGCAACGGTTCTTTCTACACAGAGGAAAAAGATCTATTTAATGGTAATAACCACAACAGGGAACACGCTAATCGGCCGACAAGTACACAGATTACAAGTTAGAATGGACCATTTTCGGGGAAAATTATCATGACATACTCACTAGGAAACACCTTAGCAATTTAGCTATACAATTATTAACCACTCATGTGCACTGAACGATGGAAAAGCTGAAGGCTTAGTCTGATATCGTCCACATATTCTGTCGACAAAGTATGAACAGTATAGGAACTGCGAGCCCCGAAAATATTACAATTCAACTACGATAACAACGCGAAAGACCCTGAACATATTTAAACAGGCGTAGAAATTTTTTAAAAGTTATAAAGTGCAAGAACTATGCTAACGAAACACCATCAGAGACTTGGAATCAGATTCCAGCAAAAATGGACATACAATTAGCAATCCTGTAGGAAATTAAGCAAAATCTCACTACTACACATAGTGTAGCTGCTACTCCCAGAATTAAACTTGCGAAAAGGCATAAGTGTGCTTATGGAGCCTGAACTAAGTCGAGCCACGACGCCACAGCAGAACCAAACCCAGAGGTTCTTACCCTACCAGGAAGCAAGAAGCGAATGAATAGCTCTCTTAACCACTGCTTAGCCGTTACAAAGGAGGAATAGTGGAGGGGGCCCAGAGAGCGTCACCGTTCAGTAGGCAGGTAACCTGACCAACTCCCAGCCATGGAGGTTAAGAGCAAGCTACATTAGGAGTCTTTGCTAAGACTGGGTTCTGCTCAGCAGTTGGCAATCCTACTTCTCGCCCAGAGCAGAGATATTCAAGACCTAGCTTTTGAAACGACGACACAAAATAGACGAGGCGCGCCTAGCACTTCCTAAACTTTCTTACATACAAAGTTTCATTCATTGTGTGGAATCCAGGGCCAGTGGTAGCACATAACAGTACACACTAATACATATTTGGGGCCTCATGTACAACATAGACACTTCGAATTTTACATACAGATAAAAGTAAATCAATATATAATGCCTGGTATCTCGAATATTGCGAGTGAAGTGTCTTGCTACACTAAAAAAATGCCTGAAGCTCGTCAACATTTGTTCATGGGGAGTCAGTTAAATAAAACACGTAATGTGGACGTGTTTCAGTGTGAAGCATTAGCTGTGCTCCTTACCTTAGCATAGAGAGTTTGGTCTTGCGACTGATAACCAGTCTCTGAGTTAGGTGTTAGCTCGTCTGTGTAAAACTGGACGTATCGCCAGGTGGGCAGTCAGAATTTCCGCTTTTAGGGGTCTGGCACATTAGAGGTATTGATAACGCCTTAGCCGACGCCCTTAGTCGGGTGTTTGAGGAAGATGGGGTTCATGGTGAGCTCTGTTGTGATATTTCGTTCAGTGGTGCTGTGCTCAACGAAATGGCTCAGTTGTTTAGTATCCTCCGTCTGAAACATGGACAAGATCCAGTCTTTGGTCCCATTCCTTAGGACCTGTTGGAATGGAAATCCATTCCGCAATATGTTTTAGACAAAGGTATCCTTTGTAGGAACAGGGTAAGTGGAGGTGACCATAAAAATTATGTACTCACTGAATTTATTAACCTGGTGTTTCACTATTACTATGATTCTTTGATGGGTTGAACTTGGGAGTAAATAGAATACTCCAGAAAATTCTCTACGAACCAGGATGTCAGGAGGTTCAGTTCATAATTGTCAATTGTGTGGTCAAGCCAAGCACAGTAGTTCCCCACAATTAGGTCTTCAAAATTTGCAGTGTGAAACACAGTGCAAGGATAAAATCCTTACTAATTATCTGGGACCCTTGCCCGAGACTAAGAGAGGTAACGAGTATATTCTGGTCGTCGTGGATAAATTTTCTCGTTTTGTATGGCTTGTTCCAACTTGCTATGCTGCTTCCAGCGCCACCATCGCTGACATCACTAACATTTTAAACTTGACACGTCACCCTAGGAAGCTAGTAAGGGACGATGCTCCAGCATTAAGCTCCGCTCGAGTTGTTTTGGAACTGCGGTGAATCACATTATCACCAGCCCCTGTTATCCCCAGGGTCCCTTTGCAGACAGAGTTAATCGAAATTTGAAGTCTAATAATTTATCATCGTAATTCTCCTAGTAAATGGGATACTAGCTTCCGTCAGTTAAATTTGTACTTTAATTCTGCCTACTATGATGCTTTGAGGACTGCCCCTGCCTCGTTCATGTTTGCCTATCCGGTTATTTCTCCCTTGTCGAATTTGTGGCGCATTCACGTTCTTTTGTCCCTTACTATTACTCCAGCGTTGCTCAAGGATAATTGAAGGCAGTGGCAGACTAATGGTGGGAGGGGGGGGGGAGGGAGCGGACCGCCTAAGGTCTATCTTCTTGGGGGGGGGGGGGAGGGGCTCCAATACCTCGAAAGCTTTTTTTTTTTTCTTTTTTTTTCCTTTCTTTAGTGCCCCCGTCTTCACTGTCGGGGGCCTCCAAATCTCGGAAGCTATTTTACTTAGACTGTCCTGCACCTCTCATCCTGGGAGGGGGCTCCAAATCTCAAAAGTCACTTCCTTTATAGTAGTACATGTATTTCCTCCACTGATTGGAGGAGGTCTAAGTCCAATATTTATTTAGCTCATTGTCTTCATGCCATCAGATAAAAGGAAGGGGGCACATAGTAAGGCTTTCCCAGTGGGGTGTTGTCATCCTGGAGAATCGGGTTTCTGCCAGTAATCTGCGCCGTACCAGCACAATATTCCGATCGCGTTTCTCGTGATCTTCATGAGGTGCTTCCTGGAGACAGGTGGGCGGAGCAATTAAATTTACCGCCGCTTCTTAGGTCCTTGCACCATTCTTAGGATGTTAAGTCCTGTGAATGTACTCGCTGTGGGGGGAGCCACTGGTCAGGTCTTTAGGGTCCACCTCACACACATTATTGTCAGAAAAGCGACTTTACCGCTTCCTGCGCAGGACGCCGGCTGAGGGCGGGAGATGGAGTCGCGCCGCTGCATGGCGACCTCGCTTTCTGCTCTTCCCGGCGGTGGCGCTGGGAGCCTGCATAGGGGAGAGTGGCCAACCGGCTGGTGGCCGCCATGTTTTTACCAGACCGCGCGGGACGCGCGACCCAAACAGAAAAGCTGCCACTTAACAACCGATATAAGCCATCAGTTCCATCTGTGGCACCAAAGCACGTCTTCTACCTTTCTAATCAGTAAAGAAATGCGATTCATCTATATTTATAGAGACCTAGTAAATTTCTTAGCAAATAAGTGTCGTGAAACAGTTTCTATGACTGTCGACTGTTAATAACATGTTTTATGATGTTCTGGTAACTTCAACATTTGGCTGTCGATTAATAAGAAACAAAGGTATTTCATGTTATGGTTCTCAAAGGAAGTGATGTTATTTCAGAACTTTTGGCCGCTTATCTATTGCTGAAAATAGTACATTATCGCTTTCCGCCCTGATACAATACATTTTAAGTGTGCTGTTGATCTTATAACTTTTTCCTACACTGGGAAACACCAAAAACGTCATTCTGCACGTAGTTTCAAGAACACAGTAGCTCAGAATTCCGTAAAAAATACGATACTATCTCTACTCAGACAGAAGAAACTGACTCAAAATAGGTAACTGAATATTTACAACAAGTTGAATGTACTGCCCCCTCCCTTTTTCTTGATACAATCTGTAAACAATTATACAATGGAGAATAGCCAATAATACACAGCAAAGGAGGAGGTGTGGTAGCCATGTTAAAACATACTCTGTAGCACCGACTGACAAAGAGCCAGCTTCCCAGATTCGTACTCGCGACCTTCACGTTACGGATTCTGAACGCAACCAGTACACCGCGCGAGAATTACACAGGCAATATTTCTGTTGCAAAATTTTTTCAATGCCTTTCTTGCTTTGAGTGGGGGAACCATAAAATATTTACTTCACACAGACAGGACTAATTCGTTGGTTTTCAAAAGTCGCCTTTAGGGTTTCCGCATTATCGGTTAACTTTAATCGCACACATGTTTCCGTCTTTCCTCATTCCTTGCGAATAAAAGCATCATATGGCAATCGTCACTTCCGTTTTGATAGCCACCAGAAGAACAATGAGGCATTTCTCTCGACATTCGTTAACGATTATGTAAGAGTTAGTTCTAGCCAGAGGAGCGTGGGGATGGGGCAAAACATTCCTCACGCAAGGCTAGTGTGGAGTGCTGGGCACAATGGAACGGCCGGTGTGTTCTTCGGGCAGCGCGTCCAGAGAGAGGCCGTCAGTGCAGCCACGTGGGGCGCCGCCGGCGGGCGAGAGCACTCCGCGCTGCGCGGCGACCGGGCAGGCACGGTCGTGTGGCAGCGTGTCTGGACGGGAATCGTAGTCAGACAGCAACACCTGACTTAGTGTGGTAAAGTGAAACAACATTTCAAAACATTGACATATGAGTAGGTTAGAAGCATAACTCACATGCTCCAAAACCATAAATTTTCACATATGACTAAAAACGTGTTTTACATGCGTCGTGCGCATGTCCCATATATTGATATCAGTTTGTGGAAGAACAGTGGCTATAAATCATTATGTATATTTCTGATTATGCTTGCTTATTGAGCAATTACAATTATTTCAGATTATAATATGGATCATTTGAGTTATGTTAATGAGCTATGGAACATATAAGTTTTGACAATCCCGATTTTGGATCTTGTGAGTTTTGGTAGTGAGCTGTTTCGACGATGTTGGTTTCGTGATAATTATCGTGTTGCGGCTCGATATGCAACTCTTCTTGGTTCCGACTGCAAGCCACTTTCTCTTCTACAGTGTATATATAGTTACATTTCAATGTTAATCGTAATAAATGCCAATTAATCATCTTTTATGGAATTTTGTTGTGTTAGTTTACAAAAGATGTTCTCTAGTTCGGAATACCGTTTGAAATTTCATAAAAGAAACTTCAGGAAAATAATTCCAACTTGTTTTCTTTGAGAAGAAAGAAAATATCAAAAAAAAAAAAAATTCACAACATTAAGTTCCTGTTGAATCATGTGACAAATACACTCATGATCAGTATGATCTGATGTATTACCATCAATGATATGCTTATAGAACTTGAGCTCCTCAATATCTCTACAGTTACGGAGAGAGATTGAATTCTTTGGTTGAATGAGTTCGGGATGTATAAGTGCATTTATTCCTGGTTTAAAGACACATCTCAACACTCCAAGGTCATTTCTGTATGTTTGTTCACCACGCACAAGAATTTTATTTTCCGCTCCGCGCTTTTTGTAAATGCGCTTACATTCTGAAATTGAAAAATGCCTTGATCCCGGATTTGGTAATGCAATTTTCACACGACTCTGCAAGTCGGCAACACTGGAGTCTCTTCCTACTAACTTCAATGTTCACTGACCGAAGTTATCTCATACACACGTTCAGACTGTACTATAACTTCAATTGTTTTCATTTTCATTTCTGTATTTCCAAAGACACGGTCTGAAGGAATGTAAAATATACACATCGCAACCAAAGTCGAATTCTTACTTTGTGTAGCACACCCGTCACATACCAAGAGAATTTTTTTGTGATGGGACATGTCTAGCGAGTTTAATGTATCAAATACAAATATGGACTGAATTCATTTTCTGTCCAACAATAAGAAGTGACAGTGGAACGATTTAACTCAGATATACTGCGACCTTTAACAATGGTAAGATTCTGCACATAAATTTGCTTTCTTAGTATGACTGATCTGGCACTTTGGGCAATGGAATATTCTGCTCACAATCAAATGAAAGAATTAACGTTTCAACGTCTTTGTCCTTCAGGGTGTTAAAAATGCGATATACTTTAACTTGTGAACCCTTTTATCAGTAATTAATTGAGTTTTCTTATTAGGGCCTCTATCATGTTTTAAATTTTTAGCTAGGCTTAAGCATGTAGAACACACATTGTGAGACGGGGGCTTTAGTCTATTTTTCATACTAACCTTGTGTTACTGTATCCTTCTCTTTACGCTAATTATTGATATATGTAACATTTTTCTCTGTAGATCTTTCTTTATTTTGATTTCTGTGCCTTTGGGGACACATCAGGCGTAATGGGCTCCTGGGATTGTAGTACATTCTATGTTTATATGAAAATTTCGGGATTGTAATGTTTACTGGCGCAGCTTGGCTGCTACCTGTTGGGTACGGTCAGGCAGCGCAGAGCAGAGAAGCTCTTGGAGGTCTGCCCCTCCCACCAACTGTCGCTCGCCTTCGGGGAACGACGAGGGGGCTGGCTTGACCTGCTCGGCCGGCACCAACGCTACGTCCGGGGGGAGGGGAGCGGAGTATACATGGCAGAATTTTTTAGAGTGTGTGGGATGCTTTACACAATGCTGAACAGCGGTTTACGGTGGGCGATAGCGGGGACTGCCATTTTAGTCATTCGGCCATATCGCAAGAGAGGAATTTGCCGGATACAAACAATAGTTAGTGTGACAAATGGTTAGGTTGAGAGGAAAGCTTTCTGCCCGTCTGGCACCTCAGGGGTTTGGCTCCAGCGGTTGTATATATAGCACGACGTTAACAATTTTGGTCGTGTGACCGTAGCTAGGAGCAAGCTGAAATCCCTTGCAGGGCACTCACCCTGGGAACGGTGAAATCCGCGGGAAGCTGTGGTGGCGTGGGCGGAGCCTCTTGGCAGCCGCAGAGAACGCGTCCTTATTCGGCAGATTATTTTAGTATGACAGCTACACAATTTGTCAACGGAGCTACGCCACCCGATTGGTCTAATAATTAGCCGTTAGCAGATATTGGTGCGTGTATTGCGTGGGGTGGCCGCCCGTCACTTGCCGTGAGCTGCGGCAGAGCGCGAGGAGGCACGAAGACTCCGGTCTGAACGTCCGAAGTGTACGGAGCTCGAAAGCTCCTGTGTCAGCGTCCGAAGTGTACGGACCGAGGGAGACACGCAACACTCCGTTTAGATTCGCGAGGTGGACATCATCTTAAACAGTCCTCTGGTTAGACTTGTGTTTGATTCTGGAGATTCGGACCTTGTAGAACTTTTGTTTACCTCACAGAAGTTACATTGTCCGGTGGTTACGCCGTGAGCAGCCACAGTTTAGTTTTCGTTTTGGTAGAAGTCTCTACTTGAGCATTCGCGCCTATGCGAATCTGGCACTGTTTTGATTTTACCGATCTTATTACACAAGTGATTGATCGATTTGTGGCAAGTGGCCTTTGTGTCACCTATGCAAAATATTGATGCTTAACAGGTCGCAGCAATTACGGTTAGATAATAAATTTCAGCTCATCCGCTCCCACCGCCTGCTGCCTGCGAGCCTGAGACGCTGCCGTCAATGATCATCTGTGTGAGGAAGGTGACACACTTGCTGGGGGTTATATGAACCAGACTTGTTGGATTCTGTCCCTTATTTTATTCTTTTGAGATCTGCCTATTTACTCTGGGGAGCTTAGGGCTAACGATAATTACAAGCCCTGTGTAGCCAATCTAATAGCATTCTGTTTTGCAAAACTTCCGACCTTTGACTCAGCCAATCATTTTTGTGTCTCAGTATTTTAACATTTATAAAAAATTGTTTGAATACCATTATCTGTTTTACATGATAGGAAATGTCATCTGATTTATTTTTCATGTTTAATTATAATAAATTGATTTTTAGCAGATCGTCATTCATTTAATAACATTCCTTTTAGAGGGAAAACAGAAATTTAAATTCCACAGTTTACCAATAATTATGCAAGTACATTTTTTTTGTTTGGTACAATTGATACATTGCAATAGAGTAGGAATATTTATTATATGTTTGAAAATATGATCACATCATAGCTGATCAGTAACATTTTAATTTTCCATATTTTGGAGAAATCTGGTGGCGAACCAAGATAATTAATTGCCGTCCTTCATAGCAAACGACATAGTTCACACTTGGCGACTCCTACCGTAGGATTAGGGATATAGTTCACACTTGGCGACCCTGCCCTAGGATTATTGAATGTTAGGAGATTCTATGATGTGATCATATGTTGCCCAGTTGCAGGCAGGCCAAATTTTCATGTGCTCAATGCGTCATCAAGTGTTCCTTTGCAGCGTTCGTGTAATGCGGTTTCTGCTCCACACAACGGCGTTGTTTTTATGGCGTTCACATTGACGGCGTGGTTTTGCTTGTGTCATTTGGTGGGCAAAAATTTATGTACGTGTTTTTAACAGTTATTCGTGTACGAAATTTATTATTGTCATGGACATTTTGATGTGTTTTAATCTCAAATACAAAAACATTGTATGCTGGGTAGACACTTGCATATAAAAGTAGGAAAATTTGTGTATTAAAATTTTATGATTACTAGGAGTAGGGCTAGGCTTTTAGAAAATACTGGTGTTTCAGTAAATAGTGCCACAATGAGTCACATGGAGCGCCATTCAGATGATTCTGACATTTCTAGTCGTCGTGAATCATGTAGAAAACCCGACTTGAGTAAAGTGTCTAGAAAAGCTTCTAGAGAAATATTAAATAGGCAGAGTTCAGTAAACAACTCAAGTGAAAGTGAGGTTGAAATTCCTCACAGTCACAATAAGAGCAAAATGTATGCTCATAGTTATGAGGGAACTTGTTATACAAAAGCGCAAAGCCACAAGCCAACAGCTTCAAGGTCGTTTACGCCAGCAGGAAATTATGAGGATATTCAGCTGGGGGATTTGATGCGATATTTAATTCATGATAAACAAGAAAGAAAGAAAGAAGTTCAAAAACTAGAAACAGTTATAGATGCTCATGTTAGTGAAATTGCTGACAAATTAGGGAGAGTCATCGATGCCCGTGTGGGTGAACTGAAAGAGGAATTATCGGTACTTAGGCAAGAACTTGTTTCTATCGGTAAAATAGCGACTGAAGCAAAGGATATGGCAATATAGTCAAAGAAAGACGCCAGAATTGATCGCTACGAAGCAGCTGATGCAAGAAAGACGACCGAATTGGCCAAAAGAGTTGCAGTAAAGTCACGGGTTGACATCGCTAATGTCAAGAAAGTAGTTACCACTTTACGCGAACAAGGAAAGGAAATTCTGAAGCAGACAACAGAAAAAATCACAGAAAATTCAAAAGCGATCGCTGAGATTACAAATCAGCAGACAGAAATAGCGGAAATCAAAGAGGCACAAGCTAACATTTCTTCACAACAGAAGGAATTGAGTCGCGATAAAAAAAAAAAAAAAAAAAAAAAAAAAAAAAAAAAAAAAAAAAAAAGAGAAAATTGCGACATTGTCGACAGCGACCACAAGCACGGGAAATGCGGGAGAAAGTGCGGATCGTGTACCACGCCAAATAGATAGACCCACAGAACCGCGACAGGACGAAAGAACTCACGTCTTCCATCACCATTCGGCAGTCATAGATGAATCACACACAGTGTACACACACGATTCGAGGCAGATGATAATTGCTGTCGTCTACGTAGGACAGACTCCCACCTACACGGATCAGCTGTTTCTGAGAGGTATGCTCCAGCTGGCAATAATCAGCAGAGCATGAGAACGGAAGGGCACCCGCAGTACGGCGGTGGAGGCACAGCATATAAGCCATTCGAGCTGAATCACTTCTTGTCTGTACAGAATTTTCAGATCTATCGTGAATCGAACAATGAACTGCACCCGAAGTCATTCATTGCACAGTTTGATAGAATACTCCCGCCGGAGTGGCCACTGCCGTATAAATTTGAATTCATTTGCGGCCATCTACAAGGGAGCGTGGCGGAACACATGCGGTCTGTGGCCGAATCTTGTACGTCATATGGGCATTCAAGAAAACGTTTCTTGCTTCGTATTGGCCTTCACAAGTGCAGGAGCAAATCCGTTATGAAATTGTTATGGGATGTGACATGTTGTTCGCCGGTTTTAAGAACCCAGTCACGTTTCTCGATTCACTAATAAAAAAAAAAAAAAATAAATAAATAAATAAAATAAAAAACAGAGTCCTTGATAACCCATATTCTAACAAGGAAATTTTGAAGCACTGCTTTACCAAGCTCCCTGAAGGATACCATAGGAGCGTTATAGGAAAATGCGACGGAACTCTTGACCAATTTATTTCCGCGCTTAGAGAGGCAGAATACGTAGAAATCCGACACGGGAGGCGTCCTCAAGATAACAGGGACGAAAATCGTCCGCAAAATGAAGGCAATAATTCTTGGGGAAACAACGGCGACTATGGGCGAGAGAAGAATCGCAAACGCGGATGAAATAGCGGCAACGATTGAAAAAGAGGAATCATAACAACGAAAACTGGCGCAATAATGGTAATGATGGCCAGCAGAACCGATCCTTTTCCAACAATAACAGTTCAGTACAAGGCCAAAACAATGTACAATGGCAAAATAACGGTCCACGCCAGTTCCAGAACCAGAATAATGGTAATGGGCAGTCACAACAAGTTCAGCAGTGGTCGTCTGCCTAAGGTAGCGGTAATTCCTGGGGTAACCAGACAGCCCCCAGTCAAAATAATAGGGGAGTAGAGATAGTTTGCAGCTCTGCTTGAATCAATAAAGACCAAGAAGTCTTTAGGGGTGCACCACGTCTGCCACATTAAGCCTTTTATCGAATAGACTTCTGGTTTTTGTATGTACTGTAGATATATATTTCCTGTGGGAATATAAGTTTGTATTTGTACTTTAATTTGCTGATTTTTAATGTGTTCCTTTTTTTTTAGAGATAAGTTGTGTGTAATCAGTTGACACATTTACAGGTTTTCCTTATGTTTGCTTATCGTCGTATTTCAGCATGTAATTTGGTTTTGTGATAGGGATTGAATTATCTCGACTTGCATCCTTGAACACCTTAGGGCGGATTTTTGTTATTTAATTTTTGTCTTTTCTGAGGCGTCAGCTGTCCAATTTCTTCGTCATGTTGTTCTGTGTATATCGTTTTTTATCTGAATTGTAATTGCCAGGTAATTTATTAATCTCTTGGCTGCGTCAGCGTTGTTGACTGCGAATGCCATTGTATATGTCGTTTTGTGTTGGTTGAGTCTGTCTGTGTAGCGACTCTGCGAAAGTGGATGGATATATCTCGCCGTTGACGTAATTTTTTTTCCTCAAATTGTTTTGTGGGTGTTTGTTTTCGCATTGTTTTTGTTGCGTCTGTGAGCGCAATTCGTTGTGAATAAGACTTGATGGAACGGCTATCCACGAGTGATTTGCCTTATCAGTCTTTGGGATCCGTAACCTTGACATGGGTGTGGGGTTACACGTCTTTTTCGTTGTGATTTCGTGGTGTCTGCGCATATGGCGAGTGGACATTCTTTTGTATCGTGTAGTCGCATAAATACAATACTGCACGATATTTTCGCTGCGTTCGATAGTGGCTCCCACAATATTGAGGCGAAGTTACGTTAATGTCGATTACACTTGGATAGGGTAACACTTTTCCTTCGCTATAACCATGATTGTTTATTTTCAGGGGAAACGTCTCCAACATGTACACTAACATTAATCTAAACAAACCGCATTGTACTCTTAACCTTCAACTAACGTGGTGGCAAAAATGGGACACTAACACCGTGGTGCGGTCAATCTGACCCCCTTACTTATAGGTGGGTATAATGTTAACAATATGAACAACTCTGAAATTCTCTGTTTTGTATATGAAAGAGTCTTTAATACAAAGTAATTAAACATGAAAAAACAGAACATTAACATCAAATAGTTACTGATGAACAGGCATTCAGAAGTGGTTACTGCACATATTGTACACTAATACATTTATACGTTTTCCATTAGCTAATAATGACATTCATACTTTGGTATATTTTGTATTTCTTCTTAAAGAACTAATGAAACAAAAAATGTTAAGTTTTTAACTTGAAGAAGTACCATATGAAAAATCAGAGACGTTCAAATCACAAATTCTCACAACAGTGCTTGCAGACCTGGGAACAGCACTGCATGCATATGGGCCTCTTGCAGACGTAGCAAGCATGGGAAGTCTTCCTTTTTTTGCTGGCTGGGCAGATTCTGCAAGTTTTCCTGTTCTTAGGACCTAATTCTGCTTCCACTGCTTCTTCTGTTGGAGAATCAGGGCCTAAAATCCGGCGGGTCGTTAGTCGTAACTCCTGCGGAAGTCGTGGGTTCTGAGCTCGCTTTTGCATATGTTTCAGCACAAGACTACGGGCCAGCTCTTTCAGGAAGATGCCTCTGTCGACAGGAGCTTCATCTGATCCACTCTTCTGAAGAACATATGCATTTACTGTGCTGATGTCCAGTAAACGGTAGAATAAACACATTGGCCAACGTCGAGTTCTCCGACTGCAGGAGTATATGGAGCACTTTTTGTCGAGTTCATCGACGCCTCCTTTAGTGGCGTTGTAGTATGATATAATTTCTGGTTTCTGAGAAGTCAAATCCTCAGCAGGGCTATGATGCATGGAAGAGACAAGAAGAACCGCTTTGTTTGTCTTTGGCACATGCGACAACAGAGTGGTGTCCTTCGTAAAACCGTATAAAGACGAACCAACTGGCCTATTCTTATTTGGTTGGAAGGCTTGCGGAATCTCTCTCTTATTCTTTTTTAGAGTTCCAACAAAAGTCAATCCTCTTTTCATTAACTCTTCTACAGCTTGTATTGAACTGAACCAATTGTCAGCAGTAATGTTGCGATTACTGCCATAGATTGGTTTACACAATCGCAACAGAGACTGCGTTGGTATCATCATTTTCTTATCATTGTCCGGCATAGTATCACCATCAGAGCCTTTTCCAGTGTACACATACCCATTATAGAAGTAACTGGTCCTTGCATCACACAAGGACATTATTTTTAAACCGTATTTACCAGGCTTCTTTGGCATGTAGACCACAAATGAGCATTTACCACGGAAGGAAACTAGTTGCTCATCTACAGTAGCACATGTGCCTAAATTGAAATATTTTTGGGAATTTTCCACAATTTTTCTGAAGAGAAAAGAGGCTGCTGCCATTTTGTCAACTTTGAGCCTCTCTTTTCTGGTTCGAAAGTCATCAAACCGTAAGCAGTTCAACAACATTAGGAAACGGTTCCTAGACATGACACATTTGAAAATTTCCCGACCTGAACCATCAGTTGCAAATATATAATTTACATTTTCGTGATTGGATTTAAAGACAGAAGAATATATCAGAAGTCCTAAAAACGCCAAAAGTTCATCCAAATCCAGGTTCTGAAGTTCAGCTTTGCTTTTGTCAGAGTACTTCTGCCTGACGCAATCTATTTTAGCATTTGTCCACAGTAAGATGTGATAGAGAACTTCGTCATTAAAATAGAGATGCCATAATGAAAATGGGTCTTTTGGAGCTCCTGTAGTCAACGTGGTGGATGGAAATTTCATGATGATGTTATGGCGAGGAGTTCTAACAGCTCGGGTTGGTGGAGCTTTGGCCCATTTGTACTGATTCTTGCCATAGACGTAATTGCTTCTCCGTTGGTCGTCAGATGGATCACTACTTTCACTACTTTCGTCAGAGTAATTTTCTGTTGCACTTTGTTCTGACAATGTGTCATGATCACTCACAATTGGTTCAGTTTCTTCAGGATTATCGTCACAGTCACTATCATCTGACTCTTCCAACCATCTGCTCACAGTTTCCTCAAAGTTACGGTCTAAAGTGTTCACACACTGTCTGTTGGTTGCAGCAGATCCTTTACCTGTAGAAGTACTTGGTTCCTCCATATTTCAAAAGCTGTGAAATGGAAGATATCGAGAATATGTAAGGAAAGTCACAGCAGAAAAAATTACACAAACAACGTAGTGCGGTCAAAATGACCGCGACCGATTTTCAAACGGACGTCACTCACGTTATAGAAGCTCTGGAACAACACCACACGCTTTGCCGGTCCACTCACAACTAAACTCGAAGCTACTGAGCCGACGGGCGCAATAATGGGTAGGGAACTGGCTAAATCGCAATTGTTGATGAAAGCGCGCGGTCAGATAGACCGCACCACGTTAGTTAAAGGCTAAGCCCATAACAGCTTGATGGGAAGAAAACTGAAGAATCTAAAGAAGACTGAAGTAAAATGACACAACAGAAGGTTTTTTTAATTTATTTACTTTTTAATTTTTTTACAGGACCTGGTCTGAGAGTGTAAACAAATACGTACACGTTCCCAATAACCCAGGATTCCTACCCTTTCCATTTGCATGTCTGTAGTATGAGATCGGTGGATAGTTTCCTTGAGCATGCCCTTCAGTAAGCATGGTAATTAACAAAATAATATTTGTTTGCATGGTCACTAAAGCATGAGCTAACAAACTATTAATAATAATGATATCATAAGCCTATTATTGAAACAAAGGTTAGGATTAGGTGCAACTAATTTCATGAAACTACAACAGAGAATATAACGTGAATTACGTGGAAATCCTGACATGATGCGACAAATTCTTGACAATCCACTTGTACAGAGGCTCATGAATGATCCTGAAAATATGCGTGCACTCATCACATCAAACCCTTAGAAGCAAAAACTCATGGAGAGAAATCCGAAAATCAGCCATATGTTGAATAATCTCGATTTGCTTCGACAAACAATGGAGTTAGCGAGAAATCCATCCATGCTTCAGGAATTAATGCGAAATCATGACCGTGCTATATCTAACCTTGAATCAATCCCAGGTGGCTACAACGCTCTGCAGCGCATGTATCGTGACATTCAAGAGCCAATGTTGTCTGCAGCAACATAACAGTTTGTTCGAAATCCATATTCAACAATAGGCAGCAGCAGTAACAATAGTGATGGCAACAACCCACAGCATGGTCAGGAGAATCGTGACCCATTGCAAAATCCATGGTCACCAGCTACCAGTGAAACAGGAAGTATAGGAACTAGAACAGGGACTAGTGGAACCACTCCAGGAGGCAATGGAAGCCGACCAGCTGCAGGAGCTGGTTCTGGTGCTGCATCTCTCCTGGGCAAAGCCTCATGCAGCAGATGACGGACAATCCCCAGCTAATACAGAGCATGCTGTCTGCACCTTATACTCTGACAATGTTGCAGACCTTCGCCTCTGATCCAAGTGCTGCTGCTGCAATCATCGATACAAATCCACTGTTTGCTGAACATTCTGACTTACAGCAACAAGTACGGCAGATGCTACCGAACATCGTACAGCAGTTGCAGAATCCTGAAATCCATAATCTGATGTTAAACCCCAGGCATTAAATGCATTGCTTCAAATACAGCAGGGAGTAGAACAGTTACGTAATATTGCACCTGGTTTTGGTAACAGTAGGGCATGGGTCCACCTGCGACATTGGGAGGTACGACGACTTCGAGTGCTACCACCAGTTCACCTGCAGCATCGACAAACACCTCATCAGCAACAACTACTGCATCTTCCACACCTGCGAGCACCGCAACCGCTACCAGCTCCGTCCCAGGAGATGGACAGGGTGCAAACCAGGATGTTTCCTCGCAGTTCATGGCTAGAATGCTATCTAGCATGTCTACACAAGCTGGAGGAAACCAGCCACCTGAAGAAAGATATAGGGCACAGCTAGAGCAATTGGCTGCCATGGGATTTGCAAACAGAGAAGCTAATCTCCAAGCTCTTATTGGAACGTATGGAGACATAAATGCTGCAGTTGAGAGGCTACTGCAAAGTCGTCAGATGTCACAGAGCTAACAATACTCCTGCAGAGGTAATTCTGGATTCCCTGAGTAGTACTTGCCCAGGTTTGTTTGGGCTTCCACTGTGGGGCTACAACATTATTTTTCAAGAGGACAGCGAAATAATTAAGATATTTGGACAGCGTGTTGAAACTTGTGGATACTATTCACTATTGACACAAATTTGTCGTAATTTGAAGTTTACAGGGATAATAAAAAGGAAAGCAAGAAACCAAATCACCCAACACTTAAATTTTAGAAGTTGATATAAACATGCATCAATATGGCATACTATAGCTTCTTAAGATTATATGTGTGTGCGCATCTGTGTATTTATATAAATAATATATGTATTACCTGTTTCTCTTAGCATGTTAAGCCTTCTCTTCAATATTATGTTAAAATGTAGTAGGAAAGTTTTTTTCCCACTTTTCTGGATCTTCAAAAACCATTGTAACTGGCTTTTGGCCTAATACTGTAATCTTGTTACTAATCATCGTGTAATGTAACTTTCTGAGTAATGAAACACATAAATCCATGAACAGTGCTAGCAATATTGCCAAAGGTCTGTTTTGTTTGTATATACTTAGGTAAGTGTGTGGATAAATAAGGAGTCCACGAATGAAGACTACTAAAATGTAACAATTATATTCAACACTGAATAGCTTCCAAGTTTTGAACTCAATATCAAAGATTTATTTCGTAGTCTCTAATTGTGCAAATCTATGGAGTTTCCTCTCAGGAGAATAACATAACTTGCAAAATTGTGTCATTTATGTGGTAGATCCGGGACATAGTAAACATTTATTTTTGATTCCGTGATGTTCCAGTTTAAAGTATAGTAGGTTCAAACTGTCCAAATGTTTGTAGAGCTGATGGGACTTAACTACGGGGTCATCAGTCCCTAAACTTACAAACTACTTATGAACTAGCTACAACTAAGGACGACAGAAATATCCATGCCCGAGGGGGGATTCGAACCCCCGATCGCAGTGGCGTGCAGAACGTGACTGAAGCGCCTCAGTCCCCTCGGCCACCGCGGCCGGCAATTTAGTAGGTGCTGCACATTATTTTGATAAGCTGCAGAGTTGTTATGCTTTCGCTGATTGTTTATGTTGGGTATGTTTGTAGAGGTGTGAAAGCATGTGCTATGTGTTGTGTGAGATGTTTCAGCTACATTCATTATTTGAGATCAGTTTTTGACGGCAATTATTAAAGTGAATTAAAGTCGTCAGTGCAGTATCAAAACTGAAAGCAGTACTCATTCATGGCAGATGATATATATTTTGAGGTCACAGGCTTTTGACCAGTAACCAGAAAACTATTGAACATGAAACTACGTATTTGTAGTTTTCACATCATTTATGAAACTGCTGTACTGTAACCACTGTTTTAATAGATTACACTACACACACAATTAGGAATGGAACATTTTGTCTATTCACAATAATGTTTGCAGTTTTATTCAATTTCCTTTCGTTTTCCCATTTGTTTATAATCTGAAGAGTTGCTGGTATTCAAATAAATTAGTGAATTTCTTTTTGTACACATGAGCTTAGGAATCAGTTTTATTCCATTTTTCCATCAAAATATGGGCTATTCAGCAGTCCAGACAATATATGTATGATTGATGTCATCGCTCCAAAAGAAAATTGTATATTGCAGTTTAAAAAAATTTAAAAAGTTACATTATCAAAAATAATGGTGTGGGATAAGAGGCAGTGGTGTGAAGGTGATGGAAAAAGATAGGGATATGAGTAGGTGGATGATGAAAGGGGGAGGAGGCGATGTTGAATAGAGGAGGGAGGAAGGGATAGACATAGGGCGAAGAGAGGATATCAGGGTATTTATCCCACACACATTAGCTACTGTGAAGCGTTGCCGGGTTTGCTAGTGCATTTATAAAGGTTGACATGCAAACTGAAACTTTATTTTTCTGTGTGATTCGTATAAAATATTTCACCGTTCTAAGCAGCTGCGACTTTTAGGCCAGTCGCCAGGTATTTTTAGGTCCAAAAAATTGCAGGAAGCTGAATTTTTGGTATGTTGTTAGGACATATTAGTGTTACACCAAGTTTGCAGCTTCGAAATCGTTTAGCTTAAGTTTTAAGAGCCACAAAACCTCGAAATTTTCGGACTCTTTTCATATTTTTGCTTATAACCCGTGAAGGGTTGTTTTTTTAAGAAACGTCATTCACACATCTATTAATGTAGATAAAATATGCTTCAATTTAAGCCCAACCGCAGCTCTGTAATTCCAATGGTTCCCGAGATACTGGACTTCAAAATTTGAATTACTTCTCCAAAAAGTTAAAATTTTCGATTTTATTCATCTTTCAGCTAGCATATTGGCTGTAATGATCACCCCACGGGGAAAGTCACAAATAAAAAAGGTATAAAGCAGTTATTTAGCTTTAATGTAAGTACAGAACTAAGTCAATAGGCCTAGTAGGTTTGAAGTTATCGTTAAAAAACTAAAAGTTGGGAAAATCGGATAGTTCAATAAATTGGAGCAGATGATTAATTTTTAAGGAAACAAATATTTATTTATAGGTAGTACTACTTATAACACAATGTACATGTAAAGACCTAAGTGGTACGTCTAGGTGATAGTTGAGGTGGTTGAGGAGGGGGTGAATTGTCGAAGGAAACGCCTAGTGACTCCTGCAACAGATTTACACCAAAACGTAAATTTGTAGTAATGTAATGCGCTACTTCTCAATTTTGAAGCTGCAACAAACTAAAATATAATACAGTACATACCTACTAAAAATTTCTCTTAACATTTGTTTTAATGAGAATGCCGGGATTTCTTCCTTCGTGGCTCAGGCTCCGTTGTTTCTCCTGTCTGTTGGAGCTCTGTAGCCGAAGTTGGTTCGTCCACATCTTCGTCTTACTCTTCCGAATCTGCCGAGATGTTTGGAGTGCTGCGGAATGTCTTGCCCTGGCTCATTCGGCAAAGAACAGAGCACTTGAGCCTTGCTCTTTGGCGTGAGCAGGTCCCATCACCACACCCTTTCCTACATTTGCTCGACATCATCTTCGGTAGTGCTCAGGGCGCTGGGTCTTGGATTCCGGTGATAGGAGTTAGCCCTTTCTGGCGTCTTTTCCAACCCCAGTCAGAGGGCTCTTTCTCGACGCGCAACCACATCTGAACCTGGTGGTATGTCCCGTAGGAGTGCTGGGCCGCTGCTTCTTGGGTTGGGGGTAGACGAGCAAGCAACCCCGAGGAAAAGTTCTTAGCGGAAAGTTTGAAGGTTCTCGTCCTCTCCACCACCATATAGGGCGACCAAGCACTTCCAGCATGCAGAGTCTATCTCTTCCATAATGGCATGTGGCTTAAGAAATGTGGCAGCCACGCCAATCAGCTGGGGATTCTTCTCAATTATGCCCATCGGCATCCTCTCCAGCTATTAGGGCGTGTTCATGTTGTCGGCTCTTCTCCAGCGCTGTCCTGGCGATAAGGCAGTCAGCGTCGTCGGTAGCTTGCTTGGTCTCTAGACCTTCGCTCTCCATTCCAGCTCGAATAAAGTTGATCAAGCGCTGCTTGTTCTACTGTTGGAAAGAAATTTTCTCTGAGCCACTTCGATCACAGTACAATCTTGGAATGTTATTTCACTGCGTGCAAGTACTGCATAATGGCGTAGAGGCTCAGCTGATTTTGTGCTACTGCCAGCCCCCTCCTCTGAGTAGGCATCGAACACCGCAGCCACATTCCTCCAATAGCGATGGACAGTGCAGGAAATGTAGGCTGTTACAATTTCGCGGATGCTGTTGTTACGTTGCCAGATAACTGCCTGTAGCAGATGCCCTCCGTCGACAAAAACAAAAATACTTTGTGTGATGGAGATGTTTTCAGTGAGAGGAGTGAAAGAACTTAAGTCTTGATCTGACTTTCTCGTAATGCACAGCCTTTGGAAGATTGTGAGAGGGTAAACTGCGACCACCTTGTTCCGCACTTTAACTGTACCTGTAGCCAATGTTCGTACCTTGTCATTCCTTCTGAAAGTAACATTGCCTGATGGACAGTAGTTTCTCATTCTAAGGAAATGGTGTACTGGGATTCAAACCACGTTTTCAGTTTGTCTAAGTATATTTCGGTCGATGCGAGAGGATCTCATGTCAACGTATTGCTCAGTGCTGGTGCAGGAGACTTCCCAGAATTACTCCAAGCCCTCCCAGATATTCACCAAATAGACCGTGCAATCAGTCCAGCGCGCAAGGACACTGTCACTGTTCCCTCTCCAAGCACTTCCCGACACATGAAACAAACATCCGACGGGGATAGCTCCGACATACTGTAATAAAGAAAGTACTTAAAACACCACCACGATTTTTGTTTGAAACATTCTTCACAAATCCAAGTACGGTCATTTCTAAGAGCAGACTGGGTGTGGCGAGGAAGAGCTCGGAGACAAGAAGTTTGGGAGGGAGGAGAGAACACCCGCTGGGACACCACTCGGAGTGAGGGAGGAGGGGGGCGGGGGCGCCTTCACGCAACAAAAGATCTCGCTACGAACGAAAGACCTACTCCCTTAATGACTGACCAATACCCACAAACAGAGAGGCTTTCGTTGTTTTTACAGTAATACCTACTTTCACAAATACATTGGTATGCACTAACACATAAATTACAATTTATATACAATGCGTTAATAACCATCGTCAATGAGTAATTCCTCCTTTTTCTTTAACATATTTAGGATAAGAGAACTGCAATTCGTCTGGGTCAGTTTATTGAATACTCCGATTTTTCCGATTTTTTTTTTAAACGATAACTAGAAATCTATTGGGACTATGGACTTCGTTCTGTACTTAGATTAAAGCTAAATAACTGCTCTATAACTTTCGGTATTATGACTTTCCCCGTGCGATAATCATTAAAGCCATTATTCTAGCCGAAATATGCGTAAACTCGAAAATGTGAATTTTTTTGAGAAATAAGTCAATTTTTGAAGTCCAGTATCTAGGGAACTATTGGACCTACAGAGCTGCGGTTGGGCATAAATTAAAGCATGTTTTATCTACATTAATAGAGGTGTGAGTGACTATTCTTAAAAAAAAAAGGAAAAAAAAATCACCCTTCAAGACTTATAAGCCAAAATCAGAAAAATGTCCGAAAATTTCGAGGTTTTTTGGCTCTTAAAAGTTAATCTAAAGGATTTCGAAGCTGCAAACTTGGTTTAATACTACTCTAATATGTCCTAACAACATACTAAAAATTCAGCTTCCTGCAATTTCTTTGGATCTAAGGCCATTTTTTTTTGCTACGACGACTGGCCTATTGTGCTTTTGACTTGATTTGTCTTCTCTAGGTCGACGTCTCATGACGTTGCGAATTTCCACACACTTCAATGTGAAATGATTCAGATAATCTGTTTCCGGTGTTTTGTAAAACAAATCTTTAAAGTTTTAATACCATTAATAGAACGTGAACAGCAATTAAATACTCATCCATGGTGTTGACATGTCGGATCTGGGGCAGCACTGAAGGTTTGTATCTGTAATGAAAGAACAAACTGCACTGTGAGGTTCTGTTTATTTTTCAAAAATGTACTTGAAATATTGAATTTGCGATTCCTCACTGTTAAGTTCCAAAGAAAGAGTCCACTACATTCTTGCGTGGAGGAACAAATCAAGACAATAACAAAAATCTGTTTAATTTGGTAAAGAAAAAAATCTTTCGTTTGGCTTCCTGCCTTCCTCCCTTCTCCTGAAGGTTTGTATCTGTAATGATAGAACAAACTGCACTGTGAGGTTCTGTTTGTTTTTCAAAAATGTACTTGAAATATTGAATTTGCGATTCCTCACTGTTAAGTTCCAAAGAAAGAGTCCTATACATTCTTGCGTGGAGGAACAAATCAAGCCAATAACAAAAATCAGTTTAATTTGGAAAAGAATAAAATCATTCGGTTGGCTTCTGGCCTTGTCCACATTTCTGGATGCTGTGAACGTTTCCTTGGCCTTCCTCTTTCTCCATCGGGAGTAACGTTTTCATCCATGACTTGTGTATAAAATCAGTTTTATTCCAACGACTATATTGAATTATATTCCCCAAAAGAACTGAACAGAACAGAAACACAGTCCACTGGCAAAAGTTTTTAATACTATACAAGAAAATGGCGCCAATTGAGCTAATTGGTGATTGGGGAAGAGTAGTGCGGTAACACCGGTTGACCTGCAGTCAGATTAACACGTCTTTTGTTTTTTTGCGGGAAATTTGAATTACCCCCCACCCCTCCTCCCTTGGCCAATTGCCGGACCGCAGGTCAAAGGATGCCGCCACAGGATGATTGATATGTCTTCCCAGAAGGACGAAAGATGATTGACAGTTTACATTTAGGTCCTTTTGATTGTCAGCAACGCTACTTGTCCGACCACTAATCAAAGGACGCCGCCATAACGCACTTACGGATTATGGACAGGTTGCAAGTAAACAACTCCTCCATCGGCCATACACATGGCCTACACGACGCCCGCCCTCCACCCTCGGCGCCGCCGCCAGACAGGCAGCACCTCCTACAGGTCCAGACCTGTAGACCCCTCGACATGTCTGTACTCGCACCCTCCGCCACACACCCGGCAGAAACCGCGACCCCAGCCCGCTCGGCCGATTGCCAGAACGCTTCTCAAAGACGCCGACAGATGCTACCCCCTTCTCCTGCACGCTCGCGACCGCTTCGCAAAGGACGCCGCCACCCGCCCTACCCGCTAGAACAAGCAATGCCGCGACGATTGCCTCGACCGCATCGACACCTCTAACCAACGCCGCCCCCGCCCCCGCCCCCCGCCCCCGCCGGCCGCCCCCTGCGCTGAAGGCAGGGGTGTACTGCGCACTTTTTATGGAGCATGCGCCCCATCAGGTCAGCAGCCAATTAAATTGCATATTTATTACTAAGCGCGCCAGATCTCGATTTATGTAAGAAATATCGCCGTTTACTATTATTCTTGGAAAAAATAAAGCTACCATAGTTATCTTCCTATATATTTTTAACAAGAAATTCAGTGTAATGCTATAAAACAGTTTAGAAGAGAAATGCTTAGTTGGTCTCGTATACTACAACTTGTAGTAAAATATTAAAACTCATATGCAAAATTGGCAATTAAAAATTTGCACTCCCATCTCTCTCCATGATCTTCACATAGACTACAGCTGACAGACGTGTTTAATAATAATAGCGCAGGTTGCGGTAACGAACGCCACAAACTTACGTACCCACCTTAACATATACTCTTTCGATATACAAAAACAATTCTAACCAGAGCCAACTAACCAAAAGAAAAGAAATGGTCCGTTTCGGAACTCGATCGCAACCTTAGATGCAAGCAACAGCCATCGAAAGGAATGTAACTCGTATGCCAACCACTCTTTCGATAAAACAGCAACAACAGCAGCAGCAGCAGAAGAAGAAGACGACATATTGTTTATACAAAAAATTCCAAGTATCGAAACTCGGCACTGACATCTAACACAATCTCTCTAAATATACATCTGCAAGCACCGTTAACAATCGTCCAGAACGCAGAGCGGTCTCTCGGCAGGCTACATAAAAGAAACATATGCTAAGTGTTTAAAAGCACCTAAGTTACATCTCCAAATGATGAAATCTTCTACGCAGGCGCACCACTCTGACAAGGATAGCTCGCAATGCATTTATTTAATGGAGCTGAGCCATGCCGAAAGTTCCGAAATTTAACACACTCTCTCTCTTTAGCGATCTTGCCCTGTTACGCTTCCTTCTTAGATCGAGGTATAACTGCGCATACCGAGAATTCGGGTACTTTAATTTTACCTCTTATTTCCTTGCTACAGCAGTACACATCCCATCTAAGAAATCTCTATGTCCTGTTACAATGCAAACTACATTTATCTGACACCGATATTCCAGCACCACAGAAGACAATTAAACCATATTGTGTAACGGAGAGTCGAAATAAAAGAAAAATACGTGAAATAATTTACCGATTCCGACCGTCTACACTAAAACTTTTCGAAATTATTGGCCTAAAAACACCCTTATTCGACAATACAGCAACCACAGAACCGAGGTTATCTGCCCAATACAACACCGATTTCCAGTTCGACCCGCCCTTTACCCAAAAAATTCCTACTCCCAGTTCCTTTCTTATGCATTCCACTAATCCGAACTAAGATTTATTATTTTAATTACAAGTAGATGTCTACCGCAAGCGAAGATGCTAAGCTACACACCGCAACACATGATCCTAGATAGGACAAGGAATGTTTACATTTTTTTTTGTTACAGTACGACTGAGTACATGCAACGTAATGTCCGCAAACACATATATCGAAACCAACGCCCGCATACATCGATCATAATCTGCTCTCTAAGGAATGGATGGGAGTCACACACTGTACAAACACGTTTGTCGTGTGTTCCACTAATTTCGGTCACTACAACGATTCGAGACCAAACCCCCCACCCCTCGCCTGTTTAGTGCAAAAGGAAATATTTCTCCCCACACTATCTGTTTAAACCGGGCTTGCACATATGCAATAGCCTCCTTTTAAAAACCTATCTCTTCGCCATATAACCCAGTTTTCGTTTACGCTTCTTCTTAGGACTTGTGGAATAACATAGACGATATCTACGTTTGTGGATAATAAAGTCCTGGAATGCTAAAAAAATGTAGCTCCTTGCTCGACTCTACAAGTAATTTACACTTGAAACTAAAAAAACAATGTCCGAGAGAGAGGTCAATATTCGGGTATTCTTAATACCCAAGTTATCAAATTTAAAAGCGTATATTAACCGGGAGCGACGCTCAGTAAAACGTCGCACTTGTCTTATCCTCGCCCGCAACCACATTGATGATGCTCCTTCCAACCGACAATCATGCTCGGTTAATAAAATTCCCTTCGAAATCTTGTGTGTTGCCCAAAAATCCAGGAGATAGAAGACATCTACACGAAGATTCTGCTGTAGTATAGATGGGAGCGCCTCCATAAAAAAAACATCGATTACTTGCAGTTTACAAGATATATACCCACAGGACGTACATATTTCCCCCATGTATTCCAGAAATAGTAACATCGTCTTATCCCCAGCCTTTGCAGTATTGAACTAGCTGAATTTGCTATAGACACACCCACTACATTGGCTAAAACTAGCGCACTTAAAGTTACCAAACAGTATGAGTTTTATAAAACACGTTGATTTTCGATGAAAGAATTATAATTTACCGCAGCAGGCATATCCACTTCGTAACGTAATACACACCAGCCGTAAAGTAGACAAAACTAGCATACGATTAAACAGGCGATGCTTCGACGAAAGATCACTGCACCACCAAAGTCGGTTTTCTTTAAAGCTTTACCGTGACGTATATTTAGGGTATATCAACACTTTTTACTTAAATTCCGTCCCATCTAGCCTACAACACTCTCTGTAAGCGCCAAACATTTCCAACACAGTAACAGAAATACACCTGCAGTCAACACGAACCTACGACAAAAAACGAATCTAGCCATTCCAACTCGTTTTTTTGTCCCAACTAGCATGCTGCAAGCTATGTATACGTTCGTAACAACCCAGACTGAGCTACCCTTACATCGGTCACTAGCCCAGCACCAACTCTAAACAAGTTACCACAGATGGTGTTATAACCGCGATCAGTAACAGACAAGATCTCCCAGACACAGCGTTTAATAAAGTTTCATTCTCTCTCTCTCTCTCCACCCAATAACTACGTTGGTTGCTTGACCCGTCCCTAACATCCAACCACAACTTTGTTTCCAATGCATAGCCCGGCAGACAATATTTCTGGAACGCTTTCTATCAGCCATTAGACTACATACCTTAAGCATTCGCGCACAAACCAGCATCGCATTCCACTCCTTCTAACAAATTATTATTCTCGATGAACATCTGTAACACAGTGTAAAAATTGATCGACGTACACGCACATAACAGCTAACAAGAAAAGAGCTAGATCAAAGCCAAGTTCTTATAATCCCTACTAGCAGCAACGCAAAATAGTCTACACCATTTCGAACTAATGCAACACCAGATTTATTTAACAATCTCCAAGTGCAATCCTTTACAGACTAAACATACGATTATATGCACCTCCAACGTAGGTAACTAATCCTCTTTAAGTTATTTAGCTCGATGCTTATCGACCAAAGAAGGTTTATTTACCACTGCAATCATCTCCGATACTCTACCGAGAGGCGATAAACGGTGGAAGTGATTCGCGAACTGTTGGAAATCAAGAATTTTACAAATAAAGTCCGTTAGGCAGTTGAAGTACGCGAGTGAAGCAAGTCCATTGGATTACGTAACTTCAAGAATCGACGAGCTACAGAACGGCGGCGACGCAACACTTCACGGGGCACGTCGACGGAACAGCCACGCTCAGCGCCATAGCAGACAGAAGAGGGGTGCGGCGCCTGAAAGGAACGGCCGTAAACATCGCCAGCAGCGGCAGACGACGACTCCATCTATTAGCCGAGCTACAACCACCAGCCTTCACGTCGCAACAACTGCACATCGCGACGCGAGGAAAAACGGGAGTAAGTGCCAACTCCTGTAAATTATAATTAATTGTGTATATCTGTCGGTAAAATTTTGAATTTAAGAACTAGCCAGAAAAGTAAATTATAGAGTGAGAAAAGAGGTATTCTCTCAGAAGTGGGGACAGAGAATGTATTAAAAATAGAGGTAATGATCATTCAGGCCCTTTCCGCCTGGTAGCAGGCATCGCCGCTACGCTTGTGTCCGTAACTCTGCTGCGCTTCCAGGTCTGCCGCCGTCCCTCTGCCCGTCGCCGTCGCAGTCGCCGTTCCAGTGCAAGGAGGGCCTGCTGCTCGCCGCTGCCGCTGCCGCTGCCGCTGCCGCCGCTGTCGCTGTCGCCGTCGCCGCCCAGCCCTGCCTGGAGGCGCCGTCGCCAGGAGGCCCTGCCGGACCTGCTCGCCGCCCCGCTGCCCCAGTCCAGCCCGGGGATCGTCTCGCCGCCGCCGCCGCCGCCGCCGCCCGGAGGTTCTGCCCCGGGGGTCCCGCTGACCGCCGGACCGGTTCGCCGCCCCGTCGCCGCCGCTACGGAGCCGCCCCGATCCCCTCGGGTCGGTCCTCGCCGTCCACCCGCCGCCGCTGCCGCCGCCGGCGTCGTCTCCGCCGCCGCCGCCCTCCAGCCAGCTGCCGGTGGTCTCCCGCCGCTCCACCGCGGCCCGAGGCTTCCGCCAGTTCCAGCCGGCCACCTGCAGTGGTCGCCAGCTTTACCTCGAACTTTCCACCTTTTCTTTCTCTTCGACTTCTTTCCCTCTTTGTCCTTAGCAATTTCCAACACCCCCGTCACCGTCACCACCGCCATTTTATATACCACCCCCACCACCGCCCCCACCGTCACGACTTGGAGCTCCACGCACGCCCGCCCTTCCCACGACATCCCCCTCTCCGTGCTCCTCTCCACCACAGCCGCCTCCCACGTCTCTGCTCCACCCCCAGCCACCGTGTATCTCCCCCTCACCTCCCCTGCAGACTTCCCCCCCCCTCTCACCAGCACGGATCACCCATCGCCGGGCCACGGTGGTCGACACCCCGCAGTTGCCGCCTTTTACCGCCGCACCGCAACAGGGCCCCGCCCCCCACCACATTCCCATCGACCCCGTTCCGTCTTTCTCCTCCTCCTCCACTGGCGCCCGTAAAAAGACCACCAAACGCAGAAGCGCGGATCCCGTCCCTTCCGCCTCCAAGAAGGCTCCTCCTCCCCCTCCTCCTCCACCACCACCTTCACAGCCTGCCGACATCATGGACACTGCACCCGTCCCCACCCAACCGGATCTGTACACCTACCTCCTCTCCCGTCCAGATCCCCGCTTCCTCGACAATCGTACCCTCTCTCTAGAACTCCGAAAGTACTTCCCTGCCGCCCCTATCGCCCAACTCATCCCCCGTAGGGACTCTGTCCTTATCAAATCTCCCAGCCCTACTTTCCACACCGACGTGCTTCAGCGCCTCCCTGCCATCCACCTCGGCCCCCACGCAACCCTCACCCCGTACTATACCTCCTCCTCCCCCCGTCAACCTCTCCCTCCCCACCGTCCGCCCACCCTCACCTCCACAAACACTGTCCCAACCTCGCCTCCCCTCCCGTCTGCAACACCTGTGGTGGCCCCCATCCCACCTACTCCTATAAATGCAAATCCGTCCCCGCCCCCACCACTCCCGAACTTACAGTCCCTGTTCGTCCTGTTGATCCCCCTCTCCATCCCAACAACTCCCTCTGCCCCCCTCCAACCGTAGAGGACGTCATCCAATTTGTCACGACCGTCCTCCAGAACATCCATCCCTTCCAGCGTCCCCATACCCTCAAGCAGATCGCCCTTGCCGCCCGTTCCGTTTTTCACCTCGAAACCTTCGCCACCCTCTCCCGTGCACATTCCCACTTCACCTTCTCCCGGAAAGTTACCGTACCCTCTTTTCCTGTCGCCCCCTCACCCTCCTCTCACCCCTCCCTTACGGCCCCTATGGCAAACCCTTCCTATACCTTCCTCTATCATAATGTCCGCTCTCTTCCTGCCAATAAACACCTCTTTATGCACACCCTTTCCCACCACCGCGTGGATGCCTTCCTCCTGAACGAGACCTTCCTCCAACCCCGCCGTCCCATCAGCACCGCTCCCTACGTCCTCCACTGTACCGATGGCCCCCCACCCCTCGCCCGAGGCGGAGTGGCGATCGGCCACCTCTGCCACCACCCCGCCCGGCTCCAACCTCTCCTTAATGACCCCACCGAACACCTGATCCTCAGCCTCTTCCTCCCATCCCTTACTGTCACCCTCGCTACCATCTATATCCGCAGCACTGCTCCCCTCCCCTACGCCTTCCTCTCCCACATAGACCGCTCCTTCACGACTTATGTGATTGCTGCTGACCTTAACCTTTCTTCCCGTCAGCCCGCTGAACTCCGGCAGTGGCGTCAGTTCGTCACCACCTCGCTCCGGGGCGACGTCGTTCCTCTTCCCCACCCAACCTGCCCCGAAAGCAACACCACTCCCGACGTCGTCCTGGCGTCTCCCAACCTCCTAGGGCGCATCACGGCAGATGTCCTCTACCTTATAGGCAGTGACCACGCCCCTGTCCTACTTACCTTTGACCACCGCCCCCGCCCTGCCCGTGCTCCCCGTCCTATGCCCCCTCCCAAACTCGTTCATGATTATTCCCGTGCCGACTGGGATGCCTACCGTCGCTCCATTGACACCTCGGTCGCAAGCCACCCACTTCCCCTCCGCACTCCCGACGATATTGATCATGCCTCTCCTTCCTCCAGCAGACCATTGCTGACGCGGTCCATGCCCACATCCCCACCCGGGCGATTTATCCTCACCGTCCTACCCTTCCTCCACAGGCCGTCCTTCTCCTTCGCGAATCCCGTCGTCTCTACCGCTCCTTCCTCCGGACCCGTGACCGGGACACACTCCAACGCCACCGGCAAATCCAACGCCACATCCGAAACCTCTTGTCCGCGAAAAAACGTTGGGACTGGCGCCAGACATGCACCCTCCTCAATTCCACGCTCCCTGTCACCTCCTCCAAGTACTGGCATGCCTTCCGCCGCCTTACTGGCGGTCATTCCTCCCCCCACTACCCGCTTCTCCATGATGACCGTTCTTTTCCTGACAACGCCAGTAAGGCAGAACACTTTGCCTCCTACCTCTCCAAAGTCTTCTCCATTCCTGATGATCCTCTCTTTGACTATTCTCTCTTCCCGGACATCCATGAGCGAACCGATACCTCCACTCCTCCGCTCGCCCCCGGCTTCCAGTACTTGGACCACATTCCCCCCTCAGAACTGAACACACCCATTACCGCCCGTGACATCATTGACACTCTTCGGACTAAACGCAACACCGCCCCTGGTCACGACTGGCTGACCTACCGTCACCTCCGAGCTTGCCCCCCTCCTTCCACGAAGCTCTTGCTACCTTATATAATGTCATCCATTTCACCAGCTTTTACCCCGACCTGTGGAAGACCTCCCGTATTCTCATGTTCCTAAAACCGGATAAGCCCCCATCCCAGACCTCATCCTACCGTCCCATCAGTCTTACCTCCGTGTTCAGCAAGGTCCTGGAAACCATCCTCTCCCGTTGTATCCATCAGCACCTCCATCGCCACCAGTTCCTCCCCCTTTCCCAATGTGGCTTCCGACCCTCCTTCTCTGCCGATGACCAGCTCCTTCGCCTTACTCATCTCCTTTCTGTCCAACTCAACTCCCGTCGCTCCGCAATTTTTGTCTCCCTTGATATCCAAAAAGGCTACGACCGTGTATGGCATTCCGGTCTCCTCTTCAAGCTCCAGTTCTACGCCCATCCTATTAATTACGTCCGCCTCATTGCTTCCTTTCTCACCCGCCGCCCCTCCTATGTCACTGTCTGCAACTCCGACTCCCGTTTGTTCTAACCCTCTGCCGGGGTGCCCCAAGGCTCCGTCCTCTCTCCTCTCCTTTATCTCATCTACTCCGCTGACATGCCCCAGCCCGAGCCTCCCGTTTACCTTCTACAATATGCTGACGACACCGCCTTCCTAGCCCTCGCCCCCTCCCTTGCCCGCTCCCAGTTTTTGCTCCAGTCCCACCTCACCGAGTTCGCCTCATGGTGCAACCGGTGGCTCCTCTCCGTCAATCCTGACAAATCCCAGGCAATTATCATAGGTTGTACCACCCGCTCCTTCCTTCTCCATGATTTCTACCTCACCCTCCACAACCGCCCTATCCGCCACCCCCCCAACCCTGAAGTACCTTGGCCTAACCCTCGACCGTAACCTCTCCTGGACCGCCCACCTCCGCACTGTCCGACAGAAAGCCCTCTCCTGCCTTAACCTCCTCAAACTCCTCACCGGCCGGACGTGGGGTCTCAGCCCCTCCACCATTCTCTACACCTACCGGTCCCTCATACGTCCTGTCCTTTGCAGCTTCCATCCTGCCTGGATCTCCGCTCCCACATCCTACTATAAAACCCTCCAAGTCCTCGAGCGCCACGCCCTCCGCCTCGCCTACCGCATCCGGCTCCCGTCCCCCACGCGGATCCTGTATGACCTGATCCCGTTTCCCCACCTCCTCGAATATCTCCAGCGTATCCGTATCCTCTATACCACCCGTAAAATTGACTCCCGCAACCCCCTGGTCCACCCCATCCTTACCAACCCTGGGCCTCTGCCACGCCTCTACCGCGTTATACCCCCTTCCCTTCATCTCCACACCCTCCATGTCCTCTCCCAGGGTAATTTCCGCCGCCTCCCCCTTCCTGATGACGTCCTCCGTTCCGACATCTACCCGTCCTACCAGCTCTGATCCCCCACCCATAGATAAAGTGCCCCCTCTCCTCCCTCCCCTTCCGCTCCCCCGCTTGGCTACCCCCATCCCTGCCCTTGAGTCCCTACGGCTCTTCCCTGCCGCCCCCCTTGTCTTCACCGCCGTTTTTTTCTCTCCTCTCCCCCACGCTTTGCTCCGCCCCCTTTTTATCGGGGTCCTGGACCGACAGTTTTACAAGTGCTACGTCAAGTGTTGTGTATTGTGCTACAGTGAAGTGTGTGTTTTTTAACTGCGTCCACCGCAACCAGACAAGCGTCGCAACGTGTATTTTACTTAGTGTCTCCGTGTACTCGCCGTCCTGTGTTCTTGTCGTCCAACATGTGCTTTTTAAGTCACCGTGGCTCCTCGTTTTTAACTGACTACATCCGGTTTTTTTTTGTTCACCTGTCAACTGTTTGTACCTCCAATTGTCGCCATGTATGTGTCATTGTTCCTCCGTTGATTTTTCGCCTGTCATGTATTTTAAATTTCATCTCATCAATGTATTTTATTCTCTCGGCTGAAGAGCAGCCTCTGGAGCTGCTGCCAGCCTACTGGTGTAATCGCTGGTGTGGAAATACAATAAAGAAAAAAAAATCATTCAGGTCAACAACCTCAGATGCAGGTTGACAATGCCAGTCTATATTTTGTAGCGAATACGAGTGAATTGCAATCTAATATTGTCCAGGATATGGATGTTAATCAGATAAATAGCACACACAACGTAGAAGAAATTGCTGTTGAAAATGTTGTAAGTGACGTGCAGAGAGATGCACAAGTTTGTCTATCTGTCGCTCCTAACCATACTGATGTGATAAATCTGGATGCAGCTGTCAGAGAAAATGTATCTGGCGCCTGCATAACAGAGGAGCAGAAGGACATATCAAGTGACAGAAGCCATAGCACAGCTTCAGCTGATACGTTGCCAGTAGAAAGTAGTGGAGAGAAGGAAACTGGTATTGACAGTAATAATATATCAATGCTTAGCGATATGTTAGCTAAATTAAATCAAAACATGCTTGCTAAGTTAGATCAAAGCAAGATTAAGTGGGCAAATGAAATTAAAACAGAACAAAAGCAAAGCATAAATAAGTTAGCAGAAAAACGTGACCAAAACAATGAAAGATTAGACCGTGCGGAAGAGGAAATACGTACACAAATGGCTAGTGTAAATAATAAATTCCAGCGCTTAGAAAACAGGGAAATTGTTAATGAAGAAAAAACAGAATAGTGTTTTAAACAGTTAGATTTGAAAGTAAACGAGTGGGATAAAAAGCTTGATAATTGTAAAAATGACGTTGTGCACAGGGTGGACTCTGAAGTAAGCAAAATTAACGAAAGATTACAGGTTAATAGTGACACGCTGTATACTGTTACAAATAATGTAGAGTGTTTGAGAAGAGAACAGGCTAGCGTAAGTAAAACATGTAAAGACAGATATCTGTCACAGTAATCAGACATCGAAAAAATGAACAGAAATGTAGCATTAATTGACAATAAAGTGTCACAATAAAGTGTACATCATGTACAAGTAATGCAAATGCACTTCACAGTAAATTAACAGAGATCGAGCAGAACTGAATGAGATGCCAGATTCATGTAATTTAGTGAAAATATTAGCACCATTGAAAATGAACTTAGGAGAAAACTTGAAGCGTGGGTGGAAGAAGAACGTAAGAAAGGTATAAGTAACATAGTTGATGTTGCAAATAATCCTTATTCATACAAATTTCACAATTTTTCAAACACAGGTAATGTACATCCTGTTGCTATCATCAGGCAGTTCGATGGTGTTATTCCTAATAACATGACAGAACAACAAAAGATGAAATTCGTAGTGAGTAGGTTTGAATGTGATGCATTTTCGTGGGGAACAGAAGCTATAAACACTTGTAAAACATATCAAGAATTTGTTACCGCATTTCTAAATCAGTATTGGTCTGAAAGTGCACAAAATAGTATACGCAGAGAAATTTTGCAAGGTAGCAATTACACAAACAGTGGTTGTGGTAGTTATAAAGAACTTTTCTAGCACTATTGGGAAAAGAATCAGTACCTAATGAATCCCATTAAAGAGTCTGACCTAACAGAAATTATATTACTTAAGTTTCCCAAACCTGTACAAAAGGAATTAATGTACGCTAGTAAAACTGATGTTAAGCAGTTGTTACCAGTCTTGGAACATTTAGATATACTGGATACAATAAACAGGTAGGAGAGAATTGGAGAAAGACTAAGTGGAGTACAAATCGTCGTAATAACCGAGATTCTGGTCGAGATGATGCTCACCAGAGTAATGAAAACAATCATTTGGGGTGACAACAGAAGGTCAAATCATAGTCCCAGTCCAAGTAGGAGAGAAAGAGGTGATTTCTGCCGAGGCAGGGCTAGAGGTGGACACCAAAGGGGTAATAGAGAATACTATAATAGCAATCGAGACAGGGAAACTAATGACAGAAATTGAAACTCAAGAGATGCGCAAAACTAATAGGCGGCTCGGACCTGGTCCAATCGCGAACAGCCGAAGGTACTGGACCTCTTTTAAAATTTTTGGGGTATGATGAAAGGGATGGTTTAAAAGATGCTCTATTAGAGGAAGATAGGAAAGATATTAAAGAGATTTACCAACCAGCTTTGGAATTAGAAATTAAGAACATAAAAGCAATTGCAATCTTAGACTCAGGTAGAGAGATTAGCGCGTTTTCAAATGACTTATATGAAAAGATTAAAAGTAAAACAAAAGTTACAGAGTTATCTGTACAAGGAGTTAAGTTGGTTGGGGGGTAAGGAGTAAAATAATTAAGAAACAGGTGTTGCTCGAATTTAAAATACAGGGCCAAGAATTCACTGTAAATGCCAGTCTCAGGACTGTGTGTCAATTTGATTTTGGGCGCAGACTGGCTTATAAATAATAGGGCTATGTTGGATTTCAATGCAGATCTCGTGAGAGTGATAAAAGGTGAGGAAGAGCAAATGTTTCATTTTCAAGGAAACCATAACCCACTTAATATTTGTAATGAACCTCGGGTACAGGTAATAAGGGAACAAATGTTTTGGAATATTAAAACAGAGGAAAGAAAATGTTACTTTATAGAGGTGAAAACTCAGGTTGAGGTAAGTATAGAAATAAAGATTAAGGAAAAGATTGTAAACATTGATGGCTTAAACGAACAGGAAGCTGGGGAATTAGAGGCCATTCTTTTACGTCATAAAAGTGCTTTCTCAAAGAAACCAGGTTGCATGAGAGACTACAAGTATGAATTTAAAGTCAAGCCCCATGAACCTTTTAGATTTAAGCCTTATTCCATCCCTTTAGCCAAAAAAGAAGCAGTGGAGCAGGAGATAAAGAAAATGATAGAATGGAACATTATTGAAAGGTCTGGTAGTGAATATTCCAATCCTCTTGTCATAGTGCCAAAGAAAGATAATTCACTTAGGATCACACTAGATGCAAGGGCTTTAAATAAAGTTATATTACCACATATGGATAGGCCTGAAATACTGGAGGAACTTGTTCAGAAGTTTCATGGAGTCAAGATATTAACAAGCATAGACTTGACTTCTAGCTTCTGGCAAACACTTCTAAAGGAAAATTGTTGCAAATTCACTGCTTTTACGTATGGAGGAAGGTGTTGTGAGTTCAGAGTGTTGCCTTTTGGTCTGAAAATCTCAAGATCTGCCTTCATATGCAAATAGGTACATGTACCTCAGGGGGCAATAGCGCTCTTTGCTTTGCCAGGTAACTGACGCCTACCAGGTACCCTGTCAACTAGCAGCTTACTTCCTTTCCTTTCATGCTGTTAGTTCTTCCTCTTACTATTCAGTCTGATCTCTTTTCTTTCGTCTTTACTTTCTTCTTTGTCCAAATACCAGATTTCACGAAAACTCTAATTTAGAAGAGTAAATAAAAACAGGATTTGACATGAGTAAACAGGAGTATGAGTATTACAGACTTAAAACGTACAGAATTTGGCTTAATGTGGGTTTGTAACAATTATGGAGCATGGTAAACATTGTAACTCTGCAGTAAGCATCTGCACAGCACGAGTTACTTTTACAAAGTGGCAGTCACAGATCTTCTCGGAACGAAACATAACAGGTAGGATTTGAAGGATTTTTGTTATTTATTTTATGCCAATACTGTTTACTCTGATTATTATAATGTAATATATGACGCTGAGAAGAGGACGGCACAATAACAGGTGAGTGAAGTTAGTGAAAATGGCTGTTGGACATAGGCAATGTAAAACATGGTTTTATTATTAATGACATGAGGAACGAGGTGTATGGTCTGCTATGTGTAGCTTTAAGCAAGTATTGAGAAGGGTCAAGTACAGGTGACTGATAAGTTCGGCCTGGAAATAGGCTCATTATTGAGAATGTAGTGAAGTGGTAAGAAAGGATCAAGTACAGGTGACTGGTGGATCCGGCCTAGAAGTCGACTCATTATGATTTTATATATGGTGTTTCAGGCGGCAGTGAAGTCGTCATTTGTGGAATATTGAAAATAGGTGGGGGACGCAGTGTGTGCCTCGCTCTACATTTTTTTTTTAAATTAGGAATACACAGTAGCAGAAATGGCACCATTTTGGAATACATTTGTCCTATGCTCTTACACATACCCAACTAGGAATAAGTATATGTATAAATTATATGATATTTTTGACCTGTTCCGCCTCCACATAAACCTCAGGCAATCATAACATATCTGAGCGATAAACAACATATACTATGGAATATGTATATCATACATAATGGAATTTCACCGTCAGCTGTCAATGAAAGCAACCATCCCTCAGTCGGAATTACATTTTGCCTTTATGCAGCAAATGGTTTCTATTGATATCTGTGATCTGCATTTTGCATTAAATATTATGTATTATCACAAGGTATATGTAGCCTATTGAACAGTGAATATAAACGTGGTATCTGTTTGACAACATTATAGTATTAAATATTAGACATGGCACGTGTTGGCAATATGGAAATAAAAATAACATCTGATGACAATATAGAGTATTTTCAATGAATGGGGGGTCAGTGATCCAAATAGGAAACAGATATATGTATCAAAGCGTGTCACGAAAGATAATTAAATACATGACAGAATAGATAACTGAAGAAATATGGTAAAGGTCAATGACCTCAGAAAGCAACTTTTACTTAATTAGTAATTACCAAACATTGAATGTGTATTATTCTTGATTCAATATGCAAAATGTCTGCATTGATTTGATTTTGTAAATGTATTTGTATGTATAAATTTTATGTACCACTTTATGTATATCCTTTGTATGTACAAGCGCGTGAAGCCAGCAGTGCAATGTAGGCCTTGAGAAATATTAGTAAAAATACAAAGTCATGACTGCCTAGTGTTGAATTTTCACTCAATACGTGTGTCAAAATTGCAAAGCCGAAAGTGAGTAGGCAATTCAATTAATAAAAAGAGAAAGTGTTGATAGGCTTGGTGGACGGCATTGTGCCGATATAAGTGATAAATGGCCTCGTGCCAAAAATAGTTTCATTTGTTTTGTAAGCCAACAATCGGAGTTGTGGTAGTTTTGATGGACGGCAATGCGCCGAAAGATAGTAATTTTATGTTAGGCAGTGTACTACGTGTTGTGGTGGTATTGATGGATGGCAATGTGCCGAGAATTTAGTTGGTGTTATAAGCGGTCATGAGCCGAAAGTCTAAATGTCGTATATTCAAAAGGCAGGTGCCAATAAATTTTGTAAACATTGACGGCAAGGCGCCGATATTAAATCACAACTATTGAGAGGCGTTATGCCTTCTGTATTTCCTGGAATTATTCAAAATAAGAGTGTTACTTATCTATTGTCCAATCGTCTATTTTCTGTACATTTTCATAGAATGTGTTAAGTAATTTGTAACTTTGAGATTTTGTGTGTGTATTTTCAGAAGGATATTTAGGGTGTATATCAGCATTTATATGTATTTTCATATACTGCAAAGTTAGTTAATTCATAGCCCAAGTTCAATTTAGGCAGGGTTATAATGTTGATGTTTCTATACTCTTTTGTGTAATCGTTTCATTTAGATGGGGAGATTCAGAAGTAATCGTTACAATATTTATGTAAGTTCTTGAGAGATAATGGGTACTATTTTTCTAAATTTAGAGGGTTTCTTATTTCCAAATTGTCTGTTGTCTTTGAGAACATTCCAAGTTTGTAAATCTCCGAAGTAAGGGGATGTGTGATATTCCTGGCCTATGGCCACTTCATATTTCTGGGCGCTGGCCGTTTCTTGGCTAACATCGTACGTGTCTTAAACGCGGAAGAAAGACAGAAGTGCAGCATACGTTGAAATGTGGGGTGGGGAGCAGCAGCATATGGCACAGTAGATGCTGGTTCCCGTGGGAAAGCATTGGCTGCTGCATTTCACGTCACGTGATTTCTTTTGAAATTAGTTTTGTTTATTATATAATATTAATTATTCAGAGCTGAGAATTTGTGATAAATATCTCTCAAGGACAGGCTACGTTTTGACAGTTTAAAAAGTTTAAGGTGCCTTCTCTTATTGTAACAAGAGAAGAGCGATTTTGCAGAAGGCGTGCGACGGCCCTGTTCTGGCGCGAAATAGAGCGTCAGGTGCCCTCTAGTCTCGCAACGCGCCGCAGTTTCAGTCTCGAGCTGACCGCTATACGCGCCGGACCGCGCCGGTCATGAGAAAAGATTGGTGTAAATGTGATAACAGTAGAGGTCTCAACATGAGGTATGGGCAGCATAGGCCGTATCATATTAACAAAAGTGGTTCATATTTAATTATTTATTTAGTAAATGGCATCCCTCACAATTAAAAATCTCGCGAGTCGCTTCTTATGCTACAGAACTTATTTTAGCCTCACTTGTATGCTGTACAAGAACCAACGACCTGTGTGCTGTCTTCTGCGTTGGTGACAAAACTATAGAAGAGAACAGGTTAGTCAGAACTCTATGCTTTTCATTAAGCCTTGGACAGCAACTACAGCACCTCGTGCGTACTGTAGGGCGGTACAAACGCACACTGCTACGCAACAACATCCGCAAGGATGTGGAGGTATTAGGGGACTTGTGGGTGGAAACAGTACTAACTTCTCCGTCCGCTAATAAAACCCTAGGAAGCTTGTACAAGCTCGAGGTATACAGTCTAATGGCTGATAGAAAGCGTTCCAGAAATATTGTCTGCCGGGCTATGCATTGGAAACAAAGTTGTGGTTGGATGTTAGTGACGGGTCAAGCAACCAACGTAGTTATTGGGTGGAGAGAGAGAGATCGAAACTTTATTAAAACGCTGTGTGTCTGGGAGATCTTGTCTGTTACTGATCGCGGTTATAACACCGTCTGTGGTTACTTGTTTAGAGTTGATACTGGGCTAGTGATGGATGTAAGGATAGCTCTGTCTGGGTTGTTACGAACCTATACATAGCTTGCAGCATGCTAGTTGGGACAAAAAAACGAGTTGGAATGGCTAGATTCGTTTGTTGTTGTAGGTTCGTGTCGACTGCAGGTGTACTTCTGTTACTGTGTTGGAAATGTTTTGCGCTTACAGAGAGTGTTATAGGCTTGAGGGGACGGAATTTAAGTAAAAAGTGTTGATATACCCTAAATATACGTCACGGTAAAGCTCTAAAGAAAACCGACTTTGTTAGTGCAGTGATCTTTCGTAGAAGCATCGCCTGTTTAATCGTGTGTTAGTGTTGTCTACTTTACGGCTGATGTGCATTACGTTACGAAGCGGATGTGCCTGCTGCGGCAAATCATAATTCTTTCATCGAAAATCAACGTGTTTTATAAAACTCCTACGGTTTGGTAACTTTAAGTGCGTTAGTTTTAGCCAATGTAGTGGGTGTGTCTATAGCAAATTCAGCTAGTTCGATACTGCAAACGCTGGGGATAAGACGATGTTACTATTTCTGCAATACATGGGGGAAATATGTACGTCCTGTGGGTATATGTCTTATAAACTGCAACTAATCGATATTTTTAATGGAGGCGCTCCCATCTATACTACAGCAGCATCTTCGTGTAAATGTCTTCTATCTCCTGGATTTTTGGACAACACACAAGATTTCGAAGGGAATTTTTTTTAACCGAGCATGACTTTCGGTTGGAAGGAGCATCATCAATGTGGTTGCGGGCGAGGATAAGATAAGAGCGCCGTTGTACTGTGCCTCGCTCCCGGTCAATATACGCTTTTAGATTTGATTACTTGGCTATTAAGAGTACCCGAAAATTGAACGCTCTCTCAGACATTATGTTTTTTAGTTTCAACTGGGAATTACTTGTGGAGTCGAGCAAGGAGCTATATTTTTTTAGCATTCCAGGACTTTATTATCCACAGACGTAGATATCGTCTATGTTATTCCATAAGTTCTAAGAAGAAGGGTAAACGAAAACTGGGTTATATGGCGAAGAGAGAGGTTTTTAAAAGGAGGCTATTGCATATGTGCAAGCCCGGTTTAAACAGATAGTGTGGGGAGAAATATTTGCTTTTATACTTAACAGCCGGGGAGATTGGTCTCGAATCGTTGTATTGACCGAAATTAGCGGAACACACGACAAACGTGTTTGTACTGTGTGTGACTCCCATCCATTCCTTAGAGAGCAGATTATGATCGATGTATGTGGGAGTTGGTTGCCATATAAGTGTTTGCGGACATTACGTTGCATGTACTCAGTTGTACTGTAACAAAGAAATTGTAAAAAAGTCCATGTCCTATCTAGGATCATGTGTTGCGGTGTGTAGGTTAGCATCTTCGTTTGCGGTAGACATCTACTTGTAATTAAAATAATAATTTTTAGTTCGGATTAGTGGAATGCATAAGAAAGGAACTTGGAGTAGGAATTTTTTGGGTAAAGGGGCGGGTCGAACTGGAAATCGGTGTTGCATTGGGCAGATAACCTCGGTTCTGTGGTTGCTGTATTGTCGAATAAGGGTGTTTTTAGGCCAATAATTTCGAAAAGTTTTAGTGTAGACGGTCGGAATCGGTAAATTATTTCACGTATTTTTCTTTTATTTCGACTCTCCGTTACACAATATGGTTTAATTGTCTTCTGTGGTGCTGGAATATCGGTGTCAGATAAATGTAGTTTGCATTGTAACAGGACATAGAGATTTCTTAGATGGGATGTGTACTGCTGTAGCAAGGAAATAAGAGGTAAAATTAAAGTACCCGAATTCTCGGTATGCGCAGTTATACCTCGATCTAAGAAGGAAGCGTAACAGGGCAAGATCGCTAAAGAGAGAGAGTGTGTTAAATTTCGGAACTTTCGGCATGGCTCAGCTCCATTAAATAAATGCATTGCGAGCTATCCTTGTCAGAGTGGTGCGCCTGCGTAGAAGATTTCATCATTTGGAGATGTAACTTAGGTGCTTTTAAACACTTAGCATATGTTTCTTTTATGTAGCCTGCCGAGAGACCGCTCTGCGTTCTGGACGATTGTTAACGGTGCTTGCAGATGTATATTTAGAGAGATTGTGTTAGATGTCAGTGCCGAGTTTCGATACTTGGAATTTTTTGTATAAACAATATGTCGTCTTCTTCTTCTGCTGCTGCTGCTGTTGTTGCTGTTTTATCGAAAGAGTGGTTGGCATACGAGTTACATTCCTTTCGATGGCTGTTGCTTGCATCTAAGGTTGCGATCGAGTTCCGAAACGGACCATTTCTTTTCTTTTGGTTAGTTGGCTCTGGTTAGAATTGTTTTTGTATATCGAAAGAGTATATGTTAAGGTGGGTACGTAAGTTTGTGGCGTTCGTTACCGCAACCTGCGCTATTATTATTAAACACGTCTGTCAGCTGTAGTCTATGTGAAGATCATGGAGAGAGATGGGAGTGCAAATTTTTAATTGCCAATTTTGCATATGAGTTTTAATATTTTACTACAAGTTGTAGTATACGAGACCAACTAAGCATTTCTCTTCTAAACTGTTTTATAGCATTACACTGAATTTCTTGTTAAAAATATATAGGAAGATAACTATGGTAGCTTTATTTTTTCCAAGAATAATAGTAAACGGCGATATTTCTTACATAAATCGAGATCTGGCGCGCTTAGTAATAAATATGCAATTTAATTGGCTGCTGACCTGATGGGGCGCATGCTCCATAAAAAGTGCGCAGTACACCCCTGCCTTCAGCGCAGGGGGCGGCCGGCGGGGGCGGGGGCGGGGGCGGGGGCGGCGTTGGTTAGAGGTGTCGATGCGGTCGAGGCAATCGTCGCGGCATTGCTTGTTCTAGCGGGTAGGGCGGGTGGCGGCGTCCTTTGCGAAGCGGTCGCGAGCGTGCAGGAGAAGGGGGTAGCATCTGTCGGCGTCTTTGAGAAGCGTTCTGGCAATCGGCCGAGCGGGCTGGGGTCGCGGTTTCTGCCGGGTGTGTGGCGGAGGGTGCGAGTACAGACATGTCGAGGGGTCTACAGGTCTGGACCTGTAGGAGGTGCTGCCTGTCTGGCGGCGGCGCCGAGGGTGGAGGGCGGGCGTCGTGTAGGCCATGTGTATGGCCGATGGAGGAGTTGTTTACTTGCAACCTGTCCATAATCCGTAAGTGCGTTATGGCGGCGTCCTTTGATTAGTGGTCGGACAAGTAGCGTTGATGACAATCGAAAGGACCTAAATGTAAACTGTCAATCATCTTTCGTCCTTCTGGGAAGACATATCAATCATCCTGTGGCGGCATCCTTTGACCTGCGGTCCGGCAATTGGCCAAGGGAGGAGGGGTGGGGGGTAATTGAAATTTCCCGCCAAAAAACAATAGATGGGCGAATCTCACTGCATGTCAACCGGTGTTACCCCACTACTGTCAAGATGAGATACGGGACAAAACTCACAAGATCCTGCGCATCATGAGACTTTTGAAACTAACCATGGAATTTAGCACTAGTTTTTTGCTGTGCCAAATGTGAATAACTGTTCCGTAAATTCTCTTCTACATTTGAAGCTATATATGAATATGTTGGCATCTCAATTTTCATTATTTTGAAGCATATGAGTATTGCTTCTAACCTCCTCATATATTTCCAATCGAGAAAATAGACATTTGAACAAATTAATCAATATTTATAAGAGCATAAATAGAGCTTGTTTACTTTATGTACTACGATTTGCCCACTGACAGTGTTAATAACATCATTGAGAACTGAATTTTTGTCCTTCATTCGGACTAAATATTTCATTTAAAATGTGATTTAATGAAAATTGTGTCATCAAATTACAATCTTATTCAAATAATCAATTGGCTTCAGTGTCTTCTGTTACAATATTGCAAAACAAACGATTTTTCGGTTTCAGATTCAAGACCTCACTTCTAGGAGGACGCTCAATTTAGAAAACTATTTAAGTCTTCATGAAACATTTGCAATTTACCAGTAAACTAAAGTATAATAATAAAATGAAGATTAATAAGACACATTTGCGTGCAAACCGTGTAATCGTCGACTACAATATGAAAATCGCGTCACGAAAATAGGTTAACTTCCGATGTTAGCAGACGAACGTTCCATCAAAACATTCTTCTCGAGAAAGCTTAATGTGACACTGACGTGAGGTGACGGTCCGGTGAGGCACAGTGTGAATGCCGCCATTGAGGAATAAATACTGATCACAAACTAGGACAAAACGCAAAATATACGTAAATATGAAGGAAAATGGCAGACTAACTGGAGCAGTGGTCTCTGTATAATCTGGACGTGTAACTCTGGTGCCAGAGCAGAGAACTGAGGCGTGGCAGCACAGTCAGATGTTTTGCACACGAATTTGCATTGTCCGCCATGTTGTAATTAGTCAAGTGCGTTAGTGCGTGACAGATAATCGCCAGTTTACCTCTGACTTCAAATTTATGTCAATATGCAAAGTAACCGATTTGCGTGCGTACGTAATCGAAACATATTTCTTTATCGTTCGCTTGTAATAATTCGTAGTAACAATGTTGTAATTAGTCAGGTATCATAATATGAACATCTTTGTCTGGCACGCTCTGAAATCTGTAGTTCAAAATCCAGGTAGCACAGAGATCACTGAACTGCGGCGGTGACTGCAGCAGACAGCTGCTAGCCTACTAGTTCCGCATTTAGAACTGACCCTATTTCTTTATCGCTATGATTACCGCGCGTCGATAATAGCGGGTGTCGCGATTTCTGGGCCCAGTGAATTCTGGGCCCAGTGAATTCTGTGCCCAGTGAATTCTCGGCCCAGTGAATTCTGGGCCCAGTGAATACTGTACCAGCTGAATTCTGGGCTCAGTGAATTCTGGGCCCGGAAAAGATGGGGCCACTAATCCTCCCCCCCCCCCCCCCCTCCCGCCGGGATGGGTGCCGGCCGGCAGGTAAGCGAGCCGACTTCATTATTTTGCGCCGGTAGCTTGGTTCATGTAAACACACAATACTTTTCTACTAACATTACAAGGCAACAGTGACCGGCAATGTTATAGTACATGTGGCTGCAATTGGAGTGGTTCCAATGTTGGCAGAAAAAAATTGTGGGCCAGTGTTGTCGGCAATAACAATTTTTATGGCCCGTGCAAACATAGGTTACGTGCTGTACTTATGAAAGAGGTATGGAGATGATCAAACAAGAACCAAAAGTGATACAGTTGGAAGTGGTCATGTAATTTCTGTTTGACAACTTTAACTTAAGATTGGATATTCAGAAGCTACCATGGAAAACCTGGAAACCAAATTACAAACACAGAATTTTAAAATTACGTCTCTTTGACAAAGAACATTTAAATTAACGTAAAATAAAATCTGTTCCACATCCGTCGACCTGCGAATGTTAGACCTACATGTAATGTACATGAACCAGGAGTGTGCACGTATAGGTGAAGTAATCTGCGTATTGCTTCCCATCTCACTCATAGCGCTAAATGTGCATGGCCCCTAAATATGACTTCGAAACAGGAAAACCCTTTCTATTATGTAATTATAATCCTGCATAACATTATTAGTATTACCAAATGTAAAATATATAGAATCAGCAATATGAACGCGCGTATTAAGACATACATTAGGAGGAGAGTGTGTGAACCATAAAATAATTTACATAATAAAAGTGAGTGTTTACGGCTACAATGAATGACATGATTTTCCAAAAAATGTTCAAATGTTTGTATAGTCTATGGGACTTAACTACGGCGTTATTAGTCCGTAAACCTACAAACAACTTATGAACTAACTAAGACTAAGGACGCCACAAAAATCCATGCCCGAGGGGGGATTCGCACCCCCGACCGTAGTGGCCGTGCAGACTGTGACTGTAGCGCCTCAGTCCCCGCGGCCACCGCAACCGGCGAGATTTTCCATACCATGACAGAGAATGCATAGTAAAACAAGGGAAAACAGGAAAAAATTAGAGCCAATGCAATACGCGTTTGAAAGAGGCAATATCGTTCAACATTCAACGTTGTTCTTCCGGCAGCAGGACATTTTGTTTCCGTTGGTGGTCATTTGAAGGGCGGTGTTAACGCGGCTCTGACAGGACGGCATAACATCATAAATCTTAAAGTAGGCATTAGGAGAAAATTAATTTTGCTCATTTATTTTTGCAATCTGTATCTCCAACGTAAGACTCGCTTTTGTGCACCATTTGCATTTGATCTTCAATATTATCTATGCTAAATTTCTCCTTGTCAAAATGCAAACCTAATCCAATTTTCTTGCTACCATAAGTATTTTCTTCAAATCGCCACGTATGAAGGACCTTCGAGTCTGGCCAGTGGAGGGCTTCTCAGCGACAGGACATTCATAAATCCCATAATTTGCATATTTGGCTTCTTTTGTGGTATATTATCGTGCAATCGCACTTTAAGATTATGTGTCGTTCTGACGCAGTTTTAACTCTTTGCTTCCAGAAATGTATGTTTTAGTTTTTCTGACGGTTTGCCAGTTGTTATTCTGTTTTGAAATCACGTACAGGGGATATGCGTATATAGTGGTAGGAGCGGGAAAAGAAGCTATGTAAAGCTTATGTCACCTACGCACTGTATGTGAGTTATATCCAATGATCTTTAATTATGGGCATAATCCTACCCTTTTTTCGTACGCCATCATATATTATGTCTTTTACATTACATATACCATCCAGAGGTATGAGGAGTATATTATTTTAATTTATTTTAATATAAAGTTTTGTAAAGAAGAATAGATACGATTTTTAAATTACATTTTTGTAATTAGGTTTTTAAGTTTTTCATTGTTTTTGGATGTAGTTGACATTGGCTGAAACTGGTCCTAAGTAAAACCTTTTTGAAGATTTAGATGTAAATGATTGCGTCAGAGAGACAATATATTACAAAAAGTCACAGTGCTCCATATAAGAAATTCGCTTTTTCCAGGAAGTGATCAAGTTATGTTTACGGAATTTTCGTAATAAACAGACTCCCATCACACTTTATCCAAGCTTTGGACTGGCTAAATGACAAGAATACGTTGTCATTCAGGCGTGTTTAAAATCCGTTTTTTTATTTTATTAACTTTTAATATATTATTTCTTTGTACATTTTTCACATATGTTGTCTCAAACTAGGCCAATGAATTTATTCAAATTTTTGAAGGTAAGAGATGACTTTCAAACAGGCTCCGATTCACAATCCTCTTCGTACTTTTGTACTATTTTTGCCATCCTTTCATCGAGTTTCACATATGTTTTTTTTTCTTTCGTTTTCCCTCCATACCTAACTCTGATATCATTAAAGCACGTGCCGAGTTCTCTGCTACCGTCTTCATGTACTTGGTTACGTCTTTAATTTAAGGATTCGGTTTCCCAAGCAAATTATTTATCTTGTTGTGCCAACCTTCTACAGCGTTGGTGGAACGATGGCGCAGTCTATAGCAGCTCCAAACTCTGATCGGCACTTCGTCGTTTTCTAACCACCTGTCTACGAAATAGTCGAAAATCTGAGACAGCTTGGGGATATCTGGTGCTTGTGAATGGATTTCGAGCCAGCCAGAGAAGCACACATCTGAATTTGCAACCTTACTTCTTCATTTTCTCTGTGTTCGTAAGCAAGTCCCAAGTCCTGCAGTTTCCTCCAGAGAGGTTTCTTCATGTGGAAATGGCAGCCATGAACTTGAACCGACGGGAGCACAACTTTTAATGCAGAAATAGCAGCTATTTCAAAATCAACGGTGACATTTTCAGGATTCCATTCTTTTATATTATTTTTAAGATTTCTGAAAAGACGAATATATGTCTCTTTTCTTTTGTTGGGTAACAGTGCAAAGACCATCGGATAGATATTTGTTTCATACTTTGAACTTCCAAAGTCTGCATGTATCGTATATATTTGAGCAAATTGCTAGCTACAACATTTGAAGGTCCCATCCATAAAAAAGTCTCGTTTAGTCTTAAAACCTCTCTTCCTGCTTTTCCACTAAAGGCTATCACCCTATCTCCAATGTTGTCATCGCTCAAGAGAAAAGTGCTACCGTCATTCATATTTAGTAGCTCAGGCGAAAGATCGACTTCTTGTCTCGTCTCTGGCTCTTTCTAAATGTTCAAATGTTTGTACAGTTTATGGGACTTAACTACGGGGTCATCAGTCCCTAAACTTACAAACTACTTATGAACTACTTACGAACTAGGACGGCATAAATATCCATGCCCGAGGGGGGATTCGAACCCCCGACCGTAGTGGCCGTGCAGAGCGTGACTTGAGCGCCTCAGTTCCCTCGGCCACCGCGGCCGGCAGGCTCTTTCTGATCTCCGCGTGCTTTGGACCGATGCTTGTATAATATCCGCTTCGCTGATAGCTCTTCTGGCATTTCAGACACAAAATGATACCCTCGAATGTGGAGGTCACCTAATTCTTCAGTATATATTTTAGAAATCGAAGTCTCTTTGTCTCTTGATCTCTTCTTAGTCCGATTTACTGCCTTCCGTATTTCTATGCGAGTGTCATCCGGTGCTCCACATTGAAGCTCGTTTGAACTAAGCACCTCACAGTCTTTCGTCTCAAGCATTCCTCGGCAATACTTTGTTCTTTGCTTTGAACAGGGCCAAATCACAGTCCCATCTGCTTTGGTTCTCCTTATGGTATATGAGTAGCCGTCATAGTGCGCACATGGCTTACCACGGATGGTCGTTGACACTTCCATTTCGAACTTAAAGCACACTGGGAGACAAGATGCACGAACTGAATACCACGCAAGTTAGAGTCGTACCGGCAGTGTTAGTGACTGTCTAAGCGGTCAGCCACTGCCACAGAGTAACATATACAGAGAAGCAGCCCACCCTAAACCACTGTCCTACGCTCCCCTCGTAGTTCCGTAAGATGCTAGCAGGTGTCAGGCGGATCGTTGGCTTTGGGTGCCTCTCGCACGTCAGAGGGTAGCGTGGAGGGGAGGCTGAGGGGAGAGCTCGTGCCGCCTGCCACGAGGCCACGGCTGTGTCCCGCTTGTCGGCGTTTGAGGGGGGTGGTGGTGGGGCAGCCGCTACCTGCCGCCTGCTCTGGCCAGTCTAAAGGGCTGCAGCGCCATCATGGGACATCTTACGGAACTGCTGGAAACCCTCCCTCCCCGCACCCCGGAGCGTAGGACCGGGCCCTTACTGAGGTTTCCCGTCTGTATATATTTTTCTTTGCCACTGCGTTGAACGAGACCTTTGGGACCGTGACAGACAAGGAGCGCCCCCAGGGGGGCAGGGAGGCTCTGCCCTCGCCTGAGGCAGGTAGTTTCCGGGTAACTGGGCCCAGAATTCGCACATTTCTGGTTGGGCCCAGAATTCACAGCTCCCAGAATTCAGTGAACCTAATAGCGCGATCGTACTAGTGCACCTGTTCAAACGAGAGACGGACGCCATTAACGCAACTTGTTACCAATCTATTACAATTATATCGCCTGGCCATGCAGAATGCTTTTCAAGAATGGCAAGAAGAGTGGAATCTATCTCAGTCCTTCAGGGGACAACATGATGCCTGTGTTCAGCCTATAATACCGCGAAGACCTTGGTTTCAGGACGTTCGCTTACCACGATGGCTTATAACTACTGTATGTCGTTTGCGATTCAACCATGGAAGTTTGCCGACACACGTCCATCGTATTGGGATCACTCCAACCCCATTCTGTGACTGTACAAACACTACAGAAGGTGACATCAATCATATACTCTTCAACTACTCAAAATTGGAGACGCACTGACAGATGTTTTTGCATCAACTACACCGTTGGCAAGTAGAACTTCCTACGAATGCCACCATTCTACTCTCTTTGAGTAATCCTGAATTTACTACACAGCTTTTTACATTCTTACAAGCTGCCAAGATATGTGTGTAGTGATAAAATTCTACAGTTATCCATCATTTTATGATATTACAATTTACCTTAATTGTATAAATATTTCGAACGGTCTCTGAGCAATTTTATGTCTAGTGTTTCTATTAGCTTCATGCCCTGCCATCTGGTGGCACAAAAACAATTGTTTGCAACATTGTAACATTTGCACGTCGCAAAATGGACACATTTGTTAAATTAATTATATGTATTCCTTTTATGTTTGTGACTTCACAAGTTGTCAGTCACTAATATATTATATTGTACATACATAGTTCTCCTATAAAAATGACAAGCAGTTGTAAAATAATTTATTTTTAAGTGTAATGATGATCAAAATGCATTTACGGTTAATTATGTTACTCCATTACAAGAATGTACTGAATGTGAAATATATGTATTAAGCTGGCTAATTATCCGTCAGCTGCCCAAGGACAAAATAAATAAATAAATAAAAATAAATCTATTACAAATTCGGTCATCGTTTAGAACGGGCTTCAGCCGAGGGCAACCAGCGTAGCCACTCGTGATGTTTAATGGAGCGGTTAGCTGAGCGCCAGCTCAGAATTGATGACAGAATGGTGTCCTACGAAGAACTTCTCCTCACACTTCTTTCAAAAAGAAAAAGCGAAGGGTTAGGAAAATGCGGAAACATCCCGTGTACACTTCTAGGTACGTACTCTTCACTGAAGTATAAAAGAAAGTCCTGACATGACATGAAGCACTATTTCGTTGTTAGCTATAACGCATTAATAAAGCTAAGTAATGTAAAATACGTACAAATATTGAATATTTAAGGCCTACTTATAAATATTACTAAATCTTGTATTGAATTAGTGAAGTTATAAAACACAAATTCTTTTCGCATGCTGGCCTCTCCGCGAACTTTGAAATGAACGTCCTTAAAATATTGCACCAAGCACCCAGTTTCTCACTTTTGTCGGAATATGCTTCGGTCGTGATATCCCAAAGCGCTGGTTTGCTTTGTACCTCAGCAATTAGGTCTTCGGTATATATTTTACTTTCGAAGAGCTTCTTCAGGTTCTTCAACTCTCGATCAACCGTATTCACTGTTTCCATATTCATAACAATACTAGCTGACGCGGCGAACTTCGTATCACTTACCTCTTAATATAAAACATATTAATTTAAATCATATGTATTTTAAACCCACGTAAACCGACTGCCGGCGTAGTGCATGGGATAGCGTCACCGACTGCGGCGCTGAAAGTCACCGCTTCAATACCGTCCACCGGCAAAAATTTATTTCTTTGTAATTAACAATTCCAGAATGATCTACATCTTTCTTATGTTCACTTGTAAATTCTACTTGTTTCTTGTGGTAACTATCCTCCAATTTTCTGGTACATTCTGTCTGTGTATAAATAGCAGAGCACTCTGCCCGAGAGGCAGTTAGTGCTGCGTATATGTTAAGTTCGTAATAAACCAGCTTCCAGCATACGTGTTTTGTTCAGTTGCCTTCGAAGTCAAGCCTGCTTCCATTTCAACGCGACATTGTTTGGTGGAGGTCAGGGTATCCTGTGCAACAGCTGCATCACCGTGGCTCCGATTAGGCAACGTAAGAGCCGTCGCTTACACGTACTAGAACCGGAATACAAGGGATATACCGAGTACATCCTTCCGAAAGTTCGTATTATCAGAAGAACTATGGACTCGAAACCAGCGGTAAGTCAGCTACACATCAGATAAACGTCCGTGTTCTCTGGGGACGCTGGACAAAACCCCAACAGATGGGTAAAATGGTTCGATCGAGTCGCCAACTACAACACGTTGGATCATACAATGTGCTTGGCCAATGTTTACTTCTACCTGGAGGGAACAGCCCAGTAATGGTTCGAAAACAACGAAGATAAGCTGAGGGTGACCGCCAGCGACAAATCCTCTCGGTGGAAGAACATCTGAAGAACCGGGCCCAACAACATGTTGAGCCGACACAGTCATACATAAAGAATTTTTTTGCCCTGTGTAACATAGTCAATCCGAACATGACTGAGGCGGATAAAATCACGCACCTGATGAAGGATATTGCAGAAGACATGTACCAAGCTCTTCTGACAAAAGACGTCGCTACGACGGAAGACTTCATTAAGTGGTACCAGCGTGTTGAAGAGATGCAACAAAGGAGGGTTGGACGAAAGAAGTATGACAGACTCCCCAATGTACTCCCTATGGTCGTTGTGGAAGTTCAGCAAGACTTCACTTCTCTCATACGACAAATGGTGAGAGAAAAATTACAAGAATATATGGCAGCCGGGACTATTAGACCGAGTGAGCATCAGATCATGGCCATAGATATAAGCCCTGTAAGTGACGAGGGAGCCGACGCCGCTGAGGAAGAAGTATTTCAGACAATGGCTCCTGTCTGTCCCTCCAGTCGCACCCGACGTGAAGAATGGCGTCGCCCTGCTATGACTTACGCTGCAGCCGCAAAACGGCAGCCCAAGAACCGGCCGACGCGGCCACAACCAACTCCCCAGTAACTATGACGCCCCGCAGAAGAACAGACGTCTGGAGGACAGAAGACAACACACCACTGTGTTTCCACTGTGGACGCCCTGGACATGTCGTACGCTACTGCAGAGAGAGGAGGCGAGTATTCGTCGATTATTTTGCCGCAAGACGTCAACCCGCAAGAGCAGTTCTGTCACAGGCAATCACCTACTGATGACTTCAGTCGACCTATGGGAAGAAGCCCATCGCCGTACCCTGGACGAGGTCGCTCCCCGACGCGCCGCAGCCGTTCACCGTCGCCGAACAGAGGTACCAGCCGCTCCCCTAGCCGCCGCACCCAGGAAAACTAAGCGAGGCGACCATCTACGGAGGTGAGGCCGCCACAGATGAAAATACTCCATGGACGACAGTCGCTAAGATGTCGGGAAATCTCATCGACGTCATAATCGACGGCCAACCTGTCCGGGCACTTGTTGATTCAGAAGCGTCTTTTTCTGTATTGTCGGATAATTACCGCCGCACACTAAAGAAGACGGGTGCAACTGTGCTGAAGGTCGCCAGCAGGAACTTGGTGGCAAGAATAACCATCAACAACAGGACCCAGCTGTTTGAATTTGTCGTGTTAACAGAATGTAGTCACAATGTCATCCTCGGATGGGACTTCCTTCCGGCATCCCAACCTATCATTGACTGTGGAAGATCTGAGCTGCAAGTTGAAGAAGTTGTTCCGACGGGTACACGTAATACAGAATTTTCTGGGACGTTATTTACCGTTGACAATGTGACGATCCCACCGTTGACTATGAGAAGACTTGCAGTTACAAACACAGATCAGGATTAAACTATGAAGTGCTTGTTGATAGTAAAAAGTCTATCAGGCCCACCAAAGAAATTTACATACCAGCGGCTATCATAACCATTACCGAAGGTCGAGGAGAGATTTGGGTCACTAATAGTTACGAGCAGTCGCAACTTATCTCCAAAGGAATGTGTATCGGGACAGCTGAACGTCATCATTGAAGACCCATGCCCTGCTGTTAGTACAGACAACACGCTGGAGGAAACAAACGTTGAACTGCCAATAGGGCCAGGACTGACCAACGAACAACGCCAACGGGTGTTAGCTATACTACGTCAATTTTCGGGTGCATTCACACCTCAGCAGGGGATAAGTCAGACGAAAAGGCCCACGATAAGGCATCGTATCGATACTGGGGATCATCCATCAATTAGTCACCGTTCGCACAGAGTGACGCCAGCTGAAAGACGGATAATTCGGGAGGAAGTGGAGAAGATGTTGCACGATGACATTACTAAACCTTCGAAGAGTCCTTGGTCGTTTCCGGTGGTCCTTCTAAAGAAGAAGGATGGCACTTGGTGATTCTGTGTCGACTATAGGCGGCTGAACAAAATCACAAAAAAATATGTCTACCAACTTCCGCGCATTGACGACACCTTAGACCGCTTTTAAAGGAGCTACGTACTCTCAACTATGGACATGCAGACTGGTTACTGGCAAATCGAAGCTGACGAAGCTGACAGGGAGAAGACGGCTTTTATTACACCTGACGGCCTCTATGAATTCAAAGTAATTCCATTTGGATTATGTAATGCTCCGGCCACATTCGTACCCATGATGAACAACTAGCTTCGACGTGTCTTTGCTATTTAGATGACACTGTCTTTTTCCCCAAAACATGTGAAGAACATCTGAGTCACCTGTCAACTGTGTTGAACTGTGTTCAGGCTGCAGGACTCCGCCTCAATCCAAAGAGATAAAAATCCTGGGGTACCTAGTCAAAGAGATGGTGTCCGTCCTGACCTAGAAAAAGTAAGGGAAATCACAGACTTTCCAACTCCTCAGCACATTCCTAATGTGCGACGTTTTCTCGGGTTGTGCTCATAATACCGACGTTTCATAAGAGGATTTTGTAACAAGGCACGTCCATTACAAGAACTTCTGCAGGATTACGCCAAGTTTTACTGGTATGAGACAAAAGAAAGGGCTTTCCGGACACTTAAGGAGGCTCTAACGTCCGTACCAGTGCTAGTCTTGTATGACGAGAATACGGAAACAAAACTTCACACAGATGCCAGTGCTTATCGGATGGGTACAGTGCTTGTACAAGTTCAAGAAGGTGCTGAAAAAGTGATAGCCTATGCATGAAGAGTACTCTCAAAGTCCGAGATAAACTACTCTAAAACTAAGAAAGAATTTCTCACAGTTATCTGGGCTATCAACAAGTTCCGGCCGTATTTATTTGGCAAACCATTCACAGTCGTGACAGATCACCATTCTTTGTGTTGGCTGAAGGATCTTTGTGTAGCTTTGTGTAGCTTGAAGGACCCATCAGGTCGACCAGCAAGATGGGCACTAAGACTCCAAGAGTACGATGTCACAGTGGTAATCAACAACGGGCGCAAACACAAGGATGCCGACTGCCTTTCGAGGAATCCATTAGTGGAACTCAACAGCATGAATGAAATTTCAGCCCTCACTGAATTAGGTGGCGTTACATCTGAATAGATGGAAGATCCAGCACTATTAAAACCGATAGAGGCCTTGGAGAAAGGAGAGCTGACCAATGGAGAGTTCCAACTTATAAACGGAACATTGTACAAGAGCAACTACGATCCACTGGGCCCCAAATGGCTAGTGGTCGTTCCAGCTCATCTCCAGCCAGCTATTCTCAAATATTTACACGATGCTCCAATATCCGGTCATCTGGGATTCTTGAAGACCCTAAACAGAATCAGACGCAGGTATTACTGGAAAGGTCTCTACCGATCTGTCATGCACTATAAAAACTGTAAAGAGTGCCATCGACGGAAGCATGTTCCGCAATTACCTCCAGGACATCTCGTACCGATTCCGCCAGCAGCAGCTCCATTCTACCCAGTTGGGATCGATCTTTTAGGGAGGTTCCCGAAGTCGACAACCGGTAACCGATGGATAATAGTCTGCACTGACCACCTCACACGCTACGCTGTCACCAAACCTGTGCCGACTGCAGAAGCTCCAGAGATCGCAAAATTACTTGTAGCAGACATTATTTTGAAGCATGGAGTACCACGTGTCATGATATCTGATCGTGGAAAAGTATTTCAGTCAAAACTAGAATCAGAGGTAATGTCACGTTGTAACATTGTCCACAGAATGACAACTGCATACCATCCTCAGACAAATGGCCTTACAGAACGTTTTAACAAAACGTTAGCCGACATGCTGTCGATGTACGTCGATGTTGAGCAGAAGGATTGGGATACAATTCTGCCAGTCATGACATTTGGTTACAATACTGGAAGACAAGACACCACAGGCTTCACTCCGTTTTTACTGTTCCATGGCCGTGAAGCTGAGACGACAATGGATACACTGTTCCCGTTCCAACCGGACGACACTCAGGATGACTATGTTAAACAGCTCATCACCAGGGTCGAAGAAGCAAGACAGCTGGCTCGCATTTGAACACTGGACGCCCAGGAGAAGGATCATCAGCGGTATAACGGGAAGCACCGACTTGTTGTGTACAGCCCAGGAGATCTGGTATGGATTTTTACCCCTGTAAGGAAGGTTGGACGGTGGGAAACGTTATTGAAACGATACTTTGGTCCTTATCGTGTCAGACGCCCCCTGTCAGACGTCACATACGAAGATGAGAATTATGAGCTGTCGTCGAAACGGCAAAAACGAAGAGACATTGTTCACGTCCTTCGCATGAAGCCTTACTACAATCTTGAAGAGCAGGTAGGCGACAATGGCTTCTTGTTCTAGGACTCTAAGGACGGTAATGTTACTGATGAAGCCACGACAGGAACGACTGTCGTCGATAATCGTGGAGAAGGGAAGTATTCTCTAGAACTGCCATACAGAGGACTCATGACAAGGTCAAGATCCAAGACATTGCAGCTGGCTCCACAGGGATCATAACAGCGGGTCGCTGTTTTTCCAGGAGGGAGCAATGCCGCGAGAGACCACCTACACCGACTGCCGGCGTGGCGCAAGAGGAATCAACACGGACTGCGGTGCTGAAGGTCGGCGGCTCTATCCCCTCCACCGGCAAAAATTTATTTCTTTGTAATTAATAATTCTAGAATATTCTCCATGTTTCTTATGTTCACTTGTAAACTCTACTTGTTTCGAATGTTAACTGTTCTTCTACTTTCTGGTACATTCTGTCTGTGTATAAATAGCGGAGCACTCTGCCCGAGAGGAGTCGCGGCCGAGCGGCCGTAGCGAGCAGAAGTGTCGTGTTTACGTTCAAAGTCAAAATGTTCAAATGTTTTTTACGCTTATGGGACTTAACTACGGGGTCATCAGTCCATAAACTTACAAACTACTTATCAACTAGCTTATCCTAAAGACGGCACAAATATCCATGCCCGAGGGGGGATTCGAACCCCCGACCGTAGTGGCGTTGCAGACCGCGCCTCAGTCCCCTCGGCCACCGCGGCCGGCTGGTGTTTACGCCTCGCGGCTGGTGTCCGGGCGCTGTTGGTGCGTTTAACGCCGTAGCGCGTTGCACTCTTGTTTCATACAGAACACACAGTTGACGTCACCACAATGGAACCTAAAAGAAAAGACACTTTGAAGATCTCATTTGATAATACCCTTCCGCGACCGAAATCATTTGATGCAGAAGACTTTTGGATAGAAAAATTGCAGATAACTAGTGACGACGTTATAGGAATACATCTCTCGATTTGTAGCAGTACTGTGTATTTGAAGTTGCGTAATCCTACCAAATGTGACCAAATTGTCGAATTATATGCGAACAAATTGAAGTTTAAACATCCTGACGGAAGTATCGGTGACGTTCAAGTTACGCTTGCTGGACTTGGAACGAGAACTATTCGCATATTTGAACTGCCGTTCGAAATCACAGACGAGGAAATTAACGCTGTTTTGAGACCGCACGGCACTGTACTTAGCAATGTAGCTGAAAAATGTTCATCTGCTCATAAATTTCAAGTTTTAAATGGCGTAAGACAGGTCAGAATTGAGATGATTAAACACGTTCCGTCATATATAACTGTCTGTGGATACAGGGCTATAGTGATGTACGAGGGCCAGCTGCGAACGTGTTCTGGATGTGGTGCCACCGGCCACGTACGTGCTCAGTGTTTACAGCGCCGAGTGACGCAGCTGCCGCGAGGCGAGACAGCAGCACAACCCGCTATGTCGCAGTTTCCCCGACCTATGCAGCGGCAGCTCGCGGAATTACGGAAGCAACGACAGACGCGCCTCGCCAAGATACTATTCGTAACACCGAGGAAGACGCACGCGTGGAAACCGTTCAAGTACACGAACCCGTCGGAGATGCACTTCCTGAACATTCCGCTGAGCAGGGACAGAGCAGTAGTACGGTGTCAGCACGGAACCGTCCGCAGAATGAGGGCTCGCCCCCGCACACACCACTGACTCGCAGCCGGGGGACAAGAATTTGTCATCGCCGACAGTTCAAGATATGGCTGACAACTATCCTAAAGACACCAAAAAGAGACGTATCGCCCATCAAGGAGTGGAAAACACGGCACCCGCCCTACGGGAAAAGGCCAAACAAGTCCGACAAAAATTACAGGGCGTGCCAACCGCAGGCCAAGAAGACAGTCTGCAAACATTCAAAAAATCACGGACGGCGAAATTGACGGACGAAGTGACGGAACAAGTTGGGCGGACAGCAACGGCCGCTGATATTTTGCAGGTTTCAGACGATACAGGTAACGAACCTGCTGAAGCATCGACGGGGAAAGAGTGCACGCGTAGAACCACCCAAATGCCAGCTTGGGGGGATGATGAAGACAGTGGCGCTTCAGATCAAGAAATGCCTGAAGCTCCGAACGAAAAGGGACTAGGAATGAAAGAAAATAAAACCAAGCCAACACAACGCCATGCATCTCTGGCTGCACATACAGTGTTTGTTTGTTTGTTAAACGTATGGGACTTAACTACGGGGTCATAATTCCATAAACTTACAAACTACTTACGAACTACTTACGAACTAGGACGGCACAAATAGCCATGCCCGAGGGGGGATTCGAATCCCCGACCGTAGTGGCCATGCAGACCGTGACTGAAGCGCCTCAGTCCCCGCGGCCACCGTGGCCGGCTCACATACAGTGACTTCCGCGGCGTCGGACGACAGGGATAATACTAAGGAATCACCGATGGATGTAGAACACCATGATAGTCATGATGCAGTTCCTCCTGCCAAAGGCGTCAACACATCTGCGTCCTCATTTAACAGCATGCATTGTCACGTGGACAGCAACGCCAGTCGTTCGTCGGCGATACAAAGTGCCGTCACGGGGGCTGGCAGGACTGATTCCGACATGGAAGACAACTTTTATTAATAGGAACACTTCATCTTATTGCAATAACAGCTAATATTCCTCTACAATCATACAGTATAGCCACCGTTAACATCAACCGAATCGTAAGCCAAACGAAAGTAGAATGCCTACGCGATTTTATCTACGCTTTTGACATAGACATTGTCCTGCTTCAAGAAGTGTGTACAGACAGGGTTGAACAGATTTTTGTGTCCCAACTTCGTCGCCGCTTTTGTGTCCCAGCCTCGTCGTAGGTATCGGTGGCCGAGTGGAATGAAACCGACTCGCTGGTGCAGGTACGGAGGGGAGCAGCCAGAAACTATAAACACTCGAGTAAATTAGAAAGAGATATATATTGCACAGAATGTAACAATACTTAACTTTTACATAGTACTGCAGAATGTTGATACATAGTTGTTAGAGGCCTGCCTAGTGCCTGTACGATAGCAAAGTCTTCAATGGTGCCTATCTGATTACGAAGCTCCTAACTGGTTGCTATCTTAGTCCGAAGTGACCGGTGTCTTTCCGTGGTGGCCACGAGCGGAGTTGTCGCAGAGGGCGCTCGTGGCTGTCGTCGTCAGATCGCCGCGCCGTGCGTGCATGGCGACGCGCGGCGAAAGTAGGTGGCGCGCACTTTGTACTTGTGCGACACCACACCCCTCCCCCCCAAACCGCCGCGCCGTCGTGGCGTAGGGCTGAGGGCCACGGCGACGGCACTGGGAGGAGGGCCTGGGCGGGGGCGTTACTGGTGGGACGGGCGTCGTAGCAGAGGCCGGGATCGAGACGCCGTCCGCGTTCCGACATCCGCCTTGAGATCCTCCAGGAAACCCGCCGAAACCTGGGGAAGGGCGCACGCTTCCGCCCAGATTGACCAGGTCATCTTCTTCTGAGGTGCGTAGCCCGAGCTGGAGGGGCCCGCACGGTCCCGGAGTCCCTCTCAGTGACGCTTTCATCTGCGGCGGCGACAGCGGCGGCGACGACTGCGTCGGAGGTGCGTCCACCTCCATGGGTACGATCTCGTAGTCCGGGGACGAACGATGTGGTTGTGCTCCCTGGCGGTGAACTGGGTCTGGAATCAAGAAACCGGAGACAGGATCGCGAGGCCAATGCAGGCGCAATTGGTTTGCGTGGCGCCGCAGCTCCGACCCTGTGGAAGAACGTACAACATACATATTGCGACCAAGCACGCGTTGAATGGTGCCCGGCAACCATGTCTTCTTGTTTCCAGCAAACACCCTGTACAGCACCGGCGTAGAAACCTGAAAACGCGTAGCGCCATACGAACCGACTCGGTGCGTGGGAGGCTGCAGCAGGTGAAGGAGAGTGCGGTGACGGCGGCCGTGTAGCAGCTCGGCAGGAGACGGGCCGTCACGTGGCATGCACCGATACGTAGACAGGAAAATTTGAAGAGCTTGCTGCCTGGAGTGCTGACCTTTCATCTTCTCCATGTGAGACTTGAATGTTCGAACGAAACGTTCTGCTTCTCCATTGGACTGAGGGTGAAAAGGTGCAGTGGTAATATGCTGAATGCCATTCACACGACAAAACTGTTGAAATTCCGCACTAACAAACTGAGGTCCATTGTCACTGACGATAGTTTCAGGCAAACCTTCGATGCAAAACACTGATGTTAAGGCACTGATTGTACTAGAAGCTGTCGTTGAGTTCATGGCAATCACAAAAGGAAACTTGCTGAAAGCGTCTACAACAATTAACCAGCGCGTATTCCTGAAAGGTCCGGCAAAGTCAATATGTAAACGTTGCCATGGTCCCTTGGGGCATGGCCAGTCTGAGAAACGTTGCGGAGGAGCCGCCTGATGCTCCGCACAAACAGTACACTGTGACGTCATGCTCTCTATCTGAGCGTCCATACCAACCCAGGTACAATGACGTCTGGCCAATTGCTTTGTCCTAACAATGCCCCAATGTCCTTGATGCAGGAGGCGTAACACTTCTAGTTACAGGGAACGAGGAACAATCACTCTCGTTTGCTCGTTGTCCGTATGTAACAACAGAACACCCTGACTTAAAGATAATGCATGACGTTGTGCAAAATAACGTCGAACCAGAGGCCGATCAATGTTTTTGGCTCTGGCAGGCCACCCTGAGCGAACAAAACGTGCTACCACACTTAGGTCTGCATCCGCAGCTGTTTCCTGTGCAACCCGACGAGAGTTCAAAGGGAATCAAACATGCATCACTGATTAGTGCAGTCTTTAATTTGTCAAAGGCAACTTGGCAATCTTTAGACCATACAAAAGGAACATTCTTCCTACGTAAGTGATGCAGTGGAGCTGCAATCTGAGAGGCATTGGGAATAAACCTGAAATAATAGTTAAGCTTTCCCATCACTGCTTGCAATTCATGCACATTCTTAGGAGGAGGCAAGTCTTTGATTGCTCGAAGATGTGACTGTAAGGGATGAATTCCTTGGGCATTAATCACATGGCCTAGGTACTCTATTTCAGTTTGAAAAAACGAACACTTTGCTTTATTACAACGTAGACCTGCTGCAGTCAAAACTTTGAAAAGGCACTCCAGGTTTGCTAAATGTTCTTCAACTGTACGTCCGGATACCACAATATCATCTAAGTAGTTCGAGCAACACGGTACAGAAACTGTCAGCTGTTCCAAAAAACGCTGAAAAATAGCGGGAGCGGAAGAACTGCCAAAGGGTAGGCGTTGAAATTGAAAAAGGCCCATGTGAGTATTAATGACGAAAAACTTTTTTGACTCGTCATCAAGTGGAATCTGGAAGTATGCCTCTGCTAAATCAATCTTAGAAAAGAAGCGAGACTGTCCTAATTTGTCCATTAGTTCGTCCGGTTTGGGCAGGGGATAAGTGTGTACAATTGTTTGACTGTTCACTGTTGATTTGAAGTCCGCACAGAGACGACGTTTTCCTGACGGCTTGGGTATAATTACGATAGGCGAGGCCCACTGACTCGCAGAAACAGGAGAAATCACCCCACTATCTTGCCAACGTTTAAGTTCTTCGGCAACTGTATCACGCAAGGCGATAGGCACTGGTCTAGCTTTACGAAACTTTGGAACTGCAGATTCCTTTAAAGTTACATGTGCCACGAAGTCCTTTGCACAACCTAGTTCCGGCGAAAACAAGTCACTATATTTGTCACACAATGCATTGATTGTATCCTGAGGCACTATTGACGAAATTTGAAGCACATCTCTTTGAATTGATAAACCAAACAAGTCAAAAGCATCTAGTCCAAAAATGTTCTGTGTCGATTTGGCCTGAAGAACTACAAAAGCAACTGTTTTTGTTACACCTTGAAAAGAGGCGGGCAGGCTACACGTTCCTAGCACGGGAATATTTTGACCTGTATAAGCTGTTAACACTTGCTGTGACGGCGACAATTTTGGCGAACCCAGAAGTTCATAAGTATCTTTATTTATTAATGTGACAGCGGAACCAGTATCAAGCTGAAATTGCACCGTCTTATTTTCTATGAAGAGAGTCACAAACAGTTTTTGCTTGCGGCGCCCGACAGGTGCGCAAATGTGAGCAACGTCTGCTACGGTTTGTTTACTGCGCTTGCGCGGGCCGCGTAGTGAAGTAAGCGGCGCAGACTCGGCACGCAGCGGATTAACAACACTGTCACTAGATGACACTACCGCCGGATCGGCGTCCGCGCAATGCGAGGCTACTACAGAGTCACTAACTACTGCACTAAACTTTTGAGTAGCTACTTGATGTCTACTGTCACTAGCTACACAGTACTGGGCACTATTACAAGGAACAGTTGCAGAAGGCACTATTTTCACTACAGGAATAGTCATTTTGCTTGTCCCGAACCCTTTTCCGTTGCACTGTTTTACGCGCTCGTTGGCGCTTGCTACGTGGTGCACTATATAGTTTTGCCATAGGCGCAGAACTACTTTCTTGCAATTGAGATCCAAGGAAAGCACTGTTCAATTCCACAGCCCGTATAACATTTACAGAATGAACTGTTCTCGCACTTTGCGAAGCACCGTTTCTAATGTTACTGTTCTTTGAGTTTTTAATTTGCATACACACAGACTGCACATGTACCGATTTGCCACATTGATAACAGGTTGCGTTGCGACTAGGGCAATGAGCACGCTTGTGGCGAGACATACACTGGGGGCAAGATTTACGTACATTTTTCTGAAATGAGCGTTGGCGCCCGTTATTCAAAGCACTGTTTCTAACACGACCGGGCGACCTTTGTGTCGCACTTTTACACTGGCTACTGTTCACTGTCTGTTCAGCACGGCCGATAGAGGAATAAGAATCACTAGTGCTACACTGAGAACTACGGCTAGGAAAGCGTCCGTTGCGGCGCACTGAATTTACACTGTGGCTTTGCATTTCTACATCAGCTAAGTCAAAAGTATCATGCGCTTCTATAAGCTGCAGTACACTGTCTAATGAGGGGTCAGACTGTTTCAGAATTGCTGCTCTAATTCTGGGGTCCTGAATGTTCTGCATAATCGCATCCCTCAACATAACGTCACTATACGAAAGTCCACAAGAGCAAGTAAATTTACATTGGCGGGTTAAGCCCTTCAATTCCGTAATCCACTCTTGGTGTGATTGCTGCGTTAATTTTTTAAGTCTGAAAAATCGGTATCGTGCAGCGGCTACAAGAACTTTTCTCTCTTAATGAGCAGTCAGTGCATCTACAATTGGTTCAAAGTCTACATCACGAGGAGATACGAGAGGGAAAAGTTTTTGCAATAGTACGAAGGTCTGGGGGCCCACAATCGATAAGAAAAGGTTCTTCACTCTCTGACCTGTAATTTGATGAGCCGCGACGAGTTCTTGAAACTGTGCGAAATAGTCGCTCCATTCTTCCTCACGTTCGTTGTACTGGCGGAACGTCGGAAGCGGTGCGGCGGCAGGTGTGGGCTGCTGATGCGACGGCTGTTGTTGAGTTGTCAACTGCGCCACCGCCTGGAGAAGTTGTGTTATTTGCGCCGTCTGTAACTGAATAATTTCCATTAAGTTTGGGTTCGGGGTAGTGGCCATGCTGACCGATTAGGCGCCGCGCATACAAGTAAATTATAACAAAACACAAATGCAATATGAAAGAGGACGCTCTGCAACAAAAAATTCCACAAAATACGTAACAGAATATGTTCCCCCAAAAATCTTATAATAAGGGTGGGTGGGCGGGAGCAATTTTTGCGTGCTCCGACTGCTGCTGTCTGGCTGCTGCAAGCGAGCTGGTCCAAGGTTCTATCACTCCTCGTCGCCACTTTTGTGTCCCAACTTCGTCGCCGCTTTTGTGTCCCAGCCTCGTCGTAGGTATCGGTGGCCGAGTGGAATGAGACCGACACGCTGGTGCAGGTACGGAGGGGAGCAGCCAGAAACTATAAACACTCGAGTAAATTAGAAAGAGATATATATTGCACAGAATGTAACAATACTTAACTTTTACATAGTACTGCAGAATGTTGATACATAGTTGTTAGAGGCCTGCCTAGTGCCTGTACGATAGCAAAGTCTTCAATGTTGCCTATCTGATTACGAAGCTCCTAACTGGTTGCTATCTCAGTCCGAAGTGACCGGTGTCTTTCCGTGGTGGCCACGAGCGGAGTTGTCGCAGAGGGCGCTCGTGGCTGTCGTCGTCAGATCGCCGCGCCGTGCGTGCATGGCGACGCGCGGCGAAAGTAGGTGGCGCGCACTTTGTACTTGTGCGACACCACACAGATCGCGGGATACAGTGCAATTCTCAAGCGGGGCACTGAAAGCGGTACTGCCACATTATTGAAAAACGGCATTATACCGCGGAACCTGAGAAAGCTAGCGACTGGACGAGGAATATCAGTCGAAACAGACACAGCACAGATCATTAACATCTATTCACCGTCGGGTTCAAATGCCAGACAGGCTAGGATACATTTCTTCCAAGAAAGTATAATTGAGTTGATAAATCCTGCGACCGCAAACACCATACTAGCCGGTGATTTTAACTGTGTCATTTCCGCAAACGATCAGATGCCGAATCCCAATACATGTATTCAACTGGGAGATCTGGTGGAAGGATTGCACCTTGCCGACATCTGGCACAACCATCCACGTGTGAACGCAGGGTCACGTTTATCACCAGCCACTCGAAGAGTTGGATTGATAGAATATATACTTCTCCTAGTCTGACCAGGAGTGTACTCAGTGTCGAAACCTGTCCAGTCAGTTTTTCTAACCGTCTAGCAGTTTTAGCAAATATTAACATGCCAGACAGAAGACATATCAAGGTAGAGGTGTGTTGAAATTTAACACTGCGCATTTAATGGACAGTGCATTAGAAACGGCATTACAGCGAGTCTGGGAACTGTGTCTGAGGAACTCACATCGATATAGATCTAAGTTCGAATGGTGGGTCACACATGTGAAACCCAAACTTCGATCATTCCTCAAGAGCTACGCATATGAAAAGAAGCAATGGGAAAGGCACACTATGGAATTTTACTTTCGGTGCTTACGCGACTTACATGCCGATGAAGTCAATGTGTCTCGCCGTACCGTCGAAATCAATAGACTCAAGGCCAAAATAACCGACTTAAAACGCCAACAATTGGAAGGCATCAAAATACGATCGAGAGATAACTGTGGAACTGAGGACGAAAAACCAGCGCTCTTCCATCTCCTGTCGGAAGTCAAGAGGGGACGGCGTCAGCATATCAGTGGTCTCACCACGGACGACGGCAGACGGATCACTTCTCAACGTGAGATCTTAATGTTTGTCCAGGACTATTATGCTAAACTGTATGCTTCGAGCGACACTTCTGGCATCACCACATGTGAAGCGTTTTTGAATGTTATTCCACCAACGTTGACGAACGAAGAAAATGTTGATCTGGAAGCACAATTTACAGAAGAGGAAATATTCGACGCTTTGAAAGCAAGCCCTCGGAACAAATCCCCTGCACCCGACGATTTGCCTGTTGAATTTTATGTAAAGTATTGGTCCTTATTTGGCGGTAAACTGACGGAAATTTTTAACGAACTACGTACTATTGATATGGTTCCAAGTGAGTTTTTAGAGGGCAGCATAGTGTTGGTCCCTAAAAAGTGCGGAACAAAAGAATTGCGAAATATGCGCCCTATTTCACTGCTAAACGCGGATCTCAAGATAGTTGCTCGGGTTTTGCTTCAAAGACGGAAAGCTGTTGCTGCTCGTATCATCAGTCCCTATCAGTCGTGCGCCGTCCCTAGAAGATCTATACAGCAAGCGCTCGAGGAATACCGCGATATCACGGCCGTCACCGCGGCCATCTTGTCGTTAGATATGGACAAAGCATTTGACAGGAACAACTCATGTTCCTTAATATCAGGCAACAATCGCTGTCGGGGTAAGAATCACCTACGGCACGTACGTAAGGCGACATGACGTCATAAACAATGAGATGTGCGAAAATGTGCTGCGTTAAACGACAATGTTGCACATTTTCTCCTAAACCACTGGATGGATTTCAACCAAATTTGGTACAAGTATTTCGTACGTAAGGTACGAACTGCTGTAGGAGTACGAGCCACGTACGAAACATGGTTCAGGAGATATAACGTCATGAACAATTGGAATCTCAAAAAACTGCTACATAATGCGACGAGAATTTAAAAATACACTGTATGAGAATGACAGTACTTGGCGACTTGCAACAAACTTTAAACATATTTTCAAACATTTATTAACGTTTTTCTCGCAGATAACCAAATCAAAATATTGAAAGGAAAAAAGTTTCTGGCTTACTACTTTTTCGTTGTTTATGAAGCAAAACCATGGCATTCGGTATAACGTTACAATTTATAATTTCTACACTACCAATTGTACGCAAGAAATTTTGCTGACAGAATACACACGTAACCCCTTAGTGCCTGAATTAATATGTTTTTTATTTTAAAATTTCTTGCTTTATTATGCCTCAACAGTGCATAAATTATACAATATAGTTATTTTTACGAAAGTCATTACAGCCTTTAACGATACATTTGATGTTGCCATATGGCAACGCTAGGCGCTTTCAATACCTAAATTTGTGTGGATTACAACTTCAACAAAATAAGTAGGTTATTGAATGTTCTTATTACACAAATAACTTTGTGTAAATTTATTATAAAATCTTGGTCATACAAGTGATATTTTATAACAGAAGCAATTGATAATGATGAATCGGAATAAAACCTTCTATACAAAATCCCACATTTCACCTGAAACACATTGTTTTTCTTTAGATTTACAGTCCTTGCAAGCACACCTATTATCCTTTCCTTCTCTATGCTGAACGAGGTGGTCAGTTTTATCAGATCTAATGGAATCTGATAGGCGACTATCAGGAGATGCCCTTGTTGCAGAAAGTCTTCCGCCTCTTTTGGGTAAGGCTTGGTATCTCTATAAGTACACTGTTGCTACTTCCCTCTTCAATTCGAGCTGAGAAATAGTTGTGTTTCTTGCTTTATTATACAAAATCCAACTGTTCTGTACGGCGACATCTAACATCCATGTAAAGATAGAATAGTACCCTTTCTTGCTTCTTTTTCCACTGCAGTAGCATATTAGATTCTCATCCACCTGAACAGTACCTCCCATATGTGCATTATACTTGGCTACCAGGTTTTGGTCTGGGAATCATTATGTTTCCCTTTTTTGTTGCAAGTGTCTCTTGACTCGGACGACCTCTTCTGCAGCACATGAAGAAGAGATCAATGTGACAACTGAGTTGTCTCCCAATGCCGACCACATATATCTCTGTCAGAAACCCAGTTCACAATATTGTTGGAAAATAACATAGATCTTACTTTGGATACAGATTACTATGGTACATTTGGACGTAGTGCAGCTTGTTCACGTACAGTTGGACCTTTTGCAGTAATCAATGACTGTGCTTTCAGGTCTCGATCCTCATAATAAACAACGATCATTTCACTACTTTCACAGCCTTATTTCAGCATTGTCTAACAATTGGTAACAAATCGGAATGGAACAGAAAACAAAGTTGTCGGTATCAGTAAACAAACAATTCAAAACAGACCAATGGTATGACTACCAACCCACCAACATGTCTTTCCTGGTCGTTCATCTGTGTCAATATTTGGATCTGGAGGCTCAACACACATCACCTTCAATATCATCGTTATAAAGAATCTCCAGCATCTCAGAAAGTGAGAAAACTGAGTACAAGCGCCTAGCGTTTCCATATGGCAACACCGAAGTTCAAATGGCCTGTATGAACGTAATTTATTTCACAGCAAGCAATAATTTTCAGAGAACACACATTGGTGTATATAAAGCATAAACATACAAAAAACTTAATTATCTTCATATACTGCTGTGTAAAATATACTTAGTCGAACTTGTACTCCATTTTTCTTACTCATCCAGCAAATTACGACTTCTAAAACTGCATACATCGCAACCTTAAAATGTATTGTTAAAACTGTTGCATTGTAATGAACTTTAGTCTTGCAAAAGGGAAGCAGGTGCTGCCAACACTCTCGCTTCATTATTGTCTTGGAAACTACGATTTTAAAAAAGTGTCACAAATGTTTCCATATGGCAACGCTAGGCGCTAATGGGTTAACCCTTTCGCGGCTAAAGGGACGAGCGCCTTGGCTGCCCGCCCGGCGAAGGCGCGAAGCCAGCTGTGGGCCTGAGCGGCGGCGGCTGACTCGGCCCCACGGCCGCTGTGTAGTGGGCTGCTGTACGGCCGCTGCGGCTGCAGCTGCACGCTAGTCGCGCGCTGCGGTGGCCACACAGCTGCCCCCAGTAACACTGTCTACAAAATCACTATCTCACTGCTCTGCCAAAGCAGTTGCAGTTTGTGATACTAAACGGCCTTTCAAATCTAAACGACATAAGATTATCCTCGGCTGAGAACGAAAATATTTAAGTAAATTCTAATACCTTTTTGATTTGTTATTGAAAAAAACTATAACTTGAGGTGTACGTTACCAAAATATATTACTACAACGTATTAAAGTTTCATTAACATCGGTAGAGTATGTTTCGCAATGCTTAGTTTTAAAGTCAATTGTTCGTAGGGAAAACCTGCAAAACTCCGACAGTTCTAGCTATAATCGTAAATAAAAAACAGTTATTGAAATTTATGTGGTGCCATGTACCACAATGAAGAATTAAACAAGAAAAATAATGATGTAATAATGAAATGGAAACAATAAAATAAAAATATTGATAGGTCGTTTGCATCGTTTGAAATTAAAGGTTTGATCCGTAGCCTTCCTCTGAAAAGCAGCAACTTTCGTCAGTTACTAAGTTCTCAAATGGGACTGCAGCCTGTCGGAATTTCTTTTTGGCGTGTTCCACAATCATGCAGATTTTCACAAGAATATCTTGTCATGCGGATAAATTGTCACTGAAGTGTAATAAAGGCAGTATCAAGTGGCCGATCGCAGTGGCGTAGCTATGTCACCAAGGGCCCCGGGGCAAAAATAGCATTGGGGCCCTCTTTAAACTAATACTGTACAGATGCAAAACTACTTCATCATCAGTTCCTTACCGCCCATTGGAAGACATAATAAGGCAAACCTAAATACTACTAAGTAAATTATTGTGTGTCACGCAGCAGATAATATTTAATCGTACACTCTAATATAATTGTGAAAGTTTGTTTGTTTGTTATGCTGTCCCGCAAAAATTACTAGGTGATGTGGATGAAATTTTGCAGAGGGCTAGAGATAGAGTTGGACCTGGGTAGGACATATAGATGAAAAAGCCCCATGGGATATTTTTCGTCAGCGGTGACAGCAGGCGAACTTGTGTCAGTGCCGACAACTCACTCTCGCTAAACTATTGCACTGTTGACTCATTTCGTTGACAGGCCGGGCAAAGAAGGAAAATAGGGGAAATATTCGTGTAGGAGGGTTTCATTAAAAGTAAGTTGTCGGATTTTGTTTGATGAAACACCTTGGATTGAGCCGTGCCACTAACAGGCTTCTTGAAGTATAAGTTAGTGTCTGGCCAGGAAAAAGTAATAAGTAAAATAACTAAGTCGATATCTTCGCTTATTATATCTTCGCTTATTATCGTGACAGTGGGGTAGAGGGCAGCGTCTTGATGCACAATTCACTATTGAAACAAAGTAATTATTACATTAAACTTCTGATCCGTGAATGTAATTAAACCTTTAAATGGCAGAATAAACAAATAGTGTGCGGGTACAAACGTACCTTAAAAGATTGCGAGAAATGCTGAATTCTCACCATTAGTTTAAAACACAGAGAAGTTGTTTGTTTTTCACGTAGAAGATCTGAGCAGAATGCGGCGGAGGGTATAGTGTTAGTATGAACGTAAATTGAAGAGCGAATAGTTCTTATGGTATGGGAAGGCGCCGTCCCCAGAAAAAAGCCACAGAATGCCGAATCCATTTCCCGCCTACCATTGTAAGGTAGTGTGTAGAAAGGTATGTAGATTCTGTTCGGTAGTCCTTTCAGTATTAACGCATTTTGTGGAAAATGCACACTCTCCAGGTGTGTCTCCGCAGTACGTCATCTGTGATTTAGAGTTGCACTGTGGAAGGGTCGGTGTAACTTTGTAAAACAACTTGTAATTTCCTTTTGCGACATAAGGGGGTAGCCAGAGTGGGGGCTCGCTTTCTCGCTATTCGTTTTGCAGGCGCACAAAGAACCTCAATGCCTGACCATTCCAGCGGTCTGCCCTTTCCCGCACCTTCTGCCCTCCAACCCTTCCTGCTGTTACCTGTCACATCCCCACAAGAAAACATATGTCCAATATGTTCTACTCTACTTAAATATGCTGTATACATTTAATATTTTGTCTTAGTCCATTCTGTTTAACAATAACTTTATTAACATATTGGCTGCCAAAGGTATACTTGGCTTACCGACCCCCAGGGGCCATTTAACTTTTTTCCACATTCTGCTTTAGTTTGCTTGAAGTAAGCTATTTAAGTACAAATAAGTTGAAAATATTGCAATTTAGTACCTTAGTTTATGTTTTTTTTGTGTGAGTTACGTGTGACTCACATGGCGCCAAAGTGCCAGGTGTGTCATTTGCTATGTCGCTAATTTTTTTGTGTTACTACTCCTGTAAGTCTTTCATTCCACAACATTATTTGCGCACAGATCCATTGTTGTTTTTCTGTATTGTTTCTACAGTCTTTATTCAGTGTTGTTCGTTTCGTAACACAGTGATTTTGTAGCAGGAGAAAGTGTCTCGTAGAAGTTATGTAGAAGAACAAAGGCATGTACAGAAGCTTTTAGAGGAAGTTATGGACATAAGTGAAGAAGATGAAGATACTACTGAAATTTAAAAATAAGAGGAATGTGTTGATGCTGAGTACTGCTCATGGAGAGGAAGAAGCTGAAGTTCAAACCAAGAGGGGCACAAAGAAAAAAAACCAGCAATGATAACTGACTATAATCAGTCATTTATAGATCTCTCTCACCAAATGAAGGCGGGCTGTGAAATGGTACAGGAAGCTTGCAATTGAACTGTTGACAGTGTCAGCACTGGTAGATGCTATTATGATTTACCGATACATCAACAACAAGATCATCTCAATCACAGAATTCAAAGAGGAAGTGACTTTGAGATTACTCCATATAGAAGTGCCGATGCCCCTGAGAAATCTCTCACCGTAGCCACCGAGCTGCCTGCAGATTGTGCTCTTGTGAACAGGGGAGCAGCAAGTCATAAGTGTACGGGTGCTACGAAAACATGAAGAATGAATTTGGACGAGAGCAGGCTGTCAAGAAATTCAAACAAACTACATGAAAATGTAAGAAATTGTGACTCATATTTTTGCGAAGAGTGTTTCTTCATAAAGCACAGTGCATGCAGGTGTTAGAGATACAAAGTGGAATTACCCAATTTTTTCAGTCTGTTTCATTGTTGTTGCAATTAGAGTTGGAGAATGGAATTGAAACTGTATATGATATACAATCTACTTTATAAGTAATATGTAACACCAAATAATAAATTTTACAAACAATTAAAATCCAATATGTTCAAATGTTTGTAGAGCTTATGGGACTTAACTACGGGGTCATAACTCCGTAAACTTACAAACTACTTATGAACTACCTAATACTAAGAACGGCATAAATATCTATGCCCGGAGGGGGATTCGAACCTCCGACCGTAGTGGCCGTGCAGAACGTGACTGGCACCCCTCGGCGACCGTGGCCGGCACCCCAATATGACTTGGCAATGTGAGTTATATATAAGTCTCGATTCCAAGTGTCAATAACACTCTTGAGCCCTTGAAAACTGGAGGCCAGGAACTTGATTTGTTATTGGGGCCATAACGTACTGTAACACCAAGTCACAGCACGCTGCCGGCCGCGGTGGCCGTGGGGACTGAGGCGCTCCAGTCACGGTCTGTACGGCCACTACGGTCTGGGGTTCGAATCCCCCCTCGGGGATGGATATTTGTGCCGTCCTCAGTCTTAGGTAGTTGATAATTAGTTTGTAAGCTTAGGGACTGATGACCTCGTAGTTAAGTCCCATAAGTTCTACAAACATTTGAACATTTTGAATTTTCCCAGCACGCTACAGTGAGTTACAACTGCACCACAGAGCTTTAAATGGAAAAATGTCCGTGAGTTGTAATTCCTTCACGTGCTTCGAAGAGCACTTATATTTAACTTACGTGGCAGTCAATGTGTTGAAACATTGTTTTCTAAAAGTTGGGAATTTTTCTATTTCTTGTAACACGAATACTATTAGTCCTTGAAAAAAAATCATAATTAGTTTTCGCGCCTCACTGTGTATCACGAACTTAATGAGTGGCATTTTTCAAGTCGTGGGGATTTCGTTCATGTTTCCTCATGCACCGAAGTCAGAATGAAAGAATACCTACTGGAGTAATACAATGCTTCAAACTGTTAGATTGCAGATGTTGGCAAAGATATGATTTCTGTTCGGTAATTATCGGTAAGTGTTTTCGTGACTGCAGTACATTGTAGTAATAATATGGGTACACAATTAAAATGTAGTCAATTTTATTTTAACAATTATTTTACAATCTTTTCCTGGCTTTGGTTTTTGCAAAAGCATCAATAAAGTCTGTTAAATCTAGAGTTGATGCAACCTTGTTTTCGATTGCTATGAGTGCCAAATGTCCGAGTCGTGCTTGAGCCATACTGTACCTCAGATGCGTTTTGATAATTTTTAATTAGCTGAACGACCTTTCGGCTGCTGCAGAAGAATAAAACTGCGGTAAATACTTCCGTAACCTCACATACAAATTCAAATGTAAATCTATCGGACCAAACTGCGTGGTCATCAGTCCGTAGCTTACGAACTACTAAAGTAAGGTAAAATAACGTAAGGACAAACATGCCCCAGGAAGGACTCGAACCTCCGATGGCGAGTAACCGCGCGCTCCTCAGCGAGGCGCCTTATACCGCTCGGCTACTCCACCGCGGCAACCTCACATTCTAATAATGAATATTTTGTTATAATTTCCTTACATAATTGATGCACTGTCCATGTTGGGGTCAATTGCGGCAGGAGAAATTCATTCAACTAAAATATTATATGCAGTATAACGTCTATTATCCGAAGTAATTTGGGGACATGGATATTCTGAAAACCGGTTTATACGGATATTCGAACTGTAAACTTATATTTGCCAATAAGAAGTACTGTACAGTAAATGTATTTATATTCTTTTGGAGAAGCGCGATCCTTCACATTGCACACTGCAGCACTTGGAAGACGCCGATGTTGCTGTGAGCAGCTTTGACGCTGCCGCTACTTCTGCCGACTGAATTGTGCCGATTGTTGGACACATTGACTGGCAGCTTCGCCTGTCAGCAGCGCCACATATAGGCATCGTGAAGGCCCAATTAGAAGTATTGTTCCGCCAGCCGGTGGCCCAGTGCGGCTACTGTGGGAAACTTGGTTTGAGGGGAAGGGTATATGATGGACGATAGGGTGGGACGGTAAAAAAAAAAAAAAATTAAGTAAAAAATACGACGCTCTACTGTAGCTTTTTCGATCGTCGCTCACGAAGGCCAAGGGGCCCCTGGAGCTCGGGGGCCCCGGGGCACTGCCCCGCCTAGCCCTATGATTGCTACGCCACTGGCCGATCGCATTGAGGCGCTGTGCTTAGTTGCGCGAGGCCGTTCCCCGTCGGGGGTTCGAATCCTCAATCGGGCATGGATGTTTGTGCTGTCTTTAGTATAAAATAGTTTATAAGTAGTTTGTAAGTTTAGGGGATGATGACCCTGCAGTTAAGTCGCATAAGCTTAACAAACATTGTAACAAATGCAGAATCACCTTGTACCTGTCTCTGGTCATTATGTCAGAAAATACTGGTGTTTCCAGCAAGGAATCTTTTGACCAATATTCATTCACTGCTTGACATAAGTAGGGAACAAGCCAAAAGCAATAAAATTCTGGAGGGTTATAGGTTTCCATCTTGTTATCTGCTGGGCACTGTCGTCATTTTCTCGATGAGAAATGTATAATACTTGTTCATATCTATAAATAACTGAGATACATTCAAATGAGATAAAGTACAATAAATAAATAAATAATCTAAATGAGTAGCTTATTCATCGAAATCTACCTTTAAACCACTATAAGTGTTCGCGAAATTGTGGCGATTCGCCACAGGACGATTATTCGACCAGTCATAAAATCTTTTTCGTGTCGAAATTTCACTTAACACATCTTCTTAAGAAGAGGAATTTTCTGCTGAAGTTCTTCGTTGTGTTGAATAAATACCGTCAGTCCCATACACATCCAGCTCTTCGTATAAAGAAAGGATTGTAACGACAGTACAGTGAAAAGCTGTTCTCTCGCCAAACAGAAAATACAGGACGGGCCCGATGCAGAGCTAGTGAGCAGGAAGGCCGGAAGTGAAAACTGTAGTGCTTACCGACATAACAAAGAAGACCTGTTAATGGCAGTGACACCAGGAATGTTGAGCCGCGGGTAAAACCGAGTCGCCGCGCTCCATTGTGCGCGCGGCCCCCGGGCGTACATGAGTGCCCTTAGCCTTCAGGCCGCTCTACCTGCTGGGCATATATGTACGCCCGTAGCCGTCTGGGCCTCCAGCCTGCCGGGCGTACATATACGCCCGTAGCCGTCTGGGCCTTCTAACTGCCGGGCGTACATGTATGCCCGTAGCCGCGAAAGGGTTAAAGTTGAATATACGTTCGAAATTGTATCACAGTACGACACGTGTTCATGAGATATGGGGACGTAAAGAGTAACGTTCATGCATGGAAAACCGCCCCATCAAGCATCACGTTTTAATTTATTACTTCTTTACTACTAACCATATTCGCAACAAATTTTACCGTCATACAGCACTTACACAAATCAAAATATTCCTGCAAGATATCTATACTAATAATAAATCTGTAAATGTAGGCCTGTCGCTGTTCGCTTCAATCTTCAAAACTACTGGACGATTTTCATGAGATATGCACACGAAACATGAGCGAAGATTGGTTCACAATCTAGGCATCATTTCATTAAAATAGAATAACGAAGTGTTTTCATAGATTGTCGTGTCTGTCTGTTCATCCATTAGAAACCACTTCTCCAAAACTACTGCACGAATTCGCATGGGGTTTTCACAGGTAGCTTCAGCGTACCTTGGGACAACATACAGACTTAGTTTCATAAAAATCGGATCACGGAAAGAAGAACATAATTTAACGTTTTTCATCGACAATCGTCATGTCTCTCTTTCATCTCCAAAACTAATAACGAATTTTCAGGCGAATTTCACAGCAAACGTGAGGGTATCTTGCGGTTACAGAAACGCTAAATTTCACTAAATCGGATCAGAGAATTTTTTTCCCCTTTATAGTTATTTTAACGCCGACGGAGCCGGCAGGCTGGCAGCAGCATCAGGCGCTGCTCTTCAGCCGAGCGTACATGTACATTGCAAGGTGAGATTAAAATAAACAATGGCACAAGAGTAAAAACAAGGAAAGAAACAACATGGCACGAAGAATAAACATGAAGCTTAAAAACTGGACACTGGAGACAATATTGCAGACTTAAAACACATGAACAGGCGAGAGAGACAGACACATAAACAGTTAAAAACAGTCTGTGCCACGGTGGCGAGAAAATCACATTGAGTAACATCACTGGACACACGAAGTAACATGACGACACAGGTGAAGAGGAGATGTTATTATACGCACTGTAAACGCACACTGAGACATGGATGCACTGGACACTAGACACTAGACGACACTGGTTCTAAAATGCGTCACTGCGGCCCCCGCAGGGCAAAGGGAGGGGAAGGTTAGGAAGCGCGGGGGAAGGTTGAAGAGAGAGAGAGACGGGGGGGGGGGGGAGGAGAGACGGGTGCGATCGAGACTCCATGTGGGGAAGGGGGGGAAGACCAAGCGGGGAGAGGGAGGAGGAGGGGACGGGAAGAGGGGGCGCTGATGCTACGGGGATGGGATCAGAATTGATAGGAGGGGTATATTTCGGGACGAAGGGCATCATGCGGTAGGGGAAGGGTGCGTAAGTTGCCTTGGGAGAGGACATGTAGCGTGTGCAGGTGGAGAAAGGGAGGAATGCAGTGGTGTAGGCGTGGCAGAGGCCCAGGGTTGGTTAGGATGGGGTAAACGATTAGGTTGCGGGAATCTATTTTGCGGGTGACATACAGGATTCGGAGGTGTTCAAGGTGTTGAAGGAGGTGAGGAAGAGGGATGAGTTCATGTAGGATCCGTGTGAGGAAGGGAAGTGGGATACGGTAGGCGAGGCGGAGGGCGTGGCGTTCAAGGATTTGAAGGGTCTGATAAAAGGTGGGAGGAGCGGATACCCAGGCGGGGTGGAAGGAGCAGAGGATGGGGCGCATGACGGATTTATAGGTGTGGAGGATGGTGGAAAGGCTTAATCCCCACGTCCAGCCAGTGAGGAGTTTGAGGAGGTTGAGACAGGACATGGCTTTTTCACGAATGGTTTTTAGGTGGGGGGGTCTAGGAAAGGTGTCGGTCAAGGGTGAGACCAAGGTACTTTAGGGTGGGGGTGTGGAGGATGGGACGGCCTTGGAGGGTTAGGTAGAGGTCAGAGAGTCAGAAGGAACTACCTATAATGATTGCCTGGGATTTCTCAGGGTTGACGGAGAGGAGCCACCGGTTGCACCATGCAGCGAACTCGGTCAGGTGGGATTGGAGCAAAACTTGGGATCGGGCAAGGGAGGGGGCGAGGGCTAAGAAGGCTGTGTCATATTGGAGGAGATGGACTGGAGGCTGAGGTTGGGGCATGTCGGCAGAGTATATAAGGTATAGGAGAGGGGAGAGGACAGATCCTTGGGGCACCCCGGCAGAGGGGTAAACAAGTGCGAGTTGGAATTGCAGACAATGACATAGGATGGGCGGCTGGTGAGAAATGATGCAATGAGGCGGACATAGTTAAGACGAAGGGCATAGAGTTGGAATTTGAAAAGGAGGCCGGAATGCCAGGCATGGTCATAGGCTTTTTCAATATCGAGGGATAAAAAGATGGCGGAACGACAGGAATTTAGCTGGACGGATAGGAGGTGGATGACACGAAGGAGTTGGTCATCAGCAGTGAAGGACGATCGGAAGCCACATTGGGATGAAGGAAGGAGCTGATGCTGTCGGAGGTGTTGATGGGTATGACGGGAGAGGATGGATTCCAGGACCTTGCTAAACATGGAGGTGAGGCTGATGGGACGGTAGGAAGAGGTTTGGGATGAGGGTTTGTTGGATTTAGGGAACATGAGGATGCGGAAGATTTTCCACAGGCGAGGATAGAAACCGGTATATAGGATAGTATTATAGAGGGTGACAAGGACGGTGTGGAAGGAGAGGGGACAGGCATGGAGGTGCCTGTAGGTGAGCCAGTCTTGACAGGGAGCTGTGTTGCGTTTCCTGCGAAGTGTAGCTATGATGTCTTCTGCTGTAATAGGTGTGTTTAAATCTGAGGGAGAAATGTGCTCCAAGTACTGGAAGCTGGGGGGCGAGCGGGGGAGAGGAGGTGTCAGTACGCTCATGGACGTCAGGAAAGAAGGAGTAATCAAAATGAGGATTATCAGGAAGGGAGAAGACTTCGGATAGGTAAGTGGCAAAGTGTTCAGCCTTACTGGCGTTGTCGGGAAAGGGACGGTCATCATGGATGAGAGGGTAGTAGGGGGAGGAGTGACGGCCAGTAAGGCGATTGAAGGCTTTCCAGTACTTTGAGGACTTAATGGGGAGATTGGGGTTAAAGCGGGTACATGTCTGTCGCCAGTCCCGGCGTTTTTTCGCGGGCGAAAGGTTTCTAATGTGACGTTGGATTTGCCGGTGGCGTGTGAGTGTGTCCCGGTCCCGTTCCGGAGGTATGATCGGTAGAGGCGTCGGGATTCTCTGAGGAGGAGGACGGCCTGTGGAAGCAGGGTAGGACTGTGTGGGTATATTGTTTTGGTAGGGATGTGGGCTTCAACCGCGTCAGCAACGGTTTGGTGGAGAAAGGTTGAGGCGTGGTCGATGTCTTCGGGTGTGGGAGGGGAGTAGTCGTGAATGAGTTTGGGAGGAGGTCTAAGACGGGGAGCTCGGGCAGGGCGGGGGCGGTGGTCAAGGGTGACTAGGAAAGGGGCGTGGTCACTGCCTATAAGGTCGAGGACGTCTGCTGTGATGCGTCCAAGGAGGTTAGGAGACACCAAGACGACGTCGGGGGTGGTATTGCTTTCGGGGCGGGTTGGGCGAGGGAGGGGCCCCGGAGCGAGGTGGTGACAAACTGATGCCACCGCCGGAGTTCAGCAGGTGGATAGGAAGAGAGGTTTAGGTCAGCGGCAATCACATAGGTCGTGTGGTTACGGTCAATGTTGGAGAAGAAGACATATGCGAGAGGTGCTGTGGATGTAGATGGTGGCGAGGGTGATGGTGAGGGAAGGGAGGAAGAGAATAAGGATCACATGTTCAGTTGGATCATTGAGGATGGGGTGGAGCCGGACGGGGTGGTGACGGAGATGGACGATCGCCACTCCGCCTCTGGCCAAGGGAGGGGGGCCATCAGTGGTAAGGTAAGGTAAGGTAAGGCAAGGATTGGTGCTGATGGGACGGCGAGGTTGGAGGAAGGTTTCATTTAAGAGGAAGGCGTCCACGCGGTGTTGGAAAAGGGTATGCATGAAGAGATCCTTGTTTGCTGGGAGAGACCGGACATTATTGTAGAGGAAGGTGTACGATGAGCCTGCCTTAGTGGTGGAGGGGGGGGGGGGTACGGGAGGTGTGACTGGAAGAGGGGAAGTGGGTGTGGGTGTGCTTAGAGTTGGGTTTCTAGGTGGGAGAAAGCGAAGTGGGAGTGGGCGCAGGGGAAGGTGGCAAAGGTTTCAAGGTGGAACACTGACCGTGCGGCCAGCGCAATCTGATGAAGGGTGTTAGAGCGTTGGAAAGGATGGATGTTGGCAAGGACCGTGGTTACAAACCGGTCGGATCAGAGAAAGTTAGATATTTCAATTTAAACATTTCTCTGAAAGCAATCACACGTGTGTATTTGTAGAGAGTAATCTCCAAAAGTACTAAATGAACATTCATGGGGGTATCACAGAAAAATAGAGAATATCCTGGGACAATATATAGGCTTCATTTTATCAAAATCAGATCAGGAAAGTAAAAGATATCGTAGTTTGAAGTTTTAGTTGTATTTCATGCTTGGAAAGAAAGGCGTAATGCAGCAAAGAACTAATAGATAGCGCTGCGGGTGTTCGGGTGAAGTTCAGGGCAGCGATCGGATTATTACCCTTTAGAAATACTATTTACACTTTGACTTTTAAAATTTACCATATTTCTGAAAATCTTTTTCTTGGTTGCTATGTTCTACGAAATATGATTCAACGCAATGAATATGAAACTGATACAATCCTCGCCGTCTTTAATCCATATAGTTACATACTGATATCACGGTCTAACGTATATGTACAACTGCTATGGAAGTTTAAGTCTCACGCTTGGAGCGACAATAGCGCATCTAACGGAAAGAGAGACAACCGTAAAACTAATAATTATTGTCAGTGATATTTCTACTTCATTAAGGAAATACTTATATTTTATCTTTCCATGCCTCAGCCCATTGTCCAGAGATATGAATGATCATGAAATAAATGTTTTAAATGGCGAATATAACTGATGTATGATGTAAGCTAAATGATATTCATGGAGATATGCACATTTCTAATACGTTTAGCAAACGTATTAAAAAACAGGAAAAGAAACTTCTGACACATTTTCAAGCGGTTTTCACAGGAAATTTGACTAAGGTTGGAGAAACATAGAGGCATGATTTTATCAAAATCAGATCACGGAAAAAAGATACATCGCAATCTTACGCGCTTTCAGTAACTCTCTGTTCATCTATTAGAAATACCTAATCTCCTAAACAACTTCACGTATTTGCAGGGAACCACTTTATAAAGGAAATAGTTTTAGATGTAGGTTATGCTTGAAGTATGGATTGCGTAGTACAGCAAACATGCGATAGAGGCGCTTTAGTGCACGAAAGAACTAATAAACACCGCTGCTGCATAATAAGTATGGGGTAGTACATCAAGGAAGCGAACGTCTGTGACGGAATTAAGCAATCTTATTTTTACGAATACCGGCAAACATTGAACATAGTGTTACTGATTTCTCTTTGCGTATTAAATACTTACCAACATTTCTTTGCTTATTTTGGCACGTTTCACTTTTTGTATCAAAAACTTTATGAAGATACATCGTTTCGGACAATGACTTTTACTTACATTTGACATCTTGGCTAGGACAACTGAGTTTATTGACTACATATGTAGTAGACGAAGTCGCCAGAAACATGGACATTCAGTAATAAGGTCACCGCCTTCAGAGAAGGGCAGCTCGTTTTGTTTTATCGCGTTACGGGGGGGAAAGCGTCACGGAAATGTTGAATTGGGGTGGAAATCATTAAAAGAAAGACGTTATTCAATGCGGCGTGATCTGTTCGCGAAGTTTCAATCACCGACTTTTAGTTCTGAATGTGAAAATATTTTGCTAGCACCCACCTACTTATGGAGACATGACCATCCAAATAAAATAAGAGAAATCAGATCGAGAACGGAACGATTTAGGTGTTCTTTCTTCCCGCGCGCTATTAGAGAGTGGAACGGTGGAGAAAAGTTGTGAAGGTGGTTAATGAACCTTCTGCCAGGCACTTAAATGTGATTTGCAGAGTATCGATGTAGATGTAGATGTAGATCATTGGCACTTCAATGCTATAGAACTGATATGGGCACAAATCAAGGGGCACATTGCACGTGAAAACAAGAAATTCACGGTGTCAGAAGTGGAAAGATTGTTACACGAAGCTGTTTCTAAAGTAACTGTGGAAAACTGGAACAGTGTTGTAGCACATACAAAACGTGTGATTCAGGAAGCATGGAAGAACGAATGCTTATTGGAAGATAGTGTTAATGAATCAACTATTGCCGTCGGTGAGTCAACCGAAAGTTCCAGCGACACAGATATAAGCGGCATTTACCAGCTTTCGGACACAGAACACAGCGAGTGATGGTAAGTTGCAACATAATTTGTACATTTTTAGTTGTTTTTTGTCCTTTCTTCCCACTGCTGCTATTTTATACTATAATGCAAATATTTGTTTATGTAGCCGTCTATGCAACTGATAAATAAAACTATTTTTCCATATGCATTTCACGTGTATTGTAAGGCATCTTCAGTGGCATGTAATGTAATATATACATAATTACGTTTTACAATATTTCGTTTTCTTAGTATTTGGGGTTATAAACAGTTCAGTTGCGTTATCTAAGTTTGCTAATGATATTTTGATGTGATAAGTAAGTAATAACATCAAAATATCATTAGGAAACTTAGATAACGCACCAGAACTGTTTATCACCTCAAATACTAAAAAAAAAAAAAAAAAAAAAAAAAAAACCGTAAGAAAACGAAATACTGTAAAACGTAATTATGTATATATTACACGTTACTGAAGATGCCTTACAATAAAGGCGAAATGCTTGTGGAAAAATAGTGTTATCAGTTGCACAGACGGCTACATAAACAAATATTTGCATTATAGTATATAATTTGTACCTTTTGGTGGTGATGATTTCGTTACCTAGGCATTTCGAGTATTACTATTCGTTGCGAAATTCACGGGCCAAGTGAAAATGTAACAGTAAGTCTCCCTAAGCGGCGCGTTAATTCACAAGCAGTTCAAGGACACCGCGCTAGCAGAAGCCTGCCACCAGCGGCAGCTGGCAACGCAGCGCCCTGCCCCAGGAGCTGTCAAGTGCGAAGCAGTGTTGACGGCGCGGCCTGTCGCTGCTGCTCGGCACGTTTTCTTTCGTGTAGCGGCCAGCAGCAGCGCCTGCGTCTCGAGCTGCGTCACCGGGACGTAGCTGACGACGCGGTGCGCAGCCACGAGAGCTGGCACCGGCTGCTGAGAGTCCACCACACTGACCCAGCGGAGCCACCCACCAGCTGTCCTCACGACAGTTGAGAACCAGCCACACAGCACATTCATTTCTAAAACAATAATACAACAGTGAGTCTATTTCACACTGTCAAGTGTTTCTGTTGTGATAATACGGAAGTGTTAATTGTGTCCTAGCAGTTTATTATTTAGTACAATAAAATGTCAGAGAGTGAACTTTCAGGTTCAGAACATACTGTGACTGATAGGCAAACTAGATCAATGATGAGGATGTTTAAGAAACTTTTAGCTCGTAACACCGATGAACTAAGTGAAAGATTACTACGATCTAGTGATGAACAAAAATGCGCTAATGAAGTACTAAATGAAAGGTTACAACGAGTTAGTGATGAACAAACACGCGCTAATGAGGTACTAAGTGAAAAGCTACATGAGTTTATAAAGTTAGCCAGTGAGGAGCAAAGTGATAGTTTAAAACGATCCATCGAGTCAATGAAACAATCTACTGATGCGTCGATTGCTGAGCTAGAAAAACACCTATCTGAAAAATTAGAAAATTCCAAAGCTGAAACAAAAGTACAGTTAGCGAACGTTACAAACCGGCTAGAAGTTCATATACGCGAATCTCGAGAGGAAAAGGCGCAAATGCGTAATGATCTCGAAAACGTAAAAAAAAGACTAGACACTATTAACGTTATCGTTATTGACGAGATAAAAAAGAACAACCGAGTTTTACGTAATGAAATGAAAGAAAACGTAGATGACATTCGTAACGACATTGTCGAATATATCAAAGAAATTTCTACAGAAACTGTAGAAACTTCTTTATAGGAAAATACTGAGTTAATTGCTTTGTCACGAAGAACCGACAAAGCAGAATCTGAAATCAAACACGTTAAAGAATTAGTCTCTGAAATGCAGAGTGATTTCGAAGCCGTCAAAGATTCTATAAATATATGAGACGCTGCGCCTGCATCCTTTGACAGAGAGGAAAATTCTGAATTGATAAGTCGACTGTCACAAACAGAGATACGCGTAAAGGAGCTGACAAAGCAGTTATCTCAGATGAATACTAACCAAGAAAATATTAACTTTGATAATCGTGCATCTACTTCTGTGAGAGATGATATTCAAACTGTTTTTTGTAACTGAAAATAATAATAACGGAGAGAGCTGTATGATATGAACAAAAACAGTGTGATACCATCTTCGCAGGCGAAATCCAATCAAATGTTGGCCCCCTGTGGAGTGGTTAGAAGAGGTTAGTAATTCCAATAGTTCGAATACTGTTAATAAATTCCCTACATTCAGACCTGGTAGTGATGTTCACCCAATGATTTTTGTAAAAGCATTTGAGAACTTTTCCTCGCTAGATGGAGTGACGACAGGAAAATTTAGTCTGTTATCCGATTCTTAGAAGCCGAAGAAAATGAATGGGCAGTATTACGTGGGAACGAATTTAGTAGCTGGAGTGATTTTGTCAACCAATTGAAAGAAAGGTATTGGTCGCAAGGGGAACAACAACGTTTAACCTTGGAGGTATTAGATCCCACTTACTATTCTAAACGTTGGGGAAATTATAAACAACACTTCGATTCGCACTTAAACCGCACCTTATACAAAATAACATACAAGAAGGCTTTATTATTGAAAGAACCTTATACAGGCATGATTAAGGGACTTCACAGTGTTGACGAGGTCAAGTTGTTAGAACTCGGCCGTAAGATGATAAACTATTAAGGTGAGCCTATAAGTCGATTACATGGAATAGATAGCCATGTGGGTGAGGAGAGATGATTATTAATTAAATTACAAGAATTATTCCAGTTAATATAAACTTAATTTTTCATATGTCTAATCAAGTCTATTTATAGTTCTGTTTGAGATTTTCTTGTATGTATACATAGTTATCCATTTGGTACATAGACATTTCAACAGTGTATGAAGCAAGATTGAAGATTAACTTAGGGAATTTCCTCCTTGTAATATATGTTAACAGTAATACTAACTATTAAGATCGTCCGAGAAGTGATTTTATTTAATGCAATGAGTGATATATTCATAAGAAATTAATTTAAATGAAATAACCCGAGAGGCTTAACGCACATCAGTTATTGAGTGTGGCGCAAATTTTTCTGTTTTATTTCAGCTACTTAGCAACTAGTGATAGTAGTAATTGATGAAGTGCAGTATTAGTAATCTGCAATAAAAAATAGAAACAAATAACCACGATATTTGTAATTCAGGTTTTTTTTTTTTTTTTTTTTTTTTTTTTTTTTTTTTTTTTTTTTTTTTTTTTTTGGTGAATGAGAAGGTTGATTTTTATATATTTTATACTCTAGTATCGGTAAGGTATGTGGGGTAATAATACAGAGCATGGAAGCCCACTTTGTATTACTTTTACTCAGGGTCGAAGTGTATATTAGAATGTATCTGGGCCATGAGCTCACTGGCAGGGAAAAGGTGTTTGGATTGTGATGGTAGTGGCGCTTGGAAGACGCCCTACTTTTGATAAATGCTTACGCATTCTCTACTGTTAGGGTTTTATTGTGGCACTTCGTCTCCTTTGATGAGTATTGCATGTTGGATAATGATGTGGAGTTGCCCGTTAAGCGAGTTTTTCTCCTAATAACCTCTAAGAAGTGTATAAAGAGTGTAAATGTATCCATCCTTTAAATAGTGATTGATTCCAGTTTTTTTATTACAAACTTACGTAGATGGGTGTGTTAGTTGTTAAGCTGTCAGCTGATGCTGCTATCAAACGAATTTAGTACATGCTATTGCAATTATTAGCCCCGAATGTCACAGTAATGGATTAATCTAATTTGAAATTATTTTAAAATGTTAAATGAATGTTGACCTCTTGTAGCTGGTACCTATTGAGGTAGATAATATCACTCGAACGGAAGTAAACGACTATAATAATATATGTGTGTTAATACCTAGTGGAGGAAAATAATTCTCATTAACTACGAAAAGAATAAGATAGAATAATTATTACTACATAAACAAACAGAACTTGAATCATAGACTGAACTTTATAAATATTGATTGGATTAACCCTGCCGATTAAAGCATGAAATTCTGAATAAAAGACTGAACTAAAAGCTTGATTACTAAAATGAATAAATCCTTAAAAACAGTACTTGTGGATGGGGAATGTAGTGGGACAAGATTGTCGTTCTACAATTTCCTATGTCAGCCCTGTTTTGAAGTTATAAATAAAAAATGAAAGAAAACGAACCTTTTATTTAGAATGGATACATACTTGATGTTTATGTAAATATTGTTATTTTTTATAATACGATTCTTAAAATGTTTTGTTTCTGTATGTTTCATATAAGATCGAGGCGCCGCAATCGACAAGTGCAGCGTTGTCGCCGCCGCAGCCAACATTACAGCAGACGGCCACTATTAAAATTTAACCGAGAGCTACGGGGCTACGAATGCTGCTGCGTCTTCTTTATTGCCACGCTTCAATCGTTTCAAAGAAGAAAAGAAAAAATATTAAATTGTTGTTAGTCTTATTTGAGATTCAGTCCAAGCTAGTTGTCCATCTTCACGTTTCTTGCTAAACTGACGCTGTTTTAACATGAAGAAGAATAAATATTTGTTAATGTTGAAAGATATCTTGAATTTATGAAGATTTACTTATGATCAAGAATATTTTATAGCAAGAGAAATTTGATTCTTGCGAAGAACGTCGATTTATTTCAGCAAACAATTTAATTCTGATGGAATCACCACTCATTAGCTTCGAATGTGACATTATATTTGTATTTAGTGTGAATGTGGAAAATCAGTGTTTCGAAGGCAGTGGATTATTAATATTTTTCAGTACGAGTTAAGGACAGCAATTAGAAGTGCCTGTGTTTGATTTAATTTTAGTTTGATGTAATTTTAGTAACAGCTACACTCTTTTCCATGCCCCGCTCGTACAAAAACCTTATTTATTTTTGATTAACTACTGACAGAAATAATTCCTTCAAATTTTAATTTATGTTGTGGTGCGAGACACTTCGGACGAAAGCTAGAGAATTTACACGGTTAGCTTATGACAGTTGATGTTGCTAGTGAACAGTTAATAACTAATCAACAACGTCCTAGCAACTGATAAAACCTTTCTAGAGTCAGAATACATTCATGATTAGAGGCTAAAGGAGAACATGAATAACAATAATAATCATTGCAGTTATCCCGTCGCCGTTCTACCACAATAGGCAGTCACTTCATATTCATATCATTAATTTGTAAACGTTTTGATAGACTGATATAGAATTATAAGTCTATCAAAACCCTTACACATTACTGATATAGAATTCTACTCCCATTAACCACAGACATTGCCGATGTGCCTAAACAATACAGATAGCCGTACCGTAGGTGCAACCAAAGCGGACAGTAAAAGACGGCTTCCAGAGTTACCCTCGATTTGCAAAAATGCTTTTGATTTGGTCTTCTTTATTTAAATGGTTTGCCACCTAATAACGCTATTATGGACATTGCTAATAAAGGTAAATGTTCATGTTCTGACCGAATGCTGTGGCAGTTAACTGCCGGATTTCTTTAATTATATATATAAATTGCGCAACGGATAACAATACCCAGGGTATTTAATCAATTGTCACAACCTTCGATACAGAGTTGGGGTAAACTATGACAACTTCCCAGAATTAAGTTTTACCTGCATTTTCAACGCTCGTCGGATATTAGTGACTGTTTTTTACTTTTATTTTTTTTTTATTTTTAATTTATGTTATTTTGTGTCCCAACTTCATCGCCGCTTTTGTGTCCCAGCCTCGTCGTAGGTGTCGGTGGCCGAGTGGAACGAGACCGACACAGGAACAAAGATAGCACGCTGGTGCTGGTACGGAGGGGAGCAGCCAGAAACTATAAACACTCGAGTAAATTAGAAAGAGATATATATATTGCACAGAATGTAACAATACTTAACTTTTACATAGTACTGCAGAATGTTGATACATAGTTGTTAGAGGCCTGCCTAGTGCCTGTACGATAGCAAAGTTTTCACTGGTGCCTATCTGATTACGAAGGTCCTAACTGGTTGCTATCTCAGTCCGAAGTGCAAGTGACGACGTCGTTCAGTGGTGTCCACGATCGGAGTTGTCGCAGAGGGCGCTCGTGGCTGTCGTGGTGAGAACGCCGCGCCGTGCGTGCATGGCGGCGCGTGGCGAAAGTAAGTGGCGCGCACTTTGTACTTGTGCGACACCACACCCCTTCCCCCCCAAACCGCCGCGCCGTCGTGGCGTAGGGCTGAGGGCCACGGCGACGGCACTGGGAGGAGGGCCTGGACGGGGGCGTTACTGGTGGGACGGGCATCGTAGCTGAGGCCGGGATCGAGACGCCGTCCGCGCCCCGGCATCTGCCTTGAGATCCTCCAGGGAACCCGCCGAAACCTGGGGAAGGGCGCCCGCCCCCGCCCACAGGGAGCAGGTCATCTTCTTCTGAGGTGCGTGGCCCAGGCGGCGGCGGCACGCACGGTCCCGGAGTCCTTCTCGGTGACGCTGTCATCTGCGGCAGCGACAGCGGCGGCATCGCGTCGATCTCCATCGGGACGATCTCGTAGTCCGGGGACGCTGGACCCGTTGACGAACGATGTGTTTGTGCTCCCTGGCGGTGAACTGGGTCTGGAATCAAGAAACCAGAGACAGGATCGCGCGGCCTGTGCAGGCGCAATTGGATTGCGTGGCGCCGCAGCTCTGACCCTGTGGAAGAACGTACAACAAACATATTGCGCCCGAGCACGCGCTGAATTATGCCCGGCATCCATTTCTTCTTGTTTCCAGCAAACACCCTGTACAGCACCGGCGTAGAAACCTGAAAACGCGTAGCGCCATACGAACCGACTCGGTGCGTGGGAGGCTGCAGCAGGTGAAGGAGAGTGCGGTGACGGCGGCAGTGTAGCTGCTCGGCAGGAGACGGGCCGTCACGTGGCATGCACCGATACGTAGACAGAAAAATTTGAAGAGCTTGCTGCCTGGAGTGCTGACCTTTCATCTTCTCCATGTGAGACTTGAATGTTCGAACGAAACGTTCTGCTTCACCATTGGACTGAGGGTGAAAAGGTGCGGTGGTGATATGCTGAATGCCATTCACACGACAAAACTGTTGAAATTCCGCACTAACAAACTGAGGTCCATTGTCACTGACGATAGTTTCAGGCAAGCCTTCGATGCAAAACACTGATGTTAAGGCACTGATTGTACTAGACGCCGTCGTTGAGTTCATGGCAATCACAAAAGGAAACTTGTTGAAAGCGTCTACAACAATTAACCAGCGCGTATTCCAGAATGGTCTGGCAAAGTCAATATGTAAACGTTGCCATGGTCCCTTGGGGCATGGCCAGTCTGAGAAACGCTGTGGAGGAGCCGCCTGATGCTCCGCACAAACTGTACACTGTGATGTCATGCTCTCTATCTGAGCGTCCATACCAACCCAGGTACAATGACGTCTGGCCAGTTGCTTTGTCCTAACAATGCCCCAATGTCCTTGATGTAGGAGGCGTAACACTTCTCGTTGCAGGGAATGAGGAACAATCACTCTTGCTTGGTCGTTGTCGGTATGCAACAACAGTACACCCTGACTTAAAGATAATGCATGACGTTGTGCAAAATAACGTCGAACCAGAGGCCGATCAATGTCTTTGGCTCTGGCAGGCCACCCTGAGCGAACAGAACGTGCTACCACTCTTAAGTCTACATCCGCAGCTGTTTCCTGTGCACCCGACGAGAGTTCAAAGGGAAATCTGCGACAGCGGAAGCATCTCTGGAGTCTATCTGACAACATGCCATTTCTGAAGAATCAAACGACACATCCTGGCCAACCGGAAGTCGGGAAAGTGTGTTCGCGTTAGCATGTTTAGTGGTAGGTCGGTACAAAATCTCATACTGATAATTAGACAATTTCAAGGACCATCTCTGAAGCTTTTGTGCCGTACGTGGCGGAATCGGCTTTGTGGGTGAGAACAACGACGTGAGAGGCTTGTGGTCTGTCAACAAATAGAATTTTCTGCCATAGAGATAATGATGAAACTTTGTGACGCCGTAAATGATTGCTAAGGCCTCCTTTTCTATCTGACTGTAATTCTGTTGCATCGGCGTCAGTAGCTTGGATGCAAACGCAATAGGACGATCGTGAGATCCAATGCGATGTGAGATTACCGCGCCCAGACCGTACGACGAGGCGTCAACTGCTAACACTACAGGCTTCTGTGGGTCAAAGGGAATCAAACATGCATCACTGAGCAGTGCAGACTTTAATTTGTCAAAGGCAACCTGACAATCTTTGGACCATACAAAAGGAACATTCTTCCTACGTAAGTGATGCAGTGGAGCTACAATCTGAGAGGCATTGGGAATAAACCTGAAATAATAATTAAGCTTTCCCATTACTGCTTGTAATTCATGCACATTCTTAGGAGGAGGCAAGTCTTTGATTGCTCTAAGATGTGACTGTAAGGGATGGATTCCTTGGGCATTAATCACATGGCCTAGGTACTCTATTTCAGTTTGAAAAAACTGACACTTTGCTTTATTGCAACGTAGACCTGCTGCAGTCAAAACTTTGAAAAGGCACTCCAGGTTTGCTAAATGTTCTTCAACTGTACGTCCAGATACCACAATATCATCTAAAGAGTTCGAACAACACGGTACAGAAACTGTCAGCTGTTCCAAAAAACGCTGAAAAATAGCGGGAGCGGAAGAACTGCCAAAGGGTAGGCTTTGAAATTGAAAAAGGCCCATGTGAGTATTAATGACGAAAAACTTTTTTGACTCGTCATCAAGTGGAATCTGTAAGTATGCCTCTGCTAAATCAATCTTGGAAAAGAAGCGAGACTGTCCTAATTTGTCCATTAGGTCGTCAGGTCTGGGCAGAGGGTAAATGTCTACAATTGTTTGACCGTTCACTGTTGATTTGAAGTCCGCACAGAGACGAAGTTTTCCTGACGGCTTGGGTATAATTACTATAGGCGAGGCCCACTGACTCGCAGAAACAGGAGAAATCACCCCACTATCTTGCCAACGTTTAAGTTCTTCGGCAACTGTATCACGCAAGGCAATAGGCACTGGTCTAGCTTTACGAAATTTTGGAACTGCAGATTCTTTTAAAGTTACATGTGCCACGAAGTCTTTTGCACAACCTAGTTCCGGCGAAAACAAGTCACTATATTTGTCACACAATGCATTGATTTTATCCTGAGGCACTATTGACGAAATTTGAAGCACATCTCTTTGAATTGATAAACCAAACAAGTCAAAAGCATCTAGTCCAAATATGTTCTGTGTACATTTGACCTGAAGAAGAACAAAAGCAACTGTTTTTGTTACACCTTGAAAAGAGGCGGGCAGGCTACATGTTCCTAGCACGGGAATATTTTCACCTGTATAAGCTGTTAACACTTGCTGTGACGGCGACAATTTTGGCGAACCCAGAAGTTCATAAGTATCTCTATTTATTAAGGTAACAGCGGAACCAGTGTCAAGCTGAAATTGCACAGTCTTATTTTCAAGGGAAAGATTCACATAAAGTTTTTGCTTGTGGCGCTCAACAGGTGCGCGAATGTGGGCAACGTCTGCTACGGTTTGTTTGCTGCATATGCGCGGGCCGCGTAGTGAAGGAAGCGGCTCAGACTCGACACGCAGGGGATTAACAACACTGTCACTAGATGACACTACCGCCGGATCGGCGTCCGCGCAATGCGAGGCTACTACAGAGTCACTAACTACTGCACTACACTTTTGAGTAGCTACTTGATGTCTACTGTCACTATCTACACAGTACTGGGCACTATTACAAGGAGCAGTTGCAGAAGGCACTAATTTCACTACAGGAATGCACTGTATATAGTCATTTTGATTGTCCCGAACCCTTTTCCGTTGCACTGTTTTACGCGCTCGTTGGCGCTTGCTACGTGGTGCACTATATAGATTTGCCATAGGCGCAGAACTACTTTCGTGCAATTGAGATCCAAGGAAAGCACCGTTCAATTCCACAGCCCGCATCACATTCACAGAATGAACTGTTCTCGCACTCTGCGAAGCACCGTTTCTAACGTTACTGTTCTTTGAGTTTTTAATTTGCATACACACAGACTGTACATGTCCTGATTTGCCACATTGATAACAGGTTGCTTTGCGACTAGGGCAATGAGCACGCTTGTGGCGAGACACACACTGGGGGCAAGATTTACGTACATTTTTCTGAAATGAGCGTTGGCGCCCGTTATTCAAATTACTGTTTCTAACACGACGGGGCGACCTTTGCGTCGCACTTTTACACTGGCTACTGTTCACTGTCTGTTCAGCACGGCCGGTAGAAGAATAAGAATCACTAGTGCTATACTGAGAACTACGGCTAGGAAAGCGTCCGTTGCGGCGCACTGAATTTACACTGTGGCTTTGCATTTCTACATCTGCTAAGTCAAAAGTATCATGCGCTTCTATAAGCTGCAGTACACTGTCTAATGAGGGGTCAGACTGTTTCAGAATTGCTGCTCTAATTCTGGGGTCCTGAATGTTCTGCGTAATCGCATCTCTCAACATCACGTCACTATACGAAAGTCCACAAGAGCAAGTAAATTTACATTGGCAGGTTAAGCCCTTCAATTCCGTAATCCACTCTTGGTGTGACTGCTGCGGTAATTTTTTAAGTCTGAAAAATCGGTATCGTGCAGCGGCTACAAGAACTTTTCTCTCATAATGAGCATTTAGTGCATCTACAATTTGTTCAAAGTCCACATCACGAGGAGATGCGTGGGGAAATAGTTTCTGCAGTAATACAAAGGTTTTGGGGCCCACCACGGACAACAAAAGATGCTTAACTTTCTGACCTGTAATTTGATGAGCCGCGACGAGTTCTTGAAACTGTGCGAAGTAGTCGCTCCATTCTTCCTCACGTTCGTTGTACTGGCGAAAGGTAGGAAGCGTTGCGGCGGCAGGTGTGGGCTGCTGAAGCGGCGGCTGTTGTTGTTGGTTAGCTGCTTGCGCCGTGAGCTGGGCCACAGCCTGGAGAATTTGCGTTATTTGCGCCGTCTGTAACTGAATAATTTCCATTAAGTTTGGGTTCGGGGTAGTGGCCATGCTGACCGATTAGGCGCCGCGTATACAAGTAACTTATAACAAAACACAAATGCAATATGAAAGAGGACGCTCCCTGCAACAAAAAAGTCCACAAAACACGTAACTGAAAATGTCTTCCCCCAAAATTCTTATAATAAGGGTGGGTGGGCGGGAGAAATTTATGCGTGCTCCGACTGCTGCTGTCTGGCTGCTGCAAGCGGGTTGGACCAAGGTTCTATCACTCCTCGTCGCCACTTTTGTGTCCCAACTTCGTCGCCGCTTTTGTGTCCCAGCCTCGTCGTAGGTGTCGGTGGCCGAGTGGAACGATACCGACACAGGAACAAAGATAGCACGCTGGTGCTGGTACGGAGGGGAGCAGCCAGAAACTATAAACACTCGAGTAAATTAGAAAGAGATATATATATTGCACAGAATGTAACAATACTTAACTTTTACATAGTACTGCAGAATGTTGATACATAGTTGTTAGAGGCCTGCCTAGTGCCTGTACGATAGCAAAGTTTTCACTGGTGCCTATCTGATTACGAAGGTCCTAACTGGTTGCTATCTCAGTCCGAAGTGCAAGTGACGACGTCGTTCAGTGGTGTCCACGATCGGAGTTGTCGCAGAGGGCGCTCGTGGCTGTCGTGGTGAGAACGCCGCGCCGTGCGTGCATGGCGGCGCGCGGCGAAAGTAAGTGGCGCGCACTTTGTACTTGTGCGACACCACATGTTACAAAGATTGCAGCTTCTTTGTTACATTTATATGGTTGGAGGAAAATCTTTTCATAGTAAAGTCCGACTAACTTAGGACAAGATTTTTATTTTTCTGATAGTACTGAAATGAAGGCATAACTTTAGACAAATTAAATGTGCAAAGAAACAAAAAATGGAATGTGAACACTCGTTGCCGAGCAGACAAACGTTTTGAGCCACAGGCTCTAAGATTAATTAACAAATAAACTTGCTGGTTTCCTAAACATGTAAATTTTAAACATGTTTCACGCCACACTGCATGAAAAACGAGAGATAAACAAGGGATTTAATGGACTCGTAAGGATATCCCTCTTCACAGACGCACTCGCCCAACAACCACGTTCACACTGCATGCACTAACCACTCCATTTTTTTAGCTAGCAAAGGAAATAAAAACAAATTGCATCAGCAAAGAGGGTGGCCGTTATTAATTGCTGATTTTAATGCAAGACGAGAGACACGCAACGGTATCTACCCCTCAAATCTTACAGAATCCCAACAAATGACTCCGCGATTTCCAGAAAATTAAGTCCCCCCCCCCCACACACTGAAAGACAAAAACGAATATTATTAGAAACTTCACCTGTTCCTACATTTCCACTGTACGATAAGTCGCCACTCCACGCCACTCTGCTCAGTTGCCACCAAGCTCCGCCACGTTGCCTCCGCGGCTCATTCTGCTTTAGGTCTGATTACAGAAAATTCCAAAATCAATGAAGTAACGGACAACCCGCGGTAGAAAATGAGATCTAGCTTGTTCCCGTGGCTTGTATCGACCACTGAAGGAGCATTATTACTTGAAATTGCCAGACTATGAGCCTATTGTGTAATGGCGCGAAAATTTGTCAAAGTCCATTACACAATGAAAACTCCGTAAATTCTCACACTGTTTTCTCCGCACAAACTTTAAAATGAGAGTCTTCGAAAATATTTACTAAGTCAAACAAGCAAACGTCGCGAAATCTCAAAGCGTGAGGTAGCAAGCGGATACTAGGTCCCGACCGTTAACTTTAGTGTCAAACTATTTTACTTAATCTAATTGACCAAAAAACAACCACAATCGCTAAACTTTCTGCCATATTAACACAAATCTGCTTCAACTATTGCGTTGCGAGTCAGATTCAGTATAATAAGACACATTTTTTACCTACTTGCTTACCACATTAACAGTAGTCGAGCACAGGACGTCCGTCCCCTCGGGACTCCAAGCTAACAGTGCCAAACGTGGCGTCTCCTGAGCCCAACGAACCGCTGTTTTTTCAAACTCGAGGAAGATACCTGCCATTGGCTGGTCCCTGCCTCCCCCTCAAGACAAGAGACACCCGAGATAGCCCCTGCCAACCTTCCTCTTTGCCTCTCCTAAGCCAAAGATTTCGCAACTACTCCATCACCTCGAAACTATCTTTGGTTAGTAATTACTAATTAGTACCAGATCTAACTGGCCAGAATAGTTAATCAGCGTTACAGTTCGTAATTATTCTCCATAAAACTCTCATTATCATTTGATTTACTATGGAGCTAGCCCATAGTGCTTAAATGGAGCGTACTGCAGTACCGCTTCAAGCTGTCTGCTGTCTTCCCTAGGTTTTAAACTTTGTAATTTATCTAAGCTCACTAGACGGCCTTTCTTTGCTAAACGAGAACCCCTCTCGTTCGGAGGCATTAAGAATATCATTTCATTTCATGTGTTTTTTTTTTTTTTTTTTTTTTTTTTTTTTTTTTTTTTTAATTTTAGTTTCTGTAATATTGCTGGGACTTTATTAAGCCAATAATTTATCATTGTGTTCATGTTTTTAATGGTTAGTTTCTATAATATTGCTGCGATTTTATTATGATAATAATTTGTCATTGTGTTAATGTTTTTAAATGTCGATTTCTGAAATTTTCTAGGATTTCATTATGCCAATAATTTATTATTGTTTCAATGAATGTAGCAATATGCAGGGTTACTCCCTGCGAAAATATGTACTTGCTTTATTCTGTATGTGCATGTATGACAATCTTCTAGCATGAGAGTCTGTGTGTATGTATTAGAATTGTCGTCGTTGGCTACTGGCTACTTGGTATTAGTGTTTCTGTGGCTTCGTATTGATAGGTAGTAGTTACCAACCTCTGCTTTTGATGTTACCAAAGAGGATCCTCCACCATTTGGTTACAAGCTGGGTTGGCAATGACCAGTTAGAATGCCTCAGTTAGACGTGCGAGTTTAAGCTCTTCCCCCCCACCTCGCTTTTAGTGGTTTTGCCGATTTCTGGCCGCTGGTGACGGGCTCATGGGCCGTCTGGACATTCTGTGTCTGCACTTCGACCTGGTAAGATGTTCTAGATTTTCTTTTCTACCTTGTGATGGTAGAGATTCGTAGTCTGGTTTGTTAGATTTCAGATCTTAGGTTCATTTTTCGGGATAAGTTTCTCCGATCAGGTACGAAAATGTATTCAATTTCATTTTGGTGATTTTGCATAGGTATACATGGTGAACATGTAACTAATTCGGTTTGATAACGACTGGGAATCGGTAACCTGTGTGAGACTAGCTGGCTCTGAAGAACTCTGTTTAATTTCTTTTTAGCTTTGTGGAACGTGACTAATATGCAGGAATATCTTATTCTGTGTAGTGCATGTGAAATATTCATTTCCATTCCGTTCTTCCTGCCTTCCGTTTCCTCCTCCCGCGAGTGATATGTACTCTACGTTGTGTGTTTTTAGAACCAAACCTTCAGCTACCCTGTGTCTGTTTCTATGCCCTTCAGGCAAGAAATTATGCATGTATCTTTCTGATTTCCATTACTACCTCTCGATCTCCTCTCCGTCTATTTTTAAATTGTTGTTTCATTTCCAAATGTGTACTTTGCATTCAGACTCCCCAGAAAATTCTCTTCTAGCCTTGTTCAACCCCCTTTAATAGCTTGATTATGAAATACTGCGTATTTCTCGTGGCTGCATGCCGTATCTCTTAGTTGATTTACCCCATCTCTGGATTTATTCCACTTTCATGATTTTTGAAGACTGAACTTCGTCCATCTCTGTGAAACCCTCCCAATGTCGTCTGACTGTACTTATTTAGCTCCCTCATGATATCCTACGCATTTCTAAGGGTTGCATGTCGTAGCTATTTTTCGGAAATTGAATTTTTGTGTTTTTACTGGTTGTCGGAAGAACGTGGATCCAAACTCCAATTTCAAGGGTTTATAGCTAGTCACTTGAGTGATCGCCACTGCTCACAGACCAGTGTCTTCCTATTGTATATTCTTACTTCGTAATCTGTGTTTTATTGGTTTTTGTTGAAATGAATACACGTGCCGTGTGTCTCAATAATCCTGCATGCTTACGGTTTGATTTGAATGGTAAATAATCTCGCTATTATCGCATACCATCCCAAGTAAAGAAAGACAGACCAGAGTGACATACAAAGTTTACTTTTTCTTGTGTTGTGTGGTACATCCTGGTTCGCTGAATTTCGCCTACGATTGCGGCACCTGCTTCTGCTTCATACCAGCTAGCTGAGTTTGGTGAATTTTGCTTTGCTTCGCGCGTGTGAGTGGCTGAATGCTTGTTGATTGTAAATCCCTCCTCCGGCGATGTTCTGTTAGATTACTTTAAATTTATTTGAAATGGGATGCATTTTTATTGTTTAACAAAATTGGTTCCCTCCTTTGCTCATGTTTGAAATGAACAATTAATTTATTGTTAGTGAAATATTGTTCTAATTATGTATATTAGTTAATGAATACCTTCTCTTTTTATTTGATGTTGTTTGTCATTGTGCTGAGAACAAATTCAGATGAATATAATCATATTTTTCATGCCGTTGCGCCATAAATGTTCTCACAGCCACCTTCATGAAATGATTTAGTTCAGGGTGGCTTGTATATTAATGATTGTGCGTAATTCTCGTGATCTACGACGTATGTTTCCCACCGTCTCCTTGTCTTCCTGCTGCTAAAGTTTGAGTCAGTTCTAAATTCTGGGCCAGGGAACAAGATTCTGTTACTGGAAGTAGTCATTAGTTGATTTTACGGCTAGAGTTATGTATTTAAAATAAACATTTTAACTGGCTGCTTTCAGATAGAATAAATTTTTCAATTAACGGTGTTCTTTCAGCCTTCCATCACATGAGTTGCATTGCAGTTGGTATATTCCAGATCTTTGGTACATATCTGTGTTTTTTTTTACTTTTGGGATACATTTTTCGGAACAGCGGTAGCAAAAGGCGTTTTCTTTAAAAACAGTACAGTGAAATTACATAGTATTCAGTTGCTGCACAAATAGCCACTACAGGCAACGTATTAATTATCGTTTTGTTCTTTATACGTCAATTGTTGTGAGTGTTTTGCGAATGTACAGTAAAATAATAGTTAAGACTACATTTTGCTGTCGGTATGGGTATGCTGAAAGAGCATTCCTTTGCTACTAATGTCCTGAGTGCGTCATAGAGTTGAAAATGACTTATAAATTAATATGTATCAAAATTCTCTTTCTCTGTCCCTATCACAGGCACGCATTTACAAAGGCGTCAACAGATCTGTATACGGCAATAAAGTTCGTGAACGGCCTTTATGGACGTGTCAAAGTAAACATCCGCGATGTGTGATGACGTCCATAAACAGAACGCGGTGAGCTAAGCAGCCGCGTGCGCACTGCTCGTCCCTTCGACTCGCCGTCAGCTGCACGCACGCTCCACACCAATGACAGAAGGCGAAAACCTTCGGAATTGATTATAATTGCCGGGTTTACGTATTATTCCTTGACTCATCTAATCTGCTATCATCAACTATTCACTTTCCGATGGATAGTTATTTTACACGCTTGGCACCGTCAATACAACTTTGCGACTTCGTTTACCCGAGTAACCGAGGTTATCTACAATATGTAGTGTCTTCTTGACGTAGGACGTAAGAAGTAGGTCGTCACTGTACGAGAAAAGTAATAGAAAATTGTTTCCACATGAACTAATACGTTGGGAACAATTTTTGCAGCAAATCATCTTGCAATTTTTGGTCAATCGGCGTTTCGCCTGCCATTTACAGAGCCTATGAATACATTGTTCATCACAAAATTATCGAACACTTTTGCAGATTCAGATTATTTGACAAATATCACTCAGGCCTTCGTACACACCACAGCAGAAATACTGCACTAATCACGATAACTGATGAGTCGTTTGGTGGCATCGCCAGTACTTTTCGCACCAGTGGCGACCAAGGGTAGGTCAGATAACGCATTGATTCTCAAAATTCCGGTCGCCAGGAAGCAATGAATATCAGGTGCCAGCTAGTGAGATTGCGTCAGTTTAAGTAAAGACCACCCTATATCTGAGGTTTACTTTCGAAACGGGATTCATTTGGTGGCATCGCCAGTAATCCTCACATCAGCGGCAACCAAGGGGAGGTCTGATAACGCATTGAATGTCAAAATTTCGGTCGCCAGGACGCAACTTGTCTGATCGTATCGGAACTTGCCTGTATTTGTCTGAAGTTTTCTGAACTCGTCTCAACTTGTCTGAACTTGTCTCAACTTATCCGAACTTGTGTCAACTTGTCTGAACTTTCCTGTCTCAAATTTTATGATCATATTGGAACATGTCTGAACTTCTCTGAACTTATATGATTTTGTCTGAACTTTTTCTAATCTCGTATGAACTTGTCTGAACATTTCTCAACTTTCTGAACTGCTCTGAATTTATCTGAACATGCCTGCTGAAATTGTCTGAGTTTTCCTGAAATTGTCAGAACTTATTGCGTTTTGGCGGAACTTATCTCACTTTGTCTGAACATCTCTGAAATTGTTTGATCTTGTCTGAACCTGTCTGAATTGCCTGAGCTTTCCAGAAATTGTCTGAACGTGTTTCGTTATGGTGCAACTTATCTCAATTGGTCTGCACACCTCTGAATTTGTTGAACTATTCTGAACCTGTCTGAATTTGTTGGAACTTGTCTGAACGTACCTAACCATGTCTCAACTTGTGTGAGCTTATTCGAAATTTGTCTCAACTTGTTTGACTTTGTCTGAATTGTTTGTGAACACATGAATTTGCGTGTACTCGTCATAACTGGTCTGAACTTGTCTCTACTTGTCTAAACTTGGCCGGCCGCGGTGGCCGAGGGGACTAAGGCGCTTCAGCCACGGTCTGCACGGCCACTACGGCCGGGGGTTCGAATCCCCCCTCGGCCATGGATATTTGTGCCGTCCTAGTTCGTAAGTAGTTTGTACGTTTAGGGATTGATGACCCCGTAGTCAGGTCCCATAAGATTTACAAACATTTGAACATTTGTCTAAACTTGTCTGAGCTTGGCTGAACTTCTCTGATCTTGTCTCAGTTTATCTGATCTTATATGAACATGTCTGAATTTGTCTGAACTTGCCTTAAACGGTTTGAAATTGTCTGATACTGTCTGAATTTTTCTGAACTTGTCTTAACTTGCCACAAATTAACTGAACATATATAAACTTGTTTGAACTTATCGAACTTGGCTGAAGGTGTCTGAACTTGTTTGATATTGTATGAAATTGTGTGGTCTTTTCTGAACTTGTCTCAACTTATCTGATCGTATTGGATCCAAATGACGAAACCTGTCTGAACTTGCCTGAATTGTCTGTACTTATCTGAACTTCCTTGAACTCGTCTGACTTTGTGTCATGTTGTGTAAATTGGCTTAAGGTGTTTGAATTGTCTGATCTTGTTGGAACGTGAATGAAATTCTCTGATCTTTTCTGAACTTATCTGAAGATGTCAGAACTTATCTGAACTAGGGCTGAAATATGCTGAAAGTTTCTGAACTTGTCTGAACTTGTATCGTGTAATCTGAACTTGTCTGAACTCTTCTGAATTTGTTTGCACTTGACTGAAATTGTCCATGCTTTGCTGAACTCGTCTCAGTTTGGATGATCTTATCTTCACTTGTATGAACTTGTCTGAATTTGTCTGAACTTGTCTGATCTCCTCTCAGCTTGTTTGAATTGTCCAAACGTGTCTGAAATTGTCTCAACTTTTTGTCTGGGTTTATCTGCACTTGTTTGATCTCTTTTGATCTTATCGGAACTTCTCTGAACTTTACTGATTTTCTCTGAAATTGTCTGAAACTATCTGATATTGCCTGAACTTATCTGAATATTACTGCACTAGTCTTAAATTCCCTCAACTTCATTGAACTTATCTGATCTGGTTTGAACTATCTGAAAGTGTATCAAGTTGTCTGAACTTGCCTGATCTTGTCTTAAATTGTCTGGACTTATCTGAATTTGTCTGAACTTGTCTCAACTTGTGCCAAATTGTCTAACCTTTTTTGATTTTGTCTGATATTGTCTGAACTTTGTCAACTTGTTTGAATTTGCCTGTTCTTGTCTGAAAAAGTCTGGTATTTTCTTAACATCTCTCAACTTGACTGATCGTATCGGATCTTGTCTGAACTTGTCTGAATTTATCTGAGCTTTTCTGAATTTGTCTCTAATTGTCTGAAATTTTATGAACTTGTCTCAACTTGTCTGAATGATTCTGAACTTGTCTGAACTTGACTGACCTTGTATGAACTAGTCTGATCTTTTCTGAATATGTCTGAACTTGTCTGAAATTCGCTGATATTATCAGAAGGCTAGGAGGGTGTTTTATTGGGAAGAGCCGACAAGCAAATGTTAGGTTCGCACTTAGAAAATGAATGGGCATCGTTTAATTCTGGGACTATGGATATAGAGGAATTGTGGACTAAATTTAAGTGCATTGTTAATAAAGGGTTAGATAAATATTTGCCAGTAAAGACGATAAAGGATGGAAAATATCCACCGTGGTATAATAATAATGTTAGAAAGCTGCCGAGAAAGCAAAGACTGTTGCACTCTCGATTCAAAAAAGAACACGCAAATTATGATAGGCAAAAGTTAGTACAGATTCGTGCGTCTATAAAAAGATCTAAGCGCGAAGTATACAATAATTATGACAGCCATTCCTTACCAAAAGATCTTTCAGAGAAACCGAAAATATCCTGGTCCTTTGTAAAATCGATAAGCGGGTCAAAGCCCACTGTCCAGTCACTCGTTGATCATTCCGGGGCAGTAACAGAAGAAAGCAAACGGAAAGCTGAAGTTCTAAATTAAACATTTAACAAATCTTTCACGCAGGAGGACTGCACAAATGTACCATCATTTTATCAACGTACTACTTCCGAAATGGGGGACATAGCAATAGGTATTTTCGGTAAAGAGAAGCAGCTGAGAGAGCTAAATACGAAAAAGTCTGCTGGTCCGGATGGAATACCAGTTCGGTTTTACAAAGACTATTCTGCGGTATTGGCCCCCTACTTATCGCGAATCTTTAATTCAGCGCATAGTTCCTAGTGATTGGAAAAAAGCGCAGGTGACTTCCGTTTATGCGAAAGGTAAGAGAACTGACCCACACAATTACAGGCCAATATCGTTGACATCAGTTTCGTGTAGAATTTGGAGCATATTCTCAGTTCAAATATAGTAAATTTCCTTGAAACGGAAAAGCTTCTTTCTATGAATCAGCAGGGGTTTAGGAAACATCATGTGAAACTAAGCTTCCCCTTTTCTCACATAACATCTTGCGAGCCATGGATGAAGGGCAACAGGCGGATTGTGTTTTTCTCGACTTCAAAAAAGCGTTTGACGCGGTGCCACACTGCAGTCTGCTAGCGAAGATACGAGCTTATGGAATAGGTTCACAGATTTATGACTGGCTGGAAGACTTCCTAAGTAATAGAACGAAGTACGTTGTTCTCGACGGCGAGTGTTCATCAGAGACGAGTGTATCGTCAGGCGTGCCCCAGGGTAGTATGGTAGGACCACTATTATTTTCTATCTATACAAATGATCTGATGGACAGAGTAACTTGCAATTTGCGGCTGTTTGCTGATGATGCTGTGGTGTGTGGGAGGGTGTCTTCTGTAACTGACTGTAATAGCATACAGGATGACATAGACGAAACTTCTAGTTGGTGCGAAGAATGGCAGTCAGCTCACAATGGAGAAAAATTTAAAGTGATGCGCATGAGTAGGAGAAACAATAGAATGTTCGAATACAGCTTTAGTAGTGAGCTTCTTAATGCTGTCGCGTCGTTCAAATATCTAGGCGTAACATTGCAGAGCGACATGAAATGGAACGAACGTGAAAGGACAGTTGTGAGTAAGGCGGACAGCCGACTTCGGTTTCAAGGGGGAATTTTGGGAAGATGTACTTCACCTGTAAAGGAGACCGCGTATAAAACGCTTGTACGACCAAGTCTTGAGAATTGCTCAAGTGTTTGGGACCTGCAGCAGATCAGTTTAAAGGAAGACATAGAGGCAGTTCAGAGGCGAGCAGCTAGATTTGTTACTGGTAGGATCGACCAATGTGCGAGTGTCACGGAAATGCTCCGGCAACTCAATTGGGGATCGCTGGAGGAAAGACGCCGTTCTTTTCGTGAATTTCTGTTGAGTAAATTTAGAGGGCGGTATTTTGAAGCTGAGTGTAGTATGATCTTACTGCCGCCTACTTACATTTCGCGAAAATATCACAACAACCAAAGAAATTAGGGCTCGTAAGGAGGCATAAAGGCATTCCTTTTTTTCCTTGTTCTATTTCGGAGTGGAATTGGAAAGGAAATGCCTAGTAGTGGTACGGTGTACCTTCCGCCACGCCCCTTACAGTTAATTCCGGAATATGTATGTAGATGTAGATGAACTATTCCGAACTTGTCTAAACTTGTTTCATTTTGTCCGAACTTGTCTGAAGTTGTTTGAATCTGACTGAACGTATCTGAACTTGTATTAACTTCTTTGAATTGTCCGAATTTGTCACTACCTCTTATGTTGTCTTACTTGGCCTTAACTAGTCACAACATGTCAGAACTTGTCTGAACTCGTCGATCTGGTCTCAAGTTGTCGTAACTTGTATGGACGTGTCTGAACATATCTGAATTTATCTGAACTTATCTCAAGGTATCTGAAGTTGCTAGAACTTGTCTAAATTGGTCTGAACTTGACTCAACTTGTCTGTACTTGTCTGAATTCGTCTCATCTTCTCTGAACTTATCTGAACTTTTCTGCACTTGTCTGATCTTCTCTGAAACTAATTTGTCTGAAATTATCTCAACTTGTCTGATCGTTTCAGAACTTGTCTGAAACTTATGAAATTATCTGATCTTATCTCAAGATGTCTCGTATTGTCTGAACTTGTCTGCAGTTATTGACCTTTAATTAACGTATCTGAATTTGTCTGAGCTTGCCTGAACTCGCCTGAAATTATCGCAATTTGTCTTAACTTGTTTGATCCTCTCTGAACTTGTCTGCACTTGCCTTTTATGTCTGAAATTGTCTGATATTTTATGAAATTGTCTTAACTCTTCCGAACTTTTCTGAACTTTGTAACATGTCCAGATAACGTGTTCCATTTAATTGACTCCCCATGAACAAATGTTGATAAGCGTCAGACATTTTTTTTTTAGTTTAGCAAGACACTCCACTTGCAATGCGAGGCATGATATATTGATTTAGTTTTATCTGTATGTAAAATTCTAAGTGTCTATGTTGTACGTGACGCCCCAAATATCTATTAGTGTGTACTGTGATGTGCTCCTTCTGGCCCTGGCTTCCACAGAATGAATGAATCTTTGAATGTAAGAACGTTTAGGAAGTGCTAGGCACGCCTCGTCTTTCAAACTTTGGGCGTTGAATGTCTCTGGGCGAGAAGTAGGTTTGCCAACTGCTGAGCAGAACCCAGTCTTAGCAAAGACTCCTTATGTAGCTTGCTCGTAACCTCCTTGGCTGGGGTTTGGTCAGGTTACCTGCCTGACAGACGGTTACGCTCTCTGGAGTCCCCTCCACTACCCCTCCTCGGTAACAGCTAGGCAGTGGTCAAGAGAGCTATTCATTCACTTCTTGGTTCGTGGTAGGGTAAGTACCTCTGGGTTTGGTTCTGCTGTGGCCTCGTGCTCGACTTAGTTTAGGCTCCATAGTCCTACTTATGCCTTTTCGCGAGTTTAATTTTGGGAGAAGCAGCTACACTATGTGTAGTAGTGAGATTTTGCTTTTGTACAGGATTGCTAACGTTATGTCGATTTTTGCTGGAATCTGATTCCGAGGCTCTCATGGTGTTTCGTTAGCATAGTTCTTGCACTTTATAACTTTTAAATCATTTCTTTGCCTGTTTAAATATGTTTAGTGTCTTTCGCGTTCTTATCGTAGTTGAATTGTAATATTTTCGGGGACTCGCGGTGCCTATACTGTTCGTACTTTGTCGACAGAACACGTTGACGATATCAGACTAAGCCTTCAGCTTTTCCATCATTCAGTGCACATGAGTGGTTAGCTAGTTTGCTAACGTGTTTCCTAGTGAGTGTAGCGCGATAATTTTCCCGGAAAATAAACCATTATAACTTTTAATCAGTGTACTTGTAGGCCCACGTGTGCGCCGATTAGCGTGTTCCCTGTAGTGGTTATTACCATTAAATAGACCTTTTTCCTCTGTGTAGAAAGAACCGTTGCACGACGTATATCGTGTTTTTAATTTTCATGAAATAGAATTATTTCATTTCACTGAATTTTTGTGACCGAACTCAGTATTTCGCTGTAGCAATCTGTAACCTTGCTTAACTGATAGATATGAGTCCTCTGATCAGAAAGAATGGTTGCACGATATATATCGCGATTTTATTGTCTTCGAAATTGTTTTTGTTAACGTTATGCATATTTCGTGTTCCGACTAAGTAGAGTGCTGTATTGATCTAACAGCTTTCATCTTCCGTAGATATCTTCTCCCTGTGCTAAACGAACACCAGAGCCACCGTTTTTAGATATTATTAAGTGAAATCTTAATTTAATGTATAGTTAGATGTTCTGGGGCATGTGTTTTTTATTGTAATTTTAAAAAATAGTCTTCCCCTCTTGTTGTTCTTGTTTTGAAAAACAAATTAATTTGTTAAACTATAATCCTTTTGTCCTAACTGAAATTCTCCCCTCATCATTCATTTTGGATTAATGTGGGGTAATTTGTTCATGTATCTTGTGTCTCTGCTCCTTTCTGGAATAGAGAATATTTGCGTTTCCATTGCCAACATTTACTTTTGATTTAGATCCATGACTGCGGATCATTATTTAATTGTGTGCAGTTTCCTCTAAAGATTACAGTAAAGGTAGAACTCTTTGCTTAACTCTTAGATCAGAGGTTTGCTTAAGGGAACTGTATACTTCCGCCACTTTGTGAATATCGTCGTAATTAGATTTTGTGAGCGAGCAGTCAGTTGTTAACTTCACAAACATGGATAGTTAACAGTCAAAAGAACAGCGGGCGAGTTTCAACTTATCTGAATATGTCTCAAATAGGCTAGTATTGTCTGAACTATTTCGAACTAGTCTGAATATGTTTCATTTTAACTTTTCTGATTTTAACCTAACATCTCTGAGCATGTATGAACTTGTCTGATTTTGTTTTATCTTCTCTCAGCTTCTCTGAACTTGTCTGAGTCCGTTTTCCGTTGGCCATCCTTGCAGTTAGTCATAAAATTACACATATTCAGCTGGAATATACCTCTTCACTTTCAATAAATCTTGTATTTTTTTGACATTGATCGGCACCTGCTTTCCAGGATACGCCAACTCGATGGGAAGTACAGGATGCTTATTGAAGCTATGGAGGAGCTGGAATGTCTCTCTGATGATACCATCGATGAATTGCTCTGTTTTTACTTGCCCACGATAATGTGCATCATACTGAAAAGTTATCCATTTCGAAGGAGAAAAAGAAACTTTTTGTTCCTTGGGAATTTTTCCCGCGCTTTATTCGGAGAGGCAAGTCTTTTTAAAACAGGCAGGCCACCAGTTTTTAAAGGCTAATACAGCAACATTATCAATAGTTTCCACTAATTATGTACTTGATGTATTTTTGATCATTATGGCATACTCTTCAGGTAAGTAGATCCGGTCATGACGTTTTACAAATTTTTTATTGTCCCAAAATCTCAATCGTTTGGAAGGAAACTATGCCCGCTTGTAGGGAAGTAATGTTTCATCTTCCTAAATCTTCCAATTGATACATGTTTAAACAAAAGCGAATCATTGGGTTATTTTTGTTTTGACCAGCACACCCGAAGTTATCAATTACGATAATGCTTAAATTGCATACTATGGGGGTATGCAGTCATCTCCTGTATTCCGACGCTGAATTTTCTTAGCTTTCCAATTCACGTATTCCACTCCCTTTAATAATCACGAATAATATTCCTTTTGTACTTATCAGCATTTCCTGTCCGTTTCTCGCCTACAGGAGGCATTTCAGAGTCCGATGAAGACGCAGACATAATTACACCTCGACAAATAAGTGGCTTCTGAATGCGACAGTAATGACCTATTATTTGAACCTACAATGCTGTAAACACAACAATGGATTGTTGCAGTGATGCTAACCTCAGACGACAAAATACGCGGGAAAGCAGCTCAACGACGCCAATAACTTCCATACAGTCATTGCAAGGACGGCATGAGTCCTTTTTGCAATGAACGATTTCAAGGGTCGATAGTGACACTATTTGATAGCTGAGTTCTGCCTGTCTTGTACGTATGAATCCGGCTACGCTTTCCCATCCATTTCCAATGGATAACTAATTTTCGTAAAAAAGCTGACTTATGACCTTTTTGAAATGACCGATTCAATTGTCTGAACCCCTCTGACCTTTTATGATCTTGTCCGAACCTGTCTCAACCTGTCTGATCTTGTCGGAACGTGTCTGAACTTGACTGAATCTGTCTGACCTTGTCTGAAACTGTCTGAGATTGTCTGATATTGTCTAAATTTGTCTGAATATATCTGCACTTGTCTTAACGTCTCTCAACTTGTATGAACTTGTCTAAACTTATCTGAACTGGTTTGAACTTTCTAAACGTGCCTCAAGTTGTTTAAACTTGCCTGACCTTGTGTGAAATTGACTGGACTTATCTGAATTTGTGTGAACTTGTCCGAACTTGTGTCAACTTGTCTGGACTTGTCTCAACGTATCTGACCTTGTTTGAAATTCTTTGATCTTGTCTGAACATGTCTGGGATTGCCTGAATTTGTCTTAACTTGTCTGAAGTGGTCTGAGATTGTCTGAACTTGTCTGAATTAGTCTGAATTTCTTTGAACTTGTCTGAATTTGTTGCAATTTATCTGAACTTTTCTGATCGTCTCTGGACTTGTCTGCACTTATCGGAACTTGTCTGACCTTAACTAGATTTGCTAGAACTGGTCTAAATTGCTCTGAATTTGAATCATCTTGTCTGAATTCATCTCATCTTCTCTCAACTTTTCTGCTCTTGATTGACGTTCTCTGAAATTGACTGATCCTGTTTGCAATTCTCTGATCATCTCGGAACTTGTCTGAACATGTATGAACTTGTATGAACTTGTCTGAACTTATCTCAACTTGTCTGAACGTGACTGAACTTTTCTGAATTCTTCTGAACTGGGCCGAACTTGTCAGGGTTTATCTGTACTTGTCTCAACTGGTCTGATCTTGACTGAACTTGATTGAATTTGTCGGAACTCTTCTGAACTTGTCTGAACTAGTCTGAACTTTTCTGAACCCCCTGAACTAGTTTGAATTTGTCTACACTTGTCTCAACATGTCTAAAAGATACTAAACTTTTCTGAACTTGTCTGAAATTATCTGAACATGCCTGAAATTGTCTGAATTTGTCTTAACGTTTCTGAACTTGTCTCAACTTGCCGCTCTCAACTTTTCTGATCAAATCAGAACTTGTCTACAATTCTGTGAACTTTTCAGACCTGACCTGATTTTGTCTGAACTTTTCCAATGTTGTATGAACTTGTCGGAACTTTCTGAACTTGTCTCAAATCTGAACATGCCTGAAATTAATTGAATTGTCTGAGCTTTCCTGAAATTGTCTGAACTTGTTTTGGCACAACTTATTTCTGAACTTCTTTGAACTTGTCTGAATTTGTCTGACCTTGTCAGAAACTTATCTAAACCTGTCTCAACTTGTGTGAGCTTGTTTGTCTCAATTTGACAGACTTTGTCTGAATTGTTAGAACATCTGAATTTGCCTGAACTTGTCAGAACTTGTCTGAACTTGTCTCCACTTGTCTGAACTTTTCTGAGCTTGGCTGAACTTATCTGATCTTGTCTCTGTTTTTCTGATCTTATCTTAAATTGTCTGAATTTGTCTGATCTTATCTGAACTTGTCTTCAACTGTCTGAAATTGTCTCATATTGTCTGAATCAGTGTGAATTTGTCTGAACTTGTCTCAACATTAAACAATTCGTCTTCAATTGTCTGAACGTGTCTCAAATAGTCTGACATTGTCTGATATTGTCTGAACTTGTCTGAATTCTCCTGTACTTTTCTGAATTAGTCTTAACTTGTCTCTACTTGTCTTAACTTGCATGAACTCCTCTGAGCCTGAATTTTCTCTGTCTCAACTTGTCTGAATTTGTCCGTATTATTCTGATCTTGTCTGAACATGCCTGAACTTGAATGTACTTGACGAAGGTTGGTTGAATTTTTCTGATCTTGTCTGAGTTTGTACGATCATCTTATCTTCACTTATATGAACTTGTATGAACTTGTCTGAACTTACCTGAACTGGTTTGAACTTTCTGAACGTGTCTCAAATGTCTGAACTTGCCTGATCTTGTCTGGACTTATCTGAATGCGACTGAACTTGTCCAAACCTTCCCAATTTGTTTCTGCATGTGTGAACTTGACTGACCTCTTCTGATTTTGTATGATATATTCTGAAATTGTCTGAACTTTTTGAACTTGTCTGAACTTGCCTGATCGTGTCTGAAAATGTCTGAATTTGTCTTAACATTTCTTAATTTGTCTGATTGTATCAGAACTTGTCTGAATTATTCTGAGCTTGTCTCTAATTGTCTAAACTTCTCTGAACTTGTGTCAAATTGTCTGACCTTGTCTGAACGATTCTGATCTCGTCTTAATATGTCTGGGATTATCTGAATTTGTCTTAACTTGTGTGATTTTTTTCTGAACTTGTTTGATTTTGTCTGAACTTTTCAGATGTTGTATGAACTTGTCCGATCTTGTATGAACTTGTCAGATCTCTTCTGAATGTGTCTGAACTTATCTGAACTAATCTGAACATGTCTGAAATTTACTGATATTATCTGAACTATTCAGAAGTTGTCTGAACTTGTTTCATTTTGTCCAAACTTGTCTGAATTTGTTTGAATTTGACTGAACATGTCTGAACTTGTATTAACTTGTCTGAATTGTCCGAATTTGTCTGTACCTCTGGCCTTAACTTGTCGCTACATGTCAGAACTTTTCTGAACATGACTGAAAATATGTGAACCTGTCTGAACTTACCTGAAGTTGCTAGCACTTGTCTAAATTTTTCTGAACTTCAATCAACTTGTCTGTACTTGTTTGAATTCTTCTCATCTTCTCTGAACTCATCTGAACTTTTTTGCAGTTGTCTGATCTCTGAAATCGACTGAACTTGTTTGAAAATGTCTGATCATCACGGAACTTGTCTGAATATGTCTGAACTTGTCTGAGCTAGTCTGCACTTATGAGAACATGTCTGGGCTTGACTGATTTTATCTGATCTTGACTCTGATTGTGTGATCTTATCTGGACTTGTATGCCTTGACTAATTTGTCTGAAATTGTCTGAACTTGTCTCAAATTGTCTGAATTGTCTGATCTTGTCTGAATGGGTCAGAAACCTTCTGAACTTGTCTCATCTTGTCTGAACTTGTCTGACCGTGTCTGATATTGTAGGAACCCTTCTGTACTTGCCTAAACTTCCCTGATATTGTTCGAACTTGTTTGAATGTGACTGAATTTTCTGAACTTGTCTGAAATTTTCTGAACCTATCTGATATTGACTGAACCTGTCTAAATATGTGTCAACTAATATGAACTTGTCTCAACTATTTAGAAATTCTCTGATCTTATCTCAACTTGTTTTAACTCTCTGAACTTGTCTGTACTTATCTGAACTTCTCTGAACTCTTCTGACTTTGTGTCATCTTGTTCAACTTCGCTTAAGGTGTATAATGCTACCGCCTTTAAGAATTGGTTTAATCTACGAATAAAATTTATTCAAAATTCAAGGTGGTGGAAAATGGCCAGAAAAAATTGTTAAATGATTATACTTTTACTCATAACTCCAAACTAATTAGTGGCTTATTTTCACTTATATGCTAATGCAGCCTCCTAAAAGAGAATCACAGACAAAATTAGGATGTTAAAAGGAAGGCGTGAGTAATGGTTTTCAAGACATAAAAATTTTTCTAAGTATTTCTGAGACGAATGCACGCCGTAAACGTACTTCTAAAAAGGCTATATACATTGGAGTACATTCAAAACATCAACTAAAAGTATCTAGGCTTAGCTACACAGTTATTTTCTGTCTTACATTAGTTCTATTTCATATATGCATTTTTTTTTCTTTTTTAGCGAGATTCTTTGTCTCGTGAAATGTTTTTCAGATAAATATTTCTTAATGCTAACAATAGATGATATGCCCATTTAAAAGTGTTTTGCTAAAACTACACATCCTTTTTACATTATATAGATGGGAATATATTTTAGAAGGTTTCTTATAAACCAGTCTCTCAAGATCACGTAGATTGCATTTTAACTCAAGTTTGAATTCCCCGCCGAGGTTGGCAGTTGATTGTGAATAAGTGACGCTGTGACGCAACTATACGTTAGTACTGCACAGTCAGCAGTGTCGTGGCTCGCGGACAGTATTCATTTCAGAACGTGCGCTTTCCGTGATATCTTTACTTGCGTGTGTGTGTGAATCTTCCTCGTACGATCTGGATGGCATTGCTTTTACATCCACCAGGATTCGTACCGGAGGAAGGCGAGATTGAAGATAGGTAAGTACCATAGACTTCTTTTTTTACTGTTCCAAGCTTGTCACTTGCATGGTGCTTTCATAAGTCCAACCACGCTTACATAAGAATGTCCACAAAATACTGCACTACTTGATATGTTTCAGTCACTTGCACGTGTTTGTTAATTATGTTGAGTTAAACGGGTTACTTCACCGCATGTGTGTCTCTTATTGTTCATTGTTCATCACTGACACTTTGTTTAACAAGAAACACTTATTGGTCAAAGTCCGGGTATTATCATGATTATTATTTTAATTCTTTTAATTCTCATTAAACCGTTTATTACCTACATTCACTATTACTTTCGTGAACCACTATAACGTTCGCCGTTAGTCTACACATCGTTGTTGTTTTAATCTTTCAGTCCGCATGCTATGTATTAATTGTGACGTTAAATCAAGTGTTCGGTTCACTGCAGTTTATCGACATTCACTCACGAAAGTTCATTACCACAAGGACTCTATGCAAGTTACTTTCGCCATGCAAGGACCATCACTGTTTATTCTACACACGCAAATTTTTGAAGTCACGTTTGAATGTTTTTCAAAGAATAGAAACTAAACATTGTCTTTAGCAGTTTTCAGTACACTTATCTCATATATTACGCGAGTAGTATCTTTTATATGTATGTCATCACAATAAATCCTAACGACATGAAATGTTTCCTGTGTATATACATAGCAAAACAATTTATGTGAATGACGTCACTTTAAGTTACTAACATCACAGTGTGAATCATAGTACATTTAGGTTAAAGATTTGCATCACGATTACTAGATTACACTAACATCTAGAATGATAACGAGCTTTGACTTATGTCAGTTTTAGGAAATGGCGTGAATGTTGTATGCAGTCGTAATTTCAATATGCGGCTGCATTTAGTTCGATTTCAAGTTGAATACAGTACTCATCAAAATTATTCAAACGTAATTACATTAAGGTAGGAACGCAATACCGCGTCATTACATTTTACGAACATGTTTGCATCATTTTGGGGTTTTATGTTGCGACGTTATGTAATACAAAATGGCTTTAAATAGGTTCATAAATGCTTAAATTGTCGTTAAGTTGATGATAGAGTACGTAATTAGAGGTTGGTTATCATTAATGACAGTTTCAAATTTAGCAGAGGGACAAAGTAATGACACTATGGTGAACAATCATTTCTAATACAGATAAATGAATATGAATAAAAATTATCTCTTTTGACATAAAATACTGCAAGTATTGCAAGTCAAGGTTACATCAAATCCCCGCGACACACATACCAAATGCTTTCAATAAGATGACCTACACAAAATCAGGTAAAGGAGAGATGAAGTAGAGATAGAAAGATAGTCGAAGGAATACGACAACCACCACCACACCATCAGAAACAAATAACTACACATTTCTACAGTGCATAATAGATCTAACTACGACACCGATAAATGTAACATTTCATCCTATGAGTTTGTACTTTATTCATAATATATATATATATCGACAAGGTGAAATATGTGTGGGCGTGCGCACACGGGAATTGGGAACGGAATTGAAATTTTACCTGTCGCTACGCCGTATATGAATGTAATCCGTGTTTCTAAGATGGTGCTTGTGTGTGTCAGTGTTTTAATGGTTATCTTTTTTTTTTATTTTTTTTTTTTTTTTATTTTAGCGTGAAGGATAATGCATAGACATGAGATTTTTTAGTTTTCTTTTTCTTCTTCTTTGGCCTTTGGCTACGGCGACAAGGTTGATCATTTTGTAGGTGACAATCACTGGCAGCACATTCCACAGTATATTCCTGTAGATACTTAATCTACATATGGCTAAATTTTGTACATAGCTAACTTTAAAAGAAAATGTAGTTATCTTACGACTACGTGTGCAATGAGCATGTAACATTTCTTGTATGTGTGTTCGTTGGGAAAATATTTCATTTGTAGTCAGTGCACATATAAAATTCATAGCAGTTCAAGTCATCAACACAGATGACAGCCCCCAACTTAATATACGATTGTGCATTTCTGATGGCATTTCAAATAGGCTATATACTTTTGTTTTAAATTTTATACTGAATAAACATTAGCTAATAAGGAATGAGAATGGTGCATTCACTTTAAACATTAAAAAAAAAAAAAAAAAAAAAAATCAGTTGTATACCAAGCATCTTCTGCAAGTCATTTTAGTAGGTTTCAGTGCATAGTTTCTAGTATCCATAAGTATGTATGTGATACAACTCAATCACCTAGGTTCTTTTTTTTCTGTGTCTTGTGTCAGTGAAAAGTGTTATATGTTTTCAGTCAGCACATAAACTTACCATTTCTAGCACTGGGCCACATTATTACTATATCTTAAGCAAACACATGTGAGTGTGGAAAACGTTCCTTAAGCATAGCCACGTATTCAATAATTGTATAAAAATAATCCATACCAAAATCGGAGCTGTGGAAGGACCAGATAAGTGAATTGGATGTGCCTATGTATGCTCCATACCCTCAAATACATACTCAAAGTACCTTACCACATACCGATCCATAAATATATCCCATCTAATAATTAGTGTGAAGTATAGCTACACCAGGAACTTTTCACAAATATTAATTTCATATTATAAGTATGATAAATAAATGAAAATGTGACTCACAGTGCAAAGTTTGGACACAAGTATATACTGACTATTAATAATCATACAGACTCATGTTAATTACTGACATGTGTGACAAGATTTATCGTTTTCACATGTTACTGTCGATCTTCCATACTAATATCTAACCTCGGTATACTAGAATACTCTCCTAAAATTACTGATGTTCATAAGAATTCTTTGGCATTTGGTACACAATTTATATATACATGTTGAATGCTTACCAGCTAAGTGTAAAATTTCTTTAAATTATTGTGTGGCTATAAGCCTTTAATTTTTCCACTTGTTGGCAAAGCAAGTAAATAGGTTCATTCATGTGGAATTTGCACGAACTGATAAGGTCCGACATATAATGACGGCCATTTTTTGTTCTTTCATAGGGGAGTAGAGGGTTTTGGATGGTTACGTATCAATACATACTCACCTACTACAAACTTTTGTGTGTGTTTCAAAGTTTAATCATAATAAATATTACGGTTGTTAGCTGCTCCAGTTAGTGAAATGAGCACACGGCGTATTTTTCATTGAAAGACAACTCTTCTCTCGGTACCTTTGGTAAAGGATTTAGCCAATCATTTGCCTCTTTTGTACTTAATACGAGATATGAAAGTGTGGTAGGTGTGTCGTAGGTAGGCAAATTATTCATTACCTATTCAAATAAACCAATGTATTCAATCCATTATGTATGTTGGTGAGGTGTATAAGTTCTAACAAACCTGTTTAATTCTCGGAATACTCGTTTCATTGGATTACTAGATGGATGGAATCGTGAGATTAATATATGGTTAATGTTCTGCCTTTGTATAAATCGTTACCATGTTCGACATGTGAAGATGGCTCCATTATCAGAAAGTAATGTTGTCGGTTTTCAGCTGGAGGAAAGAAATCCTGTTCTAGACAGCGTATGACAGCCGCAGAGTTGGCTTTCTTAATAACATATAGTTTTACAAACTATCAATATCATAGAGGTCGAAGATGTATCTCACTCCTCCGCGAGCAATCGGCATAAGAGACAATGGTTGTTTAGGAGAATTAGGATGTAGTTCATTTTTTTCAGATTGGGTATTTGGTTTTGCTTTCTGGCAGAAGATACGAGATTTCAAGGTATAGATTATCTTCCGTGACATATTGGGAAAGTAACAATACAATTTAAGTTTTCTGAGACATTTTAGAGGACCAAAATGACCCCATGTATAAAGTGGATACCAAATTAGTGTTTTTTCATGTGATTCTGGGAAGCAAACACACCACAGGTTAGACTGGGTGTAACGACGGAAGAATAAGGCACCTTCATGAATTTTATAATGTTGAAAAAAATTAGCATTCGTATTTTACAACAGAAAAGAATTGGGGAGAAAAGAAATTTCTGACTAAAAGAAGGGATAGATTGATAGGACACATTCTTAGACATCAAGGAATTGTGAATTTAGCGTTGGAGGGAAGTGTGTGAGGAAAAAATCGCAGGGGAAGACCAAGAGATGGATACAGTAAGCAGATTCAGACAGATGTAGGTTGCCGTTCTTATGTGGAGATGAAGAGGCTTGCTCAGGAAGCTGCTCAGGAGAGGTGCATCAAACCAGTCTCCAGACTGAAGACCACCACAACAACAACAACAACATTTTACAACAATTTTGTTTTTACCTGTTTCCAACTATTATCAGTATTTTGCAATTCTCGCATGTTTTTGCACTTATCTAAGAAATACTGGCGATAATGAGTGTCTTTCATCAGCAAAATACGGAAATCGGTTGAAGACTCCAATGAATCCCCAAACTCAGGCAAACCTTGAGGCATACGGGAAAGTGTATCAGCAATAATGTTATCAGTTCCCTTAATATGTACAATTTCAAAATCATATTCTTGTAGGAGCATAATCCACCTGGCTAGACGGTTATGAAGAAGGTTACAAGGTATGAGAAAATTGAGTGCCTGACGATCGCAATAGATTTTTACACGCTTTCCAAACACATAATGATGGTATTTCTTTAATGTTCATACAATACTAAGTGCTTCCAGTTCGGTTACAGAATATCTTCTATCAAACTCGGTAAGTGTTCGGCTGGCAAAGCTGATTACTTTAATTGTACTTATGTCATTCGGGTCAGTCATTTGAAACAAACAAGATCCAAGCCTAATAAAGGATGAGTCAGTGACTATACAAAAATCTTGCGTCATGTCAGAATGGTGTAATATTTATGAATTTACTAAGGCATTTTTTATTGAATCGAAATTTCTTTGACACTGTTCTGTCCAGAACCAAGGAGTGTTTTTGAGAAGAAGATTGAGAAGAGGTTCACTATTCAAAAGTTGTCTGGGCAAGAAACGGCGGAAAAAGAACACAATCAGAGGAAATCTTTTAATTGTCTACGACTTGACGGGTTAGGAAAATATTTAATTGCTTTAATCCTATTGGGAACCGTGACAATTCCCGTTGGTGAAATTATGTGGCCAAGATATTTGATTTGTTGACGAGCAAACTTGGATTTTTGTATATTGGCTGTTCCACCAGAAGACGAAAATGTTGACAAAGTTCTTTCAAGAAAATCTAAATGTTCGTCCCATGTAGGGGTGGCAACAAGAATATCGTCAACATACACTGTAATCTGATCCAACAGTTCTGGGCCGAGGACAGTATCAAGGGTTGTAATAAATACACCTGAACTAACATTTAGCCCGAATGGCAAAACACAAAACTGATAGCTGCGACCTGCAAAAGTGAATGATGTACATTTTCTAGACGCCTGGGTAATTGGCACTTGCCAAGGTGAATACTTGACAAATAATTTACACCAAAAAATTTCTGCAGTTGTTCTTCCAAATTTTCAGGATGAGTTCGTACTGGAATAATAATTTTATTAATTTCCCTTGCATCTAGTACTAATCTAACCGAACTGGTTACAAACAGCTGGTTTACAAACAGCTAAAAGAGATTAAGCATATGGAGAAAGTGAAGTTTCAATAATATTGCATTGAAGCATACGGTTAATTTCCTTATTAACTGCTTCCTGTTTGTCCATGGGATAGAATATGTGTGCTTTGCAAAATTTTAATGGGGCTTAACTTCCATATGATATTGATAGGCCTTAATGATACCTGACTTCTTATCAAAAACTTGAATAAATTTCTTTAGCAGGTGGGATAATTGAGAGTGTTGTTCTTGTGATAGATCCAGTGATTCTGAAACTTTTTGCTCAATCGATTCAACATGTTCTTTGGTATCCTCTACCGAGTTACTTTGAGTTGTTTGCACTACCGGATTAATAGATTGTACATTAAGGGCAAAAGAATGACAATACTTTCCATGTGGTCTTTTGTTTCTTAACAGTTCAGCAACACACAACTTGTCTTTCACAGTTAAATGGCACTTACCTTGTTTGAAATCTAATTTTGCACTACGGTCTCTTAGATATTCAATGCCCAGAATACAATTCTCAACTAATGTGTCTACAACCAAATATGTGCACAAGTCAATTTCATTGCCAATCTTAATAGGCACCTGTGCTTGAATTTTTACTAATTTGGATCTGGCACCTAGTATACGACAGTTTTGGACAGGAAATGTTGGAAGTGCATGTTTATGGTTAATTCTTTCAAATAAAGATTTAGAAATGACGTTAACATATGCTCCTGTATCAAGCAAGACAGCAGTGTAACTTCCACCAACATTAATTTGAATGACAGCATGAATAATCTCTCTCTTTGGCTTTACATGGAATGGTTTCATTAAATAGCTCTTCTCTCGTATCTACACCTTCATTGTAACGTAGCATATTAACGTTAGGCTGCCATAAGTCTGAGTGACGTCGATTGTGGAAAATGCCCCCACACGAACCGCCACTCATCGCTAAGGGGCCGGACGAGAGGGATATTAGTTTGTCTCTACGGTGCGGACTGTACAGGCTCGGCAGTTACTTCCGTTATAACAGCACCTTGTGTTTCATCTTGGGAAGGTTCGTTAGTTCGGGTACTACAAGAGATATTTGTAACTGGCACGTCACAGTTATTATTATGATTCCGTGAACGTCGGATATTGTTTCTGTAATCTCTATTAAAATTGTTAACCCGTTTGTTTCTAAAGTTATTATTGTTTGGTTGCCCCCAGGACCCTCGATCATTATCTTGATACACTGGGTTATACCGATTCTCTTGTCTTCGACGGAAAACTCCACTGGAATTATTATTTCTGTGGCCATCACTTTCAACTGAACGGAAATTTGGCGTTTGCGGGGCTCGTTGTGGTGCGTGTGTCCGCGTGACGTAAGGCTGTTGCTTTGATTGTTGAGCGCGGATCGCTCTGGTATGGAATAGTTTGCACCGTTATAACGTTTGTAACCATTGCCGTATTTGTGTCCATTACTCGAAACGCGGCCTTCTTCACATATCGCATCTAATGAGTCCAGAACAGAAAGAAAGTATTCAACATTGTGTTCAGGAGTGTTGACTAATTGCGTTCGAATGTGAGTGGGTAGTTTGGCTTTCAGAATGTTTAGCACTTCCTGTGTTGGCACCGGTTCATTCAAGAGGCGAACTTTATTCAGATGTTTTTCAAAGTAGCGCCTAAGGTTCCCATTTTTCTCATGAAATGGTTCGGGATTATATATCTCTTTTCTTAGTCGATCTTGTGCGGAGGGAGACCAATATTTAGCTAAGAAAATATCTTCAAACTCTTCTCACGTATCACAATAATCGGCTACGTCCTTCGCCCAGAGCGTTCCTTCTCCCTGTATGTAGCCACTACAAACTGAATCTTTTCCTTTCCAGACCATGATAGTGGTAATGCTAATGAAAATTACAAGATGAATATTCTTTTTTTCTGGCATGAAAACGTGAAACTGACGATATTTTAATCGACTTTCCTCATACAACAGAGAAGTTACAATGTGTAATGGTGACGTATTACTAGGTATGCGTGGTGGCCGTATTTGAACATCCTGCTCGAAGAGAAGAGGCATGAAATTGCTGAGTACTGGTTGATGGAGGAGACTGAAATACATTATTACCGATGCGATTACTATTATTGTTAGCATTTGACGTAAGCTAGCGATTTCTTTCTGTAAGTCACCGACCTGTGAATTGACTGTACGCTGCCAATTTGGTACCTCTTCCCGGATTATATTTTTAAGCTGAACAATATCCTCCTGAAGTGATTTCAAAGCTGTATCCAGGTTTTCATTAACACGATTAGTGATTTCTTGCGCTACATTATCTAATTCTGTTTCTAAAGCCTGGTTAATTTGTTTTTCCTTTCTTTGAAGAAATTCACTTAATCTTGATTGACAATCTTTGACCAACCCTTCTGTCTGATTGGTAATACTAGTTAGTGTTGCCTTCATTTCCTCCTGATCAACACGCAATTTAGCAATATCTTGTGTAAGTGCGTCTATAGAAACTCGAATATTGCCAACGGATCTCTTAAGGAGATCGATTTCTGTTGTGACTGATGATTTTACTTTTGACATAACATTTGATACACCTTCTATTTCCCCTTTAACAGCATACATAACATTTATAGCAACTTGTGCTTCCATTGAACAGATTTTTGAATCAAGTTTAGTCTGTAAATTTTCTACCTGCATTTGAAGTTGTTTACTTACTTCCTCTGCCTTGTTAGCCGAAAAAATTGTTTTGTTGTTCCTCCCAAGCGGCGATTTTTTAAAATTCCTCTTGAGTGACCATTTGTTCTGTGATTTCTTTTTGCTGTAATTCTATGTTAGACAATCGCTTATCTAAATGCTGTGTAATCATTTGCTGTTGAGATTCTAATTTTGCATCTAATTGCTGTGTGATGATTTGCTGCTGAGATTCTAATTTTGCATCTAATTGCTGTGTAATGATTTGCTGTTGAGATTCTAATTTTTATGTAATTGCCGTGTGATCTGTTGGTTAAAATTAACTAGCAAAATGTCAAATTCTTGGAACCACGCGGCCCGTGTACTTGTCACTTCACCGTCGTCAGTTTCAGTTTGTACAGCACTGACAGACGCACTCTCTTCTACATTAGCGGTTGGCACATTAATAACAAGACTGTTTAACATCTCAACACTATCAGAATTTTCTGGTAAATTTTCAGTCCCGTGTGATTCCATTGTATTCGCTTGACTGCGAGTTTTACCATACTTCAATGCAGATGAACTGGAAATCTTTATTTTCTCGATAACGAATATTAATCAGCTGTCCACCCAGAGAGGTTAATTCAGCTGTACTTGGCATCAGTATGTAATAGAATCGGTGAGAAAAATTAAGATCGGACTGGCTAAAACGTTAACTCGATATCAATGTTGGCTAAATCGTATTTATGATATTTAATTACGAAGAAAATAATACTTGTATGAAAATTTTCTACTGTTGTTCCGATGGTATAGAAAAAAACACTGCGCTATGCGACAGGCTACTAGAGGTGATTATAAGCATCTAGTAAGCGTACCGAATGGAAATGATCTTACCTTCGATATGTAACTATTGTTGGATTGGTTGACGTGAAATTTTAATAGTGGCTCCATCAGTATGTCCAGTCAAGTTTAAGTTGGTAGCCATGTATTAACATCTCCAGTAATTTTTTTTAGTCCAATTCCGGGTTTGTTGTACATTAAATAAATGGAAAAGGTGTCCGAATCACAAAATGAAAATTATTTATCTACAATTCCACAAATATTTTGTCATATTTCGTCCTGATTACACGGTTGCCAATTTTTATAATGCTACCGCCTATAAGAATTGGTTTAATCTACGGATAAAATTTATTCGAAATTCAAGGTGGCGGAAAATAGTAAAACAAATGGTTAAATGATTATACTTTTACTCATAACTTCAATTTAAAGTTTGTACTTAGGGCACCTAATAGCATTATAAAAATTAGGAATGAAGTTACCTCGTATGGCTAGTCGATGCTGGTTCTGCAACACCAATCTGTCGACTATGCTCAAATTAAAATATCTTTTTATCGGTAACTTATTCCTAAAGTGATTTGGATCAGTTATACTTGTTATGTCATGCACAATCGGAATATGCAAAATAATCAGGATTATGTTGCAACAATGTGAACAAAGGATAATTTTTATGTTCACTTATCGGACTTCGAAAAGAAAAGAAAATACGGCGGCATCGATTGATTGTAGGCTCTTCCGATACTGTGACTGTGAAGTAAGGAATTGCCGCTATTTACTGACGAATATATGCAACCGATTGTACATGATACTTTTTTTACCATAACGGTGTCCAAATCACAATAAGATTAAGTTCTTGAACATTCTCGCCATATTTATTCATTATTTACCTCGAAAAACAAATTACATTAACAGTTGTAGAATTGAAGGAGCAGGAATGACTACATCCCTCCAAGATAACGAATCTAAAGTCAATGAAAACAAGTGAACATCTTTCTTTTCTTTGCAGAGAGGAAATAATACAGGGTTGATCAGTGAGGTATCTTTGCAGCGAAAAGAATGACGCTGACTTGGAGAAAAGTTATTACTACGACCTGCCCGATGAATCGTCTATCATTTCAGGTATCTGAATTGTCTGATCTTGTCGGAGTTTGAATGAACTTTTCTGAATTCTTCTGAACTTATCTGAACATGTCAGAACTTATCTGAACATGCCTGAAATTGGCTGAAATAGGCTGAAAGTTTCTGAACTTGTCTGAACTTGTCTCATGTAGTTTGAACTTATCTGAACTCTTCTAAATGTGTCTGCACTTGACTGAAATTGTCTATGCTTTGTTGAACTTATCTGACCTTGTCTCAATTTGTCTCATCTTGTTTTAACGTGTATGACCTAGTCTGAATTTGTCGGAACTTGTCGGAAATGTTCTCAAATTGTGTGAACTTGTCTGTATTATCTGAATGTGCCTGAACTTGTCTGAACACTTCTGGACTTCTCTGTATTTGTCTGATCCTGTCAGAATTTGTCTGAACTTGACTGAATTTGTCTGAACGTGTCTGAATTTGTCTGAATTAGACTAATATTTTCTGAAATTGTTTGAACTTGTCTTAACTTTTCTCAACTTATCTGAACTTTTCTGAAAATCTGTGATAGTGTCTGAACATTTCCAAACATGTCTGAACTCTTCTGACCTTGTCCAAAGATACCTGAACTTTTCTGAAATAGTCTGAACTTTTCTGAACTCGTCTGAACTTGTCTCAACATTTTCAAACTTGTGTCAATATGACTGAACTTGTCTCTGATTATAGAAATTTGTCTCAACTTGTCTGAATTTTCTGAACTTGTCACGACTTGTCTGAACTTGTCTGATATTTCTGAACTTGTCGTATATTGTCTAAACTTGTCTGATCTTGTATGATCTTATCTGAACTTGTCTGAATTCGTCTGAAATTGTGTTAACTTGTCTTAACTTTTCTGAACTCGTCTAAACTTGTATTGAACTTGTCTCAACTTGTCTGATTTGACTGAACATAGCTGAATTTGTCTCAACTCATCTGAACTTGTCTGAACCTGCCTTAACTTGTCTGCAATAGCCTGAACTTTTCTGAACCCCGTTAACTAGTCTCAACTTGTTTAAACTTCTCTCATCATGTCTGAAATCTTCTGAGTCATTCAAAGAATGTCTATATCAGGTAGTGCATGGGTATTTGGGCCACGTAATATTAGTCGGAAGAGACTTCAATCTTAAGATTATTGATTGGGACCTCTGTCGTTACATTTCAAGCGGTACAGACAAGCAGTCTTGCGAACTACTTTTGGACACATTCCCCGAAAACTTTCTTGAGCAGTTAAACTGGCAACTTACGTGCAATGGAAATTTTTTAGACCTTATAGCCATGAACAGGCCTGCCCCTATTAACGATGTCTGTGTAGAGACAGGAATTAGTGATCATGATATCGTCATATTGTTGATGGTGACCAAAGTTCATAAACCAGTTAAGAAGGCTAGGAGCGTGTTTTTGGTGAGAAGAGCCGATAAGAAAATGTTAGGATCGCACTTACAAAACGAATGGGCATCGTTTAATTCCGGGACTATGGATGTAGAGGAATTGTGGACTAAATTTAAGTGCATTATAAATAAAGTGTTAAAGAAATATGTGCCAGTAAAGACGATTAAGGATGGAAAAGTTTCACCGTAGTATAATAATAATGGTAGAAAGCTGCTGAGAAAGCAAAGACTGTTGCACTCTCGACTCAAAAAGGAAAACGCAAATTATGATAGGCAAAAGTTAGTAGAGATTGGTGCGTCTATAAAAAGATCGATGCACGAAGCATGTTCTAAATTTAATCATTAAGAAATATTTCATGCAGGAGGACCGCACAAATGTACCATCATTTGATCAACGTACTAATTCCGAAATGGAGGGCATAATAATAGGTATTTCCGGTATAGAGAAGCAGCTGAGAGTGCTAAATACGAAAAAGGCTGGTGGTCCGTATGGAATACCAGTTCGGTTTTAAAAAAGAGTACTCTGCGGCTTTGACCCCCTACTTAGCTTGCATTTATCGCGAATCTTTAACTCAGCGCAAAGTTCCTAGTGATTGGAAAAAAAGCGCAGGTGACTCCCGTTCATAAGAAAGGAAAGAGAACTCATCCACCCCAATTACAGGCCAATATCGTTGACATCAGTATCATGTAAAATTTTGGAGCAGATTCTCAGGTCGAAAATAGTAAATTTCCTTGACACGGAAAACCTTCTTTCTGTGAATCAGCACGTGTTTAGGAAACATCGTTCATGTAAAACTCAGCGTGCCCTTTTCTCACATGACATCTTGCGAGCCATGGACGAAGGGAAACAGGCGGAATGTGTTTTTCTCGACTTCAAAAAGGCGTTCGACGCGGTGCCACACTGCAGACTGCTAACGGAGATACGAGCTTATGGAATACGTTCACAGATTTCAGATTTGTGACTGGCTGGAAGACTTCCTAAGTAATAGAACGCAGTACGTTGTTCTCGACGGCGAGTGTTCAGCAGAGACGAGTGTATCGTCAGGCGTGCCCTAGGGGAGTGTGGTAGGACCACTATTATTTTCTATCTATATAAATGATCTGATGGACAGAGTAACTTGTAATTTGCGGCTCTTTGCTGATGATATTGTGGTGTTTGGGAGGGTGTCGTCTGTAACTGACAGTAATAGCATACAGGATGACTTAGACGAAACTTCTAGTTGTTGCGGAGAATGGCAGTCAGCTCACAATGTAGAAAAATTTAAGGTGATGCGCATGAGTAGGAGGATCAATCGAATGTTCTAATACAGCATTAGTAGTGAGCTTCTTGATGATGTCGCGTTGTTCAAATATCTAGGCGTAACATTGCAGAGCGATATGAAATGGAACGAACGTGTAAGGACAGTTGTGAGTAAGGTGGACAGCCGACTTCGGTTTAACGGGAGAATTTTGGGGAGATATACTTCATCTTTAAAGGAGACCGCATATAAACAGCGCGTACGGCCACGTCTTGAGTATTGCTCAAGTGTTTATGATCCGTAGCAGATCAGTTTAATAGAAGACATAGAAGCAATTCAGAGGCGAGCACCTAGGTTTGTTTCTGGTAGGTTCGACCAATGAGCGAGTGCCACGGAAATGCTCCGGCAACTCAATTGGGGATCGCTGGAGGAAAGACGACGTTCTTTTTGTGAATTTCTATTGAGTAAATTTAGAGGGCCCGAATTAGAAGCTGAGTGTAGTACGATATTGCTGCCGCCTACTTACATTTCGCTTAGAGATCAAAAAGACAAGATAAGAGAAATTAGGGCTCTTACGGAGGCATATAGACATTCTTTTTTTCCTCGTTTTATTTGCGAGTGGGATAGGAAAGGAAATGCCTAGTAGTGGTACAGTGTACACTCCGCCACGCACCTTACGGTAGATTGCGGAGTATGTATGTAGATTTAGATCCTTTCTGAACTTCTCTGAACTTATCTGAACATGCCTGGAATTGGATGAGTTTGGCTGAAATTTTCTGAATTTGTCTGAACTTCTTTCATGGTCTCTGAAGATGTCTGAACTTGACTGCACTTCACTGAAATTGTCTAAGCTTGTCTGAACATCTGAATTTGTCTTAACTTGTGTACACTTTTATGCACTTCTCTGATTTTATTAACTTGTCTGAACGTGTCAGTACTTGTCTGAATTTATCTGAACTTGTTTGAAGTTGTCTGAGTTTCTCTGAATATGTTTGAACTCGTCTCAACTTGTATCTCTAAACACGTTCAAAATTGTTTCAACATGACTGAACTTTTCTGAACTTGTCTCAAATTATCGAAATTTGTCTCAACTTGTCTGAACTTGTCTCAACTTCTCTGATCTAGTATGAACTTGCCTGATACTATCAGAACCAGTTGTAACTTTCCCATCCGGTCTGAATTTGTCTGAACTTGTCAGATCTTGTCTGGAATTGTCTTAACATGTCTGATGGCATCGGACATTGTCTGAAATTTTCTGAACTTCTTTGAAATTGTCTCAACTTGTCTCAGCATGCCTCATAAAGTTTTAACTTGTCGCATCTCTTCTGAAATTGTCAGATCTTTTCTGAACATCACTGAAATTGTCTGAACTTGTCAAAAATTGTCTGAAGTTGTCTGAGCTTGTCTAAATTTCTCTGAACTTGTATGAACATCTGATTTTGTCGGAACATGTCTGAACTTGTATGCACTTGTTTGATTTTTATGAACTTGTTGGAATGCGTCTGTACTTGTGTGAAATTATCTGATCTTGTCTGAATTTGTATGAATATGTCTCAACTTGTCTCAACTTGTCTCTCTGGTCTGAAGTTGTCTGAAGTTGTATAAAATTGACTGTACTTGTCTGAATTTGTCTGAACTTGTATGAATGCCTCATAACTTGTCTGATCCTCGCCTGAACTTGTATTGAACTTGTCTGAAAATCTCTGAACTGTATAAAGTTCTGTATTTTCTGAACTTGTCTGAACTTATTTGTACTTATCTGAACTTGTCTCAACTGGTCTGAACTTCTCTGAAATTATCTGAATTTGTCAGATATTGTCGGTTCTTGTCTGAACTTGTCGGAATTGACTGATCTTGTTGGAATTTGTCTGAACTTGTCTGAGATTTATAAACATGTTTGTTATTGTCTTAACTTGTATGAACTTGTATAAACGTTTCTGAAATGTCTGATATTGTCTGAAATTGTCTGGAGTTGTCCTAACATATCTCAACTTGTCTCATCATATTGGAACGTTTCTATAGTTTTATGAGTTTGGCTGAAATTGTGTGAAATTTTATGGACTTGTCTGAAGTTGTCTCAACTTGACTTACAGTATCAGAACTTGCCTGAAATTGTCTGAACTTGTCGGATCTTGTACAAAGTTCACTGAACTGTGCTTCAATTGTCTGATCGTGTCTGTACTTATCTGATCTTCTCCGGACATGTTTAAATTTGATTGAATTTGTCTGATCATGTCTGAACTTGTCTGAACTTCTCTGAGTTTGTCTAAACATGTCATAACTTTCATTTCATTTGGGCCTGCAGCATTGTGTATGTCTTTTAAGGACATATTGTTAATCTATGAAAAGCCAAAATGCTGCTTCACTTTCTATAAAGTGAAGCAGCATTTTGGCTTTTCATAGATTAACAATGTCATAACTTGTCTGTAATTGTTTGAAGTTTACTGAACTTGTCGGATTTTGTCCGCATTGTCTTAACTTTTATGAACACTTATGGACTTCTCTGAAATTGACTGATTTTGTCTGAATATGTCTGATATTGTATGAATCTGTCTAAACTCTTCTGAACTTCTCTGAACTTGTCTCTGATGTTTCTTGAAATTAGCTGAAATTTTACTAACTTGTCTGAAATTTTCTGAACTTCTCTGATCTTGTCTGAACTCTTCTGGACTACTCTGAACTTGTCTGAACTTATCTGATCATGGCGTAATTGGGTTGAAATTGTCTGGACTTTTCTGAAGTTATTTCATACTACCTGAACTCTGAACTCGACCGAACTGGTCTGACCTTAACTGAACTTGCCTGATCTCGTCTCAAATTGTCTGAACTTACCATAATTATTGAACTTGCTTTAATTTGTCTCACCGTGTCTCAACTTCTCTGAACTTGTCTGCAGTGCCTGAACTTGTGTGAACTTCTCTGAACCCTTCTGAACTTGTCTGATCGCATCTGAACTTGTCTGATCTTGTCTGGACGTATCTGAACTTGTCTGAATTTGTCTAAACTTGTCTTAAATTTATTAAACTTGTCTGAATATGCCTGATCTTGTCTGACCTTGTCTAAACATGTCTGAACTCATCTGAACTTGCCCAAACGTACTCAAACTTGTCTGAACTTTTCTGACCTTGCCTAAACTTGTCTCAACATGTTCAAACTTGTGCCAACATGTCTAAACTTTTCAGCCCTTACGTCAATTATCGAGATTTGCCTCAACATCTCTGAACTTATCTGAATTGTCTAAATTTCTGTATTTTCTGAACTCGTCTTCTTCTGCACTTGGCTGGACTTGTTCGAAATTGTCAGAATTTCTCTGAACTAATCTCAGTTTAATTGCCTCAACTTGTCTGACCTACTCTGAACTTGTCTGATTGTTTCTGATCTTGTCTCAACTTTCTGAACCGTTTAGAGAATGTCTGAACTTGCCTGATCTTGTTTGAAATTGTCTTAATTTTGCCGCGAGAGACGACGAACACCGACCGCCGGCATGACGCAGGGGATAGCGTCATGGACTGCGGTGCTAAATGTCGCCGGTTCAATCCCTCCCACCGGCAAAAATTTATTTCTTAGTAGTAACAATTCCAGATTGTTCTACATCTTTCTTATGTTCACTTGTAAGTTCTACTTGTTTCTCATGTTAAGTGTTCTTCTAATTTCTGGTAAATTCTGTCTGTGTATGAATAGCAGAGCACTCTGCCTAAGAGGCAGTCAGTGCTGTGTGTGTGTTGAGTTCGTAATAAACGTGCTTTGAGTATAAGTGCTGTGTTCAGTTGCCTTCGAAGTCCAGCCTGCTTCCATTTCAATGTGACAATATGTCTCAACTTGTATGATCGTATCGGAAATAGTCTCAATTTTTCAGAACTTGTCTGAACTTGTTTAAACATGTTTGAACTTGTCTCAGCGCTTCTGAAATTGTCTGAGCCTCTCTGGGATTGTCTGAACTTGTCGTAAGTTGTCTGAGCTTGACTGAAATTGTCTGAACATTTGAATTCGTCGAAAATGTATGAACTTCTATGCTCTTTTCAGAATTTTTCTGAACTTTTCTAAACATGACTGTACTTGTCTGATATTGTCTGAACTTTTCTGAAGTTTTCCGAATTTGTCTGAATACATCTGAAATTCGCTCAACTTTTCTCACCTTGTCTGAACTTGTCTAATCTTCCGAATTTGTCAGAACTTATTTCAACTTGCATGAACCTATCTGAACTTATTTTGACCTTGTCTCAAATTGTTTGATCTTGTGTGAATTCTTCTGAACTTATTGATAGAGCTGAAGCATTGAATTAAAATTTGTGGTGCGGCCGGGAATCGAACCCGGACCTCCATGCTTACTAGGCAGACGTCTTAACCGTTAGACTACCACACCACTAACGATTAAGGCGCCTCGGAATAGTCTATGTACGATTTCCCTCCACAACACAAACTTTAATTCAGCTTCTTTGTTCCAAAGATAATTGACACTACTGCTAAGGCTCTCCATGCAGCGGAATAGCACCTCAGCAATGGACATGGTGGAACAATCCTGTTATGGTGATATAAATATCAATTAAATACAATGAAAGAATCCCTGAGACGGATTTACGTCTCAAATATGTCAAAGACATTATTGATAGAGCTGAAGCATTGAATTAAAATTTGTGGTGCGGCCGGGAATCGAACCCGGACCTCCATGCTTACTAGGCAGACGTCTTAACCGTTAGACTACCACACCACTAACGATTAAGGCGCCTCGGAATAGTCTATGTACGATTTCCCTCCACAACACAAACTTTAATTCAGCTTCTTTGTTCCAAAGATAATTGCCACTACTGCTAAGGCTCTCCATGCAGCGGAATAGCACCTCAGCAATGGACATGGTGGAACAATCCTGTTATGGTGATATAAATATCAATTAAATACAATGAAAGAATCCCTGAGACGGATTTACGTCTCAAATATGTCAAAGACATTATTGATAGAGCTGAAGCATTGAATTAAAATTTGTGGTGCGGCCGGGAATCGAACCCGGACCTCCATGCTTACTAGGCAGACGTCTTAACCTTTTTTTTTTTTTTATTTTTTTTTTAAACCCTTAGACAGTTTTTCGTCTCTAACACATCAAAGATAGTAAAGATAAAGCTGAAGAATTGAATTAAAATAGGTGATGCAGCCGGGAATCGAACTAGGACCTCCATTCCTACTAGGAAGACGTCTTACCACTTTTTTTTTTCTTTTTTTTTTCCTTGCGCTCGCCAAATTCGCCTTCTTCGGCGTGGCTTCAACCGCCTTGTAACGGAATATTTCCTTTCTTTGTCCAAGCGGAATCGGATAGTGTCTTCAATAATTTTAAATGAACTTATACGGCGTCTTCCACCATAATTAAATGAGTAATTGCCTCTTTGGCGTATATTTTAACTTTTGTGTAGGAAATAGTAATCTGGTGTCTCGCGACAGTTGAGATATGCTGCAGTGCAAATGATATGTCTTTTAGTTAAAATATAAGAAGAAACACATATAACTTAAACGAATCTACTACGTGATGTAAACTTGCAGTAAAAATAAAACACACGTCTTCTTCACAGCAAATAAAAGTATGCCTTCATTGGCCGTATAAATATTGGTTCTTGAATTCGGCGGTTTATGAAACTAAACAACAATTCCGTAGGGAAGATTAGTAAAATAAAATAATTCGTAGTAAACGAAAAGCAAGTATGGGATTTCGCACAAAACATAGCTAAATAAATAAGTCTTCTAGTTCTTAATCTACTGCAATGTTCTAGTCAAAAAATTCGCATAGTTGTTTTTATAATTTTTCTGGCGTTTCAGTTTCTGATGTTCCGTTTGTAAATACATCCAGTAATCTTCTTTCTTCTTTTCTCTGTTTGTCAATAGGTAATGGACCGTGTGTCCTTTTAACCAGTTGACTGCTCTCCTTTTGGTGGGAGGGTAAGGCACTTCGTCTGGATTGAGTAGGCGAGCCGGTGTGATCATGTTGGGAGACGTTCGCAGCATACTTGCAAGTTTTGTTCTGCAGAGAAGCCATATTTCCTGTACAAGGTGACATGTAAATCTATGTTCATCCGTGTCTATGAGATTGCAACTTATGCAGTTTGGCGATTCTGCCAGGTGAATGTCGTACAACTTGGAATTGGTCGGAAGTTTTCTATTAACTGCTAAGTACCATGTGGACCTCACGCTTGTTGGTAATTGCGCATCCTGTACGTTTTCCCAAATTTTGTTCCAGTTATATTCTTTATATATGTTCTCTATTCTATTTCTCTGTTTGTTTTCCATCATCATGTTATATACTGCTTTAACTTGGTACAGATCTTTCTCGGCAATACGGCGTTTAATGTAGCTATACTCCAGAAGAAAATGTTTCAGATGATTGAATGCAGTCGGAATGTGGCGTACATCCATAGGTGCCTCCATGCTGTCCGGAGCTATTTCTTGTAGTAAGTGACTCACAAGTGCATTGGGTGATCTCTGCCACAGTTTATATGTTTTGCTAAGATACAAAGCTTGGGCCTTGACATAGATATCTGTCAAATTAAGGCCTCCCTTTCCCGTTGCTAATGTAAGAGTGTCGTATTTTACTTTAAATAACTGTCCTCTGCTTACAAAGTGGCCGAGCGCTGCTAGCATTCGTTGCGCTATTGTGCGGGGGAGCGGTAGCAGCTGAGCAACAAAGTTGACTTTCGAGGTGATGTATGTGTTCGCTAAATGTACTTTTTGCATTGCATTTATGTTCCGCAAAACATATTGCTGTGTGCTAGCTCTAATTTTTTCCAGCAGTCTTCTGTAGTTGAGGGCGGCACTGTTGTTGATATTGCGCGTGAAATCGATTCCGAGGGTTTTGAGTTTGTCCACAAGTTTTATGTGTTCGGTTCGAAATTCTATCCCTCGCCCGATGTTCAAAATTCTTGACTTTTTCTGGTTGAGTTTGGCCCCTGACGCGGCTTCATATCGAGATACAATGCGAAGTGCGGTCGCTAGCTCGCTTTCGTCTGTCACTATACAACTGACGTCATCAGCGTACGCGTGGCAGACTATTTTCTGACCATGTAGCCGCAATCCTCGGAGTTCTTGGGTGAGCGTGAACAGGAGAGGTTCAAGCGCTAATGCAAAAAGTGCCATAGACATGGGGCATCCCTGACGGACCGAGCTCTTTATAGCGATCGGCCTGCTGAGTTGTCCGTTGATACTGATTTTGGACGTACCGCTAGTCAGTAGGTTCTTAATCGTGGTTACAACTTTTTGTGGCAAATGGGCTTCTGTTAATATTCTAAAAAGATATGAATGGTTGACCGCATCGAAAGCTTTGGCAAAGTCGAAGGATACGATAGCGCATCTGATATCACAAGCATCTGCGATTGCGATAATATCGCGGTAGTCGCTTAATGTGTGATACATAGTTCTGTTTTTCCCCACACCTGTTTGATAGGCTCCCGTTATGGTCGTGATGACTGAATTTAATCTTTGCATTATTATTCTTGCAAAAATTTTATAGTCACTATTTAATAGTGTTATGGGTCTAAAGTTTTCTATAGTCTTCCCTCTTGAAGTTTTAGGGACTAAGACCACGGTGCCTTCACAAAATTCTGTCGGAATTTCGTTCATATTCGTTAGTTCATTACATACTAATGTCATCTTACTGGCTAACTGCTGTCGAAATATTTGATATAGTTCCGCAGGTAGGCCATCAGGGCCTGGGGACTTATTTTTCGGGCTTCTTTGAATAGCGTCTATGACCTCTTCTTCTGTTATCTCTCCTGCGAGTTCTTACGCGTCCTCAGGGCTCAATCTTCCTGACAAATTCGACGTGATGGTTTCCTGCGCTATTTCGTCTGTTGGTTTATCCTCTAATAGTGCTGTAAAATGTTTGTGCACTTCTTCTCTTATTTCCACTTGTTCTGTCAATAGTCTTCCGTCAGTAGTTTTCAATTCCGCTAAAATTTTTCGGTTTGTCCGCTTGACTTCCTGTATGACATGAAACATAGACGTCGTTTCCTCTTGTATCGTATTTTGCAGTCGCGTTCGAACTTTGCATCCTTCAAGTTGTTGTCGCTTCAACGTTAATAATTTGGCTTGTATTCGTTTTATCTGTCTGTAATTTTCGATTATAGTTGCATCTTGGCTATATAATTCTCGCAAACATTGGAAATAAAATTCAACAGTCGTCTTCTGCCATGCACTTTTTTCGCGAGAGTAAGTTTTTAAAGTTTTTATTATCGCCGGCTTGGCACATTTTATCCACCAAATAACAGCGGAGTTGTATCTTGAGAACTTCCTCTCACAGTCTGCCCACGTATTACAGAAGGCTGCGCGGCATTCTGGATCGGAAAGATGAGAAACGTTTAGTTTCCACGATCCTTTCCCTCTGTAGGTCCCCTGTTTTGCAAGATTTATAGTGCATATGTACGCTACGTGGTCAGAGAATATGGTAGGCCATCTCTCAGATTGTAAAATGTGGCCTCGCAGATTGGATGTTACATAAATTCTATCAATACGGCTGGCAGAGTGACCAGTCACATGGGTGAAACCTGGTCTATCACCGTGTTTTTCCTCCCACGTATCAATGAACTTTAAGTCTCGTACGATCGTCTCTAACTCAACTGATTTATTAAAATTGGGCGTCTGGTCCTTCGGACTAAGGACGCAGTTAAAATCACCCGCAAAAATTGTTTGTGCGGATCGTGGTAAAAGGAGAGGAACTATGTCTTCCTTGAAAAACTGTGCTCTTAGGCATTTATTTCCTGTTCCAGAGGGAGCATAAACGTTAATTAATCGAGTACTGTTCACAGTAAAAGCTATACCTCGGCTGTTCGGCAGTTTCTCGACATTTTCAGTTCGTATCCCTTCTTTAGTCAATATTGCTGTACCAAGGCCATTGCCCAGTCCGGGGTTCATTATGACGTTGTAGCCAGTGATGCGATGTAAAGGAATCTCCTTTACCTCTTGCAAACATACTATGTCAATATCGGCTGCGTACAAAAAGTCTTGGAGATTTCGCAATTTTAGCGCGCTACTGATTTTGTTAATATTGAGAGTCGAAATTCTATACGCCTGAAGAGATGTCATGTTTGATAGGTCTTCCTCACTGTTTGTGTTGTTACGATGTTGGGCATTTCGCTTTAATAGAATTCCGGGTCGTCCTGGGGCAGGATTGCATCCGGGACGTCATTTTGCGGATGCTGGGATCCGGATGCGGACGACTCCCCTCCGGTATCTTCTCTATGTTCCGCCATCTCTGTATCATAAGTGCAGGCGTCAACCTCGACTGCCCACTCTTTCGAGGTTTGATGTTTGTTCACGTCTTCTTGTGTATTTCCTGACAAGGTTTTCTCTCTAACTTCGTCATAATCCATCATCTCGGTACATTTTATTGAGGTCACAATCTCACGGTCTTGTTCGGTGATGGCTGTTTTAGATTTCTTCGTAATTTGTCGTTTTGCGGAAGTGATTTCTTGCGAATTTGCCGTCAGTGTTTGGGCAATCATTTTTGCTTTTTCACGCAGAATTTGTGCGTTTTTTGCGGCTCCCTGATGAGCTCTCCTGGGTTTTTTGTGCGTCTTTGGTGACGAGTCTGTATTCTGATTGTCATCGGTCTCAGATGTCTCTACGAGGCTGTCCTTGGGTTTGACACATTCGACTCGACATTTGTCGAGTCTTTCTTCCGTGTGGTCGGACTCATGATGTTCTGTATGTTAACTACCGTCTTGGTCGGTTGGGGTGGCCATGGGGGTAGGTTCTGCAATAACGGCTTTCATAGATTCCGTCACATCGTTGAGGTCACCTTCTTCTTGTATGTAAGGTCTCCCTTCTTTAACAGCGGAGTCATTCTGTGAGGTGTGTTGGCTACTATCTCCATCCTTCTTAGCAGAGTTAGATGTGGCCTCGATGATCATAGATTCTATAGGTGTGGTGATTTCCTTTGAGTCAATGTCGTCTATTAGTGTCGGATCTACGTTTGGTTCCGGTTGGACGTTTGCGCGGACTGCCGCGACGTACGTCACAGGTAACTTGGATATCGCGCTTGGCCCGTCCCTCTCTCCTGTCGGTAACTGCGCCACACGCCGCTGAACGCACTGGGCACGAACGTGTTCTGTCGACCCGCAGGCTGCGCACGTTCTCGGTTGTCCGTCGTACATCACTATAGCTCTATACCCACAAACAGTGATGTACGAGGGGATGTGCTTCAGCAAATCGATTTTCACTTGCCGTACACCGTTCAAAAAGGGAATTTATGAAAACTAGACCACTTTTCGGCGACGTTACTAATAACAGTTCCGTATTCCCGTAGTTTGACATTGATTTGTTCCGCTGATATTTCGAACGGTAACTCAAAAATCCTTAGAGTTCGTATACCCAGTCCTGCATGCGTGACTCGAACTGTTCCTACATTACCATCGGAATGTTTGAATTTCAAAGTGCCGCCGCAGGATGCAACTACTTGTTCACATTTTTCTGAGCTTGTCAACTTCAAGTTAACAGTACTACTAACTATCGACAGGTGTATTCCAATCAGATCATCCGCGGAAAGTTTCATTTCTTCTTCTACAAAATTCTCAACTTCAAACGATCGAGGTCGTACAAAGTTCGGGTCGAAACTTATTTTCAATGTATCCTTTCGTAGTTGTTGATCCATTACGCCATTCTGTTTCTATATTAACGTGGAGAATATAAAATGTTCAAATGTTTGTATAGTCTATGGGACTTAACTACGGGGTCATCAGTCCCTAAACATACAAACTACTTATCAACTACTTACGAACTAGGACGGCACAAATATCCATGCCCGAGGGGGGATTCGAACCCCCGACCGTCGTGGAGAATATAGGACGCTTAAAGCGTACACTTACCACACAGCGCTCGGCCACCAGCAGCGAGGATGTAAACGACAGCGTCCGCACAGCACGGCCGCCTCACGCGGAATGAGACGGATTTACGTCTCAAATATGTCAAAGACATTATTGATAGAGCTGAAGCATTGAATTAAAATTTGTGGTGCGGCCGGGAATCGAACCCGGACCTCCATGCTTACTAGGCAGACGTCTTAACCGTTAGACTACCACACCACTAACGATTAAGGCGCCTCGGAATAGTCTATGTACGATTTCCCTCCACAACACAAACTTTAATTCAGCTTCTTTGTTCCAAAGATAATTGCCACTACTGCTAAGGCTCTCCATGCAGCGGAATAGCACCTCAGCAATGGACATGGTGGAACAATCCTGTTATGGTGATATAAATATCAATTAAATACAATGAAAGAATCCCTGAGACGGATTTACGTCTCAAATATGTCAAAGACATTATTGATAGAGCTGAAGCTGAGGTGCTATTCCGCTGCATGGAGAGCCTTAGCAGTAGTGGCAATTATCTTTGGAACAAAGAAGCTGAATTAAAGTTTGTGTTGTGGAGGGAAAAGTTCAGAATAGAGCAGACATCTTCAGACAAGCTAAGAAAAGCTCAGACGAGTTCATATAAGTACAGATATGTTCAGACAAGTTCAGACATCTTCAAAGAATGTAGGAAAATAGCAGACAAGTCCAGACAATTTCAGACAAGATCAGGCTAGTTCAGAAAATTTCAAACAAGTTATTATAAGTTCAGAAAAGTTCCGATAAGATCTCAAGTTCAACACGTCTAGAAATTTCAGAGATGATCAGACAATTTAGAACAAGTTCAGACATGTTGAGCACAGTTAAGGGAAAGCCAGACAAGATGAGACAAATTCAGACGAGTGCTGAAAAGTTCAGACAAGTTTAGACAACTTTAGGCAAGTTAAGAAAAGTTACGATAAGTCCAGAGAAATGCAGAAACATTCAGAAAGTTCAGACAAATTCAGACAACTACAGAAAAATTCTGACCAGATCAGACACGTTTACACAAATTCAGAAAAGTTGAGAACAGTTCCGATAAGGTCAAATAAGTGCAAAAAAAATCAGAACCTCAGACAAGTGCAGAGAAGTTAAGAAAGGTAGAGACACGTTCAGAGAAGTTGAGACAAATTCAGACAATTTGAGTCGCATTAAGAAAAGTTCAGACAATTTCAGGCAAGTGCAGAGAAGGTAGGACAATATCAGAGAAGTTTAGAGAATTACAGACATGTTTAGAACAGATCAGACAAGTTCAGACAATTGCAGTCAAGTTCACACAAGTTACATCAAGATAAGAGAAGTTCAGGCATGTTCAGACAAGTTCAGGTAACTTCAGATAAGTGCATAAAATATCACCAAGTTCAGAGATTTTCAGAACTATAGACAAGTTCACAGGAGTTCAGACAACTTCAGACAAGTTAGACAATTTCAGGCAAGTTCATACAAGTTCAGACAAGATCAGGTAATTCAGAAAAGTTGAAACCAGGTTCGACAAATTCAGACAAGTTCATACAAGTTGAGGTCAGACGAATTGACACAAAATCAGACACATTCAGACATGTTCAGGCAAGTTAATACAAGTTTAGTCAAGTTCAGGCAAGCTCAGATAACTTGAGACAAGCTGAAACAAGTTCACACGAGTTCTGACAGGTTCAGACAAGTTCAGTGAAATTCAGACAAGTTGAGAATCCGCAGTCATGGATCTAAATCAAAAATCTTAAATGTTGGCAACGGAAACGCAAATATTCTCTCCTCCAAAAGGGGGCAGCGACACAAGATACATGAACAAATTACCCCACATTAATCCAAAATAAATGATGAGGGGAGAATTTAAATTAGCGCAAAAGGTTTATAGTTTAACAAATTAATTTATTGTTCAAAACAAGAACAACAAGGGGGGAAGACTTTTTTTTAAACACACACCTTAAAAAATATACAAAATATCCAAAATAAATATTAAATAAATATATTCAAATAAATATCAAATAAATATCCAAAATAAATATTCAAAATATCCAAAACAACCATTTTTTTAAAAACACATACCTCACAAAATATTCAAAATATCCACAATTACATGGCCCTAAAATTGCCCACCTGCAAAGTTTAGTACAGGTTAATTTACGATCACGTTTCATAGGGGGGAACGGAGGAATTGCAGCACATTCACACACAGATTCATACGCCATGCAGGTACTTACCAAGCACCCAACACCAATATACCAAGACGACAGCCAAGCAATGTGGAGAATGCAGATCGAAGGTTCACTCGTGCACCCCCTCAGGGGCTCAGCATTAATTTGCTGAGTACGGGCTTGGCAAACGCAGGGTCCTGAGCTGTGCGCTGTGTCACGCCAACAGTCCGCTACACCATAAGCTCTTTGCCTGCTTCTACGACCATCGTTCGGTGCGACGGTGTTGTACGTTTCAGAGCCCAGGGATCTTGGCTTAATCGCCTGGATCGCGAGGATGGTACAAACCTCTATACAAAAAACCTCAATCTCAAGATGTGCTACGTGCCAAGGAGATGCATGGCTGTTGAGGTTGAACAGCCGCTAGCGAGCAACCTCTGAGGAACCTGCCTCACCTCAGTTGTATAAGGCTTACCCAGACAAGCGGGGTCTGCCTGGGTGGACCTTTAGTTCCCTAGCTGCTCGTGGGACCAGGATGAAACGAGCAAATAAAAGTGTGACCGGCCGCGAAAACGGCGTCTCTAAGCATGGTCGAGGAGAGTTCAATGCTGCTGGATATAAACCCTGTTCGTTCCCTTCCCTGGCTACGCCATGGGAGGAACGCACAGCCAGAAATCAAGGTGAGTCATATGCCCCCCCACCGATTTTGCTCACGCACTGGCGGGGAATCCTTTGCGTCGACTAAGCCAATGTTTTTCGTTGAGCATCTCGAAGACAAGTACGGAGAGGTGGAGGGTATGTCCAAGATGCGATCTGGGTCAGTCTTGATAACGACATCATCCCCAGCACAGTCGTGGGCGTTGATCGCCTGTGAGAAGCTGGGTGATGTTTCCGTTACAATAACACCTCATAAGAGCCTTAACGTGGTCCAGGGTATCGTCTTCCATGGACATCTGTTGTTTCAATCTGATGATGAGCTACGATCGAACCTAGAGCGGCGCAGTATCCATTTCATCCGGCGCATCTATAGGGGTCCGTAGAACAACAGTGTCGCCACCGGTGCTTTCATCTTGGCTTTTGAGGGTGACACTTTACCTGAAAAAGTCAAGGTGATGATTTACCGGTGTGACGTAAAGCCCTACGTCCCTCCCCCTATGAGCTGCTTCAAGTGCTGGAGGTTCGAGCACATGTCCTCCCGGTTTGAGGCCACCCCACATGTCGGGAGTGTGGACGTCCATCACACCCAGACATTCCCTCCTCTGGTCTGTGTTAACTGTGGCCAGCACCATCCACCCTGCTCATCAGATTGCACAGTCCTCCATAAGAAAAGAAAAATCATGGAGTTTAATATCCTTGACAGACTGACCTATTCAGAGGCATGGCGCAAATACAGCAAGCTTCACCCCGTGACCATGGGTAAAACTTTTGCCACTGCAGTTCAGCCACTGTCAACACTAAACACTCTGACCCCATCTACTCAGGTAATTTCTGTGGGCCCACAGGCCCAATCATCCACTCTCCCCCCCCCCCCCTTGACAGCTGGGGGCGGATCTTCCTGTATTGCTCCCAAACCCTCTACCTCGGGAGCAATACCATCCCAACCATCGAGGACACTGGTCCCCACCCATGAGCCAGAGACGCAACAATCTTCTCTGGCTCCTCTCGCGAGGAAGGGTTCGGTTGGATCCTGCCCTCCCTCGGCTTCCTCCTCTGGAACCCTGGATGGCGGACAGTGGCAAACAGTGTCCACGAAGGCTGGTAGTAGGGCCACAAGGTCCTCCTTAGTTCCAGAGACTGAGTCACCAAAGCCCTCCAGATGTGAGAAGCCCAAAGAACAGTGAGAGCCTTCGAAAAAGAAACAAAAACCGATGAAGAATAAAGAGACACCAGTGGTTCCCCCACTTCCACCTCGGCCCTCTTCCTCCGAGGAAGAGGATGAAGTGAAGGTACTAACATGCCATTTACAGAGTGGGAATTCCTCAGTGCTATTAAACAGTGTCCCGACTTGGCTCCAGGACCTGATAGCATCCACAGCCAGATGCTGAAACACCTGTCTGCGGAGAGCCAGCATTATCTCCTTGCGCTCTTCAACCACATCTAGTGTGACGGGGTATTCCCTTCGCAGTGGTGAGAGGGTGTAATCATGCCAGTAATTAAGCCAGGCAGAAACCCGTCAATTTGGATAGCTATCGGCTCATTACGCTGACCAATGTCCTCTGTAAGCTGTTGGAGCACATGGTCAGTAGGTGATTGTGCTGGATCCTCGAGACTCGGGGCTTACTGGCTCCATGCCAGGGCGGGTTCCACCAGGGTCGCTGCACCACCGACAACCAGGTGTACCTCGAGTTCACGTCCCGCACAGCCTTTTCCAGGCGCCAACATCTGATAGCCATCATTTTCGATGTGCAAAAAGCATATCGACCTGGCGACACCACATACTTAGCACGTTACATGGTTGGGGTCTTCGGGACTCACTCCCGATCTTTATTAAAAACATTTTAGCTGTCCGTACTTTTCATGTTCAAGTAGGTGCCTCTCATGTGCAGAAAAAGTGGAACACGTTATGTGGACGTGTTTCGACGTTCATACAAGATCAGACACGTTCAGAACAAATCAGAGAATTTCACACAAGTTGAGTGCCGTTTAGAAAAGTTGAGACATGTTCAGACGAGTTCAGACGAGTTTATACAATTTGAGACACGTTCAGACATGTTCTGACAAATTCAGCCAAGTTCCGACAACTTCCGACAAGATCAGACATGATCAAAAAAGATCAGACTAGTTCAGGCAACATCAGACAAGTAAAGAAAAGGCCAGACAAGTTGAGATAAGTAAAGAGAATTTCAGACACGTTCAGACAAATGCAGCCAATATCAGACAAGTACAGGGAATATCGTACAAATTCTGACTAGTTCTGACAAGTTGAGACACGTTCAACGACGTTGCGATAGGATCGGACAAGTTCAGACAAGTCTAGAAACTTCAGACAAGATCAGAAATCACGTTTTGACAAGTTCAACATAATTCATAAGAATTCACACAAGTAATAACACTTTCAGACAAGTTCAGGAGAGTTCAGACACATTCGGACAAGTTCAGACAAATTCGCATCAGGTCAGGAAATTTCCGAAAAGATCTGACAAGTTCTGACAAGATCAGACACCTGCAGACAATTTCATACAAATTCTGAAGAGATCAGACAATTTCAGATAAGTACAGACCAGTTAGACAAGTTCAGGCAATTTAAGACAAGTTCAGACATGTTGAGAAAAGTTCAGACTAGTTTAGACGATTTGAGACATGTTTAGTCGAGTTCAGACAACTTCAGATAAGTTCACAAATGTTGAGATAAGTTCGGCCATTTCACACCAAACCAGAATAAGAAACTTCCTGGCAGATTAAAATTGTGTGCCGGAACCGGAACTCGAACCTGGGACCTTTGCCTTTAGCGGGCAAGCGCACTACCGACTGTGCTATCCTGCCACGACTTACGATGCCGCCTCACAACTTTACTTCCACCAGTACCTCGCCTCCTACTTTCCAAACTTCACAGAAGCTCCGAACCATGCAAGACTAGCACTCCTGGAAGAGAGGATATGTTGGAGACATGGCTTAGCCACAGCCTATGGGATGTTTCCAGAATGAAACTTTCTGCAGTGGAGTGTGCAGTGATTTGAAACTTCCTGGCAGATTAAAACTGTGTGCCAGAACCGAGACTCGATCCTGGGACCTTTGCCTTTTGCGGGCAAGAAGAGTTCAGGAAAGTATAGAGAAGTTGAGATAAGTTCAGACTAATTCAAGCAATTTCAGACAAGTTCAGTCAAGTTCAAAAATCTTGTGAAAAATTATGACATATTCTGACATGTTCAGACAAAATGAAACAAGTTAAGAATATTTCCGACAATTTCAGCCAATTTCAGGCATCTTCGGATACATTCAGACAAGTAGAGACAAGTTCAGACAAGATCAGGCTAGTTCAGACAATTTCAGACACGTTCAGAGAAGTTGAGAAAATTCAGACACAAGTTAATACGAGTTCAGACAAGTTCACATAAGATCAGAAATGTTCTGACATTTCAAACAAGTTTAGACGATTTTAGACAAGTTCAGACAAATTTCGACAAGCTGTGACGAGTTCAGACATGTTCAGACGAGTTCAGACGAAATCAGTGAAGTTTAGACAAGTTGAAACAAGTTCTGACTAGATCAGACACCTTCAGATAATTTCAAATAAATTCAGTAGAGTTCGGTCAATTTCAGACAAGTACATACTAGTTATACAAGTTAAGACGTGTTAAGTGAAGTTCAGTCAAGTTGAAGCAGGTTCAGAGAAGGTCAGACAGTTTCAGACAACTTGAAATAATTTCAGACAATTTGAGACATGTTAAGTCAATTTCCGACTAAGTCAGACAAGTTGAGACAAGTTCAGACAATATCAGAGAAATTCAGGCTAATTCTGACAAATTCAGACACGTTTAGACAAATTCGGGCAAGTTGAGAAAAGTTCCGATAAGGTCAGAGAAGTGCAGAAAAATTCAGCAACTCTGACAGATTCAGAGGAGTTCAGAGAGTTTCAGAAAGGTTGAGACAAGTTCAGACTACTTCAAAAAATGTTCAAATGTTTGTATAGTATATGGGACTTGACTACGGGGTCATCAGTCCCTACTCTTACAAACTACTTATGAACTACTTACGAATTAGGACGGCACAAATATCCATGCCTGAGGGAGGATTCGAACCCCGACCGTAGTGGCCGTGCAGACCGTGACTGGCGCGCCTTAGTCCCCTCGGCCACCGTGGCCGGCTTAGACAACTTCATACCAGATCAGGGGAGTTAAGACAAGTCAGCAAGTTCAGGCATGTTAAGACAAGCTCAGACAATTTGAGACAAGATCAAACTTGTTGAGATACTTTCAGAGAGGTTAAGACAAAATTATACAATATCAGAAAAGTTCAGACAAGTTTAGACAAGTTGAGAAAATTACAGACAATTTGAGACACATTTAGACAAGTTCAGGCAATTTCAGTCATGTTCAGACAGGTAAATGGAGGTTGAGACAAGTTCAGACAAGTTCAGGCAAATAGAGACAACTTCAGACAAGTTGAGACACGTTTCAAGAAGTTCAGACAAGTAAAGGCAAGTTTAGACAAATACAGATAGGTTCCGACAAGTTCAAACAACTTCAGATCAGTCCGTACAATTTGATATAAGTTCTGGCAGAATCAGACAACCTCAGATAATTTTAAATAAATTCAGATGAGTTCGGACAATTTCAGACAAGTACAGATTAGTTAGACAAGTTCAGACGAGTTAAGAGAAGTTCACACAAGTTCTGTCAAGTTGAGACAAGTTCAGACAAGTTGACGCAAATTAGGTCAAGTTGACAAATATACATATAAGTTCTAACAAGTTGAGACAAGTTAGTACGAATCAGAAAATTTCAAATAAGTTCAGAAAACCTCAGACAAGTTAAGACAAGTCAAGACAAGTTCAGACAATCCGAGACAAGTTCAGACACTTCACGACAAGTTGAGACAAATTCAGCCAATTTGAGACACTTTACGACAATTTCAGGCATTGCAGACATGTTGAGACAAGTTCAGGCAATTTAAGACCAGTTCAAACAAGGTGACACAAGTTCAGACGAGTACTGACAAGTTGAGGCAACTTCAGGCAACTTGAGACACGTTTCGACAAGTTCAGAGAAGTACAGACAAGTTGAGACAATTTCGGACAAGTTGAGACAAGTTCAGACAATTTCAAGGAAATTCAGATGAGTTCAGTCAAGTTCGAAGATAATCAAAATATCCACGGGTGTACTGCTGGTCTATAGTGTCCAACGCGCATAATATTTCGGCGATCATACATGTCACCATCATCAGGTGAACTGACGGACTGAGCTCCTGGATACGCGCCGGCACGGATATCGCACGCTACGGCGGCTCCAGGGGAACTGGGTTCTTGCCCGGTAACGGGCTATTTAAATACCTTCGCCCCACGAAGCGACTCCTCTGTGGTTCGCGCCCCGCGCCGCGCAATGGAACCGATTGCGACGTCGGTGTGAAGGCTCTGTCCGCTGTGGTCGTCACTTCGTTACGTTTGCTAGATTTACTCTTAATTAACCCAATCGCTATTTCCCAAGCTCTGCTAAGATTATAGCCACAGTCTCTGTTTATGAGGTCGTCACTTTGGCGAATTTAAATAGCCTCTCTAACAACGCAGTCCCAGTATCTCGACGTCTGTACCTGAATCCTAGTGCGTTCATACTCCATGGCGTGATTCTCCGACAAATAATGTTTAGCAACCGCCGACTTGCTCGGATACATCAATCGTGTGTGCGTCTGGTGTTCAATGCATCTCATAAACCGAGACTGTGGCAATAATCTTAGCAGAGCTTGGGAACCAGCGATTGTGTTAATTAAGAGTAAATCTAGCAAATGTAACGAAGTGACGACCACAGCGGACACAGCCTTCACACAGACGCCATCTCAGACGCCGTCGCAATCGGTTCCACTGCGCAACAGCGGCGTGGGGCGCGGACCACAGAGGGGTCGCTCTGTAAATAGCCCGCTACCGGGCTAGAACCCAGTTCCCTTCGAGCCGCCGTAGCGTGCGGATCTCCGTGCCTGCGCGTTTCCAGGAGCTCAGTCCGTCAGTTCACCTGATGATGGCGAGATGTATCATCGCCGAAATATTGTGTCCGTTGGACACTACAGACTGGCTGTACACCCGTGGATGTTTTGATTATCAAATACGCTGGGAAAAACTAAAGAATCAAAACTTCAAAGATATTCAGAAAATTCTGACAAGTCCAGACAAAATGAAACAAGTTCAGAAAAATTCATCGAATTGTAGGCATGTTCAGATAAGTTCAGACAAGTTCAGGAGATTTCAGACATGTTCATACAAGATCAGACAAGTTCAAACAAAATCAGATAATTTCACAAAATCAGATAATTTCACAAAAGTTCAGTACTGTTCCGACAAGTTGAGACATGTTCAGACGAGTTCTAACGAGTTGATACAATTTGAGAAAAGTTCAGACATGTTCAGACAAATTCAGACAAGTCCAGAAAACTTCCAATATGATCAGACAAGTTGAGACAACGTCATACAAGTCCATACTATTTCAGACAAGATCAAGCAAGTGCAGAAAAGTACAGAACATTCAAAAGAGTTCAGTAAGATTAGATAAGTAACAGAAGTTGCGACAAATTCAGTTAATTTGAGACTAATTTAGACAAGTTCAGATATTCTGCTAATATGAAACATGTCTAGGCAATTTCAGACACATTCTGACTAGTTCAGACAAGTTCATATAAGTTCAGACAACTTGAGAGTTAGTTAAAAAACGTTCCAATAAGATAAGACAAATTCAGACAAGTCTGGAAAGTTCAGACTAGATCAGAATTCCTCAGACAAGTTCATACACGTTCAGATAGGATCAGGAATGTTCAGAAAAATCAGACATGTTTAGACGAGTTCAGATAATTTCAGACGACTTACGACAAGTTGTGACGAGTTCATACATATTCAGACGAGTTCAGAACAGTTCAGAGAAGTTCACACATAATTATTCAAGTTCTGACAACTTCAGATAAGTTCAACCAAATTCATGAGAGTTCAGATAAGTTCTAAAACTTTCAGACGAGGTGAGGCAAGTTCAGACAAGATCCGACAAGTTCAGACAAATTCACATCAGGTAAGACAATTTCAGAAAATATCAGACAAGATCAGACACCTTCAGACAATTTCATGTAAATTCTGAAGAGTTCGGACAATATCAGACAAGTTAAACAAGTTTAGGCAATTTATCACAAGTTCTACATCTACATCTACATCTACATCGATACTCTGCAAATCACATTTAAGTGCCTGGCAGAGGGTTCATTAACCACCGTCATAACTTTTCTCTGCCGTTCCATTCTCTAATAGCGCGCGGGAAGAAAGAACACCTAAATCGTTCCGTTTTCGATCTGATTTCTCTTATTTTATTGGGATGGTCATGTCTCCCTAAGTAGGTGGGTGCTAGCAAAATATTTTCACATTCAGATGTAAAAGTCGATGATTGAAACTTCGCAAACAGATCACGCCGCAATTAATAACGTCTTTCTTTTAATGATTTCCACCCCAATTCGTGCAACATTTCCGTGACGCTTTCCCCCCCGTAACGTGATAAAACAAAACGAGCTGCCCTTCTCTGAACCTTCTCAATATCTTCCGTCAGTCCCACCTGGTGAGGGTCCCACAAGGGGCAACAGTACTTCAAGAGAGGACGCACAAGTGTGATGTAGGCAGTCTCTTTGGTGGAGCTGGTGCATCGTCTAAGCGTTCTGCCAATGAAACGTAACCTTTGGTTCGCCTTCCCCACAATATTTTCTATGTGTTCTCTCCAGTCAAAGTTGTTCGTAATTGTAACTCCTAGGTATTTGGTAGAATTTACGACCTTAAGGTTTGACTGATTTATCGCGTAATTGAAGTTCAGCGGATTTCTTTTAGTGGTCATGTGTATTACTTCACACTTATCTTTATTTAGTGTCAATTGCCAATTTTCGCACCAAGTAGAAATTTTGTCTAAATCGCTTTGCAGTTGCTTTTGATCCTCTGTTGAGTTCACTAACACTAAAGTTCAGACAAGATAAAATACATTCAGACAAGTTCAGACATGTTGAGAAAAGATCAGACAAGTTAATCAATCGCAGACAAGTTCGAACAAGTTAAGAAAATTTCAGGCAATGCCAGTGAAATCGGGGATAGTCAGGAAAGTTCAGACAAGTACTGGGTTCAAACAAGTTCAGTCACATTCATCAAGTTGAGACAACCTGACACAAGTTTAGATATTTTCAGGAATAGTTCATGCAAGTTCAGACATGTTAACACAAGTTCCAAGTATATCAGATAATTTCAGACAAGTTCAGTCAATTTCATCACGATCAGGCCAGTTCAGATAAGTTAAGAAAATTCAAACAAGTTCAGTGCCGTTCGGACAAGTTATGACAAGTTCAGAAAAGTTTCGATAAGGTCAGACAAGTTCAGACAAGTCTAGAAATTTCAGAGAAGATTAGACAGTTTAAGTCAAGTTCAGACATGTTGAGCACAGTTCAGAGACGTTTAGATAAGTTCTGAAGTTCAGACAATTTCAGACATGTTCAGAAAAGTTGAGAAAATTCAGACTTCCTGACACAAGTTAATACGACTTCAGACAAGTTCACATAAGATCAGAAATGTTCAGACATTTCAGGCAAGTTTGGACGATTTCAGAGAAGTTCAGACAAATTCCGACAAGCTGTGACGAGTTCAGACAAAAACAGTCATGTTCATGCAAGTAGCGTCAAGTTTAGACAAGTTCAGACAAGTTGAAACAAGTTCTGACAAGATCATACACCTTCAGTTAATTACAAATAAATTCAGAAGAGTTAGTTATACAAGTTAAGACATGTTAAGACATGTTCAGTCAATGTGAGGCAGATTCAAAGGAGTTCAGACAGTTTCAGAAATGTTGAGGCAAGTTCAGTCAACTTCATACAGGTTTAGACAAGTTAAGACAAGTTCAGCAAGTTCAGGTATGTTAAGAGAAACTCAGAAAAGTTGAGAGAAGATCAAAATCAAATGTTTGTAAAGATTATGGGACTTAACTATGGGGTCATCAGTCCCTAAACTTACAAACTACTTATGAACTACTTACGAACCAGGACGGCACAAATATCCATGCCCGAGGGGGGATTCGAAACCCCGACCGTAGTGGCCGTGCAGACCGTGACTGGAGCGCCTCAGTCTCCTCGGCCACCGCGGCCGGCAGAGAAGATCAGACTTGTTATGACATGTTCAGAGAGGTTCAGAAAAGATTATACGATCTCATACTAGTTTATACAATTTCAGTCACGTTCAGACAAGTTCAAACAGGTAAATGGACTTTGAGACAAGTTCGTACTAATAGAGAAAACTACAGACGAGTTGAGATACGTTTCGACAAGTTCAGACAGGTAGAGACAAGTTCAGAGACGTTGGCACACGTTCAGATGCGTTCTGACAAGTTGAGACACATTCAGAGAAATTGAGACAAGTACAGAGACGATCGTACAATTTCAGGCAACTTCAGAGTAGGTCATACAATTTCAGATAATTTCAGACAAGTTAAGACAAAAACAGACAGGTTCAGACAAGTTCAAACAAATTCAGATCGGTCCATAAAATTTGAGACAAATTCTGACGAGATCAGACACCTTTAGATAATTATGAATAAATTCAGAAGAGTTCCGACAATTTCAGTACAGAATGGTTAGACAGAATAGTTAACTGACGAGTTAAGAGAAGTTCACACAATTTCTGTCAAGTTGAGACAAGTTCAGACAAGTTGACGCAAGTTAGGTCAAGTCGGCAAATATACATACAAGTGCCGACAAGTTTTGACGAGATCAGACAAGTTAAAACAAAAAAGTTCAGACTAATTAAGTCAAGCTGACACATAATCGCCGGCCGCGGTGTCCGAGGAGACTGAGGCGCTCCAGTCACGGTCTGCACGGCCACTATGGTCGGGGGTTCGAATCCCCCCTCGGGCATGGATATTTGTGCCGTCTTAGTTCGTAAGTAGTTCATAAGTAGTTTGTAAGTTTAGGGACTGATGACACCGTAGTTAAGTCCCATAAACTATACAAACATTTGAACATTTGAAACATTTGACACATAATCAGACAATTGGAGAACAAGTTCAACCAAGATAAGGGAAGTTCAGGTGAGTTAAGAGAAGTTCGGAGAAGTTCAGGCAAGTTAAGACAATTTCAGACAAGTGTAGGTAAGTCAAGACAAGTTCAGACAAGACGAGACAAGTTCCGACAAGTTGAGACAAGTTGAGAAAAATTCGGTTAAGATGAGTAAAGTGTAGAAAAATTCAGAAAGTAAAGACAATATCAGACAAGTTCTATCAAGTTCAGACAAGAGCTGAATCAGTTCAGACAACTTCAAACAAGTTAAGAAATGTTCAGACAAGATAGGTACAGATGTTTTCAGTCAAGTTGAGACGAGTTTAGAACAGATCAGAAAATTTCAGACGTGTTCAGATAAGTCCATACAAAATGAGACACGTTCTGATGAGATCAGACACCTTCAAGTATTTTCAAATAAATTCAGAAGATTTCGTACAATTTTAAATAACTACAGACTTGTAAGACAAGTTCAGACAAGTTTAGAGCAGTTCACAGAAGTTCAGCTAAGTTGAGACATGTTCAGAGAAGTTCATGTACATGTCTGAACTTCTCTGTACTAGTCTTAACTTGTCTTAATTTCTCTGTACTTGTCTGAAATTATCTGAACTTGTTGTCTGAACTTGTCTGAATTTGTCTGATTTTGTCTGAACTTGTCTGAATTTCTCCGAAATTGTCTGAACTTGTCAAAACTTGTCTCAAACTGTGAACTTATGTGAACTTGTTTGAGCTTCTCTGAACTTGTCTGAACATATTTGTACTTGTCTGGACTTTTCTGAATTTCTCTCAACTTCTCTGAACTTTTTGTAACTTAAATAAACTTGTCTGAACTTCTCTGCACTGTTCTCAAGTTGTCTGAAATTGTCTGAAGTTGTCTTAACTTGTCTAAATATTTCTAATCTTATCTGAATTTGTCAGAACTTGTCTGAAAATATCTGAGAAATTCTGAATTTGTCTGAGATTTACTGAACTTGTCTGACCTTGTGTCAACTTGTTTGATATACTGTGAACTTGTCTGAACTAGTCTCAATTTGTTTGAACGAATGTCAACATGTCTGAACTTATCTGATCTTGTCCAACCCAATCAAAAATTTCTCTGATCTTGGCTGAAATTGGCAGAAATTGTCTGAACTTGTCTAATCTTGTATGACCTTGTCGGAACTTGTCCTAACTTGTCTGAGGTTGTTTGAACTTATGTGAACTTTCTGAAATTGTCTGATCTTATCGAAATTATTCTGAACTTGTCTCAACTTCTCTGAATTTGTCTAAAGATTTAAATTTGTAGAATTTTGATGAACTCGTCAGAATATGTGACAACTCCGAATTTGTCGTAACTTGTCTAAACTGGTCTGAATACGTCTGAACATTTCTAATCTTATCTGAATTTGTCAGAACTTGTATGAACTTGTCTGGGAAAGTCTGAATTGGTCTGAAATTTACTGAACTAGTCTGTCATTGTCTCAAGTTGTCTGATGTTCTGTGAACTTGTCTCAATTTGTCAACAAGTCTAAACTTGTCTGATTTTGTCTGATCTTGTCAGAATTTCTCTGATCTTGGCTGAAATTGGTAGAACTTGTCTGAACTTGTCTAGTCTTTTCTGACGTTGTCGGAACTTGTCTAAACTTGTATGATAGTATCGGAACTTTCCTGAACATGTCTGAATTTTTCTGAACAAGTCTGAACTTCTCTCAACTTCTCTGAACTTGTCTTAACTTTTCTGAACTTCTCTGATAGTGTCTGAACTTGTCTGACCATGTCTCAACTTGTATGAACTTGTGACAACTTATCTGAATATGTCTGAACTTTTATGAAGTTTTCGTGAAATTATCTCAACGTTTCTCAATTTGTCTCAGCTTGTCCAAATGTGACTGAACTGATCTAAATTCTACTGAACAAGTATTAACTTGTCTGAAATTGTCTGATCTTGTCTGAATTTGTAAGAACTTGCCTGAACTACTCTCATCTTGTTGGAACTTGTGTGAAATTTCCGGAAATTGTCTGAATCTGTCTGAGCTTGTCTCAACATGTCTCAACTGATGTGAATTTATTTGAACTTCTTTGAACATGTATGAACATGTTTCAACTTGGCAAAACTTCTCTGAACTCGTCTGAACATGTCTGAACTTGTCTAAAGTGGTCTGAACGTGTCTGAACTTATATGAAGTGTCTGAACGTGTCTCAACTTTTCTATACTTGCCTGAACTTGTATGAATTTTTCTGAACTTGTCTGAACTTATATGAAGTGTTTGAACGTGTCTGAATTAGTCTCAACTTGTCTCAACTTTCCTATAGTTGCCTGAACTAGTCTGATCTTGTCTGAAACTATCTGCACTGTTCTGTACTTCTCTTATCTTTTCCGTAGTTGACTGAAATTGACTGAAAATGTCTGATATTCTAGGAATTTTTCTGAACATGTCTGAACTTGGAAGAACATTTCCTGAAATTATCGCAACTAGTCTCATGTTGTCTCAACTTCTCTCAACTTGATGAATGTGACTGAACTTGACTGAACTCTTTCCTAAAACTTTACTCCTACGCCAAAACCCTTGCCGTTAACACCTTTTATCTCAGGTATTGAAGAAGCTTTTAGAAAGCTACATTGTGACTCTGCTGAAGAAATAACATGCGAAGCGTGCTGTACACTCACAAGATCCTGTCCACAGAAAAGTAATTTATCTTCAACTGAAAGAGCTGCTCTACGTAATCTCTGGAATGATTCACAGACCTTGGTTCTTCCTGGAGAAAAGGGGAATGGCACAGTTTTGCTTCCAAGAGACGTCTACGTTGAGAAGATGCACAACCTACTGGATGAATCAACATATCGTAAGATGGACAAGGACCCCACATCTCGTGTTGAGAGGAAGACTGCATCACTTCTGAACGATAGTTCTCTACCTAAATATGCTGCAAATAAATTGAAGGGTCGCATTTCGGTGCTCCCTAGATTACATGGCCTTCCAAAGGTACACATAGTTTTGCAAGCGTCCAGTTCAGATGAAATTGAAACTCTTAAACCAAATTTGGAGCATATATTGAAAGTGTTGACTTTTCGACCAATAGTTAGTAATATAGGTGCACCAACGTATTCATTGGCAAAATATCTAACCTCATTGTTGAGACCACATGTGAGGAAATGTGAACATCATATCCGTAACTCGTCGGATTCCATCAGCAGGTTAAAAAACCTGAAACTCAACAGCACTGATTTATTAGTTAGTTTTGACGCTGTATCGTTGTTCACCAAAGAACCCTTGGCTGACTCTCTGTCTCAGCGACATGTTTGAGGATGATATAACGACTTCATTTAAGCATGCGCTAACCTACACTTACTTTGCATTTTATGAACAATAATTTGAACAGATTGTCGGTGTCGCTATGGGGAGTCCTCTTTCTCCCCTAGTGACTAATTTGTTTATGGAGGATTTTGAAGAAAAAACCCTCAATTCAGCAACATTAAGACCAACGGTCTTATGGAGATATGTGGACGACACATTCATAGTGTGGCCCCATGGAGAGGATAAATTGACAGAATTTTTAGACCATCTTAAGTCCATTCATGGAAACATCAAGTTCACTATGGAGCGGGAGAAAAATGGGTGTTTACCGTTCCTGGATGTTCTGGTTCGACGCAAAGAGGATGGATTCCTAGGTCATTGCGTGTATCTCACGCCCACCCATACAGACCTTTATTTGCAGGCGTCCAGCTGCCACCATCCTTCTTAAACTATTAGTGTACTGTTCACAGGGCTCAGGTAGTGTCTGATGCTGACAGCCTGCAGGATGAACTCCGGCACCTGGAGGCAGTTTTCAAGAAAAATGGCTATTAGCAACATCAGATTAAGAAAGCCTTGCAAATAAAAACACCAGAAAAATCACAGGAGAAAGATGAAGAGGAAAGGGAAGTGAAATCTACAGCCTTTCTCCCATACGTGGGTAATGTTTCTTGAAAAATAGGCAGAATCATGAAGAAACATACAGTGGATGTGATCTTCCGCCCACCAGTTAAGACCTCAGCTCTTCTGGTATCTGTCAAAGATGATCTGTTATTGCGAAAAGGGGGGGTTTATGAAATCCCTTGTGAGTGTGGAAAACGTTAAATAGGTCAAAACACCCGCACTGTACAGGAATGATGCGTTGAGCACCAGCGGTATACAAGCCTTCTTCAGTCCAGCAAATCTGCGGTAGCCGAACATTGTATTTCTACTGGCCATTCCATGAGTTACAAAGAAATATAGATTTTAACCACAGCTTCTACTTTCTAGGACTCAGTTGTAAAGGAAGCCGTACAAATACAACTGGCGGATCACCTGTTAAATCGTGACGACGGATTTCATCATGACAATGTATGGAAGCCACTTATATCACGCCTTCGTTCTGAAAGAATGTCTGCGTCTTCACTTCCGATTGATGTTACCTCTTTTAATGACTAATTATTCATTTGTAAGCGCTGTGGATACGTAATAGCTCTGTTTATGTTTGCACTCAGCGCCCACATGTTTATCTTTGAAGTATATATTCATCTACGACTAGCGCAGCAGTTACGAATGTGATATCTTCGAGCATGCACAGTCTAATCCTCAGTAGCTTTGCATCACGTGATTTATCATATAAATAGGCACGCGGAGACGATGAGACTCAGTTTTGCACTCACCTTGAAGATGGCGGTAAGGTTTGCAGCCGAAATATCGGACGAAGAATTGTCACTGTCCCAGGTGCACTCCCGGAAGGTGATGGAATATTATGTCCGCTGGGAAAACAAGAATCATTTCTCTGATCTTGTCGAAATTTGTCTGATCTTGATATTGTCTGAACTTCCTGAAATTTTCTGTACTTGTCCGATCTTATTGGAACTTTTATGAACATATCTGAATTTATCTGAACATCTGCGAACAAGTTTGAACTTGCATGAACTTGTCCGAAACACTCTGAACTTGTTTGAACTTGTCTAGAATTTTCTGAACACCTCTGTATAACTTCTCAACTTGTCTCAACTTTTCTGAACTTGTTTGAAATTATCTGAAGTGGTCTGAACTTGTCTCAACTTATCGAATATTGTCTGAACTTGTCTCAACCTCTGAATTTGCCTGAACTTGTCTGACATTGTCTGCAGTTTTCTGCTCTTTCATGAACTTGTCTGAACTTGTCAAAACTTGTATGAACTTCTCTGAAATTGTCTGATCTTGCCAGAACTTGTTTTAACTTGTCTCAACCAGTGTGAACTTGCCTCAACTTGACCTAACTTGCCTCAACTTCTCTGAAATTGTCTCAATTTGTCTGAACCTGTCTGAACTTCTCTGAACTTTTCTGAACTTGTCAGTACTTTTCTGAATTTGTCTGAACTTGTCTTAGCTTGTCTGAACTTGTACCAAACTGACTGAATTTGTCAGAATTGGTCTCAACTTTTCTGAAGTTCTTTGATCTTGCCTGTACTTTGTGAACTTGTCTGAACTGGTATACACTTATCATGAACTTTTCTGAACTTATTTGAATGAATATGAACTTGTCTGATCTTGTCGAAACGTGTTCTAAGTTGTCTGAACATGTATGAACTTGTCTTAACATGAATTAACTTGCACCAAATTGTCTGAACTTGCTACAAGTTGTCTGAACATCTCTAAACTTGTCTCGACTAAACTTCACTGAACTTTCCTAAGCTTATTTAACTTGTCTGAAATTATCCAAACTCTTCTGAATTTGTCGCAACTTGTCTGATCTTGTCAGAACTTGTCTGGACGTGTATGAACTTGTCTGAACTTGCTGTAACTTCTCTGATCTTGTTTGTACTTGTCTTGACTTCTCTTATCTTGTATAAACTTTTCTGAATTTCTCTGAAAGTCTCTGATCTTGTCAGAACTTGTCTAAACCTGTCTGAAGTTCTGAATTTATCTGAATTTCTCTGCACTTGTCAGAACGTATCTACACTTGTGTGAACTTTTCTGAACTTCCCCGATCGTATCGGGACATGTCAGAAATTGTCTTAACTTGTCAGATCTTGTCTGAGCTTGACTGAACTTTCTGAACTTGTCTGATGTTAGGACCTTTTCTGAACTTGTCTCAACTTTTATCAACTTTACCGAAATGTCTGAACTTGTCAGAAATTCTCTGCACTTCTCAGAACTTGTCTAAACTTCTCCGATCTTGTTGGAACTTTTCTGATATTGACTGAATTCGTCTGAAATTGTCTAAACTTGTCTGAACTTATCTGAGCACGTCCGAACTATCTGAATTTGTCTGAAACTATTCTGAACATGTCACAACTTGTAGGAACTTGTCTGAAATTCCTAATTTGTCTGAAGTTTTCTGCACTTGTGTAGCCTTGTCTGAACTTGTCTAAACTTGTCTGATCATATTGGAAGTTGTCTGAACTTGTCTGACCTTTTCCGAACTTGTCTCAACTTGCCTGGACTCGTCTGACCTTTTTTAACTTGCCTGAATTTCTCTGAACGTCTCTCAACGTCTGTGAACTTGCCTGAAATAGCCCCTACTTGTATAACGTGTCTCTGAACCAGTCTGAAGATGTCTTACCTTACCTAAACTTGTCTGAGCTTGTCAATACTTGTCTGAACTTGTCAAAACGTCTCTCAACTTGTGTAAAGTTGTCTCAAGGTGTCTGAGTGTGTCTCAACTTGTCTGATCTTGTCTGCACTCTTCTTAAGATGTCTGAATTTGTCTGAAATTTTCTTCATTTCTGTGAATATGTCTGAATCTGTCTGTACTAGTCTATACTTGACTGACATTATCTGAACTTTTCTGAACTTGTCTGACGTCTCTGAACTTGTCCCAACTTGTCTGAACTCGTATGAACTTGTCGGAACTCGAGTGAACGTATCTGAACTCATTACAACTTGACTGAACTCGTCTTAACGTTTCGGAAATAGTCGGCCTTCTCTAAACTCGTCTGAACATGTCTGAAATGTTCTGAACTCATCTGAAATTGTCTGAACTCGTTTGAACTTGTCTGAACTTATCTGAATCTCCCTGTACTCGCTGAATGTGTCTGTATTAGTCTATACTTGACTGATATTGTCTGAAATATTCTGAACTTCTCTGAACTTCTCTTAACTTGCCTGTACTTGTCAGAAGTTTCCTGAATTTGTCTGATCTTGTCTGAAATCGACAGAAATTATCTGAAATTGTCTCACCTCCTCGGCACTCTTTTGAGCATATCTGAACTTGTATGAACTTGTCATAACTTATCACAACATGCCTGCTGTTGTCTCATCTTGTCTTAACTTGACTGAAGTTGTGTTAACTTGTCTGAGATTGTCTGAACGTACCTGAACAAGTTTGAACTTGTCTCAACTTATCCGAACTTGACTTAACTTGCCTCAAATTTCTGAAGTTGTCGGTACTTTTCTGAACTTCTCACCTTTTCTGAACTGGTCTCAACTTGCCTGAACTTGTTTGACCTTTTTTATCTTGCCTGGAATTCTGTGAACTTGTCTGACCTTGTCTGCACTTGTTTGAACATGTCCAGAAGTGTCTAAATTTGTCTCAATTTTTCTGTTCTTATCTTAACTTGTATGAAATATCTGAATTAGCCTCAACTTGTCTGAATTTGTCTGGACTTGACTGAATTAGTTTAAACTAGTTTAACTTGCCTAAACTTCCTGAACTTCCATGAATTTTTCTTCATTTGTCTGAACTTGTCTCAACTCGTCTTAAATTGCGTCAACTTAGCTCAGCTTGTCTGTACTTGTCTTAACAAGTCGGAACTCATCTTGTCTGTACTTGTCGGATCTTATCTGAACCCTTCTGAATTTGTCTGAGATTGTCTCAACTTGTCCGAACATATCTGAACAACTCTGAATTTGTCTCAACTTGTCTCAACGTATCTGATCTTGTGTGAACTTGCCTGAATTTAATGAACCTATCTTAACTTGTCTGTAGTTTACTGAACTTGCCTAAAATTGTTTGGTCTTGTCTGAACTTGTCAGAACCTGTCTGAACTTGTCTTTACCTGTCTGTTATTGTCTCAACGTCTCTGAACTTGTCAGAACGTGTCTGAACTTGTTTGAACTTGTCTGAATCTCTCTGACCTTGTCTGAACTTGTCTAAATTTGTGTGAACTTCTCTGTATAATCTTCAACTTGTCAGAACATATCTGAAATTGTCTGAATTTATGTGAACTTGTCTCAACTCGCCTGAACTCATATTAACTTGTTTCTGAACATGTTGGAATTTTTCTGAACATGTCTGAACGACAATGAACCTGCCTGAACTTGTCTGATCTTTTCGGAACTTGTCTGAACTTGTCTGAACCCTTCTGAACTTGCCTGAACTTGTCTGACACCGTCTGAACTACTTTCAATTTGCCTCAACTTGTCAGAAGTTTTCTTAACTTTCCTGAACTTGTCTGAACCTTACCAATTAGTGTGAACTTGTCTGAACTTATCTGGAATTGACTCAACTCATCTGAACGTGTCTCAACTTGTATTAACGTATCTCAACCTTTCTTAACTTGTTTGTATTGTCTCAATTTCTTGGTATGTGTTTCAACTTGTCTGAAGTTGTCTGAACTTCCCTGAAGTTGTCTCAACTGGAAAATGTAATTCAAAATCCTAGTACAGTGAAGCCAGAGCTGATAGCAAATTGCGATTTATTTCATTTGTTGATCGTTGTACCATCGTCAAATCTATATACAAGCGTATACATGCCAAGGCTGTGCTCCTGACGACAATTAATTGTGTCTCAATACATCATGGTCTGTCGCCTTGGTGCGGGAATGCAGTATTGTGGCAATGGGCATTACAGAACAAATGGTCTGTGTAATATGAAAGAGAAAGTGAGGCGAATGGAGATTTCGGTGTGGTGGGAGTGGTGCAGGGAAGAGTCCTCTGCAGTTGAGCTGGTCCATGTGTCCTCGGTGGCAGAGTGGTCAACGCGTCTGCCTAGTAAACTGGACATCACGGGTTCAAATCCCGGCCGGGCACAAATTTTCAATTGCCGCCCTTGGGTATTCTACAAAACTTAGTACAATGAAGCCATAACTGATCGCGAATTCATTGAATTCTCCAACGTATTCAAAAATATATAAATTGTCTAAACTTTTCTGTAATGGTCTCAACGTGTCTGAACGTTTGTGAACTTGTCTGAACGTAACCCAACTTCTCTGAAGTTGTCTGATCTAGTTGCAACTTAGCTGAACATGTCTGAATGTGTCTGAGCTTGTCTCAACTTGTCTAAATTTCTGAATTTGTGTGAGCTTCTCTCAACTTGTCTGTCCTTGTCAGAAATTATCTGAACTTGTCTGAATTAGTCAGAACTTATCTCAACTCGTCTCAACTTGTCTGAACTTGTCCGAGCGTATCTGAACTTTTCTAAAATTGACTGAACGTGAGTGAGATATTCTGATCTTCTCAGAACTCTTTTGAGCATGTCTGAATTTGAATGCACTTGTCTGAACGTTTCTGAACATTATTGAACTTTTCGAATCTTATTAGAACTCTGCATAACTTTTCTGAACCTGTATGAACTTGTCTTAAATTGACCTAACTTGACTCAACTTCTCTGAAGTTGTCTCTAGTTGCCTGAACATATCTCAACGTCGCTGAACTTGTAACTTGACTGAATTTCTCTAAATTTTTCTGAACTAGTTGGAATTTTTCTGAACTGTTCTGAATCTCTATGAAGTTTTCTGACCTTGTCAGAACTTGTCTATAATTTTCTGAACAACTCTGTACTCTTCTCAGCTTGTCAGATCATGACTGAAATTCCAGAATGAAACTTTCACTCTGCAGCGGAGTGTGCGCTGATATGAAACTTCCTGGCAAATTAAAATTGTGTGCCGGAACCGGGACTCGAACTTGGGACCTTTGCCTTTCGCAGGCAAGCGCTCTACCGACTGAGCTACCCCGACACGACTCACGATGCCGCCTCACAACTTTACTTCCGCCAGTACCTCGCCTCCTACTTTCCAAACTTCACAGAAGCTCTCTTGCAAACATGCAAGACTAGCACTCCTGGAAGAAAGGATATGATGGAGACATGGCTTAGCCACAGCCTAAGGAATGTTTCCAGAATGAAACTTTCACTCTGCAGCGGAGTGTGCGCTGGTATGAAACTTCCTGGCAGATTAAAATTGTGTGCCGGAACCGGGACTCGAACCGGGGACCTTCGCCTTTCGCGGGCAAGCGCTCTACCGACTGAGCTACCCCGACACGACTCACGATGCTGCCTCACAACTTTACTTCCGCCAGTACCTCGCCTCCTACTTTCCAAACTTCACAGAAGCTCTCTTGCAAACACGCAAGACTAGCACTCCTGGAACTTGTCTCTACATGTGAGAGATTGCCTGAACTGGTCTCAACTTGCCAGAACTTTTCTGAATTAGTCTTATCTTGTCTGAACTTGTCTAATTATGTCTGAAGTCGTCGGCACTTATCTGAGCTTTTCTGAACTTGTCTGCTCTTGTTTGAAATTGACGGAAGTTGTTTGAAATTGTCTGATCTTCACGAACTCTTTTAAACCCGTCTGAAGTTGTCTGAAATTTTCTGAACTGGTATTAACATGTCTAAACATGTCTCAACTTGGCTCAAATTGTCTGAACTTCTCTGTACTTACCTGAATTTGTCTTAACTAGACTAAAATTGTGTGATATTGTTTGTACTTACCTGAACTTGTCTATACTTCTCTGTTTTTTTCTGAAATTGGCTGAATTTGCCTGATCTTGTCGGAATTTTTCTTAACTTGTCTGAATTCGTTTGAACTAGTCTGGACTTTTCTCAACATGTCTGAACTGGTATGAACTTGTCGGAAGTCGTGTGAACATTTATGAATTCATCAAACTGAACATCATCGTCTGAACATGTGTGAAATACTTTGAACTTGTCAAAATTTTTCCCATCATGTCTGAACTTTTCTGATCTTCTCTCAATTTATCTCTGGATGTTTGAACTTGTTTGAGATCTCTGAACATGTATGAACATCTGTGTATGAATCTCAACGTCTAGGAACTTTTCTCAACTTGTCTGAATTGGGTCAACTTGCCTGAACTTGTCTGAACTTTTCTAAACTTGAGTTGGTTTATGTTCTACGAGGCGATCCAATTATGATGTTGTAGAAAGGTATAAAAAAAGCCAAGATCGCTGATCATCAAGTTTTATTTAAGACGACCGGTTTTGCTGAACTATGTCAGCATCATCCGGTCCAATAAAATCAGTTTACAAGGCAATCATGATTGACATTCTACATCTACATTACATACATACTCCACAATTCACCGTAAGGTGCGTGGCGAAGGGTACACTGTACCACTACTAGGCATTTCCTTTCCTATTCCACTCCCAAATTGAACGAGGAAAAAAAGAATGCCTATATGCCTCCGTAAGAGCCCTAATTTCTCTTATCTTGTCTTTGTGATCTTTACGCGAAATGTAAGTAGGCGGCAGCAAGATCGTACTACACTCAGTTTCAAATTCTGGCCCTCTACATAACATAAATTCACGAAAAGAATGTCGTCTATCTTCCAGCGATCCCCAATTGAGTTGCCGGAGCATTTCCGTGACACTCGCGCATTGGTCGAAACTACCGGGAACAAATCTAGCTGCTCGTCTCTGAACCGCCTCTATGTCTTCCTTTAAACTGATCAACTGCGGGTCCCAAACACTTGAGCAATACTCAAGACGTGGTCGTACAAGCGTTTTATACGCGGTCTCCTTTACAGGTGAAGTACATCTTCCCAAAATTCTCCCAATAAATCGAAGTCGGCTGTCCGCCTTACTCACAACTGTCCTTACATGCTCGTTCCATTTTATATCGCTCTGCAATGTTACGCCTAGATATTTGAACGACGCGACAGAAGCAAGAAGCTCACTACTAATGCTGTATTCGAACATTATGGCATTGTTTTTCCTACTCATGCGCATTACCTTACATTTTTCTATATTGACAGCTAGCTGCCAATCTTCGCACCAACTAGAAATTTTGTCTAAGTCATCCTGTATGCTATTACAGTCAGTTACAGAGGACACCCTCCCATACACCACGGCATCATCAGCAAACAGCCGAAAATTACAACTTACTCTGTCCATCAGATCACTTATATAGATAGAAAATAATAGCGGTCCTATCACAATCCCCTGGGGCACGCCTGACGATACACTCGTCTCTGATAAACGCTCGCCGTCGAGAACAACGTACTGCGTTCTATTACTTAGGAAGTCTTCCAGCCAGTCACAAATCTGTGAACGTATTCCATAAGCTTGTATCTTCGTTAGCAGTCTGCAGTGTGGCACCGCGTAGAACGCCTTTTTGAAGTCGAGAAAAACACAATCCGCCTGTTGCCCTTCGTCCATGGCTCGCAAGATGTCATGTGAGAAAAGGGCACGCTGAGTTTTACATGAACGATGTTTCCTAAACACGTGCTGATTCATGGAAAGAAGCTTTTCCGTATCAAGGAAATTTACTATATTCGAACTGAGAATATGCTCCAAAAATTCTACATGAAACTGATGTCAATGAAATTGGCCTGTAATTGTATGGGTCAGTTCTCTTTCCTTTCTTATACACGGGAGTCACCTGCGCTTTTTTCCAATCACTAGGAACTTTGCGCTGAATTAAATATTCGCTATAAATGCAAGCTAAGTAGGGAGCCAACGCCGCAGAATAGTCTTTGTAAAACCGAACTGGTATTCCATCCGGACCAGCAGACTTTTTCGTATTTAGCTCTCTCAGCTGCTTCTCTACACCAGAAATACCTATTGCTATGTCCCCCATTTCGGAATTAGTACGTTGATCAAATGTTGGTACATTTGTGCGGTCCTCCTGCGTGAAAGATTTCTTAAAGGTTAAATTTAGAACTTCAGCTTTCCGTTTGCTTTCTTCTTTTACTGCCCCGGAATGATCAACGAGTGACTGGACAGTGGGCTTTGACCCGCTTATCGATTTTACATAGTACCAGAATTTTTTCGGGTTCTCGGAAAGATCTTTTGGTAAGGTATGGCTGTGATAATTATTGTATGCTTCACGCATCGATCTTTTTATAGACGCACGAATCTACTAACTTTTGCCTGTCATCATTTGTGTGTTCTTTTTTGAATCGATAGTGCAACAGCGTTTGCTTTCTCAGCAGCTTTCTAACATTATTATTACACCACGGTGTATCTTTTCCATCCTTAATCGTCTTTACTGGCACATATTTCTCTAACCCTTTATTAACAATGCACTTAAATTTAGTCCACAATTCATCTACATCCATAGTCCCGGAATTAAACAATGCCCATTCATTTTCTAAGTACGATCGTAACATTTGCTTATCGGCTCTTCCCAACAAAAACACGCTTCTAGCCTTCTTAATTGGTTTATGAACTTTGGTCACCATCAACGATATGACGATATCATGATCACTAATTCCTGTCTCTACACAGACATCGTTAATAAGGTCAGGCCTGTTCATGGCTATAAGATCTAAAAAATTTCCATTGCACGTGAGTTGCCAGTTTAACTGCTCAAGAAAGTTTTCGGAGAATGTGTCCAAAGGTAGTTCGCAAGACAGCTTGTCTGTACCGCTTTAAATGTAACTAGCGAGGTCCCAATCTATACTCTTAAGGTTGAAGTCTCCTCCGACTAATATTACATGGCCCGGATACCTATGCCCAACCTGGTGTAGACTTTCTTTGAATGATTCTAAAACTTCTACAGCAGCACTGGGGGGCCGGTAAAAACAGCCAGCTATTAACTTTACTTCTTTTAGACCTGTTATACCTGCCCAGATTATGGCCTTGTAAACTGATTTTATTGGACCAGATGATGCTGACATAGTTCAGCGAAACAGGTCGTCTTAAATAAAAATTGATGATCAGCGATCTTGGCTTTTTTATATCTTTTTACAATTTTCTAAACTTGCCCGTACTTCTCTGAACCAGTCTCAATTTGTGTTCAGACTTGTCTGGAATTGCCTCAACTTGTCTGAACTTATCTAAACTAGTCTGAACTTGTCTCAATTTACCTCGGGTGTCTAAACGTGTCTGAATGCGTCTGAAATTGTCAGAACTTTTCTGAAGAAGTCCGATCTTGTCTCAACTTCTCTCAATGTGTCTTAACTTGCCTGAAATTGCTGAACTTACCTAAACTTGCCTGAACTTGTCAAAACCTGTCTGAACTAGTCTCAACCTGTCTGAACTTGTCTCAACCTGTCTGAATTTGTCTGAACTTAGGAATTTGTCTAAGCTTGTCTTCACTGTTCTTAACTTGTCTGGCATTGTTTGAAATTGTCGGAATTTGTGTGAACTTCTCCGATCTTCCCGGAACCTGTCGGAAATCAACTGAAATTGTCTCAACTATTATGGACTTGTCTGTAATTGTCTTAACTTGTCTCAGATTCTTTGAATTGGTCTGAACTTGTCTCCACATGTCTGAACGTATCTGAACTTGTTTTGTCTTGTCTGAACATGTCTCAACTTGGCTCAACTTGTCTGACATTGTCCGAAGATATCTGTCCTTATTTAAATTTGTCTGAACTTGTCATAACTTCTCTGATCTTGTCAGAATTTGTATGAACTTGTGTGAAGTAGTCTAAACTTTCAGAACTTGTCTGGACTTGTCTATACACGTCTGATATTTTCTGAACTGTACTGAACTGTATGAAATTGTCTGAACTTGTCTGAAAAAAGTCTGAATTTTCTGAACTTTTCTGAACTCGTCTTGAGTTGTATCAACTTGTTTGAGCTTGTGTGAATGTGTCTGAATTTTTCTGAACTTGTCTAAACTTGTCTGAATTTCCCTGTATACTTCTCAACATCACTCATTTTTTCTGAATTTTTCTTAACTTCTGATTTCGTCTGAACTTGTCTGCTCTTATCTTAACATGTCTCATTTTATCTTTGTCAGATCTTATCGTGACTTCTATGAACTTGTCTGAACTTGTCGAAACTTGTCTGCACTTGTCTGAATTGTTTGAACTTTTCTGTACTTGTCTCAACTGTTGTGAACGAATCTGAACGACTTTGACTTTGTCTGAACTCATCTGATATTGTCTCAACTATTCTGAACTCCTCTGAACCGTTTTGCACTAGGATGAACTTGTCTGAATTGTCTGATCTTCTCTGAACTTGTCTCGTATTGTCTGAACTTGTCTTTTCTTGACTGAAATTGTCTGAGATTTTCTGAAATTGTCTGAGATTGTCTGTACTTGAATGAACTCGTGAGAATGTATCTGAGCCTGTCGGAAAATGTCTCAATTTGACTGAACTTGTCTGCACTTGTCAGAACCTGTCTTAACTTTTATGATCTTGTCTCAATTTGTCTGATCTTATCTTAACTTTTATGAATTTGTCTAAATTTCTCTGAACTTGTCGGGACTTTTTTCAACTTGACTGAACTCGTTTGAATTTGTCGGATTTTGTCTTAACTTATCTGAACGTGTCTCTAATTGTTTGAACTGCTCTGATTTTCTCTGAACTTTGCTGCGATTGTCTGAACTTGTCATAACTTATCTGAGCTTGTCTGATATTGTCTAAAGTTGTATAACCTTATCTGAACGTGTACCAACATGTCTGAACTTGTCACAACGTGTCTGAACTTGTTTCAAATTGTCTGAACTTTTCTCAACTTGGCTGAAATTGTCTGGACTTAGGAATTTGTCTGAACGTGTCTGCTCTGTTATGAACTTGTATGAAATTGTTTGAAATTGTCTAATCTTGTCTGAATTCGTCTACGTGTGGAGGTAAAGGTGGAACAGTCTGTCCAAGGGTAAGGAATTGAAGGGTGCCCACCAATCAAGCTGATTATCGAACAGAGAATAGCTGCCACCATAACAACGATGAATAATTTTGGATTGTTCTAACCAATAATCCTCTTCACAGCCTAATGTTGTTGTCTAGTACACCTGATAAAATTTTGTGCATTTGTTTAATTATACAAGGTATTAATGATTTTACTTTTCACTGTAAACATTTAATGGGTAATTACCTGTCATTTAGTGATGTTTTTGCTTGATTTGTTTCTGTAAATACTAGAACTTTGCTCTGATCTCATTGGGAGAGGTATGTTCATATGACAGTTTCACAGGCATTGATCATGATGAGTCACCGCAACATGAGAAAGGGTTCTGAACATATCTCACTAACAGCGTTAGCAAGCGCACTGATCATCACAGTAGGTAGTGTAGATTGGGCCCAAGCAGTACTTAGTGCACGAAATAGCATTCCGCGTAGTGCTGCCTGCCGCTAGTGTAACACGATTGACTCTTTTGCACATTAGCCTCGGCTGATAGTTCTGCCAATCATGGAACCAGATTTGTTCCTATTGTCTGAATATGTATATATTGGCCATTAATCTAAATAATGTTTATGTCATAACTTTCTGTGGAAACGGACAATGTTTCTTTGTTAGTTTGTGAATTAGTTCAATGTGATATTATTAGTTTCACCTCATGGTGGGCAAGGACATTTGCTTAAATTTTTATTAGACTCGAGATTTTTGTGAAGTTACAACTCCCACATACTAGACGATCGTGTCATTCTGTGTAATGGAGCACTTAGAATAACTCTAGTCTTCAGTTGTCGCGCGACGCGGCCGGAACGCGAGTGCTGAGGCTGAGGCTGAGGCCAGGCCGGCCACACGCTGGAGCCGGGGCCCGCGGAAGACACTGGGGGCGCGGCGCAGCGGAGGCAAAGTGAACAGAATCAACAAAGAATAGAAATCAATTGGTTTAATTGTTTAACTTTTCTAGGAGTTCTTCAACAGAATAAAAGGAGTGAGCCATGAGGCAACTCTTCAATTTAGATTTGAAAGCGTGTGCATTACTGCTAAGATTCTTTAGTTCTTGTGGCAGCTTATTGAAAATGGATGCCGCAGAATACTGTACACCATTCTCCACAAGTGTCAAGGTGGTGTGATGCAAATGTAGGTTCGACTTATCTCTAATATTCACCGAATGAAAACTAAAAATTCTTGGGAATAAGCTGATATTATGAACAACAATTGACATTAAAAAAACGTATACTATTGAAAAAGGGGCGACATGACGTCCGTGAAGTTACACCAGATGTTGCTCGAACCGCCCGTTTTTGAGCCAGAAATATCCTTTTTGCATCAGGCGAGTTACCCCCAAAAACAATGTCGTACGTCATAAGTGAGTGAAAGTAAGCATAATAGACTACTTTTCTTGTTGAAAAATCACTTATTTCAGATATTGTACTAATGGTAAATATAGCAGAATTTAGTTTTGGAACAAGATCCTGAACATGGGCTTTCCATGACAGCTTACTGTCTATATGAACACCTAGAAATTTGAACTTTTCAGTCTCACTTATCATACACTCATTATGTGTAACCAAACTGTCAGCTTTCGTCAATATGTGTTTTACAAATGGTAAAAACTGAGTTTTACTTTGATTTAACATCAACATCTTTTCTACAAGTCAGGAACTTATCTCTTGAACTGCATTATTTGATACTGTGTCAATATTACGAGACACATCCTTCACTACCAAGCTGGTATCATCAGCAAACAAAAATATTTTAATGTCACCTGTTAAATTCGAAGGCATATCATTTATATAAATAAGAAACAGCAATGGTCCCAAAACAGACCCCTGGGGCACCCCACACTTAATTGTGCCCCATTGGGATTGTATGTCATTGCCATTTTCTACTCTGCAAAGAATTACCTTCTGTTGTCTATGATTAAAGTAAGAGGTGAAACAGTTGTGGGCTACTCCCCGCATTCCATAATGATCCAACTTCTGCAACAATATTTTGTGATCAGCACAATCAACTGTTTATGTTAAATCTAAGAAGACGCCTAATGTCCATAGCCTCTTATTTAAGACATCAAGTGTCTCACAGAGAAACGAAAATATAGCATTTTCAGTCGTTAAACCACTTCTAAAACCAAACTGTATGTTTGGCAACAAATTATGTGAACTGAAATGATGAATTAATCTTGATTATACAGCCTTTTCAATAACTATAGAAAAAACCGATAGCATAGAAATAAGTCTATAGTTGACTACATAATCCCTTTATACTTTTTTATAAAGTCGTTTCATTATTGAGTACTTTAATCTGTCAGGAAACTGACCATTCTGAAAGGAAAAATTACAAATATGGCTTAGTACTGGGCTAACATACCCCATTATATCCACAAGAGTCCTTAGTCTTTAGTGATTTAATTATTGACTCAATCTCCCCTATGGAAATATCATGAATGACCATTACAGGTACCAGTCTCGGAAAGGCATTTTCTAAAAATGTTATATAATTACCTGTAGAAACTAGGGTTTTGTTTAGTACCCCTACTATATTCAGAAAGTGATGATTGAATATTGCACATACAGGGTGATTCACTAAGTGTGTTTGCCTCTGAAACTTATAAAATAATTGGTGACGGGAAAATTTTAATGCGGTAGGTCAACACAAGAAATATTACTTTCTGCGGAGCTATGAACATAGTTTATTGTATTATTTTCGAAAGAGTTACAGCACAAAGATATAATTTTTTAAATGGAACAATAGTTTTTTCTATCGGGTACTGGATTCGTTTAAACCAGCTGCGTCCAAATCAATTTAAACTACATTCCTATCACTGTTAGTTTGGGAGCTACAACCCTTCTAAGTTCCGGGGGCGGAGGCTGCGATAACGTAGCTGACTGGCCGAATGGCTAGCCCCTGCGGCACGGCCCACTGTCTCATGACCACCAGCCTGTGAGCTACTGCATCTTCATTCTGACTGCTTCTAACATTTTGATACAATTCCTGCTTTGTTGTACATGATACTCTTATCCCCATTGTCAGCCACCCTGGATGTCTGTTACTGGAAGTACCCTGTTTTCATCGTTCTAGCGGAAAGCAACTTTCAAACAGCATCAGAAATCTGTTCAGAAAAGCATTATATCTATCATCTGCATTATCAGCACTATAAACATCCTGCCATTCTTGTTTCTTAATTAGGCTTAAAAAGGTTTCAACTGCAACTGGATTCACTTTTCTGAGTAGTTGCTATTCATGTTTAACATTTGTTTATGAACAAACACTTTTTAGAATTAAAATTTGGGCATCTTTGTCTGATAGGTCATTTACTATTCTGCTGACAGAGTGCCCCTCTAATAATGAAGAATGAACAAAAATATTGTCAGTATTTCCTTGCACTCTCGATGGATAAAATACTGTTTGCATCATGTTATGGGAATTAAATAGATCTAACAACTGACTTTTTCTTGAGCTATCACCTACACAATTAATGTTGAAATCTCCACAAACAATTAAATTTTTATACTTCCTATTCTGTGAACCCAGAACCAAATCCAGCTTGGGCAGAAACATTTTAAAATCTGAGTCAGAGGACCTATAAATAACAAATATTACTAGTTTAGTTCCATTAACAGCAACAACTCTTCCACAACATTGAAATATATTTGCAGTGTTTAGAAAAATCGATTGACTCCGATGAAAAATCGTTTTTTACATAGGTGGCCACTCCCCCACACTGCAAGGAACTTCTAGAGTAGAAGGCAGCTAACCTGTATCCTGGCAAAGGAAGTCTCTGAATTGTCACATCTCTTAAAAAGTGCTCTGAAATACCAATAATGTCAAAATAAATATCAATAAGCAGTTCATTTACTTTATCTCTGATACCCTGTATATTTTGATGAAAAATAGTAATTCCAAAAAATGTTCAAATGTTTGTAGAACTTATGGGACTTAACTACGGGGTCATCAGTCCCTAAGCTTACAAACTACTTATGAACTAGCTAAGACTAAGGACGGCACAAATATCCATGCCCGAGGGGGGATTCGCACCCCCGATCGTAGTGGCCGTGCAGACCGTGACTGGAGCGCCTCAGTCCCCTCGGCCACCGCGGCCGGCATAGTAATTCCCTTATTACTTAGATTCTTAGACTTTGTCACAGGTGGTTCCTTTCTTAAAGGGACTTCCTTTAGGCAGGAATACCTATCAGCTGTGTTCAGTGTAAAAAAGGAGCAGCCCTAACACCAAATACTACATGAATTTTTTCATGAGTGACACCCCCACCCCCTACTGCACTGTCATCTATGAGCTTTGCCAACCTCCCCTTCCCATACCTATTGAGGTGCAGACCGTGCCTAGTAAAATCCGACCTTTGGATAGTCTCAACTGGCACCATTGCAATGTGATCCATGCCCTCCGTCATCAGCGCCTTCTCAAGCCCCAAGTTAACACGGCTGACAGCCGTATTAAGACAAGGCCTATCATGACGCTGAAACAGCTGCACGAAATGCACATTCGTGCCATCAGTTTAAGTTGCTATCCTTTCCAGATCACCACCTATATCATATTCCCCGTCCCTATCAAGACTACTCCCGGTCCCACCCACTGTAACTACCTGATCCTCTATTGGGAAATTCCTACGTAAGTCCCCTATGTTACAAGTTACATGAGCTAACCCTGCACTAGGCTTCACTATGCTGGTGACCTGGTACTCACTCCCAAGTACTTCCTGCAACTGTTGGAAACGCCTCTTCCATGAGAACTGCCTAACAGCAGAACGTTCTTCTTCCTAAGAGACCTCTCTACAGATTTCGGCTTCCTAACAGCTGAGGTCTGCTGCGTACTTCCTACACCTACAGGTTCATCTCCACTCAACTCTGACAGTTGGTCAAACCTATTTGCAACTTTCAACATGAAGCTATCTGAATACCTCCTCCTAGCTACCTTCTTTCCAATGCCAGTTCCCATTCCCCAGCCCCCCTTTCCCTCCTTAACCTACCTATTTCCTCTTCAGCGTTTTTCAACTGCACCTGAAGGGCGCAGATCAAAAGCTCCTGCTCTTCTATCATGTTATTCCCTCTGAAAATCCTACAATTCCAGGAGAGAACTTCACCACAATGCTCACTGGCTTCCACACTGCATCTCCCCCCCCCCCCATGAAAATACTTACTACAAATCCCACACTGCAGCCCACTACGCACGACCCTGGACAGAGCTCACACTTTTCACTCATGGTAAAATTTCACAACAATTGTTAAAAAAAACTAGACGTCTACGTTATGTAAGTTACGTTTCTACAAAAGAACGAGGAAGTACCTCTTAACTACAGCAATCAACAAATCTCAGTCCCTACAAATCAAGTAACAACAACAATTAATACTACAACTACTAGTATCAAAAAGAGCAGATAACACTACAACAGAAACTTTACACTGTTGCTTGTATAAACAAGTTCAAATTCAGGCGTCACTAATAAACTATCTAAACACAGTGGGAGTACAAGAGTTATCAAATACCGTAAGGAAAGCTTCCAAACCTCAATTACGTTAAAAACGGCAAGAAGACACATGTTGAAAAGTACTAAATTTAATAAATAACTAGCGTGATAACACCTCCTGAAATCTACTGACGTTAGTAATTTAACTACAATAACACAAACGCTTACTGGAACTTAGCTTTCAGAGACCGCTACGACTGGAACCACTCGCCACCAAATGTAAACAAAGCAGTAAGATGTGGATGCCGGCGCACACGCGAACACAAATAACACCACTCAAAGCAAATACGGCACAACAAACGCTAAAATTTCTGACGATCCCCTACTAGAACACCTCTAGATCGAATATTATCACGAATAACAGTTAAAATAATTATATTAATCCAAAAATTATATAAAAAATCGAGAGCGATGTGCACAGCACATTGTATGCTATGTTTTTGCAGCAGGGTAAGCCAGACATCAAACATCACCGCTACCATCATGCCCAAGGCCTAAGAAATAATATTTAATATTGTATGTATTTGTTATTACGTACTTTCATATTTTATTTGTATCTGTTTTAATTACTCTTGTTCAATATGTTGATGTTCCTGACGCTACCGCCCTTGTATGCATGATATATGTGAGCATGAATTAGCTCGCTTCAGCTCAAATGTTTGTATAGCTTATGGGACTTAACTACGGGGTCATCAGTCCCTAAACTTACAAACTACTTATGAACTACTTACGAACTAGGACGGCACAAATATCCATGCCCGAGGGGGGATTCGAACCCCCGACCGTAGTGGCCGTGCAGACCGTGACTGGAGCGCCTCAGTCCCCTCGGCCACCGCGGCCGGCAGCTCGCTTCGGCCTCGAGCTAGCAGGCCTTCGCTCAGTTCACGCTTTCCTTGGAGAAACGAACTGCCGCCAACCACTCTGTCTGAGGAGAGAGTCCAGAGATTAGACTGTGTGGTTGTGATGCGGCCACTTGAGGGAGTGGGCAGCTGCAGCTGCAGCTGCAGCTGCAGTAGCCTCCTTGCCCCCCCTCCCCCCAATCCCTCACCGGTGGTCGAGCGTCGCCTCTGGCTTCACCGCGCCATCTTTAAACACTCGGCTTCCTTGTCTCCTTGTCTATGTGGATCCGTCTCCAGGTCGCTGTGGAAACACTTTTTCTTTCTTAAAATCAGTGATGTGTGCGAACTACTCTCTCTGACTAATTTTGTGGTTTGATTACAATAGACGTGCATTAGTTAACTGACAAACTTGTCTCTGTTACCGCCTTCTTGCCTCACCTCACGTCAAAAAGTTTTGATGTGGTAATACTATGATCTTCTGAGACGATATGACTTTGTACGATTTACTAGTCGGTTTGAACATGATTTGCAGTTGAGCTAACACTTCGGAGATAGTTGAATTTAACACATAGGTCTACATTGTTGAATCGTTTTATGAGAAGAAAATGTTATGTACCGTGAAATTGTACTTACCGCACTGGCGGCCTAGCGTGATTGTATTGTCAATCAGGTGACGTTGGCATTAGCCAATCGCATGACAACGAAAACGCTTTTGTCATGAAATCTTCGTTTTACTAGGGCAATTAATTTGTCAACGAGAGGTGAACACAAGAATCTTTCAACTATACACCAGGAAAGGCATTATTTATTTACTTCAACGTTTGTACGAAACACTAATCAAGTTATTCTATGTGGATTTCTAAGAATATTAACATTTTGGCAAAGAATTTCTACCGCTTCGATGACGTTGCCAATATAATCATGAGAGGCTGCCGGGATAGTAGGTAAAATTTACCGTTACATACAGTTAAAGCAGACACTACAGCACTAAAAAGAATAAAGATGCGTGTTATCCACGAGCCGGCCGCGGTGGCCTAGGGGACATTTCGCCGTCGGCGGGTGAGTGGTAAGGACGTGTTGTGTTTACGTCGCAGCCGCGGCTGGCCGAGCGCTGTGTTGGTGAGTTTAACGCCGTAGAGCGTTTCCTCATGTATTCAACCTAGAATAACCATGGCAGAACCTGTAAGAATTGACAAGCTGAAATTTATGTTCGACAAAAGCTTTGCTAGACCTAGTTCGTTTGAGGTAGAGAATTTCATGGAGGAGGTTGTAAAGATAGCAGAGGATGACATGATTGGAATTTGCCCATCGATCTGTAGTAGCACAGTCTTCATTAAGTTGATTAAATGTTTGTAAAGCTTATGGGACTTAACTACGGGGTCATCAGTCCCTAAACTTACAAACTACTTATGAACTACTTACGAACTAGGACGGCACAAATATCCATGCCCGAGGGGGGATTCGAACCCCCGACCGCATTAAGTTGAAAAATGCCAAGATGTGTGATGATATTGTTGTTAGATGTGGAGATAAATTTAAATTTAAACACTCAGATGGTAATATCGGCGACGTTAGAGTGAGTCATGCTGGGTTTGGCATTAGAACACTACGCATTTTCGAACCGCCATTCGAAGTTACCGCTGACGATATAAATACTGTTCTGAAGCGCTATGGAACCGTTCTTAGTAATGTCGCAGAGAGATGGACAAGTGCTCACAAATTTAAGGTTCTTAATGGTGTGAGGCAGGTCAAAATCGATATGATTAAACACATACCTTCTTATATTAGTGTCCGTGGCCATAGAGCTATTGTGATATATGAAGGACAACCTAGAACGTGTGCAGGATGTGGTGGTACAGGACACGTTCGTGCTGAGTATATCCAAAGGAGAGTGACGCAGTTGCCAACAGGGGAAGCAGTGGTTCAGAACACGATGTCAGAGCTACCGCTGACTTACGCAGCGGCTGCTCGTGCGTCCGCACCTGAAGCTACGACCGCAGAGCTAGAAGTACCTAATGTCGAAGAACAAATTGAGGAAATCGGAATGGAAACCGACGTCCCAAAATATAATGACGGGCAAATGGCTGTTGAACTGCCAGCAGAAAACGAAGACCTTCAATCTGCGGCTCTTGTGCACGACACTTCAAATACAGAAGTCCTGAATGAGGCATCAACCAATAAGCAGGAGACGGAGCACGACTCCCAAACAGTTACGTCCGGTGAAACGTCGACGGATAAACAATCTACGGACAATAAAAAACGTCGGATTGCCCACCAGGGAGCTGAAAAAACTGCACCGGCACTGCGAGAGAAAGCAAAACAGTTGCGACAGAAGTCGAACGACACAACAGGGAAAACGCGTGACAGCAACCAGAAAACCGTCAAAAAGTCACGAACGGAAGACTCTTACGGCGGCGTCACGGAAACGTCAGGAAACTCTGTGAAGATGAAAACGACGACAAAAACTAAAGCGGACTTTGAAGAACCACCTCATGACCTCACCGAGTGGAAAAAGGAAAAACGTAAAGGCAACCTTCCTCAAAACTGGGCTGACGACCATGAAGATGCCAACCTAGACCAAGAATTGATGGAGACGAATGATGAAATTACACAGAAGACTGACGAACATAGAACCAACGGCAAAAGACCTTCACCGGCGAAGGATACAGCAATAACTGATGACCCAGACTTCTATTAAACTGAAATTTGTTAGTAGTAAGATAGACGGAAAGATAGAAAGAATGATCGCATTACAGAAAGTTAAGAATTTAAAACAATAATAGATCATTACCAATATAATATAACCGAACTACAAGCATATCGGTTAGCCACAATAAACATCAACAAGATAAGGAGCTTACTCAAACTGCGACTTCTCCAGGACGTGATATATGTCGCAGATATAGACATCGTTATGTTACAAGAAGTGACAGATGCAATTGATCTGGATCGAATAACAGGATATAACGTTATAGCCAACCCTGGCTGTACTACTGAACTCGGAACAGCCATCTTAACCAAAGAAGGTATTATAGTCAGACAAATAGAGAAACTACGTAACAGCAGAGGAATAGCATGTACGATAAACAACACCAGAATAGTCAATGTCTACGCGCCTTCAGGAACTGGAAAAAGACGGCAAAGAGAAGAATTTTTCAAAGACGGAATAGTACCACTCTTTGGGACCGGATATGAACATGTAATAATTGCCGGGGACTTTAATTGTGTCATACACCCAAAGGATCAGACGCCAAATTATAATAAATCGGTTGAGCTTGAAAGCATTGTAAATCAGTTATGACTTGTTGACACCTGGGAGTATACGCATGGTAACATTCCTGGCTTCACGCACGTCACTAATAAATCGGCAAGTCGTTTAGATCGGATGTACGCATCAGCTGATCTTAAGGAATGTATCCTACATTCGGAAATATGGCCCACCGTCTTCTCAGATCACACAGCTTTTATCTGTACCATTAATTTGGAGAAACAAGGGACCTATAAGGCACGAGGTCAGTGGAAACTTAACGTAAGCCACTTGTCGGATCCAGGATGTCGTGCAGCTTTTGACACTACGTGGGAAGCATGCGAAAAACGGTTCCCTCAGTACAGCTCACCGATCACTTGGTGGATTAAATGCGCTAAACCTGCAATAACGAGAACCATGAAAAATTACTCACGGGAGAAGAATGAGTGGCAGAAGAAAACAGTAGAATTTTATTTTCAGTGTCTGCGAGAATTGTATAAACGGGATGCAGAAATAATTAATAATTATGTACAGATTAAGAGAATTCAAGCTAAAATAATCAATTAAAAGACGAAACAACTAGAAGACTGCAAAATACGGTCACGGCAGCACAATACAATCCAAGACGAAACAACTTCCGTATACCACTTCATACAGGAAAATAAAAGGAAAAACAGAAAAATTCTTACCGAGCTGAGGGCCAATGATGGACGAGTATTGACCAATCAACGCTACATAAAGGAAGAGATACAGAAGAATTTTTCAGAGCTTCTAGCCACGAAACCTACAGACGAAATGGCACAAAAAGAATTCACGCCACAGGCACCAGGAAGACTCAGTCCGGAAGAAGCAAACAGCCTCACTGCCGAAATCACAGAAGAGGAAGTGGAAGACCCGATACTTAGAAGTCCAAAAAATAGATCACCAGGACCTGACGGTATCCCGGCAGAATTGTATCAAATTTCCAGACAAAAACTGCTCAGTAAACTAACGAGCATATGTAATGAACTTATGAACCACAGTACACACATCCCCAAAGAATTCTGCGAGGGAACCGTGGTTCTCGTTCCCAAAACCACAGCAGGCAAGTCCATCAGCAATCTCAGGCCTATAACGCTTCTGAACAGCGACTACAAGACTTTCATGCGAATTCTGATGGAACGTCTCCGTGCAATAATAAACACTGTCACGGGACCGTACCAAACAAGTGTAGGCAAAGACAGAAGAATTTTTCACTCGCTAAGTGATTACAGGGACATAATTGCGATAGCTGAGACATGTAAAATTAGATGTGCAATAGTGTCACTTGATTTCGAACAAGCATTCGACAGAGTCAATCACGATTATCTTTACAACACCATGAGAGCGATGACTTTTCCTCCACAATTCATCGAGATGATCGAGCATTTATTAAAGAATGGCACGTCAAAAATTAACATAAATGGACAATTAACCAGTGCAATACAGATCAATAGCTCTGTTAGGCAAGGATGCCCCTTGTCCGTGTTATTATTTACTATAGCCATCGAGCCTCTCCTATGTACACTAACGCAAGAGTTGCGGGGATTACAGATACATGGACAAAATATTGTCTGCAAATCATATGCTGACGACGTAGGACTTGTAGTAAGAAGTGAACAGGAGCTCCAAACCACTCTTGACATTATTAAGAAGTACGAACTTGCATCTGCTGCCAAAATCAGCAATGTAAAGTCAAGAATTATGACCATTGGAAGTAGCAATAACATCAGAGCGGAAGGACAACTGACGGAAACGGACAAATTGAAATGTCTAGGTATAGTTTACACACGGAATATACGACAAACGGCTGCCCTCATTTACAAAAGAATATTGACGAGTATGAGAGCCGGAATACAACTACACAGCCTGCGAAACCTCGATGAAATACAAAAAGTTCGGCTAGTTAATACATACATAACGGCCAAAGTGAACTATGTAGCTCAAATTCTGCCATTACCCAAAGAGATGGGAAAGAGAATGCTCGCAGCGCTCGGCCACTTCATTAGTAAAGGTCAGATTTTCAAAGTGAAATATGAAACCCTTACTCTAATGCACAAAGATGGCGGCCTTAATCTCACAGATGTTTACAGTAAGGCACAGGCGCTTTACATCTGCAAGACCTACCGACAATGGAAAGTTTCGGCCAACAACTTGGTGGCTCACCTCCTGGATGAGATAGCCCCAATCAGCATGGACCCGCCAGTAGATGTGCACCACATCCCGAACGAGCTGTATCACCTCAAACATTGTCTCATTGAATACAGCTATATTCGCAGGGCAGTTCCCCAGAAAAACATGCAACGAGTACGAGAAGTCTACAAAAGCTTGATAGACAGCAAACCGAGAAACGTGACAGAACGGAAGCATAATCATTTTAACTGGAAGAAGATATGGGAAAATATTCACGACCGAAATTTACCCACAAACGTGAGATCTACTTGGTATTTAGCAGTAAACAGGAAGATCGCGACGGCTTTACGGCTACATACCATACACATGACGGAATCACCAAATTGCAGCGCGTGTAACTTAATAGACACAGACGAGCACAGATTCACATGTGACAAAATCAACGATATTTGGGGTTATGTTCGGCGTGTACTCTCGCTTATGCTACGAACATCTGATAACTCTATAACACCAACGAAACTATTACACCCCGAGGAAGTGCCATACCCAAATGCCAAAAGTAATGCTGTCAACTGGATCATGGGACATGCGGTATTCTACATTCTTAGAAAGAAAAAAACAAGCAAACAAGACTTTTTGATGTATTTGACAATACAACACCACCAGTTAGAGCAGATAAAAGATTATCGAACATTATATGCGAATTTTCTAAAGAAAACGTTGACGTCTAAGTAAATATATACTCAATTTTATTTAATTACTTTTTTTACTAAAGTGACAGCCTCGTAAGTTACTTATATATAATTACAAGGAAAAGATTTGCTTTTATAAACAGATTTAAGATTTCTTTGAATTTTCGATGCAGAAAAGCCGAAATAATTTATAACTTGAACTATTGAACATAGAGGCTCATTGGAAAGAAGTACAGCATTCAGTCCTCTTTCATCAAATGCAAAACGAAGTGCAACGCTGAGTTCTGGTATATACCATGGAAGAAATATTTCTGTTAACAAAAAAGAAGAATAGATAAAAAAAAGAAGAAAAGGGGATTGAGGCGCTCCAGTCACGGTCTGCACGGCCACTACGGTCGGGGGTTCGAATCCCCCCTCGGGCATGGATATTTTTGCTGTCCTTAGTATAAGGTAGTAGTTAAGTAGTTTGTAAGTTTAGGGACTGATGACCCCGTAGTTGAGTCCCATAAGGTTATCAAACATTTGAACATTTGTTATCCACGACAAACAGCACATTTATAACCCAGAAAGAAACTTCACTCTGCAGTGGAGTGTGCGCTGATATGAAACTTCCTGGCAAATTAAAATTGTGTGCCGGAACCGGGACTCGTACCTGGGACCTTTACCTTTCGCGAACAAGCGCATTACCGACTGTGCTACCCCGACACGACTCACGATGCCGCCTCACAACTTTACTTCCGCCAGTACCTCGTCTCCTACTTTCCAAACTTCACAGAAGCTCTCCTGCAAACACGCAAGACTAGCACTCCTGGAAGAAAGGATATGGTGGAGACATGGCTTAGCCACAGCCCAAGAGATGTTTCCAGAATGAAACTTCACTCTGCAGCGGAGTGTGTGCTGATATGAAACTTCCTGGCAGATTAAAATTGTGTGCCGAAACTGGGACTCGAACCTGGGACCTTTGCCTTTCGCGAGGAAGCGCTCTACCGACTGTGCTTCACTCTAGTGAAGTTTCATTCTGGAAACTTCTCTTAGGCTGTGGCTAAGCCATGTCTCCACTATATCCTTTCTTCCAGGAGTGCTAGTGTTGCGTGTTTGCAGGAGAGCTTCTGTGAAGTTTGGAAAGTAGGAGACGAGGTACTGGCGGAAGTAAAGTTGTGGGGCGGCATCGTGAGTCGTGTCGGGATAGCACAGTCGGTAGTGCGCTTGCCCGCGGAAGGCAAAGGTCCCAGGTTCGTGTCCCGGTTCCGGCACACAATTTTAATCTGCCAGGAAGTTTCAGCACATTTATAATGGTTATAATATTAAAAGTGAAGCCGAAGTTTATCGAAACTGGTAACAGATTAATAACAACAGGAAGCGTTACTCATTAGTGTGTGTGTGTGTGTGGGTGTGAGTGTAGACTGCAGATTTCATACGAACGCAAAAAAGAGTAAGGGTACGTATTATGCACTATAACAGCACTTCTATAATGACCGTACGACTGAAAGAAAATCGCAATATGAATTTAATTGATAACAGTTTAATAATAACAGCAAATCAGTGCAACTCATTACTGTACGTGTCGATGCTCACTCCAGCTGAAAAAATTATTACCGCACACAACAAACGCAATTCCCAAATGGGAAAAAATAATAGGACGTAATTACCTCAGTTCATCCATATTTTACGACAGTGATAACACACAAGACAGCTCGAACGTTATAGTATAGAAATATGGCGGCGAGACTTGACCGACAACAGTGGTACTGTACTCGGCATTGTCAGTCTCGTAGTATACGTCTGTGTTCAGTACTTGCATTCTTCCTTCTTCCAACTCAGTGGGTTCCTCAAGCGTCCTGTAACCGTTTTCTTCTTTGAATCTCGTCGACGTCCTGAGTAGGATAAGTAGATGTAGGTAGCATTTCATTCCTGTACTTGCGTGCTTCTTGCACATAGCGTCAGTCGTTCTAGTTTCCATTATTTTGTTTCCTTAGCCTTCACTTGCAACAGGTACCAAGCCTACCAAATTAATTTATTTTACTTTATAAACTCTGTGGTTTCTAAATTTTTTTTTTCATTATCGGCGATATGTTTGTCCGAAACTGTGTGCGTTCTCAGTGTTGGAAAAACTGTAACCAAATGTGCTTAAGGAAAGACGCACATGACTGTCCTCACTTTGCGACGTATAAAAGCGCAGGAGGCAGGACGCAGGACGCAGGACGCAGGACGCTGGCTCGCTCACTTCCGTCGCACGCTTCCGGCCGCTGCGGCGGTCGCGGCGTCTGACTTGTTCTGGTCGCAGCGTGGCGTTTGAACGTGTGTTCCAACTTCCTCCCTCCAAAAAAGCCCGTCGAGCGTTTTTGTTAATTTGTATGTCACAGCAGGTAATCATAATGTGGGCAATAAATGGGTTATTTGTATTGTATATAGAACAACCGGTGGCAAGTTCTTTTGATTGTATATACAAATTGGTTCCCCCATTTTTGATTTTTTACAATAAACGCAATTTATTTTAAAATTCAGGCTCTGGTAAATAATTTAACAGGACTCCCTTCCCTCTGGCTAATTTCGCTGTTTTTTTTATCAGTTTCAATGTTGTTTAAACAATGTTGAAGTGTTTGTGAAGTTATGGCACCTGACCACAGTGGTCATCGGTCTCTAAACTGACAAACTATTCAAACTGGCTCATCCTAACAATACGCAAACTCCCATTCCCCAGAGGGAACACTTGCAGTGGGACGGCCTCCGCCTCGGCACCGCAGCATTGCACCTCAGAGCGCACGGCCATTCCGTCGCGGCTTACATTTTGTCGCATGCAATTTAATAAGGTAGAAATTCGTCGCGTGTATTTAAATGTTTCACTGCCTTCTCTACCGTTACAGATAAGACACAACTGGAGTAATTCAGGAAATATACATCAATATTTATTTAATTTATTTTCAGAGTACATTACACACACTGACTGTTGGTACTTTGACATAGTAAATCAAATTCAGTCGCTCATTCCAGTGTGTGTGAACCTTTATTCAGTTTACACACACACAAAGGCAATTATTTCTGAATATGCATGTATCTTCAATAATGAATTATATAGACAAATTTTGTTTTCACGAAGTGTTGACATCAAAAACACACATCAAACAAGTTTAAAATGATATTAAAAATGGTTTGTATAGTCATATTTATGCATCAGTTTTTTTTTAATTGTTTTGTAAGTTTTGTGTTAAAGTTACTCCAAACAGATACAAATAATGTGTGCATCGTAACACTCGCTGAGCATATATCTATACTTTACACACTTTTAAGAAAGTGATGCGTTGGTAAGCTGTGTTAATTATTCCTTTTTACTTAAATTAATAGAGCGTATGTAAGAACCGGTCCAGTAATATGAAAAAGACGTCCACAGATATTATGCCTTCATATTACGAACTTAGTCTACGACCTAGTAGAATGCAGTGTTAGCTCTACACTCCGATGCAATCTACATTACATGTTTCAAGGAAACGTGACAAGAATATCATTTGCCTTTCAGTGTGGCTGTAAGTAATACACAGCGAATAAAATTAACAGTCTCAAATGAGGGGCAATAGATGTAGAACTATACTATACGATTCGAAAATGTCTGACACATCTTTAGCAGCAATATGTAAAGTAGTAAAATGTATACTTTAGGAACTAGAGAGTACAATGAACATTTCGTATTAATCATAAAATATGGTGATACATATGAAGAGGTATTTAACAACATTCTTCGATCTAATATACGAAATGACAATATGAAGTTGGCACCCTTATTTGGTGCAAACGCTACATATGCTCGGCACATCAGTGACAGACACGTAGCACTCGCAGCGGCCTGCGACGCATCTAGTCTCGAGTCCCCCGCCGCCCCTCAGGCGGTGGTGACGCGGCTGCCGCCGCCCCCGGCGCCGCCGCAGCCCCCGGCGCCGCCGGCGCGCCGGCCGTACTCGGGCAGCGCCGCGCCGCCCCCGGCGCCGCCCCCGCCGCCCCCGCTGCTGCCGCGCCGCCGCCACCAGTGGCTGGCCGCCGCCTCTTGCTCTGCAACAGCCAGACGGCGAGTTCCAGCGGAGCGGCGCCAGGGACCAGCCAGTGTGCGCTGAGCAGCTGAGCAGCTGAGCAGCTGAGCAGCGGGAGCCGGCCTCCCTGCCAGCTTCCTGCGGGCACACGCTCGTTTCGACAGGGGACCCTACCTTTCGGCGCCCCGGCCGTTGCTCCGCCTAACCTTCAGGCCCGTTGGCAGTGGTGCGTCTTCTTCCTCTTCTTAGTTAAAGCTAATTCCCAGCCCTTACTAAGGATGTATTCACTTATCAGCGCTTACCTGATAGGTTTAGTAGAATATCTTTGAACTAGGCCTTTTAGACTTGGCGTCCAATACGTTGGACACAATTAGGCGTTTTGTGACACTATATGATTTCGTTCACATCTGAGACCCAGTGGCATGTTGACTGGAAATTTGTCGCTTTTAATTTCGTGCTTCATTGTGCCCTCTGTCATGACAAGTGTGTAGTGCGATGAAAAATAATGACAATGACGCACCATTGGTGATTCTTGCAGTCGTGATGTCAGTAATTTAATTTAATTTGCGAATTCATTTCTGTATTTGGTACAAATCCCACTATCAGATAAATTTTCAACAATAAATACACGCGTTACTATTAACAACACATCCTTAACTGCATTCCAAACATGGTAACCAATTATTAGACCTTTTGTTTTATACTTTTTTTTTTATTTGTTCATTTTTTTTTCGGAACCAAATTTGGCAATATAAATATAGTCTTGTAGACGTGAAAAATTGCAAGAATAATCATTGTTCTATTTTTTAAGTACAGGACTCAGGAGTTAACGATACAATCCCAGTAGTTAGACGTCTCTGTTATAAACTTGGTGCGTTCGCCAGTCATTCCGTATAATTCTGAAAGGCAGCACTCAGCGACCGCCTACCTGCTGAGACGTTGCAGTCTGGATGACCTGTGTAACTCGTGACACATTCGCAGAGCATTTTATAAACCGCTGATACCCCAAGTCCAACCGAGCAGCGCCTATGCTATAATTGTTGGGCGAAAAAGCGTCTTCACTTGATGTTTATCAAGATTTCGGCCTGTCTTCCAGATAGTGCGCCACAGAATGACACAAACGCTACGGCGCCTTTGCTGTTTCCTTCACATTTACTGTCGGTCTGGGATGCAGAGCTCTCCGAATTCTTGTATTTAACAAACGTCCACAATTATTTGATATCTGACTTTAGCTTGGTTGATTTGTTCATTATCAGAGACGGCCTTATGAACCATATAAATGAACGGTATAAATGTGACGCCTAGCTGAGCCGTAGGATTGAGGTTGAGAGCAGGAGGATTATTCTTTATGGCGGCGACCACAGATCAACGTCCTTTGAGGAGGAGGCAACCGATTGATAATGCGGATTTAGTAAGTAGTAGGTAACCTAAATCCAAAAACCAATTTACTATAGAACTATAATCCAATAGCAAAATTATCTTTCTGTCCTTATCCATACGACATGTACAAAGTAGACACAGATTTGAAATATACAGGACCCGAACAATGTCAATCTGCATTATCCATGCTCATTCATGTCAATCACGATCACACAAACTAGTATATTTTTCCATTCAACGATTAACAGACTTGTATACTCAATACACTGCCGAACAAAACGAATACGATCGCAATACCGTAACAATTCTATAGAATAAAAAACCAGTCATGATCCAGTAACAACAAATACAGGAATAACATTACAAAGATAAACACCTCAAAGAAAAAAATTAATATATATCAGCACAACATATCTAAGTAAATTACAAATGAAATTAAAATGAAAAAAATATTTAGAAATACAAATATCACTTTTGGATACCAAAACAAACACAACATAAGAAGGAAAATAGTCACACACACGACAAAACCTGAGTTTGTAAATCCTGGTGTATACAAAATCTCTTGTAACTCCTGTAGTACATGTTATACAGACCAAAGAGGACATAATTTCACAGTTCGTTATAAAGAAGACGCTAGGGAGAGTGAGAAAACCTTTTTACCAGCACTTACAATCGAAAAATCACCCGGTAGGCACTAGAGGAAACGCATTCGAAATAGAGAAGGGATATGAAATTAATATTCTGGATGAAATTGAAGTATGTATCCCGGTAACTGGCGACGGAAATGATTTACTGAACTATCAAATCGATTTTAAAAGAAAAATTACACCGGTCATGTTACTGATAATTTATCGCTGGACGAATTTCTCGGAGATGAAGAGCGGCGTTTCATGCTGCTGTAGAAGTTAGCGTAAAATTGCATTAAAGGAAGGGCTTCGTCTGGAGCGACTGAGACGAGTCGCGGTTTGTTTCGGCAGCAGCCTTACGCGCCTCTGCAGGTGCACACCTTTGTCAGTAGCGCGAATCGCGTGAGACTGGCGTCGAGTATAAGGTATAAGGTATAAACTTCCGATCGCCCCGCACGACTCGATTTCCGGCTGGGGAGTTTGTCCACCGTCAGATACGATTGAGGTTACTGATATGGAAGTAACAACTGTGATCGAATAGATGGAAACAATGGGAGGAGGGCGTTCATAACGAAGTTAAACGAGGTGTGAACACCGTAAAAGAAGCAGTTAAGATTCAACCAGTATGTTTGGTTACAGTCATGTTACGATAATGGCAGAAGCAAGAGAACGTAAGAGAGGTTAGGAGCCGGCCGCGGTGGCCGAGGAGACTGAGGCGCTTCAGTCACGGTCTGCAAGGCCACTACGGTCGGGGGTTCGAATCCCCCCTCGGGCATGGATATTTGTGCCGTCTTTAGTATAAGGTAGTTCTTAAGTAGTTTGTAAGTTTAGGGACTGATGACCCTGTAGTCGAGTCCCATAAGCTTAACAAACATTTGAACATTTTGAGAGGTTAGGAGGAGTCGAGGTAAACCAAGGATAAAGAACTCGGATGTGGCCAGGAATGAGTACGAAGCAGCAGGCTTCACATCAGATGAGGAATCCACGATAGTATTGAATAGGAGATGGCGGAGGACTGTGCTCTTAGTGTGCACGTGGGACGGCGCAGTCAGTCTGGAGCGCTCTCCTGGCCTGGCCTGGCCTGGCCTGCGGGCGCGCAGTCGCGTCGCAGTCGCGTCGCGTCGCAGTCGTACCGTTGGCGCGGCCGCCTCCCGCCCCCGCGGCGGCGCAGCGTCGGCCGGCCGCGGCCGCGACTGGCCTGCCCTCTGCCGGCGACCCGGAGAAGTGCGCCGAGCGCAGCAGGCAGAGCCCGCCGGGCCGCCGCCTCCTCCTACCTGGAAACAGAAGCGCAGCTGCTCGCGTCCCCTGAGAATACTACTCTAATACTCAGACTAGTTCACTAGTGCACGCGGTAGGAAACACACAGATATTCCACAAAGAAAACCCTGCCACGTAATTGGTAGACAGTCCAAAGAAATTCCGGTCATAATTTAAATACACTAACAGCAAAACACATTCGATACCTTCACTACCCAATAGTAATGGCGATGCTTCTGATAACGGTTCTGCTAAAGCAGAAGAGCTCAACACAGTCTTCCTAAATTCCTTCACGAAAGAAAACGAAGCAAATATGCCAGAATTCGTATCGAGAACAACTGCCAGCATGCATACCTCTGGTGTGTTAAAGTGACTATAATGACCAAAGTCTCCTGGTCCGATTGTATACCAATTAGTTTCCTTTCAGAGTATCCTGATGCAATAGCCACATACCTAGTTATCGTATATATCTGATCGCGAAGTGAACGTTCCGCACCGAAAGACAGCAAAGTTACGCAGGTTACGCCAAGATTTAAGAAAAACAATAGGTGAGATCCGCAAATTTACAAGCCTATATCAATGACATCAGTATGTATCAGAATTTTAGAACATATGTTTTCCTCAAATATTATGAATTACCTGCAAGAGAACGACCTATTGACCCATAATCAACACGCATTCGGAAAGTATCATTCTTTGAAACACAACTAGCTCATGTTCGTAAACATGATGTGTTGAGTGCTATCGATAAGGGATGTCAAATAGATTCCGTATTTCTAGATTTGCGGAAGGCTTTCGATACTGTACATCACAAGCGTCTTCTAATCAAACTGCATGCTTATGGAATATCTCCACTTGTGTGCGATTGGATTAGTGATTTCCTTTCAGAAAGAACACATTACGGTGTAACTGACGGAAAGTCATCAAGTAGAACAGAAGTGATACCCGGCGTTCCTCAGGGAAGTGTTATAGGGCCTCTCCAGTTCTTTTTCTTATAAACGATTTAGAAGGCAATCTGAGTAGCTCTGTTAGACTGTTCAATGATGATGCTGTCACTTAACGGTTAGTAAATTCACCAGAAAATCAAAATGCTATATCTCGCCTTGGAGATAATAACTGAAAGACCAAACGCAATTGGAGAACTCCGCAACATTACAGGCCTATATCATTGACGTCGGAAATTATGTTTATTGAACATTCCCTCCTTCCTGTCCAACCGCCCCAACTATGTTACCATCCACAACACCGACTCCCGTCTTTTCTATCCCTCCTATATCTCCTGTATACGTCTGATATGCCTAAGCCTGCCCCTCCCAAACACCTCTACCAATATGCTGATGACACTGCTTTCCTTGCCTTAGCTCCCACCCTCACCTGTTCCTACCGCCTCATCCAAAAACACCTCGACCTCTTCGCAATTTGGTTCAACCAGAGGCTTATTTCTATAAATCCTACCAAAACCCAGGCGATCATTGTAGGTCATACTACCTGTTCCTTCCGTCCCCGCTATTTCTGTCTCACCCTCCATCACTGCCTCACCCCTACCCTAAAGTACCTGGCCCTCACTACTGATCGCACACTCTCCTGGAATCCCCACCTACGCACTATTCAAGAAAGTGCCCTATCCCGCCTCCTCCACCTCAAACTCCTTGTTTGCCGAAGTTGGGGCCTCCACCCTTCTACCGTCCTCTACTCCTGCATATCTCTCATTCCTCCTATCCTATGTGTCACCCATCCAGCCTGGACCTCCGCTCCACCCATCCTTCTACAAGTCTCTGGAGATACTGGAGCGCCATGCCCTCCACCTCGCCTTGTATGCCCCTTTATCCGCCTCCCCCACGCGGATCCTCTACAATCTCATTCCTTTCTCCCGCCTCGTTCTATTGAACATCTCCGCCTCCATATCCCGCAAATCAGACCCACCTAATCCTCCAGTCGATCCCCTCCTCTCCGCAACTGGTCCGTTGCCGCGCCTGCACCACTGTATTCCCCCTGCTCTACACCTGTCCACAGACGATGCCCTCCGGCCTGACGTCTACCCTTCATACCAGCTGTGATCCTTCCAATGGCTCCCTCTCCGCTTTCTCCTCCGGAGGACCTCGACTATCCCTTCCTTTCCTGCCGCATCCCCTCCTCATTCGAGCCACTGTCCCTCCAGCTACTCCCCGTACCGCCTTCTCCTTTCCTTCTTCCCCGTTGCTCCCTGGGACATCATCCCCCTGTCCATTCCCCACTGATCCAGTGGCTCCTACCCACTCTCTCCCTCTCCTCTCATCCCCTTTTCCCCACATCACACCTTTAATACTGTGTATGTGCTCTGCCCGATGCGAAACCTTCTAATGTGGTTATGTGGGAGTGTTTCACAAAGTGTTGTGACTTTTAGATACATCGTTTTATTTTAACGACAGTAAATGGCCAACCCACGCCGACACAATCAGTTTTTAATTGTGTGTTTCTTCGTAAGTGTGGTGTATTTCTCGTTTTAATTCAGCAATATGGGACGGTCAACCCATAGCCACTGCCCAGTGTCTATTTTTATTGTGTGTGTGCCACTGCTCCTCGAGCAGCGGTTTTACTCTCCGCCATCGCCGTATCAAAACTCTTATGATGCCACTGTTTCGCTCCGTTTTACATACTTTGTCTCATCTCCATTTAACATCCCCATTTATATGTGATATAACACCAAACTTTTATCTCCTTTATATTTTATATGTTTCGGCTGTGTAAAATTTTTTATTTCTGTGGGCCGATGAGCGCCTGTGCGTGCTGCCAGCCCACCTCTTTTTAGAAGAATTGAAGCTACAATAACAAAAAAAGGTGCTCTAATCTCCCCAATAGGGCGGCCAGTGAGGACAGGCTGCGGCTAGGGTGAAAGCCTGAGGGTGAAAACCGTCAGTGTCCAACCCTGGGACCTGGGGGCGAACGGCCTCAGTGCTTTCGGAAAAACTATTCAAAATTTTTGCAAAATGGCTAATGTAAAACTCGCGACAAAATTTGATGGCACTATGGCGCTGCAGCTTTAATCGCAAAGCCAAATCATAAAAGGAGTGCCATATTTATGGAAAATTTAGTAGCCATTGAGTTAAGCCGATTAAATATAGTATTTTATGTACCATTAATTGTGGGTATGGCCAGCTTAGACATATTCTGAGGTCAAGGTCAAGAGGTCAGTGAGGTGACGACACTGTACACCTACTGGCTCCTACAAGGTAGGCAATCAAACGATCGAGAGGTCAAAGGTCAAATTTCGCCCAGCAGCCCTCAATTTGTGTCCATAAGCCCCATAGCGTACCTCCTAATATACATATTTTTTTTAAATCCTTTGTGAAACGGAAATGCACAATTGCCTTCTTCCACGACTATTCTCACCTGTATATCGTAGAGAGTACCATTTCCGCGGCAGTGTAGCGCAGCAGCCTACTAACCCACACACATAAATACAGCTACAATCATGAATTTGTAATAGGCACTAAGATTATTGTACTAGTTAAGATGATTAGCATTGAAGACTAGTCGGTTTATAATTATTCATTGGCCATTCAGTTAAGTAACAGGAATGAAGACAAACTTGTCAGTCGGGCGCCCTTTCTCTAACTGTTCACAATGAGCCGCCCCCCCCCCCCCCCCCCGTCGCTCTGAAGGGCAGCCGCCGCGTGGGGGCGCCGCGGGCAGCTGGGCCGAGATGCCCCCACAGCGTGGCAACCCTGGCGACGTAGTTGCGAGCGACACTAGCGAAGGTTTTTTTTTTCATTTGTTTCTTTTTAGATTTTTAATATCATGTAGACAGAATCCTCAAGCAGTGCTCATACTGTCATCATTATAATTGTATTTCCCTTTGAAGGTAATAGAGACGATGACTATCGTATAGTCGATATTTTTCAGGAATGTTGTCACGTTTTAAACGTTTTTACGTCTTTATTAATTAATTTTTTTTTCAGGTGTCATTGATTTCATGTTTCTGCTTTTCCATTAAACTAGTATTTGTATACTATGTTAGAAATAAGCATATTAGATCTGTTACATCCTGTTTAGGTTAGAATTAAGCACACTTAACACACTAGAGGCATTTAAACACCATGATTTTAATTCTCGCTAAGTAAATTGGTGCATATTTTTCTTTGTTAACTTGTTTAATATTTATGAATTTGCACAAATCAGTTAATTAAATGCTGGAGAGAGAACAATGACTGTTTCTCAAAACGAAACAAAACAAAAAAGTATTAATTTCAATTTCCTCCTCACCACAACACAGCAAGGACAGATTTGTACTAAGACCTTCCACAGTAACACAACATTAGATATATCTTTCTGAGAATGAATTTGGGTGCTAGACATGGAAATTAGTCAACTGTAAACAAGAAGAAAATGTACTGAATGTGTGTGTTGCGGGGTAAATCTCCTGACAGAGACTGAATTGGCATAATCTGTATTTGCTCAGGCTTTAAATGACCTCTGATCTCAATGAATGCGGAGGAGAATGAGCACTGTCTGATATTCACGTTATCTAAATTATCGTTCTAACAAATGTTGCTGGACATTGTAGTCCAACACAAGAGGCAGTTTACAAAATTACAACACGTTAGCAGACAGTGAAGGGAATCAGTGAACGAACGATGAAGTGAGCGTGCATGAGTGAAGATGGAAGTTATGTGTATGTTCCAACGTTGGCAGACTACCTCCACCAAACCAATATTTAAAATCAAAATTTCTGTCCCATTACGTAGCGCACTAATTTCTCAGTGTGACAGTCTGCGAGTGGAAACTGTAAGGGAAGGAGGGGGTTATGAGAGGTTTCTCACCCTCGCCTGTATAAGAACATTCATTCCACCCAACATCATACCACGATTATCAGTACTCCAGCGTACGAACTGTCAGGGAGAGATTTTGCGCAGGGCGGCCTAGCAGTCCTTGACACGAACAAGCCCTGGGACCAACAATCGCGAGACCAGAATCTGCAGGGCGTCCCTTCACTGAAGCATACGTTGAAGCCACGGGGTCTCTCGCCTTCGCGGAACGCAGCTTCCGAGAACGATCCAGGGGCAGAAGAGATACGTGAGAATAGCAGCTCCCGCCGAAAGTTACGATATTGCCGCGCGCGGAAACTCTGGTCGATGATCGGCCACCTCTGGCTACTACTCCGCACTCCACGTGAAGTATAGCATCTCCTTCACAATTGGCTCCTGCCAGAAGCAAGGGCCCCAGGTTGGCTAGAACGGAAAGAAGTCGTAAGAAGTCGATTTGGGAGGACACGGCAGTTCCGTGGCAGAGAAGGGCATTCTTATTTTCACTCTGGCGGAGGAAGGACATTGGTGCCTTCGCTCTGGTGGAGAGGAGAAGTTGGTGTTTAGGCTCGGTCGAGTTTGGTACGTAGACTTGAGTCTGGTAGACATCAGCCCGTTCTTGAGAAGAGTTGGAGAGCAGTTAATAGAAAATTACTGGTTTCCTCCCGTGCCTGGCTGTCGCTTGCCCCGTCTCGCCTACCGAGGCGCGTGACGGAGAAAGGCAGGCTGCCGCCAGACAGCAGAGGACGCCAGCGCGCAACTGCGGGTGTGCGGTTGTGGCCGCTGGTCCTCGCCACTGCCGTCGATGACGGCTGAGGCCGCACTGCACAAACCCTCTGCCCGACAGTAACTGTTTCACAGCTATACGCAAATCGTCACATGTATAAAGAAAGAAGCAACTCTTAGCACGTATAAATACTCGGCACAAAAAATACTTTGAACGGTAAATAATAAATTTACATGCTTTGTAAACATACGACATCGTGCTTGTAATTGTCAGAATACAGGTTCAGAATTAAAAGTACCAACCACATTTTGCAGTATATGTACAGACGCCTAGATGTGTTATGTATATCAGGCCAAATGGACATAAAGGTATGTGAATGTTATGTTCTACACTGTAATACAATACTATAACTAATAGTTTATTAAAACAAAATAGTAGCACTCAATTTTTACCGCAGATCACTTGAAAAAGGCAATGTAATCCGAAACGGTACCGTCGTGGTCAAATAAATATTATTAAATGGAAGCGATTTGGTTAATTGTTATTATTATTATTATTATGACACTTGGTAGTCCATGATTAATGCAGGGTAAAAGCTACCTTCATTGCATATTTTATTCAAATTTGTGCACCCCTTTCAGCATGAAAGAGTAGCAAACATGTTAACCCATTGTAAGTTACCCTCTGCCACGCACTGTACTGTAGAGGGACTGGAATTAGCATTAAATAGTTTTGATAGAAATTAGCAGTAAACACAAGGCCACACGGAGAGAACGGGCCGGCAGAGTTGGCGCCTGGAGCGGTGTCGGGCAGTCGCCGGCAGGAGCGAGGAGCGAGGAGCGAGGAGCGAGGAGCGAGCAGCGCGGGCAGAGCAGAGCACAGCGCGGCGGTGAGCGCGCTCCGCTCCCTGCCGTCGCGGCAGCGCGACTGCGCCGTGCGCCGTGCGGCGTGTGCCGTGCCTGCGACTGCGACGGCGCGACGAACGCTCTGTTCCAACTTCCGGGTTGTCCGTGTATCTCGCTTGTTGTCTTTTGAACCAGCTAGCGATCGAAAATGTGACAAGCTTCCACTCGTTTCTAACACTAAATGTAGGTGTAGGACAGATGTGGCTAAAATTCAAAGAAGTGATATCGACAGCAATTCACAGTTTTATACCAAATAAATTAATAAACGAAGGAGGTGATCCTCCTTGGTACACAAAACAGGTCAGGACACTGTTGCAAAATCAACGGAAAAGGCATACTAAATTTAAACGAACACAAAATCCCCAGGATTGGCGATCGTACACAGAAGCTCGATTTAGCGAGGACTGCAATGCGAGATGCCTTCAAAACTTATCACAACGAAACTCGAAATTTGACTGAAAACCCTAAGAGATTTTGGTCATATGTTAAATAAACTGGGGGCATAACACAAACAATATCCTCACTACGTGATAGTAATGGCGATCCTACCGATGACAGCGCTACTAAAGCAGAGTTACTAAACATAGCTTTCAGAAACTCATTCACCAAAGAAGACGAAACCAAAAAAATGTTCAAATGTTTGTTAAGCTTAAGGAACTTAATTACGGGATCATCAGTCTCTAAACTTACAAACTACTTATGAAGTACCTACAACTAAGGACGGCACAAATATCCATGCCCGAGGGGGGCCGTGCAGACCGTGACTGAAGCGCCTCAGTCCCCTCGGCCACCGCAACCGGCTCGAAACCAATATTCCTGATTTCGAATTACGAACAGATGCCGTAATGAGTAACATAGAAGTAGATATCATCGGAGTAGTGAAGCAACTAAAATCACTTAACAAGAACAAGTCTTCTGGTCCGGATTGTATACCCATTAGATTTCTATCTGATCATACTGAAGCGATAGCCCCTTACTTAACAGTCATATACAACCGCTCTCTCAGAGAAGGATCTGTACCAAAAGATTGGGCAGTTGCACAGGTCACACCGATATTCAACAAAGGCTGTAGGAGCAACCCATTAAACTACAGGCCTACTTCATTCACTTCAATTTGCAGCAGGGTTTTGGAACATATCCTGTATTCAAATATTATGAATTATCTCGAACAGAATGATCTATTGGACCAAGGTCAACATGGATTTAGAAAATAGCGTTCATGCGAAACACAACTAGCTCTTTATTCACACGAAGTGATGTGTGCTATCGACAAGGGTTCGCAGATTGATTCCCTATTCCTTGATTTCCAGAAGACATTTGACACCGTACCTCACAAACGGTTTTTAATCAAGTTTGCGACTGGATAGGGGATTTCCTCTCAGAGAGGACACAGTTCGTAGTAAACGATGGTAAGGCATCGACTATAACAGAGGTGATATCGATCGTTCCACAGGGTAGTGTTATTGATCCTATGCTGTTCCTTGTTTACATAAACGATTTAGGGGAAATCTAAGTAGCCCTCTTAGGTTGTTTGCAGATGACTCCGTTATTTACCGTCTAGTAAAATCATCTGAACATCAAAACCAACTACAGAACGATTTTAATAAGATATCTGTATGGTGTAAGAATTGGCAATTGACTCTAAATAATGAGAAGTGTGAAGTCGTCCACATGAGTACGATAAGAAATTCGTTAGCCTTTGTTTACAAGATAAATAAATCAAAAGTGAAGGCCGTAGACTCCACAAAATACCTAGGAATTACAATTACTTCTGACTTAAATTGGAAAGAACACGTAGATAGTTTCGTGCGAAAGGTGAACCAGAGACTGCGTTTTATTGGCAGAACGCTTAAAAGATGCAACAGAACTACTAAAGAAACTGACTACACTACGCTTGTCCGTCCTTTTATGGAATATTGCTACCCAGTGTGGGATCCTTATCAGGTGGGTTTGACGGAGGACATCGAAAGAGTCCAAAGAAGGGCAGCTCGTTTCGTATTGTCGCGATACACGGGAGACAGCGTTACGGAAATGATACAGGGTCTGGGATGGGAATCATTACAACAACGACGCTTATCGTTGCGGCGAGGGCTGCTTATGAAACTACAATCGCAAACATTCTCCTCCGAATGCGAAAATATATTGTTGACTCCCACTTACATAGGTAGAAATGATCATCGAAATAAAATACGAGAAATCAGAGCCCGAACGGAGAGATTCAGGTGTTCTTTCTTCCCGCGCGCTATTCGAGAATGAGTTGGAAGATAAAATAGTATAACGGTGGTTCGATGAACCCTCTGACAGGCACTTAAATGTGATTTGCAGCGAATCCCATGTAGATGTAGATGTAGAGAGTATATTTTGTGAAATTCAGAAAGAGTTTAGAGTTTCAGAAGGAGGCCAGACAGACGCACACTATATGCAGAACATGAGCTCGGTATTAAATTGCCCAGGTTAGTTGCGTTTTCCCATTGCAAAATTTTAGATAAGTAAAATACGGTACTGGTTATCAGACCACTGAACAATTCCATAACGTTTAAATATAGGTCTGTTAACGCAGGAAAATGACAAAATAGAACCTCACACACAGAAAACATCGTACAAAATAACACGAAAAAGAAACCGTTAGCAACAGAATAAAGTTTATATAGCAGTCCATTATCTCTTGGCCTTACAACACACGCTTTTACAGCCTCTTACAAATTAATATAACCCACAAAGACTTATTGAACACACGAGAAACACACTAGTTCTCGGAATGCCTCATACAACAGCAAAATAAATATTTTCAGTACAAAAAAGGTCTCATAAACCAGTCCATTGTCTCTAAGATTCACCAGCGACTTGTAATAGTCGAACTAAAGCTATTATTTTCACCTCCGAAGAATCACAGTGGCCAGAAATCTGGCCTCCTCCTGAAACGCTAAACTCTTTCGGAATTTCACGAAATATACTTTCGTTAAGTTGGCACATATTCGATCGCCACCTAGTTCAAAAGACAACAGGCAAGATACACGGACAAGATGGAAGTGGGAATTGAGCGTTCCTCGTGCCGCAGCTGCATTCCACCACAAAACTCGACAGCAGTCGACAGGTATGCGCCTAGAACGCCCTTCGTCATGTCGACGCCACTGCGCAGACCGACGCCGTGGAGCAGGGAGGCAGCCGGCGTGGCCTCCGGCGAGGCGCCTCCTGCAGGCGGCGGTGTCTGCAGGACGCCACTCCGCCACCGAGCGCGCCCCGGGCCGCTCGGCGTGTCACGCGCTGCCGGCTGCGGTGGGACCGCCCAGTTCCGGCCGTAGCCCATGTATTAATCAGGGTACAAGCTCTTCCAAATTTCATTCGTATCCGTCGAGACATTTCAGAATGAAGGTGTAAGAAACGAATTAATTTACTGTAAAGCTCCCTTCATCGTGCACCATACTGAGTTAACTTTACTTGTGCATATAATCTTCGCGAGAGAGAAAGCAAGGGTACACGATGTTTTATCGCAGTCGCATTTACGGTATCGTCGTGCATAAAATACGAGCCGCCCGCAGTGGCCGATCGGTCTGCGGCGCGCCAATCCACCCTCTTGCATAAGTGTCTGTATCATCTTTAGTATTGTCTAGTTCATAAGTAGTTTGTAAGTTTGGGGACTGATAACTCGCAGTTACGTCCCTTGAGATTGACAAACATTTGAATTTTTTTTTAATATACGGACAAGGATACAAACAAACAAGCATTACCAGAATGCAACTTTTACTCCGCAGCGCAGTGTGCGCTGATATGAAACATCCTGGCACTTTAAAAATGTCTGACAGAACCGGGATTCGACCCCGGGACGTTTGCCATTCGTGGGCAAGTGCTCTACCGACTGCTATCCCGACACGACTCAGAATGCCGCTACACAACATTACTTCCGCCAGTACATCGCCTCCTACTTTCCAAATTTCACAGAGGCTCACCTGCGAACCACGAAAGTCTATCAGTCTATCACACCTGGAAGAAAGGATATGGAGACATGGCTTAGCCACAACATAAGGGATGGTTCCAGAATGAAACTGTCATTCTGCGGCGGAGTGTGTGCTGATATGAAACTTCACGGCAGATTAAAATTATATGCCGGAACCGGGACTCGAACCAAGAACTTTTGCCTTTCGAGTGCAAGTGATCTGCCGATTGAGCAATCCCGTCATGACTCACGGTACCGCCTCACACATTTACTTCCACCAGTACTTCGGCTCCTACTTTCCACACTTCCTCGCAGATTAAAATTGTGTCCCGAAACCGGAACTCGAACCTGGGACATTTGCCTTTCGCGGGCAACTGCTCTACCGACTGAGCTACCCCGACACGACTCAATATGTCGCCTCACTAGTTTACTTTCGCGAGTACCTCGCCTCCTACCTTCCAAACTTCACAGAAGTTCCTTCTGCGAACCACGAGGGCTAGCACTCCTGGTAGAAGGGCTATGGTGGAGACATGGCTCAGTAGAGCCGGTCAAAACGACCGCCTCGTTCTCCACGGCTGACGGCGGGTGAAGGGTTGGTAGAGGGGGAGCGGTGACGTCACACTCGCGAGAGCGAGACGTTTCGGGCAGGACCTGTTCACGTCGCGCCCGCCGGGACGAGCTGAGCTGAGCTGGGCTGACGAGGGAACTCCACGAACCCGAGTCGGCAAAACGTTTTGAAAAGTTGGGTTTAGGAAGTCCTTACCATGATAAAATTTATGGTGCATTGAAAATCTGCGGAATTTTATTTTAACCCTGCGGAATTAAGCGTTAAAAATTGAACAATATCGGGCTATCTCAAAAACTATCAAAGATAAAAATTTCGAACCACTTTTTTTCCTATGAAACCGGTAAAAGTAGAGCCTTTGGCGAAAACTTCTAGCATTTTGCGATATTTCCATCCGTTTGTGAAAAAACTTGAAATTTGTACATTTTTGAATCTCTTTTTGCTTGTAAAAATTATAATTAGGCAGTAATAAGCAGTGAAACGCATAACGACGTCTGAAGTGATCATTTTAAATATGTACGTTCCGGTTGGTATGGTAACTGCACCGACTGAAACCAGAATTTACACTTTGAAACAAATTGTGCTTGGCCCTCCCGGAGTAGGCAAAAGGGGATGCACGTTCGCCGGGCGACGAATGGAAGTGTTTGGTTAGGGTAGGGGAGGGGAGGGGAGGGGGATGGAGTCGAGCCTCGCTCGTAGTCGTACTCCACTCTGTGAGCCAGCTTGAGCAGAAGTGTACTGGTCCGCGTTTCCCGGACTTCTCTAATATGCAATTCTTATAGTTCATTTGGAGCGACATTTAAAAAGGTTATCTCGGAAATGTGATAGCGTAATACCTAGCTACTCAATTACACACGTTGCATACCATATACAGGATATACAACATTGAAGGATTATTTTAAAGTGAATTGGTCCAATTAAAAGGATAAATTTAGTTTTAAAAAAATGAATATAGTAATTACAACTATACCTGCCCAAAAAAAAAAAGACAGTCAGTTTTCAGAGGTCATTCAAGAACCAGGCAGTCATTTTGTTGTCACTTTTTAGTTAATAACTGTTTAAACAGAAAAATATACTGACTATAAAACAGTAACAGCTCGAAAGTGCCAATAAATGACTTTGACTTGTGTTTGAACGGCCACTGAAAAGTAACCTGGGTTTTATCGGCACGTAAAGAAAATTTTATTTAAAAACATGAATAAAATTAATAATGTTGATAACACTGTATTTGTAGCATAAAGTGACTTATAAAAATAACATTTTATATCGTTCGCATTAATTAGGGATAAATTTTTAGCAAAAATATGGTTTCTGCAACGTCCATAGAAGGTTAGTTTCGCATCACGTAGTATCAACAATACTCATCCCGAGTCTCTGAAACAAACTGCACAATGTGTATGCATTTCATGTAGACTGCGTTTTACTTTGGAGGAAGAAGCGATAAGATACATTCAATAACAAAGGCGGAATGACAGGCAGAATCACAGAATCACACCTACTCATTAAAGTTGTTACACAGGTGGTATTGCTCCACGAAGTGCTCAAAGCACAGCAGTTGGGTACACCAACTGCATCGAATGAAGCTTCTTCCATGGCAGTCTTCATTTCCACAGGTGCCCATATTCGTTTTGAAGCAGTACTCTACCGGAGTAACGAAATATGCAGGGTGCATCAGGATGTATCTAGCTTCGTACCAGCCGTACGTAAACATTTCTTTGACCCTTGGAGAACAGAAAAGGTTAAAAACTAGCGATTGCAGTTTTATAACATTATTCGCACTCCGAGTTCAAAGTCATGTTTAAGTGGGGGGAGGGGAGGGGGAGGGGGGATGTAGAGCGGGGCGGGTTCGAACCACGCATCAACTCGACACGCTGGTCCCAAAGGCGCAGTGGCGAACCGTCGGCCGCAGCGGACCATTGGGCTGCGTGTCTCTCACAGTCCAGACAGGCTGTGGCCGCGGACGTGCATCGCCTATTGCCCACTCCGGGGGGCCAAGCGCAAATTGTTTCAAAGTGTAAATTCTGGTTTCAGTCGGTGCAGTTACCATACCAACCGGAACGTACATATTTAAAATGATCACTTCAGACGTCGGTATACGTTTCACTGCTTATTACTGCCTAATTATAATTTTTACAAGCAAAAATAGGTTCAAAAATGCACAAATTTCAAGTTTTTTTCACAAACGGCTGCAGATATCTCAAAATGCTCGAAATTTTCGCCTAAGGTTCTACTTTTACCGGTTTCATAGGAAGAAATTGGTTCGAAATTTTTATCTTTGATAGTTTTTGAGATAGTCGGATTTTGTTCAATTTTTAACGCTTAATTCCGCAGGGTTAAAATAAAATTCCGCAGATTTTCAATGCGCCATAAATTTTATCATGGTAAGGACTTCCTAAACCCAACTTTTCAAAACGTTTTGCCGCCTCAGCCTAGTCGGCGCACGCCGCCGGCTGCGTGAACACATAACGCGCCCGACGTACTCGAGACGAAAAAAGGGGGAAAATACACTTTTTCGATTTTCACGTTGTAAAAATTGTTGATGGTATACACGATCACGCTACATGGTTTTATGAAATTAGTTTTTCCTTACTAGCTTTGTCTTGCCTGTGAAAAATAAAAAGGCTAATTTTCATTTCGCACGAACTTTTAGTTCCGTAACGCTCCTCACTCGATTTTGATAAAAGTATGCGTTTAAAAATCTGATTTTTGGACCCATTATAGTAAAACATCTTAGCTTTCGTATAAGACATTCACCTTTTCGTAATTCCTAACAGTCGTTTTCAAATGACGCTATTTCTCAAGTATATGCACTTGATTTACAAATCGTGTATTGAAAAAGTTAGATAGCGGGCAGGTTACTGTTCTATGATTTTTAGCCCGTATATTACAGCGAGTGAAATGGAACTAAAAGGACAAAAAAGTTTTTGAAATGGTAATCGCACTGATATCTACGTCCTCTCACAAGTAATTGCGAGTTATCTGAGCGCCCTCGGGCCTCCATCACAGGTCTACGAACTCAGCCTGTGTCGAGCGTAGCGTGATGCACTGCAGTGCCGAAAAATCCGAATTGCTGGCTACGTGTGTCGGTCCCTCGTGATGTGATAAAGGCCCATAATCAGAGAACAATAATGAACCGATTACAATGGACAGCAGATCATACTTGACTTTGAGAGGCATACATCTAGTTTTTTCGACATAATACAATTCATGGAATTTATATTTCGCGTTTGGAACTAGTAGAGAAGAACAAAGTAATGTAAACTGCGACTTTGCTCTTAGTGGACTGAAATAAAATTTTGTGACATTATAGTTAACGGCTTTCTGGTTGTAGACGAACGAGAAAGTCAAGAGATATTTATATTTAGTGATGCATCTACTCCTAAGACACAATATATACCATTTCGCTTTTGTAGCTTTCGAAAAATGTGTTCCCACAGGGTGAAAATTATTGTATACAGTGTGTCCGACATAAATGCGGTTCTTTCACATCTGAGATGAAAGTGAGAATGAACTGATTTGCTTTTAGTAACCTGTCTGAGACGAACAACGTTTCTACGAACATTTGAAGACAATTTTCTTTGTCTGCAAGATGGTACTTTCGAATTTTCAACATACGCTGCTTTACTGTAGCCTCAGGCACTGCAGGACAGGTCAGTACTGTCACTTTTTTCTATTTTTTCCGTGGGAAGGGGAGTGCTTGTCGCCAGCTATAAGGAATCCCAACCCACTGTCAGCAGAAGATCGACTGCTGGCCACTTCAAGAATCCAGCTAACAGTTCATTGATTTTATTATATTATATATTAAAAGAATCTACGAAAACTAAACTAAGTCGGACAGACTAAACTACCCGGCTGATTTCCTTCATTTTTGTGTAAAACTAAAGGTATTCATCCACTTTTTCTACACTCAAACGGGATTTTCTTCTGCATATATCTTATGGGGATGTCCTGGCTGTAAACTAAAGTCATTCGTTCAGGCCGTTCTATCCGACCCATTTCCTTCATTTTCGCTTTAAGCGAAAGGTATTTATTCTCAGATATGTCATCAAGTATCATAATTAACTTAAGTCTCTCCTTCCTTTACTTTCATTCAAACGCGGGATCCTTCTGTCCTTGCATTGAATATTTTAATCAGTTTGTTTTAGGATATCTTCGGTTCTAAATAAAGTACACAGTTCTCTTTGACCTAACAACTCTCAACGGATCAAGATCTTTCATTTGTGCTTTTAAACACTTGCACGGATTGATTCTGAAGAAAGCTATGCGTGAGCATTCAACTTTACTTCCATGTCTTCCCAACGTTTCAGCCATTCCACTAACAGTGCGGAGTATTCGCACGAGTCTTATTCGCACTGGTCCTCTATCTTTCTTATATATTAAAAGAATCTATTTTATAATTATAAATGATTTTAAATAAGTGTTTTGATATGAATGTAAGAAAACACAATCTTATATAATATTCTGTATACTCTTACTATCTATAAAATATTTTTAAATGATAAATATTTAATTTTACTTATTTCCATTTCACATGACTGGCCACTAATGCTGCAAAGTATTTGCACAGGTCGCCTAGTTTTATTACTATTGTTTTCACACTGTAGTGAACCGTCGAATTTTATGAACATAAGAAGTAGGTGGTAATGCACTCATTCCATCGATATAGACTAACATTTAGGAGAGTATTTTCTTCCTTTAACATTCGATATCTTTAACATTCCGGCGCCGCCACGAACCGATTGGGGTATGGTGTAGCTCCTGCAGCACAAGTATCACAAGTCTCCATCCTGCTTTCAGCAGAAGCTTCTCTGCACGATTTTTTTTTCAATTATACTTATGATAACATGTTTATTTTTCTTCTATTACTATTAATTCTGTAATATGAATTTAAAAAATTAAGAAATGTTTAGTTTTTCACATAAGGAAAAACTCTCCTGAATGTTAGTCAAAATTAATGTGATGGATCCATACTACATATATCTAATGTGTTTACAATACTATGAGTCACTACAGTGTGCAAACAATAGAAATAAAATTACAAAATCAATTAACAGTTAGCTGGCTCAAAGTAGATGGCAGTGAACAAGTACTATTCACACCTCTGTTGCCTTCGATCTTCCACTGATAGTGGGTGACGATCTCTTGTTGCTGGCCACAAGCCCACTAATAAAGAAAAAACAAATCAACATGAAACAAATGACACCTGCTTCTCATCCCTTACTGATCTGCAGTGTCTGAGACTAAACTAAATCTGCGCGTTTTCCTTTCATTTAAAGTATAAAAATCGATATGAAAGTACCATGGAGACAAGGAAAGATGTGAGATTCAGGAAATGTTCATAGAAAAGTACTTCCCATCAGAGAGCTTCCTAACAAAATAAATAAAAATTCTGAGAACTATGTAGAGTTCTTTGAAAGTGGAGATGAGCTGAAACATAGTACAGCGTGTACCGCATAAATCTGGCACACCTGACGTACCCCCATGGCCATAAGTTGCACCATCCCTTATTAGGAGGTAACTAAATGTTTTTAATTTTACTGTTATGTAATCCTACTTTAGTCTCGGTCTGAGGGATAGCGCTTTTATGTGAGACACTGTATATAAATTGTTTCACCTTGTGGTAGAACATTTTCTGGGAGTTACAAAAGCGAAAATTAAGAGAAGGTTCAAATGTTTGTTAAGCTTAAGGGACTTAACAGCGGGGTCATCAGTCCCTAAACTTACAAACTACTTATGAATTACCTTATACTAAAGACGACACAAATATCCATGCCCAAGGGAGGGATTCGAACTCCCGACCGTAGCGGCCGTGCAGACTGTGACTTGCGCGCCGCAGTCCCCTCGGCCACCGCAGCTGGCTTAAGACAAGGGTAAATAGTGTAATCTTAGGTGTAGATGCATCAATAAATGTAAGTATATTTTTGGGTTTCTTCCGTTTATTATCCTCAACTAGAAAGTCATTGAGCAGAATTTCAGAAATTTTATTTCAGTCGATCAACAGCAAATTCGCAGTTTAAATTAATTGTTTCTTCTCTTGTAGTTTGAAACACGAAATATGTATTCCATCAATCGTACAATGTGAACAACAAACTACTTGTATACCTCTTAAGTGAAGTATTACCTTACATAAAACCATAGCAGATCATTGTCCATTGTAATCGGTTGCCACGCAAGAAAAATTAGGGTATAGCTATTTTCTGGTTATGAATTATTAACACATCACGAGGGACCAACATACGTGGCCAGCAAATAATTTTTTTGGCACTGCAGTGCTTCACGCCTCGCTCAACACACGCCGAGTTCGTAGGCTTGTGGTCGCAGCATGATGCCGCTCAGATAACTTACAATCACTTGTGAAAGGAGGTAGATATCAGTGTGACTACCATTTCAAAAACTTTTCTGTTCTTTTAGCTCAATTTTACTCGCTGTAATATATGGCCTAAAATGCATAGTACAGTAAGCTGCCCGCTATCGAACTTTTTCAATACACGATTTGTAAATCAACTGCGCACACCTGACAAAAAGCGTCATTTGAAAACGATTGTTACGAATTTCGAAAAGGTGAACGTTTTATTGGAAAGCTAAGATGTTGTACTACCCTGTGTCCAAAAATCAGATTTTTTAACCGAATACTTTCATCAAAATCGAGTGAGGAGCTTTACGAAACTGAAAACTCGTGTGGAATGAATAGCAGACATTTTATCTTTTCAAAGGCAAGGCAAAGCTTGTAAGGAAAAAATAAGTAGATGAAACGATGCGATGTGGTCTTATATACCGTCAAAATTTCTTACAACTTGAAAATCGAAAAAGTTGTTTTTCCCCCTCTTTTTCGTCTTGGCACATCCCTTCTCGGCTCGGCCCGGCCGGCAGTGCGAACGCACCGTCGTAGACGTGTGCCGGACGGGCGCAATAACTAACGGCGTCGTGAGGGGGCTGGCCGTGCGCATGCGCACTGCTGTCGGCTGTTCCACGTACCAGCCGGGAGTACCGAGTCTTCTCGCTCCCGAGACTGCACTAGCGGCACGGCCTGCTCCCGGGGGCGGGAACGAGCGGGAGCCAGGCCGCGTTTAACGGCCTCTGTGACTTAGCCACAGCCTAAGGGATGTTTCCAGAATGAAACTGTCACTCTGCAGTCGAGTGTGCGCTGATACGAAAATTGCTGGCAGATGAAAATTGTGTGCTGAAACCGGGACACGAACCTGGAACCTTCGCCTTTCGAGGGTTAGTGTTCTGCCGACTGAGCTATCCCGTCAAGACACACGATGCCGCCTCACATATTTACTTCCACCAGTACCTCGCCTCCTACTTTCCAAACTTCCTTGCAGATTAAAATTGTGTCCCGGAACCGGGACTCGAGCCTGGGACCTTTGCCTTTCTCGGGCAAGTGCTCTAGCGACTGAGCTATCTCGACACGACTCAATATGTCGCCTCACTAGTTTACTTCCGCGAGTACCTTGCCTCCTACTTTCCAAACTTCACAGAAGCTCTCCTGCGAATCGTGCAAGACTAGCACTCCTGGAAGAAAGGATATGGTGTGACAGGGCTTAGCCACAGCCTAAGGGATGTTTCCAAAATGAAACACTCTGCAGCGGAGTGTGCGCTGACATGGAACTTCCTGGCAGATAAAAATTGTGTGCCGGAACCGGGACTCGATCCTGGGACATATGCCATTCGCCCGCAAGTGCTGTACCGAGTTTATTATTATTATTATTATTATTTTCACTTATACTACTCGCCAACATCGCTTTCATCGGCCCTTAAGAAAGAAAGTGGCTGCTGTCCGAAACTTAATAATAAAAGTCATCCCAAGTGTGCTTCTTTGACATCAGAGAAAAAGAAAATGCAGAAGTCGGCCTATTTCCGTCTTGGAAATAAGGGATTTCTGACAATAAACATATAAATAAACTCTGCCTGGCATTTTAGCACGTTTAACTTCAGCTCAGTGTTGCCCATCGGAGTTCGTCTTCTCGAAATGTGTGGTGCGTTTCCATATCTGATTCTATGTTAATTTCTCATCCTGTATCTTCTCAGTTAGCGGGTTTTAGTATCACATATTGTGTTCTCCTAACTCCGATAAGCGTCACGGCCAAAGTTTCCCGGCTGCGGAATTGGTGAAACAAGGTGGACATCGTTTCTTGTTTATTATTACTTGTCTTCGCGGGATTGAATTCTGGACATTCTATATAAAATCAAGTTCTATTTCAACTAAATGTAATTTCTGTTTCTCCAAAGTGAACCGTTAATCGCATGTTAGTACATTAGTTGTTCACTGATCGTTTTGGTTAAAACATTTGCAGAATATTTACCATAATTGGGGATTGCCTATAATTTTTCATGTTGTATCCGTAGGTACTTGACAAAGGCCTGTTTACTTAGACTTTGGCTGTTGAATATATAGTATACAGTGTGTCCTTTTATCCAGTTTACTGAATTTCTTTTAGTCTGTGGATAGGGGACCGTGTCGGATGTAACGAAGTCTGCTGGGGTTATCGTAGTGGCAGATGTTCTGGTGATACTTGCCAACAGCTGCCAAACTACCTTCCAAACCTCTCTCAGTTTCTCGCACACCAAACCATGTTCCTCAGTATCTTGTATAAGGCATGTGTTACACAGAACGGAGTCGGCTAAATGTATGGAGTACCGCTTGGAACTGGTCGCTATTTTTCTATTCACAGCGGAGTACCAAGACGATCGCACGACAGACGGCAAATTGCGGGAGTGGATATTATCCCAAATTACGCACCCGTTGTGATCCCTGTATTGATCTTCTATGTTATTCTTAGGCATTGTTTCAATAAAGTTTTTATAGATTTTCTTTGCAACCGTTATTTCCTTTTTGGCTATCCTTCTTCGAACGTAGCTATATTCCAATAAGAAATTCCGCACGTTGTACAGTGCAGGCGGTATGTGGTGAACATCAACTGGAGGGTTTAGGTCCGGTGATGAGATTTCGTTGAGCAGATGGGTAATTAAACTGTTCGGGGATGTTTTCCACAGCTTGTATGTACTACTTATGTTTAATGCTTGTGCCTTTGTGTGGACGTTTGTGAGATTTAACTCACCTTTTCGTATCGGAAGTGTTAAGGTCTCATATTTAACTTTAAATATGCTGCCTCTCCTCGCGAAATGACCTAGTGCTGACAACATCCTTTGTGCGATGCCACTCAGAATGGGCAACACTTTAGCAACATAGTTGATTTTCGATGTGATGTAGGTGTTTATTATTTGTACTTTGTGTAACGTAATCAACTGCCTCATATTGTGATGTTGAACACATGCTCTGAGTTTGTTGAGTAACTCTCTGTAGTTGAGTGCAGTAGTGTTCTGCAGCTTCTTCCGGAACTGTATTCCTAAACATCTCATGCCAGTTATTTCCCTCAGTCGCGCGTGGTGTTGCATATTTAATCCGCGTCCTATATTCATAATGCCAGATTTGTCCCAGTTACGTTTGGCTCCAGATGCAGCCTCATATCTCTCAATAGTGTGGAGCGAGGAGTCTACCTCTTGCGTATTGACTAGAAATCCCACATCGTCTGCATATGCGCGACAAACGATCTTCTGTCCTAGCCAGGCCTTGCAGCTGCTGCGTTAGCGTGGCGAGCAGTGGCTCGCTGGCGATAGCGAATAAAGCTGGCGATAGCGAGTAAATGTGCCGACATCGGACATCCCTGTCTTACCGAACTTGCAATATGAATGGCTTCACTGAGTTGACCATTAATTAAAATTCAAAATCTAACATTACTATGCCACATTTTAATTTACAAGTCTCGGCGATTGCTATGGTATCTCGATAGTCTGTGAGCGTTTCGTAAATCGACCTGTCTCTCCCGACAATTGTTTGGTAGGGTCTCGTGATCCTACTCATGATCGACTTCAGGCGATGGCTGAGGACTTTATTTTTTATCTCCATTCAGTAAGGTAATCTGTCTCAAGTCCTTAAGCGTATTGTTGCATTGTTTCTTTGGCATTAACACAACAATCCCATCACCAAATTCTGGTGGGATCCAATAATTCGTGACATATAGGGAGTAGTTTGATCTTCATTTGGGGCCGAAAAGTTTGATAAACCTCTTTCGGTAATCCGTCGCTCCCGGGCGATTTGATCCTCGGGCTCTGCATGACGACATCCTCCAACTCCTCTTCCGTCAGCTCAGCTGTCAGTTGAGTTGCTTCCACTGTACTGAGGCGTTGTGACAAATGTGGAGTCCTGTGAAGTTGGCACCCCTTTTTTGGAAAATGTGAATTTTTTTCAGAGTTCTAGACAGATATGCAATAGTTCTGGAGTTCTCTGTACAAAATTTAAATAGTTCTGTAGAATTTCGCGGAAAAAATAGTAAAAAATACCACAAACTTAAGTTTTTTTAGTTTTTTTTTTAAATAATTATTTGCCTATTAGCGCAAACATAGTTCTGATCACAGTTCTAAATAGCTGTCTAAGAGTTCTACAGGAAATCCTAATAACATTTTTCTGTGCAGATTATATTTTATGAGATAATTACGATAATGGAGTATCCATTCACATGCTACCGTGGAATTTGCACCAGTTTTTTTCAAAAAATTAAGACTTATTTCCACAGTTCTAGGGACATGTGCAATAGTTCTTGTTTACGATAAGCAGGAATCACTCAGACGTAAAAACAACAAATTGAATGTGCAGCGGATAGAATATCTGTCAAGACCTAAGAAAAATGTATATATTTCTCGAATAAGGGGCACAAATAAGACAGCTTATCAGATATTCAAAATTGTGAACATAATTTTTTTTCGGGCAATTACATAGAAATATTCACATGAACTCTAGAACTATAGCATATGTACACAGAACCCCAAAAAACAATGTATTTATCGAAAAAAATGGTGCCAATTTACAGTAACGTGAAAATGAATTCCACATTACTGCATTTATCTGATAAAGTATAATCTGCATAGAAAAATGTCATTAGGATTTCCTGTAGAACTCTTTGACAGCTATTTAGAACTGTGATCAGAACTATGTTTGCGCTAATAGGCAAATAATTATTTAAAAAAAAACCTAAAAAAACTCAAGTTTGTGGTAATTTTTATTATTTTTTCGACGAAATTCTGCAGAACTATTTAAATTTTGTACAGAGAACTCCAGAACTATTGCATATCTGTCTAGAACTCTGAAAAAAATATACATTTTTGAAAAAAGGGGTGCCAACTTCACAGCTCTCCCACTATTCAGAATTGCGATATTTCACGAAATTCTGCAGAACTATTTAAATTTTGTACAGAGAACTCTAGAACTATTGCATATCTGTCTAGAACTCTGAAAAAAATTTACATTTTTGAAAAAAGGGGTGCCAACTTCACACGACTCTGGCGCAATTTTGTGTAGTTTATGTCCCTCATTTACGCAATTAGCTCATGAACTATTATCTGGGCAAACAAATATCATTAGGATTTTCTGCAGAACTCTTTGAGAGCTATTCAGAACTGTGATCAGAACTATGTTTACGCTTATAGGCAAATAATTATTTCGAAAAAACTAAAATTTGTTATAATTTTTTGTAATTTTTTCGCGAATTACTGCAGAACTATTTAAATTTTGTGCAGAGAACTCCAGAACTATTGCATATCTGCCTAGAACTCTGAAAAAAATGCACATTTTTGAGAAAAGGGGTGCCAACTTCACAGTAGCGTGTAAATGGATTCCCCATTATTGCAATTATCTCATGAAGTATAATCTGCACAGAAAAATGTCATTCGGATTTCCTGTAGAACTCTTTGAGAGCTATTTAGAACTGTGATCAGAACTATGTTTGTATAATTAGGAAAAAAATTATTTTGAAAAAACTAAATTTTGCGGTAATTTTTCGTATTTTTTCGGCGGAATTTTGTAGAACTATTTAAATTTTGTACAGAGAACTCCAGAACTATTGCATATCTGTCTAGAACTCTGAAAAAAATGTACATTTTCCAAAAAAGGGGTGCCAACTTCACAGGACTCAAATGTGGTGTAAAATCCGCAAAAGCGTTCTCGTCAACTGGTTTGTTTGCAGTAGATCGGAATAATACTGTTGTACAGCAGCCTTTATGTCACAGTCTCACCGGTGCTGGTTTTAATTGCTGTTAAAACTTTCCTATTGCCCCCGTTTAGTTTCTCGTATTATGGGAAACATTGCTGCCTCCTCATACTGTACCGAATTCGGAACTTTCACTCGTATTTTGACACCTTCCAGCTGTTTCCGTTTCAGTGATAGACGTTTTGCCTGTATTTTTTTTTTATCTTCGTATAATTTGTTAACAAGGTGGCATCAAGTTTATACAGATCCCGGAGACACTGGAGACGAGGTTCGTTTGTACCACATGTTTTTCTCACGGGAATAACACATTAATGCTCTCCTTAATTGAGGTTTGGGGCATTTGAGCCACCTATCAATCGCCGAGTTGAATTTGTGAAATTTAAGCTCACATGCTTGCCAAGTTGCTAGAAACACATCGCGACATTCAAAATCCTGCAAATGCAAGGTGTTTAATTTCCACAGACCACGACCTCGATATGTATCTTGTTTTGACATGTTAATGGTACATATGTACGCTGCATGTTCGGAGAAACTAGTGGGCCATATTTCGGATTGTAAAAGTTGAGCTGTTAAATTCTGTGAGACATAGATTCTGTCAAGCCGGCTAGCGGAATGGCTGGTGATGTGTGTAAAGCCGGTCGCTTCGCTGTGCAAGGAAGTCCAAGTGTCAATTAATCTGAGGTCCTGAACGATCTTCCCAAGTTCCTCACAAGGATTAAAATTTGGGATTTGATCCCTTTGATGCAGCACACAGTTAAAATCACCGGCGAAAATAATTTCGCTACAAATCGATGCAAACAGGGGAAGCACGTCATGTCTAATAAATTCCTCCCGGCGTTGTGTGTTACCTGATCCGGATGGAGCGTAAACACTGATCAGCCTGGTGTTGTGAAAAGAGACCACGATCCCTGTGCTGGACACAACTCTTTCCACATTTTTTACGATTATTCCTTCTTTAAGTAGTATTGCAGTCCTGAGGTCGTCTCCGTAGCCAGGGTTTGTTAAGGCGTTATATCCGGCTGTTTGATCTAATTCGATGTCCGCTACTTCTTTGAGCATAGCGACATCAATGTCCGCAGCGTAGAAAAAGTCTTGTAAACTTTTCAACTTTAAGCAACTGCGGATCTTATTGAGATGTAGCGTAACAATTTTGTACGCTTGCAAGTCGTTCATACCTTACGTGGAGAGGAAAGATGACAGATTAACTACTATCATTCTGCTGGGACGGTGAGGCGCTGTCGGTTTCCATTGTTTGGGTGCGTATGGCAACCTTCGCGATGTGTCTGCTGTCTCCCGACGTAGAAGTTGAGGCACTCGGGACCTCTGGAACGTCCCTCATTTCTATATCCGTATCGTCTGTATCTACATCGTCCGCCCACTCTTTTGTAATAGTAGAACCTACGTCCTCATTAACTTGAACACACGTATCCTGGAACGCATTCTATGTTGACGCGTTCTGAGTAGTCGTTTCAGTGGGAGATCCCGACCGTGTACCCTGAATTAGGTTTTTGTTCTGTCCACGCTGAGAGGGGCAGCATCTTCTAAGTCCCCTTCTTTTAATTTTTGTGCTATTACCTTCGCCTCTCCCCGTAAACCAGGCGCTGTTTGTTCCACCCCCTTCGATCTTGATTGATTGTCTCCTTAGCGACTTGCTGAATTGTCTCTGAAGCTACGTCACAACAGGCCTGCAATGACTTCTCGCCGCGCGACACAGCAACGGACGATGTCGGTAGGGTCGTCATCGTGGGGGGCGCCGCAGTTTCACCGCAGGCAGCTGCGCAGCTCGCCTCTGTAGGCACTGCGCTCGCACGTGGCCTGTAGACGCGCATCTGCGCACGTCTCGGGTTTACCATCACAGATAACAATTGCACGGTATCCACAAACAGTGATGTACGAGGGAATGTGTTTCCTTAGGTCTACTTTCAGTTGTCGAACACCGTTCAGCACCGGAAACTTGTGAGCAGCCGACCAACGTTCCACAATATTGCTGATCACTTTCCCATAAGGCGCAATTGCGGCATCTATGTCGTTGGCAGGAATTTAGAAGGGCAATTCAAAGATCCTAATCGTTCGAATACCGAGACCGGCGTAAATAACTGTGACCTTACCGACGTTATCATCACTGTGTTTGAATATAAGAGTTCCTCCCACGGTTTCAAAAACCTTTTCACAAAAATCGGCATCTCTCAATTTTACATACGCGACGCTAGAAACGATCCAATTATGTCGTCAAGTCCTATCTTCATTCCACGTTCCACGAAATCTTCCACTTCGAAAAAGGTAGGTCGAGCAGAGAAATTGTCGAAAGAACATAGGTGTCTCTTCGCATGTGCTGAGCCATGGAATGAGCTATTATGAATTTTAGACAATCATTCTGCACACGCTAAATAGCAGGTCACCACCGCTGTGAGCGAGCGACTTACCCCTCGCACGTAAACAAGCCTTCTCGCAGCGCAGCGCAGCAGGTCTTCACCGCACGGCCGCTCCAGGCCAACTGAGCCGTAGGTCCAGAGATATCCCGACACGACTCGCGACGCACTCCTCGACAAACTGATATGCTGGGGATATGGCTTAGCCGCAGCCTTTCAGTGTGTATCAGAGTGTGCGCTGATATGAAACTTCCTGGCAAATTAAAATTGTGTGCCAGAACCGGGACTCGAACCTGTCGTGTCGGGATAGAGCACTTGTCCGAGAAAGGCAAATGTCCCAAGTTCGAGTCCCGGTTGCGGCACACAATTTTAATCTACCAGGAAGTTTCATATCAGCGCAGTCTCCGCTACAGAGTGAAGATTTCATTCTGGAAACATCCCTTAGGCTGTGGCTAAGCCATGTCCACCATATCCTTTCTTCCAGGAGTGCTAGTCTTGCGTGGTTCGCAGGAGAGCTTCTGTGAAGTTTGGAAAGTAAGAGGCGAGGTACTGGCGGAAGTAAAGTTGTGAGGCGGCATTCAGAGTCGTGTCGGGATAGCTCAGTCGGTAGAGCACTTGCCCGCCAAAGGCGAAGGTCCCGGGTTCGAGTCCCAGTTCCACACATAATTTTAATCTGCCAGGAAGTTTCAAACAAGCATTACTTTTTATATATTAGATGACGCTCGATACTTGTATCCTTTACACGATAATCTCAGTCCTCTGTTCATCAACCAAGCCTCCATAAATGTGATTGACATTTGAGATTAATCGGATAATTGACTTTTTCAGATTCTGAAGTTGGCAGGGATAATCATAATAATTTCGTGTGGCTCATTGGCCTGGTGCAAGTCTTCCAATTAGACGCCACTTTGGCGACTTGCGTGTACTTAGCCTACCCCAGTTATCCAATCGTGGAAAGGAAAGGGCAGCTACAGCTTAACGTGGAATGCGAACCACGTGCCATTGCTGGCGACTCCTCATATCGTTGAGAGGTTAAGGATGGGTTGAAGCGCAGACGAAAAAATCAGTCGTTTGAGCGGGTTTCGAAACCGCGACCCTTCGGTTTCCAGTCGTGAGCTCTACCCCAAGACCACCGTTACCGACTATTTCAGATTCCGAAGGTGGCAGGGATAAAATATAGCGAGCGAAGAGCTGTACAAAAACGACCCAGCAATTATTAGAGCAGAAGCGCGTGAAAGCGTCACAGTGATTGCGAAGGTACTAAGACAGGGTTGAAGCCTTTCCCCAATCTTATTCTATCTGTACACTGACTATGCTATCAAGGAATTCAAACAGAAATTTGGAGAAGGAATTGAGGTTCAGGGGGAGAAAATAAAAATTTTGCTCTATGCTGAAGACATATTATTTCTGTCATTGTTAGCAAAGGACATCGAAGAGCAATTAAACTGAATGGATAGTGCCTCGAAACGAAGATATAAGATGAACATTAACAAGAATAAAATGCGGTTAATGGAATGTAGTATCAGAAAATAAGGCAATGCTTAAGGTATTACATTAGGCAATGAGACAAAAAAATTGCAGATGTGTTTTGTTATGTATCTAGCAAAATAACTTCTGAGGGACGAAAGAAAGAAGATATAAAATGCAGAACGGCTATGGGAAGGTTTCTGAAGAAGCGAAATTTGTTGACATCGAATATTAGTTTAAATGTCAGAAAGTCCTCTCTGAAAGCATTTGCCTGGAGTGTAGCACTGTATGGGAGATAAACGTGGACGATAAGGAGTTCAGACAAACAGATGATAGAAGCTATCGAAATGTGGTGTTACAGAAGAATGGTAAACATAAGATGGGTTGATCACGTAACTAATTAGGAGATGCTCAACAGAAATGAGGAGAAAAGGATTTTCTAGTGTATCCTGACTAAGGAAAGGGATAGGTTGGTGGGACAAATTCTGAGACGTCAAAGAATCGTCAACTTGGCATTAGAAGGAAGTGTGTGTGGGGGTAAAAATCGTAGAGGGAGACCCAGGGACGCATTCAGCAAGCAGATTCAAAACGATGTAGGTTGCCGAGCGTATTGTCAGACGAAGAAAATTCAAATGTTCAAATGTTTGTTAAGCTTAAGGGACTTAACTGCGGAGTCATCAGTCCCTAAACTTACAAACTACTTACGAACTAGCTAATCCTAAGGACGGCACAAATATCCATGCCCGAGGGGGGATTCTAACCCCCGACCGTAGTGGCCATGCAGACCGTGACTGGAGCGCCTCAGTCCCCTCGGCCACCGCGACCGCTCAGACGAAGAGGCTTACACAGGAGAGGGTAGCGTGGAGCGCGCACGAAACCAGCCGGCGGACTGCAGACCACAACAACAACAACAACAACGGGGACTGCCGCGGAGAGGCCGAGGAGACGAAGAGTTGCTGGTGCGCAGGCTGCCCTGGCGGCGGTCGCAGCGAGAGGCGGCGCGGCGCGGCGGTAGCGGCGCTAGCGGCGGGTGCGCACCTGTGGACGAGGGCGTGCTCGGGTGGCTCACCTGCCGGCGCGCCGGCCGCGTGCGGATGTTGAACGCCCCGTACACGATGGGGTTCATGCACGAGTTGGTGCTGGCGAAGATGAACAGGCCCTTCTGCAGCCGGAAGTCTATCTTCATCGCAGAGTCTTTGTCAAACCACCACCTGCAACCAATATGTCTTCTTCAGTGTTTGTAGAGCTTATGCGACTTAACTACGGGGTCATCACTCCCTAACGTACAAACTACTTATTAGCTAGCTAATACTAAGGACGACACAAATATCCGTGCCCGAGGGGGGATTCGCATCCCCGACCGTAGTGGCCGTGCAGACTGTGACTGCCGCGCCACATTCCCCTCGGCCACCGCGGGCGGCTGTTTTCATCACCCTACTGACGAATAATTTGTGCCACAAAATACAGAGCAAAACTCTATCTGACACACACACACACACACACACACACACAGACAGACAATATATACACGAAAAAAAAAAAATCAGGGAATCTCTTCTAAATTACACCTGAATGGTTTTCATAGACAATTTTTGTTCCAGGACTTTCCACACTTTCCAATAAGAAATGACTCAAACTATACTCTGTACGCAAAGTCAATATCACCTATGGGGATATGTACGTGATCTAATAACGTAACTCCCGTGTCGGAAGGTTCGAGTCCCCCTCGGGCATGGGTGTTTGTATTTGTCCTAAGGTTAGTTTACTTTAGTTTAAATAGTTTGTAAGCTACCGACCAATAACCCAGAAGTTGATTCCGATAGATTTACAAATATTTGATTTCATTCTTCTTACTCATAGTATAACAAAAAGTTTGCAGCACCGTACAAAATGCTTGGCAACAGTGTTACAGCTGAGTTTCTTCCCTGATGATATATAAATATGCTCACAAAATCATTTCATTTTCCAACGATTGTTTCCTTACGAAAACTGCGTTATTTTGTTTAAAGGTGTGACACTAGTAATTCTTTTTGGCTTTTACGTCCACAGAGGTCATAAAACGTGGAAGCTGAAACCAACCTCGTCTCTTACGTTGCAGTAAAGCTCTAGCAGCCGTCGCTTGGCGGCTGTGAGGTGATGTGTTTCTTTCTGCAGTGAGGACACCTCGCCCAGGACTACAGGCTCAAAGTAGGCATTTTCTTTTTTAAACTCTTTCTTGACAGAGACACAGGCAATCAGTTCCAAAAACCAATTAATAAATTATAATCTCAAATACCAAATTACCATTGCAGTTGACGTAAGGCAGCACATAAATACAGTTTAAAAAAAGTCAAATGTTTGTAAATCTATCGAACAGAGCCGCTTGGTTATTAGTCCGTAGCTTAGAAACAACTTAAACTAAGGTAAATAACTAACCTAAGGACAACACAAACGCGTTGTCATGGAAGCAGGCTTGACTTCGAAGGCAACTGAACACTGCACTTATACTGAAAGCACGTTTATTACGAACTCAACATACACGCAGCACTGACTGCCTATCGGGCAGAGTGCTCTGCTATTTATACACAGACAGAATTTACCAGAAATTAGAAGAACAGTTAACATAAGAAACAAGTAGAATTTACAAGTGAACATAAGAAAGATGTAGATCATAATGGAATTGTTAATTAGAAAGAAATAAATTGGTGCCGGGGAGCGGGATTAAACTGGCGACCTTTAGCACCGCAGTCCGTGACGCTATCCCCTGTGCCACGCAGGCAGGCGGTGGACCTGGTGACTGGCGGCATTGCTCCCTCTCCTGGAAAAACAGCGACCCGCTGTTATGATCCCTGTGGAGGTAGCTGCAATGTCCTGGATCTTGTCCTTGTCATAGGTCCTCTGTAAGGCAGTTAATGGGAATCCTTCCTTCCTCCACCATTGTCAACAATAGACGTTCCTGTCGTGGCTTCATCAGTAACATTACCGTCCTTAGCGTCCTTGAACAAGAAGCCATTGTCGTCTACCTGCTCTTCAGGATCGTAGTAAGGCTTCATGCGCAGGAAGTGAACAATGTCTTTTCGCTTTTGTCGTTTCGACGACGGCTCATAATCCTCAACTTCGTATGTGACGTCTGACAGGCGGCGTATGACAAGATACGGACCTAAGTATCGCTCCAATAACTTTTATGACAGTCCAACCTTCCGTACCGGGGTAATAATCCATACAAGATCTCCTGGGCTGTACACAACAGGTCGGTGCTTGTCGTTATACCGCTGACGGTCCTTCCCCTGGGCGTCCAGTGTCCGTATGCGAGCAAGCTGTCTTGCTTCTTCGACCCTGGTGATGAGCTGTCTAACATAGTCATCCTGATTGTCGTCCGGCTGGAAAGGGAACAGCGTATCCACGGCTTCACGGCCATGTAGCAGGAAAAACGGCGTGAAGCCTGTGGGGTCTTGTCTTGCGGTATTGTAAGCAAATGTCACCACTGGCAGAATTGTATCCCAATCCTTCTGCTCAACATCGACGTACATCGACAGCATATCGGCTAACGTCTTGTTAAAACGTTCCGTAAGACCATTTGTCTGAGGATGGTATGCAGTTGTCATTCTGTGGACAATGTCGCACCGTGACATTACTTCTGATACTAGTTTTGAATGGAATACTTTTCCACGATCAGATATCACAACCACGATCAGATATCACACATGTGGTGCTCCGTGCTTCAAAATAATATCTTCTACAAGGAATTTTGCGATCTCTGGAGCTTCTGCAGTCGCACATGTTTGGTGACAGCGTAGCGTGTGAGGTAGTCAATGCAGACTATTATCCATCGGTTACCGGTTGTCGACTTCGGGAACCTCCCTAAAAGATCGATCGCAACTCGGTGCAATGGAGCTGCTGCCGGCGGAATCGGTACGAGATGCCCTGGGGGTAACTGCGGCACATGCTTTCGTCGCCGGCACTCTTTACACTGACTCAGATAGTGCTTGACAGATCGGTAGAGACCTTTCCAGTAATACCTGCGTCTGATTCTGTCTAGGGTCTTCACGAATTCCAGATGGCCGGATATTGGAGCATTGTGGAAATATTTGAGAATAGCTGGCTGGAGATGAGCTTCAACGACCAGTAGCCATTTGGGGACCAGTGGATCGTAGTTGATCTTATACATTGTTCCGTTTATAAGTTGGAACTCTCCATTGGTCGGTTCTCTTTTCTCCAAGGCCTCTATCGTTTTTAATAGTGCTGGATCTTCCCTCTGTTCAGCTGTAACGTCATCTAATTCAGTGAGGGCTGAAATTTCATTCATCCTGTTGTGTTCCACTAATGGATTCCTCAAAAGGCAGTCGGCATCCTTGTGTTTGCGCCTGTTGTTGAATACCACTGTGTCATCGTACTCTTGGAGTCTTAGTGCCCATCTTGCTAGTCGACCTGATGGATCCTTCAAGTTAGTCAGCCAACATAAAGAATGGTGGTCTGTCACGACGGTGAATGGTTTGCCGAATAAATACGGCCGGAACTTGTTGATAGCCCAGATAACTGCGAGACATTCTTTTTCAGTTGTAGAGTAGTTTATGTCGGACTTTGACAGTACTCTTGACGCATAGGCTATCACTTTTTCGGCACCATCATGAACTTGTACAAGCACTGCACCAATCCCATAACCACTGGTGTCTGTGTGGCGTCCGTTTCTGCATTCTCGTCGTACAAGGCTATCACTGGTACGGAAGTTAGAGCCTCCTTAAGTGTCTGGAAAACTCTTTCTTTTGTCTCATCCCAGTAAAACTTGGCGTATCCCTGCAGAAGTTCTTGTAATTGACGTGCCTTGTTACAAAATCCTTTTATGAAACGTCGGTAGTATGAGCACAGACCGAGAAAACTTCTCACATCACGGTTGTGCTGAGGAGTTGGAAATTCTGTGACTGCCATTACTTTATCTGGATCAGGACGGACACCATCTCCGTTGACTAGGTGCCCCAGGATTTTTATCTCCTTGGCGACGAAGAGGCACTTCTCTGGATTGAGGCGGAGTCCTGTAGTCTGAACACACTTCAACACAGTTGACAGGCGACTCAGAGGTTCTTTAAATATTTTCGAAAAAACGACAATGTCATCTAAATAGCAAAGACACGTCGTCCACTTAAGGTGTCGAAGCAAGTTGTCCATCATGCGTTCGAAAGTGGCCGGAGCATTACATAATCCAAATGGCATTACTTTAAATTCATAGAGGTCGTCAGGTGTAATAAAAGCCGTCTTCTCCATGTCAGCTTCGTCAACCTCTATTTGCCAGTAACCTGTCTGCATGTCCATAGTTGAGAAGTATGTTACTTCTTCCAAGCTGTCTAGGGTGTCGTCTATGCGCGGAAATGGGTAGACATCTTTTTTTGTGATTCTGTTCAGCCGCCGATAGTCGACACAAAACCGCCACGTGCCATCCTTCTTCTTTACGAGGACCACCGGAGACGACCAAGGACTCTCCGAAGGTTGAATAATGTCATCTCGCAATATCTTCTCCACTTCCTCCCGAATTATCCGTCTTTCAGCTGGCGACACTCTATAGGAACGCTGGCTAATTGGCGGATGACCCCAGTATTGATACGGTGCCTTATCGTGGGCCGTTTCGTCTGACTTTTTCCCTGCTGAGGTGTGAATGCACCCGAAAATTGGCGTAGTATATATAACACCCGCTGGTGTTGTTCCTTGGTCAGTCCAGGCCCTATTGGCAGTTCCACATTTGTTTCCTCCAGCGTGTTGTCTGTATTAATAGCAGGGCATGGGTCTTCATTGATGACGTTGAGCTCACTGTCCTGGATTGGTTCACCTGTCCCGATACACATTCCCTTGGGGATACGTTGTGACTGCTCGTGACAATTTGTGATCCAAATCTCTCCTTGACCACCGGTAATGCTTATTATAGCCGCTTGTATGTAAATTTCTTTTGTGAGCCTGATAAACCTTTTTACTGTCGACACGCACTTCACAGTTTAATCGCCAATCTGTATTTGTAACTGCAACTCTTCTCATTGTCAACGGCGGGAACGTCACATTGCCAACGGCAAATAACTTCCTAGAAAATTCTGTATTACGTGTATCCGTCGGTACAACTTCTTCAATTTGCAGCTCAGATCTTCGACAGTCAATTATAGGTTGGGATGCCTGTAGAAGTCCCATCCGATGATGACATTGTGACTACATTCTGTTAACACGACAAATTCAACGGCTGGGTCCTGTTGTTGATGGTTATTCTTGCCAAAGTTCCTGCTTGCTGGACGTACTTTCCATTCGCGACCTTCATCACAGTTGTCCCCGTATCAGAGAACATTGTCTTCTTTAGTGTGCGGCGGTAATTATCCGACAATACAGAAAAAGAGGCTCCTGAATCAAACAGTGGCCCGACAGGTTGGTCATCGATTATGACGTCGATGAGATTTCCCGACTTCTTAGCGACTGTCGTCCATGGAGGATTTTCATCTGCGGCGGCCTCACCTCCGTAGATGGTCGCCTCGCTTAGTTTTCCTGGGTGCGGCGGCTAGGGGAGCGGCTTGTACCACTGTATGGCGACGGTGAACGGCTGCGGCACGTCGGGGAGCGACCTCGTCTAGGGTACGGCGATGGGCTTCTTCCCATAGGTCGACTGAACTCATCAGCAGGTGATTGCCTGAGATAGAAGTACTCTGATGGCTGACGTCTTGCGGCAAAATAATCGTCGAAAACTCGCCTTCTCTCTCTGTAATACCGTACGACATGTCCAGGGCGCCCACAGTGGAAACTCAGTGGTGTGATGTCTTCTGTCCTCCAGACGTCTGTTCTTTTGCGGGGCTTCATAGTTACCGGGGGAGTTGGCTGTGGTCGCGTCGGTCGGTTCATGGGCTGCCGTTTGGCGGCTGCAGCGTAAGTCATAGCAGGGCGATAGACGGGACAGACAGGAGCTAACGTCTGAAATACCTCTTCCTCAGCGGCGTCGGCTCCCTCGTGTCTTACAGGGCTTACATCCATGGCCATAATGTGATGCCCGCTCGGTCTAACAGTCCCGGTTGCCATAAATTCTTGTAATTCTTCTGTTACAATTTGTCGTATGAGAGAAGCGATGTCATGCTGGTCTTCCACAACGGCCATAGGGACTATATTGGGGAGTCTGTCGTACTTCTTGCGTCCAACCCTCCTTTGTTGCATCTCTTCACTACGCTGGCACCACTTGATGAACTCTTCTGTTGTAGCAACGTCTTTTATCAGAAGAGCTTGGTACATGTCTCCTGCATACCCTTCATCAGGTGCGTGATTTTGTCCGCCTCAGTCATGTTCGGATTGACTATGTTACACAGGGCCAAAACATTCTGTATGTACGATTGTGTCGGCTCACCATGTCGTTGGGCCCGGTTCTTCAGTTGTTCTTCCGTCGAACGGATTTGTCGCTGGCGGTCTCCAAACGTCTTCTTCAATTCCTCCTGGAACGTCTCCCAGTCATTCAACTTGTCTTCGTTGTTCTCGAACCATTGCTGGGCTGTTCCGTCCAGATAGAAGTAAACGTTGGCCCAACACATCGTATGATCCCACCTGTTGTACTTGGCGACTCGGTCGAACCCTTTTAGCCATTTGTTGGGGTCCTGTCCAGTGTCTCCAGAGAACACCGACGGGTGTCTGATGTGTAGGTGGCTTACCGCTGGTTTCGTTTTCGTGGTTTTTCTGATGATACGGTCTTTTGGAAGGACGTACTCCCTGTATCCCTTGCATTCCGGTTCCAGTCCGTGTAAGCGACGGCTTTTACGTTGCCTTATCGTAGCCACGGTGATGCAGCTGTTGCACAGGATACCCGGCGCCTCCACCAAACAATGTCGCGTTGCAATGGAAGCAGGCTTGACTTCTAAGGCAACTAAACACAGCACTCATACTGAAAGCACGTTTATTACGAACTCAACATACACGCAGCACTGACTGCCTCTCGGTCAGAGGGCTCTACTAATTATACACAGACAGAATTTACCAGAAATTAGAAGAACAGTTAACTTAAGAAACAAGTAGAATTTACAACTGAACATAAGAAAGATGTATAACATTCTGGAATTGTTAATTAGAAAGAAAGAAATTGGTGCTGGGGGTCGGGATTGAACCGGCGACCTTTAGCACCGCAGTCCATGACGCTATATCCCCTGCGACAGCCGGCAGTCGGTGTACGTGGTGTCTCGCAGCAGGCCTAAGCCGCTTGGTTATTAGTCGGTAGCTTAGAAACAACGTAAACTAAGGCGAACAAGTAACATAAGGACAACACAAACAGCCATGCCTGAGGGGAGACTCGAACCCCCGACGGCGCGCGGCTGATCCGCGGCGGCCAGAATGAATGATTCCGTATTAATGCGAGTTACAAATGCGTAGGAGTCGCTACACGTTCATCGGGGGGTTATTGAAGTGTGTTTTTTAGCACTTTGGAAGGGTTTATTGAAGACGACAGTATACATTAGAGAGAAATTCAGCATTGACAACTTATTCTCTACTATAATGGGGAGGAATGTGATAATTATCAGGAATTGGCGATTCCACGCATTTAGAATCCTTTTGGGTTTGCATTAGAAATGGTAGTTAACTAGGATTGGAATGCAAATATGTCCAGAAAGCAATTTGTAACATGCTCAATAAGGCGCGGGATAGGTGAACCGTTTAAGAGCCAAAGGTCAGAACACGAATTTTGTGTGTGATGGTTTTCCGAACAAAGTCGCCGATACTTTTATTTGTTGTAGCAGCATGTGATGCAGTTTTGCCAGTCGTTTTCCTTACATTGCGACAACAAGGCACTCAGTAACTGGTAATGAACACCTGTTGCAATAGATAAATCACTGACAAAGACTAGTGGACATCATTTCCTGATCACCAGATGCAAAGCATTATATTCTCAGTGCCATTGTCGTTTGTTGAGACTCAGATAAACCTTTTTTTAGTAAGGATCATAAAGGCGTCGAATTTCGTCACCAATAACAGCTTTAAAACTATCCTCAAGCATAAACGAAGTATCAGTCACTCATTTGAATTTTGGCGCTTTGAAACGGCACAGCACACACTGCCCCCACTATCGACGTTTGAATAGGGCATGAGGAATGAAACTGTAACACGAAAGTTAACCTATCGTACTTGATGACATACGTCGGTTATCGAGAACAGAACGGTCAAATAATTTGGCGTTCGTCACAGCAGCATATGGATTGATTTTTAAAACCTCAGAACCTTCTGATCATCAGTCAGAAGGTACATTAGTGTTTGCGCAATACGTCCTGATTACAGAAGCGCTAAAGCTTTTATAACTAAGTTATTTGAAAAGGCTTCCCATAGCTTTGAAATCAGTGCTGTGTACCTGTCTTATCACTTTTGTGCTTATCTTTGAAGGCTGTGGTCTTGATATCGAAATCAATAAAAATATTTTGAACGTCTAATATTATAAAGAAATATGTTATCTCCTCCTAATGTTTACAGTAAAACCACTGGAAATTTTGCAAAAATGTGAATCGCTCCTAGTGAATTAGCGTCTGTTTTCAGTACGCTTAAGGCAGATTACTGATTTATGATATTAGCGGTCGGTGTAGTACAGTGGTGGTATATTTACAGGACCCGCGGTGTCTTGTTTGCGTACAATCAGGCGTCAAGTGTACATATTATTCTGACCTGAGGACAATAAACTAAGAAACTACTGAACGGATTTTCATACTACCCAGACAACTATGTAGGGATAAAGATTGTTGATAATTGATTTTTTAAATCATTCCTTCAACAACTTTAACTGATTATCGGTACTGATTTATTGGTGTTCACTTTTCGTCAATATTAGTGATAAGAAGTGGGCTACTTGAGCCCATTGCTTTTCTCATGTGATCCGAGCTCAATTACACTTCTAAACTTATTGAACAATTATCTGGGCTCAAGTATTCAGTAAAGGAATATTTCCGTTGGACAAAGTTGGTTTTCTACTAACTACCAAATGGAACACAAGGTTGCTTTCATAGAATGCGCGGGTCCATTCAAAAACCTCGGAAATGGTCAGCTTCGTAGACATTTTCTTCAGTACCAGGTATTGCTGGAAAAATAATATATAATAGCTTAAAACTGTGCGAAATTATACTTGGTCATTGTGATATTCGAAGGGGTCCAGAAGTCTTGCAGCACACTATCACAGAAACCCCTGAAGTGGAGGCAGCAACAGACACACTGCCGGTGTTCAGGCTTTGCTCCAGCAGTCTGAAAAGTTTCTCAGCAACTTCTGAAACTTTCACCCGATTACAGAAGACTACTGATGACAAAGTGACCTTTAAATAATTTTTCTGATATTGTTAATGCACAAAATACATATTGCCACTTTTACTAAAGATATACAACGGTATAGTGATATTTTTAGTAAGAAACAAGTAAACAACGATAGTTTGCGCAAAAAAAATTCTACATCCTTATAGACCAAATGCGTACTTAAAACATGATCTCACTTTTTACGTTTTCCAACCGTCTTATTCTTACCATTTCCTATCGAATAAACACAATACCATTAATGTTACTCAGTTAAACTAGTAACTACTAATACAATAGCCTAATAACACGAAGCCGGCCGCGGTGGCCGAGGGGACTGAGGCGCTTCAGTCACAGTCTGCACGGCGACTACGGTCGGGCTTTCGAATCCCCCCTCGGGCATGGATAATTGTGCCGTCCTTAGTCTTAGTTAGTTCATAAGTAGTTTGTAAGTTTAGGGACTGATGACCCCTTAGTTAAGTCCCATAGACTATACAAACAAACAATGAAAAAATAACTCGAAGGTAGCGTTATTTAAAGAAACACCTGTAGGGGGTATGACCCTGACAAGTGTTTTCTGTTGCCGCCGCTGTAGACTGTAGACTGTAGATGCTCAAGCCTCTGGCGATCCGCTTCTGCAGCGCCAAAGCCGTCACATTATCTACCTGGGTTCTTGGCCCGATACTCACATTTTCCAAAATAATCCGTTGCCTAGCGGTTGAATGCAGAAACGTCTTTAGTCATTCACCTCAATCACTCATATACTGTTATTTCAGAAGAAATGACAATTCGCGACTAATGTTTCTGACACACCTCAATAACGTCACTGATCGTAGGCGAAAGACAAGTGTTAGCTAGTAACAGCATTTGCACCGGTTGGAACTGGTGCAGGTTAACCGATAGTTTTCACTAGTCGAGTGGTTTTAGAGTAAGCTTTTTCACTCGGTTGCGGCCTTTTGCATTCAGATTTCAGGCTGTAGCTGTTGTGTTTAATTTCTCTTCCAGCATTGTCGATCATCATTTATTTACTGGTATTAAAAGTTGCTGCACTGTGAAATTATGCAAAGGCTTACAGATAAAAAAAAAAAATCAACTTATAAGAGGTTTCTGAAATACATATGAAACACGCTGTAAAGATCATTCTGAAACACTGTGTTTTTCGTATCTGCTTATTGAGACAACGAGAAGCTTCCAAGAACTGGACACTGCATGAACCGCGACGCCGCCCATCCCGCCAGACAACTGAATGTTTTAATGGCATTTGCCTTCCAGTCAATGATATGCATGAAAACTGACTTAATTTATGTCCATATTCCTTACTGAAAAAGAAGGGAAAGCTGAAAGGTGGAAAGAGTATATCGAGGGGATCTACAAAGAAAATGAACTTACAGACAATACTGTAACAAGGGATAAGGAAATAGATGAAGATGAAATAGGAGATACTGTGCAGAGGTTGGGAAGGAGGTACGACAGGGTTGTACCCTTTCCTCAGTGCTATTCAATTTGTACATTGAGCAAGCTATAAGGGAAAGCAAAGAGAAATTTGGAGAAGGAATTAAAGTTCAGGTTGTTGTTGTTGTTGTTGTTTACAGTAGACTAAACTACAAGGTCACCAGTCACCTGTTCCAAGCAATAGTGTAACATTTGACGGAATGAAAACACAGAGAGAGAACACGGATAAGAGAAATCCTTGATGGGTAACGAAAATAAACATTTTACCGATACGCAGAGGAGTGCATAAAAAGGATAAAAGCATTGGTGCAGGACACTAAAATTTCACACCAGAATGCAATGGCTGCCTGATCACTGGGATAAAAACGGATGACGAGCCATGCTGTACAAACTGAAAAACCACCTCACCCGAAAAGGTGGAGGCTATCAATTACTTAAAAACACTGTAAAAACGAGGGTCTTTGAATCAGGCAGAAGCGACTTCCATTAAATGGAATGGTAGAAACCGGATGCGCGAATAAAATGCAACTCAGTAGTAGCCAAGGAGGCATTGTCACCTAAAACTGAAGGCAGCGAATCTGATAGATTAATGGACTGTCGCAAAGCGGCTGAAAGCGGACATTCAACAGTATGTGGACCACGGTCAGCAGGGCGCCATAACGGCAAACTGGGGAGCCCTCTCGACGCAAGAGGTGGCCGTGCGTTAACCAGTACCTTCTGATTGAGCACCGTCCGGAGATCCCTCTCCTGGAGACCGATTTCCAGCACGGTTGAGGTAGTGGCTTCTTCGCCAGGTGCTCATCTCCTGTCATGCCAATGTGGCCTAGAGTCCAAAAGACGACCACAGTGCGACCAGGTGTACTAAGGATGCCTCGGAAAGGGCTTTCACACCACTCAGGGAGTCAGTAAAGATAACCAGAGACTCCCCAAACGGCGTTCAGGGACCCACCAAACGGCGACAAGTTCCGCTGTAAACACACTACTCCCACAGGGCAATGAATATTTTTCAATATGCCGACCGTGGTCATAGGCATACCTGCCATGGCCATCGACTAGGGAACTATCGGTGTATACAAATTCAGCTCCATGGTACGAATCGAGAGGGGCCTGAAACTGTTGATGGAGAGTCGTTGGTGCATCAGAGGCTTTGGAGTCTCGGGACATGTCGAACCGAAGTTGGAGGCGAGGAATGACTCAAGGAGGAGTACGAGAACGGCACTGAAAGGTGAGAGGGATGGGAAGGGACTCTAGAGAAAAAAGAAGGGAACGAACACGGACCGCAATCGGGAGGCCCGGCCGCGGCCGTCGTCGTGGGGAAGGGAGTGCGACAGCTGGGATGAGGAGCCTGCAATTCAGGTCGTGAGGTAGGGCATGAATACGGGCAACATTCGAAGCCATTAGCTTTTGCATTTTGAATCGCAGGGGGGTAACCGCATCTCAGCAAGAAGGCTTGTCACAGGTCTTGTACGGAAGGCCTCTGTTGCTAAACGGATGCCACTATGATGGACCGGGTCCAAGATCTGCAGTGCAGTCGGAGCTGCAGAATCATACACAAGGCAAATGTAAGGCAGGCGGGACTGGATAAGTGCCTTATACAGGTGTAATAGACTGGGGCGATCAGCTCCCCAACCTGTGTGGCTGAGGCAGCGGAGGATTTTTAAGTGTCGCCAGCATTTTTGTTTTACTTGGCGATGATGCGGCACCCAAGTCAGCCGCGCATGGAAAAGCATGCCTAGGAAGCGGTGTGTCTCCTCGATGTCAATCAATATAGCTCAGGGTCCGGATGAGCTACCCGACAGCGACAAAAGTGCATGACACGGGTTTTCTGCGCCGAAAATTGGAAACCATGCTCAGAGGCCCAAGACTGGGCCTTTCGAATGGCTCCCTGCAGCCGCCGTTCCGTGACGCCAGTGCTGCTGGAGCTGAAGTAAAGGCAAAAGTCGTCGGCAAGCAAGGAGGAAGTGACAGACGTTCCTACTGCCGCAGCTAGTCCGGTAATAGCAATCAAAAATAACGGTACTCTGAGAACGGAGCCCTGTGGGATGCGGTTCTCTAAAACATGAGGGGAGCTATGAGAGGTGCCAACCCGAAATTGAAAAGAGCGTAGTGACTAGAAGTTCTGTATGAACATTGGGAGGGGAGCAAGTAAGCCCCATTCATAAAGTGTGGAGAGAACGTGATGACGCCAGGTTGTATCATAAGCCTTACGAAGATAAAAAAAAAGACGGCGACAAGGTGTTCTCTGCGAGTAAAAGTGGTGCATATGGCTGCTTCCAGGCACACGAGATTGTCTAGAGTTGAACGGCCCTGACGGAAGCTTCCCTGTTGTGGAGCCAGGAGGCCTCGATCCTCCAGTAGCCACATAAGCCGGCGACTCACCATACTTTCAAGGATCGTACACAGAAAGTTGGTGAGGCTGATGGGGTGTCCGACGGATCTGCACCTAGTTTCATCACTGGGATGATAGTACTTCTCCGCCATTGTGATGGAAAAATGACTTCTGTCCAGAGACGATTGTAAAGGGTGAATATCTGGCGTTGAAAGTCCGCTGAGAGGAGACGGACGAACTGACTGTGAATACGGTGTGGGCCAGGAGAGGTATTGGTGGATGCAGCTAGAGCAATCTGGAACTCCCACTCACTAAATGGAGCACTGCATAGTTAGCATCGATGTGTACAGAAGGACAATTGCCTCCACTCAACCCACTCTTTAAGGGCACTGTAGGTTGCGGTCACAGAGCAACGTGCAAAATGCCCTGCCATGAGCGCGGCAATAACTGTCGGGTCAGTATAAAGACCATACTGAATTTGGAGTGATGGGATTCCGCTTGGTGGGCTGTACCCGAATAGGCGCAGTAATTGTGGCCAAACTTGAGAAGGGGAGGCGCAGGTGCCTATGTTGGCTACATATCGCTCCCAACAGTCCTGCTTACTCTGTTGGATCAGTCGCCGGGCTCGGGCCTGGAGACACTTAAAAGCGATCAGATGTTCGATGGTGGGGTGGCGCCGGTGGCGTTGAAGTGCCCGTCGACGCTCCCGGATAGCGTCAGCGATCTCCTGCGTCCTCCAAGGCACCGACTTGCACCGAAGTGGGCGTATAGTAGTCGAGACATTCACTTGAGCGGCGGAAATAATGTCCTCAGTTAGTTGTTGGACTGCCATGTCAATGTTATCTAGCAATGGGGTAGTAAGCACAGCTGTAGAAATGTAGCCTTGCCAGTCAGCCATTTGGAGGGACCACTGGGGCAGGCGACCTGCAGGATGAAATTGTGAGAGCGACAGAAGGAGAGGACAGTGTTCGCTCCCAGATAGGTCGTCATGGACCCTCCAAGATAAATGCGGAAGGAGACTCAAGCTGCAAATGGACAGATCGATGACAGAGAAAGAGCCATGTGCCACGCTAAAGTGTGTGGGTGCCCCACTGCTCAGGACGCAAATGTCAAGCTGAGTGAAAATGTTCTCAAGGTCTCCTCACGGCTCGTGGTCTCAGTTCCACCCCACAGAGGGTGGTGGACATTGAAATCACATGAGAGGAGGAACGGTTGGTGTAATTGGGCAACCAATGTAGTGAGGTCAGCAGGAGAGACAACATCTGGGGGAAGGTAAAGGGAACAGATGGTAAAGTCCTCCAATGCCCAGATGCAAACAGCTACTACCTCCAGGGTCGTATTGAGAGGCACAACAGCGCTTGGGACGGTTGCAAGAACATAGACACAATACTCCGTCAAATATCCTGTTGTAGATAGAATGATTGTTGTTATAGCCCCAATACGAGTGAAGGACTGGGGTCCTCTGTGCAGGGAACCAAGTTTCCTGCAGGGCTGTATAGAATGCTGGAAACCAGCACAACAATTGCTGCAATTCGAACAAATGGTTGAAAAAACCGCCACACTTCCACTGCATGATCATAGAGCCTCATGGTCGCTGGGACATGCAGATTGGGATGGTGCAGTGGAGTCCGCAAGGTTGTTTGCCATCGCTGATGGCGGGGGCAGAGACTAAACGTCCATCATGTCTGGGGACTCAGCAAAAGCCAAGTCCTCAGGGGACGTGAGGATCTCTATGTCGTCCTCTGAGTCTCGGAAGCCACCTGGTGTTCTGTCTTTTTGGATTTCGTTTTTTCTTCTGACCCGTTGGGCTTTCAGTCTCTCCTGCTGGTAGAGCTTTGCTCCCGCAGTCTTGGGGACGAAGGACGCCCTCGACGCCCTGCGACCAGCAGGTAGTGGCTTTCTCAGCCACTCACTGGTATCTACTGTACCAGCGTGAGAGACCTTAGGAGGAAGAGCGTCGAGGGAGCCCTTCCTTGCAGGAGGAGCCACAGACGGTTGTTGGTTCTTTGGCTCAAGGATGGGGATCGTTGTCCCTTGTGGTTTTGCTCCCGAAGTAGGGACTTTGGGGTCCACAGAAGAGGAGGCGCCCCCTGACATCAAGAGGGCAGCTGGTAACTGTTGGGCCAGAGGGCCAAGGATGGTAGATGTAACTGGAGGTGACTCTACCGTGGGAGGTGACGGTAGTGTTGCTGTAGCATAGGTATACATCATGCTGACAGGGTGAATCTTTTCATATTTTCTCTCGGCTTGAGAATATGACAGCCTGTCCAGGGTACTGTACTCCATTATTTTTCTCTATTTTTGGAGAACTGTGCAGTGTGGCAAGCAGGGAGAGTGGTGCTGGCCACAGTTAACAAAAACTGGAGGCGGGGTACATGGGACGTCTGGATGAGACCTACGTCCGCACTCCCAACAGGTGGGAGTGGCGTCACAGTGGGATGACATATGGCCAAACCTCTAGCACCTAAAGCAGCGCCAAGGGCGAGGAACGTAGAGTTTGGCGTCACACCGGTAGATCATCACTTTGACTTTTTTGGGCAATGAATCATCCACAAAAGCCACGATGAAGGCACCGGTGGTGATCCTGTTGTCCTTTGGACCCCTGTATGCACGCCGAATAAACTGCACTCCTCGCCTCTTTAAGTTCTCCTGGAGTTCTTCATCGGATTGTAATAAGAGATCACAATGAAAGATAATACCCTGGACTATGTACAAACGTATGTGGGTCTTGGTGGTAACGGGAACGTTACCCGCTTGTCACAGGCAAGCAGTGCCCGTGACTGGGATGGGGACGATTTCGTTATCAGAATCGACCCAGATCTCATCTTTGACATTCCGTCTACCTCGCCAAACTTATCTTCAAGATTATCGACAAAAAACAGAGGCTTTGTCGTCATAAGCGATTCTCCATCTGTTAGACTGCACACCAGGTATTGGAAGGCATACGCCTCACCTCGACGACGAGCCCGACGTTTCTCCCACGGCGTAGCCAGGGATGGAAACGATTGGGGGTCACGTGACGCTGCATTGAAGGATACTGTTCCACGCTTTGAGACACCGGTTATACGTCCGACAACGCTATTATTAGCTCATTTCATTCCTGTTCCATGAGCAGCTAGGGATCTAAATATCCACCCAGGAAGAGCCCAAATTGCCTGGGTAAGCGTTATACAACTGAGGTGCGGCAGGTTCCTCAGAGTTTGCTCGCTAGCGACTTTTCAACCTCAACAGCCATGCATCTCCTCGGCACATAGCACACCTGCAGAAGTAGTTCTTTTATATATATGTTTGTACCTTCCTTGCGACCTGGGCGATTAAGCCAAGATCCCTGGGCTCTGAAGCGTACAACATTCTACCGTCGCACCGAACGATGGTCTTCGTAGCACGCACAGAGCTTACGGTGTAGCGGACTGTTGGCGCGACACAGCACACAACCCCGGGTTCGCCAGGCCCGTACCCAGCAAATTAATGCTGAGCCCCTGAGGGGTAAAGTTCAGTGTGAAGAAATACAAACATTGCGTTTTGCCAATGACAGTGTAATTATCTCAGAGATAGCAAAGGACCTGGAAAAACAGTTGAATGGAATGGACGGTGTGTTGAAAGGTGCGTATAAAATGATCGTTAACAAGAGCAAAACGAAAGTTATAGAGTGCAGTCTCATAAATTCTGGTGATGCTGAAGTAATTAGATTAGGTAACAAAACAATACAGCTGGTAGATGAGTTTTGTTACTTGGACAGTAAAATAACATGGTACCGTCACAGTACAGAGGATATAAAATGCGGAATGGCAATGGGAAGAAGACTGTTTTTTAAAGAGATAAATTTGTTAACATCGAAAATTAATTTCAGTGTTAGTCTTTAAAAAGGCATTTGAATGGAGTGTGGCCTTGTATGGGAACGAAACATGGACGATAAACATTGTGGACAGGAAGAGGATAGAGGCTTTTGAAATGTGGTGTTACAGAAGAATGCTGAAGATTAGGTGGGTGGATCACGTAACTAATGAATAGGAAGAAAAGGAATTTCTGGCATACCTTGACTAAAAGAAGGGATCGATTGGTAGGACACATTCTTAGACATCAAGGAATCGTAAATTTAGCAATGGATGGACCTGTGTGGGGTAAAAACCGCGGAGTGAGACCAAGAGCAGTAAGCAGTTTCAAATGGATATGGGTTGCAGGTCTTATGAGGAGATGAAAAGGCTTGCTCAGGTTAGAGTAGGGTGGAGAGATGCATGAAACCAGCAGCTCTGGCCCCGGTTTCCGTAGTTTCTTGTTGGCTGTAAGCCAAGCTGTCCCCATGCCCACGGAATGTTTCCAATTGGGACAAATCATATCCCCCAACAAATCCCCCAAATAACTGACATATAAATAGAGCCATAACAGTATAACCAAAACCCTCTGGTTGAATAGAACAACCAAGACGCTCTCGAACAGCCCGCTCATTCCCCTCCGGGGTGGGAATGAAAAGATAAGAAATAAAAAATAAATAGAAATAAAATAATCAAACCAGTCTCCGGACTAAATACAGCAACAACAATTCCTTACTACAAACGAGAACTAAATTTCTCTCGTGTAATTTATGCTTTGGTCGATAGGAGACTTGCCTCGGCAGCAGTGGAAGGCACGCGACGACATATTTGACCCCCCCCCCCTACACTTCTGACCCGCTGCCGACGGCATATCGTGGCCATCGGCCAAAGTATCCGGCCACCCATACAAAAAGTCCTCCACATTAGGTGCATTGTGCTGCCCCCTACTGCCAGGCACCCATACCAGCGACCGCAGTAGCCATCAGACGGCGTGAGGGGCGCAGTGTGGCGTTCCGCGGAACTCGCGCACTTGGCGCGTGGTCAGGAGGTCGGCTGTTACTCGTGTCACAAGTCTGCGCGCGAGCATTCCACTCTCCGAAACATCCTTTGCTTGATTGTTCCTGATGTGGTAGTGAAGTGGAAACTGAAGGGACACGTACAGCGGAAAAGGACAGCGTACAGGCCGACCTCGTCTGTCGACCGCCGACAGTTGGAGAGGGCTGCGGCAGAGTGACGGAGCGCATTGAGGCGCTGTGCTCCGATGCACGAGACCGTTCCCATGCGAGGGTGCTAACCCCCTCCCCTCGGATTTGGATGTTTGTGTTATCTTTAGTATGAGATAGTTATACGTAGTTTGTAAGTTTAGGGTCTGATGACCTCACAGTTAAGTCTCTTAAGATGGACAAACACTTGAATTTGATTGAAGAATGTCGAACAGTGCAATAGGCATGCATATGTCCAGACTGTCAGATAGGAATTGCATCAGGATCCACTCCAAATACAAATAGACAAAGTAAGAGCATATGGTCTATCAGACCAATTGTGTGATTGAATTGAGGAGTTCCCCGATAACAGAATTCAGCATGTCATTTTCAATGGTGAGAAGTCTTGAGAAGTAAGACTGATGTCGGGTGTGCCACAGGGAAGCGTCGAGGGTCCGTTGCCGTTCACGACATATATAAATGACCTTGCCGATAACATCGGAAGTTCACTGAGGCTTTTTGCGGATTATGCTGTAGTTTATAATGAGGTTGTAACAATGGAAAATTGTATTGAAATGCCTGAGTATCTGCATCGAATTAACGGATGGTGCAGGGAATGACAATTGAATCTCAATGTAGACAAGTGTAATGTACTGCGAATACAAAGAAAGAAAGATCCCTTAACATTTAGCTATACTATAGCAGGTCAGCAACGAGAAGCAGTTAATTCCATAAATTATCTGGGAGTAGGCATTAGGAGTGATTAAAAAGAGATCGACCACATAAAATCTGTCGTCGGCAAGGCAGATTCACTGGAAGAATCTTAAGGAAATGCAGTCGAAAACAAAGCAAGTAGTTTACAGTACACTTGTTCGCCCACAGCTACAATACTGCTCACCAGTGTGGTATCCGTATCAGGTGGGGTTGATAGAGGAAATAGAAAAGATCCAACAGAGAGCAGCGCGCTTCGTTACTGGATCATTTGGTAATCGTGAAAGCGTTACGGAGATGATCGATAAACTCCAGTGGAAGACTCTGCAGGAGAGACGCTCTGTCGCTCGATACGGGCTTTTGTCAAAGTTTCGAGAACATACCTTTACTGAGGAGTTTAGCAGTATATTGCTCTGTCCTACTTATATCTCGCGAAGAGATCGTTAGGATAAAATCAGAGAGATTTGAGTACACGAACAGGCATACCGACAATCATTGTTTCCGCGAACAATACGTGACTGGAATAGGAGGGAGAACCGATAGTGGTACTCAGGGTACCCTCCGCCACACACCGTCGGGTGGCTTGCGGAGTATGGATGTAGATGTAGAAATACTATGACAGGCGGGAGATGAGGAAACCTGGATTTCGTAGTCATGAGGTTGTCCAAAGCCACGAATCACGCAGGTGAATTCCAAACGATGTGTCGCTCGGTGTAAGCGCGCGGAGCGTGGACATTGGACGACTGAACTGCGGAACATCGTTGTGTGGGTCGACGAATGGCGACCCGTTGTCGCGGTGCGGGCGCGGCGAATGCCTGCTCGTGTAGCGCCAGCGACGTCGGTGTCCCGGGGCAGGTAGAGAGAGCAGAGGCGAGGAGAAAGAGAGGGGGCGCACGCAAACTGCCTGGACACCTGGATAAATGAGGGAGCTGGCGGACGGCGAGTAGCGTGTGTGTCCGAGTCCCGTTGTCAGTCAGAGAGAGCGAAGGGTTGCCGGATTCCGTATCGCCTGCGTGTCTGTGGAGCAGCCATCGTGTGGGGAGCCACCAGGCACGCGACGCACGACCTGCCGACGTGTCCTCTGCTTTCAGTAACTTAGTGCAGGTTGCCAAACCACTGGAATGGAAGGGGAGGGGATGCGCGGTGCCCGGCTCGTTCCCCTGACTTCAAGCCACTGGATTTTACTTGTGGGACTCGTAAATGACATTGTTCATAAACAAGTGCAATGGCACCTGAAGACAGGCTAGAGAATGGTCAGAGCATGTGATACGAAATATCACTCAATCCATGATAAGACGATTGCAGCGGTGCTTTGATACCAATGGCCATCACTTCCTGGGTTACGTCGCTTCAGGGATATGAAGAACAATCTATTTTTTTTTTAATGCGTTGCTGTAGTTTGGTACTTACCTTGTGATAGCGGCTATCGACATGAATGCAATCGTGTGAGGTCTTTGAAGGTTAGCGAAGGAAAATAGGTGGCATGAACGTCCATTTAGAGAAGGTGTTTCAAGTGATGACCATTGGTATCAATGCAGCGCTGCTATAGTCTTATCATGGATTGACTGATATTACGACAAATCTCATCCGCTTCCATTCCAATGATTTGGGAATAGTCGCAATTCATTTCTAGCCATCCTACTACTAAGATTTGCTTCGGTGACATAGGAGCCTATAATTCTGTCCTCGAGAATCCCAAACCAAACATCCACGGACCACGTTCTCTAATGTGCGACTCGTCGCAGCCAATAACGCGTGTCATGCAGATTAACATTCCCATAGCTCGCGAATGTAGCCTCGTCAGTAAAAAAAAAAAAAAAAAAGAGAGAATCAAATTAATAAATGACTCATCCCTCTGATTCTGACGTTGAGACCACTGGCAGAATTTCATGTGACGCATGTGATCCGTACCAGTTACTTATTGGAGGAGACTGACATGCTGAGGTTCATACCTACGGCGACGCAGACCACTCTCACAAATCCCAGATTCCCCCACGGTTTGACAGGAACTGACACAATGGTCTGAGCCACAGTCGCACGAGTACCGCTGCTGGGCACTAGCCGAGCGGTCTAAGGCGCCATGTTGTGGAGCGCGCGGTGGCTCGCCGTCGGGGTTCGAATCCTCTCTCGGGCATGGCTCTGTGTTGTCTAAGTCAGTTTCAGTAGTTTGTCAAACATTTGAACATTGTAACAAGAGTACCAATTTCCGCTTCCACGTTAGTAACTTTCCTTTGCCTGATGTGTTTCCGACTCGTTAAAGATCCAATTGTTCTCAATTAATCTTACACACATTTAAATGTACGTCGTGTAGGGTCAGTACGTAAAGTATCTGTCTCTGAATGAATTTCGTTGGCATTCTCTATTATAAGAATCACATTGACTTTTTCTTCGAATGCATCATTTATATTCGCTTGTTTTGACGATGCGAGTCTTTCCGTACGTATTAGTATTGTAATGCGCATCCGTCGAATGGTGTTTATATGTGAATGGCAGTTTAGACTGATACACCGCATTCGCCATATATTTACTAATTGCACGATATTCGTGAGAGAATTGTCAGAGCACTTGTTTCGTCAAGTGCCGAATAGATAATACGGAATACCACTCAATCCATGATATGAAGGTTGCAGCACTGCATTAATACCAATGTTCATCACTTGTCACACGTTCTGTAAATGGAAATTCATATCTTTGGTGACTTCAGATACCTTATCGTTACAATCATTGGATTCGTCTCGATAACGAGTGATCTTCATAACTCTGAAGCGACCCAACGTAGAAAGAAGATACTATAATATTTTCGGAGCTATTGTTGGTGGCCATAGCTAGGGACTAACCCCGTATATAAAGCCAAGTTATCGTATGGGCCTACGTATGAAAAATAATATTAATTTCGTGTGGCTCATTGGCCTGTTCCAAGTCTTTCAATTCGACGACATTTCGAGTAGTTGTATGTCCTACTCTACCCCAGTTCTCCAGCTCGGGAAAGCGGACCTACAGCTTAACGTGGCATCCGAACGTATGCAAACACACAAATATGTAAGCAGTTACTGGACGGCGGTGCGGTCGGAAACGCCTGTATGGGACAGACAGCATTGCATCGGTTACTGCTGCTGCAATGGAAGGTAGCGATGAGGTGGGAATTTTCTCGTAGCTACGACCATTTCAAGAATGTGCCGTGAATATGGGGAATCCGGTAAAACATGAATTCGACGACATCGCGTCAGCCGGAAGAAGATCCTTAAGTACGGGAACGTGGCAGAAGCGCAACCCTGCCCTCGACAGCTGCTGACGTCAGCGCGAGGCGTCAGGCCTAGGCGCGTCGAGCGTGTGGAGGCAGCCACACGAATCCACGGATCCACGGATCTTGCATTTAGGCAGCCGTCTGTCGTAGTCGGCGGAGGCTTATTGTGGTAAAAGGGGACGACGGTTGGCGTAATTTGGGACCCCTGACAGATCTGGATACGATTCTGAGAGGTGACGCGTTCGGACTCATCTTGGCTCATCAGCTGCATCGTTTCATGTCCACTGTGCATTCCGACGGACTTATACAATTCCAGCAGGACAATGCGATATCGCACACGTGCAGAATTACAATGTTGTTCAATTTGTACATTGATCAGATTATAAAGGAAAGCAAGGAGCTATTTGGAGAAGGAACTAAAGTCCAGGGTGAAGAATTAAAAACATTGCGTTTTACCGACGACGTAGTCGTACTGTCAGAGACAGCAAAGGACGTGGAAGAACAGTTGAACGGAATGGACAGTGTGCTCAAAGGTGAATATAAGATGAACATTAACAAGAGCAAAACCAGCGTAATGGAGTGCAGTCTAAGAAAATCAGGTGATGATGAAGGAATTTGATTAGGTAAGAAATATTAAATGAGGTACATGAGTTTTGTTACTTGGGCAGTAAAATATCAAATGATGACCGCAGTACAGGATAAGGAAGTCCTATCTGAAGGCATTTGTGTCGAGTGTTGCCTTGTATGGGAGTAAAACCTGGGCGATAAACAGTGCGGACAGGAAAAATATAGAGGCTTTTGAAATGTGGTGCTACAGAAGAATGTTGAAGATTAGGTGGGTGGATCGCGTAACTAATCAGGAGGTACTGAAGAGAATTGGGGAGAATAGAAATTTTTGGCATACCTTGACTAACAGAAGGGATCGATCGGTCGGACAGTTTCTTAGACATCAAGGAATTGTGAATTTAGCGTTGGAGGGAAGTGTGTGGCTACAGTAAGCAGACAGATGAAGGTTGCCGTTCTTATGTGGAGATGAAGAGGCTTGCTCAGGATAGGGCATTGTAGAGAGCTGCAGCAAACCAGTCTCCAGACTGAAGACCACAACAACTGTCTTAGACATCGGTCGAGTGCACGCAAAGCCGTGTTGCGGCAATAGTCGTTTCTCCCCACGGTCGTAAGCGAAACATCATCTGGCGTCTGCAGTCATAATGCGGTTACTAGCCTCGAATCATTGTCCTCACAAGTGGTGAGGTCACAAGAAATTCTCGTCCGATTTTCAGGATTGCGACAGGATTTGTGGCACAGTGTGCTGGGTGATAGATAAATGTTGAGGGCTTCTGTCACAAAGTTGTAGCAATTGCTGATCCTTACCGCGGCTGCGAGATCATCTGCCATCTTGCAACGGTTAGCAAGCACCATCGTTTTGTAGAGATTCAGTGTGTTATCATGAAATGATGGTGAAAGCTATTAAGGCTGCATCCTCCTCTAAATATTGTATATAAAGCCAAAAAATACCTACATGTTTATGATTTAATGTCAACAATAACAAAAGGTTGACCTACATAGAGTAAAAGAGGCTACAGTGCTAATTATCCTCTGAATAAGAGCAGCCAAACTGATACAAAATATCGTCGGGTGTCTTCTTATCTTTACATTAATCTTCAACTCCCCCGCCCCCCTCCCCCAAAAAAAAGTGCTGTATTCGCTACTGGCCTGAAGTGCCGGACAGCGGACAGCGTGAGAAGTACCGCCCCTTGTATGGCACGTTTGAAAAGGAGGTACACTGGGAAGAAATAACAAATTAGTAGTGGGGTAATGAGCACACGGCCCCATTAATAATCACTCGTCGACGTTAGTGTTATGAGGGTCAGATACCCCCTCCTCCCTCGACAAATTGCCCGACCTTTGATCAAAGGACACCCACACTATATCTACCTCTACATGGGATACTCTGCAAATCACATTTAAGTGCTTATCAGAGGGTTCATCGAACCACCATTATATTATTTATCTCCCATTCCATTCTTGAATAGAAAGAACACCTAAACTCTCTGTTCGAGTTCTGATTTCTGTATTTTATACTGATAATCGTTTCCACCAATGTAAGTGGGAGTCAACAATATATTTTCCCTACATTCGGAGGAGAACATTGGCGATTGGAGTTTCGTAAGTAGCCGACGCTGCAGCGATAAGTGCCATTATTGTAATGATTCTCATCCCAGATACTGTATAATTTGCGTGACGCTCTCTCCCTGTATCCTGACAATACAAAACGAGCAGCCCTTCTTTGGACTCTTTGTAAGTCCTCCGTCTAACTCATCTGGTTGGGATCCCATACTGGGCAGGAATACTCCAAATGAGGATGGACAAGTACTCTTTGCAGTTTCTTTAGTAATTCTGTTGCATCTTTTAAGCGTTCTGCCAATAAAAGGCAGTCTCTGGTTCGCTTTCCCTACGACATTATCTACATGTTCTTTCCAGTTTAAGTCTGATGTAATAGTATTTCCTAGGTATTTAGTGGAGTTTACGGTCTTCACACTTGATTGATTTATCTTGTAAACAAAGATTAACGGATTTCTTCTCGTAATCATGTAATCGACTTCACACATCTTATTATTTAGAGTCAACTGCCAATTTTACACCATAGTAATATCTTATTCAGATCGTTCTGCAGTTCGTTTTGATATTGAAATGATTTTAATAGACGGTAAATGAGGCATCATCTGCAAACAACTTATATAAGTAACAGCAGAGGACCAATAACACTACCCTGTGGAAAGCCCGATATCACTTCTGTTTTAGTCGATGCCTTACTATCGATTACCACAAAATGTGTCCTCTCTGACAAGAAATCCCCTATCCAGCCCCAAATTTGGGGCGATATATCATAACCACGCAATTAGATTAAAAGCCGTTTGTGAGGTGCGGTGTTGAAAGCCTTCTGGAAATCACGTAATACGGAATCAATTTGAAAACCCTTGTTCGTAGCACTCATCACTTCGTGTGAGTAAAGATGAATGATATTTTCTAAGCCCATGTTGATCTTGGGTCAATAGATCATTCTGTTTGAGATAAATCATAATATTTGAATACAGGACATGTTCCAAAACCCTGCTGCAAATAGACGCCAATGAAAGAGGTCAGCAGTTTAGTAGATTACTCCTACTGCCTTTCTTGAATATAGCTGTAACCTGTGCAACTTTCCTAGCTATTGGTACAGCTATAAGGCTGTTAAGTAAGGAGCTATCGCTTCAACCTAATCAGATAGAAATCAAATTGGTATACAGTCTGGACCAGAAGACTGGTCCTTGTTAAGTTATTTACGATGCTTCACTACTCCGAGGATAGCTACTTCAATGTTACTCATTTTGGCCGGTGTTCGTAATTCGAAATCTGGAATATTGGTTTCGTCTTCTTTGGTGAATGAGTTTCTAATAGCCATGTTTAGTAACTCGGCTTTAGTAGTTCTATCATCGGCAGGATCGCCATTACTATCACATAGTGAGAGTATTGTTTGTATCTTGCCGGTAGTATATTTAACATATGGCCAAAATCTCTTAGGGTTTTCAGTCAAATTTCGAGAAAGAGTTTCGTTATGAAAAATATTGTAGCCATCTCGCATTGCAATCCTCGCTAAATTTCGAGCTTCAGTGTAGGATCGCCAATCCTGAGGATTTTGTGATCGTATAAATTTAGGATGGCTTTCCCGTTGCTTTTGCATCAGTGTCCTGACCTGTTTTGTGTACCAAGGGGTTCACAACCTTCTTTTAATTATTTATTTGGTATAAACTGTCAATTGCTGTCGGTACCACTTCTTTGAATTTTAGCCACATCGGGTCTACACTTACGTTTAGTGTTAGGAACGAGTGGAAACCGTCTCTCAATAAGGAATGTATTGCTTTTCTATCTGCTTTCCTGAACAAATATGCTTTTCGTCTATTTTCTTTGGTAACTTTGGAACTTTCGATATTCAATCTCGCTAAGAAAACTGTGATTACTAATACCTATATCCGTTTTGATGTTATGAGCTTATTTGTTGCTAAGAGATCAAGTGTGTTTTGACATCCATTTACAATTCTAGCCGTCTCATGAACAACGCCTTGCACTTCTGGGAACTGCCTCCCAGATGACTGACAGCTTACATGAAATTGCTCTACACACTGGCGCACTTGCAGGAGCCGCCTCCCACGAACAAAGGAGCGTTGCACACAAACACCATCCTGTGTGCCACTCCCCCCCTCCCCCATGACAGGCGCAGACTTCTCCACCCCACCAACCCCATCTGTTTGAGGGCCTGCTCGTCCACTGAGCCGAGATTATTTTAGCCCAACATCCTCGACTGCTAATCAAAGGAGGCCGCCACCCATCCTTCCTGAAAGGACAGGACAAACAACAGTGCTGTTGTCATCGTACATGTAGTTGCACTTAGTAACACAATTACTGCCGCCAGGCCATCCGCCACCACTAACAGTTACTATTTTTGTACTTATTACAACATTACGTCGGTACATAAAACCTTAAGTATAACTAGCAATTTTGCAGATAAATATAGACACAGCGCTAAGAAATTTGGTGTAATGCTACTGGTTTATGTTGTACATTTATCGACAATTATTTAAAAACGAACATTTAGGACTATACAAACAAATTTGTTTCGTCTTTCCGTTCCCTAAGGTGCGTGGGCAAAATAAATTTATTTCTTCATATAGACGATGCGTGCAACAGCTGAAGAAGAAAAAAAATTTGTGTCAACACTCTAGACGTGTAACACATCTACCTACAACAATTTGTCTGAATAGCCACCGCAGAAACCTTACGAACTATCCTCGTTTTAAAAAATAAGAACGCCCAACAGTAACGTAGTTCAATCTCCAAGCGCACAGTGTCGGCAGGCAACATAAAACATTCATATACACTTATGATAATTGTGTAAACAAAATATCATATCGTTATATTATTTTAAGCATTATCTCACCACGCAGTTCATTTAGACTACATACACTACAGGCGACAGAAGTGTTTAATACCAGCACACGTTAGATAATAAATAAAATGTAATGGCAACCAACACAAAAAACTTGTATGTCAAACACTCTTTCGTTAACAACATAACAACAGCAACAATAACAACAGAAGACATACTGTTTATGAAACAATTCGTATTTACTGTCGGAAATAGCGCAAAACGGCAAGGACATCTCATGATTCCAATACGTAGCCTCCATAGATTTCGAACACTGCAGCTTACACACACGGCATTTTACCAAACATGGTGAAAGCCACTGGCTCACTCTAAAGCCGTTATATCTGCTAGGAATGCACCTAAATTTATATCTGCAAGCTTTGTCATGAATCTTCCAGGCAGAATGACAGGCTAAAGACAACCTGCTCCCACGTACAAATCATATCAGTCGCAAATTGTGGAAGCTCTCAAAATTATCAAGTTCCCAAATTTAGGACTCTCTCTTTAGCGACCATGCCCTGTTACAATGTTAGACAATGTTTTTAGAAATTTACCGACCTCTCCTCACATCGTTGTGTCACTGTCTCCCATCCAGCATTTCGATAGGAACGTTTTCAAACTCCACGTCTTCCTGTAATTCACTTAATATCCAGTTCTGCGCCTTCCGTGAATTCGGGTACTTTAATTTTGAAATGAAATATTTGTATAGCTTATGGGACTTAACTACGGGGTCATCAGTCCCTAAAATTACAAACTACTTATTAACTAACTAAACTAAACTAAACATCGCAACGGGAATCTCTCGACCATACCCCGTTACAATATTGAACACTGCAAACGATTCATTTCAAATCTACCTTACACAGGTCAAATACCGACATTCGAGCAGTCCAGAATACGTTTTAAATTGTTCTTTTCAACAAAACTAAATCCTATTATACAACGATATTTCCTTGGAGAGTTGGAATAAACAAAAAATTGCATGAAATAAATTAGGATCATCGGTTTACCGATTTCCGACCGGCCACACTAAAAATTCTTTTCGAATGCGTTGACCTAACAACATCCTTCTCGAATTGACGCTCGGGTCTACAACCACAGAACCACAAAACTCTCCCTCCCTAACCGAGTGGACTCAAAGGAAATACTTTACCTACCTTATGCAACAGACATACAGCAGATTTTCAGTTCTATAGAGCAAAATATAGACAAAACTTCTGACAAACCTAACTCCGATTTTTTTAAATCGACAATTACATGTAGCTGCCTACGACAAACTAAGATGCCTACTGTAGTAACTAAAATTCTAAACAACACACCACAAAACCTGATCGTTTACAAAAAACTTTTATCTATCACTGCAAAACACCGACAAACATATTTCGATGTCGTATGTGAAACTACTGAAGATGATAGATGATCCACCATAATAATAGTAGCAGACAGAGGTTAAACACAACGAAATCTAGTAGACCGTCTTGAAGCTAAAACATTCATCGACAAGGCCGTCTTTGCTATCATAATCTCTCGCAGTAGTATTACACAAACAAAAACATTTATACCAGCTACTTAAAGACGAAAGTAGTGCACCTCAGATCTTACAAACGACAGCACACAGTAGGAGAAGGGCGTCGGCATCGAACATGTTGTGTGCAAACTCGTTTCATTCTTCTGTATTTGGTGCAGTAGAACTGCGTACGTGCAGCGTATTGATCGCAAACGATTCCATGCTCTCTATGCAGTGACTGTCGACCTGTCATCCCACTGCAGGGCTAACGACAAGCCTCCGACAGATACGCACACATCGATCAACATATTTCTTTATGTTTTCTGATTACCATGCAAGAGCAATGTACCATTCAACTACCCCTTAAGTATATTACCATTAAGACCACAAATGTCGGTCAGAGGAGTTCGCTAGATTAAGGGACACACAAGTTAATTTTCGGCGTTCTTATTAAGGCATTAAGCAGTTTGCAAAAAGCAACACGACTGTTCTCTAAGGACTTGATGGATGGGATGGGACTGACACACTGTACAGGGTTGCACTTTGCAAATATTGGCTATCCTTATTTCCAATCTAGTCAGTAAGTGTACGTTGTAATCTCCAGCCCGATACTGCCAAGCCAGCCACGGTGGCCGAGGGGACTGAGGCGCTCCAGTCACGGTCTGCACGGCCACTACGGTCGTGGGTTCGATCCCCCCTCGGGTATGGATATTTGTGCCGTCCTTAGTGTAAGTTAGTTCATAAGTGGTTTGTAAGCTTAGGGACTGATGACCCCGTAGTTAAGTCCCATAAGTTCTACAAACATTTGAACATTTGATAATGCCAAACAAAAAGGTACAAGTATCCCGAAAGCGTGTGTTATAAAATCGATAAGGAGATTGCCAGTAATTTTTTTGACTCTAGTCATTCGACGAATTAATATGTTTTATATTTAATCAAAATACCCACGAGTGTACTGCCGGTCTATATTGTCCAACGGGCCAATATTTCGGCGGTCGTACATGTCGCCATCATCAGGTGAGCTCCGGAAACGCGCCGGCACGGAGATCCGCACGCCACGCGGCTCGGTGGGAGCTGCTTCTAGCCCGGTGTCTGGCGGTTTAACCAGCCTCTGGCCGCAGAGCGCCCCCTCCGTGGTCCGCGCCCCGCAGTGGAACCGACTCCCCCCTGTGGTCGCAAATTTGTACATGGAGATTTTCGAGAAGGAAGCTCTGGCATCATCTGAATGGAAAACTACTCGCTTTTTCCGTTACGTGGACGAGACTTTCGTCATATGGCCACATTGTATGGATAAACTCCTTGAATTCCTTACGCATCTGAACTCAATACACCCAACATCAAATTCACTATGGAGACTGAAATGGAGGGTAAATTGCCGTTCCTTGACGTCTTGCTCAAGAGAAGAACTGATGGCACCCTGGGTCATGGTGTGTATCGGAAGACAACGCACACTGATCTGTATTTACACGCAGACAGCTGTCACGACACTTCACAGAGGAATGAGGTACTTAAAACTCTAGTACATAGGGCGCGCACTATATCCGACGCAGAGAGTCTACCCCAGGAATCGGAACGGCTGAGAACTGTATTCCGAAATAATGGGTACTCAGGGTGGCATATTCAGCGGGCTCTCCGCCCAACTACAACAACACAACCTGGGGAAACGGAGGAAAACACGAGGGAGGATGTAGGCACTGCGTTCGTTCCATATACCGACGCACTCTCAGGGAAGGTCGCCCGCATTTTGAAGAACACCAGGTTAGAACTGTCTTTTGTCCGCCGAATAAAATTCGTGCACTGGTGGGGAGCGCCTAACATGATCTCGGTTTTAGGAAAGCCGGCGTGTACCAGATTCCGTGTCAGTGTGGCAAGTTATATATTGTACAGACGATGCGTACCGTCGAGAATCGATGCGTTGAACACCAGAGGCACACACGATTGATGTATCCGAGCAAGTCGGCGGTCGCTGAACATTGTTTGTCGGAGAGTCATGCGATGGAGTATGAACGCACTAGGATTCTGGTACAGACGTCGAGATACTGGGACTGCGTCGCTAGAGAGGCCATTGAAATTCGCACAAGTGACGACCTCATAAACCGTGACTGTGGCTATAATCTTAGCAAAGTTTGGGAACCAGCGATTGGGTTAATTAAGAGTAAATCTAGCAAAGATAACGTAGTGACGACCACGGCGGACAGAGCCCTCACATCGACGTCGTCTCAGACGCCGGCGCAATCGGTTCCACTGCGCGACCGCGGCGCGGGGCGCGGACCGCGGAGGGGTCGCTCCGCGGGCCGAGGGTATTTAAATGGCCCGCTACCGGGCTAGAACCCAAATCTCTTCGCGCCGCCGTTGCGTGCGGATTTCCGGGCCGGCGCGTTTCCTGGAGCTCACTCCGTCAGTTCACCTGATGATGGCGACATGTATGATCGCCGAAATATTGTGCCCGTTGTACACTATAGACCGGCAGTACACCCGTGGATATTTTGATTATCAAATACACCAGGAGAAACTCAAGAATCACATTTTATATTTATTTTACTCGGCACTACGACGTCAACCACGTCAAAATATCGATTCGAGCTGCCCTATACTGCTTCCTCCGAAGCGAATATCACGGGTGGATATTAGGCACTCGCACAAGCCCAGCGTGTTAAAAAAAAAAGCCTAGCTAAATGCTGTCGGATGCCCAACAACACGAAGCTTCCGTACTGTAGATTAGAGCTCCTCCATTAACAACATCTAGTTTAACATCGGTTTGTTCCACTTTATACGCTACAGCCACATGATTTGCTGGGTGTTCTCCAGTGCTTCCTTGCCAGTTTCGCTCCAGTTTTCCGAGTGCTCTCACAACGCCGCTGCCAGGTAGAAGAAATGATAACTTCGTTTTGTTTCCATGGCTTGAAATGACGATCTTTTCGAATTTACTACGTATGTATCAGCACCAGTCGTAACTTTCACACCACTGACACGCGATCAAACAGGAAACACGTCGCAATGTAGCCTACACAGCGCAAAGTGTTTTAACAGCCACAAGAACATGATCCTAAATCTAATTCTTCAGATCTCTATCGCAACACATCATCCACAACTGGAAACAGACATTGCATTTCATGTTTTACAGTATTTCAACACTTTTTACTTAAATTCTATCCCAACTAGGCTGCGATACTCTATGTTACAACAACCATCTCCAACCCAACGACCGAAGTACAACAAACGGATCCAGCCATCCCAGCTCTTTTTTACTGAAGTTGTAGACTAAATGATATGGGAAAATCTCAGTATCTCTGCGTTGTTGGTGGATCCCCCACTAACCTCTAACCAATTGATCATGCATCTTTTTGCATTTCATACTCCATCAGACAGTATTTCTGAAACGTTTTCTGTCACTAGACGACATACCTAATATGTTTAACAATCATTGAAGCACAAACAGTCACCATATTCTCCCTTCTAACAAATCAATACTCCAGATAAGTATCTGTAACGTACAGCCAATAAAATCGTAAAAATTACTGACACTTATACAACAGCTAACAAGGAACTATCCAGATCAGCACCAAGCTCTTTTCTTATATACACATATATCTAATCCTTACAACCAACAAGGCCAAATAGTCTACACCATTTCGAACTAATACAACACCCGAAATTTGTTATCGAATGCCAAGAGCAATCTTTTAGACACTAAACAAACGATTAAACGAGCATCCTAACGCAGGTAACAACACAGTTTTAAATCACCTAACCATAGAGTTTACTGAAATCGATGCTTCTTGACCAAAGAACAATCATTTTATATGTCCGCTAAACTACCGAGAGGCGTCCATTTATAAAGTAAACACCTCTAAAAGGCGAGATAAATACACTTCAGTCCTAACGCATAACCTTACTACTAAGTATCAATATGAAGTCCACAAATGTAGAACACCTAAATGTCTCAACGAACCGGACGTCTAATCAGATTGTAATCGGTACTTCACACAAGGCACGATACACCACACACACCAGATTATGAATACACAAGACCAAATTTCAACAAGATAGAATATTACATCGCTTCTGTCCACAGCCATAAGAATTAAAAAACCAACGATTTGTCACAGCTAATCCATCGCTCTTATGTTCCAGCAACACACAATAAAGACCTTCTTTAACTACACTCCTGGACATTAAAATTGCTACATCATAAAGATGACGTGCTACAGACGCGAAATTTAACCGACAGGAAGAACATGCTGTGATATGCAAGTGATTAGCTTTTCAGAGCATTCACACACGTTTGGCGCCGCTGGCGACACCTACAACTTGCTTGCACGAGGAAAGTTTCTCATACACAAGCAGTAGTTGATCGGCGTTGCCGGGTAAAACGTTGTTGTGATGCCTCGTGTAACGAGGAGAAATGCGAAACCATCCCGTTTCTGACTTTGATAAAGGTCAGATTGTAGCCTATCGTGATTGCAGTTTATCGTATCGCGACATTGCTGCTCCTGTTGGTCGCGATCCAATGACTATGGAATATGGAAGAGCTGGGTTCAGGAGGACAATACGGAACGTCGTGCTGGATCCCAACGGCCTCGTATCACTAGCAGTCGAGATGACAGGCATCTTATCCGCATGGCTCTAATGGATTGTTCAGCCATGTCTCGATCCCTGAGTTAACAGATGGGGACGTTTGCAAGACAACAACCATCTATCTGCACGAACAGTGCGACGACGTTTGCAGCAGCATGGACTATCCACTCGGAGACCATGGCTGCTGTTACCCTTGACACTGCATCACAAGACAGGAGAGCGTGCGATGGTGTACGCAACGACAAAACTGGCTGCACGAATGGCAAAAATGTCAGTTTTTCTTATGAATCCATGTTCTGTTTACAGCATCATGATAGTCGCATCCGTGTTTGGCGACATCGTGGTGACCGTACATTGGAAGCATGTATTCGTCATCGCCATACTGGCGTATCACCCGGCATGATGGTATGGGGTGGTTTTGGTTACACGTCTCGGTCACCTCTTGTTTGCATCGATGGCACTTTGAACTGTGGTCGTTACATTTAAGATGTGTTACTAGCCGTGGCTATACCCTTCATTCGATTCCTGCAAAACCCTACATTTCAAGATGATAATGCACGACCGCATGTTGCTGGTCCTGTACTGGCCTTTCTGGATACGGAATTTGTTCGACTGCTGCCCTGGCCAGCACAGTCTCCATATCCATCACCAATGGCAATGGCGGCCGAGCGACTGGCTAGTCCCAACACGCCAGCTGCAGGGGCATCTGCACCTGTTCACGCCATCCAAGCTCTGCGTGACGCAATGGCCAGTCGTATCAAGGCCGTTATTACGGCCAGAGGTGGTTCTTCTGGTACTGATTTCTCAGATCTATGCACCTAAATGCGAGAAAATGTAATCACATTTCAGTTCTATTATAATATATTTGTCTAATGAATAGCCGTTTATCACCTGCATTTCTTCTTTGTGTTGAAATTTTAATGGCCAGTAGTGTAACTTCTAGAGATCATAAAGAGACATCCACGCACAACTGTATTACTGACAAATACTGCAACACTTCTATTGATCATTTCCTTGTCACAAACGAGGTAGTTACCGTATGAGTTGACTACAACAGCCGTTATAACTCGCATGATGAAAATATCGTTAGCGATAACCTGTTTTGCACAGACACACACACAAACAGCCCGATGAGAGTTAAATTGCGATGTATAGCCAAACTCCAGTCCATACACTAACGTACCGTGCAACATCAATTTAAACGAACGCTTGCTTAGCTGTAGACTAGAACAGCACAGAAGTACAGCTCCGGCAGCTGACTACTAGCAGGTACTCTACCAATCGAAACACTACTTTTCTCACACGTAACCTGTCTTCCAGTATTTTCTGCTAGATACATAGACCTGTGAAACCGACAGGTTCTACACGAAAACTTATGTGTCTTAACAACAAATGGCTGTTGGAAATGCAAACTATTACTTATTTCAGGTAATCCATTGATGTCTGAGTGCTCCTCGACACACTTGACCCGCCTACAGATTTAGGACCTACAGTAAACACCTCGTAAGTTTGGTCAATATACACAGCAGAAGAGTAAAAGGCTCTTTCCATTGAGGGAAGAAACCAAGATTTCGTCTAACTCGATTCCTACATCACGAAAAAGATACTGCGAGACAGCAGCTTACAACACATCAGACCCTACTCTAACCCTTTTAGGCCAAAGCCGCCCACAGATGGCTGATTTTCACACCAAAACCACAGGCTCACAATACAGTACACCCACATCTAATCCTTTTTAAGACAAAACGAACCACACCTCATGACACACAAATGTTACTCGAAATGAGCTTTATGGATTATCATTCTATAAGAAGAACAGCGTGTTCCGCCAATCTTTGTATACAACAGACGCAGTGCCATTCGTCTTATTCGGAAGGATGGTGGTTCAAATCCAACTCCGGTCACCCAGATTTCAAAGGGCGCGGCCGATTTCCTTCCCCATCCTTAAACAAAAATCCGAGCGTGAGCTCCGTCTCTAATGACCACGCTGTCGACGGGACGTTAAACCCTAAGATTCATTCCTTCCATTCGTCTGCTGTTCTACCGCAAGTAACAATTAACGTTTTTATATGTAATTTATAGGCACAGTAGGTAAAGTTTAGACCAGCGCTCGATCTAGTTGTTTATATGTCACATCCTGCATCAAGAAAAAATTCGCATGGCTTTGGTAAAAAACATAACAGACCCACTTCTACCCACACATCAAAGAAATATATATCACAAGCTTCGATTTATTTTTCTATTAAACCAGCTTAGTGTTCGTCGAATTATGCTTTGGTGTAATATTGTAGCTGGAGAACTATTTAAATCCAAACACATCGGGAGGTTGATCGACTCCTGCAACTTTAATAGGAAATCGAATCGATAGATCAGACATTTAGATCCCACACAGGTAAGTACTACATTCTTTGATGTATCTGAGAAGATGGTATAGAGGAAGAAACAGAGCTTATATTTCACCTAGAAATATATTTGGCAACCAAGTCGGAGTCATACATCCTTTGGTTGCGGTGTGAATTCTTTTTCTCAGTAGCTCGACTCACGTTGCACGTACACAGTTCTACTGTAACAAAATAAATAAAAAAGTAAAAAAAAAGAATGACACTCTTCTCAAAGTGTGTACTGTCGTATGTGAGGCCAAACGCGCACTACTTTCGTCTTTAAGCAGCTGGTTTAGCCTTTTTTATTTGTATAATACTATTCCTAGAGATTTTGTCAACACAGACGGCCTTGTTGATGAATGTTTTGGCCTCAAGACGATCTACTAAATTTCGTTATGTTTCAGCTTTGTCTACTACTATTATTAAGATGGATCATCTATCATCGCCCGTAGTTTGGTACAGAACATCGAAACATGTTTGTTGGTGTTTTGCAGTGATAGCTAAAAATTTTCTGTAAACGATCAGGTTTTGCGGTGGGTTGTTTAGAATTTTAGTTACTGGAGTAGGCATCTCCGTTTGTGGTAGAGAGCTACTTGTAATTCTCGGTTTAAAAAGAAATCGGTGTTAGGTTTTGTGGAATGAAAAAAGGAAATCACAGGAAAGTACCTTGATGTGTGACTGGAGTCAAAATGTTTGTCTATATCTTGGCTAAAGGGTTCGTCGATCTTGCTCTATAGAACTGAAAATCTGCTGCATAAGGTAGGTAAAGTATTTCCTTTGAGTCCACTCGGTTAGGGAGGGAGTTTTTTCTTTTTCTTTTTTTTTTTTTTGTTCTGTGGTTGTTGTAGTCCCGAGCATCAATTCGAGAAGGATATTGTTAGGTTAGTGCATTCGAAAAAAATTATTAGTGTGGCTGGTCGGAAATAGGTAAACCGATTATTTTAATTTATTTAATGCAATTTTTTGTTTATTCCAACTCTCCAAGAAAATATTGTTGTATAATAGGATTTAGTTTTGTTGAAAAGAACAATTTAAAACGTATTCTGGAATGCTCGAATGTCGGTATTTGACCTGTGTAAGGTAGATTTGAAATGCATCGTTTGCAGTGTTTAATATTGTAACGGGGTATGGTCTATAGATTCCCGTTGCTATGTTTAGTGTCAACAACATGCGTATAGGCAAGAAGATGTATACCGCTGTAGTAATTGTTTTACAAGTGAAATAAGAGGTAAAATTAAAGTGCCGGCCGCGGTGGCCGAGGGGACTGAGGCGCTCCAGTCACGGTCTTCACTGCCAATACGGTCGGGGATTCGAATCCCCCCTCGGGCATGGATATTTGTGCCGTTCTTAGTATTAGTTAGTTAATAAGTTTAAGGACTGATGACCTCATAGTTAAGTCCCATAAGCTATACAAACATTTCATTTCAAAATTAAAGTACCCGGATTCACGGAAGGCGCAGAACTGGATATTAAGTGAATTACAGGAAGACGTGGACTTTGAAAACGTTCCTATCGAAATGCTGGATGGGAGACAGTGACACAACGATGTGAGGAGAGGTCGGTACATTGTCTAACTTTGTAACAGGGCATGGTCGCTAAAGAGAGACAGTACTAATTTGGGAACTTGATAATTTTGAGAGCGGCCACAATTTGTGACTTGTTATTTGTACGTGAGAGCTGGTTGTCTTTAGCCTGACTTTCTGTCCGAGTCCTGCCAGAACGTCTCATGACAAAGCTTGCAGATCTAAATTTAGGGGCATTTCTTACAGGCATAACGGCATTTGAGTGACCCAGTGTGTGTAAGCTGCAGTATTCGATATCTTTGGAGGCTTTGTATTTGAATCGTTATTTGTGTTTAATGTGTAATTTTGAGCGACAACCCCAAGCCTTTCATTTTTGCTCATAAGGAGATCAGATGTTAGATTAGAAAAGTGTGCTGTCAAGGAGTCAATAAAATTGCCTCATCCTCCATCAACATTTTCAGTCGTCGAGGGGATGATGAAAGACGGCTGTCTGCCGCCTTCCCCAGGTTTTTAACTTCGTAATTTATCTAAGCTCACTAGTCGGCCTTTTTTGCTAAACGAGAACCCCTCTCGTTCGGAGGCATGAGGAATAGCATTTGATTTCATGATTTTAAACGTTAGTTTCGGTAATATTGCTGGGATTTTATTATGCTAATGATTTATCATTGTGTTCATTGTTTTAAATATTAGTTTCTGTAATTTTTCTGGGATTTTATTATGCAAATAATTTATCATTGTGCCTATGAAGGTATCAATATGAACGGTCTCTCTATGACGCCGCTGTCCCTGTGAGAATATGTAATTGTTTTATTCTATATGTGCATATATGAGAATCTTCTAGCATGGATGTCTGAGTATATGTATGATAATTTTGTCATCGGCTGCTGGCTGCTCGGTACTAGTGTTTCTCTGGCTTCACTTCGATAGGTAGTCGTTACCAACCTCTGCTTTTGATGCCACCAAAGAGGTTCCTCCACCCGTTGGTTACAAGTTGGGTTGGAAATGCCCAGTTATCGAGCCTCGGCAGGACACACAAGTTTAACTTCTCCCCACCACCTCGGTTTTTCCTTGGTTTTTACATATTTCCGGTTGATTTCCGGCCTGGTGGCAGGGGTCTCAGGGGCCGATAGGACATTCTGTGGCTGTGCTTCGAGCTGGTAAGACGTTTCTGATTTTCTGCCATCCCTTGAGATGGTAGCGATTCGTTGTCTGGTTTGTTAGACTTGAGACCTCAGATGCACTTTTCAGAATAAGTTTCTCCGATCATGTACAAACATGTATTCAATTTCATTTCAGTGATTTAGAATAGGTAATCACGGTGAATATGCAGCTAATTCGGTTTGATAATGGCTGGGAATCGTTAATATGTGTGAGACTAGCTGGCAGTGTATGAATTCTGTTTAATTTGTTCCCAGTTTTGTCGTACACAAGTAATATGTGGGTATATTTTTAATCTGTGTGGTGCATGAGAAATATTCGTTCCTGTTTTCTCCTTCCATGAGTGATATGTACTCCACCTAGTGTTTCCTTAGAACAAAGCCTTCAGCTACCCCTGTGTCTGTTTCTAGGCTCTTGAGGCAAGAAAGCATGTATGTATCTGATTTTTCTTATTACATCACGATCGCCTCTCTGTCTATTTGAAATTGCTGTTTCGTTTCCAAACTTGTACTTTCCATTCAGATCCCCCCCAGTAAATTCTCTTCTATCCTTGTACGACCCCCTTTATTAGCTTGCCTATGAAATACTACGGATTTCTAGAGGCTCCATGCCGCATTTCTTAGTTGATTTACACCAACTTGGAATTTATTCCAATTTTCTCATTTTTGAAGTATGGACTTCGGAACCACGTGGCTCCAAAATCCGAATTCAAGGGTTTATAGCCAGTCACTTGAGTTCTCGTCACTGCTCACACACCAGTTCCCTCTTATTGTATTTCTTGCTTCGTAATCTGTGATTCGGTTGGGTTTTGTGGATATGAACGTGATCTAAGCACTTCACATTCAGTGGGGTGCGAATACCTACAGCGGCAGACACGTGCCGTGTGTCTCAATAATTCCACATGCTCACGGTTTGATTTGAATGGAAATTAATCTCGCTATTATCACGTTCAGTCTCAAGTAAAGAAGGACAGACCAGAGCGGCCTTTGAACTGTATCTTTTCTTGTGTTGTGTCATACATCCTGGTTTGCTGAATTTCACTTACGATAGCAGCGTCTGCTTCTGCTTCGTATCAGCATTTTGTAAGCTGTTATGTTTTTAACTTGTGTATTTTTTTATATATTGAGTAAGTGCAATGTGACACTTGTTATTTTATACCCAATTTTTTAACAAGATGACCAGCTTATAGCACATACGTGACCAGATGATGGTGACACAGTGCACCAAAACCGGTCATCATTTAATAAACTATTAATCTGCGAGCTTGGCTTTTGATTTTGAAAACTACAAAACAGTCAGATCGCCTCCAAACCCGACTATGTCAGGTAATCTTTTGATGAAAAGGTTTAGTTTTGGGTAGGTTGTATATTAATGATTGTATGTAATTGTCGTGATCTACGACATATGTTGGCAACTGTCTCTTCCTCTTCCTGCTGCTGTAGTAAAGTTTGAGTCAGTGCTAAATTCTGGGCCAGGAACCAAGATTCTGTTGTAGGAAGTAGTCAGTAGTTCACGTGAATCTTTTAGCTAGTTTTATGACCAGAGTTATATGTAACTTTTTAACTGGATTCTTTCAGCCAGAATTAATTTTACAATTAATGTTGGTCTTTCAAGGTGTAATGCAAGCAGCATATCCAAAAGTCGTAAAAAATTAGTTATTTAAGGGGAATGGGCTCGAGTCGCGGGCCGGGTCATGCAGGTGCGACAATATTTAGGACTGTCATGGGGGCTCTGACGTGGGAGAGGCGGGGTGGGCGGGGGCAAGTTGGTGCTCAACTGATATGGAAACTTAATTCGGTATGTCTATTTGTTAATGCATATTCACAGGACGTCGCAATTAATTTGATATGCAAATCAGGAATGGGAGTGGTGGTGGATGACCTGGGGCCAGGTGGTGGCACAAGTTTCCACTTGTGGAGGCCGCTGTTTATGAGAACGTCGCTTGTTATTTGTCTTTCATCCTTAAGAGTGAAATTGTCGTACTAAGTGCAATTCTGTGTTCAATGTGAAGTGTACTGTTGTTTGCCCTGTCCTTACGGGAAGGATGGGTATCAGCTTCCTTTGATTAGCAGGTGGGCAAGTGGGCTTCCTGCAGGGCTGGACAGGTCTCGACCTGGTGGAGGAACAGGCTCCCAAACTGATGGGGGTGCTGGAGGGTGGCAAACAGGTAGGTGTTTATGTGCAGTGCTCCTATGTCCGAGGGAGGCAGTTCCTGCAAGTGCCAGTGCTAAGTGCAATTTTATGTAAGCCGTCAGTCATCTGGAAGGCAGTTCCTGGAAGTGCGAGGCGGTGTTCTTTGATCTGATGTATGCCAATTGGCCGAGGGAGGAAGGGCTACCTGACCCTCGTGAGTCTAACGTTGATGGACGATTCTCAGTGGGGCCATATTCCCATCACCATCACTACACATGTTACTATTACAGCACATTGTTAATACAGAAACACAAGAAAAATCGTGATCCATGAGGAACTGGACAAGTGAGCAAACAAGACAAGACTCACCAGAGGCACATGACGTAATAGGGCGTCCAGCAGATGAAGAACACCACCACGATGATTATGGTCATCTTGAGCGTGCGGATGCGTGCGCGGCCAAGGAAGCCCAGACTGGATCGCCGGAACCTGTCTCCTGGACGACAAACGGAGGCACACTCGTCATAAAACTTACAAATAGAAATAACAGTTTCTACAGGATTTATTTCATTACTTCAGGTTTTTAAATCATAATGTTATATTATCAAAAGGCACAAGGTTCAGAGTACACAACGGCGCTATCGCTATCTCTTTGCCCCTAGCTCTGCCTTGTTGATTTGTAGTGGGTTGTCTTCGCATCACAACTTTGACACCGTGTTTTCAACTGCTGCCAGCCACGACATTTCAGCAGTTGCTTTGCAACTACTCTGTGAACGTGTGTTCAATATACATCAACAAGGCACTCAGCGGTTAATGATGATGAAATTATTCATTCTCCATTTGCATCTCATATAATTCTGATGTCTTCGCTAAACGTTAATTCCGTGAGCCATAGCAGCTGATCGTCGCATTGTACCTAAATTTATAACCATGCAAGACTTTCAGGAAGTTAAAGTAACAACCATCCCAATTAATCAAACTTACAAATAAAAAAACTGCTAAAATTGTAACTTTTTTTTTTTTGAACTATGTACAAAGAGATTTATGGATCAAACTTACAACACACCTCCATTCTGCAATGGGAGTTAAAAATAGTCTCCTGTGGGCGCTTCCTCTGCTATGTAGTTAATACAAGATACATTGAGCAGTAGATGAGTAATGGGCACTTTAACACAAAGTCAAAAATCAGTCATTTAAACCATATTTTACTACTATTATTAGCTCATTTATCATCAAAATCAGCGTTTGTTCATATTTTTCCCATGATACAAACCACAAAGACAAAGAAATACATAACTGAGACACTTTGATGAATAATCAAATTTATTACACACAATATTGAACAAGTTGCATATATATGACATATAGAACAAAGATTTCATTGACAATGGTCAACAAATAGTTAAATTTTCTTATATAACAAATTGACAACATAGTGAAAAAGTGTAAAAAATGTGAAATGGTGAAAAACATGGAATGAAATTAGGTAAGCCAAAGTCGATTTGAAAGACATGCGTAAATCAGAATAAGGGGAAAAAAGGATATACTTCTAATAAAACAGATACTAAGAAAGACACAGTAATGAAATGTACTACATGTAAAATGGTGAAGTAATAGAAAATAGAATGAAATTAGATAAACCAAAAACGATTTGCAAGAAATGCATAAATCAAGATCGAAAAAGCAGTTATTCAAAGAAAATCAGTAACATTCAAATCGTTATGAATAACTACTTCAGAATTTCGAAAAAGCGATTGTGATTGTTGTACCTGATTTACCTGAATCTAATCAACTTGAATATTGTGAAAATTGTTCTTAATGGTGTAGCGATGGTACAAGATGCTATAATTGTAATGCTGATATAATTAAACCATACAACAATCGTTAATATCATAAACACTATTTTATGGATAAAGTAAATTAATTAATTAATTATAACTGATGCCAATGGTGCATTTGCATATATGTTTAGTGGTTCTGATAAGAGTCGTATTATAGAACTATTTGATGCATTTAATGAACTTTATAAAGGTAAAGTTTTGCCATATAATTATTCAATTGCCAAATAGCTGATATGTTAAATATAAAACATGAAATAAAAGTACATGAGAAAAAACGTAAAAAGAAATGTGGAAACAATTTTTAGAAATGAAACCTTTTGAAGTGCTTAAAAAACAAAAAGAATTTGATTAATATATATAAGTTACAATTAGAGCTCCTACAAGATACATAAATAATGATGAAGTACAGTACAAAAACAACTGCAGAAACAGTCCCTATGGAACGGCTATTTTAGTTGAACATTTAATATTCATAACATTGCATTTTTCTGCTAAACTACTGTCTTATATTGAAAAACCACAGTCTACATCAACTGGGATTTTTTAAATAAACTCAGTATTGAGCTCGATTCAAACTGCATAACATCACTGGTAAACATTATATGTTGAGAGACGGCTGTCTGCCGTATTCCCTAGGTTTTTAACTTTGTAATTTATCTAAGCTCATTAGATGGGCTTTTTCGCTAAACGAGAACCCCTTTCGTTTGGAGGCATGAGGAATATCATTTCATTTCATATTTTTACATGTTAGTTTCTTTAACAGTGTGTTAATAATGCTGGGTTTTTATTATGCTAATAATTTATCATTGTGTCTATGTATGTGGAAGGATAAACGGTTTCTCCGTGCTGTCACTGTCCCTGTGAGAATGTGTAATTGCTTATTTTGTATGTGAATCTTCTAGCATAGCACTCTCAGTATATGTATGAGAATTTTCGTCGTCATCTGCTGGCTGCAGGCTTTGCATCTCTGGCTTCGTGTCGATAGGTAATCATTACTAACCTCTGCATTTGATGCTACTGAAGAGGTTCCTCCACCCTTTTGTTAAAAGGTGGGTTGGCAATGATCGCTATCGAGCCTTGGTTGGACGCGCGATTGTAAACTCTTCCCACCACCTACTTTTCGTGGCTTTTGCCGATTCCCGGCCGCTGGCGAGGGGCTCACTGGGTCGCAGACATAGACATTCAGCGTCTGTGGTACGACGTTCTGATTTTCCTTCCTCCCTTGAGATGGTAGCAATTCTTTGTCTGGGTAGTTAGACTCAGCTTCAATTTTCGGGATAAGTTTCTCTGATCATGTACAGAAATTTATTCAATTTCATTTCGGTCATTTTTAAAAGGTAAACGCGGTGAATATGCAACTAATTTGATTTGATAACGGCTAGGGATCACTAATCTGTGTGAGAATGTTGAAACCATGAAACTCGGTTAACAAATATGCTTGAAGATGTTAAAAACTTCGAAAACTATTGAACTGTCCAGAGAGCCGTCAATTGGCTTCTGTAATGAACTGTTTAGTTCTGCGCAGTGGAGTAGCTATGTCACCAAGGGCCCCGGGGCAAAAATGACATTAGGGCCCTCTTTACACTATTACTGTACAGATGCAAAACTACTTCATCGTCAGCTCCTTACCGCCCACTGAAAGACATAATAAGATAAACCTAAATACTACTAAGTACATTATAATGTGTCACGCAGCAGATAATATTTAATCGTACTCTCTAGTATAATTGAGAAAGTTTGTTTGTTTGTTACGCTTTCACGCAAAAATTACTAGTTGATTTGGAAGACATTTTGCAGAGGGATAGAGATAGTGTTGGACCTGGGTATGGCCGAGGGGACTGAGGCGCTTCAGTCACGGTCTGCACGGCCACTACGGTCGGGAGTTCGAATCCCCCCTCGGGCACGGATTTTGTGCCGTCCTTAGTTGTAGGTAGTTCATAGGTAGTTTGTAAGTTTAGGGACTGATGACCCCGTAGTTAAGTCCCTTAAGCTTAACAAACATTTGAACATTTTTTTTTGGACCTGGGTAGGACATACAGATGAAAATGCCACGTGGGATATTTTTTGTCAGCGGTGACAGCAGGTGGACTTTGGCAGTGCTGACAACTCACTCTCGCTAAACTATTGCGCTGTTGGCTCATTTCGTTGATAGCCCGGTCAAAAAAGGAAAATAGGGGAAATATTCGTGTAGGATGGTTTCATCGAAAGTAAGTTGCCGGATTTTGTTTGATGAAACATGTGGTGTCGCACAAGTCCAAAGTGCGCGCCACCTACTTTCGCCGCGCGCCACCATGCACGCACGGCGCGGCGTTCTTACGACGACAGTCACGAGCGCCCTCTGCTGCAACTCCGCTCGGGGGCACCACTGAACGACATTGTTCACTTGGGACTGATATAGGAACCAGTTAACACTTCGGAATCAGATAGGCACCAGTGAAGACTTGGCTATCGGATAGGTACTAGGCAGGACTCTAGCTCAACTATGTATCAGCAATCTGCAGTACAGAACTATGTTAAAGTTAAGTATTGTATAAATTCTGTGCTATATATATCTCGTTCTAATTTACTCTAGTGTTTCTAGTTTCTGGCTGCTCCCCTCCGCACCTGCACCAGCGTGCTATCTTTATTCCTGTGTCAGTCATCCTACACCTACGACGGAAACGAGACACAAAAGCGGCGGCGAGGCTGGGACACAAAAAAAACACTTTGGATTGAGCCTGCCCCTACCAGGCTTTACGAAGTATATGTTAGTGTCTGGCCAGTAAAAAGTAAACAGTAAAATAACTAAGTCGATATCTTCGCTTATTATCGTGACAGTGGGGTAGAGGGCAGCGTCTTGATGCACAATGCACTATTGAGACAAAGTAATTATTACATGAAACTTCTGATCCGTGAATGTAATTAAACCTTTAAATGGCAGAATAAACAAATAGTGTGCGGGTAGAAACGTACCTTAAAAATTGCGTGAAGAGCTGAATTTTCTTCATTACTTTAAAACACAGTGAAGTTGTTTGTTTGCACATAGAAGAACTGAGCAGAATTCGGCGGAGGGTATAGTGTTAGAATGAACGTAAATTGAAGAGCGAATAGTTCTTATGGTATGGGAAGGCGCCTTTCCCAGAAAAAAGCCACAGAATGCCGAATCTATTTCCCCCCTACCATTGCTAGGTAGTGTATAGAAAGTTATGGAGATTATGTTCGGTATTCCTTTCAGTATTAACGCATTTGTGGAAAATAAACATGCCTGTTTCCTGGCGCAACGCATTTTGCGGAAAATGTGCACTCTAAAAAATGTTCAAATGTTTGTAGAACGTATGGGACTTAACTACGGGGTCATCAGTCCCTAAGCTTACAAACTACTTATGAACTACCTAAGACTAAGGACGGCACAAATATCCATGCCCGAGGGGGGATTCGAACCCCCGACCGCAGTGGCCTTGCAGACCGCGACTGGAGCGCCTCAATCCCCTCGGCCACCGCGGCCGGCTGTGCACTCTCCAGGTCTGTCTGTGCAGTACGTTATCTGTGATTTATGAGGTTCACTGTGGAAGGGTCGGTATAACTTTGTGAAACACCTTGTAATTTCCTTTTGCGACGTAATGGGGTAGACAGAGTGGGGTCTCGCTTTCTCGCAATTCGTTTTGCAGGCGCACAAAGAACGGCAATGCCTGACCATTCCAGCGGTCTGCCCTTTCCCGCACCTTCTGCCCTCCAAATCTCCTACCCCTCCCCCTGCCCTACCCCTTCCTGATGTCACTTGTCACATCCCCACAACAAATCATATGCCAAGCACTGCTCCACTGTACTTAAATATACTGTATACATTTAATATTTTCTCTTAGTCCATTCTATTTAACAATAACTCTATTAACATATAGGCTGCCAAACGTATACTTGTTTACCGACCCCCGGGGACCACTGGCGGACTAAGAGAGGGAGGGGCGGAGGGGGCGGACCGCCCCGGGCCGTCGGTCTTGAGGGGCCTCCAAGGAATTTCGTCCTCGAAGGGTCCTCCAATTCTTTTTTATAGTAATACATGTATTTCCAAGTGGACCGGGGGGGGGGGGAGGGGAGGGGGCTCCTTTCGTTTCGCTGCCGCCCCGGCCCTCCAACAGCTTTAGTCCGCTACTGCCGGGGACCATTCACTTTTTTTTCCCTATATTCTGCTTTAGTTTGCTTGCCGGCCGCGGTGGCCGCGGGGACTGACGCGATTCAGTCACGGTCTGCACGGCCACTACGATCGGGGGATCGAACCCCCCCCCCCCCCTCGGGCATGGATATTTGTGCCGTCCTAGTTCGTAAGTAGTTCATAAGTAGTTTGTAAGTTTAGGGACTGATGACCCCGTAGTTAAGTCCTATAAGCTTAACAAACATTTGAACATTTTTTGAACATTTTAGTAAAGTGCCAGGTGTGTCATTTGCTATGTCACTAATAATTTTGGGTTGGTACTCCTGTAAGTATTTCATTCCACAACATTATTTGCTTTCGGTTCCATTATTCTTCTTCTGCATTGTTACTACAGTCTCTGCCGGCCGCGGTGGCCGAGGAGACTGTGGTACTTCAGTCACGGTCTGCACGGCCACTACGGTCGGGGGTTCGAATCCCCCCTCGGGCATGGATATTTGTGACGTCTTTAGTATAAGGTAATTCATAAGTAGTTTGTATGTTTAGGGACTGATGACCCCGTAGTTAAGTCCCATAAGCTTAACAAACATTTGAACTATAGTCTCTATTCAGTGTTCTTTGCTCCGTAACACAGTGATATTATGGCAGGAGAAAGTGTCGTGTCTCGTAGAAGTTATGTAGATGAAGAAAGGCATGTACAGAAGTTTTAGATGAAGTTATGGACATAAGTGAAGAAGATGAAGATGCTACTGAAATGGAAAAATAAGAGGAATGTGTTGATGCTGAGTACTGTCCATGCCGAGGAAGAAGCTGATGTTCAAACCAAGAGAGGCACAAAGAAAAACCCAGCAATGATAACTGACTATAATCAGTCATTTATAGATCTCTCTCGCCAAATGAAGTCTTATATTGTCTAAGGCGGGGTACAGGAAGCTTGCAATTGAACGGTTCATCACTGGTAAGTGCTCTTTTTGATTTACCGATACGTCAACAACAACATCATCTCAATCACAGAATTCAAAGAGGAATTGACTTTGAGAGTACTCCATACAGAAGATGCCGATGCCCCTGAGAAATCTCTCACTGTAGCCACCGAGCTGCCTGCAGATTGTGCTCTTGTGAACATGGGAGCAGCAAGTCATAGGTGTAGGGATGCTCTGTATAAGTAATATGTAACACCAAATAATAAATTATAAAAACAAGGAAACTCCAGTATGACTGGGCAATGTGAGTTATATCTAATTCACGATTTCAAGTGTCAATAACTACTCTTGAGCTCTTGAAAACTGGAGGCCACGAACATGATTTGTTACCGGGGCCATAACATATTGTAACACCAAGTCACAGCATGCTACTGTGAGTTACAACTGCACCACGGAGCTTTAAATGGAAAAATGTCCGTGAGTTGTATTTACTTCACGGGGCCCGAAGAGAAGACTTCCTGTGACTTATATTTAACTCACATGGCAGTCAATGTGTTAAAATATTGTTTTCTAAAAGTTGGGATTTTTTCTATTTCTTGTAACACGAATACTATTAGTCCTTGAAAAAATTCATAATTATTTTGCGCGCCTCACTGTGAATCGAGAAATTAGTGAGTGGCGTTTTTCAAGTCGTGGAGATTTCGTTTGTGTTTCCTCACGCACCGAAGTCAGAATGAAAGAATACCTACTGGAGTAATACAATGCTTCACACTGTTAGATTGCAGATGTTGGCAAAGATATGATTTCTGATCAGTAATTATCGGTAAGCGTTTCCGTGACTGCAGTACATTGTAGTAATAATATGGGTACACAACCAAAAAGTAGTCAATTTTATTTTAACAATTATTTTACAATCTTTTCCTGGCTTTGGTTTTTGCAAAATCATCAATAAAGTCTGTTAAATCTAGACTTGATGCAGCCTTGTTTTCGATTGCTATGAGTGCCAAATGCCCGAGTCAAGCTTGAGCCATACTGTACATCTAATGCGTTTTGATAATTTTTAATTTTCTGAACGACCTTTCGACTGCTGCAGAAGAATAAATCTGCGGTAAATACTTCCGTAACCTCACATTCTAATAATGCATATTTTGTTATAATTTCCTTACAGATTTGGCGAACTGTCCATGGTAGGGTCAATTTCGACAGGAGACATTCCTTCATTCAACTAAAATATTATATACAGTATAACGTCAATTATCCGAAGTAATTTGGGGACATGGATATTCGGAAAACCAGTTTATTTGGATATTCGACTGTACACTTCTATTTGTCAATAAGAAGTAGTGTACAGTAAACGTATTTATACTGTATTTTTTGTGTCTCGTTTCCGCCGGCAGGCGTAGGTGTAGTAGAGAGAGAGAGAGTAGAGAGGGAGCGACACAGGAATGAAGGCTGCACGCGTGTGCAGGCACGGCGGGGACCAGCCAGTGGGACAGCTGAAACTAGAAACACTGGGCTAAATTAGAACGTTTCTATGAAATATATATTTCGTGGAGTCTTGGTAATACTTAACTTTAACATAGTTCTTGACTGCAGAATGCTGATACATAGTTTAGATAGAGGCCTGCCTACTGATGATTCCTAGTGCCTATCCGACAGCCAAGTCTTAACTGGTGCCTATCTGATTCCCAACTGGCCGATGCAGCAGTCGTGGCCACGCGCGGAGTTGCAGCAGAGGGCGCTCGTGGCTGACGTCGTAAGAACGCCGCGCCGTGCGTGCATGGCGGCGCGCGGCGAAAGTAGGTGGCGCGCACTTCGTACTTAGGCGACACCACAGTATTTGGAGGAGCGCGATCCTTCACATTACGCCAAGCGGCACGCTGCAATACTTGGAAGACGTAGCTGTTGCTGTGAGCAGCTTTGATGCTGCCGCCACTTCTGCTGCTACGCCGACTGAAGTGTGCCGATTGTCGGATGCATTGACTGCCAGCAGGGCCACATAGCGGCCCAATTAGAAGCATTGTTCCGCCAGCCGGTGGCGCAGTGCGGCTGCAGTGGAAAACATGGTTTGAGGGGAAGGGGATATGATGGACGATAGGGTGGGAGGAAAAAAAATTAAATTAAAAATTCGACGCTCTACTGTAACTTTTTTCGATCGTCGCTCACTAAGGCCGAGGGGCCCCTGGAGTTCGTGGGCCCCGGGGCACTGCCCCGCCTAGCCCTATGATAGTTACGCAACTGCTTCTGCATTAATTGGGTAAACAGAACAGCTAGACAGAGTGCCAACTAGCGTGCGCATGACAGGTAAGAGGCAGAGCCAGCAAGAAGACGGAACTTGACAGCGTGCTTCGAGTTACAGCCTACTTAAAGGCAGAACCCACGCTACTGTATTCAACTGAGCACCACACACAATGCAGAAACGTAATAAGTGTTTACATACTAAATTATACAGTTCGAAAAAGCAATTGTGATTGATGTACCTAATCTACCTTACTTTTGTGAAAACTGTACACAATGGTGTAGCGATGGCATATGATGCTATAATTGTTTTCCTGATAAAATTAGTCGTGAAACAATCGTAAATATTGAGAACAATATTTTATAAATGAACTAAAGAAATTAATGAAAATTGATTGTAATGGTGCATTTGGATCTATGTTTGATGATGTTGATAAAGGCTTTATTACTGAAATATTAGATGTTTTTAATAAATGTTTTAAAGGCAAAACTTTGCCAAAATATATTTTATTGTTGCTGCAAATAGCTGATTTGACAAATATTGAACATAATATAGAAAAACATTGTACAAAGCGTAACAAAGAAATATGGGGAAAATTTTTTAAATATGAAACCATTTGATGTGATTCAAGAGCGAAAGGACTTTGATGAATCTATGGAAGCACAGATTACAGATGATACAAGATGTGTCCAGTTAAAGGAATATACGTTAGAAAATGTAAATAGATCATATGAAACCATAGCCTAGATGGATTGCTATTTTTTGTTTTAATTTTGACAGCACGCTATAGGTACATCAACTAATTTTCATTTTATCTCTTTCATTATTTATAGAGACTTAAAATTCTCTGTTAATATTCTATGTTGAGCATTATAAGTCAGATTTTAATTTCCATACATCATGCTAGTGTATAAGCTGGTAAATTATCGTTAAATGCAGCACATAACAAGATCTTCGTTTTCTCAGTTGCAATAACATTGTTTCTATGTGACCTATTAATCACATTGATAGGTAAATAGGATACTTTGAGGTGTGTAACACGTTTGACATTACGAAATGCCTCATAAGCTTTCAAATAATCAGATGGCGGATCTAAATTCCATTGTTCTTAAGGAAGTACATCATTTCTTCTACTTTACAAATATAGTGTATTTAACATATAATGATTATATGCTGACGAAGCATGCAATTGATTATTTTTACAATTAGTTTGAAATACTACGAATATAATGTAATCCATTGAGTTATAGTAATTTGTGATTTCTAATTCAAAATCTTTCTTACCACTACATCCAGCTACTTCTCTGATTTGTAATTTATAAAAAGATATCACCACTCCCATGAACCACAGACATTGCCGAGTTGGGGTGGCTTGCGTGCCTCAACGATAAAGATAGCCGTACCGTAGGTGCAACCACAGCGGAGGAGTATCTGTGGAGAGACCAGACAAACGTGTGGTTCCTGAAGAGGGGCAGCAGCCTTTTCAGTAGTTACAGGGGCAACAGTCTGGATGATTGACTGAGCTGGCCGTGTAACATCAGCTAATGTGGCTTTGCCACACAGCTACTGCTAACGGCTGAAAGCAAGGGGAAACTACAGCCGTTACCTTTCCCAAGGACATGCAGCTCTACTGTATGAACATATGATGATGGCATCCTCTCGGGTAAAATATTTCGGAGGTAAAATAGTCCCCTATTCAGATCTCAGGGCGGGGTCTACTCAGGAGGATGTGATCATCAGGAAAGATAATACTGGAGTTCTACGGGTCGGAGCGTGGAATGTTAGATCACTTAATCGAGTAGGAAAATTAGAAAATTTAAAAAGGGGAATGGATGGGTTGAAGTGAGATATAGTGGGGCTTAGTGAAGTTCGGTGGCAGGATGAACAAGATTTCTGGTCAGGTGAGTACAGGATTATAAATACAAAATCTATTGGGGGGATCACAGGAGTAGGATTTATAATGAATAAGAAAATAGGAATGCGGGTAAACTACTATGACCAGCACAGTGATCGCATTATCATTGTCAAGATTGATACAAAGCCAACACCGACAACAGCAGTACAGGTTTATATGCCAACTAGCTCTGCCGATGATGAGGAAATTGAAGAAATATATGAGGAGCTAAAGGAAATTATTCAGACAATTAAGGGAGAGGAAAACTTAATTGTTAATGGAGACTGGTATTCGGTACTAGGACAAGGAAGGGAAGGGAAGATAGTAGGTGAATATGGTCTGGGCAAAAGGAATGAAAGAGGAAGCTGCCTGGTAGAATTTTGCACAGAACAGAATTTAGTTATAACAAACATCTGGTTCAAGAATCACAAAAGAATGTTGTATACATGGAAGAGAACAGGAGACACCGGGAGATACCAGATAGATTTTATAATGATAAGACATAGATTTCGGAACCAGGTTTTACTGTGTAAGACATACCCAGGGGCAGATAAAGATTCTGACCATAACTTGTTGGTTATGAACTGTAGGCTGAAACTAAAGAAACTACAAAAAGGTAGGAAAATAAGGAGATGGGACCTGGATAAATTGAAGGAACCTGAGGTTCTTAAGAATTTCAGAGGGAGCTTTAGGCAACAATTGACAGAAACAGGGGAAAATAAAACAGTAGAGGAGGAATGGGTAATATTGAGACAAAAATAATGAAGGTAGCAGAGGACAAAATAGGTAGGAAGGAAAGACCTACAAGAAATCCTTGGATATAACAGGAGATACTAAATTTAATTGATGAAAGGAGAAAATATACAAATACCCTAAATGAAACAGGCTAAAGGGAGTACAGCCGACTAAGAAATGAGATTGACAGTAAGTGCAAAATGGCTAAGCAGGAGTGGCTAGAAGGCAAATGCAAGAATGTAGAAGAATGTATAAGAAGGGGCAAAATAGATAAAGCCTACAGGAAAATAAAAGAAACATTTGGAGATAAGAAAAACAGCTCTATGAATATCAAGGACACTGATGGAAAACCAGTTCTCAGCAAAGAAGGGAAAGCTGAAAGGTGGAAAGAGTATATAGAGGGGCTCTACAAAGGATATGAACTTCAAGACAATATTATAGGAAGGGAAGAGGATGTAGATGAAGATGAAATAGGAGATACTATGAGAGAAGAATTTGACAGAGCTCTGACAGACCTAAGTCGAAACAAGGCCCCTGGAGTAGATGATATTCCTTCAGAGCTACTGAAGTCTCTGGGAGAATCAGCCATGACAAACCTGTTTCACCTGGTGTGTAAGATGTATGAGACTGGCGACGTTCCCTCAGACTTTAAGAAAAATATAATAATCCCCATTCCAAAGAAAGCAGGTGCAGACAGGTGTGAAAACTACAGAACCATCAGTTTAATAAATCATGGTTGCAAAATATTAACACGAATTATATACAGAAGGATGGAAAAGCTGGTAGAAGCCGACCTCGGGGAAGATCAGTTTGGGTTCAGGAGAAATGTAGGAACACGGGAGGCAATACTCACTTTACGGCTTATCCTAGAAGATAGATTAAGATAAGGAAAACCTACATTTCTAGCTTTTGTAGATTTGGAGAAGGCTTTTGACAATATTGATTGGAATAAACTCTTTCAAGTTCTGAAGCAAGCAGGAGTAAAATATAGGGAGCGCAAGGTTATTTACAACTTATACAAAAACCAGACAGCGGTTGTCAGAGTTGAAGGGCATGAAAGGGATGCAGTGGTTGGAAAGGGAGTAAGACAGGGTTGTAGTCTTTCTCCATTGTTATTCAATTTGTACATTGAGCAATCTATAAAGGAAAGTAAGGAGAAATTTGGAGAAGGATTTAAAGTTCAGGGCGAAGAATTAAAAACATTGCGTTTTGCCGACGACATAGTAATTCTGTCAGATACAGCAAAGGTCCTGGAAGAGCAATTGAACGGAATGGACAGTGTGTTGAAAGGTGCATATAAGATGAACATTAACAAGAGCAAAACTAGGATAATGGAGTGCAGTGTAAGAAAATCAGGTGATGCTGAAGGAATTAGATTGGGAAACGAAGCAATAAAGGTGGTAGATGAGGTTTGCTACTTGGGCAGTAAAATAACAAATGATGGTCACAGTACAGAGGATATAAAATGCAGAATGGCAATGGGTAAAAAAGTGTTCTTGAAAAACAGAAATTTGTTAACATCGAATATTAATTGAAACCTAAGGAAGTCCTTTCTGAAGGCATTTGTATGGAGTGTTGCCTTGTATGGGAGTGAGACACGGACGATAAACAGTGCGGACAGGAAGAATGGTGCTACAGAAGAATGCTGAAGATTAGGTGGGTGGATCGCGTAACTAATGAGGAGGTACTGAACAGAATTGGGGAGAAAAGAAATTTCTGGCATACCTTGACTAAAAGAAGGGATAGATTGGTAGGACACATTCCTAGACATCAAGGAATTGTGAAGTTAGCGTTGGAGGAAAGTGTGTGGGGAAAAAGTAGCAGGGCTTTTTGAAGACCAAGAGACGGATACAGTAAGTAGATTCAGACAGATGTAGGTTGCCGTTCTGATGTGGAGATGAAGAGGCTTGCTCAGGATAGGGTATTGTGGAGAGCTGCATCAAACCAGTCTCCGGACTGAAGACCACAACAACAACAAGAAGATATCGGTATTTTATGATTTTTCAGTACATTTTCTCATTGCTCTAGTTTATAATTAGGTTCATATTTAACAACTGGTACACTAATTTCAATAGATCCTGCTACAATTTTATCTTCTTTTGGTAATGTATCCTTTACTTCAACACCACTGTTATTGTAGTCAGCCCATCAAAGAATTACTTGCAGCTACAATGGGGTGGCCAAGCTCATTAAGGCACTATGCTGCGGCGTGCAAGGCTGTTCGCCGTCGGGGGTTCGAATCACCCCTTGGGCTTGAATGTTTGTGCTGTCTTAAGTATATGGACTTCATAAGTAATTTGTAAGTTTAGGAACTGATGACCCTGCAGTTAAGTCCCTTAAGCTTAACAAACATTTGAACATTTTGGAATCACTTGCACTAAAACTCCGTGTAAAAATTTCTGTAATATCACTTTCAGACATAATTTCTTTATAATCTTTGAAAAATCCACCTAACATCTCCAATGGATATAATAATACATTGTTCACTCTGTCCTTCCATAATTATTTTATCAGTAACAGATGATGTTGAATGAAATAAAACTGATGATGAAATAAATGGATATTCAATCCTAGATGAAACATTATTGGTCTTTGTTATGGTTATAAAGCCAAATAGTTTAGCCAGATAATTATCAATTATTGGATTTTCCATCATATGTTGGATATTCTGTACCATCAACTCCAATAACACTGAAGTTCATGTTCAGTTGCACATGATTAGGATGCAATTACCAATATTTATATTAATATCTATATCCTTGATAGGAATGTTGAGATTATTTTTACCCTTTTCATTTACTGGGAATGATTGAAACTGATTGCTTTGAATCATGTTCATTTCTGAAGAATAAAATTAGTTACAGTAACACCATTGAAGATCATTTTCATCAGTTATAATCACCACTAAATTCTCAATTATACTATTAATTGGAACAATTATAGGATCATAAGGTACATAAATTATCGGGATACCAAATTCAACATTTGGAATAATTTTTGCAATAATATTTGTTTCATGATGAAAATTATAAGTACGATATACACTCATTCCATTTCTTAGCTCAAAATTTACATTTGTTAACTCAAATGGAACATCATTAACACTATTTCGTTCACATTAATAATATGATTACGAAGTCCTAGCAAACTTGCTACATTGTTGTCTTGTTTTACACCCATATACATCTTAACATCACTCTTAATAGTAATTATATTTAAACTTTCATCTGCTTAAATATATATGTTAAAGCATTTTCTTCATATGAATATATTTTTCCAAATTGTTTAAAGTATATTGAGCAGTTGGAATTATTATTGTTTCGTTATCACAGTATAATTTATTACTTTTTGTTGTAGTGATTGGTGTTTAAAGTGTAGTGTAAAATGGAGCCAATGATACGCTTTTAAAACTTGTATAGGAACAGTTAATCCTTTTTTGAGCACTGATGATTTAACACTTAGTTGAATTATTCTACTCATTTATTGGTAATTAAATGAAGACAGACTGAGAACAAAAAATACGAATTCCAGAGAAGAAACTAAATAATAAACATTGTAAACATTTACCTAAATCCATTTTGATGTGGTAAAACAACATTAATAATAGATTATTATATTCTAGCTACAGAATGATTAAACTGGAATGAAATTAATCATTTTTATGTTCATTCTAAACATTTATAACAGTCAAAATATCAAGAATATGGTAGAAAATGTAATAAAATTGAAGAACCAACAGGTGACCCTTTGGCATCATCTATTAGTAGCAATGATGATGTTATATCGTTAGATGAGTGTCATTACAAATCACTGATAGTATTTGATGAATCCAATCTTTAAAATCACGATGTAGTAAGATAATATTTTACTAGACATAGAAATAAAGTAATAGGTGATTTTTATCAAGTATAGACTTACTTAAAATAACAAAACAAGTAGTCAGAGGTAATTTAAATTTTTTAATAACTTCACATAGGATTACACTAATTTGCATCACAAGTAACGTTAACTTGTTGGTGGTACTTTAAGATATGATGAATTCAGAAATATGTGCAGTAATTGTTAGAATGATGAAGGTTTTGGTTTTATATCTCTAGACATGAGAGGTAAATCCAACGATGGTAAATAGAGATCTCAAGTAAAAGATTTTCTAAACTTATAAACATATACATCTAAGTTAACCATAAATGTCAAGCATCATTGTAAACGTCAAACATAAAAATAAACATAAACATCAAACATTTACACAAATGTTAAACATAAGAGTAACGAATAATCCACCTTGAGACGTTAGAATGCACGGATGGATAAAGTTTTGGAAGCAGGTAGAGCACGCTTACGAACGCTTGGGAAGAGACCCATAACGTAGAAGTGGTGGTGGTAGGTTGTGAGTGGGCGGTCTAAAGGCGCGTTACGAACTTGTGAATTGAAAAGAAAGGCATGCGTGGACTTAGAAAATTTACATGACTCTGACTGAAGAACTCAGTCTCTTGTTAAAAGTGATGAACTATGTACGGTAGTAGGGCTGTGGAATTGTGATAATTCAACCATCGTGTACTCGCGCAATGACAAACTGTGTTTTATAACAAATACTGTAATTAATCGAGGATTAATTTGGAACTGCAATGTTCAATGGACTTAATTAATTTTCTAATGATAATTTTGAACTTTCACTCTCAAGTGCATGTGATACTTATTGTGGCTCTCATGAACAATAGATGGGGAAATATTCAGATATTTACCATCTCACCATTTTCATGTCCCAAAAGAGTAATAAACTGCATTTACATAACAATTACTTCGTAGTAAGTCTCTTCTAAATATTATCATTTGTTGGTTATTCAGCGCTTTCATTTATGTTCATTTAAATATATTTTTCGTGTCACTTTCTGCCGATTGATATACTGGCTAAACTACAAATTAATTGTCGATCTTATTTAAACAGTTTGGGTAGCTGTTTACGCCATGGAAGCTGACACATTTAACTCTCCCCTATGAACAGGGACAACGAGCCATAAACGTTTTACTAACCTGAGTTATGTATTGCCCAATTATTATTTGTGAGCACCGATAGAAAGGGTGGAATGGACAGTGTGTTGAAAATGGCGAATAAAATTATGATTAACAAGAGCAAAACAGGGGTAAAGGAATGCTGTCTACTAGAATCATCTGATGCTGAAGGAATTAGATTAGGTAACGAAACAGTAAGGGTGGTAGATGAGTTTTGTTTTATACAATACCCCTGTGGTTTTGCAACTGTCAAGTTTTGAATCTGCACTCTCAATTTTGCACCTTCGTATGAATACATAATTATTGCTGGAGACGTAAAAATAAATTTCTTATAGAAGAGTCCTATCTTAACATTAACTCGCATACTTTCCTCCTGAAACCTTTCACCGGTTCCACTTGGGCCGACCCACCACACAGGAGACACTCATACACTCATCGATTTATTTGCAAACAAGTCTCTAAACAGGGTAATCCGCTCAAATCAGATTTCTGCATGTGGATTATCTTTCCACTATATAACATTCATGTTCTAGTCACTGAAGTCCCTAAGAATACACCGCAAGTGACGACCGTTACAGATTTTAAGGATATGATTATGACTGAGCTAGCAGCAGCTGCCTGTGATATTTCGTGGCAGATACCAACAGGACGTTAATATTTATGTATGTGAGTTCAGTAATAATTTAACCAACATGTGTGACAAATATGCTCCCCTAAAAACAAGAAAATCAAACAGAAAGCCTGCACCGTGGCTTACAGACGACGTCAAACACCTTATGAGGGTCAGAGACGCAACGCACAGGGAATACAAACGGCACCCGACCTCTTACAATCACCTCGCCTACAATAAACAACGAAACCCAGTTAGTCAAGTGGAGAGAAATGCCATACTCAGGCATGTTCACTCATTAACTGAAGACATCACAGCCTGCCCTCCTGTGGAAGAAACTACGAGGTCTAGGAATAGGCAAACCAAAATCTGCTACCGATCCTGTAGTTGCTGTAGACTATCTCACTGAGTATTTTATGACACTGTCATTTGTAATTGACAAATGCACAAAGACTCAAACTAGTATTCTCCAGCCAGTAAGTCCTAATACAGTAAGGAAATCGATTTTCCGAATTCGTGCGGCAGCTGCAGAGCATGATAATATTAATGTACACATGATTAGTTGTGTTATCGAGCAACTACTGCCAATAATAACTGACATTTTTAACAATTCTTTGACTTCCGGTACCTTCCCAACAACATGGGAGCATCGTCTTATTAAACCATTAACAAATACGGAATCACGACACAAATTTCTTTCTACAAACCCATTTGCATCCTTCCATCAATATTGAGGACTCTGGAATATATAGTCCATGAGCAGTTAACTGGCTATTTAACATCACACAATGTTGTTGTTGTTGTTGGGTGTTTAAAGGGGACTCAACTGCTGGGTTATCCGTCATCACAGAATGTACTGGACGAAAACCAGTCAGGTTTTCTTCAATATCACCGCATGACGACCGCTATTATAAAAGTGACAGACGAGCTGAAGCATGCTATGGATAACCAACAGTCGACCATTATGTGTTCGTTTAGATTTCAGCAAAGAAATCCGAGAATGTCAATTTTTACATTTTGCTTGCTATACTTGACAATCTAAATATCTGTATAGGTGCTATTCAGTGGTTCCATTCATACTCACCGCCCATAAACAGTGTGTAATAACTGCAAAGAACACGTCACAATGGAGGGGTGTTGTATCAGGGGTTCCACAAGGATTTGTACTGGGGGGCCTTTACTTTACGTGTCCACTGATGCGTCCCACTACAAATATCACCTATACGCTGATGACCTTTAGTTATATATGAGTGTAACACCTAAAATACCTAAGCACAGCCTTCCTTCATGTAAATGCGAACTTACTTTCTCTGTCAGTATGGGCACTGGATTGAAACTGAGACCATCAAAATCGCGGGAAATCTTAGTGGCGCATAAAAGACTTTTTACTCCACAGCTGAGAGAAACTCTTCCACATTTAATACTTAACGAACACAAATACGCTTTTTTTATTCAGTAAAGATCCTAGATGTAAAATTTGATCAGCACTTCAACTGGCCAGAGCACACAAGCATTTCCTTTACAGCTGAAAATGAACCTCGTTGAGACGCTAATACTTCCCATCATATATTATAGTGATGCAATACTACAAGGACAATCACACGAAAATTAGCATACGCTGCAGCTGTCGATGAATTCTTGTGTCCGATATATTTGTAACCTACACTTCTACCACCATATTAGTGCTGCATACAAGCAGTTATCTTGGGTACGTGCAGATAAGCGTCGAACCTATTACACATTATGTTTCTTACAACGCTTCCTCAATCATTGTAAACCTTCTTACTGATCCTCAACTTTCATACTACTATCTGAACAGCACAGCAGAAACACAAGCTCTGGAAAAAAAAGAAAAGAAAAATCCCTCTCTCTGTACCATCATATAACACTGCAATCTTCTGTAAAACAATTTCTGTATCGGGAACACGTCTGTGGAACAACTTTCCTCAATGCAGAATGAAACTTTCACTCTGCAGCGGAGTGTGCGCAGATATGAAACTTCCTGCAAGATTAAAATTGCGTGCCGGAACCCGGACTCGAACCTGGGACCTTTGCCTTTCGCTGGCAATCGCACTACCGACTGTGCTATCCCGACACGACTCACGATGCCGCCACACAACTTCACTTCCGCCAGTACCTCGCCTCTACTTTCTAAAATTCACAGAAGTTCTCCTGCGAAGCTTGCAAGACTTACCAGCTACTTAGACTAAGTGAAACTAATCTAAGGACAACACACACATCCCTGCCTGAGGCGGCTTCGACCTGTGACGCCGGAGGCCACAGGATCCATAAAGCCGCGCTCCAGACTGCTCGACTGCTCCGGTAAATATCTCAGGTTATTATCAGTATTGGCATGTATTACTATTGATATTGTGATTTTTCAGTTATTATTATCATTATTATTAATAATATTATCATGTATCGTTATTGTTAATATTAATAATACTGTGTTTTTGTTTTTCAAACCCTGGGTATATGTTGTTCCTGGTGATATGTAAGAGAGGGCCTTAAGGCCATAATCTGCTCAGGTTAAATTACCAAATAAATAAAATTAATTAATAAAATAAATAATAAAATGATTGTCGCAATACAGAGGATATAAAATACAGAATGGCAATGGGAAGGAACGACATTTTGGAAAAGAGAAATTTGTGAGCATTGAACATTAATTTACGAGTACGCAATTGAGGCGGTCGGAACGGCCGGCAGTCCAGCTCGCTCTCAGCAGCTGCCTGCGGGCAGAGGGGGGGGGGGGGGCGATGACGTCACACTGCACTGGCGAGAGCGAGGGCGAGAGCGAGGGCGCCTCAGGGCGGCGCGGGCGCGGAAAGTCCTCTTCTCCGATTTTCACGTCGTCAAGACTGTTGACGGTATACGAGACCACTCTACATAATTTTATGAAATTATTTTTTCTTACTACCTTCGCCTTGCCTCTCAGAAAATAATAACTCTATTTTTCATTCCGCGACGCTCCTCAGTAGAGTTGAAGTATGTGGTTACAAAATCTAATTTTTAGACACACTGTATAAAACATCTTAGCTTTCGAATAAAAAATTCACCCTTTCGTAATTCGTAATTGTCGTTTTCAAATGCCGCTCTTCGTCAAGTATGTGCACTTGATTTACAAATCATGTATTTGTAAAGTCAGATGCGGGCAGCTTACTGTTCTGTGCATTTTAGACCATATATTAAAGCGAGTGAAATTGAGCTAAAAGAACGGGAAAGTTTTTGAAATGGAAGTCCCACTGATGTCTATTTCCTTTCACAAGTTATTGCGAATTATGTGAGCGGCGTCATGGCACGATCGAAAACCTACGATCTTCGCCTGTGTTAAGCGGAGTCAAGCACTGCAGTGCAGAAAAATTTGAATTCCTGGTTGTGTTTGTCGGTCTCTCGTGCTGTGTTAATAATCCGTAATCAGAAAATAATTATGAATTAATTTTTCTGGGGTGGCGACCGATTACAATGCACAACGATCTGCTACGGTTTTACACCACATCATACATGACTTTATGTGAGGCATAAAACTTTTCTTGTTCACATCATACATTTCATGGTATATATATCTCGTGTTTGGAACTAGAAGAGAAGAACGAATTCAAGTAACCTCAGAATGTGCTGTTGCTGGACTGGAATAAAATTTTCTGGCATTACTGTTGACGGCTTTCTAGTTGTAGATGAAGAAGCAGTCAGAAACACTTATATTTATAGATACATTTACTCCTAACATAAAAAATACAACTTTTTGAAAATTTTCGCTTTTGGACCTTACGGAAAATATGGTACCACAAGGTGAAAATAATTGTATATACCTTGAATCAATAAATGGTGTACCTTCACGTCTGAGATTAAAGTAAAAATGAATTGAGTTGCCTCTAGGAACCAGAGAGGAACAAAGGTTTCTACAAAAATTTTGCTGGATCATTTGAAGACAATTTTCTGTGTCTGCAAGATGGCACTTTCGATTTTTCTACTAACGCTGATTTAGTTTAGCCCCAGACACTGCAGGACAGGTCAGTAACGGAAGAAAAGCATATCGCATCTTTTTTATAGTTCTTTTTTTTCGGGGCGGGGTGACTTGTCCCCAGGAATAAGGTATCACCACCCACTGTTGGCAGAAGATCGATTGCCATCTACTTCAACAAACCAGCAAACAGTTCATTGATTTTCTTTTTTTACTTTATAACTATTGTTCTCACATTATATGAGTCATTGAATTTTATGCACATAAGAATTAGGTGGTATCACACGTCTGCAGCCTGCTTTCAGTGGAAGCTTCTCTGCGTGATATTTTTTTCAATTACTGTTATGAAATTTCAAAGAAATAAGGCGCAGACAGGTGTGAAAATTACAGAACCATCAGTCTGATAAGTCATGGTTGCAAAATTTTAACACGACTTATCTACAGGAGAATGGAAAAGCTGGTGGAAGCTGACCTCGGGGAAGATCCGTTTGGATTCAGGAGGAACATAGGAACCCGGGAGGCAATACTCACTTTACGTCTTATCTTAGAAGATAGATTAAGGAAAGGCAAACCTACATTTTTAGCTTTTGTAGATTTGGAGAAAGCATTTGACAATGTTGACTGGAATACACTCTTTCAAATTCTGAAGTCAGTTGGGGTAAAATATAGGGAAAGGAGAGTTATTTACAACTTGTACAAAAGCCAGACCGACGTTATTAGACTCGAAGGGCATGAAAGGGAAGCATCAGCTGGGAAGGGAGTAAGACAGGGTTGTAGCCTTTCTCCGATGTTATTCATTTTGTACATCGAGCATGCGGTGAAGGAAAGCAAGGAAAAATTTGGAATAGCAATTAAAGTTCAGGGGGAAGAAATGAAAACATTGCGTTTTGCTGATGACATTGTAATTCTGTCAGAGACAGCAAAGGATCTGGAAGAGCAGTTGAATGTAATGGACAGTGTGTTCAAGAGAGCGTATAAAATGAACATTAACAAGAGCAAAAAAAAAAAAAAAAAAAAAAATAATGGAATGCGGTCATAGAAAATCAGGCGATGCTGAAGGAATTAGATTAGGTAACGAAAAAATGAAGGTAGTAGATGAGTTTTGTTACTTGGGTAGTAAAATAACTTGCGGTGGTCGCAGTACAGAGGATATAAAATGCAGAATGGCAATGGGAAGAAAAGCATTTTTGAAAAAGAGAAATTTGCTAACATCGAATATTAATTTAAGGGTTAGGAAGTCTTTTCTGAAGGCATTTGTGTGGAGTGTTGCCTTGTACGGCAGTGAAACATGGACGATAAGCAGTGAGGACAGGAAGAGAATAGAGGCTTTTTAAATGTGGTGCTACAGAAGAATGCTGAAGATTAGGTGGGTAGATCGCATAACTAATGAAGAGGTACTGAACAGAATTGGTGAGAAAAGGAATTTTTGGCATATCCTGACTAAAAGAAGGGATCGCTTGGTAGGACACATTCTTAGACATGGGGGAATCGTAAATTTAGCATTGGAGGGAAGTGTGTGGGGTAAAAATCGCAGAGGGAGACCAAGCGACGCGTATAGTAAGCAGATTCAAATGGATGTGGGTTGCCGTTCTTATGAGGAGATGAAAAGGCTTGCTCAGGATAGAGTAGAGTGGAGAGCTGCATCAAACCAGTCTCCGGACTGAAGACCATAACAACTCTTATGAAAATATGTTTATTTTTTTGATATTACTATTAATTCTGTAATATGAATAAAAAATTCTGAAATCTTTAGTTATTCACATAAGGGAAAACTCGAAAATGTTAGTCGAAATTAATTGGAGGAGTCCATACCACGTATTTGTTATGTGCTTATAATTCTATGAGTCACTACAGTGTGCAAACAATAGACATAAAATGACAAAATCAACACTTAGCGAGCTTGCAGTATATGACAGTGAACAAGCATTGATCACCCCAGTGTTTCCTTCGATTTTCCACTGACAGTGGGTGATAATCCATTGTTTCTGGCCACAAGCCACCCAAGAAGGAAAAAACAAATCATAACATGAAACTAAATGACAGCTCCTTCTCATCCTTTACTGATCTGCAATGTCTGAGGCTAAACTAAATCTGCCTATTTTTATTTCATTTAAAGGAGAAATCGAAATAAGTGTACCATGGACACAAAAAAAAAATTGTCATCAGGAGATTTTTGAAATCTTTATAGAAAATAAGTTCCCATCAGACAGCTTCCTAACAAAATATAAATTCTGAGAACTGTGTAGATTTCTTTCAAAGTGGTGGTGAGTTTAAACATAGTACAGCGCGTCCCACATATATGTCCCACACCTCACGTAACCCCATCACCATAAGTTGCAGCATCCATTATAAGGAGGTAACTAAATTTTTTTAATTTTACTAATCTGTATATCGTTTTACTTAGTTCATTCCTTCTCTAGTCACAGATAGCGCTTTTATGTTAGACACTGTATACGATTTGTTTCACCTTGTGGTACACATTTTCCGAGAGCTACAAAAGCGACAATTAAAAGAAGGCTAAATAGTGTAATAGTCATCTTAGGAGGTGTACATGCATCAATAAATGTAAGTATATTTTTGGGCTTTTTCCGTTTATCATCTCCAACTAGAAAGTCATTAAGTAGAATTTCAGAAAATTTTACGTCAGTCCATCAACAGTAAATTATTTTATTCTTCTCTTGTGGTTCGAAACACGAAATATTTATTCCATCAACTGTAGAATGTGGACAACAAACTAGTTGTATACCTCTTATTAAGTGAAGTATTACTTTACGTAAAAACATAGCAGACCATTGTGCATTGTCATCTGCCACCATCCAAGAAACATTTGTGTATCGTTATTTTCTGATTGTTGATTATTAATACACTATGAGGGAGCAACAAACGTTGCCAGCAAATAATGTTTTCGGCAGTGCAGTGCTTCACGCTACATTCAAAATACGTCGAGTTCGTAGGCTTGCGATCGCGGCATAACGCAGCTCAGATAACTCGCAATTACTTGCGGAAAAGAGGTAGATTTCAGTGTGACTATCATTTCATAAACATATCTGTTCTTTTAGATTCATTTCACTCGCTGTAATGTACGGTCTAAAATACATAGAACACTAACCTACTCACTATCGAACTGTTTCAATACACAATTTGTAAATGAAGTGCACGCACTTGACAAATAGCGTTATTTGAAAACGACTGATATGAATTGTGAAAATCTGAACGATTTATTCGAAAGGTAAGATGATGTACTGTCATGAGCCCAAAACTCAGATTTTTGAACCGCATACTTTCATAAAAAGCGAATGAAGAGGGTTACGAAACTAAAAAAAATCAGACAGAATGAAGAGTACACATTTTCTTATTTTACAGACGCGGCAAAGCTTGTAACGAAAAACTTAATACGTAAAACATTGTGGAATGGTCCTACATACCGTCAACGTTATTTTCATCATGAAACTCAGAACTTGGATTTTCCCCCCTTCTTCGGTCTCGGCGCGGCCGGCAGTGTGACCGCAACCTTAATGTGTGAGTGAGGCGGGTGGCGGCGAGCGCCGAGGAGGGCTGATCGTGGCCCGGCGCGCTGCCACACTGCTGCCACCGCCGAGAGCGCGCGCGCTCCCGGCACGGCCGTGGCCGGTGGCCGGTGGCGCTCTCGCTGGGGCGACGGCCTCTACTCAGCAAGTCCTCCTGGAGGCCTTTGTGTCGAGTGTTGCAGGAGAGGCCAGAGCCTTCTGAAATGTGATGCTACAGAAGAATGCTGAGGATTAGGTGGGTTGATCGTACAACTAATGGAAAGGTACTGAACAGAATTGGAGAGAAAAGGAACATCTGGAATACCTTGACCAAACGAAGGGATGGATTGGTAGAACACATTCTTAGACATCAAGGAATCGTGAATGTATCATTGGAGGGTCGTGTTTTGGGCAAATACCGCAGAGGGAGACCAAGAGATGTATACAGTAATCAGATTCAAATGAATGTGGGTTGTCGTTCTTATGAGGGGATGAAGAGGCTTGCTCAGTATTGAGTAGGGTGGAGAACTGTATCAAACCAGTCTCCTGACCGAAGAAAACAACAACAACATAGCGCGCATTAGATGTAGACGGAGTGTAATGCTAGTAATTGCCACAAGTCAACTTGTGTGTCCATCGTAACAAACACTCTTTCGATGTCCTGATGTGTAACACCACAACTACAACAACAAGAGTTTATAGTAACATTCGACTATGCTGACGTAAATCACAAAAATATGAAGCGACATCTTCTGATTGAAGCACACTCACAGCCTATATACTGTGGATATCGAACATAGTAGCTTACATGCTGTACCTTACTGACCATCCGCCACAGTTATACCTACGGCAACCAATTGGGACAACTCTGCAAAATCTGCAAGCGGTCTTGGACACTATCCTGGTCTCTGACAGGAAGGCAGAGAACGAATCAACACAAACCTAGGAATAGCTGCACACTTTGTTGTACAAACCAGAAACATTTCTGATTTTCAGAAGCGATTCCACAGTTTCCGAGAAGAACCTCAGCTCGCCAGCAGGTGAGCAAACTACGAATCTGATGTGTCTACACGGAACTGACGAATCGTTTAAGAGAACTGCTAGAGATCTTGGAGCAGGATAACGTTCCGGTTCTTTCTACGGTAACTATTTATGAAATTATGCTGCATACATTCTGCTACACAATCCAAAAATCACAATACAAGAGGATCGTGTAGACTGAGGCGGAAAGACGATGTACCTCATTTCTCCCACCAGACAGTTAAGTTTCTTTTACGAAGGCAAAAAGTTTCGTGCTACTCAGACATACCGACCATCATATTCTAAACATTAATTCTTCCATGTCATGCTATAATAAAGGTCTTGTACAAATCACAGACGCAATAACCTCACACAAATGAACCCAATTTCACGCCGTACCCGATTGGCGTATTATTAGGCACTGCAGAAAATTCTTTGAAATCTTCAATGTCTGGACAACAATTAAAATCACATAGGTCTCTTGACTTTACCGGAAAACACGAGTACGTCATAGTCGAAGTACCCGAAGAATTTGTAGCACCGATAGCTCGGGCTACCTTACTGCTGAAGGAAGGCAGATGCAAACGACAGCCCTGTGGCAAACTAAGATTGCTGTAATAAGATTAATCCCGTGATTTTGACAGCAGATTTGGCCCTTACGAGAAATTACGAGGTGAATGATATCGATCGCTGGCTGATCGGCTCAGTACTTAACAAGTAGTATAAATTAACTGCCAATTTCATCGCATAAAGTGAATCTTCCACGACAAGTAAGAACGTCGACAGGTTTGCGTGACACCATGACTCCCTATTGGTGAAGGTTTATAAATTTATCAAGTTCCAATTAATTAGTACGGAAATGAAGTAATATCGCGAACTCTTGAAACGCCCGTTTGGCAATTAGTTTAAATTCGCTTCTTCTTCACCAACGGCGGAGGGACACACGCCTTCGCGGCGTTTGGCTGAAGAACCGCTAGTCCAGGTGTCCCAACCGCTGAGGGAGCCAAGACTGCCCGCGCGGGCCGGGAAAAGGGCGCAGAAGGCGCGTTGTCAGGTTGGCTGCGGAGCCGCACTTCTTCTCGGTAGAGCGATGCAGTGTCCTGGAGTGACGGACATAAAAATGACGGGAGACGCTCCCGACCCCCAGTCGTGTGCAATTCTACGCCAGTGCTAGTTGAGCCGGCAGTCGTCCACTACTTACCACTAACGTTTCTGCTGGGACGAGTAAACGCTTTCGCCAATCGACAGGCCAATGTCTACGGAAAGTTCGAAGTATGTTTTTACTGAATTTTACTGAATTGACTTTCATACTGCCTTGGTCCTGCAGCGAGACTAGTTGTTATTTCTATATTTCATTACAGAAGTAACCGTCTTTAACGTGTAACAGGCTACCTCATATTCCTCTTGCTTAAAGGGATACTACAGACAGTTACAAAAGATAAACCTGTTTGCTTACTCGGTCTGTAATCCCCGACTGGTGCCCTATTACAAATATCAATAGCACTAAAAACCTGCTAGAAGAACCGGAGTTCGACGCCAGCCACGGTCAGGCAGTAGCAGACGTTCAGGTGAGGTGTCGATCGGCACTTCTCCAGAGGGGGCAAGCAGCCATTTCCATAGAACATTCCCACCAAACAATCGAGGGCTACAGACGTGACGACCGTACAGGACTACGTGTCGTTTCAGTAAAAGAGGCGCCGTTTCTTCATCAAGATTCGTTGTACGAGCAACTACGGACTTTGCACCAACAGTGAGAAGAACAGTATTTATTCCAAGTGTAGAGAACTACAGGTAGCAACCGGAAATTAATCACCCCAGTTGGCGAGAGAAAAGTCATCGGAATAGCAAGGCGACAAGTTTAGTCACGAGAGACGGTCTTCCGCGGCGGAGTGGCCGAGCGCATTGAGGCGCCACGCTACGATGGGCCAGGCCGCTCCCCGTCGGGGGTTCGAATACCCCCTCGGAAACGGATGTTTGTATCGTCTTTAGTTTCAGGTAGTTGATAAGTAGTTTGTAAGTTTAGGGTATGCTGACCACGCAGTCGAGCCCCTTAAGATTGACAAACAGTTGAATATTTGAGAGACGGACTTGGAAGCCAGGCAGGAGGCCAGCAACCAGCAGACGGAAGAGGAACGGGGAGTGGGTGGGGCGCTGTCCGGCCGAAGCGGCGAGGACGAAGACGAGGGAGGCAAAGTCGAGCAGAGGGCGCCGGGAACAAATGTTGAGGCGCAGCCGACGGAGAAACGGGGCGCGCAAAGGGGGGAGATAAGGCTGCACGACGAGCGCTCGATAGCAGATCTCGAGACACACTTAAATTCTCAGTTGCCAAGCACGCGAAAATCGTGGATGCGGTTAGCGATGCTTGCGCTGTATAGTTGCAGGCACACCGACACCGAGTGGCTGCGCAACTCGAGGCTCAAGCCTAGGGTATAAGAGCGCGAGGCTAGAGGCTAGACGACGCCCTGGTAGTAAACGGGGAGGAGGCCACGACACGGCTGAGCCAAGTTGGGAGCCAAGTGACTGGGGTATAGGAGTGCGAGGCTAGAGGCTAGAAGACGCCCTCGAAGTAAACGAGGAGGAGGCCACGACACGGCTGAGCCAAGTTGGGAGCCAAGTGACTGGGGTATAAGAGCGCGAGGCTAGAGGCTAGACGATGCCCTCGAAGTAAACGAGGAGGAGGACACGACACGGCTGATTCAAGTTGGGAGCCAAGTGATTGGGGTATAAGAGTGCGAGGCTAGAGGCTCGACGATGCCCTCGAAGTAAACGAGGAGGAGGCCACGACACGGCTGAGCCAAGTTGGGAGCCAAGTGACTGGGGTATAGGAGTGCGAGGATAGAGGCTAGACGACGCCCTCGAAGTAAACGAGGAGGAGGCCACAACACGGCTGAGCCAAGTTGGCAGCCAAGTGACTGGGGTATAAGGGCGCGAGGCTAGAGGCTAGACGACGCCCTCGAAGTAAACGAGGAGGAGGCCACGACACGGCTGAGCCAAGTTGGCAGCCAAGTGACTGGGGTATAGGAGTGCGAGGCTAGAGGCTAGACGAAGCCCTCGAAGTAAACGAGGAGGAGGCCACGACACGGCTGAGCCAAGTTGGGAGCCAAGTGACTGGGGTATAAGAGTGCGAGGCTAGAGGCTAGACGAAGCCCTCGAAGTAAACGAGGAGGAGGCCACGACACAGCTGAGGCAAGTTGGTAGCCAAGTGACTGGGGTATAAGAGTGCGAGGCTAGAGGCTAGACGACGCCCTCGAAGTAAACAAGGAGGCCACGACACGGCTGAGCCAAGTTGGGAGCCAAGTGACTAGGGTATAAGAGCGCGAGGCTAGAGGCTAGACGACGCCCTCGAAGTAAACGAGGAGGAGGCCACGACACGGCTGAGCCAAGTTGGGAGCCAAGTGACTGGGGTATAAGAGTGCGAGGCTAGAGGCTAGACGATGCCCTCGAAGTAAACGAGGAGGAGGCCACGACACGGCTGAGCCAAGTTGGGAGACAAGTGACTGGGGTATAGGAGTGCGAGGCTAGAGGCTAGACGACGCCCTCGAAGTAAACGAGGAGGAGGCCACGACTCAACTGAGCCAAGTTGGGAGCCAAGTGACTGGGGTATAAGGGCGCGAGGCTGGAGGCTAGACGACGCCCTCGAAGTAAACGAGGAGGAGGCCACGACACGGCTGATTCAAGTTGGGAGCCAAGTGACTGGGGTATAAGAGTGCGAGGCTAGAGGCTAGACGATGCCCTCTAGGTAAACGAGGAGGAGGTCACGACACGGCTGAGCCAAGTTGGGAGCCAAGTGACTGGGGTATAGGAGTGAGAGGCTAGAGGGTAGACGACGCCCTCGAAGTAAACGAGGTGGAGGCCACGAGACGGCTGACCCAAGTTGGGAGCCAAGTGACTGGGGTATAAGGGCGAGAGGCTAGAGGCTAGACGACGGCCTCGAAGTAAATGAGGAGGAGGCCACGACTCGGCTGAGCCAAGTTGGGAGCCAAGTAACTGGGGTAAAAGAGTGTGAGGCTAGAGGCTAGACGATGCCCTCGAAGTAAACGAGGAGGAGGCCACGACATGGCTGACCAAGTTGGTAGCCAAGTGACTTGGGTATAGGAGTGCGAGGCTAGAGGCTAGACGATGCCCTCGAAGTAAACGGGGAGGAGGTCACGACACGGCTGAGCCAAGTTGGGAGCCAAGTGACTCGGGTATAAGAGCGCGAGGCTAGAGGCTAGACGACGCCCTCGAAGTAAACGAGGAGGAGGCCACGACACGGCTGAGCCAAGTTGGGAGCCAAGTGACTGGGGTATAAGGCGCGAGTCTAGAGGCTAGGCGACGCACTCGAAGTAAACGAAGAGGAGGCCACGACACGGCTGAGCCAAGTTGACAGCCAAGTGACTGGGGTATAAGAGTGCGAGGCTTGAGCCTAGACGAAGCCCACGAAGTAAGCGAGGAGGAGGCCACGACACGGCTGAGCCAAGTTGGGGGCCAAGTAACTGGGGTACAAGAGTGCGAGGCTAGAGGCTATACGAAGCCCTCGAAGTAAACGAGGAGGAGGCCACGACACGGCTGAGACAAGTTGGTAGCCAAGTGACTGGGGTATAAGAGTGCGAGTCTAGAGGCTAGACGACGCCCTCGAAGTAAACGAGGAGGAGGCCACGACACGGCTGAACCAAGTTGGGAGCCAAGTGACTAGGGTATAAGAGCGCGAGGCTAGAGGCTAGACGATGCCCTCGAAGTAAACGAGGAGGAGGCCACGACACGGCTGAGCCAAGTTGGGAGCCAGGTGACTGGGGTATAGGAGTGAGTGGCTAGAGGATAGACGACGCCCTCGAAGTAAACGAGGAGGAGGCCACGACACGGCTGAACCAAGTTGGGAGCCAAGTGACTGGGGTAAAAGAGTGCGAGGCTAGAGGCTAGACGATACCCTCGAAGTAAACGAGGAGGAGGCCATGACACGGCTGAGGCAAGTTGGGAGCCAAGTGACTGGGGTATAGGAGTGCGAGGCTAGAGGCTAGACGACGCCCTCGAAGTAAACGAGGAGGAAGCCACGACACAGCTGAGCCAAGTTGGGAGCCAAGTGACTGGGGTATAAAAGTGCGAGGCTAGAGGCTAGACGATGCCCTCGAAGTAAACGAGGAGGAGGCCACGACACGGCTGAGCCAAGTTGGGAGCCAAGTGACTGTGGTATAAGAGTGTGAGGCTAGAGGCTAGACGAAGCCCTCAAAGTAAACGAGGAGGAGGCCACGACATGGCTGAGACAAGTTGGGAGCCAAGTGACTGGGGTATAAGGGCGCGAGGCTAGAGGCTAGACGACGCCCTTGAAGTAAACAAGGAGGAGGCCTCGACACGGCTGAGCCAAGTGACTGGGGTATAAGGGCGTGAGGCTAGAGGCTAGACGACGCCCTCGAAGTAAACGAGGAGGAGGCCACGACACGGCTGAGCTAAGTTGGTAGCCAAGTGACTGGGGTATAAGAGTGCGAGGCTAGAGGCAAGACGAAGCCCTCGAAGTAAACGAGGAGGAGGCCACGACACGGCTGAGCCAAGTTTGGGAGCCAAGTGACTGGGGTATAAGAGTGCGAGGCTAGAGGCTAGACGACGCCCTCGAAGTAAACGAGGAGGAGGCCACGACTCGGCTGAGCCAAGTTGGGAGCCAAGTGACTGGGGTATAAGGGCGCGAGGCTGGAGGCTAGACGACGCCCTCGAAGTAAACGAGGAGGAGGCCACGACACGGCTGATTCAAGTTGGGAGCCAAGTGACTGGGGTATAAGAGTGCGAGGCTAGAGGCTAGACGATGCCCTCTAGGTAAACGAGGAGGAGGTCACGACACGGCTGAGCCAAGTTGGGAGCCAAGTGACTGGGGTATAGGAGTGAGAGGCTAGAGGGTAGACGACGCCCTCGAAGTAAACGAGGTGGAGGCCACGAGACGGCTGACCCAAGTTGTGAGCCAAGTGACTGGGGTATAAGGGCAAGAGGCTAGAGGCTAGACGACGGCCTCGAAGTAAATGAGGAGGAGGCCACGACTCGGCTGAGCCAAGTTGGGAGCCAAGTAACTGGGGTAAAAGAGTGTGAGGCTAGAGGCTAGACGATGCCCTCGAAGTAAACGAGGAGGAGGCCACGACATGGCTGAGCCAAGTTGGTAGCCAAGTGACTTGGGTATAGGAGTGCGAGGCTAGAGGCTAGACGATGCCCTCGAAGTAAACGGGGAGGAGGTCACGACACGGCTGAGCCAAGTTGGGAGCCAAGTGACTGGGGTATAAGAGCGCGAGGCTAGAGGCTAGACGACGCCCTCGAAGTAAACGAGGAGGAGGCCACGACACGGCTGAGCCAAGTTGGGAGCCAAGTGACTGGGGTATAAGGGCGCGAGTCTAGAGGCTAGACGACGCACTCGAAGTAAACGAAGAGGAGGCCACGACACGGCTGAGCCAAGTTGACAGCCAAGTGACTGGGGTATAAGAGTGCGAGGCTTGAGCCTAGACGAAGCCCACGAAGTAAGCGAGGAGGAGGCCACGACACGGCTGAGCCAAGTTGGGAGCCAAGTAACTGGGGTACAAGAGTGCGAGGCTAGAGGCTATACGAAGCCCTCGAAGTAAACGAGGAGGAGGCCACGACACGGCTGAGACAAGTTGGTAGCCAAGTGACTGGGGTATAAGAGTGCGAGTCTAGAGGCTAGACGACGCCCTCGAAGTAAACGAGGAGGAGGCCACGACACGGCTGAACCAAGTTGGGAGCCAAGTGACTAGGGTATAAGAGCGCGAGGCTAGAGGCTAGACGATGCCCTCGAAGTAAACGAGGAGGAGGCCACGACACGGCTGAGCCAAGTTGGGAGCCAGGTGACTGGGGTATAGGAGTGAGTGGCTAGAGGATAGACGACGCCCTCGAAGTAAACGAGGAGGAGGCCACGACACGGCTGAACCAAGTTGGGAGCCAAGTGACTGGGGTAAAAGAGTGCGGGGCTAGAGGCTAGACGATGCCCTCGAAGTAAACGAGGAGGAGGCCATGACACGGCTGAGGCAAGTTGGGAGCCAAGTGACTGGGGTATAGGAGTGCGAGGCTAGAGGCTAGACGACGCCCTCGAAGTAAACGAGGAGGAAGCCACGACACAGCTGAGCCAAGTTGGGAGCCAAGTGACTGGGGTATAAAAGTGCGAGGCTAGAGGGTAGACGATGCCCTCGAAGTAAACGAGGAGGAGGCCACGACACGGCTGAGCCAAGTTGGGAGCCAAGTGACTGTGGTATAAGAGTGTGAGGCTAGAGGCTAGACGAAGCCCTCAAAGTAAACGAGGAGGAGGCCACGACACGGCTGAGCTAAGTTGGTAGCCAAGTGACTGGGGTATAAGAGTGCGAGGCTAGAGGCTAGACGAAGCCCTCGAAGTAAACGAGGAGGAGGCCACGACACGGCTGAGCCAAGTTTGGGAGCCAAGTGACTGGGGTATAAGAGTGCGAGGCTAGAGGCTAGACGACGCCCTCGAAGTAAACGAGGAGGAGGCCACGACACGGGTGAGCCAAGTTGGTAGCCAAGTGACTGGGGTATAAGAGTGCGAGGCTAGAGGCTAGACGACGCCCTCGAAGTAAACGAGGAGGAGGCCACGACACGGCTGAGCCAAGTTGGGAGCCAAGTGACTGTGGTATAAGAGTGTGAGGCTAGAGGCTAGACGAAGCCCTCGAAGTAAACGAGGAGGAGGCCACGACACGGCTGAGACAAGTTGGGAGCCAAGTGACTGGGGTATAAGGGCGCGAGGCTAGAGGCTAGACGACGCCCTTGAAGTAAACGAGGAGGAGGCCTCGACACGGCTGAGCCAAGTGACTGGGGTATAAGTGCGCGAGGCTAGAGGCTAGACGACGCCCTCGAAGTAAACGAGGCGGAGGCCACGACACGGCTGAGCCAAGTTGGGAGCCAAGTGACTGGGGTATAAGAGTGCGAGGCTAGAGGCTAGACGACGCCCTCGAAGTAAACGAGGAGGAGGCCACGACACGGCTGAGCCTATTTGGGAGCCAAGTGACTGGGGTATAAGAGTGCGAGGCTAGAAGCTAGACGAAGCCCTCGAAGTAAACGAGGAGGAGGCCATGACACGGCTGAGCCAAGTTGGTAGCCAAGTGACTGGGGTATAAGAGTGCGAGGCTAGAGGCTAGACGACGCCCTCGAAGTAAACGAGGAGGAGGCCACGACACGGCTGAGCCAAGTTGGTAGCCAAGTGACTGGGGTATAAGAGTGCGAGGCCAGAGTCTAGATGACACCCTCGAAGTAAACGGGGAGGAGGCCACGACACGGCTGAGCCAATTTGGGAGCCAAGTGACTGGGGTATAAGAGCGCGAGGCTAGAGGCTAGACGATGCCCTCGAAGTAAACGAGGAGGAGGCCACGACACGGCTGAGCCAAGTTGGGAGCCAAGTGACTGGTGTATAAGAGTGCGAGGCTAGAGGCTAGACGACGCCCTCGAAGTAAACGAGGAGGAGACCACGACATGGCTGAGCCAAGTTGGGAGCCAAGTGACTGGTGTATAAGGGCGCGAGGCTAGAGGATAGACGACGCCCTCGAAGTAAACGAGGAGGAGGCCACCACACGGCTGATTCAAGTTGGGAGCCAAGTGACAGGGGTATAAGAGTGCGAGGCTAGAGGCTAGACGATGCCCTCGAAGTAAGCGAGGAGGAGGCCACGACACGGCTGAGCGAAGTTAGGAGCCAAGTGCCTGGGGTATAGGAGTGCGAGGCTAGAGGCTAGACGACGCCCTCGAAGTAAACGAGGAGGAGGCCACGACATGGCAGAGCAAAGTTGGGAGCCAAGTGACATGGGTATAAAGGCGAGAGGCTAGAGGATAGACGACGGCTTCGAAGTAAACGAGGAGGAGGCCACGACACGGCTGAGCCAAGTTGGGAGCCAAGTGACTGGGGTATAAGAGTGCGAGGCTAGAGTCTAGACGACACCCTCGAAGTAAACGGGGAGGAGGCCACCACACGGCTAATTCAAGTTGGGAGCCAAGTGACATGGGTATAAAGGCGAGAGGCTAGAGGATAGACGAAGCCCTCGAAGTAAACGAGGAGGAGGCCACGACACGGCTGAGCCAAGTTGGTAGCCAAGTGACTGGGGTATAAGAGTGCGAGGCTAGAGGCTAGACGACGCCCTCGAAGTAAACGAGGAGGAGGCCACGACACGGCTGAGCCAAGTTGGTAGCCAAGTGACTGGGGTATAAGAGTGCGAGGCTAGAGTCTAGACGACACCCTCGAAGTAAACGAGGAGGAGGCCACGACACGGGTGAGCCAAGTTGGTAGCCAAGTGACTGGGGTATAAGAGTGCGAGGCTAGAGGCTAGACGACGCCCTCGAAGTAAACGAGGAGGAGGCCACGACACGGCTGAGCCAAGTTGGGAGCCAAGTGACTGTGGTATAAGAGTGTGAGGCTAGAGGCTAGACGAAGCCCTCGAAGTAAACGAGGAGGAGGCCACGACACGGCTGAGACAAGTTGGGAGCCAAGTGACTGGGGTATAAGGGCGCGAAGCTAGAGGCTAGACGACGCCCTTGAAGTAAACGAGGAGGAGGCCTCGACACGGCTGAGCCAAGTGACTGGGGTATAAGTGCGCGAGGCTAGAGGCTAGACGACGCCCTCGAAGTAAACGAGGCGGAGGCCACGACACGGCTGAGCCAAGTTGGGAGCCAAGTGACTGGGGTATAAGAGTGCGAGGCTAGAGGCTAGACGGCGCCCTCGAAGTAAACGAGGAGGAGGCCACGACACGGCTGAGCCTATTTGGGAGCCAAGTGACTGGGGTATAAGAGTGCGAGGCTAGAAGCTAGACGAAGCCCTCGAAGTAAACGAGGAGGAGGCCATGTCACGGCTGAGCCAAGTTGGTAGCCAAGTGACTGGGGTATAAGAGTGCGAGGCTAGAGGCTAGACGACGCCCTCGAAGTAAACGAGGAGGAGGCCACGACACGGCTGAGCCAAGTTGGTAGCCAAGTGACTGGGGTAAAAGAGTGCGAGGCCAGAGTCTAGATGACACCCTCGAAGTAAACGGGGAGGAGGCCACGACACGGCTGAGCCAATTTGGGAGCCAAGTGACTGGGGTATAAGAGCGCGAGGCTAGAGGCTAGACGACGCCCTCGAAGTAAACGAGGAGGAGGCCACGACACGGCTGAGCCAAGTTGGGAGCCAAGTGACTGGTGTATAAGAGTGCGAGGCTAGAGGCTAGACGACGCCCTCGAAGTAAACGAGGAGGAGACCACGACATGGCTGAGCGAAGTTGGGAGCCAAGTGACTGGTGTATAAGGGCGCGAGGCTAGAGGATAGACGACGCCCTCGAAGTAAACGAGGAGGAGGCCACCACACGGCTGATTCAAGTTGGGAGCCAAGTGACAGGGGTATAAGAGTGCGAGGCTAGAGGCTAGACGATGCCCTCGAAGTAAGCGAGGAGGAGGCCACGACACGGCTGAGCGAAGTTAGGAGCCAAGTGCCTGGGGTATAGGAGTGCGAGGCTAGAGGCTAGACGACGCCCTCGAAGTAAACGAGGAGGAGGCCACGACATGGCAGAGCAAAGTTGGGAGCCAAGTGACATGGGTATAAAGGCGAGAGGCTAGAGGATAGACGACGGCTTCGAAGTAAACGAGGAGGAGGCCACGACACGGCTGAGCCAAGTTGGGAGCCAAGTGACTGGGGTATAAGAGTGCGAGGCTAGAGTCTAGACGACACCCTCGAAGTAAACGGGGAGGAGGCCACCACACGGCTAATTCAAGTTGGGAGCCAAGTGACATGGGTATAAAGGCGAGAGGCTAGAGGATAGACGAAGCCCTCGAAGTAAACGAGGAGGAGGCCACGACACGGCTGAGCCAAGTTGGTAGCCAAGTGACTGGGGTATAAGAGTGCGAGGCTAGAGGCTAGACGACGCCCTCGAAGTAAACGAGGAGGAGGCCACGACACGGCTGAGCCAAGTTGGTAGCCAAGTGACTGGGGTATAAGAGTGCGAGGCTAGAGTCTAGACGACACCCTCGAAGTAAACGGGGAGGAGGCCACGACACGGCTGAGCCAATTTGGGAGCCAAGTGACTGGGGTATAAGAGCGCGAGGCTAGAGGCTAGACGACGCCCTCGAAGTAAACGAGGAGGAGGCCACGACACGGCTGAGCCAAGTTGGGAGCCAAGTGACTGGGGTATTAGAGTGCGAGGCTAGAGGCTAGACGACGCCCTCGAAGTAAACGAGGAGGAGACCACGACATGGCTGAGCCAAGTTGGGAGCCAAGTGACTGGTGTATAAGGGTGCGAGGCTAGAGGATAGACGACGCCCTCGAAGTAAACGAGGAGGAGGCCACCACACGGCTGATTCAAGTTGGGAGTCAAGTGACAGGGGTATAAGAGTGCGAGGCTAGAGGCTAGACGACGCCCTCGAAGTAAACGAGGAGGAGGCCACGACATGGCTGAGCGAAGATGGGAGCCAAGTGACATGGGTATAAAGGCGAGAGGCTAGAGGATAGACGACGGCTTCGAAGTAAACGAGGAGGAGGCCACGACACGGCTGAGCCAAGTTGGGAGCCAAGTGACTGGGGTAAAAGAGTGCGAGGCTAGAGGCTAGACGATGCCCTCGAAGTAAACGAGGAGGAGGCCACGACACGGCTGAGCTATGTTGGGAGCCAACTGACTAGGGTATAAGAGCGCGAGGCTAGAGGCTAGACGACGCCCTCGAAGTAAACGAGGAGGAGGCCACGACACGGCTGAGCCAAGTTGGGAGCCAAGTGACTGGGGTATAAGAGTGCGTGGCTAGGGGCTAGACGATGCCCTCGAAGTAAACGAGGAGGAGGCCATGACACGGCTGAGCCAAGTTGGGAGCCAAGTGACTGGGGTATAGGAGTGCGAGGCTAGAGGCTAGACGACGCCCTCGAAGTAAACGAGGAGGAGGCCAAGACACGGCTGATTCAAGTTGGGAGCCAAGTGAATGGGGTAAAAGAGCGCGAGGCTAGACGCTAGACGACGCCCTCGAAGTAAACGAGGAGGAGGCCACGACACGGCTGAGCCAAGTTGGGAGCCAAGTGACTGGGGTATAGGAGTGAGTGGCTAGAGGATAGACGACGCCCTCGAAGTAAACGAGGAGGAGGCCACGACACGGCTGACCCAAGTTGGGAGCCAAGTGACTGGGGTATAAGGGCCAGAGGCTAGAGGCTAGACGACGGCCTCGAAGTAAACGAGGAGGAGGCCATGACACGGCTGAGCCAAGTTGGGAGCCAAGTGACTGGGGAATAGGAGTGCGAGGCTAGAGGCTAGACGATGCCCTCGAAGTAAATGAGGAGGAATCCACGACACGTCTGAGCCAAGTTGGAAGCCAAGTGACTGGGGTATAGGAGTGCGAGGCTAGAGGCTAGACGATGCCCTCGAAGTAAACGAGGAGGAGGCCATGACACGGCTGAGCCAAGTTGGGATCCAAGTGACTGGGGTATAGGAGTGCGAGGCTAGAGGCTAGACGACGCCCTCGAAGTAAACGAGGAGGAGGCCACGACACGGCTGAGCCAAGTTGGTAGCCAAGTGACTGGGGTATAAGAGTGCGAGGCCAGAGTCTAGATGACACCCTCGAAGTAAACGGGGAGGAGGCCACGACACGGCTGAGCCAATTTGGGAGCCAAGTGACTGGGGTATAAGAGCGCGAGGCTAGAGGCTAGACGACGCCCTCGAAGTAAACGAGGAGGAGGCCACGACACGGCTGAGCCAAGTTGGGAGCCAAGTGACTGGTGTATAAGAGTGCGAGGCTAGAGGCTCGACGACGCCCTCGAAGTAAACGAGGAGGAGACCACGACATGGCTGAGCCAAGTTGGGAGCCAAGTGACTGGTGTATAAGGGCGCGAGGCTAGAGGATAGACGACGCCCTCGAAGTAAACGAGGAGGAGGCCACCACACGGCTGATTCAAGTTGGGAGCCAAGTGACAGGGGTATAAGAGTGCGAGGCTAGAGGCTAGACGATGCCCTCGAAGTAAGCGAGGAGGAGGCCACGACACGGCTGAGCGAAGTTAGGAGCCAAGTGCCTGGGGTATAGGAGTGCGAGGCTAGAGGCTAGACGACGCCCTCGAAGTAAACGAGGAGGAGGCCACGACATGGCAGAGCAAAGTTGGGAGCCAAGTGACATGGGTATAAAGGCGAGAGGCTAGAGGATAGACGACGGCTTCGAAGTAAACGAGGAGGAGGCCACGACACGGCTGAGCCAAGTTGGGAGCCAAGTGACTGGGGTATAAGAGTGCGAGGCTAGAGTCTAGACGACACCCTCGAAGTAAACGGGGAGGAGGCCACGACACGGCTTATTCAAGTTGGGAGCCAAGTGACATGGGTATAAAGGCGAGAGGCTAGAGGATAGACGAAGCCCTCGAAGTAAACGAGGAGGAGGCCACGACACGGCTGAGCCAAGTTGGGAGCCAAGTGACTGGGGTATAAGAGTGCGAGGCTAGAGGCTAGACGACGCCCTCGAAGTAAACGAGGAGGAGGCCACGACACGGCTGAGCCAAGTTGGTAGCCAAGTGACTGGGGTATAAGAGTGCGAGGCTAGAGTCTAGACGACACCCTCGAAGTAAACGGGGAGGAGGCCACGACACGGCTGAGCCAATTTGGGAGCCAAGTGACTGGGGTATAAGAGCGCGAGGCTAGAGGCTAGACGACGCCCTCGAAGTAAAAGAGGAGGAGGCCACGACACGGCTGAGCCAAGTTGGGAGCCAAGTGACTGGGGTAAAAGAGTGCGAGGCTAGAGGCTAGACGATGCCCTCGAAGTAAACGAGGAGGAGGCCACGACACGGCTGAGCTATGTTGGGAGCCAACTGACTACGGTATAAGAGCGCGAGGCTAGAGGCTAGACGACGCCCTCGAAGTAAACGAGGAGGAGGCCACGACACGGCTGAGCCAAGTTGGGAGCCAAGTGACTGGGGTATAAGAGTGCGTGGCTAGGGGCTAGACGATGCCCTCGAAGTAAACGAGGAGGAGGCCATGACACGGCTGAGCCAAGTTGGGAGCCAAGTGACTGGGGTATAGGAGTGCGAGGCTAGAGGCTAGACGACGCCCTCGAAGTAAACGAGGAGGAGGCCAAGACACGGCTGATTCAAGTTGGGAGCCAAGTGAATGGGGTAAAAGAGCGCGAGGCTAGACGCTAGACGACGCCCTCGAAGTAAACGAGGAGGAGGCCACGACACGGCTGAGCCAAGTTGGGAGCCAAGTGACTGGGGTATAGGAGTGAGTGGCTAGAGGATAGACGACGCCCTCGAAGTAAACGAGGAGGAGGCCACGACACGGCTGACCCAAGTTGGGAGCCAAGTGACTGGGGTATAAGGGCCAGAGGCTAGAGGCTAGACGACGGCCTCGAAGTAAACGAGGAGGAGGCCATGACACGGCTGAGCCAAGTTGGGAGCCAAGTGACTGGGGAATAGGAGTGCGAGGCTAGAGGCTAGACGATGCCCTCGAAGTAAATGAGGAGGAATCCACGACACGTCTGAGCCAAGTTGGAAGCCAAGTGACTGGGGTATAGGAGTGCGAGGCTAGAGGCTAGACGATGGCCTCGAAGTAAACGAGGAGGAGGCCATGACACGGCTGAGCCAAGTTGGGATCCAAGTGACTGGGGTATAGGAGTGCGAGGCTAGAGGCTAGACGACGCCCTCGAAGTAAACGAGGAGGAGGCCACGACACGGCTGATTCAAGTTGGGAGCCAAGTGACTGGGGTAAAAGAGCGCGAGGCTAGACGCTAGACGACGCCCTCGAAGTAAACGAGGAGGAGGCCACGACACGGCTGAGCCAAGTTGGGAGCCAAGTGACTGGGGTATAGGAGTGAGTGGCTAGAGGATAGACGACGCCCTCGAAGTAAACGAGGAGGAGGCCACGACACGGCTGACCCAAGTTGGGAGCCAAGTGACTGGGGTATAAGGGCCAGAGGCTAGAGGCTAGACGACGGCATCGAAGCAAAGGAGGAGGAGGCCATGACACGGCTGAGCCAAGTTGGGAGCCAAGTGACTGGGGTATAAGAGCGCGAGGCTAGAGGCTAGAAGACGCCCTCGAGGTAAACGAGGTGGAGGCCACGACACGGCTGAGCCAAGATGGGAGCCAAGTTACTGGGGTATAAGAGTGCGAGGCTAGAGGCTAGACGATGCCCTCGAAGTAAACGAGGAGGAGGCCATGACACGGCTGAGCCAAGTTGGCAGCCAAGTGACTGTGGTATAAGAGTGTGAGGCTAGAGGCTAGACGAAGCCCTCAAAGTAAACGAGGAGGAGGCCACGACATGGCTGAGACAAGTTGGGAGCCAAGTGACTGGGGTATAAGGGCGCGAGGCTAGAGGCTAGACGACGCCCTTGAAGTAAACGAGGAGGAGGCCTCGACACGGCTGAGCCAAGTGACTGGGGTATAAGGGCGTGAGGCTAGAGGCTAGACGACGCCCTCGAAGTAAACGAGGAGGAGGCCACGACACGGCTGAGCTAAGTTGGTAGCCAAGTGACTGGGGTATAAGAGTGCGAGGCTAGAGGCTAGACGAAGCCCTCGAAGTAAACGAGGAGGAGGCCACGACACGGCTGAGCCAAGTTTGGGAGCCAAGTGACTGGGGTATAAGAGTGCAAGGCTAGAGGCTAGACGACGCCCTCGAAGTAAACGAGGAGGAGGCCACGACACGGGTGAGCCAAGTTGGTAGCCAAGTGACTGGGGTATAAGAGTGCGAGGCTAGAGGCTAGACGACGCCCTCGAAGTAAACGAGGAGGAGGCCACGACACGGCTGAGCCAAGTTGGGAGCCAAGTGACTGTGGTATAAGAGTGTGAGGCTAGAGGCTAGACGAAGCCCTCGAAGTAAACGAGGAGGAGGCCACGACACGGCTGAGACAAGTTGGGAGCCAAGTGACTGGGGTATAAGGGCGCGAGGCTAGAGGCTAGACGACGCCCTTGAAGTAAACGAGGAGGAGGCCTCGACACGGCTGAGCCAAGTGACTGGGGTATAAGTGCGCGAGGCTAGAGGCTAGACGACGCCCTCGAAGTAAACGAGGCGGAGGCCACGACACGGCTGAGCCAAGTTGGGTGCCAAGTGACTGGGGTATAAGAGTGCGAGGCTAGAGGCTAGACGACGCCCTCGAAGTAAACGAGGAGGAGGCCACGACACGGCTGAGTCTATTTGGGAGCCAAGTGACTGGGGTATAAGAGTGCGATGCTAGAAGCTAGACGAAGCCCTCGAAGTAAACGAGGAGGAGGCCATGACACGGCTGAGCCAAGTTGGTAGCCAAGTGACTGGGGTATAAGAGTGCGAGGCTAGAGGCTAGACGACGCCCTCGAAGTAAACGAGGAGGAGGCCACGACACGGCTGAGCCAAGTTGGTAGCCAAGTGACTGGGGTATAAGAGTGCGAGGCCAGAGTCTAGATGACACCCTCGAAGTAAACGGGGAGGAGGCCACGACACGGCTGAGCCAATTTGGGAGCCAAGTGACTGGGGTATAAGAGCGCGAGGCTAGAGGCTAGACGACGCCCTCGAAGTAAACGAGGAGGAGGCCACGACACGGCTGAGCCAAGTTGGGAGCCAAGTGACTGGTGTATAAGAGTGCGAGGCTAGAGGCTAGACGACGCCCTCGAAGTAAACGAGGAGGAGACCACGACATGGCTGAGCCAAGTTGGGAGCCAAGTGACTGGTGTATAAAGGCGCGAGGCTAGAGGATAGACGACGCCCTCGAAGTAAACGAGGAGGAGGCCACCACACGGCTGATTCAAGTTGGGAGCCAAGTGACAGGGGTATAAGAGTGCGAGGCTAGAGGCTAGACGATGCCCTCGAAGTAAGCGAGGAGGAGGCCACGACAAGGCTGAGCGAAGTTAGGAGCCAAGTGCCTGGGGTATAGGAGTGCGAGGCTAGAGGCTAGACGACGCCCTCGAAGTAAACGAGGAGGAGGCCACGACACGGCTGAGCCTATTTGGGAGCCAAGTGACTGGGGTATAAGAGTGCGAGGCTAGAAGCTAGACGAAGCCCTCGAAGTAAAAGAGGAGGAGGCCATGACACGGCTGAGCCAAGTTGGGAGCCAAGTGACTGGGGTATAAGAGCGCGAGGCTAGAGGCTAGAAGACGCCCTCGAGGTAAACGAGGTGGAGGCCACGACACGGCTGAGCCAAGTTGGGAGCCAAGTTACTGGGGTATAAGAGTGCGAGGCTAGAGGCTAGACGATGCCCTCGAAGTAAACGAGGAGGAGGCCATGACACGGCTGAGCCAAGTTGGGAGCCAAGTGACTGTGGTATAAGAGTGTGAGGCTAGAGGCTAGACGAAGCCCTCAAAGTAAACGAGGAGGAGGCCACGACATGGCTGAGACAAGTTGGGAGCCAAGTGACTGGGGTATAAGGGCGCGAGGCTAGAGGCTAGACGACGCCCTTGAAGTAAACGAGGAGGAGGCCTCGACACGGCTGAGCCAAGTGAGTGGGGTATAAGGGCGTGAGGCTAGAGGCTAGACGACGCCCTCGAAGTAAACGAGGAGGAGGCCACGACACGGCTGAGCTAAGTTGGTAGCCAAGTGACTGGGGTATAAGAGTGCGAGGCTAGAGGCTAGACGAAGCCCTCGAAGTAAACGAGGAGGAGGCCACGACACGGCTGAGCCAAGTTTGGGAGCCAAGTGACTGGGGTATAAGAGTGCGAGGCTAGAGGCTAGACGACGCCCTCGAAGTAAACGAGGAGGAGGCCACGACACGGGTGAGCCAAGTTGGTAGCCAGGTGACTGGGGTATAAGAGTGCGAGGCTAGAGGCTAGACGACGCCCTCGAAGTAAACGAGGAGGAGGCCACGACACGGCTGAGCCAAGTTGGGAGCCAAGTGACTGTGGTATAAGAGTGTGAGGCTAGAGGCTAGACGAAGCCCTCGAAGTAAACGAGGAGGAGGCCACGACACGGCTGAGACAAGTTGGGAGCCAAGTGACTGGGGTATAAGGGCGCGAGGCTAGAGGCTAGACGACGCCCTTGAAGTAAACGAGGAGGAGGCCTCGACACGGCTGAGCCAAGTGACTGGGGTATAAGTGCGCGAGGCTAGAGGCTAGACGACGCCCTCGAAGTAAACGAGGCGGAGGCCACGACACGGCTGAGCCAAGTTGGGAGCCAAGTGACTGGGGTATAAGAGTGCGAGGCTAGAGGCTAGACGACGCCCTCGAAGTAAACGAGGAGGAGGCCACGACACGGCTGAGCCTATTTGGGAGCCAAGTGACTGGGGTATAAGAGTGCCAGGGTAGAAGCTAGACGAAGCCCTCGAAGTAAACGAGGAGGAGGCCATGACACGGCTGAGCCAAGTTGGTAGCCAAGTGACTGGGGTATAAGAGTGCGAGGCTAGAGGCTAGACGACGCCCTCGAAGTAAACGAGGAGGAGGCCACGACACGGCTGAGCCAAGTTGGTAGCCAAGTGACTGGGGTATAAGAGTGCGAGGCCAGAGTCTAGATGACACCCTCGAAGTAAACGGGGAGGAGGCCACGACACGGCTGAGCCAATTTGGGAGCCAAGTGACTGGGGTATAAGAGCGCGAGGCTAGAGGCTAGACGACGCCCTCGAAGTAAACGAGGAGGAGGCCACGACACGGCTGAGCCAAGTTGGGAGCCAAGTGACTGGTGTATAAGAGTGCGAGGCTAGAGGCTAGACGACGCCCTCGAAGTAATCGAGGAGGAGACCACGACATGGCTGAGCCAAGTTGGGAGCCAAGTGACTGGTGTATAAGGGCGCGAGGCTAGAGGATAGACGACGCCCTCGAAGTAAACGAGGAGGAGGCCACCACACAGCTGATTCAAGTTGGGAGCCAAGTGACAGGGGTATAAGAGTGCGAGGCTAGAGGCTAGACGATGCCCTCGAAGTAAGCGAGGAGGAGGCCACGACACGGCTGAGCGAAGTTAGGAGCCAAGTGCCTGGGGTATAGGAGTGCGAGGCTAGAGGCTAGACGACGCCCTCGAAGTAAACGAGGAGGAGGCCACGACATGGCAGAGCAAAGTTGGGAGCCAAGTGACATGGGTATAAAGGCGAGAGGCTAGAGGATAGACGACGGCTTCGAAGTAAACGAGGAGGAGGCCACGACACGGCTGAGCCAAGTTGGGAGCCAAGTGACTGGGGTATAAGAGTGCGAGGCTAGAGTCTAGACGACACCCTCGAAGTAAACGGGGAGGAGGCCACGACACGGCTAATTCAAGTTGGGAGCCAAGTGACATGGGTATAAAGGCGCGAGGCTAGAGGATAGACGAAGCCCTCGAAGTAAACGAGGAGGAGGCCACGACACGGCTGAGCCAAGTTGGTAGCCAAGTGACTGGGGTATAAGAGTGCGAGGCTAGAGGCTAGACGACGCCCTCGAAGTAAACGAGGAGGAGGCCACGACACGGCTGAGCCAAGTTGGTAGCCAAGTGACTGGGGTATAAGAGTGCGAGGCTAGAGTCTAGACGACACCCTCGAAGTAAACGGGGAGGAGGCCACGACACGGCTGAGCCAATTTGGGAGCCAAGTGACTGGGGTATAAGAGCGCGAGGCTAGAGGCTAGACGACGCCCTCGAAGTAAACGAGGAGGAGGCCACGACACGGCTGAGCCAAGTTGGGAGCCAAGTGACTGGGGTATTAGAGTGCGAGGCTAGAGGCTAGACGACGCCCTCGAAGTAAACGAGGAGGAGACCACGACATGGCTGAGCCAAGTTGGGAGCCAAGTGACTGGTGTATAAGGGTGTGAGGCTAGAGGATAGACGACGCCCTCGAAGTAAACGAGGAGGAGGCCACCACACGGCTGATTCAAGTTGGGAGCCAAGTGACAGGGGTATAAGAGTGCGAGGCTAGAGGCTAGACGACGCCCTCGAAGTAAACGAGGAGGAGGCCACGACATGGCTGAGCGAAGATGGGAGCCAAGTGACATGGGTATAAAGGCGAGAGGCTAGAGGATAGACGACGGCTTCGAAGTAAACGAGGAGGAGGCCACGACACGGCTGAGCCAAGTTGGGAGCCAAGTGACTGGGGTAAAAGGGTACGAGGCTAGAGGCTAGACGATGCCCTCGAAGTAAACGAGGAGGAGGCCACGACACGGCTGAGCTATGTTGGGAGCCAACTGACTACGGTATAAGAGCGCGAGGCTAGAGGCTAGACGACGCCCTCGAAGTAAACGAGGAGGAGGCCACGACACGGCTGAGCCAAGTTGGGAGCCAAGTGACTGGGGTATAAGAGTGCTTGGCTAGGGGCTAGACGATGCCATCGAAGTAAACGAGGAGGAGGCCATGACACGGCTGAGCCAAGTTGGGAGCCAAGTGACTGGGGTATAGGAGTGCGAGGCTAGAGGCTAGACGACGCCCTCGAAGTAAACGAGGAGGAGGCCAAGACACGGCTGATTCAAGTTGGGAGCCAAGTGAATGGGGTAAAAGAGCGCGAGGCTAGACGCTAGACGACGCCCTCGAAGTAAACGAGGAGGAGGCCACGACACGGCTGAGCCAAGTTGGGAGCCAAGTGACTGGGGTATAGGAGTGAGTGGCTAGAGGATAGACGACGCCCTCGAAGTAAACGAGGAGGAGGCCACGACACGGCTGACCCAAGTTGGGAGCCAAGTGACTGGGGTATAAGGGCCAGAGGCTAGAGGCTAGACGACGGCCTCGAAGTAAACGAGGAGGAGGCCATGACACGGCTGAGCCAAGTTGGGAGCCAAGTGACTGGGGAATAGGAGTGCGAGGCTAGAGGCTAGACGATGCCCTCGAAGTAAATGAGGAGGAATCCACGACACGTCTGAGCCAAGTTGGAAGCCAAGTGACTGGGGTATAGGAGTGCGAGGCTAGAGGCTAGACGATGCCCACGAAGTAAACGAGGAGGAGGCCATGACACGGCTGAGCCAAGTTAGGATCCAAGTGACTGGGGTATAGGAGTGCGAGGCTAGAGGCTAGACGACGCCCTCGAAGTAAACGAGGAGGAGGCCACGACACGGCTGATTCAAGTTGGGAGCCAAGTGACTGGGGTAAAAGAGCGCGAGGCTAGACGCTAGACGACGCCCTCGAAGTAAACGAGGAGGAGGCCACGACACGGCTGAGCCAAGTTGGGAGCCAAGTGACTGGGGTATAGGAGTGAGTGGCTAGTGGATAGACGACGCCCTCGAAGTAAACGAGGAGGAGGCCACGACACGGCTGACCCAAGTTGGGAGCCAAGTGACTGGGGTATAAGGGCCAGAGGCTAGAGGCTAGACGACGGCATCGAAGCAAAGGAGGAGGAGGCCATGACACGGCTGAGCCAAGTTGGGAGCCAAGTGACTGGGGTATAAGAGCGCGAGGCTAGAGGCTAGAAGACGCCCTCGAGGTAAACGAGGTGGAGGCCACGACACGGCTGAGCCAAGTTGGGAGCCAAGTTACTGGGGTATAAGAGTGCGAGGCTAGAGGCTAGACGATGCCCTCGAAGTAAACGAGGAGGAGGCCATGACACGGCTGAGCCAAGTTGGGAGCCAAGTGACTGTGGTATAAGAGTGTGAGGCTAGAGGCTAGACGAAGCCCTCAAAGTAAACGAGGAGGAGGCCACGACATGGCTGAGACAAGTTGGGAGCCAAGTGACTGGGGTATAAGGGCGCGAGGCTAGAGGCTAGACGACGCCCTTGAAGTAAACGAGGAGGAGGCCTCGACACGGCTGAGCCAAGTGACTGGGGTATAAGGGCGTGAGGCTAGAGGCTAGACGACGCCCTCGAAGTAAACGAGGAGGAGGCCACGACACGGCTGAGCTAAGTTGGTAGCCAAGTGACTGGGGTATAAGAGTGCGAGGCTAGAGGCTAGACGAAGCCCTCGAAGTAAACGAGGAGGAGGCCACGACACGGCTGAGCCAAGTTTGGGAGCCAAGTGACTGGGGTATAAGAGTGCGAGGCTAGAGGCTAGACGACGCCCTCGAAGTAAACGAGGAGGAGGCCACGACACGGGTGAGCCAAGTTGGTAGCCAAGTGACTGGGGTATAAGAGTGCGAGGCTAGAGGCTAGACGACGCCCTCGAAGTAAACGAGGAGGAGGCCACGACACGGCTGAGCCAAGTTGGGAGCCAAGTGACTGTGGTATAAGAGTGTGAGGCTAGAGGCTAGACGAAGCCCTCGAAGTAAACGAGGAGGAGGCCACGACACGGCTGAGACAAGTTGGGAGCCAAGTGACTGGGGTATAAGGGCGCGAGGCTAGAGGCTAGACGACGCCCTTGAAGTAAACGAGGAGGAGGCCTCAACATGGCTGAGCCAAGTGACTGGGGTATAGGTGCGCGAGGCTAGAGGCTAGACGACGCCCTCGAAGTAAACGAGGCGGAGGCCACGACACGGCTGAGCCAAGTTGGGAGCCAAGTGACTGGGGTATAAGAGTGCGAGGCTAGAGGCTAGACGACGCCCTCGAAGTAAACGAGGAGGAGGCCACGACACGGCTGAGCCTATTTGGGAGCCAAGTGACTGGGGTATAAGAGTGCGAGGCTAGAAGCTAGACGAAGCCCTCGAAGTAAACGAGGAGGAGGCCATGACACGGCTGAGCCAAGTTGGTAGCCAAGTGACTGGGGTATAAGATTGCGAGGCTAGAGGCTAGACGACGCCCTCGAAGTAAACGAGTAGGAGGCCACGACACGGCTGAGCCAAGTTGGTAGCCAAGTGCCTGGGGTATAAGAGTGCGAGGCCAGAGTCTAGATGACACCCTCGAAGTAAACGGGGAGGAGGCCACGACACGGCTGAGCCAATTTGGGAGCCAAGTGACTGGGGTATAAGAGCGCGAGGCTAGAGGCTAGACGACGCCCTCGAAGTAAACGAGGAGGAGGCCACGACACGGCTGAGCCAAGTTGGGAGCCAAGTGACTGGTGTATAAGAGTGCGAGGCTAGAGGCTAGACGACGCCCTCGAAGTAAACGAGGAGGAGACCACGACATGGCTGAGCCAAGTTGGGAGCCAAGTGACTGGTGTATAAAAGCGCGAGGCTAGAGGATAGACGACGCCCTCGAAGTAAACGAGGAGGATTCCACCACACGGCTGATTCAAGTTGGGAGCCAAGTGACAGGGGTATAAGAGTGCGAGGCTAGAGGCTAGACGATGCCCTCGAAGTAAGCGAGGAGGAGGCCACGACACGGCTGAGCGAAGTTAGGAGCCAAGTGCCTGGGGTATAGGAGTGCGAGGCTAGAGGCTAGACGACGCCCTCGAAGTAAACGAGGAGGAGGCCACGACATGGCAGAGCAAAGTTGGGAGCCAAGTGACATGGGTATAAAGTCGAGAGGCTAGAGGATAGACGACGGCTTCGAAGTAAACGAGGAGGAGGCCACGACACGGCTGAGCCAAGTTGGGAGCAAGGTGACTGGGGTATAAGAGTGCGAGGCTAGAGTCTAGACGACACCCTCGAAGTAAACGGGGAGGAGGCCACGACACGGCTAATTCAAGTTGGGAGCCAAGTGACATGGGTATAAAGGCGAGAGGCTAGAGGATAGACGAAGCCCTCGAAGTAAACGAGGAGGAGGCCACGACACGGCTGAGCCAAGTTGGTAGCCAAGTGACTGGGGTATAAGAGTGCGTGGCTAGGGGCTAGACGATGCCATCGAAGTAAACGAGGAGGAGGCCATGACACGGCTGAGCCAAGTTGGGAGCCAAGTGACTGGGGTATAAGAGTGCGTGGCTAGGGGCTAGACGATGCCATCGAAGTAAACGAGGAGGAGGCCATGACACGGCTGAGCGAAGATGGGAGCCAAGTGACATGGGTATAAAGGCGAGAGGCTAGAGGATAGACGACGGCTTCGAAGTAAACGAGGAGGAGGCCACGACACGGCTGAGCCAAGTTGGGAGCCAAGTGACTGGGGTAAAAGGGTGCGAGGCTAGAGGCTAGACGATGCCCTCGAAGTAAACGAGGAGGAGGCCACGACACGGCTGAGCTATGTTGGGAGCCAACTGACTACGGTATAAGAGCGCGAGGCTAGAGGCTAGACGACGCCCTCGAAGTAAACGAGGAGGAGGCCACGACACGGCTGAGCCAAGTTGGGAGCCAAGTGACTGGGGTATAAGAGTGCGTGGCTAGGGGCTAGACGATGCCATCGAAGTAAACGAGGAGGAGGCCATGACACGGCTGAGCCAAGTTGGGAGCCAAGTGACTGGGGTATAGGAGTGCGAGGCTAGAGGCTAGACGACGCCCTCGAAGTAAACGAGGAGGAGGCCAAGACACGGCTGATTCAAGTTGGGAGCCAAGTGAATGGGGTAAAAGAGCGCGAGGCTAGACGCTAGACGACGCCCTCGAAGTAAACGAGGAGGAGGCCACGACACGGCTGAGCCAAGTTGGGAGCCAAGTGACTGGGGTATAGGAGTGAGTGGCTAGAGGATAGACGACGCCCTCGAAGTAAACGAGGAGGAGGCCACGACACGGCTGACCCAAGTTGGGAGCCAAGTGACTGGGGTATAAGGGCCAGAGGCTAGAGGCTAGACGACGGCCTCGAAGTAAACGAGGAGGAGGCCATGACACGGCTGAGCCAAGTTGGGAGCCAAGTGACTGGGGAATAGGAGTGCGAGGCTAGAGGCTAGACGATGCCCTCGAAGTAAATGAGGAGGAATCCACGACACGTCTGAGCCAAGTTGGAAGCCAAGTGACTGGGGTATAGGAGTGCGAGGCTAGAGGCTAGACGATGCCCACGAAGTAAACGAGGAGGAGGCCATGACACGGCTGAGCCAAGTTAGGATCCAAGTGACTGGGGTATAGGAGTGCGAGGCTAGAGGCTAGACGACGCCCTCGAAGTAAACGAGGAGGAGGCCACGACACGGCTGATTCAAGTTGGGAGCCAAGTGACTGGGGTAAAAGAGCGCGAGGCTAGACGCTAGACGACGCCCTCGAAGTAAACGAGGAGGAGGCCACGACACGGCTGAGCCAAGTTGGGAGCCAAGTGACTGGGGTATAGGAGTGAGTGGCTAGTGGATAGACGACGCCCTCGAAGTAAACGAGGAGGAGGCCACGACACGGCTGACCCAAGTTGGGAGCCAAGTGACTGGGGTATAAGGGCCAGAGGCTAGAGGCTAGACGACGGCATCGAAGCAAAGGAGGAGGAGGCCATGACACGGCTGAGCCAAGTTGGGAGCCAAGTGACTGGGGTATAAGAGCGCGAGGCTAGAGGCTAGAAGACGCCCTCGAGGTAAACGAGGTGGAGGCCACGACACGGCTGAGCCAAGTTGGGAGCCAAGTTACTGGGGTATAAGAGTGCGAGGCTAGAGGCTAGACGATGCCCTCGAAGTAAACGAGGAGGAGGCCATGACACGGCTGAGCCAAGTTGGGAGCCAAGTGACTGTGGTATAAGAGTGTGAGGCTAGAGGCTAGACGAAGCCCTCAAAGTAAACGAGGAGGAGGCCACGACATGGCTGAGACAAGTTGGGAGCCAAGTGACTGGGGTATAAGGGCGCGAGGCTAGAGGCTAGACGACGCCCTTGAAGTAAACGAGGAGGAGGCCTCGACACGGCTGAGCCAAGTGACTGGGGTATAAGGGCGTGAGGCTAGAGGCTAGACGACGCCCTCGAAGTAAACGAGGAGGAGGCCACGACACGGCTGAGCTAAGTTGGTAGCCAAGTGACTGGGGTATAAGAGTGCGAGGCTAGAGGCTAGACGAAGCCCTCGAAGTAAACGAGGAGGAGGCCACGACACGGCTGAGCCAAGTTTGGGAGCCAAGTGACTGGGGTATAAGAGTGCCAGGCTAGAGGCTAGACGACGCCCTCGAAGTAAACGAGGAGGAGGCCACGACACGGGTGAGCCAAGTTGGTAGCCAAGTGACTGGGGTATAAGAGTGCGAGGCTAGAGGCTAGACGACGCCCTCGAAGTAAACGAGGAGGAGGCCACGACACGGCTGAGCCAAGTTGGGAGCCAAGTGACTGTGGTATAAGAGTGTGAGGCTAGAGGCTAGACGAAGCCCTCGAAGTAAACGAGGAGGAGGCCACGACACGGCTGAGACAAGTTGGGAGCCAAGTGACTGGGGTATAAGGGCGCAAGGCTAGAGGCTAGACGACGCCCTTGAAGTAAACGAGGAGGAGGCCTCAACATGGCTGAGCCAAGTGACTGGGGTATAGGTGCGCGAGGCTAGAGGCTAGACGACGCCCTCGAAGTAAACGAGGCGGAGGCCACGACACGGCTGAGCCAAGTTGGGAGCCAAGTGACTGGGGTATAAGAGTGCGAGGCTAGAGGCTAGACGACGCCCTCGAAGTAAACGAGGAGGAGGCCACGACACGGCTGAGCCTATTTGGGAGCCAAGTGACTGGGGTATAAGAGTGCGAGGCTAGAAGCTAGACGAAGCCCTCGAAGTAAACGAGGAGGAGGCCATGACACGGCTGAGCCAAGTTGGTAGCCAAGTGACTGGGGTATAAGAGTGCGAGGCTAGAGGCTAGACGACGCCCTCGAAGTAAACGAGTAGGAGGCCACGACACGGCTGAGCCAAGTTGGTAGCCAAGTGACTGGGGTATAAGAGTGCGAGGCCAGAGTCTAGATGACACCCTCGAAGTAAACGGGGAGGAGGCCACGACACGGCTGAGCCAATTTGGGAGCCAAGTGACTGGGGTATAAGAGCGCGAGGCTAGAGGCTAGACGACGCCCTCGAAGTAAACGAGGAGGAGGCCACGACACGGCTGAGCCAAGTTGGGAGCCAAGTGACTGGTGTATAAGAGTGCGAGGCTAGAGGCTAGACGACGCCCTCGAAGTAAACGAGGAGGAGACCACGACATGGCTGAGCCAAGTTGGGAGCCAAGTGACTGGTGTATAAAAGCGCGAGGCTAGAGGATAGACGACGCCCTCGAAGTAAACGAGGAGGATTCCACCACACGGCTGATTCAAGTTGGGAGCCAAGTGACAGGGGTATAAGAGTGCGAGGCTAGAGGCTAGACGATGCCCTCGAAGTAAGCGAGGAGGAGGCCACGACACGGCTGAGCGAAGTTAGGAGCCAAGTGCCTGGGGTATAGGAGTGCGAGGCTAGAGGCTAGACGACGCCCTCGAAGTAAACGAGGAGGAGGCCACGACATGGCAGAGCAAAGTTGGGAGCCAAGTGACATGGGTATAAAGTCGAGAGGCTAGAGGATAGACGACGGCTTCGAAGTAAACGAGGAGGAGGCCACGACACGGCTGAGCCAAGTTGGGAGCCAAGTGACTGGGGTATAAGAGTGCGAGGCTAGAGTCTAGACGACACCCTCGAAGTAAACGGGGAGGAGGCCACGACACGGCTAATTCAAGTTGGGAGCCAAGTGACATGGGTATAAAGGCGAGAGGCTAGAGGATAGACGAAGCCCTCGAAGTAAACGAGGAGGAGGCCACGACACGGCTGAGCCAAGTTGGTAGCCAAGTGACTGGGGTATAAGAGTGCGAGGCTAGAGGCTAGACGACGCCCTCGAAGTAAACGAGGAGGAGGCCACGACACGGCTGAGCCAAGTTGGTAGCCAAGTGACTGGGGTATAAGAGTGCGAGGCTAGAGTCTAGACGACACCCTCGAAGTAAACGGGGAGGAGGCCACGACACGGCTGAGCCAATTTGGGAGCCAAGTGACTGGGGTATAAGAGCGCGAGGCTAGAGGCTAGACGACGCCCTCGAAGTAAACGAGGAGGAGGCCACGACACGGCTGAGCTAAGTTGGGAGCCAAGTGACTGGGGTATTAGAGTGCGAGGCTAGAGGCTAGACGACGCCCTCGAAGTAAACGAGGAGGAGACCACGACATGGCTGAGCCAAGTTGGGAGCCAAGTGACTGGTGTATAAGGGTGCGAGGCTAGAGGATAGACGACGCCCTCGAAGTAAACGAGGAGGAGGCCACCACACGGCTGATTCAAGTTGGGAGCCAAGTGACAGGGGTATAAGAGTGCGAGGCTAGAGGCTAGACGACGCCCTCGAAGTAAACGAGGAGGAGGCCACGACATGGCTGAGCGAAGATGGGAGCCAAGTGACATGGGTATAAAGGCGAGAGGCTAGAGGATAGACGACGGCTTCGAAGTAAACGAGGAGGAGGCCACGACACGGCTGAGCCAAGTTGGGAGCCAAGTGACTGGGGTAAAAGAGTGCGAGGCTAGAGGCTAGACGATGCCCTCGAAGTAAACGAGGAGGAGGCCACGACACGGCTGAGCTATGTTGGGAGCCAACTGACTAGGGTATAAGAGCGCGAGGCTAGAGGCTAGACGACGCCCTCGAAGTAAACGAGGAGGAGGCCACGACACGGCTGAGCCAAGTTGGGAGCCAAGTGACTGGGGTATAAGAGTGCGTGGCTAGGGGCTAGACGATGCCCTCGAAGTAAACGAGGAGGAGGCCATGACACGGATGAGCCAAGTTGGGAGCCAAGTGACTGGGGTATAGGAGTGCGAGGCTAGAGGCTAGACGACGCCCTCGAAGTAAACGAGGAGGAGGCCACGACACGGCTGATTCAAGTTGGGAGCCAAGTGACTGGGGTAAAAGAGCGCGAGGCTAGACGCTAGACGACGCCCTCGAAGTAAACGAGGAGGAGGCCACGACACGGCTGAGCCAAGTTGGGAGCCAAGTGACTGGGGTATAGGAGTGAGTGGCTAGAGGATAGACGACGCCCTCGAAGTAAACGAGGAGGAGGCCACGACACGGCTGACCCAAGTTGGGAGCCAAGTGACTGGGGTATAAGGGCCAGAGGCTAGAGGCTAGACGACGGCCTCGAAGTAAACGAGGAGGAGGCCATGACACGGCTGAGCCAAGTTGGGAGCCAAGTGACTGGGGAATAGGAGTGCGAGGCTAGAGGCTAGACGATGCCCTCGAATTAAATGAGGAGGAATCCACGACACGTCTGAGCCAAGTTGGAAGCCAAGTGACTGGGGTATAGGAGTGCGAGGCTAGAGGCTAGACGATGCCCTCGAAGTAAACGAGGAGGAGGCCATGACACGGCTGAGCCAAGTTGGGATCCAAGTGACTGGGGTATAGGAGTGCGAGGCTAGAGGCTAGACGACGCCCTCGAAGTAAACGAGGAGGAGGCCACGACACGGCGGATTCAAGTTGGGAGCCAAGTGACTGGGGTAAAAGAGCGCGAGGCTAGATGCTAGACGACGCCCTCGAAGTAAACAAGGAGGAGGCCACGACACGGCTGAGCCAAGTTGGGAGCCAAGTGACTGGGGTATAGGAGTGAGTGGCTAGTGGATAGACGACGCCCTCAAAGTAAACGAGGAGGAGGCCACGACACGGCTGACCCAAGTTGGGAGCCAAGTGACTGGGGTATAAGGGCCAGAGGCTAGAGGCTAGACGACGGCATCGAAGCAAAGGAGGAGGAGGCCATGACACGGCTGAGCCAATTTGGGAGCCAAGTGACTGGGGTATAAGAGCGCGAGGCTAGAGGCTAGAAGACGCCCTCGAGGTAAACGAGGTGGAGGCCACGACACAGCTGAGCCAAGTTGGGAGCCAAGTTACTGGGGTATAAGAGTGCGAGGCTAGAGGCTAGACGATGCCCTCGAAGTAAACGAGGAGGAGGCCATGACACGGCTGAGCCAAGTTGGGAGCCAAGTGACTGGGTTATAGGAGTGCGAGGCTAGAGGCTAGAAGATGCCCTCGAAGTAAACGAGGAGGAGGCCACAACACGGCTGAGCCAAGTTGGGAGCCAAGTGACTGGGGTATAGGAGTGCGAGACTAGAGGCTAGACGACGCCCTCGAAGTAAACGAGGAGGAAGCCACGACACGGCTGAGCATAGTTGGGAGCCAAGTGACTGGGGTATAAAAGTGCGAGGCTAGAGGCTAGACGACGCCCTCGAAGTAAACGAGGAGGAGGCCACGACACGGCTGAGCCAAGTTGGGAGCCAAGTGACTGGGGTATAAGAGTGCGAGGCTATAGGCTAGACGAAGACCTCGAAGTAAACGAGGAGGAGGCCACGACACGGCTGAGCCAAGTTGGTAGCCAAGTGACTGGGGTATAAGAGTGTGAGGCTAGAGGCTAGACGACACCCTCGAAGTAAACGAGGAGGAGGCCACGACACGGCTAAACTAAGTTGGGAGCCAAGTGACTAGGGTATAAGAGCGCGAGGCTAGAGGCTAGACGATGCCCTCGAAGTAAACGAGGAGGAGGCCACGACACGGCCGAGCCAAGTTGGGAGCTAAGTGACTGGGGAATAAGAGCGCGAGGCTAGAGGCTAGACGACGCCCTCGAAGTAAACGGGGAGGAGGCCACGACACGGCTGAGCCAATTTGGGAGCCAAGTGACTGGGATATAAGATCGCGAGGCTAGAGGCTAGACGACGCCCTCGAATTAAACGAGGAAGAGGCCACGACACGGCTGAGCCAAGTTGGGAGCCAAGTGACTGGGGTATAAGAGTGCGAGGCTAGAGGCTAGACGATGCCCTCGAAGTAAACGAGGAGGAGGCCACGGCACGGCTGAACCAAGTTGGGAGCCAAGTGACTGGGATATAGGAGTGTGAGGCTAGAGGCTAGACGACGCCCTCGAAGTAAACGATGAGGAGGCCACGACACGGCTGAGCCAAGTTGGGAGCCAAGTGACTGGGGTATAAGGGCGCGAGGCTAGAGGCTACACGACACCCTCGAAGTAAACGAGGAGGAGGCCACGACATGGCTGATTCCAGTTGAGTTGGGAGCCAAGTGACTGGGGTATAAGAGTGCGAGGCTAGAGGCTAGAACGAAGCCCTCGAAGTAAACGAGGAGGAGGCCACGACACGGCTGAGCCAAGTTGGGAGCCAAGTGACTGGGGTATAGGAGTGCGAGGGTAGAGGCTAGACGACGCCCTCGAAGTAAACGAGGAGGAGGCCACGACACGGCTGAGCAAAGTTGGGAGCCAAGTGACTGGGGTATAAGGGCGAGAGGCTAGAGGCTAGACGACAGCCTCGAAGTAAACGAGGAGGAGGCCACGACACGGCTGAGCCAAGTTGGGAGCCAAATGACTGGGGTAAAAGAGTTGGAGGCTAGAGGCTAGACGATGCCCTCGAAGTAAACGAGGAGGAGGCCACGACATGGCTGAGCCAAGTTGGGAGCCAAGTGACTGGGGTATAGGAGTGCGAGGCTAGAGGCTAGACGACACCCTCAAAGTAAACGGGGAGGAGGCCACGACACGGCTGATTCAAGTTGGGAGCCAAGTTACTGGGGTATAAGAGCGCGAGGCTAGAGGCTAGACGACGCCCTCGAAGTAAACGAGGAGGAGGCCACGACACGGCTGAGCCAAGTTGGGAGCCAAGTGACTGGGGTATAAGAGTGCGAGGCTAGAGGCTAGACGATGCCCTCGAAGTAAACGAGTAGGAGGCCACGGCACAGCTGAGCCAAGTTGGGAACCAAGTGACTGGGATATAGGAGTGTGAGGCTAGAGGCTAGACGACGCCCTCGAAGTAAACGATGAGGAGGCCACGACACGGCTGAGCCAAGTTGGGAGCCAAGTGACTGGGGTATAAGGGCGCGAGGCTAGAGGCTAGATGACGCCCTCGAAGTAAACGAGGAGGCGGCCACGACACGGCTGATTCAAGTTGAGTTGGGAGCCAAGTGACTGGGGTATAAGAGTGCGAGGCTAGAGGCTAGAACGAAGCCCTCGAAGTAAACGAGGAGGAGGCCACGACACGGCTGAGCCAAGTTGGTAGCCAAGTGACTGGGGTATAGGAGTGCGAGGGTAGAGGCTAGACGACGCCCTCGAAGTAAACGAGGAGGAGGCCACGACACGGCTGAGCTAAGTTGGGAGCCAAGTGACTGGGGTATAAGGGCGAGAGGCTAGAGGCTAGACGACGGCCTCGAAGTAAACGAGGAGGAGGCCACGACACGGCTGAGCCAAGTTGGGAGCCAAGTGACTGGGGTATAAGAGTGCGAGGCTAGAGGCTAGACGACGCCCTCGAAGTAAACGAGGAGGAGACCACGACATGGCTGAGCCAAGTTGGGAGCCAAGTGACTGGTGTATAAGGGCGCGAGGCTATAGGATAGACGACGCCCTCGAAGGAAACGAGGAGGATTCCACCACATGGCTGAGCCAAGTTGGGAGCCTAGTGACTGGGGTATAGGAGTGCGAGGCTAGAGGCTAGACGACACCCTCGAAGTAAACGGGGAGGAGGCCACGACACGGCTGATTCAAGTTGGGAGCCAAGTTACTGGGGTATAAGAGCGCGAGGCTAGAGGCTAAACGACGCCCTCGAAGTAAACGAGGAAGAGGCCATGACACGGCTGAGCCAAGTTGGGAGCCAAGTGACTGGGGTATAAGAGTGCGAGGCTAGAGGCTAGACGATGCCCTCGAAGTAAACGCGGAGGAGGCCACGACACGGCTGAGCCAAGTTGGTAGCCAAGTGACTGGGGTATAAGAGTGCGAGGCTAGAGTCTAGACGACGCCCTCGAAGTAAACGGGGAGGAGGCCACGACACGGCTGAGCCAATTTGGGAGCCAAGTGACTGGGGTATAAGAGCGCGAGGCTAGAGGCTAGACGACGCCCTCGAAGTAAACGAGGAGGAGGCCACGACACGGCTGAGCCAAGTTGGGAGCCAAGTGACTGGGGTATAAGAGTGCGAGGCTAGAGGCTAGACGACGCCCTCGAAGTAAACGAGGAGGAGACCACGACATGGCTGAGCCAAGTTGGGAGCCAAGTGACTGGTGTATAAGGGCGCGAGGCTATAGGATAGACGACGCCCTCGAAGGAAACGAGGAGGATTCCACCACATGGCTGATTCAAGTTGGGAGGCAAGTGACAGGGGTATAAGAGTGCGAGGCTAGAGGCTAGACGATGCCCTCGAAGTAAGCGAGGAGGAGGCCACGACACGGCTGAGCGAAGTTGGGAGCCAAGTGCCTGGGGTATAAGAGTGCGAGGCTAGAGGCTAGACGACGCCCTCGAAGTAAACGAGGAGGAGGCCACGACATGGCTGAGCAAAGTTGGGAGCCAAGTGACATGGGTATAAGGGCGAGAGGCTAGAGGCTAGACGACGGCTTAGAAGTAAACGAGGAGGAGGCCACGACACGGCTGAGCCAAGTTGGGAGCCAAGTGACTGGGGTAAAAGAGTGTTAGGCTAGAGGCTAGATGATGCCCTCGAAGTAAACGAGGAGGAGGCCACGACACGGCTGAGCTATGTTGGGAGCCAACTGACTGGGGTATAGGAGTGCGAGGCTAGAGGCTAGACGACGCCCTCGAAGTAAACGGGGAGGAGGCCACGACACGGCTGATTCAAGTTGGGAGCCAAGTGACTGGAGTATAAGAGCGCGAGGCTAGAGGCTAGACGACGCAATCGAAGTAAACGAGGAGGAGGCCACGACACGGCTGAGCCAAGTTGGGAGCCAAGTGACTGTTGTATAAGAGTGCGTGGCTAGAGGCTAGACGATGCCCTCGAAGTAAACGAGGAGGAGGCCACGACACGGCTGACCCAAGTTTGGAGCCAAGTGACTGGGGTATAAGGGCCAGAGGCTAGAGGCTAGACGACGGCCTCGAAGTAAACGAGGAGGAGGCCATGACACGGCTGAGCCAAGTTGGGAGCCAAGTGACTGGGGTATAGGAGTGCGAGGCTAGAGGCTAGACGACGCCCTCGAAGTAAACGGGAAGGAGTCCACGAAATAGCTGATCCAAGTTGGGAGCCAAGTGACTGGGTTATAAGAGCGCGAGGCTAGAGGCTAGAAGACGCCCTCAAAGTAAACGAGGAGGAGGCCACGACACGGCTGAGCCAAGTTGGGAGCCAAGTGACTGGGGTATAAGAGTGCGAGGCTAGAGGCTAGACGATGCCCTCAAAGTAAACGAGGAGGAGGCCATGACACGGCTGAGCCACGTTGGGAGCCAAGTGACTGTGGTATAGGAGCGCGAAGCAAGAGGCTAGACGATGCCCTCGAAGTAAACGAGGAGGCTAGAGGCTAGAACGATGCCCTCGAAGTAAACGAGGAGGAGGCCACGACACGGCTGAGCCAAGTTGGGAGCCAAGTGACTGGGGTATAAGAGTGCGAGGCTAGAGGCTAGACGACGTTCTCGAAGTAAACGAGGAGGAGGCCACGACACGGCTGAGCAAAGTTGGGAGCCAAGTGACTGGGGTATAAGGGCGAGAGGCTAGAGGCTAGACGACGGCCTCGAAGTAAACGAGGAGGAGGCCACGACACGGCTGAGCCAAGTTGGGAGCCAAGTGACTGGGGTAAAAGAGTTGGAGGCTAGAGGCTAGACGATGCCCTCGAAGTAAACGAGGAGGAGGCCACGACATGGCTGAGCCAAGTTGGGAGCCAAGTGACTGGGGTATAGGAGTGCAAGGCTAGAGGCTAGACGACACCCTCGAAGTAAACGGGGAGGAGGCCACGACACGGCTGATTCAAGTTGGGAGCCAAGTGACTGGGGTATAAGAGCGCGAGGCTAGAGGCTAAACGACGCCCTCGAAGTAAACGAGGAAGAGGCCATGACACGGCTGAGCCAAGTTGGGAGCCAAGTGACTGTGGTATAAGAGTGCGAGGCTAGAGGCTAGACGATGCCCTCGAAGTAAACGAGGAGGAGGCCACGACACGGCTGAGCCAAGTTGGGAGCCAAGTGACAGGGTTATAGGAGTGCGAGGCTAGAGGCTAGACGATGCCCTCGAAGTAAACGAGGAGGAGGCCACGACACGGCTGAGCCAAGTTGGGAGCCAAGTGACTGGGGTATAGGAGTGCGAGGCTAGAGGCTAGACGACGCCCCCTAAGTAAACGAGGAGGAGGCCACGACACGGCTCAGCCAAGTGGGAGCCAAGTGACTGGTGTATAAGGGCTCGAGGCTAGAGACTAGACAACGCCCTTGAAGTAAACGAGGAGGAGGCCTCGACACGGCTGAGCCAAGTTGGGGGCCAAGTGACTGGGGTATAAGGGCGCGAGGCTAGAGGCTAGACGGCGCCCTCGAAGTAAACGAGAAGGAGGCCACGACACGGCTGAGCCAAGTTGGGAGCCAAGTGACTGGGGTATAGGAGTGCGAGGCTAGAGGCTAGACGACGCCCTCGAAGTAAACGGGAAGGAGTCCACGAAATAGCTGATCCAAGTTGGGAGCCAAGTGACTGGGTTATAAGAGCGCGAGGCTAGAGGCTAGAAGACGCCCTCAAAGTAAACGAGGAGGAGGCCACGACACGGCTGAGCCAAGTTGGGAGCCAAGTGACTGGGGTATAAGAGTGCGAGGCTAGAGGCTAGACGATGCCCTCAAAGTAAACGAGGAGGAGGCCATGACACGGCTGAGCCACGTTGGGAGCCAAGTGACTGTGGTATAGGAGCGCGAAGCAAGAGGCTAGACGATGCCCTCGAAGTAAACGAGGAGGCTAGAGGCTAGAACGATGCCCTCGAAGTAAACGAGGAGGAGGCCACGACACGGCTGAGCCAAGTTGGGAGCCAAGTGACTGGGGTATAAGAGTGCGAGGCTAGAGGCTAGACGACGTTCTCGAAGTAAACGAGGAGGAGGCCACGACACGGCTGAGCAAAGTTGGGAGCCAAGTGACTGGGGTATAAGGGCGAGAGGCTAGAGGCTAGACGACGGCCTCGAAGTAAACGAGGAGGAGGCCACGACACGGCTGAGCCAAGTTGGGAGCCAAGTGACTGGGGTAAAAGAGTTGGAGGCTAGAGGCTAGACGATGCCCTCGAAGTAAACGAGGAGGAGGCCACGACATGGCTGAGCCAAGTTGGGAGCCAAGTGACTGGGGTATAGGAGTGCAAGGCTAGAGGCTAGACGACACCCTCGAAGTAAACGGGGAGGAGGCCACGACACGGCTGATTCAAGTTGGGAGCCAAGTGACTGGGGTATAAGAGCGCGAGGCTAGAGGCTAAACGACGCCCTCGAAGTAAACGAGGAAGAGGCCATGACACGGCTGAGCCAAGTTGGGAGCCAAGTGACTGTGGTATAAGAGTGCGAGGCTAGAGGCTAGACGATGCCCACGAAGTAAACGAGGAGGAGGCCACGACACGGCTGAGCCAAGTTGGGAGCCAAGTGACAGGGTTATAGGAGTGCGAGGCTAGAGGCTAGACGATGCCCTCGAAGTAAACGAGGAGGAGGCCACGACACGGCTGAGCCAAGTTGGGAGCCAAGTGACTGGGGTATAGGAGTGCGAGGCTAGAGGCTAGACGACGCCCCCTAAGTAAACGAGGAGGAGGCCACGACACGGCTCAGCCAAGTGGGAGCCAAGTGACTGGTGTATAAGGGCTCGAGGCTAGAGACTAGACAACGCCCTTGAAGTAAACGAGGAGGAGGCCTCGACACGGCTGAGCCAAGTTGGGGGCCAAGTGACTGGGGTATAAGGGCGCGAGGCTAGAGGCTAGACGGCGCCCTCGAAGTAAACGAGAAGGAGGCCACGACACGGCTGAGCCAAGTTGGTAGCCAAGTGACTGGGGTATAAGAGTGCGAGGCTAGAGGCTAGACGACGCCCTCGAAGTAAACGAGGAGGAGGCCACGACACGGCAGAGCCAAGTTGGGCGCCAAGTGACTAGGGTATAAGAGCGCGAGGCTAGAGGCTAGACGACGCCCTCGAAGTAAACGAGGAGAAGGCCACGACACAGCTGAGCCAAGTTGGGAGCCAAGGGACTGGGGAATAAGAGCGCGAGGCTAGAGGCTAGACGACGCCCTCGAAGTAAACTGGGAGGAGGCCACGACGCGGCTGAGCCCTATTTGGGATCCAAGTGACTGGGGTATAAGGGCGCGAGGCTAGAGGCTAGACGATGCCCTTGAAGTAAACGAGGAGGAGGCCACGACATGGCTGAGCCAAGTTGGGAGCCAAGTGACTGGGGTATAGGAGTGCAAGGCTAGAGGCTAGACGATGCCCTCGAAGTAAACGAGGAGGAAGCCACGACACGCCTGAGCCAAGTTGGGAGCCAAGTGACTGGGGTATAAGGGCGAGAGGCTAGAGGCTAGACGACGCCCTCGAAGTAAACGAGGAGGAGGCCACGACACGGCTGAGCCAAGTTGGGAGCGAAGTGACTGTGGTATAGGAGTGCGAGGCTAGAGGCTATACGATGCCCTCGAAGTAAACGAGGAGGAGGCCACAACACGGCTGAGCCAAGTTTGGAGCCAAGTGACTGGGGTATAAGAGTGCGAGGCTAGAGGCTAGACGATTCCCTCGAAGTAAACGAGGAGGAGGCCACGACACGGCTGAGCCAAGTTGGGAGCCAAGTGACTGGGGTATAGGAGTGCGAGGCTAGAGAATAGACGACGCCCTCGAAGTAAACGAGGAGGAGACCACGACACGGCTGAGCCACGTTGGCAGCCAAGTGACTGGGGTATAAGAGTGCGAGGCTAGAGGCTAGACGACGCCCTCGAAGTAAACGAGGAGGAGGCCTCGACACGGCTGAGCCAAGTTGGGGGCCAAGTGACTGGGGTATAAGGGCGCGAGGCTAGAGGCTAGACGGCGCCCTCGAAGTAAACGAGAAGGAGGCCACGACACGGCTGAGCCAAGTTGGTAGCCAAGTGACTGGGGTATAAGAGTGCGAGGCTAGAGGCTAGACGACGCCCTCGAAGTAAACGAGGAGGAGGCCACGACACGGCAGAGCCAAGTTGGGAGCCAAGTGACTAGGGTATAAGAGCGCGAGGCTAGAGGCTAGACGACGCCCTCGAAGTAAACGAGGAGAAGGCCACGACACAGCTGAGCCAAGTTGGGAGCCAAGGGACTGGGGAATAAGAGCGCGAGGCTAGAGGCTAGACGACGCCCTCGAAGTAAACTGGGAGGAGGCCACGACGCGGCTGAGCCCTATTTGGGATCCAAGTGACTGGGGTATAAGGGCGCGAGGCTAGAGGCTAGACGATGCCCTTGAAGTAAACGAGGAGGAGGCCACGACATGGCTGAGCCAAGTTGGGAGCCAAGTGACTGGGGTATAGGAGTGCAAGGCTAGAGGCTAGACGATGCCCTCGAAGTAAACGAGGAGGAAGCCACGACACGCCTGAGCCAAGTTGGGAGCCAAGTGACTGGGGTATAAGGGCGAGAGGCTAGAGGCTAGACGACGCCCTCGAAGTAAACGAGGATGAGGCCACGACACGGCTGAGCCAAGTTGGGAGCGAAGTGACTGTGGTATAGGAGTGCGAGGCTAGAGGCTAGACGATGCCCTCGAAGTAAACGAGGAGGAGGCCACAACACGGCTGAGCCAAGTTTGGAGCCAGGTGACTGGGGTATAAAAGTGCGAGGCTAGTGGCTAGACGAAGCCCTCGAAGTAAACGAGGAGGAGGCAACGATACGGCTGAGCCAAGTTGTTAGCCAGTGACTGGGGTATAAGAGTGCAAGGCTACAGGCTAGGCGACGCCCTCGAAGTAAACGAGGATGAGGCCACGACACGGCTGAGCCAAGTTGAGAGCCAAGTGACTGGGGAATAAGAGCACGAAGCTAGAGGCTAGACGACGCCCTCGAAGTAAACGGGGAGGAGGCCACGACACGGTTGCGCCAATTTGGGAGCAAAGTGACTGGGGTATAAGAGTGTGAGGCTAGAGGCTAGACGACGCCCTCGAAGTAAACGAGGAGGAGGCCACGACACGGCTGAGCCAAATTGGGAGCCAAGTGACTGGGGTATAGGAGTGCGAGGCTATAGGCTAGACGACGCCCTCGAAGTTAACGAGGAGGAGGCCACGAAACGGCTGAGCCAAGTTGGGCGCCAAGTGATGGGTTATAAGGGCGCGAGGCTAGTGGCTAGACGAAGCCCTCGAAGTAAACAAGGAGGAGGTCACGACACGGCTGAGCCAAGTTTATAGCCAAGTGACTGGGGTATAAGAGTGCGAGCCTAGAGGCTAGAAGACACCCTCGAAGTAAACGTGGAGGAGGTCAGACACGGCTGAGCCAAGTTGGGAGCCAAGTGACTGGGGTGTAAGAGTGCGAGGCAAAAGGCTAGACGACGCTCTCGAAGTAAATGAGGAGGAGGGCACGACACGGCTGAGCTAAGTTGGGAGCCAAGTGACTGGGGTATAATAGCACAAGGCTAGAGGCTAGACGACGCCCTCGAAGTAAACGAGGAGGAGGCCACGACACGGCTGAGCCAAGTTGGGAGCCAAGTGACTGGGGTATAGGAGTGCGAGGCTAGAGGCTAGACGACGCCCTCGAAGTAAACGAGGAGGAGGCCACGACATGGCTGAGCCAAGTTGGGAGCCAAGTGACTGGGGTATAAGAGTGCGAGGCTAGAGGCTAGACGATTCCCTCGAAGTAAACGAGGAGGAGGCCACGACACGGCTGAGCCAAGTTGGGAGCCAAGTTGGGAGCCAAGTTGGGAGCCAAGTGACTGGGGTATAGGAGTGCGAGGCTAGAGGCTAGACGACGCCCTCGAAGTAAACGAGGAGGAGACTACGACACGGCTGAGCCAAGTTGGGAGCCAAGTGACTGGGGTATAAGAGTGCGAGGCTAGAGGCTAGACGAAGCCCTCGAAGTAAACGAGGAGGAGGCCACGACACGGCTGAGCCAAGTTGGTAGGCAAGTGACTGGGGTATAAGAGTGCGAGACTAGAGGCTAGACGACGCCCTCGAAGTGAACGAGAAGGAGGCCATGACACGGCTGACCCAAGTTGGTAGACAAGTGAATGGGGTATAAGAGTGCGAGGCTAGAGGCTAGACGACGCCCTCGAAGTAAACGAGGATAAGGCCACGACACGGCTGAGCCAAGTTGGGAGCCAAGTGACTGGGGAATAAGTGCGCGAGGCTAGAGGCTAGTCGACGCCCTCGATGTAAACGGGGAGGAGCCCACGACACGGCTGAGCCAAGTTGGCAGCCAAGTGACTGGGATATAACAGTGCAAGGCTAGAGGCTAGTCGAAGCCCTCGTAATAAACGAGGAGGAGGTCACGACACGGCTGAGCCAAGTTGGGAGCCAAGTGACTGGGGTATAGGAGTGCGAGGCTAGAGGCTAGACGACGCCCTCGAAGTTAACGAGGAGGAGGCCACGACACGGCTGAGCCAAGTTGGGCGCCAAGTGTCTGGGTTATAAGGGCGCGAGGCTAGAGGCTAGACGAAGCCCTCAAAGTAAACGAGGAGGAGGTCACGACACGGCTGAGCCAAATTGGAAGCCAAGTGACTGGGGTATAAGAGTGCGAGGCTAGAGGCTAGACGAAGCCCTCAAAGTAACGAGGAGGAGGCCACGACACGGCTGAGCCATGTTGGGAGCCAAGTGATTGGGGTATAAGTGTGCGAGGCTAGAGGCTAGAAGACGCCCTCGAAGTAGACTAAGAGGAGGCCACGACACGGCTGAGACAAGTTGGGAGCCAAGTGACTGGGGTGTAAGAGTGCGAGGCTAAAGGCTAGAGGACACCCTCGAAGTAAATGAGGAGGAGGGCACGACACGGCTGAGCTAAGTTGGGAGCCAAGTGACTGGGGTATAAGAGCTCAAGGCTAGAGGCTAGACGACGACCTCGAAGTAAACGAGGAGGAGGCCACGACACGGCTGAGCCAAGTTGGGAGCCAAGTGACTGGGGTATAGGAGTGCGAGGCTAAAGGCTTGACGAAGCCCTCGAAGTAAACGAGGAGGAGGCCACGACACAGCTGAACCAAGTTGGTAGCCAAGTGACTGGGGTATAAGAGTGCGAGGCTAGAGGCTAGTCGAAGCCCTCGTAATAAACGAGGAGGATGTCACGACACGGCTGAGTTAAGTTGGGAGCCAAGGGACTGGGGTATAGGAGTCCGAGGCTAGAGGCTAGACGACGCCCTTGAAGTTAACGAGGAGGAGGCCACGACACGCCTGAGCCAAGTTGGGCGCCAAGTGAATGGGTTATAAGGGCGCGAGGCTAGAGGCTAGACGAACCCCTCGAAGTAAACGAGGAGGAGGTCACGACACGGCTGAGCCAAGATGGTAGCCAAGTGACTGGGGTATAAGAGTGCGAGGCTAGAGGCTAGACGAAGCCCTCGAAGTAACGAGGAGGAGGCCACGACACGGCTGAGATAAGTTGGGAGCCAAGTGATTGGAGTATAAGAGTGCGAGGCTAGAGGCTAGAAGACGCCCTCGAAGTAAACGAGGAGGAGGCCACAACACGGCTGAGCCAAGTTGGGAGCCAAGTGACTGGGGTGTAAGAGTGCGAGGCTAAAGGCTAGACGACGCCCTCGAAGTAAATGAGGAGGAGGGCACGACACGGCTGAGCTACGTTGGGAGCCAAGTGACTGGGGTATAAGAGCTCAAGGCTAGAGGCTAGACGACGCCCTCGAAGTAAACGAGGAGGAGGCCACGACACGGCTGAGCCAAGGTGGGAGCCAAGTGACTGGGGTATAAGAGCGCAAGGCTAGAGGCTAGACGACGCCCTCGAAGTAAACGAGGAGGAGGCCACGACACGGCTGAGCCAAGTTGGGGGCCAAGTGACTGGGGTATAGGAGTGCGAGGTTAGAGGCTAGACGACGCCCTCGAAGTTAATGAGGAGGAGGCCACGGCACGGCTGAGCCAAGTTGGTAGCCAAGTGACTGGGGTATAAGAGTGCGAGGCTAGAGGCTAGACGAAGACCTCGAAGTAACGAGGAGGAGGCCACGACACGGCTGGGCCAAGTTGGGAGCCAAGTGATTGGTGTATAAAAGTGTGAGGCTAGAGGCTAGAGGACGCTCTCGAAGTAAACGAGGAGGAGTCCACGACATGGCTGAGCCAAGTTGGGAGCCAAGTGACTGGCGTATAAGAGTGCGAGGCTAGAGGCTTGACGACGCCCTCGAAGTAAACGGAGAGGAGGCCACGACACGGCTGAGCCAAGTTGGGAGCCAAGTGACTGGGGTATAAGAGCGCAAGGCTAGAGGCTAGACGACGCCCTCGAAGTAAATGAGGAGGAGGCCAAGACACGGCTGAGCCAAGTTGGGAGCCAAGTGACTAGGGTATAAGAGTGCGAGGCTAGAGGCTAGACGAAGCCCTAAAAGTAACGAGGAGGAGGCCACGACATGGCTGAGCCATGTTGGGTGCCAAGTGATTGGGGTATAAGAGTGCGAGGCTAGAGGCTAGAAGACGCCCTCGAAGTAAACTAAGAGGAGGCCACGACACGGCTGAGACAAGTTGGGAGCCAAGTGACTGGGTTGTAAGAGTGCGAGGCTAAAGGCTAGACGACACCCTCGAAGTAAATGAGGGGGAGGGCACGACACGGCTGAGCTAAGTTGGGAGCCAAGTGACTGGGGTATAAGAGCTCAAGGCTAGAGGCTAGACGATTCCCTCCAAGTAAACGAGGAGGAGGTCACGACACGGCTGAGCCAAGTTGGGAGCCAAGTGACTGGGGTATAGGAGTGCGAGCCTAGAGGCTAGGCGACGCCCTCGAAGTAAACGAGAAGGAGGCCACGACACAGCTGAGCCAAGTTGGTAGCCAAGTGACTGGGGTACAGGAGTGCGAGGCTAGAGGCTAGACGACGCCCTCGAAGTAAATGAGGGGAGGGCACGACATGGCTGAGCTACGTTGGGAGCCAAGTGACTGGGGTATAAGAGCGCAAGGCTAGAGGCTAGACGACGCCCTCAAAGTAAACAAGGAGGAGGCCACGACACGGCTGAGCCAAGTTGGGGGCCAAGTGACTGGCATATAAGAGTGCGAGGCTAGAGGCTAGACGATTCCCTCGAAGTAAATGAGGAGGAGGCCACGTCACGGCTGAGCCAAGTTGGGAGCCATGTGACTGGGGTATAAGAGTGTGAGGCTAGAGGTTAGACGAAGCCCTCGAAGTAACGAGGAGGAGGCCACGACACGGCTGGGCCAAGTTGGGAGCCAAGTGATTGGTGTATAAAAGTGTGAGGCTAGAGGCTAGAGGACGCTCTCGAAGTAAACGAGGAAGAGTCCACGACACGGCTGAGCCAAGTTGGAAGCCAAGTGACTGGCGTATAAGAGTGCGAGGCTAGAGGCTTGACGACGCCCTCGAAGTAAACGGGGAGGAGGCCACGACACGGCTGAGCCAAGTTGGGAGCCAAGTGACTGTTGTATAAGAGCGCGAGGCTAGAGGCTAGACGACGCCCTCGAAGTAAATGAGGAGGAGGCCAAGACACGGCTGAGCCAAGTTTGGAGCCAAGTGACTGGGGTATAAGAGCGCGAGGCAAGACGACGCCCTCGAAGTAAACGAGGAGGAGGCCATGACAAGGCTGAGCCAAGTTGCGAGCAAAGTGACTGGGGTATAAGAGTGCGAGTCTAGAAGCTAGATGACGCCCTCGAAGTAAACGAGGAGGAGGCCACAACACGGCTGAGCCAAGTTGGGAGCCAAGTGACTGGGGTACAGGAGTGCGAGGCTAGAGGCTAGACGACGCCCTCGAAGTAAACGAGGAGGAGGCCACGACATGGCTGAGACAAGTTGGGAGCCAAGTGACTGGGGTATAAGAGTGCGAGGCTGGAGGCTAGACGATTCCCTTGAAGTAAACGAGGAGGAGGCCACGACACGGCTGAGCCAAGTTGGGAGCCAAGTAACTGGGGTATAGGAGTGCGAGGCTAGAGGCTAGACGACGCCCTCGAAGTAAACGAGAAGGAGGCCACGACACGGCTGAGCCAAGTTGGGAGCCAAGTAATTGGGGTATAACAGCGCGAGGCTGGGGGCTAGAAGACACCATCGAAGTAAACGAGGAGGAGGCCACAACACGGCTGAGACAAGATGGGAGCCAAGTGACTGGGGTAAAAGAGCGCGAGGCTAGAGGCTAGACGATGCCCTTGAAGTAAATGAGAAGGTGGGCACGACACGGCTGAGATAAGTTGGGAGCCAAGTGACTGGGGTATAAGAGCGCAAGGCTAGTGGCTAGACGACGCCCTCGAAGTAAACGGGGAGGAGGCCACGACACGGCTGAGCCAAGTTGGGAGCCAAGTGACTGGGGTATAAGAGCTCAAGGCTAGAGGCTAGACGACGCCCTCGACGTAAACGAGGAGGAGGCCACGACACGGCTGAGCCAAGTTGGGAGCCAAGTGACTGGCGTATAAGAGTGCGACGCTAGAGGCTAGACGACACCCTCGAAGTAAACGGGGAGGAGGCCACGACACGGCTGAGCCAAGTTGGGAGCCAAGTGACTGGGGTATAAGAGCGAGAGGCTAGAGGCTAGACGACGCCCTCGAAGTAAATGAGGAGGAGGCCACGACACGGCTGAGCCAAGTTGGGAGCCAAGTGACTGGGGTATAAGAGCGCGAGGCTAGAGGCTAGACGACGCTCTCGAAGTAAATGAGGAGGAGGCCATGACAAGGCTGAGCCAAGTTGCGAGCCAAGTGACTGGGGTATGACAGCGCGAGGCTAGGGGCTAGAAGACACCATCGAAGTAAATGAGGAGGAGGCCACAACACGGCTGAGACAAGTTGGGAGCCAAGTGACTGGGGTAAAAGAGCGCGAGGCTAGAGGCTATACGACGCAATCGAAGTAAACGAGGAGGAGGCCACGACATGGCTGAGCCAAGTTGGGAGCCAAGTGGCTGGGGTATAAGAGCGCGAGGCTAGACGCTAGAGGACGCCCTCGAAGTAAACGAGGAGGAGGCCACGACACGGCTGAGCCAATTTGGGAACCAAGTGACTGGGATATAAGAGTGCAAGTCTAGAGGCTAGACGACGCCCTCGAAGTAAACGAGGAGGAGGCCACGACACGGCTGAGTCAAGTTGGGAGCCAAGTGACTGGGGTAAAAGAGCGCGAGGCTAGAGTCTAGACGACGCCCACGAAGTAAACGAGGGAGAGGCCACGACACGGCTGAGCCAAGTTGGGAGCCAAGAGACAGGGGTATAAGAGTGCGAGGCTAGAGGCTAGACGATGCCCCCGAAGTAAATGAGGAGGAGGGCACGACACGGCTGAGCTAAGTTGGGAGCCAAGTGACTGAGGTATAAGAGCTCAAGGCTAGAGGCTAGATGGCGCCCTCGAAGTAAACGAGGAGGAGGCCACGACACGGCTGAGCCAAGTTGGGAGCCAAGTGACTGGCATATAAGAGTGCGAGGCTAGAGGCTAGACGATTCCCTCGAAGTAAATGAGGAGGAGGCCACGTCACGGCTGAGCCAAGTTGGGAGCCATGTGACTGGGGTATAGGAGTGCGAGGCTAAAGGCTAGACGATGCCCTCGAAGTAAACGAGGAGGAGGCCACAACACGGCTGGGCCAAGTTGGGAGCCAAGTGACTGGATTATAGGAGTGCGAGGCTAGAGGCTAGACTACGCCCTCGAAGTAAACAGGGAGGATGCCACGACACGGCTGAGCCAAGTTGGGAGCCAAGTGACTGGGGTATAAGAGTGCGAGGATAGAGGCTACTCGAAGACCTCGTAATAAACTAGGAGGAGGTCACGACACGGCTGAGACAAGTTGGGAGTTAAGAGACTGGGGTATAGGAGTGCGAGGCTAGAGGCTAGACGACTCCCTCGAAGTAAACGAGGAGGAGGCCACGACACGGCTGAGCCAAGTTGGGGGCCAAGTGACTGGGGTATAGGAGTGCGAGGCTAGAGGCTAGACGACGCCCTCGAAGTTAATGAGGAGGAGGCCACGACACGGCTGAGCCAAGTTGGGCGCCAAGTGACTGGGTTATAAGGGCGCGAGGCTAGAGGCTAGACGAAGCCCTCGAGGTAAACGAGGGGGAGGTCACGACACGGCTGAGCCAAGTTGGTAGCCAAGTGACTGGGGTATAAGAGTGCGAGGCTGGAGGCTAGACGAAGCCCTCGAAGTAACGAGGAGGAGGCCACGACACGGCTGGGCCAAGTTATGAGCCAAGTGATTGGGGTATAAAAGTGTGAGGCTAGAGGCTAGAAGACGCCCTCGTAGTAAACGAGGAGGAGTCCACGACACGGCTGAGCCAAGTTGGGAGCCAAGTGACTGGGGTGTATGAGTGCGAGGCGAAAGGCTGGACGATGCCCTCGAAGTAAATGAGGAGGAGGGCACGACACGGCTGAGATAAGTTGGGAGCCAAGTGACTTGGGTATAAGAGCTCAAGGCTAGAGGCTAGACGACGCCCTCGAAGTAAACGAGGAGGAGGCAACGACACGGCTGAGCCAAGTTGGGAGCCAAGTGCCTGGCGTATAAGAGTGCGAGGCTAAAGGCTAGACGACGCCCTCGAAGTAAACGGGGAAGAGGCCACGACACGGCTGAGCCAAGTTGGGAGCCAAGTGACTGGGGTATAAGAGCGCGAGGCTAGAGGCTAGACGACGCCCTCGAAGTAAATGAGGAGGAGGCCACGACACAGCTGAGCCAAGTTGGGAGCCAAGTGACTGGGGTATAAGAGCTCAAGGCTAGAGGGTAGACGACGCCCTCGAAGTAAACGAGGAGGAGGCCACGACACGGCTGAGCCAAGTTGGGAGCCAAGTGACTGGCGTATAAGAGTGCGAGGCTAGAGGCTAGACGATGCCCTCGAAGTAAACGAGGAGGAGGCCACAACACGGCTGAGCCAAGTTGGGAGCCAAGTGACTAGCGTATAGGAGTGCGAGGCTAGAGGCTAGACGACGCCCTCGAAGTAAACGAGGAGGAGGCCACGACAATGCTGAGCAGAGTTGGGAGCCAAGTGACTGGGGTTTAAGAGTGCGAGGCTAGAGGCTAGACGATTCCCTCGAAGTAAACGAGGAGGAGGCCACGACACGGCTGAGCCAAGTTGGGAGCCAAGTGACTGGGGTATAGGAGTGCGAGGCTAGAGGCTAGGCGACGCCCTCGAAGTAAACGAGAAGGAGGCCACGACACGGCTGAGCCAAGCTGGGAGCCAAGTGACTGGGGTATAAGAGCGCGAGGCTAGAGGCTTGACGAAGCCCTCGAAGTAAACGAGGAGGAGGCCACGACACAGCTGAGCCAAGTTGGTAGCCAAGTGACTGGGGTGTAAGGGTGCGAGGCTAGAGGCTAGTCGAAACCCTCGTAATAAACGAGGAGGAGGTCACGACACGGCTGAGTTAAGTTGGGAGCGAAGTGACTGGGGTATAGGAGTGCGAGGCTAGAGGCTAGACGACGCCCTTGAAGTTATCGAGGAGGAGGCCATGACACGGCTGAGCCAAGTTGGGCGCCAAGTGAATGGGTTATAAGGGCGCGAGGCTAGAGGCTAGCCGAACCCCTCGAAGTAAACGAGGAGGAGGTCACGACACGGCTGAGCCAAGTAGGTAGCCAAGTGACTGGGGTATAAGAGTGCGAGGCTAGAGGCTAGACGAAGCCCTCGAAGTAACGAGGAGGAGGCCACGACACGGCTGAGCCAAGTTGGGAGCCAAGTGATTGGGGTATAAGAGTGCGAGGCTAGTGGCTAGAAGACGCCCTCGAAGTAAACGAGTAGGAGGCCACAACACGGCTGAGCCAAGTTGGTAGCCAAGTGACTGGGGTGTAAGAGAGCGAGGCTAAAGGCTAGACGACGCCCTCGAAGTAAATGAGGAGGAGGGCACGACACGGCTGAGCTACGTTGGGAGCCAAGTGACTGGGGTATAAGAGCTCAAGGCTAGAGGCTAGAGGACGCCCTCGAAGTAAACGAGGAGGAGGCCACGACACGGCTGAGCCAAGTTGGGAGCCAAGTGACTGGCGTATAAGAGTGCGAGGCTAGAGGCTAGAAGACGCCCTCGAAGTAAACGGGGAGGAGGCCACGACACGGCTGAGCCAAGTTGGGAGCCAAGTGACTGGGGTATAAGAGCGCGAAGCTAGAGGCTAGACGACGCCCTCGAAGTAAATGAGGAGGAGGCCAAGACACGGCTGAGCCAAGTTGGGAGCCAAGTGACTGGGTTATAAGAGCGCGAGGCAAGACGACGCCCTCGAAGTAAACGAGGAGGAGGCCATGACAAGGCTGAGCCAAGTTGCGAGCCAAGTGACTGGGGTATAAGAGTGCGAGTCTAGAGGCTAGATGACGCCCTCGAAGTAAACGAGGAGGAGGCCACGGCACGGCTGGGCCAAGTTGGGAGCCAAGTGACTGGGGTATAACAGCGCGAGGCTAGGGGCTAGAAGACACCATCGAAGTAAACGAGGAGGAGGCCACAACACGGCTGAGACAAGATGGGAGCCAAGTGAGTGGGGTAAAATAGCGCGAGGCTAGAGGCTAGACGATGCCCTTGAAGTAAATGAGAAGGAGGGCACGACACGGCTGCGATAAGTTGGGAGCCAAGTGACTGGGGTATAAGAGCGCGAGGCTAGAGGCTAGACGACGCCCTCGAAGTAAACGGGGAGGAGGCCACGACACGGCTGAGCCAAGTTGGGCGCCAAGTGACTGGGGTATAAGAGCTCAAGGCTAGAGGCTAGACGACTCCCTCGAAGTAAACGATGAGGAGGCTACGACACGGCTGAGCCAAGATGGGAGCCAAGTGACTGGCGTATAAGAGTGCGACGCTAGAGGCTAGACGACGCCCTCGAAGTAAACGGGGAGGAGGCCACGACACGGCTGAGCCAAGTTGGGAGCCAAGTGACTGGGGTATAAGAGCGCGAGGCTAGAGGCTAGACGACGCCCTCGAAGTAAATGAGGAGGAGGCCACGACACGGCTGAGCCAAGTTGGGAGCCAAGTGACTGCGGTATAAGAGCGCGAGGCAAGACGACGCCCTCGAAGTAAACGAGGAAGAGGCATTGACAAGACTGAGCCAAGTTGCGAGCCAAGTGACTGGGGTATAAGAGTGCGAGTCTAGAGGCTAGATGACGCCCTCGAAGTAAACGAGGATGAGGCCACGGCACGGCTGAGCCAAGTTGGGAGCCAAGTGACTGGGGTATAACAGCGCGACGCTAGGGGCTAGAAGACGCCATCGAAGTAAACGAGGAGGAGGCCACAACACGGCTGAGACAAGTTGGGAGCCAAGTGACTGGGGTAAAAGAGCGCGAGGTTAGAGGCTTGACGACGCAATCGAAGTTAACGAGGAGGAGGCCACGACATGGCTGAGCCAAGTTGGGAGCCAAGTGGCTGGGGTATAAGAGCGCGAGGCTAGATTCTAGAGGACGCCCTCGAAGTAAACGAGGAGGAGGCCACGACACGGCTGAGCCAATTTGGGAACCAAGTGACTGGGATATATGAGTGCGAGGCTAGAGGCTAGACGACGCCCTCGAAGTAAACGAGGAGGAGGCCACGACACGGCTGAGTCAAGTTGGGAGCCAAGTGACTGGGGTAAAAGAGTGCGAGGCTAGAGTCTAGACGACGCCCACGAAGTAAACGAGGAGGAGGCCACGACACGGCTGAGCCAAGTTGGGAGCCAAGAGACTGGGGTATAAGAGTGCGAGGCTAGAGGCTAGACGATGCCCCCGAAGTAAATGAGGAGGAGGGCACGACACGGCTGAGCTAAGTTGGGAGCCAAGTGACTGAGGTATAAGAGCTCAAGGCTAGAGGCTAGACGACGCCCTCAAAGTAAAGGAGGAGGAGGCCACGACACGGCTGAGCCAAGTTGGGAGCCAAGTGACTGGCATATAAGAGTGCGAGGCTAGAGGCTAGACGATTCCCTCGAAGTAAATGAGGAGGAGGCCATGTCACGGCTGAGCCAAATTGGGAGCCAAGTGACTGGGGTATAGGAGTGCGAGGCTAGAGGCTAGACGATACCCTCGAAGTAAACGAGGAGGAGGCCACAACACGGCTGAGCCAAGTGACTGGGTTATAGGAGTGCGAGGCTAGAGGCTAGACGACGCCCTCGAAGTAAACGCGGAGGAGGCCACGACATGGCTGAGCCAAGTTGGGAGCCAAGTGACTGGGGTATAAGAGTGCGAGGCTAGAGGCTAGACGATTCCCTTGAAGTAAACGAGGAGGAGGCCACGACACGGCTGAGCCAAGTTAAGAGCCAAGTGACTGGGGTATAGGAGTGCGAGGCTAGAGGCTAGACGACGCCCTCGAAGTAAACGAGAAGGAGGCCACGACACGGCTGAGCCAAGTTGGGAGCCAAGTAACTGGGGAATAAGAGCGCGAGGCTAGAGGCTAGACGACGCCCTCGAAGTAAACGGGGAGGAGGCCACGACACGGCTGAGCCAAGTTGGGAGCCAAGTGACTGGGGTATAAGAGCGCAAGGCTAGAGGCTTGACGAAGCCCTCGAAGTAAACGAGGAGGAGGCCACGACACGGCTGAGCCAAGTTGGTAGCCAAGTGACTGGGGTATAAGAGTGCGAGGATAGAGGCTAGTCGAAGCCCTCGTTATAAACGAGGAGGAGGTCACGACACGGCTGAGCCAAGTTAAGAGTTAAGAGACTGGGGTATAGGAGTGCGAGGCTAGAGGCTAGACGACGCCCTCGAAGTAAACGAGGAGGAGGCCACGACACGGCTGAGCCAAGTTGGGGGCCAAGTGACTGGGGTATAGGAGTGCGAGGCTAGAGGCTAGACGACGCCCTCGAAGTTAATGAGGAGGAGGCCACGACACGGCTGAGCCAAGTTGGGCGCCAAGTGACTGGGTTATAAGGGCGCGAGGCTAGAGGCTAGACGAAGCCCTCGAGGTAAACGAGGGGGAGGTCACGACACGGCTGAGCCAAGTTGGTAGCCAAGTGACTGGGGTATAAGAGTGCGAGGCTAGAGGCTAGACGAAGCCCTCGAAGTAACGAGGAGGAGGCCACGACACGGCTGGGCCAAGTTGGGAGCCAAGTGACTGGGGTAAAAGAGTGCGAGGCTAGAGTCTAGACGACGCCCACGAAGTAAACGAGGAGGAGTCCACGACACGGCTGAGCCAAGTTGGGAGCCAAGAGACTGGGGTATAAGAGTGCGAGGCTAGAGGCTAGACGATGCCCCCGAAGTAAATGAGGAGGAGGGCACGACACGGCTGAGCTAAGTTGGGAGCCAAGTGACTGAGGTATAAGAGCTCAAGGCTAGAGGCTAGACGACGCCCTCAAAGTAAAGGAGGAGGAGGCCACGACACGGCTGAGCCAAGTTGGGAGCCAAGTGACTGGCATATAAGAGTGCGAGGCTAGAGGCTAGACGATTCCCTCGAAGTAAATGAGGAGGAGGCCATGTCACGGCTGAGCCAAATTGGGAGCCAAGTGACTGGGGTATAGGAGTGCGAGGCTAGAGGCTAGACGATACCCTCGAAGTAAACGAGGAGGAGGCCACAACACAGCTGAGCCAAGTGACTGGGTTATAGGAGTGCGAGGCTAGAGGCTAGACGACGCCCTCGAAGTAAACGCGGAGGAGGCCACGACATGGCTGAGCCAAGTTGGGAGCCAAGTGACTGGGGTATAAGTGTGCGAGGCTAGAGGCTAGACGATTCCCTTGAAGTAAACGAGGAGGAGGCCACGACACGGCTGAGCCAAGTTAAGAGCCAAGTGACTGGGGTATAGGAGTGCGAGGCTAGAGGCTAGACGACGCCCTCGAAGTAAACGAGAAGGAGGCCACGACACGGCTGAGCCAAGTTGGGAGCCAAGTAACTGGGGAATAAGAGCGCGAGGCTAGAGGCTAGACGACGCCCTCGAAGTAAACGGGGAGGAGGCCACGACACGGCTGAGCCAAGTTGGGAGCCAAGTGACTGGGGTATAAGAGCGCGAGGCTAGAGGCTTGACGAAGCCCTCGAAGTAAACGAGGAGGAGGCCACGACACGGCTGAGCCAAGTTGGTAGCCAAGTGACTGGGGTATAAGAGTGCGAGGATAGAGGCTAGTCGAAGCCCTCGTTATAAACGAGGAGGAGGTCACGACACGGCTGAGCCAAGTTAAGAGTTAAGAGACTGGGGTATAGGAGTGCGAGGCTAGAGGCTAGACGACGCCCTCGAAGTAAACGAGGAGGAGGCCACGACACGGCTGAGTCAAGTTGGGAGCCAAGTGACTGGGGTAAAAGAGTGTGAGGCTAGAGTCTAGACGACGCCCACGAAGTAAACGAGGAGGAGGCCACGACACGGCTGAGCCCAGTTGGGAGCCAAGAGACTGGGGTATAAGAGTGCGAGGCTAGAGACTAGACGACGCCCTCGAAGTAAACGAGGATGAGGCCACGAGACGGCTGAGCCAAGTTGGGAGCCAAGTGACTGGGGAATAAGAGCGCGAGGCTAGAGGCCAGACGACTCCCTCGAAGTAATCGAGGAGGAGGCTAAGACACGGCTGAGCCAAGTTGGGAGCCAAGTGACTGCCGTATAAGAGTGCGACGCTAGAGGCTAGACGACGCCCTCGAAGTAAACGGGGAGGAGGCCACGTCACGGTTGAGACAAGTTGGGGGACAAGTGACTGGGGTAAAAGAGCGCGAGGTTAGAGGCTAGACGACGCAATCGAATTTAACGAGGAGGAGGCCACGACATGGCTGAGCCAAGTTGGGAGCCAACTGGCTGGGGTATAAGAGCGCGAGGCTAGATGCTAGAGGACGCCCTCGAAGTAAACGAGGAGGAGGCCACGACACGGCTGAGCCAATTTGGGAACCAAGTGACTGGGATATATGAGTGCGAGGCCAGAGGCTAGACGACGCCCTCGAAGTAAACGAGGAGGAGGCCACGACACGGCTGAGTCAAGTTGGGAGCCAAGTGACTGGGGTAAAAGAGCGCGAGGCTAGAGTCTAGACGACGCCCACGAAGTAAACGAGGAGGAGGCCACGACACGGCTGAGCCAAGTTGGGAGCCAAGAGACTGGGGTATAAGAGTGCAAGGCTAGAGGCCAGACGATGCCCCCGAAGTAAATGAGGAGGAGGGCACGACACGGCTGAGCTAAGTTGGGAGCCAAGTGACTGAGTTATAAGAGCTCAAGGCTAGAGGCTAGACGACGCCCTCAAAGTAAAGGAGGAGGAGGCCACGACACGGCTGAGCCAAGTTGGGAGCCAAGTGACTGGCATATAAGAGTGCGAGGCTAGAGGCTAGACGATTCCCTCGAAGTAAATGAGGAGGAGGCCACGACACGGCTGAGTCAAGTTGGGAGCCAAGTAACTGGGGTATAAGAGCGCGAGGCTAGAGTCTAGACGACGCCCACGATGTAAACGAGGAGGCCACGACACGGCTGAGCCAAGTTGGGAGCCAAGTGAGTGGGGTATAAGAGTGCAAGGCTAAAGGCTAGACGTCGCCCTCGAAGTAAACGAGGAGGATGCCACGACATGGCTAGGCCAAGTTAGGAGCCAAGTGACTGGGGTATAAGAGCGTGAGGCTAGAGGCTAGACGACGCCCTCGAAGTAAACGAGGAGGAGGCCACGGCTTGGCTGAGCTAATTTGGGAGCCAAGTGACTGGGTAAAAGAGCTCGAGGCTAGAAGCTAGACGACGCCCTTGAAATAAACGAGGAGGAGGCCACGACACGGCTGAGCCAAGTTGGGAGCCAAGTGACTGGGGTATAAGAGTGCGAGGCTAGAGGCTTGAAGACACCATCGAAGTAAACGAGGAGGAGGCCACAACACGGCTGAGACAAGATGGGAGCCAAGTGAGTGGGGTAAAATAGCGCGAGGCTAGAGGCTAGACGATGCCCTTGAAGTAAATGAGAAGGAGGGCACGACACGGCTGAGATAAGTTGGGAGCCAAGTGACTGGGGTATAAGAGCGCGAGGCTAGAGGCTAGACGACGCCCTCGAAGTAAACGGGGAGGAGGCCACGACACGGTTGAGCCAAGTTGGGAGCCAAGTGACTGGGGTATAAGAGCTCAAGGCTAGAGGCTAGACGACTCCCTCGAAGTAAACGAGGAGGAGGCTAAGACACGGCTGAGCCAAGTTGGGAGCCAAGTGACTGGCGTATAAGAGTGCGACGCTAGAGGCTAGACGACGCCCTCGAAGTAAACGGGGAGGAGGCCACGTCACGGTTGAGCCAAGTTGGGAGCCAAGTGACTGGGGTATAAGAGCGCGAGGCTAGACTCTAGACGACGCCCTCGGAGTAAATGAGGAGGAGGCCACGACACGGCTGAGCCAAGTTGGGAGCCAAGTGACTGGGGTATAAGAGCGCGAGGCAAGACGACGCCCTCGAAGTAAACGAGGAGTAGGCATTGACAAGACTGAGCCAAGTTGCGAGCCAAGTGACTGGGGTATAAGAGTGCGAGTCTAGAGGCTAGATGACGCCCTCGAAGTAAACGAGGATGAGGCCACGGCACGGCTGAGCCAAGTTGGGAGCCAAGTGACTGGGGTATAACAGCGCGACGCTAGGGGCTAGAAGACACCATCAAAGTAAACGAGGAGGAGGCCACAACACGGCTGAGACAAGTTGGGAGACAAGTGACTGGGGTAAAAGAGCGCGAGGTTAGAGGCTAGACGACGCAATCGAATTTAACGAGGAGGAGGCCACGACATGGCTGAGCCAAGTTGGGAGCCAAGTGGCTGGGGTATAAGAGCGCGAGGCTAGATGCTAGAGGACGCCCTCGAAGTAAACGAGGAGGAGGCCACGACACGGCTGAGCCAATTTGGGAACCAAGTGACTGGGATATATGAGTGCGAGGCTAGAGGCTAGACGACGCCCTCGAAGTAAACGAGGAGGAGGCCACGACACGGCTGAGTCAAGTTGGGAGCCAAGTGACTGGGGTAAAAGAGCGCGAGGCTAGAGTCTAGACGACGCCCACGAAGTAAACGAGGAGGAGGCCACGACACGGCTGAGCCAAGTTGGGAGCCAAGAGACTGGGGTATAAGAGTGCGAGGCTAGAGGCTAGACGATGCCCCCGAAGTAAATGAGGAGGAGGGCACGACACGGCTGAGCTAAGTTGGGAGCCAAGTGACTGACTTATAAGAGCTCAAGGCTAGAGGCTAGACGACGCCCTCAAAGTAAAGGAGGAGGAGGCCACGACACGGCTGAGCCAAGTTGGGAGCCAAGTGACTGGCATATAAGAGTGCGAGGCTAGAGGCTAGACGATTCCCTCGAAGTAAATGAGGAGGAGGCCACGTCACGGCTGAGCCAAATTGGGGGCCATGTGACTGGGGTATAGGAGTGCGAGGCTAGAGGCTAGACGATGCCCTCGAAGTAAACGAGGAGGAGGCCACAATACGGCTGAGCCAAGTGACTGGGTTATAGGAGTGCGAGGCTAGAGGCTAGACGACGCCCTCGAAGTAAACGAGGAGGAGGCCACGACATGGCTGAGCCAAGTTGGGAGCCAAGTGACTGGGGTATAAGAGTGCGAGGCTAGAGGCTAGACGATTGCCTTGAAGTAAATGAGGAGGAGGCCACGACACGGCTGAGCCAAGTTAAGAGCCAAGTGACTGGGGTATAGGAGTGCGAGGCTAGAGGCTAGATGACGCCCTCGAAGTAAACGAGAAGGAGGCCACGACACGGCTGAGCCAAGTTGGGAGCCAAGTAACTGGGGAATAAGAGCGCGAGGCTAGAGGCTAGACGACGCCCTCGAAGTAAACGGGGAGGAGGCCACGACACGGCTGTGCCAAGTTGGGAGCCAAGTGACTGGGGTATAAGAGCGCGAGGCTAGAGGCTTGACGAAGCCCTCGAAGTAAACGAGGAGGAGGCCACGACACGGCTGAGCCAAGTTGGTAGCCAAGTGACTGGGGTATAAGAGTGCGAGGATAGAGGCTAGTCGAAGCCCTCGTAATAAACGAGGAGGAGGTCACGACACGGCTGAGCCAAGTTAAGAGTTAAGAGACTGGGGTATAAGAGTGCGAGGCTAGAGGCTAGACGATGCCCCCGAAGTAAATGAGGAGGAGGGCACGACACGGCTGAGCTAAGTTGGGAGCCAAGTGACTGACTTATAAGAGCTCAAGGCTAGAGGCTAGACGACGCCCTCAAAGTAAAGGAGGAGGAGGCCACGACACGGCTGAGCCAAGTTGGGAGCCAAGTGACTGGCATATAAGAGTGCGAGGCTAGAGGCTAGACGATTCCCTCGAAGTAAATGAGGAGGAGGCCACGTCACGGCTGAGCCAAATTGGGGGCCATGTGACTGGGGTATAGGAGTGCGAGGCTAGAGGCTAGACGATGCCCTCGAAGTAAACGAGGAGGAGGCCACAACACGGCTGAGCCAAGTGACTGGGTTATAGGAGTGCGAGGTTAGAGGCTAGACGACGCCCTCGAAGTAAACGAGGAGGAGGCCACGACATGGCTGAGCCAAGTTGGGAGCCAAGTGACTGGGGTATAAGAGTGCGAGGCTAGAGGCTAGACGATTCCCTTGAAGTAAATGAGGAGGAGGCCACGACACGGCTGAGCCAAGTTAAGAGCCAAGTGACTGGGGTATAGGAGTGCGAGGCTAGAGGCTAGATGACGCCCTCGAAGTAAACGAGAAGGAGGCCACGACACGGCTGAGCCAAGTTGGGAGCCAAGTAACTGGGGAATAAGAGCGCGAGGCTAGAGGCTAGACGACGCCCTCGAAGTAAACGGGGAGGAGGCCACGACACGGCTGTGCCAAGTTGGGAGCCAAGTGACTGGGGTATAAGAGCGCGAGGCTAGAGGCTTGACGAAGCCCTCGAAGTAAACGAGGAGGAGGCCACGACACGGCTGAGCCAAGTTGGTAGCCAAGTGACTGGGGTATAAGAGTGCGAGGATAGAGGCTAGTCGAAGCCCTCGTAATAAACGAGGAGGAGGTCACGACACGGCTGAGCCAAGTTAAGAGTTAAGAGACTGGGGTATAGGAGTGCGAGGCTAGAGGCTAGACGACGCCCTCGAAGTAAACGAGGAGGAGGCCACGACACGGCTGGGCCAAGTTGGGAGCCAAGTGATTGGGGTATAAATGTGTGAGGCTAGACGCTAGAAGACGCCCTCGAAGTAAACGAGGAGGAGTCCACGACACGGCTGAGCCAAGTTGGGAGCCAAGTGAGTGGGGTGTATGAGTGCGAGGCTTAAGGCTAGACGATGCCCTCGAAGTAAATGAGGAGGAGGGCACGACACGGCTGAGATAAGTTGGGAGCCAAGTGACTGGGGTATAAGAGCTCAAGGCTAGTGGCTAGACGACGCCCTCGATGTAAACGAGGAGGAGGCCATGACACGGCTGAGCCAAGTTGGGAGCCAAGTGCCTGGCATATAAGAGTGCGAGGCTAAAGGCTAGACGACGCCCTCGAAGTAAACGGGGAGGAGGCCACGACACGGCTGAGCCAAGTTGGGAGCCTAGTGACTGGGGTATAAGAGCGCGAGGCTAGAGGCGAGACGACGCCCTCGAAGTAAATGAGGAGGAGGCCACGACACGGCTGAGCCAAGTTGGGAGCCAAGTGACTGGGGTATAAGAGCGCGAGGCAAGACGACGCCCTCAAAGTAAACGAGGAGGAGGCCATGACAAGGCTGAGCCAAGTTGCGAGCCAAGTGACTGGGGTATAAGAGTGCGAGGCTAGAGGCTAGTCGAAGCCTTCGTAATAAACGAGGAGGAGGTCACGACACGGCTGAGCCAAGTTGGGAGCCAAGTGACTGGGGTATAGGAGTGCGAGGCTAGAGGCTAGACGACGCCCTCGAAGTTAACGAGGAGGGGGCCACGACACGGCTGAGCCAAGTTGGGCGCCAAGTGACTCTGTTATAAGGGCGCGAGGCTAGAGGCTAAACGAAGCCCTCGAAGTAAACGAGGAGGAGGTCACGACACGGCAGAGCCAAGTTGGTAGCCAAGTGACTGGGATATAAGAGTGCGAGGCTAGAGGCTAGACGAAGCCCTTGAAGTAACGAGGAGGAGGCCACGACACGGCTGAGCCAAGTTGGGAGCCAAGTGATTGGGGTATAAGAGTGCGAGACTAGAGGCTAGACGACGCCCTCGAAGTAAACGAGGAGGAGGCCACGACACGGCTGAGCCAAGTTGGTAGCCAAGTGACTGGGGTATAGGAGTGCGAGGCTAGAGGCTAGACGACGCCCTCGAAGTAAACGAGGAGGAGGCCACAACATGGCTGCGCCAAGTTGGGAGCCAAGTGACTGGGGTATAAGAGTGCGAGGCTAGAGGCTAGACGAAGCCCTCGAAGTAAACGAGGAGGAGGCCACGACACGGCTGAGCCAGGTTGGTAGCCAAGTGACTGGGGTATAAGAGTGCGATGCTAGAGACTAGACGACGCCCTCGAAGTAAACGAGGATGAGGCCACGAGACGGCTGAGCCAAGTTGGGAGCCAAGTGACTGGGGAATAAGAGCGCGAGGCTAGAGGCTAGACGACGCCCTCTAAGTAAACGGGGAGGAGGCCACGACACGCCTGAGCCAAGTTGGGAGCCAAGTGACTGGGGTATAAGAGCGCGAGGCTAAAGGCTAGACGATGCCCTCGAAGTAAATGAGGAGGAGGGCACGACACGGCTGAGCTAAGTTGGGAGCCAAGTGACTGGGGTATAAGATCTCAAGGCTAGAGGCTAGACGACGTCCTCGAAGTAAACGAGGAGGAGGCCATGACACGGCTGAGCCAAGTTGGGAGCCAAGTGACTGGCGTATAAGAGTGCGAGGCTAGAGGCTAGACGACGCCCTCGAAGTAAACGGGGAGGAGGCCACGACACGGCTGAGCCAAGTTGGGAGCCAAGTGACTGGGGTATAAGAGCGTGAGGCTAGAGGCTAGACGACGCCCTCGAAGTAAATGAGGGGGAGGCCACGACACGGCTGAGCCAGGTTGGGAGCCAAGTGACTGGGGTATAAGAGCGCGAGGCTAGATGACGCCCTCGAAGTAAACGAGGAGGAGGCCATGACAAGGCTGAGCCAAGTTGGGAGCCAAGTGACTGGGGTATAAGAGTGCGAGTCTAGAGGCTAGATGACGACCTCGAAGTAAACGAGGAGGAGGCCACGGCACGGCTGAGCCAAGTTGGGAGCCAAGTGACTGGGGTATAACAGCACGAGGCTAGGGGCTAGAAGACACCATCGCAGTAAACGAGGAGGAGGCCACAACACGGCTGAAACAAGTTGAGAGCCAAGTGACTGGGGTAAAAGAGCGCGAGGCTAGAGGCAAGACGACGCACTCGAAGTAAACGAGGAGGAGGCCACGACATGGCTGAGCCAAGTTGGGAGCCAATACCCCATAAGAGTGCGAGGCTAGAGGCTAGACGATGCCCTCGAAGTAAACGAGAAGAAGGCCACGACACGGCTGAGCCATGTTGGGAGCCAAGTGGCTGGGGTACAAGAGCGCGAGGCTAGACGCTAGTGGACGCCCTCGAAGTAAACGAGGAGGAGTCCACGACACGGCTGAGCCAATTTGGGAACCAAGTGACTGGGATATAAGAGTGCGAGGCTAGAGGCTAGACGATGCCCCCGAAGTAAATGAGGAGGAGGGCACGACACGGCTGAGCTAAGTTGGGAGCCAAGTGACTGACTTATAAGAGCTCAAGGCTAGAGGCTAGACGACGCCCTCAAAGTAAAGGAGGAGGAGGCCACGACACGGCTGAGCCAAGTTGGGAGCCAAGTGACTGGCATATAAGAGTGCGAGGCTAGAGGCTAGACGATTCACTCGAAGTAAATGAGGAGGAGGCCACGTCACGGCTGAGCCAAATTGGGGGCCATGTGACTGGGGTATAGGAGTGCGAGGCTAGAGGCTAGACGATGCCCTCGATGTAAACGAGGAGGAGGCCACAACACGGCTGAGCCAAGTGACTGGGTTATAGGAGTGCGAGGCTAGAGGCTAGACGACGCCCTCGAAGTAAACGAGGAGGAGGCCACGACATGGCTGAGCCAAGTTGGGAGCCAAGTGACTGGGGTATAAGAGTGCGAGGCTAGAGGCTAGACGATTCCCTTGAAGTAAATGAGGAGGAGGCCACGACACGGCTGAGCCAAGTTAAGAGCCAAGTGACTGGGGTATAGGAGTGCGAGGCTAGAGGCTAGATGACGCCCTCGAAGTAAACGAGAAGGAGGCCACGACACGGCTGAGCCAAGTTGGGAGCCAAGTAACTGGGGAATAAGAGCGCGAGGCTAGAGGCTAGACGACGCCCTCGAAGTAAACGGGGAGGAGGCCACGACACGGCTGTGCCAAGTTGGGAGCCAAGTGACTGGGGTATAAGAGCGCGAGGCTAGAGGCTTGACGAAGCCCTCGAAGTAAACGAGGAGGAGGCCACGACACGGCTGAGCCAAGTTGGTAGCCAAGTGACTGGGGTATAAGAGTGCGAGGATAGAGGCTAGTCGAAGCCCTCGTAATAAACGAGGAGGAGGTCACGACACGGCTGAGCCAAGTTAAGAGTTAAGAGACTGGGGTATAAGAGTGCGAGGCTAGAGGCTAGACGATGCCCCCGAAGTAAATGAGGAGGAGGGCACGACACGGCTGAGCTAAGTTGGGAGCCAAGTGACTGACTTATAAGAGCTCAAGGCTAGAGGCTAGACGACGCCCTCAAAGTAAAGGAGGAGGAGGCCACGACACGGCTGAGCCAAGTTGGGAGCCAAGTGACTGGCATATAAGAGTGCGAGGCTAGAGGCTAGACGATTCCCTCGAAGTAAATGAGGAGGAGGCCACGTCACGGCTGAGCCAAATTGGGGGCCATGTGACTGGGGTATAGGAGTGCGAGGCTAGAGGCTAGACGATGCCCTCGAAGTAAACGAGGAGGAGGCCACAACACGGCTGAGCCAAGTGACTGGGTTATAGGAGTGCGAGGTTAGAGGCTAGACGACGCCCTCGAAGTAAACGAGGAGGAGGCCACGACATGGCTGAGCCAAGTTGGGAGCCAAGTGACTGGGGTATAAGAGTGCGTGGCTAGAGGCTAGACGATTCCCTTGAAGTAAATGAGGAGGAGGCCACGACACGGCTGAGCCAAGTTAAGAGCCAAGTGACTGGGGTATAGGAGTGCGAGGCTAGAGGCTAGATGACGCCCTCGAAGTAAACGAGAAGGAGGCCACGACACGGCTGAGCCAAGTTGGGAGCCAAGTAACTGGGGAATAAGAGCGCGAGGCTAGAGGCTAGACGACGCCCTCGAAGTAAACGGGGAGGAGGCCACGACACGGCTGTGCCAAGTTGGGAGCCAAGTGACTGGGGTATAAGAGCGCGAGGCTAGAGGCTTGACGAAGCCCTCGAAGTAAACGAGGAGGAGGCCACGACACGGCTGAGCCAAGTTGGTGGCCAAGTGACTGGGGTATAAGAGTGCGAGGATAGAGGCTAGTCGAAGCCCTCGTAATAAACGAGGAGGAGGTCACGACACGGCTGAGCCAAGTTAAGAGTTAAGAGACTGGGGTATAGGAGTGCGAGGCTAGAGGCTAGACGACGCCCTCGAAGTAAACGAGGAGGAGGCCACGACACGGCTGGGCCAAGTTGGGAGCCAAGTGATTGGGGTATAAATGTGTGAGGCTAGACGCTAGAAGACGCCCTCGAAGTAAACGAGGAGGAGTCCACGACACGGCTGAGCCAAGTTGGGAGCCAAGTGAGTGGGGTGTATGAGTGCGAGGCTTAAGGCTAGACGATGCCCTCGAAGTAAATGAGGAGGAGGGCACGACACGGCTGAGATAAGTTGGGAGCCAAGTGACTGGGGTATAAGAGCTCAAGGCTAGTGGCTAGACGACGCCCTCGATGTAAACGAGGAGGAGGCCATGACACGGCTGAGCCAAGTTGGGAGCCAAGTGCCTGGCATATAAGAGTGCGAGGCTAAAGGCTAGACGACGCCCTCGAAGTAAACGGGGAGGAGGCCACGACACGGCTGAGCCAAGTTGGGAGCCAAGTGACTGGGGTATAAGAGCGCGAGGGTAGAGGCGAGACGACGCCCTCGAAGTAAATGAGGAGGAGGCCACGACACGGCTGAGCCAAGTTGGGAGCCAAGTGACTGGGGTATAAGAGCGCGAGGCAAGACGACGCCCTCAAAGTAAACGAGGAGGAGGCCATGACAAGGCTGAGCCAAGTTGCGAGCCAAGTGACTGGGGTATAAGAGTGCGAGGCTAGAGGCTAGTCGAAGCCTTCGTAATAAACGAGGAGGAGGTCACGACACGGCTGAGCCAAGTTGGGAGCCAAGTGACTGGGGTATAGGAGTGCGAGGCTAGAGGCTAGACGACGCCCTCGAAGTTAACGAGGAGGGGGCCACGACACGGCTGAGCCAAGTTGGGCGCCAAGTGACTCTGTTATAAGGGCGCGAGGCTAGAGGCTAAACGAAGCCCTCGAAGTAAACGAGGAGGAGGTCACGACACGGCAGAGCCAAGTTGGTAGCCAAGTGACTGGGATATAAGAGTGCGAGGCTAGAGGCTAGACGAAGCCCTTGAAGTAACGAGGAGGAGGCCACGACACGGCTGAGCCAAGTTGGGAGCCAAGTGATTGGGGTATAAGAGTGCGAGACTAGAGGCTAGACGACGCCCTCGAAGTAAACGAGGAGGAGGCCACGACACGGCTGAGCCAAGTTGGTAGCCAAGTGACTGGGGTATAGGAGTGCGAGGCTAGAGGCTAGACGACGCCCTCGAAGTAAACGAGGAGGAGGGCACAACATGGCTGCGCCAAGTTGGGAGCCAAGTGACTGGGGTATAAGAGTGCGAGGCTAGAGGCTAGACGAAGCCCTCGAAGTAAACGAGGAGGAGGCCACGACACGGCTGAGCCAGGTTGGTAGCCAAGTGACTGGGGTATAAGAGTGCGATGCTAGAGACTAGACGACGCCCTCGAAGTAAACGAGGATGAGGCCACGAGACGGCTGAGCCAAGTTGGGAGCCAAGTGACTGGGGAATAAGAGCGCGAGGCTAGAGGCTAGACGACGCCCTCGAAGTAAACGGGGAGGAGGCCACGACACGCCTGAGCCAAGTTGGGAGCCAAGTGACTGGGGTATAAGAGCGCGAGGCTAAAGGCTAGACGATGCCCTCGAAGTAAATGAGGAGGAGGGCACGACACGGCTGAGCTAAGTTGGGAGCCAAGTGACTGGGGTATAAGATCTCAAGGCTAGAGGCTAGACGACGTCCTCGAAGTAAACGAGGAGGAGGCCATGACACGGCTGAGCCAAGTTGGGAGCCAAGTGACTGGAGTATAAGAGTGCGAGGCTAGAGGCTAGACGACGCCCTCGAAGTAAACGGGGAGGAGGCCACGACACGGCTGAGCCAAGTTGGGAGCCAAGTGACTGGGGTATAAGAGCGTGAGGCTAGAGGCTAGACGACGCCCTCGAAGTAAATGAGGGGGAGGCCACGACACGGCTGAGCCAGGTTGGGAGCCAAGTGACTGGGGTATAAGAGCGCGAGGCTAGACGACGCCCTCGAAGTAAACGAGGAGGAGGCCATGACAAGGCTGAGCCAAGTTGGGAGCCAAGTGACTGGGGTATAAGAGTGCGAGTCTAGAGGCTAGATGACGACCTCGAAGTAAACGAGGAGGAGGCCACGGCACGGCTGAGCCAAGTTGGGAGCCAAGTGACTGGGGTATAACAGCACGAGGCTAGGGGCTAGAAGACACCATCGCAGTAAACGAGGAGGAGGCCACAACACGGCTGAAACAAGTTGAGAGCCAAGTGACTGGGGTAAAAGAGCGCGAGGCTAGAGGCAAGACGACGCACTCGAAGTAAACGAGGAGGAGGCCACGACATGGCTGAGCCAAGTTGGGAGCCAATACCCCATAAGAGTGCGAGGCTAGAGGCTAGACGATGCCCTCGAAGTAAACGAGAAGAAGGCCACGACACGGCTGAGCCATGTTGGGAGCCAAGTGGCTGGGGTACAAGAGCGCGAGGCTAGACGCTAGTGGACGCCCTCGAAGTAAACGAGGAGGAGTCCACGACACGGCTGAGCCAATTTGGGAACCAAGTGACTGGGATATAAGAGTGCGAGGCTAGAGGCTAGACGATGCCCCCAAAGTAAATGAGGAGGAGGGCACGACACGGCTGAGCTAAGTTGGGAGCCAAGTGACTGACTTATAAGAGCTCAAGGCTAGAGGCTAGACGACGCCCTCAAAGTAAAGGAGGAGGAGGCCACGACACGGCTGAGCCAAGTTGGGAGCCAAGTGACTGGCATATAAGAGTGCGAGGCTAGAGGCTAGACGATTCCCTCGAAGTAAATGAGGAGGAGGCCACGTCACGGCTGAGCCAAATTGGGGGCCATGTGACTGGGGTATAGGAGTGCGAGGCTAGAGGCTAGACGATGCCCTCGAAGTAAACGAGGAGGAGGCCACAACACGGCTGAGCCAAGTGACTGGGTTATAGGAGTGCGAGGCTAGAGGCTAGACGACGCCCTCGAAGTAAACGAGGAGGAGGCCACGACATGGCTGAGCCAAGTTGGGAGCCAAGTGACTGGGGTATAAGAGTGCGAGGCTAGAGGCTAGACGATTCCCTTGAAGTAAATGAGGAGGAGGCCACGACACGGCTGAGCCAAGTTAAGAGCCAAGTGACTGGGGTATAGGAGTGCGAGGCTAGAGGCTAGATGACGCCCTCGAAGTAAACGAGAAGGAGGCCACGACACGGCTGAGCCAAGTTGGGAGCCAAGTAACTGGGGAATAAGAGCGCGAGGCTAGAGGCTAGACGACGCCCTCGAAGTAAACGGGGAGGAGGCCACGACACGGCTGTGCCAAGTTGGGAGCCAAGTGACTGGGGTATAAGAGCGCGAGGCTAGAGGCTTGACGAAGCCCTCGAAGTAAACGAGGAGGAGGCCACGACACGGCTGAGCCAAGTTGGTAGCCAAGTGACTGGGGTATAAGAGTGCGAGGATAGAGGCTAGTCGAAGCCCTCGTAATAAACGAGGAGGAGGTCACGACACGGCTGAGCCAAGTTAAGAGTTAAGAGACTGGGGTATAAGAGTGCGAGGCTAGAGGCTAGACGATGCCCCCGAAGTAAATGAGGAGGAGGGCACGACACGGCTGAGCTAAGTTGGGAGCCAAGTGACTGACTTATAAGAGCTCAAGGCTAGAGGCTAGACGACGCCCTCAAAGTAAAGGAGGAGGAGGCCACGACACGGCTGAGCCAAGTTGGGAGCCAAGTGACTGGCATATAAGAGTGCGAGGCTAGAGGCTAGACGATTCCCTCGAAGTAAATGAGGAGGAGGCCACGTCACGGCTGAGCCAAATTGGGGGCCATGTGACTGGGGTATAGGAGTGCGAGGCTAGAGGCTAGACGATGCCCTCGAAGTAAACGAGGAGGAGGCCACAACACGGCTGAGCCAAGTGACTGGGTTATAGGAGTGCGAGGTTAGAGGCTAGACGACGCCCTCGAAGTAAACGAGGAGGAGGCCACGACATGGCTGAGCCAAGTTGGGAGCCAAGTGACTGGGGTATAAGAGTGCGAGGCTAGAGGCTAGACGATTCCCTTGAAGTAAATGAGGAGGAGGCCACGACACGGCTGAGCCAAGTTAAGAGCCAAGTGACTGGGGTATAGGAGTGCGAGGCTAGAGGCTAGATGACGCCCTCGAAGTAAACGAGAAGGAGGCCACGACACGGCTGAGCCAAGTTGGGAGCCAAGTAACTGGGGAATAAGAGCGCGAGGCTAGAGGCTAGACGACGCCCTCGAAGTAAACGGGGAGGAGGCCACGACACGGCTGTGCCAAGTTGGGAGCCAAGTGACTGGGGTATAAGAGCGCGAGGCTAGAGGCTTGACGAAGCCCTCGAAGTAAACGAGGAGGAGGCCACGACACGGCTGAGCCAAGTTGGTAGCCAAGTGACTGGGGTATAAGAGTGCGAGGATAGAGGCTAGTCGAAGCCCTCGTAATAAACGAGGAGGAGGTCACGACACGGCTGAGCCAAGTTAAGAGTTAAGAGACTGGGGTATAGGAGTGCGAGGCTAGAGGCTAGACGACGCCCTCGAAGTAAACGAGGAGGAGGCCACGACACGGCTGGGCCAAGTTGGGAGCCAAGTGATTGGGGTATAAATGTGTGAGGCTAGACGCTAGAAGACGCCCTCGAAGTAAACGAGGAGGAGTCCACGACACGGCTGAGCCAAGTTGGGAGCCAAGTGAGTGGGGTGTATGAGTGCGAGGCTTAAGGCTAGACGATGCCCTCGAAGTAAATGAGGAGGAGGGCACGACACGGCTGAGATAAGTTGGGAGCCAAGTGACTGGGGTATAAGAGCTCAAGGCTAGTGGCTAGACGACGCCCTCGATGTAAACGAGGAGGAGGCCATGACACGGCTGAGCCAAGTTGGGAGCCAAGTGCCTGGCATATAAGAGTGCGAGGCTAAAGGCTAGACGACGCCCTCGAAGTAAACGGGGAGGAGGCCACGACACGGCTGAGCCAAGTTGGGAGCCAAGTGACTGGGGTATAAGAGCGCGAGGCTAGAGGCGAGACGACGCCCTCGAAGTAAATGAGGAGGAGGCCACGACACGGCTGAGCCAAGTTGGGAGCCAAGTGACTGGGGTATAAGAGCGCGAGGCAAGACGACGCCCTCAAAGTAAACGAGGAGGAGGCCATGACAAGGCTGAGCCAAGTTGCGAGCCAAGTGACTGGGGTATAAGAGTGCGAGGCTAGAGGCTAGTCGAAGCCTTCGTAATAAACGAGGAGGAGGTCACGACACGGCTGAGCCAAGTTGGGAGCCAAGTGACTGGGGTATAGGAGTGCGAGGCTAGAGGCTAGACGACGCCCTCGAAGTTAACGAGGAGGGGGCCACGACACGGCTGAGCCAAGTTGGGCGCCAAGTGACTCGGTTATAAGGGCGCGAGGCTAGAGGCTAAACGAAGCCCTCGAAGTAAACGAGGAGGAGGTCACGACACGGCAGAGCCAAGTTGGTAGCCAAGTGACTGGGATATAAGAGTGCGAGGCTAGAGGCTAGACGAAGCCCTTGAAGTAACGAGGAGGAGGCCACGACACGGCTGAGCCAAGTTGGGAGCCAAGTGATTGGGGTATAAGAGTGCGAGACTAGAGGCTAGACGACGCCCTCGAAGTAAACGAGGAGGAGGCCACGACACGGCTGAGCCAAGTTGGTAGCCAAGTGACTGGGGTATAGGAGTGCGAGGCTAGAGGCTAGACGATGCCCTCGAAGTAAACGAGGAGGAGGCCACAACATGGCTGCGCCAAGTTGGGAGCCAAGTGACTGGGGTATAAGAGTGCGAGGCTAGAGGCTAGACGAAGCCCTCGAAGTAAACGAGGAGGAGGCCACGACACGGCTGAGCCAGGTTGGTAGCCAAGTGACTGGGGTATAAGAGTGCGATGCTAGAGACTAGACGACGCCCTCGAAGTAAACGAGGATGAGGCCACGAGACGGCTGAGCCAAGTTGGGAGCCAAGTGACTGGGGAATAAGAGCGCGAGGCTAGAGGCTAGACGACGCCCTCGAAGTAAACGGGGAGGAGGCCACGACACGCCTGAGCCAAGTTGGGAGCCAAGTGACTGGGGTATAAGAGCGCGAGGCTAAAGGCTAGACGATGCCCTCGAAGTAAATGAGGAGGAGGGCACGACACGGCTGAGCTAAGTTGGGAGCCAAGTGACTGGGGTATAAGATCTCAAGGCTAGAGGCTAGACGACGTCCTCGAAGTAAACGAGGAGGAGGCCATGACACGGCTGAGCCAAGTTGGGAGCCAAGTGACTGGCGTATAAGAGTGCGAGGCTAGAGGCTAGACGACGCCCTCGAAGTAAACGGGGAGGAGGCCACGACACGGCTGAGCCAAGTTGGGAGCCAAGTGACTGGGGTATAAGAGCGTGAGGCTAGAGGCTAGACGACGCCCTCGAAGTAAATGAGGGGGAGGCCACGACACGGCTGAGCCAGGTTGGGAGCCAAGTGACTGGGCTATAAGAGCGCGAGGCTAGACGACGCCCTCGAAGTAAACGAGGAGGAGGCCATGACAAGGCTGAGCCAAGTTGGGAGCCAAGTGACTGGGGTATAAGAGTGCGAGTCTAGAGGCTAGATGACGACCTCGAAGTAAACGAGGAGGAGGCCACGGCACGGCTGAGCCAAGTTGGAAGCCAAGTGACTGGGGTATAACAGCACGAGGCTAGGGGCTAGAAGACACCATCGCAGTAAACGAGGAGGAGGCCACAACACGGCTGAAACAAGTTGAGAGCCAAGTGACTGGGGTAAAAGAGCGCGAGGCTAGAGGCAAGACGACGCACTCGAAGTAAACGAGGAGGAGGCCACGACATGGCTGAGCCAAGTTGGGAGCCAATACCCCATAAGAGTGCGAGGCTAGAGGCTAGACGATGCCCTCGAAGTAAACGAGAAGAAGGCCACGACACGGCTGAGCCATGTTGGGAGCCAAGTGGCTGGGGTACAAGAGCGCGAGGCTAGACGCTAGTGGACGCCCTCGAAGTAAACGAGGAGGAGTCCACGACACGGCTGAGCCAATTTGGGAACCAAGTGACTGGGATATAAGAGTGCGAAGCTAGAGGCTAGACGACGCCCTCGAAGTAAACGAGGAGGAGGCCACGACACGGCTGAGTCAAGTTGGGAGCCAAGTAACTGGGGTATAAGAGCGCGAGGCTAGAGTCTAGACGTCGCCCACGAAGTAAACGAGGAGGCCACGACACGGCTGAGCCAAGTTGGGAGCCAAGTGACTGGGGTATAAGAGTGCGAGGCTAGAGGCTAGACGACGCCCTCAAAGTAAACGAGGAGGAGGCCACGACACGGATGAGCCAAGTTGGGAGCCAAGTGGCTGGGGTATAAGAGCGCGAGGCTTGAGGCTAGACGACGCCCCCGAAGTAAACGAGGAGGACCCCACAACAAGGCTGAGCCAATTTGGGGGCCAAGTGACTGGGGTATAAGAGCGTAACACTAGAGGCTAGACGACGCCCGCGAAGTTAACGAGGAGGAGGCCACGACACGGCTGAGCCAATTGGGAGCCAAGTGAAGGGGTATAAGAGCCCGAGGCTAGTGTCTAGACGACGGCCTCGAAGTAAACGAGGAGGAGACCACGACCCGGCTGAGCCAAGTTGGGTGCCAAGTAACTGGGGTATAAGGGCGGGAGGCTAGAGGCTAGACGACGCCCTCGAAGTAAACGAGGAGGAGGCCACGACACGGCTGAGCCAAGTTGGGAGCCAAGTGACTGGCGTATAAGAGCGCGAGGCTAGGGGCTAGACGACGCCCTCGAAGTAAACGAGGAGGAGGCCACGACACGGCTCAGCGAAGTTGGGAGCCAAGTGACTGGGGTATAAGAGTGCGAGGCTAGAGGCTAGACGACGCCCTCGAAGTAAACGAGGAGGAGGCCACGACACGGCTAAGCCAAGATGGTAGCCAAGTGACTGGGTTATAAGAGTGCGAGACTAGAGGCTAGACGACGCCATCGAAGTAAACGAGGATGAGGCCACGACACGGCTGAGCCAAGTTGGCGCCAAGTGACTGGGGAATAAGAGCGCGAGTCTAGAGGCTAGACGACGCCCTCGATGTAACGAGGAGGAGGCCACGACACGGCTGAGCCAAGTTGGGAGCCAAGTGGCTGGGGTATAAGAGCGCGAGGCTAGAGGCTTGACGAAGCCCTCGATGTAAACGAGGAGGAGGCCATGACACGGTTGAGCCAAGTTGGTAGCCAAGTGACTGGGGTATAAGAGTGCGAGGCTAGAGGCTAGTCGAAGCCCTTGTAATATACGAGGAGGAGGTCACGACACGGCGGAGCCAAGTTGGGAGCCAAATGACTGGGGTATAAGAGTGCGAGGCTAGAGGCTAGAAGACGCCCTCGAAGTAAACGAGGAGGAGGCCACGACACGGTTGTGCAAAGTAGGGAGCAAAGTGACTGGGGTATAAGAGCGCAAGGCTAGGGGCTAGACGACGCCCTCGAAGTAAACGAGGAGGAGGCCATGACACGGCTGAGCCAAGTTGGGGGCCAAGTGACTGGGGTATAGGAGTGCGAGGCAAGAGGCTAGACGACGCCCTCGAAGTTAACGAGGAGGAGGCCACGACACGGCTGAGCCAAGTTGGGCGCCAAGTGACTGGGTTATAAGGGCGCGATGCTAGAGGCTAGACGAAGCCCTCGAAGTAATCGAGGAGGAGGTCACGACATGGCTGAGCCAAGTTGGTAGCAAAGTGACTGGGGTATAAGAGTGCGAGGCTAGATGCTAGACGAAGCCCTCGTAGTAACGAGGAGGAGGCCACGACACGGCTGAGCCAAGTTGGGAGCCAAGTGATTGGGGTATAAGAGTGTGAGGCTAGAGGCTAGAAGACGCCCTCGAAGTAAACGAGGAGGAGGACACGACACGGCTGAGCCAAGTTGGGAGCCAAGTGACTGGGGTATAAGAGCTCAAGGCTAGAGGGTAGACGACGCCCTCGAAGTAAACGAGGAGTAGGCCACGACACGGCTGAGCCAAGTTGGGAGCCAAGTGACTAGCGTATAAGAGTGCGAGGCTAGAGGCTAGACGATTCCCTCGAAGTAAACGAGGAGGAGGCCACGACACGGCTGAGCCAAGTTGGGAGCCAAGTTACTGGGGTATAGGAGTGCGAGGCTAGTGGCTACACGATGCCCTCAATGAAAAAGAGGAGGAGGCCACAACACGGCTGAGCCAAGTTGGGAGCCAAGTGACTGGGGTATAGGAGAGCGAGGCTAGAGGCTAGGCGACGCCCTCGAAGTAAACGAGGAGGAGGCCACGACATGGCTGAGCCATGTTGGGAGCCAAGTGACTGGGGTATAAGAGTGCGAGGCTAGAGGCTAGACGATTCCCTTAAAGTAAACGAGGAGGAGGCCACGACACGGATGAGCCAAGTTGGGAGCCAAGTGACTGTGGTATAGGAGTGCGAGGCTAGAGGATAGACGAAGCCCTCGAAGTAAACGAGGAGGAGGCCACGACACGGCTGAGCCAAGTTGGGAGCCAAGTGACTGGCGTATAAGAGTGCGAGGTTAGAGGCTAGACGACGCCCTCGAAGTAAACGGGGAGGAGGCCACGATACGGCTGAGCCAAGTTGGGAGCCAAGTGACTGGGGTATAAGCGCGTGAGGCTAGAGGCTAGACGACGCCCTCGAAGTAAATGAGGAGGAGGCCACGACACGGCTGAGCCAGGTTGGGAGCCAAGTGACTGGGGTATAAGAGCGCGAGGCTAGACGACGCCCTCGAAGTAACGAGGAGGAGGCCACGACACGGATGAGCAAATTTGGGAGCCAAGTGATTGGGGTATAAGAGTGTGAGGCTAGAGGCTAGAAGACGCCCTCGAAGTAAACGAGGAGGAGGACACGACACGGCTGAGCCATGTTGGGAGCCAAGTGACTGGGGTATAAGAGCTCAAGGCTAGAGGGTAGACGACGCCCTCGAAGTAAACGAGGAGGAGGCCACGACACGGCTGAGCCAAGTTGGGAGCCAAGTGACTGGCGTATAAGAGTGCGAGGCTAGAGGCTAGACGATTCCCTCGAAGTAAACGAGGAGGAGTCCACGACACGGCTGAGCCAAATTGGGAGCTAAGTTACTGGGGTATAGGAGTGCGAGGCTAGATGCTAGACGATGCCCTCGATGAAAAAGAGGAGGAGGCCACAACACGGCTGAGCCAAGTTGGGAGCCAGGTGACTGGGGTATAGGAGTGCGAGGCTAGAGGCTAGACGACGCCCTCGAAGTAAACGAGGAGGAGGCCACGACATGGCTGAGCCAAGTTGGGAGCCAAGTGACTGGGGTATAAGAGTGCGAGGCTAGAGGCTAGACGATTCCCTTGAAGTAAACGAGGAGGAGGCCACGACACGGATGAGCCAAGTTGGGAGCCAAGTGACTGGGGTATAGGAGTGAAAGCTAGAGGCTAGACGAAGCCCTCGAAGTAAACGAGGAGGAGGCCACGACACGGCTCAGCCAAGTTGGTAGCCAAGTAAATGGGGTATAAGAGTGCGAGACTAGAGGCTAGACGACGCCCTCGAAGTAAACGAGAAGGAGGCCACGACACGGCTGAGCCAAGTTGGTAGCCAAGTGACTGGGGTATAAGAGTGCGAGGCTAGAGGCTAGACGTCGCCCTCAAAGTAAACGAGGATGAGGCCACGAGACGGCTGAGCCAAGTTGGGAGCCAAGTGACTGGGGAATAAGAGCTCGAGGCTAGAGGCTAGACGACGCCCTCGAAGTAAACGGGGAGGAGGCAACGACACGCCTGAGCCAAGTTGGGAGGCAAGTGACTGGGGTATAAGAGTGCGAGGCTAAAGGCTAGACAAGGCCCTCGAAGTAAATGAGGAGGAGGGCACGACACGGCTGAGCTAAGTTGGGAGCCAAGTGACTGGGGTATAAGATCTCAAGGCTAGAGGCTAGACGACGCCCTCGAAGTAAACGAGGAGGAGGCCACGACACGGCTGAGCCAAGTGTGGGAGCCAAGTGACTGTCGTATAAGAGTGCGAGGCTAGAGGCTAGACGACGCCCTCGAAGTAAACGGGGAGGAGGCCACGATACGGCTGAGCCAAGTTGGGAGCCAAGTGACTGGGGTATAAGCGCGTGAGGCTAGAGGCTAGACGACGCCCTCGAAGTAAATGAGGAGGAGGCCACGACACGGCTGAGCCAGGTTGGGAGCCAAGTGACTGGGGTATAAGAGTGCGAGTCTAGAGGCTAGATGACGACCTCGAAGTAAAGGAGGAGGAGGCCACGGCACGGCTGAGCCAAGTTGGGAGCCAAGTGACTGGGGTATAACAGCGCGAGGCTACGGGCTAGAAGACACCATCGAAGTAAACGAGGAGGAGGCCACAACACGGCTGAGACAAGTTGGGAGCCAAGTGACTGGGGTAAAAGAGCGCGAGGCTAGAGGCTAGACGACGCACTCGAAGTAAACGAGGAGGAGGCCACGACATGGCTGAGCCAAGTTGGGAGCCAAGTGACTGGGGTATAGGAGTGCGAGGCTAGAGGCTAGACGACGCCCTCGAAGTAAACGTGGAGAAGGCCACGACACGGCTGAGCCAAGTTGGGAGCCAAGTGGCTGGGGTATAAGAGCGCGAGGCTAGACGCTAGTGGACGCCCTCGAAGTAAACGAGGAGGAGTCCACGACACCGGATGAGCCAATTTGGGAACCAAGTGACTGGGATATAAGAGTGCGAGGCTAGAGGCTAGACGACGCCCTCGAAGTAAACGAGGAGGAGGCCACGACACGGCTGAGTCAAGTTGGGAGCCAAGTAACTGGGGTATAAGAGCGCGAGGCTAGAGTCTAGACGACGCCCACGAAGTAAACGAGGAGGCCACGACACGGCTGAGCCAAGTTGGGAGCCAAGTGACTGGGGTATAAGAGTGCGAGGCTAGAGGCTAGACGACGCCCTCGAAGTAAACGAGGAGGATGCCACGACATGGCTAGGCCAAGTTAGGAGCCAAGTGACTGGGGTATAAGAGCGTGAGGCTAGAGGCTAGACGACGCCCTCGAAGTAAACGAGGAGGAGGCCACGGCACGGCTGAGCTAATTTGGGAGCCAAGTGACAGGGTAAAAGAGCTCGAGGCTAGATGCTAGACGACGCCCTTGAAATAAACGAGGAGGAGGCCACGACACGGCTGAGCCAAGTTGGGAGCCAAGTGACTGGGGTATAAGAGTGCGAGGCTAGAGGCTAGACGACGCCCTCAAAGTAAACGAGGAGGAGGCCACGACACGGATGAGCCAAGTTGGGAGCCAAGTGGCTGGGGTATAAGAGCGCGAGGCTTGAGGCTAGACGACGCCCCCGAAGTAAACGAGGAGGACGCCACAACAAGGCTGAGCCAATTTGGGGGCCAAGTGACTGGGGTATAAGAGCGTAACACTAGAGGCTAGACGACGCCCGCGAAGTTAACGAGGAGGAGGCCACGACACGGCTGAGCCAATTGGGAGCCAAGTGAAGGGGTATAAGAGCCCGAGGCTAGTGTCTAGACGACGGCCTCGAAGTAAACGAGGAGGAGACCACGACCCGGCTGAGCCAAGTTGGGTGCCAAGTAACTGGGGTATAAGGGCGGGAGGCTAGAGGCTATACGACGCCCTCGAAGTAAACGAGGAGGAGGCCACGACACGGCTGAGCCAAGTTGGGAGCCAAGGGACTGGCGTATAAGAGCGCGAGGCTAGGGGCTAGACGACGCCCTCGAAGTAAACGAGGAGGAGGCCACGACACGGCTGAGCCAAGTTGGGAGCCAAGTTACTGGGGTATAGGAGTGCGAGGCTAGTGGCTAGACGATGCCCTCGATGAAAAAGAGGAGGAGGCCACAACACGGCTGAGCCAAGTTGGGAGCCAAGTGACTGGGGTATAGGAGAGCGAGGCTAGAGGCTAGGCGACGCCCTCGAAGTAAACGAGGAGGAGGCCACGACATGGCTGAGCCAAGTTGGGAGCCAAGTGACTGGGGTATAAGAGTGCGAGGCTAGAGGCTAGACGATTCCCTTAAAGTAAACGAGGAGGAGGCCACGACACGGATGAGCCAAGTTGGGAGCCAAGTGACTGGGGTATAGGAGTGCGAGGCTAGAGGATAGACGAAGCCCTCGAAGTAAACGAGGAGGAGGCCACGACACGGCTGAGCCAAGTTGGGAGCCAAGTGACTGGCGTATAAGAGTGCGAGGTTAGAGGCTAGACGACGCCCTCGAAGTAAACGGGGAGGAGGCCACGATACGGCTGAGCCAAGTTGGGAGCCAAGTGACTGGGGTATAAGCGCGTGAGGCTAGAGGCTAGACGACGCCCTCGAAGTAAATGAGGAGGAGGCCACGACACGGCTGAGCCAGGTTGGGAGCCAAGTGACTGGGGTATAAGAGCGCGAGGCTAGACGACGCCCTCGAAGTAACGAGGAGGAGGCCACGACACGGATGAGCAAAGTTGGGAGCCAAGTGATTGGGGTATAAGAGTGTGAGGCTAGAGGCTAGAAGACGCCCTCGAAGTAAACGAGGAGGAGGACACGACACGGCTGAGCCAAGTTGGGAGCCAAGTGACTGGGGTATAAGAGCTCAAGGCTAGAGGGTAGACGACGCCCTCGAAGTAAACGAGGAGGAGGCCACGACACGGCTGAGCCAAGTTGGGAGCCAGGTGACTGGCGTATAAGAGTGGGAGGCTAGAGGCTAGACGATTCCCTCGAAGTAAACGAGGAGGAGTCCACGACACGGCTGAGCCAAATTGGGAGCCAAGTTACTGGGGTATAGGAGTGCGAGGCTAGATGCTAGACGATGCCCTCGATGAAAAAGAGGAGGAGGCCACAACACGGCTGAGCCAAGTTGGGAGCCAGGTGACTGGGGTATAGGAGTGCGAGGCTAGAGGCTAGACGACGCCCTCGAAGTAAACGAGGAGGAGGCCACGACATGGCTGAGCCAAGTTGGGAGCCAAGTGACTGGGGTATAAGAGTGCGAGGCTAGAGGCTAGACGATTCCCTTGAAGTAAACGAGGAGGAGGCCACGACACGGATGAGCCAAGTTGGGAGCCAAGTGACTGGGGTATAGGAGTGAAAGCTAGAGGCTAGACGAAGCCCTCGAAGTAAACGAGGAGGAGGCCACGACACGGCTCAGCCAAGTTGGTAGCCAAGTGACTGGGGTATAAGAGTGCGAGACTAGAGGCTAGACGACGCCGTCGAAGTAAACGAGAAGGACGCCACGACACGGCTGAGCCAAGTTGGTAGCCAAGTGACTGGGGTATAAGAGTGCGAGGCTAGAGGCTAGACGTCGCCCTCAAAGTAAACGAGGATGAGGCCACGAGACGGCTGAGCCAAGTTGGGAGCCAAGTGACTGGGGAATAAGAGCGCGAGGCTAGAGGCTAGACGACGCCCTCGAAGTAAACGGGGAGGAGGCCACGACACGCCTGAGCCAAGTTGGGAGGCAAGTGACTGGGGTATAAGAGTGCGAGGCTAAAGGCTAGACAATGCCCTCGAAGTAAATGAGGAGGAGGGCACGACACGGCTGAGCTAAGTTGGGAGCCAAGTGACTGGGGTATAAGATCTCAAGGCTAGAGGCTAGACGACGCCCTCGAAGTAAACGAGGAGGAGGCCACGACACGGCTGAGCCAAGTTGGGAGCCAAGTGACTGTCGTATAAGAGTGCGAGGCTAGAGGCTAGACGACGCCCTCGAAGTAAACGGGGAGGAGGCCACGATACGGCTGAGCCAAGTTGGGAGCCAAGTGACTGGGGTATAAGCGCGTGAGGCTAGAGGCTAGACGACGCCCTCGAAGTAAATGAGGAGGAGGCCACGACACGGCTGAGCCAGCTTGGGAGCCAAGTGACTGGGGTATAAGAGTGCGAGTCTAGAGGCTAGATGACGACCTCGAAGTAAAGGAGGAGGAGGCCACGGCACGGCTGAGCCAAGTTGGGAGCCAAGTGACTGGGGTATAACAGCGCGAGGCTACGGGCTAGAAGACACCATCGAAGTAAACGAGGAGGAGGCCACAACACGGCTGAGACAAGTTGGGAGCCAAGTGACTGGGGTAAAAGAGCGTGAGGCTAGAGGCTAGACGACGCACTCGAAGTAAACGAGGAGGAGGCCACGACATGGCTGAGCCAAGTTGGGAGCCAAGTGACTGGGGTATAGGAGTGCGAGGCTAGAGGCTAGACGACGCCCTCGAAGTAAACGTGGAGAAGGCCACGACACGGCTGAGCCAAGTTGGGAGCCAAGTGGCTGGGGTATAAGAGCGCGAGGCTAGACGCTAGTGGACGCCCTCGAAGTAAACGAGGAGGAGTCCACGACACCGGATGAGCCAATTTGGGAACCAAGTGACTGGGATATAAGAGTGCGAGGCTAGAGGCTAGACGACGCCCTCGAAGTAAACGAGGAGGATGCCACGATATGGCTAGGCCAAGTTGGGAGCCAAGAGACTGGGGTATAAGAGCGCGAGGCTAGAGGCTAGACGACGCCCTCGAAGTAAACGAGGAGGAGGCCACGGCACGGCTGAGCTAATTTGGGAGCCAGGTGACTGGGGTAAAAGAGCTCGAGGCTAGATGCTAGACGACACCCTTGAAATAAACGAGGAGGAGGCCACGACACGGCTGAGCCAAGTTGGGAGCCAAGTGACTGGGGTATAAGAGTGCGAGGCTAGAGGCTAGACGACGCCCTCAAAGTAAACGAGGAGGAGGCCACGACAAGGATGAGCCAAGTTGGGTGCCAAGTGGCCTGGGTATAAGAGCGCGAGGCTTGAGGCTAGACGACGCCCTCGAAGTAAACGAGGAGGATGCCACGACAAGGCTGAGCCAAATTGGGGGCCAAGTGACTGGGATATAAGAGCGTAACACTAGAGGCTAGACGACGCCCACGAAATTAACGAGGAGGAGGCCACGACACGGCTGAGCCAATTGGGAGCCAAGTGAAGGGGTATAAGAGCCCGAGGCTAGAGTCTAGACGACGGCCTCGAAGTAAACGAGGAGGAGGCCACGACCCGGCTGAGCCAAGTTGGGTGCCAAGTAACTGGGGTATAAGGGCGGGAGGCTAGAGGCTAGACGACGCCCTCGAAGTAAACGAGGAGGAGGCCACGACACGGCTGAGCCAAGTTGGAAGCCAAGTGACTGGGGTATAAGAGTGCGAGGCTAGAGGCTAGACGACGCCCTCGAAGTAAACGAGGAGGAGGCCACGACACGGCTAAGCCAAGATGGTAGCCAAGTGACTGGGTTATAAGAGTGCGAGACTAGAGGCTAGACGACGCCTTCGAAGTAAACGAGATGGAGGCCACAACACGGCTGAGCCAAGTTGGTAGCCAAGTGACTGGGGTATAAGAGTGCGAGGCTAGAGGCTAGACGATGCCCTCGAAGTAAACGAGGATGAGGCCACGACACGGCTGAGCCAAGTTGGGAGCCAAGTGACTGGGGAATAAGAGCGCGAGGCTAGAGGCTAGAAGAATCCCTCGAATTAACGAGGAGGAGCCCACGACACGGCTGAGCCAAGTTGCGAGCCAAGTGACTGGGGTATAAGAGCGCGAGGCTAGAGGCTTGACGAAGCCCTCGAAGTAAACGAGGAGGAGGCCAAGACACGGCTGAGCCAAGTTGGTAGCCAAGTGACTGGGGTATAAGAGTGCGAGGCTAGAGGCTAGTCGAAGCCCTCGTAATAAACGAGGAGGAGGTCACGACACGGCTGAGCCAAGTTGGGAGCCAAATGACTGGGGTATAAGAGTGCGAGGCTAGAGGCTAGAAGACGCCCTCGAAGTAAACGAGGAGGAGGCCACGACACGGTTGCGCCAAGTTGGGAGCAATGAGACTGGGGTATAAGAGTGTGAGGCTAGAGGCTAGACGACGCCCTCGAAGTAAACGAGGAGGAGTCCACGACACGGCTGAGCCAAGTTGGGCGCCAAGTGACTTGGGTATAAGAGCGCAAGGCTAGGTGCTAGACGACGCCCTCGAAGTAAACGAGGAGGAGGCCACGACACGGCTGAGCCAAGTTGGGGGCCAAGTGACTGGGGTATAGGAGTGCGAGGCTAGAGGCTAGACGACGCCCTCGAAGTTAACGAGGAGGAGGCCACGACACGGCTGATCCAAGTTGGGCGCCAAGTGGCTGGGTTATAAGGGCGCGAGGCTAGAGGCTAGACGAAGCCCTCGAAGTAATCGAGGAGGAGGTCACGACACGGCTGAGCCAAGTTGGTAGCCAAGTGACTGGGGTATAAGAGTGCGAGGCTAGATGCTAGACGAAGCCCTCGAAGTAACGAGGAGGAGGCCACGACACGGCTGAGCCAAGTTGGGAGCCAAGAGATTGGGGTATAAGAGTGTGAGGCTATAGGCTAGAAGACGCCCTCGAAGTAAACGAGGATTAGGACACGACACGGCTGAGCCAAGTTGGGAGCCAAGTTACTGGGGTATAGGAGTGCGAGGCCAGAGGCTAGACGATGCTCTCGATGAAAAAGAGGAGGAGGCCACAACACGGCTGAGCCAAGTTGGGAGCCAAGTGACTGGGGTATAGGAGTGCGAGGCTAGAGGCTAGACGACGCCCTCGAAGTAAACGAGGAGGAGGCCACGACATGGCTGAGCCAAGTTGGGAGCCAAGTGACTGGGGTATAAGAGTGCGAGGCTAGAGGCTAGACGATTCCCTTGAAGTAAACGAGGAGGAGGCCACGACACGGATGAGCCAAGTTGGGAGCCAAGTGACTGGGGTATAGGAGTGCGAGGCTAGAGGCTAGACGAAGCCCTCGAAGTAAACGAGGAGGAGGCCACGACACGGCTCAGCCAAGTTGGTAGCCAAGTGACTGGGGTATAAGAGTGCGAGACTAGAGGCTAGACGACGCCCTCGAAGTAAACGAGAAGGAGGCCACGACACGGCTGAGCCAAGTTGGTAGCCAAGTGACTGGGGTATAAGAGCGCGAGGCTAAAGGCTAGACAATGCCCTCGAAGTAAATGAGGAGGAGGGCACGACACGGCTGAGCTAAGTTGGGAGCCAAGTGACTGGGGTATAAGATCTCAAGGCTAGAGGCTAGACGACGCCCTCGAAGTAAACGAGGAGGAGGCCACGACACGGCTAGGCCAAGTTGGGAGCCAAGTGACTGGCGTATAAGAGTGCGAGGCTAGAGGCTAGACGACGCCCTCGAAGTAAACGGGGAGGAGGCCACGATACGGCTGAGCCAAGTTGCGAGCCAAGTGACTGGGGTATAAGCGCGTGAGGCTAGAGGCTAGACGACGCCCTCGAAATAAATGAGGAGGAGGCCACGACACGGCTGAGCCAGGTTGGGAGCCAAGTGACTGGGGTATAAGAGTGCGAGGCTAGACGACGCCCTCGAAGTAAACGAGGAGGAGGCCATGACAAGGCTGAGCCAAGTTGGGAGCCAAGTGACTGGGGTATAAGAGTGCGAGTCTAGAGGCTAGATGACGACCTCGAAGTAAAGGAGGAGGAGGCCACGGCACGGCTGAGCCAAGTTGGGAGCCAAGTGACTGGGGTATAAGAGTGCGAGGCTAGAGGCTAGACGATTCCCTTGAAGTAAACGAGGAGGAGGCCACGACACGGATGAGCCAAGTTGGGAGCCAAGTGACTGGGGTATAGGAGTGCGAGGCTAGAGGCTAGACGAAGCCCTCGAAGTAAACGAGGAGGAGGCCACGACACGGCTCAGCCAAGTTGGTAGCCAAGTGACTGGGGTATAAGAGTGCGAGTCTAGAGGCTAGATGACGACCTCGAAGTAAACGAGGAGGAGGCCACGACATGGCTGAGCCAAGTTGGGAGCCAAGTGACTGGGGTATAAGAGTGCGAGGCTAGAGGCTAGACGACGCCCTCGAAGTAAACGTGGAGAAGGCCATGACACGGCTGAGCCAAGTTGGGAGCCAAGTGGCTGGGGTATAAGAGCGCGAGGCTAGACGCTAGTGGACGCCCTCGAAGTAAACGAGGAGGAGTCCACGACACCGCCTGAGCCAATTTGGGAACCAAGTGACTGGGATATAAGAGTGCGAGGCTAGAGGCTAGACGACGCCCTCGAAGTAAACGAGGAGGAGGCGACGACACGGCCGAGTCAAGTTGGGAGCCAAGTAACTGGGGTATAAGAGCGCGAGGCTAGAGTCTAGACGACGCCCACGAAGTAAACGAGGAGGCCACGACACGGCTGAGCCAAGTTGGGAGCCAAGTGACTGGGGTATAAGAGTGCGAGGCCAGAGGCTAGACGACGCCCTCGAAGTAAACGAGGAGGATGCCACGATATGGCTAGGCCAAGTTGGGAGCCAAGTGACTGGGGTATAAGAGCGCGAGGCTAGAGGCTAGACGACGCCCTCGAAGTAAACGAGGAGGAGGCCACGGCACGGCTGAGCTAATTTGGGAGCCAGGTGACTGGGGTAAAAGAGCTCGAGGCTAGAGGCTAGACGACGCCCTCAAAGTAAACGAGGAGGAGGCCACGACACGGATGAGCCAAGTTGGGAGCCAAGTGGCTGGGGTATAAGGCGCGAGGCTTGAGGCTAGACGACGCCCTCGAAGTAAACGAGGAGGACGCCACGACAAGGCTGAGCCAATTTGGGGGCCAAGTGACTGGGATATAAGAGCGTAACACTAGAGGCTAGACGACGCCCGCGAAATTAACGAGGAGGAGGCCACGACACGGCTGAGCCAATTGGGAGCCAAGTGAAGGGGTATAAGAGCCCGAGGCTAGAGTCTAGACGACGGCCTCGAAGTAAACGAGGAGGAGGCCACGACCTGGCTGAGCCAAGTTGGGTGCCAAGTAACTGGGGTATAAGGGCGGGAGACTAGAGGCTAGACGACGCCCTCGAAGTAAACGATGAGGAGGCCACGACACGGCTGAGCCAAGTTGGGAGCCAAGTGACTGGGGTATAAGAGTGCGAGGCTAGAGGCTAGACGACGCCCTCGAAGTAAACGAGGAGGAGTCCACGACACGGCTTAGCCAAGATGGTAGCCAAGTGACTGGGTTATAAGAGTGCGAGACTAGAGGCTAGACGACGCCTTCGAAGTAAACGAGTTGGAGGCCACGACACGGCTGAGCCAAGTTGGTAGCCAAGTGACTGGGGTATAAGAGTGCGAGGCTAGAGGCTAGACGACGCCCTCGAAGTAAACGAGGATGAGGCCACGACACGGCTGAGCCAAGTTGGGAGCCACGTGACTGGGGAATAAGAGCGCGAGGCTAGAGGCTAGACGAAGCCCTCGAAGTAACGAGGAGGAGCCCACGACACGGCTGAGCCAAGTTGCGAGCCAAGTGACTGGGGTATAAGAGCGCGAGGCTAGAGGCTTGACGAAGCCCTCGAAGTAAACGAGGAGGAGGCCATGACACGGCTGAGCCAAGTTGGTAGCCAAGTGGCTGGGGTATAAGAGTGCAAGGCTAGAGGCTAGTCGAAGCCCTCGTAATAAACGAGGAGGAGGTCACGACACGGCTGAGCCAAGTTGGGAGCCAAATGACTGGGGTATAAGAGTGCGAGGCTAGAGGCTAGAAGACGCCCTCGAAGTAAACGAGGAGGAGGCCACGACACGGTTGCGCCAAGTTGGGAGCAATGTGACTGGGGTATAAGAGTGTGAGGCTAGAGGCTAGACGACGCCCTCGAAGTAAACGAGGAGGAGTCCACGACACGGCTGAGCCAAGGTGGTAGCCAAGTGACTTGGGTATAAGAGCGCAAGGCTAGGTGCTAGGCGACGCCCTCGAAGTAAACGAGGAGGAGGCCACGACACGGCTGGGCCAAGTTGGGGGCCAAGTGACTGGGGTATAGGAGTGCGAGGCTAGAGGCTAGACGACGCCCTCGAAGTTAACGAGGAGGAGGCCACGACACGGCTGAGCCAAGTTGGGCGCCAAGTGACTGGGTTATAAGGGCGCGAGGCTAGAGGCTAGACGAAGCCCTCGAAGTAATCGAGGAGGAGGTCACGACACGGCTGAGCCAAGTTGGTAGCCAAGTTACTGGGGTATAAGTGTGCGAGGCTAGATGCTAGACGAAGCCCTCGAAGTAACGAGGCGGAGGCCACGACACGGCTGAGCCAAGTTGGGAGCCAAGAGATTGGGTATAAGAGTGTGAGGCTAGAGGCTAGAAGACGCCCTCGAAGTAAACGAGGAGGAGGACACGACACGGCTGAGCCAAGTTGGGAGCCAAGTGACTGGGGTATAAGAGCTCAAGGCTAGAAGGTAGACGACGCCCTCGAAGTAAACGAGGAGGAGGCCCCGACACGGCTGAGCCAAGTTGGGAGCCAAGTGACTGGCATATAAGAGTGCGAGGCTAGAGGCTAGACGACGACCTCGAAGTAAACGGGGAGGAGGCCACGACACGGCTGAGCTAATTTGGGAGCCAAGTGACTGGGGTAAAAGAGCTCGAGGCTAGAGGCTAGACGACGCCCTTGAAATAAACGAGGAGGAGGCCACGACACGGCTGAGCCAAGTCGGGAGCCAAGTGACTGGGGTATAAGAGCGCGAGGCTAGATGACGCCCTCGAAGTAAACGAGGAGGATGCCATGACAAGGCTGTGCCAAGTTGGGAGCCAAGTGACTGGGGTATAAGAGTGTGAGTCTAGAGGCTAGATGACGCCCTCGAAGTAAACAAGGAGGAGGCCACGGCACGGCTGAGCCAAGTTGGGAGCCAAGTGACTGGGGTATAACAGCGCAAGGCTAAAGGCTAGAAGTCACCATCGAAGTAAACGAGGAGGAGGCCACAACATGGCTGAGACAAGTTGGGAGCCAAGTGACTGGGGTAAAAGAGCGCGAGGCTAGAGGCTAGACGACGCCCTCGAAGTAAACGAGTAGGAGGCCACGACATGGCTGAGCCAAGATGGGAGCCAAGTGACTGGGGTATAAGAGTGCGAGACTAGAGGCTAGACGACGCCTTCGAAGTAAACGAGTTGGAGGCCACGACACGGCTGAGCCAAGTTGGTAGCCAAGTGACTGGGGTATAAGAGTGCGAGGCTAGAGGCTAGACGACGCCCTCGAAGTAAACGAGGATGAGGCCACGACACGGCTGAGCCAAGTTGGGAGCCACGTGACTGGGGAATAAGAGCGCGAGGCTAGAGGCTAGACGAAGCCCTCGAAGTAACGAGGAGGAGCCCACGACACGGCTGAGCCAAGTTACGAGCCAAGTGACTGGGGTATAAGAGCGCGAGGCTAGAGGCTTGACGAAGCCCTCGAAGTAAACGAGGAGGAGGCCATGACACGGCTGAGCCAAGTTGGTAGCCAAGTGGCTGGGGTATAAGAGTGCAAGGCTAGAGGCTAGTCGAAGCCCTCGTAATAAACGAGGAGGAGGTCACGACACGGCTGAGCCAAGTTGGGAGCCAAATGACTGGGGTATAAGAGTGCGAGGCTAGAGGCTAGAAGACGCCCTCGAAGTAAACGAGGAGGAGGCCACGACACGGTTGCGCCAAGTTGGGAGCAATGTGACTGGGGTATAAGAGTGTGAGGCTAGAGGCTAGACGAAGCCCTCGAAGTAAACGAGGAGGAGTCCACGACACGGCTGAGCCAAGGTGGTAGCCAAGTGACTTGGGTATAAGAGCGCAAGGCTAGGTGCTAGGCGACGCCCTCGAAGTAAACGAGGAGGAGGCCACGACACGGCTGGGCCAAGTTGGGGGCCAAGTGACTGGGGTATAGGAGTGCGAGGCTAGAGGCTAGACGACGCCCTCGAAGTTAACGAGGAGGAGGCCACGACACGGCTGAGCCAAGTTGGGCGCCAAGTGACTGGGTTATAAGGGCGCGAGGCTAGAGGCTAGACGAAGCCCTCGAAGTAATCGAGGAGGAGGTCACGACACGGCTGAGCCAAGTTGGTAGCCAAGTTACTGGTGTATAAGTGTGCGAGGCTAGATGCTAGACGAAGCCCTCGAAGTAACGAGGCGGAGGCCACGACACGGCTGAGCCAAGTTGGGAGCCAAGAGATTGGGTATAAGAGTGTGAGGCTAGAGGCTAGAAGACGCCCTCGAAGTAAACGAGGAGGAGGACACGACACGGCTGAGCCAAGTTGGGAGCAAAGTGACTGGGGTATAAGAGCTCAAGGCTAGAAGGTAGACGACGCCCTCGAAGTAAACGAGGAGGAGGCCCCGAAACGGCTGAGCCAAGTTGGGAGCCAAGTGACTGGCATATAAGAGTGCGAGGCTAGAGGCTAGACGACGACCTCGAAGTAAACGGGGAGGAGGCCACGACACGGCTGAGCTAATTTGGGAGCCAAGTGACTGGGGTAAAAGAGCTCGATGCTAGAGGCTAGACGACGCCCTTGAAATAAACGAGGAGGAGGCCACGACACGGCTGAGCCAAGTCGGGAGCCAAGTGACTGGGGTATAAGAGCGCGAGGCTAGACGACGCCCTCGAAGTAAACGAGGAGGAGGCCATGACAAGGCTGAGCCAAGTTGGGAGCCAAGTGACTGGGGTATAAGAGTGTGAGTCTAGAGGCTAGATGACGCCCTCGAAGTAAACAAGGAGGAGGCCACGGCACGGCTGAGCCAAGTTGGGAGCCAAGTGACTGGGGTATAACAGCCCAAGGCTAAAGGCTAGAAGTCACCATCGAAGTAAACGAGGAGGAGGCCACAACATGGCTGAGACAAGTTGGGAGCCAAGTGACTGGGGTAAAAGAGCGCGAGGCTAGAGGCTAGACGACGCCCTCGAAGTAAACGAGGAGGAGGCCACGACATGGCTGAGCCAAGATGGGAGCCAAGTGACTGGGGTATAAGAGTGCGAGGCTAGAGGCTAGACGACGCCCTCGAAGTAAACGAGGAGGAGGCCACGACACGGCTGAGCCAACTTGGGATCCAAGTGACTGGGGTATAAGATCGGTTGACTAGAGTCTAGACGACGCCCACGAAGTAAACGAGGAGGAGGCCACGACACGGCTGAGCTAATTTTGGAGCCAAGTGACTGGGGTTTAAGAGTGCGAGGCTAAAGGCTAGACGACGCCCTCAAAGTAAACGCGGAGGAGGCCACGAAACGGATGAGCCAAGTTGGGAGCCAAGTGGCTGGGGTATAAGAGCGCGAGGCTAGACGCTAGACGACGCCCTCGAAGTAAACGAGGAGGAGGCCACGACATGGCTGAGCCAAGATGGGAGCCAAGTGACTGGGGTAAAAGAGTGCGAGGCTAGAGGCTAGACGACGCCCTCGAAGTAAACGAGGAGGAGGCCACGACACGGCTGAGCCAACTTGGGATCCAACTGACTGGGGTAAAAGAGCTCGAGGCCAGAGGCTAGACGACGCCCTCGAAATAAACGAGGAGGAGGCCACGATACGGCTGAGCCAACTTGGGATCCAAGTGACTGGGGTATAAGAGCGGGTGGCTAGAGTCTAGACGACGCCCACGAAGTAAACGAGGAGGAGGCCACGACACGGCTGAGCCAACTTGGGATCCAAGTGACTGGGGTATAAGAGCACGAGGCTAGACGCTAGACGACGCCCTCAAAGTAAACGAGGAGGAGGCCACGACACGGCTGAGCCAAGTCGGGAGCCAAGTGACTGGGGTATAAGAGCGCGAGGCTAGACGACGCCCTCGAAGTAAATGAGGAGGAGGCCATGACAAGGCTGAGCCAAGTTGGGAGCCAAGTGACTGGGGTATAAGAGTGTGAGTCTAGAGGCTAGATGACGCCCTCGAAGTAAACAAGGAGGAGGCCACGACACGGCTGAGCCAACTTGGGATCCAAGTGACTGGGGTAAAAGAGCACGAGGCCAGAGGCTAGACGACGCCCTCGAAATAAACGAGGAGGAGGCCACGATACGGCTGAGCCAATTTGGGAGCCAAGTGACTGGGGTATAAGAGTGCGAGGCTAAAGGCTAGACGACGCCCTCAAAGTAAACGAGGAGGAGGCCACGAAACGGATGAGCCAAGTTGGGAGCCAAGTGGCTGGGGTATAAGAGCGCGAGGCTTGAGGCTAGACGACGCCCTCGCAGTAAACGAGGAGGAGGCCACGACACGACTGAGCCAAGTTGGGAGCCAAGTGACTGGGGTATAAGAGCGCGAGGCTAGAGGCTAGAAGATGCCCTCGAAGTAAATGAGGAGGAGGCCACGACACGGCTCAGTGAAGTTGGAAGCCAAGTGACTGGGGTATAAGAGTGCGAGGCTACAGGCTAGTCGACGCCCTCGAAGTAAACGAGGAGGAGGCCACGACACGGCTGAGCCAAGATGGGAGCCAAGTGACTGGGGTATAAGAGTGCGAGGCTAGAGGCTAGACGACGCCTTCGAAGTAAACGAGGAGGAGGCCACGATACGGCTGAGCGATGTTGGGAGCCAAGTGACTGGGGTATAAGAGCATGAGGCTACATTCTAGACGACGCCCTCGAAGTAAACGAGGAGGAGGCCACGACACGGCTGGCCAAGTTGGTAGCCAAGTGACTGGGGTATAAGAGTGCGAGGCTAGAGGCTAGACGACACCCTCAAAGTAAACGAGGAGGAGGCCACGACACGGCTGAGCCAAGTTGGGAGCCAAGTGACTGGGGTATAAGAGCGCGAGGCTAGACGCTAGACGACGCCCTCGAAGTAAATGAGGAGGAATCCACCACACGGCTGAGCCAAGTTGGGAGCCAAGTGACTGGGGTATAAGAGCACGAGGCTACATTCTAGAAGAGGCCCTCAAAGTAAACGAGGAGGAGGCCACGACACGGCTGAGCCAAGTTGGGAGCCAAGTGACTGGGTTATAAGAGTGCGAGGCTAGAGGCTTGAAGACGCCCTCGAAGTAAACGAGGAGGAGGCCACGACACGGCTGAGCCAAGTTGGTAGCCAAGTGACTTGGGTATAAGAGCGCGAGGCTAGAGGCTAGACGACGCCCTCGAAGTAAACGAGGAGGAGGCCAGCCATGGCTTATCCAAGTTAAGAGCCAAGTGACTGGGGTAAAAGAGTGCGAGGCTAGAGGCTAGACGACTCCCTCGAAGTAAACCAAAAGGAGGCCACGACACGATTGAGCCAAGTTAAGAGCCAAGTGACTGGTGTATAAGAGCGCGAGGCTAGACGCTAGACGATGCCCTCGAAGTAAACGAGGAGGAGGTCACGACACAGCTGAGCCAAGTTGGTAGCCAAGTGACTGGTTTATAAGAGTCTGAGGCTAGAGGCTAGACGAAGCCCTCGAAGTAACGAGGAGGAGGCCACGACACGGCTGAGCCAAGTTGGGACCCAAGTGATTGGGGTATAAGAGTGCGAGGCTAGAGGCTAGAAGACGCCCTCGAAGTAAACGAGGAGGATGCCACGACACGGCTGAGCCAAGTTGGGAGCCAAGTGACTGGGGTGTAAGAGTGCGAGGCTAAAGGCTAGACGACGCCCTCGAAGTAAATGAGGAGGAGGGCACGACACGGCTGAGCTAAGTTGGGAGCCAAGTGACTGCGGTATAAGAGCGCAAGGCTAGAAGCTAGAAGACGCCCTCGAAGTAAACGGGGAGGAGGCCACGACACGGCTGATCCAAGTAGGGAGCCAAGTGACTGGCGTATAAGAGTGCGAGGCTAGAGACTAGACGACGCCCTCGAAGTAAACGGGGAGGAGGCCACGACACGGCTGAGCCAAGTTGGGAGCCAAGTAACTGGGGTATAAGAGTCCGAGGCTAGAGGCTAGACGACGCCCTCGAAGTAAAGGAGGAGGAGGCCACGACACGGCTGAGCCAAGTTAGGAGCCAAGTGACTGGGGTAAAAGAGCGCGAGGCTAGACGAAGCCCTCGAAGTAAACGAGGAGGAGGCCATGACCAGGCTGAGCCAAGTTGGGAGCCAAGTGACTGGGGTAAAAGAGTGCGAGTCTAGAGGCTAGACGACGCCCTCGAAGTAAACGAGGAGGAGGCCACGGCACGGCTGAGCCAAGCTGGGCGCCATGTGACTGGGGTAAAACAGCGCGAGGCTAGAGGCTAGAAGACACCATACAAGTGAACGAGGAGGAGGCCACAACACGGTTGAGCCAAGTTGGGAGCCAAGTGACTGGGGTATAAGATTGCGAGGCTAGAGGCTAGACGAGGAGAAGGCCACGACACGGCTGAGCCAAGTTGGGAGCCAAGTGGCTGGGGTATAAGAGCGTGAGGCTAGACGCTAGAGGACGCCCTCGAAGTAAACGAGGAGGAGTCCACGACACGGCTGAGCCAATTTGGGAGCCAAGTGACTGGGATTTAAGAGTGCGAGGCTAGAGGCTAGACGACGCCCTCGAAGTAAACTAAAAGGAGGCCACGACACGGCTGAGCCAAGTTGCGAGCCAAGTAACTGGGGTATAATGGCGCATAGCTAGAGGCTAGACGACGCCCTCGATGTAAACGAGGAGTAGGCCACGACACGATTGAGCCAAGTTAAGAGCCAAGTGACTGGTGTATAAGAGCGCGAGGCTAGAGGCTAGACGATGCCCTCGAAGTAAACGAGGAGGAGGTCACAACACAGCTGAGCCAAGTTGGTAGCCAAGTGACTGGCCTATAAGAGTCTGAGGCTAGAGGCTAGACGAAGCCCTCGAAGTAACGAGGAGGAGGCCACGACACGGCTGAGCCAAGTTGGGAGCCAAGTGATTGGGGTATAAGAGTGCGAGGCTAGAGGCTAGAAGACGCCCTCGAAGTAAACGAGGAGGAGGCCACGACACGGCTGAGCCGAGTTGGGAGCCAAGTGACTGGGGTGTAAGAGTACGAGGCTAAAGGCTAGACGACGCCCTCGAAGTAAATGAGGAGGAGGGCACGACACGGCTGAGCTAAGTTGGGAGCCAAGTGACTGCGGTATAAGAGCGCAAGGCTAGAGGCTAGACGACGCCCTCGAAGTAAACGGGGAGGAGGCCACGACACGGCTGAGCCAAGTAGGGAGCCAAGTGACTGGCATATAAGAGTGCGAGGCTAGAGACTAGACGACGCCCTCGAAGTAAACGGGGAGGAGGCCACGACACGGCTGAGCCAAGTTGGGAGCCAAGTAACTGGGGTATAAGAGTGCGAGGCTAGAAGCTAGACGACGCCCTCGAAGTAAAGGAGGAGGAGGCCACGACACGGCTGAGCCAAGTTAGGAGCCAAGTGACTGGGGTATAAGAGCGCGAGGCTAGACGAAGCCCTCGAAGTAAACGAGGAGGAGGCCATGACCAGGCTGAGCCAAGTTGGGAGCCAAGTGACTGGGGTAAAAGAGTGCGAGTCTAGAGGCTAGACGACGCCTTCGAAGTAAACGAGGAGGAGGCCACGGCACGGCTGAGCCAAGTTGGTCGCCAAGTGACTGGGGTAAAACAGCGCGAGGCTAGAGGCTAGAAGACACCATACGAGTGAACGAGGAGGAGGCCACAACACGGCTGAGACAAGTTGGGAGCCAAGTGACTGGTGTATAAGAGCGCGAGGCTAGAGGCTAGACGACGCCCTCGAAGTAAACGGGGAGGAGGCCACGACACGGCTGAGCCAAGTAGGGAGCCAAGTGACTGGCGTATAAGAGTGCGAAGCTAGAGGCTAGACGACGCCCTCGAAGTAAAGGAGGAGGAGGCCACGACACGGCTGAGCCAAGTTAGGAGCCAAGTGACTGGGGTATAAGAGCGCGAGGCTAGACGAAGCCCTCGAAGTAAACGAGGAGGAGGCCGTGACCAGGCTGAGCCAAGTTGGGAGCCAAGTGACTGGGGTAAAAGAGTGCGAGTCTAGAGGCTAGACGACGCCCTCGAAGTAAACGAGGAGGAGGCCACGGCACGGCAGAGCCAAGTTGGGCGCCAAGTGACTGGGGTAAAACAGCGCGAGACTAGAGGCTAGAAGACACCATACAAGTGAACGAGGAGGAGGCCACGACATGGCTAGGCCTAGTTGGGAGCCAAGTGACTGGGGAATAAGAGCGCGAGGCTAGAAGCTAGACGACGCCCTCGAAGTAAACGACGAGGAGGCCACGACACGGCTGAGCTAATTTGGGAGCCAAGTGACTGGGGGAAAAGAGCTCGAGGCTAGAGCCTAGACGACACCCTCGAAATAAACGAGGAGGAGGCCACGACACGGCTGAGCCAAGTTGGCAGCCAAGTGACTGGGGTATAAGAGTGCAAGGCTAGAGGCTAGATGACACCCTCGAAGTAAACGAGGAGGAGTCCACGACAAGGCTGAGCCAAGTTGGGAGACAAGTGACTGGAGAATAAGAGCGCGAGGCTAGAGGCTGGACTACACCCTCGAAGTAAACGGGGAGGAGGCAAAAAAACGGCTGAGCCAAGTTGGGGGGCAAGTGACTGTGGTATAAGAGCGCGTGGCTAGAGGCTAGACGACGCCCTCGAAGTAAACGAGGAGGAGGCCTCGACACTGCTGAGCCAAGTTGGGATCTAAGTGACTGGGGTATAAGAGCGCGAGGCTAGAGGCTAGACGACACCCTGGTAGTAAACGAGGAGGAGGCCACGACACGGCTGAGCCAATTTGGGTGCCAAGTGACTGAGGTATAAGAGTGCGAGGCTAGAGGATAGACGACGCCCTCGAAGTAAACGAGGAGGAGGCCACGACACGGCTGAGCCAAGTTTGGAGCCAAGTGACTGGGGTATAAGAGCGGGAGGCTAGAGGCTAGACGACGCACTCGAAGTAAACGAGGAGGAGGCCACGACACGGCTGAGCCAAGTTGGGAGCCAAGTAACTGGGGTAAAAGAGCGCGAGACTTGAGACTAGACGACGCCCTCGAAGTAAACGAGGAGGAGGCCACGACACGGCTCAGCGAAGTTGGGAGCCAAGTGACTGGGGTATATGAGTGCGGGGCTAGAGGCTAGACGACGCATTCGAAGTAAACGAGGAGGAGGCCACGACACGGCTGAGCGAAGTTGGGAGCCAAGTGATTGGGGTATAAGAGTGCGAGGCTAGAGGCTAGACGACGCCCTCGAAGTAAACGAGGAGGAGGCCACGACACGGCTGAGCCAAGTTGGGAGCCAAGTGACTGGGGTATAAGAGTGCAAGTCTAGAGGCTAGACGATGCCATCGAAGTAAACGAGGAGAAGACCACGACATGGCTGGGCCAAGTTAGGTGCCAAGTGACTGGGGTATAAGAGCACTTGGCTAGAGGCTAGACGACACCCTCGAAGTAAATGAGGAGGAGGCTACGACACCTCTGGTCCAAGTTGGGAGCCAAGAGACTGGGGTATAAGAGCGCGATGCTAGAGGCTAGACAACGCCCTCGAAGTAAACGAGGAGGAGGCCACGACACGGCTGAGCCAAGTTGGGAACCAAGTGACTGTGGTATAAGAGTGGGAGGCTAGAGGCTAGACGACGCCTTCGAAGTAAACGAGGAGGATGGCACGACACGGCTGAGCCAAGTTGGGAGCCAAGTGACTGGGGTATAAGAGTGCGAGGCTAGAGGCTAGACGACGCCCTAGAAGTAAACGAGGAGCAGGCCAGGACACGGCTGAAACAAGTTGGGAGCCAAGTGACTGGGGCATAAGAGTGTAAGGCTAAATGAGGCTAGAAGCTAGACGACGCCCTCGAAGTAAACGAGGAGGAGGATACGACACTGCTGAGCGAAGTTGGAAGCCAAGTGACTGGGGTATAAGAGTGCGAGGCTAGAGGCTAGATGACGCCCTCGAAGTAATCGAGGAGGAGGTCACGACACGGCTGAGCCAAGTCAGGAGCCAAGTGACTGGGGTATAAGAGCGCGAGGCTAGAGGCTAGACGATGGCCTCGAAGTAAACGAGAAGGAGGCCAGGACACGGCTGAGCCAAGTTGGGAGGCAAGTGACTGGGGTATAAGTGTGCGAGGCTAGAGGCTAGACGACGCCCTCAAAGTAAACGAGGAGGAGGCCACGACACGGCTGAGCCAAGTTGGGAGCCGAGTGACTGGGGTATAAGAGTGCGAGGCTAGAGGCTAGGCGACGCCCACGACGTAAACGAGGAGGAGGCCACGACTCGGCCGGAACAAGTTGGGAGCCATGTGACTGGGGTATAAGAGTGTGATGCTAGAGGCTAGACGACGCCCTCGAAGTAAACGAGGAGGAGGCCATGACACGGGTGAGCTAAGTTGGAAGCCAAATGACTGGGGTATAAGAGTGCGAGGCTAGAGGCTAGACGACGCCCTCGAAGTAAATGAGGAGGTGGCCACAACACGGCTGAGCCAATTTGGGAGCCAAGTGACTGGGGTATAAGAGTGCGAGGCTAGAGTCTAGATGACGCACTCGAAGTAAACGAGGAGGAGGCCACGACACGGCTAAGCCAAGTTGGGAGCCAAGTGACTGGGGTATAAGAGCGCGAAGCTAGAGGCTAGTCGACGGCCTCGAAGTAAACGAGGAAGAGGCCAGGACACGGCTGAGCTAGTTGGGGGGCAAGTGACTGGGGTATAAGAGCGCGAGACTAGAGGCTAGACGACCCCCACAAAGTAAACGAGGGGGAGGCCACGACACGGCTGAGCCAACTTGGGAGCCGAACGCCTGGGGTAAAAGAGTGCGGGGCTAGATGCTAGACGACGCCCTCGAAGTAAACGAGGAGGAGGCCACGACACGGCTGAGCAAAGTTGGGAGCCAAGTGATTGGGGTATAAGAGCGCAAGGCTAGAGGCTAGATGACGCCCTCGAAGTAAACGAGGAGGAGGCCACGACACGGATGAGCCAAGTTGGGAGCCAAGTGACTGGGGTATAAGAGCGCGATTCTAGAGGCTAGACAACGCCCTCGAAGTATACGAGGCGGAGGCCACGACACGGCTGAGCCAAGTTGGGAGACAAGTGACTGGAGAATAAGAGCGCGAGGCTAGAGGCTGGACTACACCCTCGAAGTAAACGGGGAGGAGGCAAAAAAACGGCTGAGCCAAGTTGGGGGGCAAGTGACTGTGGTATAAGAGCGCGTGGCTAGAGGCTAGACGACGCCCTCGAAGTAAACGAGGAGGAGGCCTCGACACTGCTGAGCCAAGTTGGGATCTAAGTGACTGGGGTATAAGAGCGCGAGGCTAGAGGCTAGACGACACCCTGGTAGTAAACGAGGAGGAGGCCACGACACGGCTGAGCCAATTTGGGTGCCAAGTGACTGAGGTATAAGAGTGCGAGGCTAGAGGATAGACGACGCCCTCGAAGTAAACGAGGAGGAGGCCACGACACGGCTGAGCCAAGTTTGGAGCCAAGTGACTGGGGTATAAGAGCGGGAGGCTAGAGGCTAGACGACGCACTCGAAGTAAACGAGGAGGAGGCCACGACACGGCTGAGCCAAGTTGGGAGCCAAGTAACTGGGGTATAAGAGCGCGAGACTTGAGACTAGACGACGCCCTCGAAGTAAACGAGGAGGAGGCCACGACACGGCTCAGCGAAGTTGGGAGCCAAGTGACTGGGGTATATGAGTGCGGGGCTAGAGGCTAGACGACGCATTCGAAGTAAACGAGGAGGAGGCCACGACACGGCTGAGCGAAGTTGGGAGCCAAGTGATTGGGGTATAAGAGTGCGAGGCTAGAGGCTAGACGACGCCCTCGAAGTAAACGAGGAGGAGGCCACGACACGGCTGAGCCAAGTTGGGAGCCAAGTGACTGGGGTATAAGAGTGCAAGTCTAGAGGCTAGACGACGCCATCGAAGTAAACGAGGAGAAGACCACGACATGGCTGGGCCAAGTTAGGTGCCAAGTGACTGGGGTATAAGAGCACTTGGCTAGAGGCTAGACGACACCCTCGAAGTAAATGAGGAGGAGGCTACGACACCTCTGGTCCAAGTTGGGAGCCAAGAGACTGGGGTATAAGAGCGCGATGCTAGAGGCTAGACAACGCCCTCGAAGTAAACGAGGAGGAGGCCACGACACGGCTGAGCCAAGTTGGGAACCAAGTGACTGTGGTATAAGAGTGGGAGGCTAGAGGCTAGACGACGCCTTCGAAGTAAACGAGGAGGATGGCACGACACGGCTGAGCCAAGTTGGGAGCCAAGTGACTGGGGTATAAGAGTGCGAGGCTAGAGGCTAGACGACGCCCTAGAAGTAAACGAGGAGCAGGCCAGGACACGGCTGAAACAAGTTGGGAGCCAAGTGACTGGGGCATAAGAGTGTAAGGCTAGATGAGGCTAGAAGCTAGACGACGCCCTCGAAGTAAACGAGGAGGAGGCTACGACACTGCTGAGCGAAGTTGGAAGCCAAGTGACTGGGGTATAAGAGTGCGAGGCTAGAGGCTAGATGACGCCCTCGAAGTAATCGAGGAGGAGGTCACGACACGGCTGAGCCAAGTCAGGAGCCAAGTGACTGGGGTATAAGAGCGCGAGGCTAGAGGCTAGACGATGGCCTCGAAGTAAACGAGAAGGAGGCCAGGACACGGCTGAGCTAAGTTGGGAGGCAAGTGACTGGGGTATAAGTGTGCGAGGCTAGAGGCTAGACGACGCCCTCAAAGTAAACGAGGAGGAGGCCACGACACGGCTGAGCCAAGTTGGGAGCCGAGTGACTGGGGTATAAGAGTGCGAGGCTAGAGGCTAGGCGACGCCCACGACGTAAACGAGGAGGAGGCCACGACTCGGCCGGACCAAGTTGGGAGCCATGTGACTGGGGTATAAGAGTGTGATGCTAGAGGCTAGACGACGCCCTCGAAGTAAACGAGGAGGAGGCCATGACACGGGTGAGCTAAGTTGGAAGCCAAATGACTGGGGTATAAGAGTGCGAGGCTAGAGGCTAGACGACGCCCTCGAAGTAAATGAGGAGGTGGCCACAACACGGCTGAGCCAATTTGGGAGCCAAGTGACTGGGGTATAAGAGCGCGAAGCTAGAGGCTATTCGACGGCCTCGAAGTAAACGAGGAAGAGGCCAGGACACGGCTGAGCTAGTTGGGGGGCAAGTGACTGGGGTATAAGAGCGCGAGACTAGAGGCTAGACGACCCCCTCAAAGTAAACGAGGAGGAGGCCACGACACGGCTGAGCCAACTTGGGAGCCGAACGCCTGGGGTAAAAGGGTGCGGGGCTAGATGCTAGACGACGCCCTCGAAGTAAACGAGGAGGAGGCCACGACACGGCTGAGCAAAGTTGGGAGACAAGTGATTGGGGTATAAGAGCGCAAGGCTAGAGGCTAGATGACGCCCTCGAAGTAAACGAGGAGGAGGCCACGACACGGCTGAGCCAAGTTGGGAGCCAAGTGACTGGGGTATAAGAGTGCTAGGCTGGAGGCTAGACGACGCCCTCGAAGTAAACGAGGAGGAGGCCACGACTTGGCTGAGCCAATTTAGTAGCCTAGTGACTGGGGTATAAGAGCGCGAGGCTAGAGGCTAGACGACGCCCTCAGAGTAAACGAGGAGGAGACCACGACACGGATGAGCCAAGTTGGGAGCCAAGTGACTGGGGTATAAGAGCGCGATTCTAGAGGCTAGACAACGCCCTCGAAGTAAACGAGGCGGAGGCCACGACACGGCTGAGCCAATTTGGGAGCCAAGTGACTGGGGTATAAGAGCGCGTGGCTAGAGGCTAGACGACGCCCTCGAAGTAAACGAGGAGGAGGCCACGACACGGCTGAGCCAAGTTGGGAGCCAAGTGACTGCGGTATAAGAGAGCGAGGCTAGAGTCTAGACGACGCCCTCGAAGTAAACGAGGAGGAGGCCACGACACGGCTGAGCCAAGATGGGAGCCAAGTGACTGGGGTATAAGAGCACGAGGCTAGAGGCTAGAAAAGCCCTCGAAGTAAACGAGAAGGAGCCCACGACACGGCTGAGCCAAGTTTGGGGGCAAGTGATTGGGTATAAGAGCGCGAGGCTAGAGGCTAGACGACGCCCTCAAAGTAAACGGGGAAGAGGCCACGACACGGCTGATCCAAGTTAGGAGCCAAGTGAGTGGGGTATAAGAGCGCGATGCTAGAGGCTAGATGATGCCCTCGAAGTAAACGAGGAGAAGGCCATGACACGGCTGAGCCAAGTTGGGAGCCAAGTGACTGGGGTATAACAGCGCGAGGCTAGAGGCAAGACGACGCCCTCGAAGTAAACGAGGAGAAGGCCATGACACGGCTGAGCCATGTTGGGAGCCAAGTGACTGGGGAATAAGAGCGCGAGGCTAGAGGCTGGATGACGTTCTCAAAGTAAACGGTGAGGAGGCCATAATACGGCTGAGCCAAGTTGGATCCAAGTTACTGGTGTATAAGAGCGCGTGGCTAGAGGCTAGACGACGCCCTCGAATTAAACGAGGTGGAAGCAATGACACGGCTGAGCTAAGTTGGGAGCCAAGTTACTAGGGTATAAGGGCGCGAGGCTAGAGGCTAGACGACGCCCTCGAAGTAAACGAGGAGGAGGCCACGACACGGCTGAGACAAGATGGGAGCCAAGTGTCTGGGATTTAAGAGCGTGAGGCCAGAGGCTATACGACGCCCTCGAAGGAAACGAGGTGGAGGCCATGACACGGCAGAGCCAAGGTGGGAGCCAAGTGACTGGTGTATAAGAGCGCGAGGCTAGGGGCTAGACGACGCTCTCGAAGTAAACGAGGAGGAGGCCAAGACACGGCTGACCCAAGTTGGGAGTCAAGTGACTGGGGTATAAGAGCGCAAGGCTAGAGGATAGACGACGCCCTCGAAGTAACGAGGAGGAGGCCATGACACGGCTGAGCCAAGTTAGGAGCCAAGTGACTGGGGTATAAGACCGAAAGGCTAGAGGCTAGACGACGCCCTCGAAGTAAACGAGGAGGAGGCCACGACACGGCTGAGACAAGTTGGGAGCCAAGTGACTGCGGTATAAGAGCGCGAGGCTAGAGGCTAGACGATGCCCTCGAAGTAAACGAGGAGGAGGCCACGACATGGCTGAGCCAAGTTGGGAGCCATGTGACTGGGGTAAAAGAGTGTGAGGCTAGAGGCTAGACGACACCCTCGAAGTAAACGAGGAGGTGGCCACGATACGGCTGAGTCAAGTTTGGAGCCAAGTGACTGGGGTATAAGAGTGCGAGGCTAGAGGCTAGACGACGCCCTCGAATTAAACGGGGAGGAGGCCACAATACGGCTGAGCCAAGTTGGGAGCCAAGTGACTGGGGTATAAGAGCGCATGGCTAGAGGGTAGACGACGCTCTCGAAGTAAACGAGGAGGAGGCTAGGACACGGCTGAGCCAAGTTGTGAGCCAATTGACTGGGTTATAAGAGACCGAGGCTAGAGGCTAGACGATGCCCTCGAAGTAAACGAGGAGGAGGCCACGACACGGCTGAGCCAAGTTGGGAGCCAAGTGTCTGGGGTATTAGAGTGCGAGGCTAGAGGCTAGACGACGCCCTCGAAGTAAACGAGGAGGAGGCCACGACACGGCTGTGCCAAGTTGGGAGCCAAGTTACCTGGGTATAAGAGTGCGAGGCTAGAGACTCGACGACGCCCTCGAAGTAAACGAGGAGGAGGCCACGACACGGCTGAGCCAAGTTGGGAGCCAAGTGACTGGGGTATAAGAGCGCGAGGCTAGAGGCTAGACGACGCCCTCGAAGTAAACGAGGAGAAGGCCACGACACGGCTGAGCCAAGTTGGGAGGGAAATAACTGGGGTATAAGAGCGCGAGGCTAGAGGCTAGACGACACTCTCAAAGTAAACGAGGAGGAGGCCACGACGCGGCTGAGCCAAGTTGGGAGCCAAGTGACTGGGGTACAAGAGTGCGAGGCTAGAGGCTAGACGACGCCCTCGAAGTAAACGAGGAAGAGGCCACGACACGGCTGAGCCAAGATGAGAGGGAAATGACTGGGGTACAAGAACGCGAGGCTAGAGGCTAGACGACGCCATCAAAGTAAACGAGGAGGAGGCCACGACACGGCTGAGCCAAGTTGGGAGCCAAGTGACTGGGGTATAAGAGTGCGAGGCTAGAGGCTAGACGACGGCCTCGAAGTAAACGAGGAGGTGGCCACCACACGGCTGAGCCAATTTGGGAGCCAAGTGACTGGGGTATAACAGCGCAAGGCTAGAGGCAAGACGACGCCCTCGAAGTAAACGAGGAGAAGGCCACGACACGGCTGAGCCATGTTGGGGGCCAAGTGACTGGTGTATAAGAGCGCGTGGCTAGAGGCTAGACGACGCCCTCGAAGTAAACGAGGAGGAAGCAATGACATGGCTGAGCTAAGTTGGGAGCCAAGTTACTAGGGTATAATGGCGCGAGGCTAGAGGCTACACGACGCCCTCGAAGTAAACGAGGAGGAGGCCACGACACGGCTGAGACAAGATGGGAGCCAAGTGTCTGGGATATAAGAGCGTGAGGCCAGAGGCTATACGACGCCCTCGAAGGAAACGAGGAGGAGGCCATGACACGGCTGAGCCAAGTTGGGAGCCAAGTGACTGGTGTATAAGAGCGCGAGGCTAGAGGCTAGACGACGCTCTCGAAGTAAACGAGGAGGAGGCCACGACACGGTTGACCCAAGTTGGGAGTCAAGTGACTGGGCTATTAGAGCGCGAGGCTAGAGGATAGACGACGCCCTCGAAGTAACGAGGAGGAGGCCATGACACGGCTGAGCCAAGTTAGGAGCCAAGTGACTGGGGTATAAGACCGAAAGGCTAGAGGCTAGACGACGCCCTCGAAGTAAACGAGGAGGAGGCCACGACACGGCTGAGACAAGTTGGGAGCCAAGTGACTGCGGTATAAGAGCGCGAGGCTAGAGGCTAGACGATGCCCTCGAAGTAAACGAGGAGGAGGCCACGACATGGCTGAGCCAAGTTGGGAGCCAAGTGACTGGGGTAAAAGAGTGTGAGGCTAGAGGCTAGACGACACCCTCGAAGTAAATGAGGAGGTGGCCACGATACGGCTGAGCCAAGTTAGGAGCCAAGTGACTGGGGTATAAGAGTGCGAGGCTTGAGGCTAGACGACGCCCTCGAATTAAACGGGGAGGAGGCCACAACACGGCTGAGCCAAGTTGGGACCAAGTGACTGGGGTATAAGAGCGCGTGGCTAGAGGGTAGACGACGCCCTCGAAGTAAACGAGGAGGAGGCTACGACACGGCTGAGCCAAGTTGGGAGCCAAGTTACCTGGGTATAAGAGTGCGAGGCTAGAGGCTCGACGACGCCCTCGAAGTAAACGAGGAGGAGGCCACGACACGGCTGAGCCAAGTTGGGAGCCAAGTGACTGGGGTATAAGAGCGCGAGGCTAGAGGCTAGACGATGCCCTCGAAGTAAACGAGGAGGAGGCCACGACACGGCTGAGCCAAGTTGGGTGCCAAGTGTCTGGGGTATTAGAGTGCGAGGCTAGAGGCTAGACGACGCCCTCGAAGTAAACGAGGAGGAGGCCACGACACGGCTGAGCCAAGTTGGGAGCCAAGTTACCTGGGTATAAGAGTGCGAGGCTAGAGGCTCGACGACGCCCTCGAAGTAAACGAGGAGGAGGCCACGACACGGCTGAGCCAAGTTGGGAGCCAAGTGACTGGGGTATAAGAGCGCGAGGCTAGAGGCTAGACGACGCCCTCGAAGTAAACGAGGAGAAGGCCACGACATGGCTGAGCCAAGTTGGGAGGGAAATAAATGGGGTATAAGAGCGCGAGGCTAGAGGCTAGACGACACTCTCAAAGTAAACGAGGAGGAGGCCACGACGCGGCTGAGCCAAGTTGGGAGCCAAGTGACTGGGGTACAAGAGTGCGAGGCTAGAGGCTAGACGACGCCCTCGAAGTAAACGAGGAGGAGGCCACGACACGGCTGAGCCAAGTTGAGAGGGAAATGACTGGGGTATAAGAACGCGGGGCTAGAGGCTAGATGACGCCATCAAAGTAAACGAGGAGGAGGCCACGACACGGCTGAGCCAAGTTTGGTGCCAAGTGACTGGGGTATAAGTGTGCGAGGCTAGAGGCTAGACGATGCCCTCGAAGTAAACGAGGAGGTGGCCACCACACGGCTGAGCCAAGTTGGGAGCCAAGTGACTGGGGTATAACAGCGCAAGGCTAGAGGCAAGACGACGCCCTCGAAGTAAACGAGGAGAAGGCCACGACACGGCTGAGCCATGTTGGGAGCTAAGTGACTGGTGTATAAGAGCGCGTGGCTAGAGGCTAGACGACGCCCTCGAAGTATACGAGGAGGAAGCAATGACACGGCTGAGCTAAGTTGGGAGCCAAGATACTAGGGTATAAGGGCGCGAGGCTAGAGGCTAGACGACGCCCTCAAAGTAAACGAGGAGGAGGCCACGACGCGGCTGAGACAAGATGGGAGCCAAGTGTCTGGGATATAAGAGCGTGAGGCCAGAGGCTATACGACGCCCTCGAAGGAAACGAGGAGGAGGCCATGACACGGCTGAGCCAAGTTGGGAGCCAAGTGACTGGTGTATAAGAGCGCGAGGCTAGAGGCTAGACGACGCTCTCGAAGTAAACGAGGAGGAGGCCACGACACGGCTGACCCAAGTTGGGAGCCAAGTGACTGGGGTATAAGGGCGCGAGGCTAGAGGCTAGACGACGCCCTCGAAGTAAACGAGGAGGAGGCCACGACACGGCTGAGACAAGATGGGAGCCAAGTGTCTGGAATATAAGAGCGTGAGGCCAGAGGCTATACGACGCCCTCGAAGGAAACGAGGAGGAGGCCATGACACGGCTGAGCCAAGTTGGGAGCCAAGTGACTGGTGTATAAGAGCGCGAGGCTAGAGGCTAGACGACGCTCTCGAAGTAAACGAGGAGGAGGCCACGACACGGCTGACCCAAGTTGGGAGTCAAGTGACTGGGGTATAAGAGCGCGAGGCTAGAGGATAGACGACGCCCTCGAAGTAACGAGGAGGAGGCCATGACACGGCTGAGCCAAGTTAGGAGCCAAGTGACTGGGGTATAAGTCCGAAAGGCTAGAGGCTAGACGACGCCCTCGAAGTAAACGAGGAGGAGGCCACGACACGGCTGAGACAAGTTGGGGGCCAAGTGACTGTGGTATAAAAGCGCGAGGCTAGAGGCTAGACGATGCCCTCGAAGTAAACGAGGAGGAGGCCACGACATGGCTGAGCCAAGTTGGGAGCCAAGTGACTGGGGTAAAAGAGTGTGAGGCTAGAGGCTAGACGACACCCTCGAAGTAAACGAGAAGGTGGCCACGATACGGCTGAGCCAAGTTTGGAGCCAAGTGACTGGGGTATAAGAGTGCGAGGCTAGAGGCTAGAAGACGCCCTCGAATTAAACGGGGAGGAGGCCACAAAACGGCTGAGCCAAGTTGGGAGCCAAGTGACTGGGTTATAAGAGCGCGTGGCTAGAGGGTAGACGACGCCCTCGAAGTAAACGAGGAGGAGGCTACGACACGGCTGAGCCAAGTTGGGAGCCAATTGACTGGGTTATAAGAGAGCGAGGCTAGAGGCTAGACGATGCCCTCGAAGTAAACGAGGAGGAGGCCACGACACGGCTGAGTCAAGTTGGGAGCCATGTGTCTGGGGTATTAGAGTGCAAGGCTAGAGGCTAGACGACGCCCTCGAAGTAAACGAGGAGGAGGCCACGACACGGCTGAGCCAAGTTGGGAGCCAAGTTACCTGGGTATAAGAGTGCGAGGCTAGAGGCTCGACGACGCCCTCGAAGTAAACGAGGAGGAGGCCACGACACGGCTGAGCCAAGTTGGGAGCCAAGTGACTGGGGTATAAAAGCGCGAGGCTAGAGGCTAGACGACGCCCTCGAAGTAAACGAGGAGAAGGCCACGACACGGCTGAGCCAAGTTGGGAGGGAAATAACTGGGGTATAAGAGCGCGAGGCTAGAGGCTAGACGACACTCACAAACTAAACGAGGAGGAGGCCACGACGCGGCTGAGCCAAGTTGGGAGCCAAGTGACTGGGGTACAAGAGTGCGAGGCTAGAAGCTAGACGACGCACTCGAAGTAAACGAGGAGGAGGCCACGACAAGGCTGAGCCAAATTGAGAGGGAAATGACTGGGGTATAAGAACGCGAGGCTAGATGCTAGACGACGCCATCAAAGTAAACGAGGAGGAGGCCACGACACGGCTGAGCCAAGTTGGGTGCCAAGTGACTGGGGTATAGGTGTGCGAGTCTAGAGGCTAGACGACGCCCTCGAAGTAAACGAGGAGGTGGCCACCACACGGCTGAGCCAATTTGGGAGCCAAGTGACTGGGGTATAAGAGCGCGAGGCTAGAGGCAAGACGACGCCCTCGAAGTAAACGAGGAGAAGGCCACGACACGGCTGAGCCATGTTGGGAGCCAAGTGACTGGTGTATAAGAGCGCGTGGCTAGAGGCTAGACGACGCCCTCGAAGTAAACGAGGAGGAAGCAATGACACGGCTTAGCTAAGTTGGGAGCCAAGATACTAGGGTATAAGGGCGCGAGGCTAGAGGCTAGACGACGCCCTCGAAGTAAACGAGGAGGAGGCCACGACGCGGCTGAGACAAGATGGGAGCCAAGTGTCTGGGATATAAGGGCGTGAGGCCAGAGGCTATACGACGCCCTCGAAGGAAACGAGGAGGAGGCCATGACACGGCTGAGCCAAGTTGGGAGCCAAGTGACTCGTGTATAAGAGCGCGAGGCTAGAGGCTAGACGACGCTCTCGAAGTAAACGAGGAGGAGGCCACGACACGGCTGACCCAAGTTGGGAGCCAAGTGACTGGGGTATAAGAGCGTGAGGCTAGAGGATAGACGATGCCCTCGAAGTAACGAGGAGGAGGCTACGACACGGCTGAGCCAAGTTGGGAGCCAAGTGACTGGGGTATAAGAGTGCGAGGCTAGAGGCTAGACGACGCCCTCGAAGTAAACGAGGAGGTGGCCACCACACGGCTGAGCCAAGTTGGGAACCAAGTGACTGGGGTATAACAGCGCAAGGCTAGAGGCAAGACGACGCCCTCGAAGTAAACGAGGAGAAGGCCACGACACGGCTGAGCCATGTTGGGAGCCAAGTGACTGGTGTATAAGAGCGCGTGGCTAGAGACTAGACGACGCCCTCGAAGTAAACGAGGAGGAAGCAATGACATGGCTGAGCTAAGTTGGGAGCCAAGTTACTAGGGTATAAGGGCGCGAGGCTAGAGGCTACACGACGCCCTCGAAGTAAACGAGGAGGAGGCCACGACACGGCTGAGACAAGATGGGAGCCAAGTGTCTGGGATATAAGAGCGTGAGGCCAGAGGCTATACGACGCCCTCGAAGGAAACGAGGAGGAGGCCATGACACGGCTGAGCCAAGTTGGGAGCCAAGTGACTGGTGTATAAGAGCGCGAGGCTAGAGGCTAGACGACGCTCTCGAAGTAAACGAGGAGGAGGCCACGACACGGTTAACCCAAGTTGGGAGTCAAGTGACTGGGCTGTAAGAGCGCGAGGCTAGAGGATAGACGACGCCCTCGAAGTAACGAGGAGGAGGCCATGACACGGCTGAGCCAAGTTAGGAGCCAAGTGACTGGGGTATAAGACCGAAAGGCTAGAGGCTAGACGACGCCCTCGAAGTAAACGAGGAGGAGGCCACGACACGGCTGAGACAAGTTGGGAGCCAAGTGACAGTGGTATAAGAGTGCGAGGCTTGAGGCTAGACGACGCCCTCGAATTAAACGGGGAGGAGGCCACAACACGGCTGAGCCAAGTTGGGAGCCAAGTTACCAGGGTATAAGAGTGTGAGGCTAGAGGCTAGACGACACCCTCGAAGTAAATGAGGAGGTGGCCACGATACGGCTGAGCCAAGTTTGGAGCCAAGTGACTGGGGTATAAGAGTGCGAGGCTTGAGGCTAGACGACGCCCTCGAATTAAACGGGGAGGAGGCCACAACACGGCTGAGCCAAGTTGGGAGCCAAGTGACTGGGTTATAAGAGCGCGTGGCTAGAGGGTAGACGACGCCCTCGAAGTAAACGAGGAGGAGGCTACGACACGGCTGAGCCAAGTTGGGAGCCAATTGACTGGGTTATAAGAGAGCGAGGCTAGAGGCTAGACGATGCCCTCGAAGTAAACGAGGAGGAGGCCACGACACGGCTGAGCCAAGTTGGGAGCCAAGTGTCTGGCGTATTAGAGTGCGAGGCTAGAGGCTAGACGACGCCCTCGAAGTAAACGAGGAGGAGGCCACGACACGGCTGAGCCAAGTTGGGAGCCAAGTTACCAGGGTATAAGAGTGCGAGGCTAGAGGCTCGACGACGCCCTCGAAGTAAACGAGGAGGAGGCCACGACACGGCTGAGCCAAGTTGGGAGCCAAGTGACTGGGGTATAAGAGCGCGAGGCTAGAGGCTAGACGACGCCCTCGAAGTAAACGAGGAGAAGGCCACGACGCGGCTGAGCCAAGTTGGGAGGGAAATAACTGGGGTATAAGAGCGCGAAGCTAGAGGCTAGACGACACTCTCAAAGTAAACGAGGAGGAGGCCACGACGCGGCTGAGCCAAGTTGGGAGCCAAGTGACTGGGGTACAAGAGTGCGAGGCTAGAGGCTACACGACGCCCTCGAAGTAAACGAGGAGGAGGCCACGACACGGCTGAGCCAAGTTGAGAGGGAAATGACTGGGGTATAAGAACGCGGGGCTAGAGGCTAGATGACGCCATCAAAGTAAACGAGGAGGAGGCCACGACACGGCTGAGCCATGTTTGGTGCCAAGTGACTGGGGTATAAGTGTGCGAGGCTAGAGGCTAGACGATGCCCTCGAAGTAAACGAGGAGGTGGCCACCACACGGCTGAGCCAAGTTGGGAGCCAAGTGACTGGGGTATAACAGCGCAAGGCTAGAGGCAAGACGACGCCCTCGAAGTAAACGAGGAGAAGGCCACGACACGGCTGAGCCATATTGGGAGCTAAGTGACTGGTGTATAAGAGCGCGTGGCTAGAGGCTAGACGACGCCCTCGAAGTAAACGAGGAGGAAGCAATGACACGGCTGAGCTAAGTTGGGAGCCAAGATACTAGGGTATAAGGGCGCGAGGCTAGAGGCTAGACGACGCCCTCGAAGTAAACGAGGAGGAGGCCACGACGCGGCTGAGACAAGATGGGAGCCAAGTGTCTGGGATATAAGAGCGTGAGGCCAGAGGCTATACGACGCCCTCGAAGGAAACGAGGAGGAGGCCATGACACGGCTGAGCCAAGTTGGGAGCCAAGTGACTGGTGTATAAGAGCGCGAGGCTAGAGGCTAGACGACGCTCTCGAAGTAAACGAGGAGGAGGCCACGACACGGCTGACCCAAGTTGGGAGTCAAGTGACTGGGGTATAAGAGCGCGAGGATAGAGGATAGACGACACCCTCGAAGTAACGAGGAGGAGGCCATGACATGGCTGAGCCAAGTTAGGAGCCAAGTGACTGGGGTATAAGTCCGAAAGGCTAGAGGCTAGACGACGCCCTCGAAGTAAACGAGGAGGAGGCCACGACACGGCTGAGACAAGTTGGGAGCCAAGTGACTGCGGTATAAGAGCGCGAGGCTAGAGGCTAGACGATGCCCTCGAAGTAAACGAGGAGGAGGCCACGACATGGCTGAGCCAAGTTGGGAGCCAAGTGACTGGGGTAAAAGAGTGTGAGGCTAGAGGCTAGACGACACCCTCGAAGTAAACGAGGAGGTGGCCACGATACGGCTGAGCCAAGTTTGGAGCCAAGTGACTGGGGTATAAGAGTGCGAGGCTAGAGGCTAGACGACGCCCTCGAATTAAACGGGGAGGAGGCCACAACACGGCTGAGCCAAGTTGGGAGCCAAGTGACTGGGGTATAAGAGCGCGTGGCTAGATGGTAGACGACGCCCTCGAAGTAAACGAGGAGGAGGCTACGACACGGCTGAGCCAAGTTGGGAGCCAATTGACTGGGTTATAAGAGAGCGAGGCTAGAGGCTAGACGATGCCCTCGAAGTAAACGAGGAGGAGGCCACGACACGGCTGAGCCAAGTTAGGAGCCAAGTGTCTGGGGTATTAGAGTGCGAGGCTAGAGGCTAGACGACGCCCTCGAAGTAAACGAGGAGGAGGCCACGACACGGCTGAGCCAAGTTGGGAGCCAAGTTACCTGGTTATAAGAGTGCGAGGCTAGAGGCTCGACGACGCCCTCGAAGTAAACGAGGAGGAGGCCACGACACGGCTGAGCCAAGTTGGGAGCCAAGTGACTGGGGTATAAAAGCGCGAGGCTAGAGGCTAGACGACGCCCTCGAAGTAAACGAGGAGAAGGCCACGACACTGCTGAGCCAAGTTGGGAGGGAAATAACTGGGGTATAAGAGCGCGAGGCTAGAGGCTAGACGACACTCACAAACAAAACGAGGAGGAGGCCACGACGCGGCTGAGCCAAGTTGGGAGCCAAGTGACTGGGGTACAAGAGTGCGAGACTAGAAGCTAGACGACGCCCTTGAAGTAAACGAGGAGGAGGCCACGACAAGGCTGAGCCAAATTGAGAGGGAAATGACTCGGGTATAAGAACGCGAGGCTAGAGGCTAGACGACGCCATCAAAGTAAACGAGGAGGAGGCCACGACACGGCTGAGCCAAGTTGGGTGCCAAGTGACTGGGGTATAAGTGTGCGAGGCAAGAGGCTAGACGACGCCCTCGAAGTAAACGAGGAGGTGGCCACCACACGGCTGAGCCAAGTTGGGAGCCAAGTGACTGGGGTATAACAGCGCAAGGCTAGAGGCAAGACGACGCCCTCGAAGTAAACGAGGAGAAGGCCACGACACGGCTGAGCCATGTTGGGAGCCAAGTGACTGGTGTATAAGAGCGCGTGGCTAGAGGCTAGACGACGCCCTCGAAGTAAACGAGGAGGAAGCAATGACACGGCTTAGCTAAGTTGGGAGCCAAGATACTAGGGTATAAGGGCGCGAGGCTAGAGGCTAGACGACGCCCTCGAAGTAAACCAGGAGGAGGCCACGACGCGGCTGAGACAAGATGGGAGCCAAGTGTCTGGGATATAAGGGCGTGAGGCCAGAGGCTATACGACGCCCTCGAAGGAAACGAGGAGGAGGCCATGACACGGCTGAGCCAAGTTGGGAGCCAAGTGACTCGTGTATAAGAGCGCGAGGCTAGAGGCTAGACGACGCTCTCGAAGTAAACGAGGAGGAGGCCACGACACGGCTGACCCAAGTTGGGAGCCAAGTGACTGGGGTATAAGAGCGTGAGGCTAGAGGATAGACGATGCCCTCGAAGTAACGAGGAGGAGGCCACGACACGGCTGAGCCAAGTTGGGAGCCAAGTGACTGGGGTATAAGAGCGAAAGGCTAGAGGCTAGACGACGCCCTCGAAGTAAACAAGGTAGAGGCCACGACACGGCTGAGACAAGTTGGGAGCCAAGTGACTGCGGTATAAGAGCGTGAGGCTAGAGGCTAGACGATGCCCTCGAAGTAAACGAGGAGGAGGCCACGACATGGCTGAGGCAAGTTGGGAGCCAAGTGACTGGGGTAAAAGAGTGTGAGGCTAGAGGCTAGACGACACCCTCGAAGTAAACGAGGAGGAAGCAATGACACGGCTGAGCTAAGTTGGGAGCCAAGATACTAGGGTATAAGGGCGCGAGGCTAGAGGCTAGACGACGCCCTCGAAGTAAACGAGGAGGACGCCACGACGCGGCTGAGACAAGATGGGAGCCAAGTGTCTGGGATATAAGAGCGTGAGGCCAGAGGCTATACGACGCCCTCGAAGGAAACGAGGAGGAGGCCATGACACGGCTGTGCCAAGTTGGGAGCCAAGTGACTGTTGTATAAGAGCGCGAGGCTAGAGTCTAGACGACGCTCTCGAAGTAAACGAGGAGGAGGCCACGACACGGCTGACCCAAGTTGGGAGCCAAGTGACTGGGGTATAAGAGCGCGAGGCTAGAGGATAGACGATGCCCTCGAAGTAACGAGGAGGAGGCCATGACACGGCTGAGCCAAGTTGGGTGCCAAGTGACTGGGGTATAAGAGCGAAAGGCTAGAGGCTAGACGACGCCCTCGAAGTAAACGAGGAGGAGACCACGACACGGCTGAGACAAGTTGGGAGCCAAGTGACTGCGGTATAAGAGCGCGAGGCTAGAGGCTAGACGATGCCCTCGAAGTAAACGAGGAGGAGTCCACGACATGGCTGAGCCAAGTTGGGAGCCAAGTGACTGGGGTAAAAGAGTGTGAGGCTAGAGGCTAGACGACACCCTCGAAGTAAACGAGGAGGTGGCCACGACACGGCTGAGCAAAGTTGGGAGCCAAGTGACTGGGGTATAAGAGTGCGAGTCTAGAGGCTAGACGACGCCCTCGAATTAAACGGGGAGGAATCCACAACACGGCTGAGCCAAGTTGAGAGCCAAGTGACTGGGGTATAAGAGCGCATGGCTAGAGGGTAGACGACGCCCTCGAAGTAAACGAGGAGGAGGCTACGACACGGCTGAGCCAAGTTGGGAGCCAAGTGTCTGGGGTATTAGAGTGCGAGGCTAGAGGCTAGACGACGCCCTCGAAGTAAACGAGGAGGAGGCCACGACACGGCTGAGCCAAGTTGGGAGCCAAGTTACCTGCGTATAAGAGTGCGAGGCTAGAGGCTCGACGACGCCCTTGAAGTAAATGAGGAGGAGGCCACGACACGGCTGAGCCAAGTTGGGAGGGAAATAACTGGGGTATAAGAGCGCGAGGCTAGAGGCTAGACGACACTCTCAAAGTAAACGAGGAGGAGGCCACGACGCGGCTGAGCCAAGTTGGGGGCCAAGTGACTGTGGTACAAGAGTGCGAGGCTAGAGGCTAGACGACGCCTTCGAAGTAAACGAGGAGGAGGCCACGACACGGCTGAGCCAAGTTGAGAGGGAAATGAATGGGGTATAAGAGCGCGAGGCTAGAGGCTAGATGACGCCATCAAAGTAAACGAGGAGGAGGCCACGACACGGCTGAGCCAAGTTGGGAGCCAAGTGACTGGGGTATAAGAGTGCGAGGCTAGAGCCTAGACGACGCCCTCGAAGTAAACGAGGAGGTGGCCACGACACGGCTGAGCCGAGTTGGGAGCCAAGAGACTGGGGTATAAGAGCGCGATGCTAGAGGCTAGACGACGCCCTCGAAGTAAACGAGGAGGAGGCCACGACAAGGCTGAGCCAAGTTGGGAGGGAAATGACTGGGGTATAAGAGTGCAAGGCTAGAGGCTAGACGACGCCCTCAAAGTAAACGAGGAGGAGGCCACGTCACGGCTGTGCCAAGTTGGGAGCCAAGTGACTGGGCTATAAGAGTGCGAGGCTAGAGGCTTAATGACGCCCTCGAAGTAAACGAGGAGGTGGCCACGACACGGCTGAGCCCAGTTGGGAGCCAAGTGACTGGGGTATAACAGCGCGAGGCTAGATGCAAGACGACGCCCTCGAAGTAAACGAGGAGAATGCCACGACACGGCTGAGCCATGTTGGGAGCCAAGTGACTGGGGAATAAGAGCGCGAGGCTAGAGGCTGGATGACATTCTCAAAGTAAACTGTGAGGAGGCCATAATACGGCTGAGCCAAGTGGGATCCAAGTGACTTTTGTATAAAAGCGCATGGCTAGAGGCTAGACGACGCCCTCGAAGTAAACGAGGAGGAAGCAATGACACGGCTGAGATAAGTAGGGAGCCAAATTACTAGGGTATAAGGGCGCAAGGCTAGAGGCTAGACGACGCCCTCGAAGTAAACGAGGAGAAGGCCACGACACGGCTGAGCCAAGTTGGGAGGGAAATAACTGGGGTATAAGAGCGTGAGGCTAGAGGCTAGACGACACTCTCAAAGTGAACGAGGAGGAGGCCACGACGCGGCTGAGCCAAGTTGGGAGCCAAGTGACTGGGGTACGAGAGTGGGAGGCTAGAGGCTAGACGACGCCCTCGAAGTAAACGAGGAGGAGGCCACGACACAGCTGAGCCAAGTTGAGAGGGAAATGACTGGGGTATAAGAACGCGAGGCTAGAGGCTAGACGACGCCATCAAAGTAAACGAGGAGGAGGCCACGACACGGCTGAGCCAAGTTGGGAGCCAAGTGACTGGGGTATAAGTGTGCGAGGCTAGAGGCTAGACGACGCCCTCGAAGTAAACGAGGAGGTGGCCACCACACGGCTGAGCCAAGTTGGGAGCCAAGTGACTGGGGTATAACAGCGCAAGGCTAGAGGCAAGACGACGCCCTCGAAGTAAACGAGGAGAAGGCCACGACACGGCTGAGCCATGTTGGGAGCCAAGTGACTGGTGTATAAGAGCGCGTGGCTAGAGGCTAGACGACGCCCTCGAAGTAAACGAGGAGGAAGCAATGACACGGCTGAGCTAAGTTGGGAGCCAAGTTACTAGGGTATAAGGGCGCGAGGCTAGAGGCTAGACGACGCACTCGAAGTAAACGAGGAGGAGGCCACGACACGGCTGAGACAAGATGGGAGCCAAGTGTCTGGGATATAAGAGCCTGAGGCCAGAGGCTATACGACGCCCTCGAAGGAAACGAGGAGGAGGACATGACACGGCTGAGCCAAGTTGGGAGCCAAGTGACTGGTGTATAAGAGCGCGAGGCTAGAGGCTAGACGACGCTCTCGAAGTAAACGAGGAGGAGGCCACGACACGGCTGACCCAAGTTGGGAGTCAAGTGACTGGGGTATAAGAGCGCGAGGCTAGAGGATAGGCGACGCCCTCGAAGTAACGAGGAGGAGGCCATGACACGGCTGAGCCAAGTTAGGAGCCAAGTGACTGGGGTATAAGACCGAAAGGCTAGAGGCTAGACGACGCCCTCGAAGTAAACGAGGAGGAGGCCACGACACGGCTGAGACAAGTAGGGAGCCAAGTGACTGCGGTATAAGAGCGCGAGGCTAGAGGCTAGACGATGCCCTCGAAGTAAACGAGGAGGAGGCCACGACATGGCTGAGCCAAGTTGGGAGCCAAGTTACTGGGGTAAAAGAGTGTGAGGCTAGAGGCCTGACGACACCCTCGAAGTAAACGAGGAGGTGGCCACGATACGGCTGAGCCAAGTTTGGAGCCAAGTGACTGGGGTATAAGAGTACGAGGCTAGAGGCTAGACGACGCCCTCGAATTAAACGAGGAGGAGGCCACAACACGGCTGAGCCAAGTTGGGAGCCAAGTGACTGGGGTATAAGAGCGCGTGGCTAGAGGGTAGACGACGCCCTCGAAGTAAACGAGGAGGAGGCTACGACACGGCTGAGCCAAGTTGGGAGCCATTTGACTGGGTTATAAGAGAGCGAGGCTAGCGGCTAGACGACGCCCTCAAAGTAAACGAGGAGGAGGCCACGATACGGCTGAGCCAAGTTTGGAGCCAAGTGACTGGGCTATAAGAGTGCGAGGCTAGAGGCTAGACGACGCCCTCGAATTAAACGGGGAGGAGGCCACAACACGGCTGAGCCAAGTTGGGAGCCAAGTGACTGGGGTATAAGAGCGCGTGGCTAGAGGGTAGACGACGCCCTCGAAGTAAACGAGGAGGAGGCCACGACACGGCTGAGACAAGTTGGGAGCCAAGTGACTACGGTATAAGAGCGCGAGGCTAGAGGCTAGACGATGCCCTCGAAGTAAACGAGGAGGAGGCCACGACATGGCTGAGCCAAGTTGGGAGCCAAGTGACTGGGGTAAAAGAGTGTGAGGCTAGAGGCTAGACGACACCCTCGAAGTAAACGAGGAGGTGGCCACGATACGGCTGAGCCAAGTTTGGAGCCAAGTGACTGGGGTATAAGAATGCGAGGCTAGAGGCTAGACGACGCCCTCGAATGAAACGAGGAGGAGGCTACGACACGGCTGAGCCAAGTTGGGAGCCAATTGACTGGGTTATAAGAGAGCGAGGCTGGAGGCTAGACGACGCCCTCAAAGTAAACGAGGAGGAGGCCACGATACGGCTGAGCAAAGTTTGGAGCCAAGTGACTGGGGTATAAGAGTGCGAGGCTAGAGGCTAGACGACGCCCTCGAATTAAACGGGGAGGAGGCCACAACACGGCTGAGCCAAGTTGGGAGCCAAGTGACTGGGGTATAAGAGCGCGTGGCTAGAGGGTAGACGACGCCCTCGAAGTAAACGAGGAGGAGGCCACGACACGGCTGAGACAAGTTGGGAGCCAAGTGACTACGGTATAAGAGCGCGAGGCTAGAGGCTAGACGATGCCCTCGAAGTAAACGAGGAGGAGGCCACGACACGGCTGAGCCAAGTTGGGAGCCAAGTGTCTGGGGTATTAGAGTGCGAGGCTAGAGGCTACACGACGCCCTCGAAGTAAACGAGGAGGAGGCCACGACACGGCTGAGCCAAGTTGGGAGCCAAGTTACCTGGGTATAAGAGTGCGAGGCTAGAGGCTCGACGACGCCCTCGAAGTAAACGAGGAGGAGGCCACGACACGGCTGAGCCAAGTTGGGAGCCAAGTGACTGGGGTATAAAAGCGCGAGGCTAGAGGCTAGACGACGCCCTCGAAGTAAACGAGGAGAAGGCCACGACACGGCTGAGCCAAGTTGGGAGGGAAATAACTGGGGTATAAGAGCGCGAGGCTGGAGGCTAGACGACACTCACAAACTAAATGAGGAGGAGGCCACGACGCGGCTGAGCCAAGTTGGGAGCCAAGTGACTGGGGTACAAGAGTGCGAGGCTAGAGGCTAGACGACGCCCTCGAAGTAAACGAGGAGGAGGCCACGATACGGCTGAGCCAAGTTGAGAGGGAAATGACTGGGGTATTAGAACGCGTGGCTAGAGGCTAGACGACGCCATCAAAGTAAACGAGGAGGAGGCCACGACACGGATGAGCCAAGTTGGGTGCCAAGTGACTGGGGTATAAGTGTGCGAGGCTAGAGGCTAGACGACACCCTCGAAGTAAACGAGGAGGTGGCCACCACACGGCTGAGCCAAGTTGGGAGCCAAGTGACTGGGGTATAACAGCGCAAGGCTAGAGGCAAGACGACGCCCTCGAAGTAAACGAGGAGAAGGTCACGACACGGCTGAGCCATGTTGGGAGCCAAGTGACTGGTGTATAAGAGCGCGTGGCTAGAGGCTAGACGACGCCCTCGAAGTAAACGAGGAGGAAGCAATGACACAGCTTAGCTAAGTTGGGAGCCAAGATACTAGGGTATAAGGGCGCGAGGCTAGAGGCTAGACGACGCCCTCGAAGTAAACGAGGAGGAGGCCACGACGCAGCTGAGACAAGATGGGAGCCAAGTGTCTGGGATATAAGAGCGTGAGGCCAGAGGCTATACGACGCCCTCGAAGGAAACGAGGAGGAGGCCATGACACGGCTGAGCCAAGTTGGGAGCCAAGTGACTCGTGTATAAGAGCGCGAGGCTAGAGGCTAGACGACGCTCTCGAAGTAAACGAGGATGAGGCCACGACACGGCTGACCCAAGTTGGGAGCCAAGTGACTGGGGTATAAGAGCGCGAAGCTAGATGATAGACGATGCCCTCGAAATAACGAGGAGGAGGCCACGACACGGCTGAGCCAAGTTGGGAGCCAAGTGACTGGGGTATAAGAGCGGAAGGCTAGAGGCTAGACGACGCCCTCGAAGTAAACGAGGAGGAGGCCACGACACGGCTGAGACAAGTTGGGAGCCAAGTGACTGCGGTATAAGAGCGCGAGGCTAGAGGCTAGACGATGCCCTCGAAGTAAACGAGGAGGAGGCCACGACATGGCTGAGCCAAGTTGGGAGCCAAGTGACTGGGGTAAAAGAGTGTGAGGCTAGAGGCTAGACGACACCCTCGAAATAAACGAGGAGGAAGCAATGACACGGCTGAGCTAAGTTGGGAGCCAAGATACTAGGGTATAAGGGCGCGAGGCTAGAGGCTAGACGACGCCCTCGAAGTAAACGAGGAGGACGCCACGACGCGGCTGAGACAAGATGGGAGCCAAGTGTCTGGGATATAAGAGCGTGAGGCCAGAGGCTATACGACGCCCTCGAAGGAAACGAGGAGGAGGCCATGACACGGCTGTGCCAAGTTGGGAGCCAAGTGACTGGTGTATAAGAGCGCGAGGCTAGAGGCTAGACGACGCTCTCGAAGTAAACGAGGAGGAGGCCACGACACGGCTGACCCAAGTTGGGAGCCAAGTGACTGGGGTATAAGAGCGCGAGGCTAGAGGATAGACGACGCCCTCGAAGTAACGAGGAGGAGGCCACGACACGGCTGAGCCAAGTTGGGAGCCAAGTGACTGGGGTATAAGAGCGAAAGGCTAGAGGCTAGACGACGCCCTCGAAGTAAACGAGGAGGAGGCCACGACACGGCTGAGACAAGTTGGGAGCCAAGTGACTGCGGTATAAGAGCGCGAGGCTAGAGGCTAGACGATGCCCTTGAAGTAAACGAGGAGGAGGCCACGACATGGCTGAGCCAAGTTGGGAGCCAAGTGACTGGGGTAAAAAAGTGTGAGGCTAGAGGCTAGACGACACCCTCGAAGTAAACGAGGAGGTGGCCACGACACGGCTGAGCAAAGTTGGGAGCCAAGTGACTGGGGTATAAGAGTGCGAGTCTAGAGGCTAGTCGACGCCCTCGAATTAAACGGGGAGGAGGCCACAACACGGCTGAGCCAAGTTGGGAGCCAAGTGACTGGGGTATAAGAGCGCGTGGCTAGAGGGTAGACGACGCCCTCGAAGTAAAAGAGGAGGAGGCTACGACACGGCTGAGCCAAGTTGGGAGCCAATTGACTGGGTTATAAGAGAGCAAGGCTGGAGGCTAGACGATGCCCTCGAAGTAAACGAGGAGGAGGCCACGACACGGCTGAGCCAAGTTGGGAGCCAAGTGTCTGGGGTATTAGAGTGCGAGGCTAGAGGCTAGACGACGCCCTCGAAGTAAACGAGGAGGAGGCCACGACACGGCTCAGCCAAGTTGGGAGCCAAGTTACCTGGGTATAAGAGTGCGAGGCTAGAGCCTCGACGACGCCCTCGAAGTAAACGAGGAGGAGGCCACGACACGGCTGAGCCAAGTTAAGTGGGAAATAACTGGGGTATAAGAGCGCGAGGCTAGAGGCTAGACGACACTCTCAAAGTAAACGAGGAGGAGGCCACGACGCGGCTGAGCCAAGTTGGGGGCCAAGTGACTGTGGTACAAGAGTGCGAGGCTAGAGGCTAGACGACGCCTTCGAAGTAAACGAGGAGGAGGCCACGACACGGCTGAGCCAAGTTGAGAGGGAAATGACTGGGGTATAAGAGCGCGAGGCTAGAGGCTAGACGACGCCATCAAAGTAAACGAGGAGGAGGCCACGACACGGCTGAGCCAAGTTGGGAGCCAAGTGACTGGGGTATAAGAGTGCGAGGCTAGAGGCTAGACGACGCCCTCGAAGTAAACGAGGAGGTGGCCACGACACGGCTGAGCCGAGTTGGGAGCCAAGTGACTGGGGTATAACAGCGCAATGCTAGGGGCTAGACGACGCCCTCGAAGTAAACGAGGAGGAGGCCACAACACGGCTGAGCCAAGTTGGGAGCCAAGTGACTGGGGTATAAGAGCGAAAGGCTAGAGGCAAGACGACGCCCTCGAAGTAAACGAGGAGGAGGCCACGACACGGCTGAGACAAGTTGGGAGCCAAGTGACTGTGGTATAAGAGCGCGAGGCTAGAGGCTAGACGATGCCCTCGAAGTGAACGAGGAGGAGGCCACGACATGGCTGAGCCAAGTTGGGAGCCAAGTGACTGGGGTAAAAGAGTGTGAGGCTAGAGGCTAGACGACACCCTCGAAGTAAACGAGGAGGTGGCCACGACACGGCTGAGCCAAGTTGGGAGCCAAGTGACTGGGGTATAAGAGTGCGAGGCTAGAGGCTAGACGACGCCCTCGAATTAAACGGGGAGGAAGCTGCAACACGGAAGAGCCAAGTTGGGAGCCAATTGACTGGGTTATAAGAGAGCGAGGCTAGAGGCTAGACCATGCCCTCGAAGTAAACGAGGAGGAGGCCACGACACGGCTGAGCCAAGTTGGGAGGCAAGTGTCTGGGGTATTAGAGTGCGAGGCTAGAGGCTAGACGACGCCCTCGAAGTAAACGAGGAGGAGGCCACGACACGGCTGAGCCAAGTTGGGAGCCAAGTGACTGGGGTATAAGAGAGCGAGGCTAGAGGCTAGACGACGCCCTCGAAGTAAACGAGGAGGAGGCAACGACACGGCTGAGCCAAGTTGGGAGGGAAATGACTGGCGTATAAGAGTGCAAGGCTAGAGGCTAGACGACGCCCTCGAAGTAAACGAGGAGGAGCCCACGACATGGCTGAGCCAAGTTGGGAGCCAAGGGACTGGGGTATAAGAGTGCGAGGCTAGAGGCTAGACGACGCCCTCGAAGTAAACGAGGAGGAGGCCACGACACGGCTGAGCCAAGTTGTGAGGGAAATGACTGGGGTATAAGAGCGTGAGGCTAGAGGCTAGACGACGCCCTCGAAGTAAACGGGGAGGAGGCCACGACACGGCTGAGCCAAGTTGGGAACCTAGTGACTGGGGTATTAGAGCGCGTGGCTAGAGGCTAGACGATGCCCTCGAAGCAAACGAGGAGGAGGCCACGACAGGGCTGAGCCTAGTTGGGAGCCAAGTGACTGGGTTATAAGAGTGTGAGGCTAGAGGCTAGACGACGCCCTCGAAGTAAACGAGGAGGAGGCCACGAGACGGCTGAGACAAGTTGGGAGGCATGTACTGGGGTATAAAAGCGCGATGCTAGAGGCTAGACGACGCCCTCGAAGTAAACGAGGAGGAGGCCACGACACGGCTGAGCCAAGTTGTGAGGGAAATGGCTGGGGTATAAGAGCGTGAGGCTAGAGGCTAGACGACGCCCTCGAAGTAAACGGGGAGGTGGCCACGACACGGCTGAGCCAAGTTGGGAACCTAGTGACTGGGGTATAAGAGCGCGAGGCTAGAGGCTAGACGACGCCCTCGAAGTAAACAAGGAGGAGGCCACGACATGGCTGAGCCAAGTTGGGAGCCAAGTGACTGGGGTATAAGAGCGCGAGGCTAGAGGCTAGTCGATGTCCTCGAAGTAAACGAGGAGGAGGCCACGACACAGCTGAGCCAACTTGGGAGCCAAGTGACTGGGGTATAAGAGTGCGAGGCTAGGGGCTAGACGACACCCTCGAAGTAAACGGGGAGTAGGCCACGACACGGCTGATCCAAGTTGGGAGCAAAGTGACTGTGGTATAAGAGCGTGAGGCTAGTGGCTAGACGACACCCTCGAAGTAAACGAGGAGGAGACCACGACACGGCTGAGCCAAGTTGGGAGCCAAGTGATTGGAGTATAAGAGCGCGAGGCTAGAGGCTAGACGATGCCCTCGAAGTAAACGAGGAGGAGGCCACGACATGGCTGAGCCAAGTTGGGAGCCAAGTGACTGGGGTAAAAGAGTGTGAGGCTAGAGGCTAGACGACACCCTCAAAGTAAACGAGGAGGTGGCCACGACACGGCTGAGCCAAGTTGGGAGCCAAGTCACTGGGGTATAAGAGTGCGAGTCTAGAGGCTAGACGACGCCCTCGAATTAAACGGGGAGGAGGCCACAACACGGCTGTGCCAAGTTGGGAGCCAAGTGACTGGGGTATAAGAGCGCGTGGCTAGAGGGTAGACGACGCCCTCGAAGTAAACGAGGAGGAGTCTACGACACGGGTGAGCCAAGTTGGGAGCCAACTGACTGGGTTATAAGAGAGCGAGGCTGGAGGCTAGACGATGCCCTCGAAGTAAACGAGGAGGAGGCCACGACACGGCTGAGCCAAGTTGGGAGCCAAGTGTCTGGGGTATTAGAGTGCGAGGCTAGAGGCTAGACGACGCCCTCGAAGTAAACAAGGAGCAGGCCACGACACGGCTGAGCCAAGTTGGGAGGGAAATAACTGGGGTATAAGAGCGCGAGGCTAGAGGCTAGACGACACTCTCAAAGTAAACGAGGAGGAGGCCACGACGCGGCTGAGCCAAGTTGGGGGCCAAGTGACTGTGGTACAAGAGTGCGAGGCTAGAGGCTAGACGACGCCTTCGAAGTAAACGAGGAGGAGGCCACGACACGGCTGAGCCAAGTTGAGAGGGAAATGACAGGGGTATAAGAGCGCGAGGCTGGAGGCTAGACGACGCCATCAAAGTAAACGAGGAGAAGGCCACGACACGGCTGAGCCAAGTTGGGAGCCAAGTGACTGGGGTATAAGAGTGCGAGGCTAGAGGCTAGACGACGCCCTCGAAGTAAACGAGGAGGTGGCGACGACACGGCTGAGCCGAGTTGGGAGCCAAGTGACTGGGGTATAAGAGCAGAATGCTAGGGGCTAGACGACGCCCTCGAAGTAAACGAGGAGGAGGCCACGACACGGCTGAGCCAAGTTGGGAGGGAAATGACTGGGGTATAATAGTGCAAGGCTAGAGGCTAGACGACGCCCTCAAAGTAAACGAGGAGGAGGCCACGTCACGGCTGTGCCAAGTTGGGAGCCAAGTGACTGGGCTATAAGAGTGCGAGGCTAGAGGCTAGACGACGCCCTCGAAGTAAACGAGGAGGTGGCCACGACACGGCTGAGCCCAGTTGGGAGCCAAGTGACTGGGGTATAACAGCGCGAGGCTAGATGCAAGACGACGCCCTCGAAGTAAACGAGGAGAATGCCACGACACGGCTGAGCCATGTTGGGAGCCAAGTGACTGGGGAATAAGAGCGCGAGGCTAGAGGCTGGATGACATTCTCAAAGTAAACTGTGAGGAGGCCATAATACGGCTGAGCCAAGTTGGATCCAAGTGACTGGTGCATAAGAGCGCGTGGCTTGAGGCTAGACGACGCCCTCGAAGTAAACGAGGATGAAGCAATGACACGGCTGAGATAAGTTGGGAGCCAAGTTACTAGGGTATAAGGGCGCGAGGCTAGAGGCTAGACGACGCCCTCGAAGTAAACTAGGAGGAGGCCACGACACGGCTGAGACAACATGGGAGCCAAGTGTCTGGGATATAAGAGCGTGAGGCCAGAGGCTAAACGACACCCTCGAAGGAAAAGAATAGGAGGCCATGACACGGCTGAGACAAGTTGGGAGCCAAGTGACTGGTGTATAAGAGCGCGAGGCTAGAGGCCAGACGACGCTCTCGAAGTAAACGAGGAGGAGTCCACGACACGGCTGACCCAAGTTGGGAGCCAAGTGACTGGGGTATAAGAGCGCGAGGCTAGAGGATAGACGACGCCCTCAAAGTAACGAGGAGGAGGCCACGACACGGCTGAGCCAAGTTGGGAGCCAAGTGACTGGGGTATAAGAGCGAAAGGCTAGAGGCAAGACGACGCCCTCGAAGTGAACGAGGAGGAGGCCACGACATGGCTGAGCCAAGTTGGGAGCCAAGTGACTGGGGTAAAAGAGTGTGAGGCTAGAGGCTAGACGACACCCTCGAAGTAAACGAGGAGGTGGCCACGACACGGCTGAGCCAAGTTGGGAGCCAAGTGACTGGGGTGTAAGAGTGCGAGGCTAGAGGCTAGACGACGCCCTCGAATTAAACGGGGAGGAACCTACAACACGGAAGAGCCAAGTTGGGAGCCAATTGACTGGGTTATAAGAGAGCGAGGCTAGAGGCTAGACCATGCCCTCGAAGTAAACGAGGAGGAGGCCACGACACGGCTGAGCCAAGTTGGGAACCAAGTGACTGGGGTATAAGAGAGCGAGGCTAGAGGCTAGACGACGCCCTCGAAGTAAACGAGGAGGAGGCAATGACACGGCTGAGCCAAGTTGGGAGGGAAATGACTGGCGTATAAGAGTGCAAGGCTAGAGGCTAGACGACGCCCTCGAAGTAAACGAGGAGGTGCCTACGACATGGCTGAGCCAAGTTGGGAGCCAAGTGACTGGGGTATAAGAGTGCGAGGCTAGAGGCTAGACGACGCCCTCGAAGTAAACGAGGAGGAGGCCACGACACGGCTGAGCCAAGTTGGGAGCCAAGTGACTGGGGTATAAGAGCGCGTGGCTAGAGGCTAGACGACGCCCTCGAAGTAAACGAGGAGGAGGCTACGACACGGCTGAGCCAAGTTGGGAGCCAAGTGACTGGGGTATAAGAGAGCGAGGCTAGAGGGTAGACGATGCCCTCGAAGCAAACGAGGAGGAGGCCACGAAAGGGCTGAGCCAAGTTGGGAGCCAAGTGACTGGGTTATAAGAGTGTGAGGCTAGAGGCTAGACGACGCCCTCAAAGTAAACGAGGAGGAGGCCACGAGACGGCTGAGACAAGTTGGGAGGCATGTACTGGGGTATAAAAGCGCGATGCTAGAGGCTAGACGACGCCCTCGAAGTAAACGAGGAGGAGGCCACGACACGGCTGAGCCAAGTTGTGAGGGAAATGACTGGGGTATAAGAGCGTGAGGCTAGAGGCTAGACGACGCCCTCGAAGTAAACTGGGATGAGGCCACGACACGGCTGAGCCAAGTTGGGAACCTAGTGACTGGGGTATAAGAGCGCGAGGCTAGAGGCTAGACGACGCCCTCGAAGTAACCAAGGAGGAAGGCACGACATGGCTGAGCCAAGTTGGGAGCCAAGTGACTGGGGTATAAGAGCGGGAGGCTAGAGGCTAGTCGATGTCCTCGAAGTAAACGAGGAGGAGGCCACGACACAGCTGAGCCAACTTGGGAGCCAAGTGACTGGGGTATAAGAGTGCGAGGCTAGGGGCTAGACGACGCCCTCGAAGTAAACGGGGAGTAGGCCACGACACACTGATCCAAGTTGGGAGCAAAGTGACTGTGGTATAAGAGCGTGAGGCTAGTGGCTAGACGACACCCTCGAAGTAAACGAGGAGGAGACCACGACACGGCTGAGCCAAGTTGGGAGCCAAGTGATTGGAGTATAAGAGCGCGAGGCTAGAGGCTTGACGACGCGCTCGAAGTAAACGAGGAGGAGGCCACGACACGGCTGAGCCAAGTTGGTAGTCAAGTGACTGGGGTATAAGTGCGTGAGGCTAGAGGCTAGACGACGCCCTCGAAGTAAACGAGGAGGAGGCCACGACACCTGAGCCAAGTTGGGAGCCAAGTGACTGGGGTATAAGAGCGCGAGGCTTGAGGCTAGACGACGCCCTCGAATTAAACGGGGAGGAGGGCACGACACGGCTGAGCCAAGTTTGGTGCCAAGTGACTGGGGTATAATAGCGCGATTCAAGTGGCTAGAAGACACCCTCGAAGTAAACGAGGGGGAGGCCACGACATGGCTGAGACAAGTTGGGAGCCAAGTGACTGGGGTATAAGAGCGCGAGGCTAGAGGCTAGACGACGCCCTCGAATTAAACGGGGAGGAGGCCACAACACGGCTGAGCCAAGTTGGGAGCCAAGTGACTGGGGTATAAGAGCGCGTGGCTAGAGGGTAGACGACGCCCTCGAAGTAACCGAGGAGGAGGCTACGACACGGCTGGGCCAAGTTGGGAGCCAATTGACTGGGTTATAAGAGAGCGAGGCTGGAGGCTAGACGATGCCCTCGAAGTAAACGAGGAGGAGGCCACGACACGGCTGAGCCAAGTTGGGAGCCAAGTGTCTGGGGTATTAGAGTGCGAGGCTAGAGGCTAGACGACGCCCTCGAAGTAAACGAGGAGGAGGCCACGACACGGCTGAGCCAAGTTGGGAGCCAAGTTACCTGGGTATAAGAGTGCGAGGCTAGAGCCTCGACGACGCCCTCGAAGTAAACGAGGAGGAGGCCACGACACGGCTGAGCCAAGTTAAATGGGAAATAACTGCGGGAATAAGAGAGCGAGGCTAGAGGCTAGACGACACTCTCAAAGTAAACGAGGAGGAGGCCACGACGCGGCTGAGCCAAGTTGGGGGCCAAGTGACTGTGGTACAAGAGTGCGAGGCTAGAGGCTAGACGACGCCTTCGAAGTAAACGAGGAGGAGGCCACGACACGGCTGAGCCAAGTTGAGAGGGAAATGACTGGGGTATAAGAGCGCGAGGCTAGAGGCTAGACGACGCCATCAAAGTAAACGAGGAGGAGGCCACGACACGGCTGAGCCAAGTTGGGAGCCAAGTGACTGGGGTATAAGAGTGCGAGGCTAGAGGCTAGACGACGCCCTCGAAGTAAACGAGGAGGTGGCCACGACACGGCTGAGCCGAGTTGGGAGCCAAGTGACTGGGGTATAACAGCGCAATGCTAGGGGCTAGACGACGCCCTCGAAGTAAACGAGGAGGAGGCCACGACACGGCTGAGCCAAGTTGGGAGCCAAGTGACTGGGGTATAAGAGCGAAAGGCTAGAGGCAAGACGACGCCCTCGAAGTAAACGAGGAGGAGGCCACGACACGGCTGAGACAAGTTGGGAGCCAAGTGACTGTGGTATAAGAGCGCGAGGCTAGAGGCTAGACGATGCCCTCGAAGTGAACGAGGAGGAGGCCACGACATGGATGAGCCAAGTTGGGAGCCAAGTGACTGGGGTAAAAGAGTGTGAGGCGAGAGGCTAGACGACACCCTCGAAGTAAACGAGGAGGTGGCCACGACACGGCTGAGCCAAGTTGGGAGCCAAGTGACTGGGGTATTAGAGTGCGAGGCTAGAGGCTAGACGACGCCCTCGAATTAAACGGGGAGGAAGCTGCAACACGGAAGAGCCAAGTTGGGAGCCAATTGACTGGGTTATAAGAGAGCGAGGCTAGAGGCTAGACCATGCCCTCGAAGTAAACGAGGAGGAGGCCACGACACGGCTGAGCCAAGTTGGGAGGCAAGTGTCTGGGGTATTAGAGTGCGAGGCTAGAGGCTAGACGACGCCCTCGAAGTAAACGAGGAGGAGGCCACGACACGGCTGAGCCAAGTTGGGAGCCAAGTGACTGGGGTATAAGAGAGCGAGGCTAGAGGCTAGACGACGCCCTCGAAGTAAACGAGGAGGAGGCAACGACACGGCTGAGCCAAGTTGGGAGGGAAATGACTGGCGTATAAGAGTGCAAGGCTAGAGGCTAGACGACGCCCTCGTAGTAAACGAGGAGGAGCCCACGACATGGCTGAGCCAAGTTGGGAGCCAAGTGACTGGGGTATAAGAGTGCGAGGCTAGAGGCTAGACGACGCCCTCGAAGTAAACGAGGAGGAGGCCACGACACCGCTGAGCCAAGTTGTGAGGGAAATGACTGGGGTATAAGAGCGTGAGGCTAGAGGCTAGACGACGCCCTCGAAGTAAACAGGGAGGAGGCCACGACACGGCTGAGCCAAGTTGGGAACCTAGTGACTGGGGTATAAGAGCGCGTGGCTAGAGGCTAGACGACGCCCTCGAAGTAAACGAGGAGGAGGCTACGACACGGCTGAGCCAAGTTGGGAGCCAAGTGACTGGGGTATAAGAGAGCGAGGCTAGAGGGTAGACGATGCCCTCGAAGCAAACGAGGAGGAGGCCACGACAGGGCTGAGCCAAGTTGGGAGCCAAGTGACTGGGTTATAAGAGTGTGAGGCTAGAGGCTAGACGACACCCTCGAAGTAAACGAGGAGGAGGCCACGAGACGGCTGAGACAAGTTGGGAGGCATGTACTGGGGTATAAAAGCGCGATGCTAGAGGCTAGACGACGCCCTCGAAGTAAACGAGGAGGAGGCCACGACACGGCTGAGCCAAGTTGTGAGGGAAATGACTGGGGTATAACAGCGTGAGGCTAGAGGCTAGACGACGCCCTCGAAGTAAACGGGGAGGAGGCCACGACACGGCTGAGCCAAGTTGGGAACCTAGTGACTGGGGTATAAGAGCGCGAGGCTAGAGGCTAGACAACCCCCTCGAAGTAAACAAGGAGGAGGCCACGACATGGCTGAGCCAAGTTGGGAGCCAAGTGACTGGGGTATAAGAGCGCGAGGCTAGAGGCTAGTTGATGTCCTCGAAGTAAACGAGGAGGAGGCCACGACACAGCTGAGCCAACTTGGGAGCCAAGTGACTGGGGTATAAGAGTGCGAGGCTAGGGGCTAGACGACGCCCTCGAAGTAAACGGGGAGTAGGCCACGACACGGCTGATCCAAGTTGGGAGCAAAGTGACTGTGGTATAAGAGCGTGAGGCTAGTGGCTAGACGACACCCTCGAAGTAAACGAGGAGGAGACCACGACACGGCTGAGCCAAGTTGGGAGCCAAGTGATTGGAGTATAAGAGCGCGAGGCTAGAGGCTAGACGATGCCCTCGAAGTAAACGAGGAGGAGGCCACGACATGGCTGAGCCAAGTTGGGAGCCAAGTGACTGGGGTAAAAGAGTGTGAGGCTAGAGGCTAGACGACACCCTCGTAGTAAACAAGGAGGTGGCCACGACACGGCTGAGCCAAGTTGGGAGCCAAGTGACTGGGGTATAAGAGTGCGAGGCTAGAGGCTAGACGACGCCCTCGAATTAAACGGGGAGGAGGCCACAACACGGCTGAGCCAAGTTGGGAGCCAAGTGACTGGGGTATAAGAGCGCGTGGCTAGAGGGTAGACGACGCCCTCGAAGTAAACGAGGAGGAGGCTACGACACGGCTGAGCCAAGTTGGGAGCCAACTGACTGGGTTATAAGAGAGCGAGGCTGGAGGCTAGACGATGCCCTCGAAGTAAACGAGGAGGAGGCCACGACACGGCTGAGCCAAGTTGGGAGCCAAGTGTCTGGGGTATTGGAGTGCGAGGCTAGAGGCTACACGACGCCCTCGAAGTAAACGAGGAGGAGGCCACGACACGGCTGAGCCAAGTTGGGCGCCAAGTTACCTGGGTATAAGAGTGCGAGGCTAGAGCCTCGACGACGCCCTCGAAGTAAACGAGGAGGAGGCCACGACATGGCTGAGCCAAGTTGGGAGGGAAATAACTGGGGTATAAGAGCGCGAGGCTAGAGGCTAGACGACACTCTCAAAGTAAACGAGGAGGAGGCCACGACGCGGCTGAGCCAAGTTGGGGGCCAAGTGACTGTGGTACAAGAGTGCGAGGCTAGAGGCTAGACGACGCCTTCGAAGTAAACGAGGAGGAGGCCACGACACGGCTGAGCCAAGTTGAGAGGGAAATGACTGGGGTATAAGAGCGCGAGGCTAGAGGCTAGACGACGCCATCAAAGTAAACGAGGAGAAGGCCACGACACGGCTGAGCCAAGTTGGGAGCCAAGTGACTGGGGTATAAGCGTGCGAGGCTAGAGCCTAGACGACGCCCTCGAAGTAAACGAGGAGGTGGACACGACACGGCTGAGCCGAGTTGGGAGCCAAGTGACTGGGGTATAAGAGCAGAATGCTAGGGGCTAGACGACGCCCTCGAAGTAAACGAGGAGGAGGCCACGACACGGCTGAGCCAAGTTGGGAGGGAAATGACTGGGGTATAAGAGTGCAAGGCTAGAGGCTAGACGACGCCCTCAAAGTAAACGAGGAGTAGGCCACGTCACGGCTGTGCCAAGTTGGGAGCCAAGTGACTGGGCTATAAGAGTGCGAGGCTAGAGGCTAGACGACGCCCTCGAAGTAAACGAGGAGGTGGCCACGACACGGCTGAGCCCAGTTGGGAGCCAAGTGACTGGGGTATAACAGCGCGAGGCTAGATGCAAGACGACGACCACGAAGTAAACGAGGAGAATGCCACGACACGGCTGAGCCATGTTGGGAGCCAAGTGACTGGGGAATAAGAGCGCGAGGCTAGAGGCTGGATGACATTCTCAAAGTAAACTGTGAGGAGGCCATAATACGGCTGAGCCAAGTTGGATCCAAGTGACTGGTGCATAAGAGCGCGTGGCTTGAGGCTAGACGACGGCCTCGAAGTAAACGAGGATGAAGCAATGACACGGCTGAGATAAGTTGGGAGCCAAGTTACTAGGGTATAAGGGCGCGAGGCTAGAAGCTAGACGACGCCCTCGAAGTAAACGAGGAGGAGGCCACGACACGGCTGAGACAACATGGGAGCCAAGTGTCTGGGATATAAGAGCGTGAGGCCAGAGGCTAAACGACACCCTCGAAGGAAACGAATAGGAGGCCATGACACGGCTGAGACAAGTTGGGAGCCAAGTGACTGGTGTATAAGAGCGCGAGGCTAGAGGCCAGACGACGCTCTCGAAGTAAACGAGGAGGAGTCCACGACACGGCTGAGACAAGTTGGGAGCCAAGTGACTGCGGTATAAGAGCGCGAGGCTAGAGGCTAGACGATGCCCTCGAAGTGAACGAGGAGGAGGCCACGACATGGCTGAGCCAAGTTGGGAGCCAAGTGACTGGGGTGTAAGAGTGCGAGGCTAGAGGCTAGACGACGCCCTCGAATTAAACGGGGAGGAATCTACAACACGGAAGAGCCAAGTTGGGAGCCAATTGACTGGGTTATAAGAGAGCGAGGCTAGAGGCTAGACCATGCCCTCGAAGTAAACGAGGAGGAGGCCACGACACGGCTGAGCCAAGTTGGGAGGCAAGTGTCTGGGGTATTAGAGTGCGAGGCTAGAGGCTAGACGACGCCCTCGAAGTAAACGAGGAGGAGGCCACGACACGGCTGAGCCAAGTTGGGAACCAAGTGACTGGGGTATAAGAGAGCGAGGCTAGAGGCTAGACGACACCCTCGAAGTAAACGAGGAGGAGGCAACGACACGGCTGAGCCAAGTTGGGAGGGAAATGACTGGCGTATAAGAGTGCAAGGCTAGAGGCTAGACGACGCCCTCGAAGTAAACGAGGAGGTGCCTACGACATGGCTGAGCCAAGTTGGGAGCCAAGTGACTGGGGTATAAGAGTGCGAGGCTAGAGGCTAGACGACGCCCTCGAAGTAAACGAGGAGGAGGCCACGACACGGCTGAGCCAAGTTGGGAGCCAAGTGACTGGGGTATAAGAGCGCGTGGCTAGAGGCTAGACGACGCCCTCGAAGTAAACGAGGAGGAGGCTACGACTCGGCTGAGCCAAGTTGGGAGCCAAGTGACTGGGGTATAAGAGAGCGAGGCTAGAGGGTAGACGATGCCCTCGAAGCAAACGAGGAGGAGGCCACGACAGGGCTGAGCCAAGTTGGGAGCCAAGTGACTGGGTTATAAGAGTATGAGGCTAGAGGCTAGACGACGCCCTCGAAGTAAACGAGGAGGAGGCCACGAGACGGCTGAGACAAGTTGGGAGGCATGTACTGGGGTATAAAAGCGCGATGCTAGAGGCTAGACGACGCCCTCGAAGTAAACGAGGAGGAGGCCACGACACGGCTGAGCCAAGTTGTGAGGGAAATGACTGGGGTATAAGAGCGTGAGGCTAGAGGCTAGACGACGCCCTCGAAGTAAACGGGGATGAGGCCACGACACGGCTGAGCCAAGTTGGGAACCTAGTGACTGGGGTATAAGAGCGCGAGGCTAGAGGCTAGACGACGCCCTCGAAGTAACCAAGGAGGAGGCCACGACATGGCTGAGCCAAGTTGGGAGCCAAGTGACTGGGGTATAAGAGCGGGAGGCTAGCGGCTAGTCGATGTCCTCGAAGTAAACGAGGAGGAGGCCACGACACAGCTGAGCCAACTTGGGAGCCAAGTGACTGGGGTATAAGAGCGCGAGGCTAGAGGCTAGACGACGCCCTCGAATTAAACGGGGAGGAGGCCACGACACGGCTGAGCCAAGTTGGGAGCCAAGTGACTGGGGTATAAGAGTGCGAGGCTAGAGGCTAGACGATGCCCTCGAAGTAAACGAGGAGGAGGCCACGACACAGCTGAGCCAAGTTGGGAGCCAAGTGACTGGGGTATAAGAGTGCGAGGCTAGAGGCTAGACGACGCCCTCGAATTAAACGGGGAGGAGGCCACAACACGGCTGAGCCAAGTTGGGAGCCAAGTGACTGGGGTATAAGAGCGCGTGGCTAGAGGGTAGACGACGCCCTCGAAGTAAACGAGGAGGAGGCTACGACACGGCTGAGCCAAGTTGGGCCAATTGACTGGGTTATAAGAGAGCGAGGCTAGAGGCTAGACGATGCCCTCGAAGTAAACGAGGAAGAGGCCACGACAGGGCTGAGCCAAGTTGGGAGCCAAGTGTCTGGGGTATTAGAGTGCGAGGCTAGAGGCTAGACGACGCCCTCGAAGTAAACGAGGAGGAGGCCACGACACGGCTGAGCCAAGTTGGGAGCCAAGTTACCGGGGTATAAGAGTGCGAGGCTAGAGGCTCGACGACGCCCTCGAAGTAAACGAGGAGGAGGCCACGACACGGCAGAGCCAAGTTGGGAGCCAAGTGACTGGGGTATAAGAGCGCGAGGCTAGAGGCTAGACGACGCCCTCGAAGTAAACGAGGAGAGGGCCACGACACGGCTGAGCCAAGTTGGGAGGGAAATAACTGGGGTATAAGAGCGCGAGGCTAGAGGCTAGACGACACTCTCAAAGTAAACGAGGAGGAGGCCACGACGCGGCTGAGCCAAGTTTGGAGCCAAGTGACGGGGATACAAGAGTGCGAGGTTAGAGGCTAGACGACGCCCTCGAAGTAAACGTGGAGGAGGCCACGACACGGCTGAGCCAAGTTGAGAGGGAAATGACTGGGGTATAAGAACGCGAGGCTAGAGGCTAGACGACGCCATCAAAGTAAACGAGGAGGAGGCCACGACACGGCTGAGTCAAGTTGGGAGCCAAGTGACTGGGGTATAAGAGTGCGAGGCTAAAGGCTAGACGACGCCCTCGAAGTAAACAAGGAGGTGGCCACGACACGGCTGAGCCGAGTTGGGAGCCAAGTGACTGGGGTATAAGAGTGCGATGCTAGAGGCTAGACGACGCCCTCGAAGTAAACGAGGAGGAGGCCACGACACGGCTGAGCCCAGTTGGGAGGGAAATGACTGGGGTATAAGAATGCAAGGCTAGAGGCTAGACGACGCCCTCAAAGTAAACGAGGAGGAGGCGACGTCACAGCTGTGCCAACTTGGGAGCCAAGTGACTGGGCTATAAGAGTGCGAGGCTAGAGGCTAGACGACGCCCTCGAAGTAAACGAGGAGGTGGCCACTACATGGCTGAGCCAAGTTGGGAGCCAAGTGACTGGGGTATAAGAGTGCGAGGCTAGAGGCTAGACGACGCCCTCGAAGTAAACGAGGAGGAGGCTACGACACGGCTGAGCCAAGTTGGGAGCCAAGTGTTTGGGCTATAAGAGTGCGAGGCTAGAGGCTAGACGATGCCCTCGAAGCAAACGAGGAGGAGGCCACGACAGGGCTGAGCCATGTTGGGAGCCAAGTGACTGGGTTATAAGAGTGTGAGGCTAGAGGCTAGACGACGCCCTCGAAGTAAACGAGGAGGAGGCCACGAGACGGCTGAGACAAGTTGGGAGGCAAGTACTGGGGTATAAAAGCGCGAGGCTAGAGGCTAGACGACGCCCTCGAAGTAAACGAGGAGGAGGCCACGACACGGCTGAGCCAAGTTGTGAGGGAAATGACTGGGGTATAAGAGCGTGAGGCTAGAGGCTAGACGACGCCCTCGAAGTAAACCAGGAGGAGGCCACGACACGGCTGAGCCAAGTTGGGAACCTAGTGACTGGGGTATAAGAGCGCGAGGCTAGAGGCTAGACGACGCCACCGAAGTAAACAAGGAGGAGACCACGACATGGCTGAGCCAACTTGGGAGCCAAGTGACTGGGGTATAAGAGTGCGAGGCTAGAGGCTAGACGACGCCTTCGAAGTAAACGGGGAGTAGGCCACGACACGGCTGATCCAAGTTGGGAGCAAAGTGACTGTGGTATAAGAGCGCGAGGCTAGTGGCTAGACGACGCCCTCGAAGTAAACGAGGAGGAGGCCACGACACGGCTGAGCCAAGTTGTGAGGGAAATGACTGGGGTATAAGAGCGTGAGGCTAGAGGCTAGACGACGCCCTCGAAGTAAACGAGGAGGAGGCCACGACACGGCTGAGCCAAGTTGGGAACCTAGTGACTGGGGTATAAGAGAGCGAGGCTAGAGGCTAGACGACGCCCTCGAAGTAAACGAGGAGGAGGCAACGACACGGCTGAGCCAAGTTGGGAGGGAAATGACTGGCGTATAAGAGTGCAAGGCTAGAGGCTAGACGACGCCCTCGAAGTAAACGAGGAGGTGCCTACGACATGGCTGAGCCAAGTTGGGAGCCAAGTGACTGGGGTATAAGAGTGCGAGGCTAGAGGCTAGACGACGCCCTCGAAGTAAACGAGGAAGAGGCCACGACACGGCTGTGCCAAGTTGGGAGCCAAGTGACTGGGGTATAAGAGCGCGTGGCTAGAGGCTAGACGACGCCCTCGAAGTAAACGAGGAGAGGGCCACGACACGGCTGAGCCAAGTTGGGAGGGAAATAACTGGGGTATAAGAGCGCGAGGCTAGAGGCTAGACGACACTCTCAAAGTAAACGAGGAGGAGGCCACGACGCGGCTGAGCCAAGTTTGGAGCCAAGTGACGGGGATACAAGAGTGCGAGGTTAGAGGCTAGACGACGCCCTCGAAGTAAACGTGGAGGAGGCCACGACACGGCTGAGCCAAGTTGAGAGGGAAATGACTGGGGTATAAGAACGCGAGGCTAGAGGCTAGACGACGCCATCAAAGTAAACGAGGAGGAGGCCACGACACGGCTGAGTCAAGTTGGGAGCCAAGTGACTGGGGTATAAGAGTGCGAGGCTAAAGGCTAGACGACGCCCTCGAAGTAAACAAGGAGGTGGCCACGACACGGCTGAGCCGAGTTGGGAGCCAAGTGACTGGGGTATAAGAGTGCGATGCTAGAGGCTAGACGACGCCCTCGAAGTAAACGAGGAGGAGGCCACGACACGGCTGAGCCCAGTTGGGAGGGAAATGACTGGGGTATAAGAATGCAAGGCTAGAGGCTAGACGACGCCCTCAAAGTAAACGAGGAGGAGGCGACGTCACAGCTGTGCCAACTTGGGAGCCAAGTGACTGGGCTATAAGAGTGCGAGGCTAGAGGCTAGACGACGCCCTCGAAGTAAACGAGGAGGTGGCCACTACATGGCTGAGCCAAGTTGGGAGCCAAGTGACTGGGGTATAAGAGTGCGAGGCTAGAGGCTAGACGACGCCCTCGAAGTAAACGAGGAGGAGGCTACGACACGGCTGAGCCAAGTTGGGAGCCAAGTGTTTGGGCTATAAGCGTGCGAGGCTAGAGGCTAGACGATGCCCTCGAAGCAAACGAGGAGGAGGCCACGACAGGGCTGAGCCATGTTGGGAGCCAAGTGACTGGGTTATAAGAGTGTGAGGCTAGAGGCTAGACGACGCCCTCGAAGTAAACGAGGAGGAGGCCACGAGACGGCTGAGACAAGTTGGGAGGCAAGTACTGGGGTATAAAAGCGCGAGGCTAGAGGCTAGACGACGCCCTCGAAGTAAACGAGGAGGAGGCCACGACACGGCTGAGCCAAGTTGTGAGGGAAATGTCTGGGGTATAAGAGCGTGAGGCTAGAGGCTAGACGACGCCCTCGAAGTAAACGAGGAGGAGGCCACGACACGGCTGAGCCAAGTTGGGAACCTAGTGACTGGGGTATAAGAGCGCAAGGCTAGAGGCTAGACGACGCCACCGAAGTAAACAAGGAGGAGGCCACGACATGGCTGAGCCAACTTGGGAGCCAAGTGACTGGGGTATAAGAGTGCGAGGCTAGAGGCTAGACGACGCCTTCGAAGTAAACGGGGAGTAGGCCACGACACGGCTGATCCAAGTTGGGAGCAAAGTGACTGTGGTATAAGAGCGCGAGGCTAGTGGCTAGACGACGCCCTCGAAGTAAACGAGGAGGAGGCCACGACACGGCTGAGCCAAGTTGTGAGGGAAATGACTGGGGTATAAGAGCGTGAGGCTAGAGGCTAGACGACGCCCTCGAAGTAAACGAGGAGGAGGCCACGACACGGCTGAGCCAAGTTGGGAACCTAGTGACTGGGGTATAAGAGAGCGAGGCTAGAGGCTAGACGACGCCCTCGAAGTAAACGAGGAGGAGGCAACGACACGGCTGAGCCAAGTTGGGAGGGAAATGACTGGCGTATAAGAGTGCAAGGCTAGAGGCTAGACGACGCCCTCGAAGTAAACGAGGAGGTGCCTACGACATGGCTGAGCCAAGTTGGGAGCCAAGTGACTGGGATATAAGAGTGCGAGGCTAGAGGCTAGACGACGCCCTCGAAGTAAACGAGGAGGAGGCCACGACACGGCTGAGCCAAGTTGGGAGCCAAGTGACTGGGGTATAAGAGCGCGTGGCTAGAGGCTAGACGACGCCCTCGAAGTAAACGAGGAGGAGGCTACGACACGGCTGAGCCAAGTTGGGAGCCAAGTGACTGGGGTATAAGAGAGCGAGGCTAGAGGGTAGACGATGCCCTCGAAGCAAACGAGGAGGAGGCCACGACAGGGCTGAGCCAAGTTGGGAGCCAAGTGACTGGGTTATAAGAGTGTGAGGCTAGAGGCTAGACGACGCCCTCGAAGTAAACGAGGAGGAGGCCACGAGACGGCTGAGACAAGTTGGGAGGCATGTACTGGGGTATAAAAGCGCGATGCTAGAGGCTAGACGACGCCCTCGAAGTAAACGAGGAGGAGGCCACGACACGGCTGAGCCAAGTTGTGAGGGAAATGACTGGGGTATAAGAGCGTGAGGCTAGAGGCTAGACGACGCCCTCGAAGTAAACGGGGAGTAGGCCACGACACGGCTGATCCAAGTTGGGAGCAAAGTGACTGTGGTATAAGAGCGTGAGGCTAGAGGCTAGACGACGCCCTCGAAGTAAACGAGGAGGAGGCCACGACTCCTGAGCCAAGTTGGGAGCCAAGTGACTGGGGTATAAGAGCGCGAGGCTTGAGGCTAGACGACGCCCTCGAATTAAACGGGGAGGAGGGCACGACACGGCTGAGCCAAGTTGGTGCCAAGTGACTGGGGTATAATAGCGCGATTCAAGTGGCTAGAAGACACCCTCGAAGTAAACGAGGGGGAGGCCACGACATGTCTGAGACAAGTTGGGAGCCAAGTGACTGGGGTATAAGAGCGCGAGGCTAGAGGCTAGACGACGCCCTCGAATTAAACGGGGAGGAGGCCACGACACGGCTGAGCCAAGTTGGGAGCCAAGTGACTGGGGTATAAGAGTGCGAGGCTAGAGGTTAGACGATGCCCTCGAAGTAAACGAGGAGGAGGCCACGACACAGCTGATACAACATGGGAGCCAAGTGTCAGGGGTATAAGAGTGCGTGGCTAGAGGCTAGACGACGCCCTCGAATTAAACGGGGAGGAGGGCACAACACGGCTGAGCCAAGTTGGGAGCCAAGTGACTGGGGTATAAGAGCGCGTGGCTAGAGGGTAGACGACGCCCTCGAAGTAAACGAGGAGGAGGCTACGACACGGCTGAGCCAAGTTGGGCCAATTGACTGGGTTATAAGAGAGCGAGGCTAGAGGCTAGACGATGCCCTCGAAGTAAACGAGGAAGAGGGCACGACACGGCTGAGCCAAGTTGGGAGCCAAGTGTCTGGGGTATTAGAGTGCGAGGCTAGAGGCTAGACGACGCCCTCGAAGTAAACGAGGAGGAGGCCACGACACGGCTGAGCCAAGTTGGGAGCCAAGTTACCGGGGTATAAGAGTGCGAGGCTAGAGGCTCGACGACGCCCTCGAAGTAAATGAGGAGGAGGCCACGACACGGCAGAGCCAAGTTGGGAGCCAAGTGACTGGGGTATAAGAGCGCGAGGCTAGAGGCTAGACGACGCCCTCGAAGTAAACGAGGAGAAGGCCACGACACGGCTGAGCCAAGTTGGGAGGGAAATAACTGGGGTATAAGAGCGCGAGGCTAGAGGCTAGACGACACTCTCAAAGTAAACGAGGAGGAGGCCACGACGCGGCTGAGCCAAGTTTTGAGCCAAGTGACGGGGGTACAAGAGTGCGAGGTTAGAGGCTAGACGACGCCCTCGAAGTAAACGTGGAGGAGGCCACGACACGGCTCAGCCAAGTTGAGAGGGAAATGACTGGGGTATAAGAACGCGAGGCTAGAGGCTAGACGACGCCATCAAAGTAAACGAGGAGGAGGCCACGACACGGCTGAGCCAAGTTGGGAGCCAAGTGACTGGGGTATAAGAGTGCGAGGCTAAAGGCTAGACGACGCCCTCGAAGTAAACGAGGAGGTGGCCACGACACGGCTGAGCCGAGTTGGGAGCCAAGTGACTGGGGTATAAGAGTGCGATGCTAGAGGCTAGACGACGCCCTCGAAGTAAACGAGGAGGAGGCCACGACACGGCTGAGCCCAGTTGGGAGGGAAATGACTGGGGTATAAGAATGCAAGGCTAGAGGCTAGACGACGCCCTCAAAGTAAACGAGGAGGAGGCGACGTCACAGCTGTGCCAACTTGGGAGCCAAGTGACTGGGCTATAAGAGTGCGAGGCTAGAGGCTAGACGACGCCCTCGAAGTAAACGAGGAGGTGGCCACTACATGGCTGAGCCAAGTTGGGAGCCAAGTGACTGGGGTATAAGAGTGCGAGGCTAGAGGCTAGACGACGCCCTCGAAGTAAACGAGGAGGAGGCTACGACACGGCTGAGCCAAGTTGGGAGCCAAGTGACTGGGCTATAAGAGTGCGAGGCTAGAGGCTAGACGATGCCCTCGAAGCAAACGAAGAGGAGGCCACGACAGGGCTGAGCCATGTTGGGAGCCAAGTGACTGGGTTATAAGAGTGTGAGGCTAGAGGCTAGACGACGCCCTCGAAGTAAACGAGGAGGAGGCCACGAGACGGCTGAGACAAGTTGGGAGGCAAGTACTGGGGTATAAAAGCGCGAGGCTAGAGGCTAGACGACGCCCTCGAAGTAAACGAGGAGGAGGCCACGACACGGCTGAGCCAAGTTGTGAGGGAAATGACTGGGGTATAAGAGCGTGAGGCTAGAGGCTAGACGACGCCCTCGAAGTAAACGAGGAGGAGGCCACGACACGGCTGAGCCAAGTTGGGAACCTAGTGACTGGGGTATAAGAGCGCGAGGCTAGAGGCTAGACGACGCCACCGAAGTAAACAAGGAGGAGGCCACGACATGGCTGAGCCAACTTGGGAGCCAAGTGACTGGGGTATAAGAGTGCAAGGCTAGAGGCTAGACGACGCCTTCGAAGTAAACGGGGAGTAGGCCACGACACGGCTGATCCAAGTTGGGAGCAAAGTGACTGTGGTATAAGAGCGCGAGGCTAGTGGCTAGACGACACCCTCGAAGTAAACGAGGAGGAGACCACGACACGGCTGAGCCAAGTTGGGAGCCAAGTGATTGGAGTATAAGAGCGCGAGGCTAGAGGCTTGACGACGCCCTCGAAGTAAACGAGGAGGACGCTACGACACGGCTGAGCCAAGTTGGGAGTCAAGTGACTGGGGTATAAGGGCGTGAGGCTAGAGGCTAGACGACGCACTCGAAGTAAACGAGGAGGAGGCCACGACACCTGAGCCAAGTTGGGAGCCAAGTGACTGGGGTATAAGAGCGTGAGGCTTGAGGCTAGATGACGCCCTCGAATTAAACGGGGAGGAGGGCACGACACGGCTGAGCCAAGTTTGGTGCCAAGTGACTGGGGTATAATAGCGCGATTCTAGTGGCTAGAAGACACCCTCGAAGTAAACGAGGGGGAGGCCACGACACGGCTGAGCCACGTTGGGAGCCAAGTGACTGGGGTATAAGAGCGCGAGGCTAGAGGCTAGACGACGCCCTCGAATTAAACGGGGAGGAGGCCACGACACGGCTGAGCCAAGTTGGGAGCCAAGTGACTGGGGTAAAAGAGTGCGAGGCTAGAGGCTAGACGATGCCCTCGAAGTAAACGAGGAGGAGGCCACGAGACGGCTGAGACAAGTTGGGAGGCATGTACTGGGGTATAAAAGCGCGATGCTAGAGGCTAGACGACGCCCTCGAAGTAAACGAGGAGGAGGCCACGACACGGCTGAGCCAAGTTGTGAGGGAAATGACTGGGGTATAAGAGCGTGAGGCTAGAGGCTAGACGACGCCCTCGAAGTAAACGGGGATGAGGCCACGACACGGCTGAGCCAAGTTGGGAACCTAGTGACTGGGGTATAAGAGCGCGAGGCTAGAGGCTAGACGACGCCCTCGAAGTAACCAAGGAGGAGGCCACGACATTGCTGAGCCAAGTTGGGAGCCAAGTGACTGGGGTATAAGAGAGGGAGGCTAGAGGCTAGTCGATGTCCTCGAAGTAAACGAGGAGGAGGCCACGACACAGCTGAGCCAACTTGGGAGCCAAGTGACTGGGGTATAAGAGTGCGAGGCTAGGGGCTAGACGACGCCCTCGAAGTAAACGGGGAGTAGGCCACGACACGGCTGATCCAAGTTGGGAGCAAAGTGACTGGGGTATAAGAGTGCGAGGCTAAAGGCTAGACGACGCCCTCGAAGTAAACGAGGAGGAGGCCACGACACGGCTGAGCCAAGTTGGTAGTCAAGTGACTGGGGTATAAGTGCGTGAGGCTAGAGGCTAGACGACGCCCTCGAAGTAAACGAGGAGGAGGCCACGACACCTGAGCCAAGTTGGGAGCCAAGTGACTGGGGTATAAGAGCGCGAGGCTAGAGGCTAGACGACGCCCTCGAAGTAAACGAGGAGAAGGCCACGACACGGCTGAGCCAAGTTGGGAGGGAAATAACTGGGGTATAAGAGCGCGAGGCTAGAGGCTAGACGACACTCTCAAAGTAAACGAGGAGGAGGCCACGACGCGGCTGAGCCAAGTTTGGAGCCAAGTGACGGGGGTACAAGAGTGCGAGGTTAGAGGCTAGTCGACGCCCTCGAAGTAAACGTGGAGGAGGCCACGACACGGCTGAGCCAAGTTGAGAGGGAAATGACTGGGGTATAAGAACGCGAGGCTAGAGGCTAGACGACGCCATCAAAGTAAACGAGGAGGAGGCCACGACACGGCTGAGCCAAGTTGGGAGCCAAGTGACTGGGGTATAAGAGTGCGAGGCTAAAGGCTAGACGACGCCCTCGAAGTAAACGAGGAGGTGGCCACGACACGGCTGAGCCGAGTTGGGAGCCAAGTGACTGGGGTATAAGAGTGCGATGCTAGAGGCTAGACGACGCCCTCGAAGTAAACGAGGAGGAGGCCACGACACGGCTGAGCCCAGTTGGGAGGGAAATGACTGGGGTATAAGAATGCAAGGCTAGAGGCTAGACGACGCCCTCAAAGTAAACGAGGAGGAGGCGACGTCACAGCTGTGCCAACTTGGGAGCCAAGTGACTGGGCTATAAGAGTGCGAGGCTAGAGGCTAGACGACGCCCTCGAAGTAATGAGGAGGTGGCCACTACATGGCTGAGCCAAGTTGGGAGCCAAGTGACTGGGGTATAAGAGTGCGAGGCTAGAGGCTAGACGACGCCCTCGAAGTAAACGAGGAGGAGGCTACGACACGGCTGAGCCAAGTTGGGAGCCAAGTGACTGGGCTATAAGAGTGCGAGGCTAGAGGCTAGACGATGCCCTCGAAGCAAACGAAGAGGAGGCCACGACAGGGCTGAGCCATGTTGGGAGCCAAGTGACTGGGTTATAAGAGTGTGAGGCTAGAGGCTAGACGACGCCCTCGAAGTAAACGAGGAGGAGGCCACGAGACGGCTGAGACAAGTTGGGAGGCAAGTACTGGGGTATAAAAGCGCGAGGCTAGAGGCTAGACGACGCCCTCGAAGTAAACGAGGAGGAGGCCACGACACGGCTGAGCCAAGTTGTGAGGGAAATGACTGGGGTATAAGAGCGTGAGGCTAGAGGCTAGACGACGCCCTCGAAGTAAACGAGGAGGAGGCCACGACACGGCTGAGCCAAGTTGGGAACCTAGTGACTGGGGTATAAGAGCGCGAGGCTAGAGGCTAGACGACGCCACCGAAGTAAACAAGGAGGAGGCACGACATGGCTGAGCCAACTTGGGAGCCAAGTGACTGGGGTATAAGAGTGCGAGGCTAGAGGCTAGACGACGCCTACGAAGTAAACGGGGAGTAGGCCACGACACGGCTGATCCAAGTTGGGAGCAAAGTGACTGTGGTATAAGAGCGCGAGGCTAGTGGCTAGACGACACCCTCGAAGTAAACGAGGAGGAGACCACGACACGGCTGAGCCAAGTTGGGAGCCAAGTGATTGGAGTATAAGAGCGCGAGGCTAGAGGCTTGACGACGCCCTCGAAGTAAACGAGGAGGAGTCCACGACACGGCTGAGCCAAGTTGGGAGTCAAGTGACTGGGGTATAAGGGCGTGAGGCTAGAGGCTAGACGACGCACTCGAAGTAAACGAGGAGGAGGCCACGACACCTGAGCCAAGTTGGGAGCCAAGTGACTGGGGTATAAGAGCGTGAGGCTAGAGGCTAGACGACGCCCTCGAATTAAACGGGGAGGAGGGCACGACACGGCTGAGCCAAGTTTGGTGCCAAGTGACTGGGGTATAATAGCGCGATTCTAGTGGCTAGAAGACACCCTCGAAGTAAACGAGGGGGAGGCCACGACACGGCTGAGCCACGTTGGGAGCCAAGTGACTGGGGTATAAGAGCGCGAGGCTAGAGGCTAGACGACGCCCTCGAATTAAACGGGGAGGAGGCCACGACACGGCTGAGCCAAGTTGGGAGCCAAGTGACTGGGGTAAAAGAGTGCGAGGCTAGAGGCTAGACGATGCCCTCGAAGTAAACGAGGAGGAGGCCACGACACAGCTGAGCCAAGTTGGGAGCCAAGTGACTGGGGTATAAGAGCGCGAGGCTAGAGGCTAAACGACGCCCTCGAAGTAAACGAGGAGGAGGCCACGACACGGCTGAGCCAAGTTGGGAGCCAAGTGACTGGGGTATAAGAGCGCGAGGCTAGAGGCTAGACAACGCCCTCGAAGTAAACGAGGAGGAGGCCACGACACGGCTGAGCCAAGTTGGGAGCCAAGTGACTGGGGTATAAGAGCGTGAGGCTACAGGCTAGACGACGCCCTCGAAGTAAACGAGGAGAAGGCCACGACACGGCTGAGCCAAGTTGGGAGCCAAGTGACTGGGGTATAAGTGTGCGAGGCTAGAGGCTAGACGACTCCCTCGAAGTAAACGAATAGGAGGCCACGACAGCTGAGCCAATTTGGGAGCCAAGTGACTGGGGAATAAGAGCGCGAGGCTAGAGGCTAGACGACGCCCTCGAATTAAACGGGGAGGAGGCCACGACACGGCTGAGCAAAGTTGGAGCCAAGTGACTGGGGTATAAGAGCGCGAGGCTAGAGGCGAGACGACGCCCTTGCAGTAAACGAGGAGGAGGCCACGACACGGCTGAGCCAAGTTGGGAGCCAAGTGACCGGGGTAGAGGAGCGCGAGGCTAGAGGCTAGACGACGCCCTCGAAGTAAACGAGGGGGAGGCCACGACACGGCTGAGCCAAGTTGGGAGCCAAGTGACTGGGGTATAAGAGCACGAGGCTAGAGGCTAGACGACGTCCTCGAATTAATCGGGGTGGAGGCCACGACACGGCTAAAGCCAATTTGGGAGCCAAGTGACTGGGGTATAAGAGTGCGAGGCTAGAGGCTAGACGATGCCCTCGAAGTAAACGAGGAGGAGGCCACGACACGCCTGAGCCAAGTTGGGAGCCATGTGACTGGGGTATAAGAGCGTGAGGCTAGAGGCTAGACGACGCCCTCGAAGTAAACGAGGAGGAGGCCACGACACGGCTGAGCAAAGTTGGGAGCCAAGTGACTGGGGTATAAGAGCGCGAGGCTAGAGGCTAAACGACGCCCTCGAAGTAATCGAGGATGAGGCCACGACACCTGAGCCAAGTTGGGAGCCAAGTGACTGGGGTAGAGGAGCGCGAGGCTAGAGGCTAGACGACGCCCTCGAAGTAAACGAGGAGGAGGCCACGACACGGCTGAGCCAAGTTGGGAGCCAAGTGACTGGGGTATAAGAGCGCGATGCTTGAGGCTAGACGACGCCCTCGAATTAAACGGGGAGGAGGCCACGACACGACTGAGCCAAGATTGGAGCCAAGTGACTGGGGTATATGAGCGCGAGGCTAGAGGCTAGACGACGCCCTCGAAGTAAACGAGGAGGAGGCCACGACACGGCTGAGCCAAGTTGGGAGCCAAGTGACTGGGGTATAAGAGCGCGAGGCTAGAGGCTATACGACGCCCTCGAAGTAAACGAGGAAGAGGCCACGACACATCTGAGCCAAGTTGGGAGCCAAGTGACTGGGGTATAAGAGCGCGAGGCTAGAGGCTAGATGACGCCCTCGAAGTAAACGAGGAGGAGGCCACGACACGGCTGAGCCAAGTTGGGTGCCAAGTGACTGGGGTATAAGAGCGCGAGGCTTGAGGCTAGACGACGCCCTCGAATTAATCGGGGAGGAGGCCACGACACGGCTGAGCCAAGATTGGAGCCAAGTGACTGGGGTATAAGAGCGTGAGGCTAGTGGCGAGACGACACCCTCGAAGTAAACGAGGGGGAGGCCACGACACGGCTGAGCCAAGTTGGGAGCCAAGTGACTGGGGTATAAGAGCACGAGGCTAGAGGCTAGACGACGTCCTCGAATTAATCGGGGTGGAGACCACGACACGGCTGAGCCAATTTGGGAGCCATGTGACTGGGGTATAAGAGTGCGAGGCTAGAGGCTAGACGATGCCCTCGAAGTAAACGAGGTGGAGGCCACGACACGCCTGAGCCAAGTTGGGAGCCAAGTGACTGGGGTATAAGAGCGTGAGGCTAGAGGCTAGACGACGCCCTCGAAGTAAACGAGGAGGAGGCCACGACACGGCTGAGCCAAGTTGGGAGCCAAGTGACTGGGGTATAAGAGCGCGAGGCTAGAGGCGAGACGACGCCCTTGAAGTAAACGAGGAGGAGGCCACGACACGGCTGAGCCAAGTTGGGAGCCAAGTGACCGGGGTATAAGAGCGCGAGGCTTGAGGCTAGACGACGCCCTCGAATTAATCGGGGAGGAGGCCACGACACGGCTGAGCCAAGATTGGAGCCAAGTGACTGGGGTATAAGAGCGCGAGGCTAGTGGCGAGACGACACCCTCGAAGTAAACGAGGGGGAGGCCACGACACGGCTGAGCCAAGTTGGGAGCCAAGTGACTGGGGTATAAGAGTACGAGGCTAGAGGCTAGACGACGTCCTCGAATTAATCGGGGTGGAGGCCACGACACGGCTTAAGCCAATTTGGGAGCCAAGTGACTGGGGTATAAGAGTGCGAGGCTAGAGGCTAGACGATGCCCTCGAAGTAAACGAGGAGGAGGCCACGACACGCCTGAGCCTAGTTGGGAGCCATGTGACTGGGGTATAAGAGCGTGAGGCTAGAGGCTAGACGACGCCCTCGAAGTAAACGAGGAGGAGGCCACGACACGGCTGAGCAAAGTTGGGAGCCAAGTGACTGGGGTATAAGAGCGCGAGGCTAGAGGCTAAACGACGCCCTCGAAGTAATCGAGGATGAGGCCACGACACCTGAGCCAAGTTGGGAGCCAAGTGACTGGGGTAGAGGAGCGCGAGGCTAGAGGCTAGACGACGCCCTCGAAGTAAACGAGGAGGAGGCCACGACACGGCTGAGCCAAGTTGGGAGCCAAGTGACTGGGGTATAAGAGCGCGATGCTTGAGGCTAGACGACGTCCTCGAATTAATCGGGGTGGAGGCCACGACACGGCTAAAGCCAATTTGGGAGCCAAGTGACTGGGGTATAAGAGTGCGAGGCTAGAGGCTAGACGATGCCCTCGAAGTAAACGAGGAGGAGGCCACGACACGCCTGAGCCAAGTTGGGAGCCATGTGACTGGGGTATAAGAGCGTGAGGCTAGAGGCTAGACGACGCCCTCGAAGTAAACGAGGAGGAGGCCACGACACGGCTGAGCAAAGTTGGGAGCCAAGTGACTGGGGTATAAGAGCGCGAGGCTTGAGGCTAGACGACGCCCTCGAAGTAAACGAGGAGGAGGCCACGACACGGCTGAGTCAAGTTGGGAGCCAAGTGACTGGGGTATAAGAGCGCGAGGCTAGAGGCGAGACGACGCCCTTGAAGTAAACGAGGAGGAGGCCACGACACGGCTGAGCCAAGTTGGGAGCCAAGTGACCGGGGTATAAGAGCGCGAGGCTTGAGGCTAGACGACGCCCTCGAATTAATCGGGGAGGAGGCCACGACACGGCTGAGCCAAGATTGGAGCCAAGTGACTGGGGTATAAGAGCGCGAGGCTAGTGGCGAGACGACACCCTCGAAGTAAACGAGGGGGAGGCCACGACACGGCTGAGCCAAGTTGGGAGCCAAGTGACTGGGGTATAAGAGCACGAGGCTAGAGGCTAGACGACGTCCTCGAATTAATCGGGTTGGAGGCCACGACACGGCTAAAGCCAATTTGGGAGCCAAGTGACTGGGGTATAAGAGTGCGAGGCTAGAGGCTAGACGATGCCCTCGAAGTAAACGAGGAGGAGGCCACGACACGCCTGAGCCAAGTTGGGAGCCATGTGACTGGGGTATAAGAGCGTGAGGCTAGAGGCTAGACGACGCCCTCGAAGTAAACGAGGAGGAGGCCACGACACGGCTGAGCAAAGTTGGGAGCCAAGTGACTGGGGTATAAGAGCGCGAGGCTAGAGGCTAAACGACGCCCTCGAAGTAATCGAGGATGAGGCCACGACACCTGAGCCAAGTTGGGAGCCAAGTGACTGGGGTAGAGGAGCGCGAGGCTAGAGGCTAGACGACGCCCTCGAAGTAAACGAGGAGGAGGCCACGACACGGCTGAGCCAAGTTGGGAGCCAAGTGACTGGGGTATAAGAGCGCGATGCTTGAGGCTAGACGACGCCCTCGAATTAAACGGGGAGGAGGCCACGACACGACTGAGCCAAGATTGGAGCCAAGTGACTGGGGTATATGAGCGCGAGGCTAGAGGCTAGACGACGCCCTCGAAGTAAACGAGGAGGAGGCCACGACACGGCTGAGCCAAGTTGGGAGCCAAGTGACTGGGGTATAAGAGCGCGAGGCTAGAGGCTATACGACGCCCTCGAAGTAAACGAGGAAGAGGCCACGACACATCTGAGCCAAGTTGGGAGCCAAGTGACTGGGGTATAAGAGCGCGAGGCTAGAGGCTAGATGACGCCCTCGAAGTAAACGAGGAGGAGGCCACGACACGGCTGAGCCAAGTTGGGTGCCAAGTGACTGGGGTATAAGAGCGCGAGGCTTGAGGCTAGACGACGCCCTCGAATTAATCGGGGAGGAGGCCACGACACGGCTGAGCCAAGATTGGAGCCAAGTGACTGGGGTATAAGAGCGTGAGGCTAGTGGCGAGACGACACCCTCGAAGTAAACGAGGGGGAGGCCACGACACGGCTGAGCCAAGTTGGGAGCCAAGTGACTGGGGTATAAGAGCACGAGGCTAGAGGCTAGACGACGTCCTCGAATTAATCGGGGTGGAGACCACGACACGGCTGAGCCAATTTGGGAGCCATGTGACTGGGGTATAAGAGTGCGAGGCTAGAGGCTAGACGATGCCCTCGAAGTAAACGAGGTGGAGGCCACGACACGCCTGAGCCAAGTTGGGAGCCAAGTGACTGGGGTATAAGAGCGTGAGGCTAGAGGCTAGACGACGCCCTCGAAGTAAACGAGGAGGAGGCCACGACACGGCTGAGCCAAGTTGGGAGCCAAGTGACTGGGGTATAAGAGCGCGAGGCTAGAGGCTAAACGACGCCCTCGAAGTAAACGAGGAGGAGGCCACGACACCTTAGCCAAGTTGGGAGCCAAGTGATTGGGGTAGAAGAGCGCGAGGCTAGAGGCTAGACGACGCCCTCGAAGTAAACGAGGAGGAGGCCACGACACGGCTGAGCCAAGTTGGGAGCCAAGTGACTGGGGTATAAGAGCGCGAGGCTAGAGGCTAAACGACGCCCTCGAAGTAAACGAGGAGGAGGCCACGACACCTGAGCCAAGTTGGGAGCCAAGTGACTGGGGTAGAAGAGCGCGAGGCTAGAGGCTAGACGACACCCTCGAAGTAAACGAGGAGGAGGCCACGACACGGCTGAGCCAAGTTGGGAGCCAAGTGACTGGGGTATAAGAGCGCGAGGCTTGAGGCTAGACGACGCCCTCGAATTTAACGGGGAGGAGGCCACGACACGACTGAGCCAAGATTGGAGCCAAGTGACTGGGGTATAAGAGCGCGAGGCTAGAGGCTATACGACGCCCTCGAAGTAAACGAGGAAGAGGCCACGACACATCTGAGCCAAGTTGGGAGCCAAGTGACTGGGGTATAAGAGCGCGAGGCTAGAGGCTAGACGACGCCCTCGAAGTAAACGACGAGGAGGCCACGACACGGCTGAGCCAAGTTGGGAGGCAAGTGACTGGGGTATAAGAGCGCGAGGCTAGAGTCTAGACGACGTCCTCGAAGTAAAGGAGGAGGAGGCTACGACACAGCTGAAGAGCATGCAGTAGCGGCAGCGGGCTACCGTGGGAAGGCTGAACGAGGCAGTAGTGGGGACTCTGGGTGCACAGAGGTGTTGGGGGCTACTGAACGAGGGCTCATTCCGCAGAAGACGAGGTAAAAGACGTTAATTCTACCGTGGCAGAGAGAATTGAAGAGCGGTGCAAATTGTTGGAATGATTGCTCCTGTTAGTAGCGTCCAAGTGTGCTGGGAATACCGCTCACAATAATGAAATAATTGCAATTGAAGAACAATTTTGCGAGGCTTCGATTATTGCCTGAAATCAGGGATGTACTCGAAAGTATTAGTCTTCGCTCATGCGTCCGGTTACTGTCTCTACATTGAGTGTACGTACCACGTTTGCCGCAAATAAAAATATGTAAATAACATTCATGGATGGAGCAATCTGTACTTCTATGCACGTAGAAGGATTTTATATTGAAGATCGATGCGTGTCTTGTCTTACATTACTAAAAAAGTCGAAACATCTGATGAATAAAGTTCAGCTGAAGACAGTGCCATCTACCACAAGTGGAAGATAATGTGTCGAGCAAATCCCGAGTATCTTCTGGCAGAAATCCAAATCTGCAAATAAATAAATAAATAAAATAAAAAATAAATAAATAAAAAAATAAAATAAAAAATAAAAAAATATAAATAAATAAAAATGCGAGCTGTGGAGGTTTCTTTAACCATGAAGCACTCGGTGTCCAAGGGGCTGGGAGTACAGTTCGCGGTAGTGACGTAATCGCCATTTCCGCCGCCACCGCCGCAATATCGTTGTTTGTGTTGTTTGTGTCCGCCATCTTGTTGTTTATGTCCGCCATATAGTTGTATGGCCGCTGCGAGGTAGGCAACCTGACGTTCAGTCTCTTCTGAACACCCCAGGCTAATCCAGATGCCCCCAATATTGACTCAGAAGCCGCATTGCGTATCTGAATTCAATGTATTACATATTTATGTTAAGCATTTTTTTCTTCCCTCTCCTTGTCTCTCGCCTTTTGCCCCTCTCTTAGGCGCCCCCTCAGCTTGGGAAATACGCATTCAACACGCAATCGTTGCGCGGTATTTCTATAGCACCCAGCTTCGCGGGAGCTGCAGAAATTACTTAGACTACAAGTGGCGTCAGTGAGAGCAGGCCAGCCAACTTACCGTCGCTGAACTCCCGCGAGCGGCGGTAGATCTCGCCCAGGATAGACGTGTAGGAGAAGATGATGACGGCGAGCGGCAGGCCGTACATCATGAGCATGCCGAAGCCCAGGTACGAGTACTCGGACAGCTTGCTGGGGAAGGCGTTGTACGAGACGCACTGCCGGTACCACGTCACGTTGGGGTGCGCCTCCACGTGGAAGACGAACATCTGCGCAGCGTGCGCGACCGCACGACCAACACGTCTGTTTAACGCTCTGCCGGGTACAGCGGAGCAGTCGAAATAGGTCAAAATGTATGCATCGCAGCCAGAAACGTCCCAGACACCAAAGGGATATCTCCAAGCGGCCATCTTCTCAAAATAAGTCCAAAACATATCCCCCCCCCTCCGACTCCATGAGGAGGAAGTGGGCAACTCTAAAATCTCAAATAGGAACCTCATTTTTATTTATTTATTTATTTTTATATATTTTTTTTATTTTTTTTATTTTTTTATTTTTATTTATTTATTTATTTATTTATTTTGCGGATTTCTTGCCAGAAAATACTAGGGATTTGCTTGACACATTATCTTCCACTTGTGGTAGTTGGCATTGTCTTCAGCTGAACTTTATTCATCAGATGTTTCGAAACATAGTGAAGTGGGCAATAAAATGGAATTTTTCAGTAATGTAAGACAAGACACGCATCGATCTTCAGTATAAAATCCTTCTACGTGCATAGAAGTTCAGACTGCTCCATCCATGAATGTTGTTTACATATTTTTATTTGCGGCAATCGTGGTACGTACATGGTAGTGTAATACGGCAGCGCCGCTGCGGCCGTACGGCGAACTAACGCCTACGAATGGACTTCACTTTAGGAACTCCCACCGGAACGTTGACGAGGGGCCTTCAGTGGTATCGTTAGGTACGTTTCTCGAGACACACATAAGAAGCGTTTCTCTATTATTCGACCTAGAGCCCAATATCATGAGAATGGCCATAAAAACATTTTTGATAATACCGTGCCATATAACGCGACTGGAAAACGATATGTCGGAGAACCCCCTAGTATCTTTTGGCGATGAATCTGCATCTGCAAAAAATATTGGTTTTTCTATTTCATTTTTCGAAATTGCCCCACCACTCCTGCCCATTTCAGGTGGTTAGATTTAAGGTCCCGTTGATCCCCTTGGAGATATTCCTTTTTTAAGTCCGACATTTTTCGGTGCAATGCTTACTCTCAGATTTAGTTCCATTAGTCAGGATAAATGGGACAATCGTTCTGTCACAAGAACAAATTGAATATTGCTGCGAGAGTCCTAAGACTGAAACTAAGTACTTGTTGACAGATTCGTTTATGTAATTACCTATAACAATCTACAACTTCTTGGAAGTGATATGTTAAATACCATTTGAGAAAATATTCCCCTCGTGGTGGTATGCATTTTAATGGTATCCTGCAACGTTGTGAAGAAATTATTTGGTGGGAAAAACTAATTTAGTCATTAAGTTGATGAAAAGATCGCAATCTTTGGTTAAGTTACCTCTAAAAGTGTGAAAGTTACTTTAAATTATTTCTAGATTGATAATTTCTCCTTTAAACATGATTAAACAATGTAAACTTATTGATAAATATGTAACAATGTATTAAAAAAATGTAAACTTAGTTTAAAGAAATGATGAATCAAGGTAAATCCTGAAAAGGCAGAAAAAGAACTTTTATCTAAATGTATGTAGGTGTCATTTACTTTAAACTTTTGGGGAGCATCCTTGATATTATCAGCAACTGTAGTGAATAGAACATTGCTCTTGTTTAAGATGTATAACAGTCGGGGTACGAGTACAGTGAGAATCTACCGTCATAGTGTCATCAGGGTCAGGTATACATTACCTCCCACCCCTCCACACTCAGACACTTCTCAGGCCACTGATCAAAGGATACCACTATGCTCGAACAATACCTTCCTTTCCAGATGGAAAGGATGACTGACATCGAACATGTACTTGCACTTAGTAGGACGAATGACAGGTAACATGTAACTACAGTTTAGACATTGTAATTATCAGGAATAATGACTGACAACATCAAACAGGTAGCTGCACTTAACACCAGTTTTGAAACCTCGTAACCAACTTGGAAGTCCAGGAACTGCCCCACAGCTGATCCCTATTGCGATAGTACCTTCCCCTCTCCCCCCTCAAGCCGACAAGTCTGCCAGTCGTCGCCAACAGCCCCACATTAATTTCTTTAAATCGTTATTTGCATATGAATTTAATTGCAACAACCTATGTTTTTGCATTAACAACTTTCCAGAAAGTGCATTTTGTTTTCTCCAGGAAATCGTCATTGTGCTACAGTAGATGTCTTGCTGTTCATAAGTAGTGTTCAACAACAATTGTTTATAAAGTCAAGGGAATTTACTGTATATGCATTAAATTCAAACGAGTTTGTTGGTAGATCGACTGGGGGGACAGAAGCGTGATGAAGGGTTCAGGTAGAGACAACGAATCAGGAGATCCGAGTTCGAAACCTGCGCAGAACCATCCATCACGTAATTTTCTTCGGCGGGAAGAAAATACTACAATGTTCACCAAGAATTATCATTACATTGAAATTCAGTTGCAGGAGTCCGTAAAACAACGTATGTACATTAATGGACAATTATTTACAAACAATTGTAACGAAAGTCAAACATTTGGGACTATCTTTAAAAATGTTTCGTACTTCGGAAGTCGTTCGCCACTTAATGTCTTTGGGCAACATAACTGTATACATGAGCTTGATACAGTCTGTTAGGTATTGTAATACAACAAAAACTCGTATGATGTGCTAACTTTGAATGTAAGACACAATAATGAATTTCATGTTTGCGCGCAAGTACTTACAATGCCACCAATCTCCCTCTTCTTACAAAATACACATGTGACAGAAAATAGTCGCGTCGGGTCAAAATGACCCGAGACAATTGTATTAAAAAACGAAATATAAGAAATCTTAGCCTCACAAAAGCGCAAATTGGGCGCATTAAATCACAGACAGACTGTAGCAGTATTGACCACCACAATTCAAAAACCGAACTTGTGTGGCCATCTTAACAACCACTCTTTCAGTGTCTTGATGTGTAACACAACTACAACAACAGCAGAACATCTATTGTTTATTAAGAGTATACTGAAATTTAAAGGTGAGAATATCGGAAAGCGACACATGGAATGTTTACTTTAAACAAATTCTCTCGATACATGCGTTAGACATCACGGCAAGGGGTAATATGTAAACACGAGCAACGAACGACCAAGCGAAAAAATATCGTTTTAAAAGTAGAAACGTCCAACTGTAATGTGAATACAGCTAGATGCCCAATGAGAGCCCGTCAGTGCAACTAAACACCAGGTATATGCCCAAGTACGTACAATGTCAGCAAACACACTTTTCGTATAGACCTATCCGCGGCAGCTGGCGGACGTGTTTGAAAAGTGCCGCGCGTTAGTTCAGAGGCGGAGTGTAACGGCAGCGACAGCCACAAGTCAGAAAGCGAACATGTGTTTCCATCTTAACAAACAGTCTTTTGATGTCCTGATGTCTGACACACTAGCTACAGAAGTCACAATGTTTATAAAAACATTCGATTTTACTAACGGAAATCACGGAAATCGGCAAGGACATCTTGTGACTGAAGCACAACGTCTGCAGAGAACATATGGATCTCGCACTCAGTACCATAGCGACCATCCGCCACCGGAGGCGCGCTCCCACCTGCGTGCTGGAGACGGTCTGTCAGTCTGTCAGTGTGGCACCGTAGCGTTGTGCGGGCGGCAAGAAAGTCTAACAGGAATGCACGAAAATATGGATCTGCGAGGCACGGTTAACCCTGAGTATAAATAACAGATGATGGTCGCAGCACAGAGGATATAAAATGCAATAGAGAAATTTGTTAACATCGAATATTGATTTAAGCCTAAGGAAGTCGTTTCTGAAGTCATTTGTGTAGAGTGTTGCCTTGTATGTGAGTGAAACATGGACGATACGCAGTGCGGACAGATAGAGGATAGGGGTCTCTGAAATATGGTGCTACAGAAGAATGCTGAAGATTAGGTGGGTGGATATCGTTACTAATGAGGAGGTACTGAAAAGAATTTGGGAGAAAAGGAATTTCTGGCATACCTTGAATAAAAAAAGGGATCTATTGGTAGAACACATTCTGAGACATCAAGGAATGGTGAATTTAGCGTTTGAGGGAAGTGTCTGTGGTGAAAACCGCAGTGGAAGACCTAGAGATGGATACAGTAAGCAGATTCACACAGATGTAGGTTGCCGTTCTTATGTCGAGTTGAAGAGGCTTGCTCAGTATAGGGTATTGTGGAGATCTGCATCAAACCAAGTCTCCGAACTGAAGACCACAACAACAACAACTACAATAAACGTCAAAATATGTGTATTAAAATTTTTGATCGGAGTATTGCTTTTGTATGTCATGTATATGATGCACAACACAGACGTTTGTATAAGAGGTATTTTTTTACTCGGGTCCTTTTTTTGTTGATAGTTAACGGTGTCAGATCAATAATGCAATCATAATCTTCGCCACTGTGCCAAATGGAAGACAGTTCACTGCTGAAATCAAATAACATAAACCAGAGTCATGCTCGCACTCACAGCCACGTACAGACGGCAAAGCAACGTACCGTCCAAGACGGACGCTTTACTGCCGCAGAATTTGCTACACACCGTACCGAGCGGCAGAAGGTCGTACTTGAAGCATGTTTTTCATCAGACCGCGCTTCTACGGACTTCCTACATCGAATTTAAAGTTTATAATTTTTGCATATGTGTAGTCCGATCTTTCTCTATGTTTAAACTAAACGAAACCCTTTTGTACAACAATTTTTCTTAGATCGACATCGGTGTATTCTATTTTCTTCCACAGCCTGTAATGCAACAGGCACAGGGAAGTTAGTTTTTCGAACTCGCATATGCATAGCTGCGAGGGAGTAGCCGAGCGGTATGGAGCACATTGTTGCGGATCGCGCGGCCTCCCGCGTCGGGGGTTCGAATCCTCCTTGGGGCACGGATATTTGTGCTGTCTTTAGTATAAGTTAGTTCATAAGTAGTTTGTAAGTTTAGGGACTGACGGCCCAGCAGTTAAGTCCCATTAGCTTTATAAATGTTTGAACATTTGACCAAAATGCATCATCGTTTCTTCCTAGTAGGAATACCGAAAATCGACGGGTAAAATAATTACCTTAAACAAATTCTCTCGATGGACACAACATACACCGTACAGCCGTTCTCTTAAAGCAGATACAAATGGATGTGCATTTTACAAACTTTTTTTTCGCACATCCCTTAATGTAGTCAACGCCATAGGTTCCATTGATTTCACCGTACTCCGACACGTGATCAATCTCTCTTACTGTTTACTGTTTACTTATATTAGGGAATAGTTTAAGTGTGTGCAGTTGATATACTCTTCTCCTTAGGACCTGTGGGATGAAGTTGCCTGTGGGTTCCAGTCCTAATTCGGAGATATCTACATCTGTCTATATTGTAGAGAAATGAGTAGCCTATTATCAAAGATGGAAATCTGTCATTTGCCAGAAACTGAGATAAACAACAATTTTTGTTGTTTGTATAGTCTATGGGACTTAACTACGGGGTCATCAGTCCCTAAACTTACAAACTACTTATGAACAACTTACGAACTAGGACGGCACAAATATCCATGCCCGAGGGGGGATTCGAACCCCCGACCGTAGTGGCCGTGCAGACCGTGACTGGAGCGCCTTAGTCTCCTCGTCCACCGCGGCCGGCCAACAATTTTTATTGCGAAATGTAGAGGTAATATATTTGTGGGCTGATCTGAGAATTATCAACTTTAATACTCGAGGATTTATATCTGGAAGTGACTAATATCAATTTAATTACACAAGCACCTTCAAATTGTGTTTGAAAAGCAGATGTTCGTCTTTAAACCCGAAATGTGTGTGTGTCCGCTTTTGATGTGAACACGCTTTCAGATGCCCGTTTTTGAAACACAGAGATTCGGTTACTGCTGACGAGAATCTTTTACGGGCGTACAATCTGGGAAATTATAGGAGTATCAACATAAAGTGGAAAATATTAAACTCTCAACTCTATTACATATTGGAAAAATGAAAACCACAATTATCATAATAATCTTTCTAATTTTATAGACAGAATAAAATGTTACGGCACTCAATCTCTAAAATTATTATCATAAGGTCTGTTGAAAATGTCGCAGGATTTTTCTGTAAAAATCCTTACGTTTTTTCCGACATGGAACTTCTTTCCAACAAGTGACAATTTCGTTCAACAATCCTTAAAATAGAAAAGTGCAGCCAACCGGCTACTCTTACCTTTGTTTCTACTCAATGTTTATTTTCCACTTTTCAGGTTGTCTAAACCACATCATAGTTTTTCGTTCGGACGCTGGTGATGTACTACATTCCATTTTACTCGCTTTAAGATGGTTATTAGTAATTCTACTACAAAAAATTACTGAAGAACTTAAGTACGGACTAATACGCCTTAGTAGCTGGTACATACTGTCGCCATGTCTTATTTTCGAAGTTATATGATTCATATGCTGTGTTCTTATGGTGCACACTGCTTCATTTAAGAAGTGACCGTATTTGACATGAAGCTGTTATGTAGGTGTCCGCTTTTGGTGTGAACAGTCAAATTTAAGGTGTTATTTATCACATTTACGTAAATTAAAAAAAAAACTTTAAAAAAACGGATATTACCAATGAAAAGAGCGGGAAAACTTCCTTTAGCATCGACTGCTAAGAAAATTTCGACCATTAAGTCCGATGTCGAGCTTCAGTATTAGGCTACTGAAATAAGTTTCACCTGCTTTTATGTAACAGGTCTGAACAGTACTTATGACACGTTCGTATCTATATCATCTCAAGTGGGGGCTGAGGACGCTCTCTTTCCATACAGCTAGTCATGACATAGGTGTGGTTTCGCCTTGCGAATGGCACCGCAAGGGGGCGCGCGCAGCACCGTTTGTAACAGTGTGTAGACACCAGTAATAAGAGTGGCTGCGTTTGTGGAGGACTGGAGACAGCAGTGGAATGTGCAACTGCGTCTGTGGCGGAATGATATAGCAGTGGAATGCACAGCAGCGTTAGAGGAGGAGTGGATACAGCACTAGAAGGTGTAGCTACGTTTGTGGGGGAGTGGAGAGAGCAGTGGAGTGCGTGAATGTGTGCCTGTGTTTGTGGAGGAGTGAAGACAGCAGTGGAATGCGCGGCTGCGTTTGTGGCGGAAAGGAGATAGCAGTGGAATGCACAGCAGCGTTAGAGGAAGAGTGGAGACAGCACTGGAATGTGGAGCTACGTATGTGGAGGAGTGGAGAGAGCAGTGGATTGCGCAGCTGCGTTTGTGGCAGAATGGAGACAGCAGTGGACTGTGCAGCTGGGTTTGTGGCAGAATGGAGATAGCAGTGGAATGCACAGCAGCGTTACAGGAAGAGTGGAGACAGCAGTGTAGTGTGTAGCTACGTTTGTGGAGGAGTGGAGGGAGCAGTGGAATGCGTGGCTGTGTTTGTGGAGGAGTGGAGACAGAAGTGGAATGCGCGGCTGCGTTTGTGGCGGAATGGAGATAGCAGTGGAATGCACAGCAGCATTAGAGGAAGAGTGGAGACAGCAGTGGAATGTATAGCTACGTTTGTGGAGGAGTGGACAGAGCAGTGGAATGCGTGAATGCGTGGCTGTGTTTGTGGAGGAGTGGAGACAGCAGTGGAATGTGCAGCTGCGTTTGTGGCAGAATGGAGACAGCAGTGGAATGCACAGCAGCATTAGAGGAAGAGTGGAGACAGCAGTGGAATGTATAGCTACGTTTGTGGAGGAGTGGACAGAGCAGTGGAATGCGTGAATGCGTGGCTGTGTTTGTGGAGGAGTGGAGACAGCAGTGGAATGTGTAGCTACGTTTGTGGAGGAGTGGAGAAAGCAGTGGAATGCGTAGCTGTATTTGTGAAGGAGTGGAGACAGCAGTGGAATGCGCAGCTGCGTTTGTGGTGGGATGGAGACAGTAGTGGAAAGCACAGCTGCGTTAGGGGAGAGTGGAGACAGCAGTGGAATGTGTAGCTACGTTTGTGGAGGAGTGGAGAGAGCAGTGGAATGTGTGGCTGTGTTTGTGGAGGAGTGGAGACACCAGTGGAATGCGCAGCTGCGTTTGTGGCGGAATGGAGACAGTAGAGGAATGCACAGCTACGTTACTGGAAGAGTGGAGACATCAGTGGAATGTGTAGCTACGTTTGTGGAGGAGTGGAGAGAGCAGTGGAATGCGTGGCTGTGTTTGTGGAGGAGTGGAGACAGCAGTGGAATGCGCGGCTGTTTTTGTGGCGGAATGGAGATAGCAGTGAAATGCACAGCAGCGTTAGAGGAAGACTGGAGACAGCACTGGAATGTGGAGCTACGTTTGTGGAGGAGTGAAGAGAGCAGTGGAGCGCATCTGCGTTTGTGACGGAATGATGACAGCAGTGGACTGTGCAGCTGCGTTTGTGGCTGAATGGAGATAGCAGAGGAATGCACAGCAGCGATAGAGGAAGAGTGGAGACAGCAGTGGAATGTGTAGCTACGTATGTGGAGGAGTGGAGAGAGCAGTGGAATGCGTGGCTGTGTTTGTGGAGGAGTGGCGACAGCAGTGGAATGCGTGGCTGCGTTTGTGAAGGAGTGGAGAGAGCAATGGAATGTGTGAATGCGTAGCTGTGTTTGTGGAGGAGTGGAGACAGCAGTGGAATGCACAGCTGCGTTAGAGGAAGAGTGGAGACAGCACTGGAATGTGCAGCTACGTTTGTAGAGAAGTGGAGAGAGCAGTGGAATGCGTGGCTGTGTTTGTGGAGAAGTGGAGACAGCAGTGGAATGCGCAGCTGCGTTTATGGCGGAATGGAGACAGCAGTTGAATGCACAGATACTTTAGAGGAAGAGTGGAGACAGCAGTGTAAAGTGTGGCTACGTTTGTGGAGGACTGCATTAAGCAATGGAATGCGTGGCTCTGTTTGTGGAAGAGTGGAGACAGCAGTGGAATGCGCAGCTGCGTTTATGGCGGAATGGAGACAGCAGTGGAATGCACAGCTGCGTTACAGGAAGTGTGGTGACAGCACTGGAATGTGGAGCTACGTTTGTGGAGCAGTGGAGAGAGAAGTGGAATGCGTGGCTGTATTTGTGAAGGAGTGGAGACAGCAGTGGAATGCGCAGCTGCGTTTGTGGCAGAATGGAGACAGCAGTGGATTGTGCAGCTGCGTTTGTGACGGAATGGAGATTAGCAGTGGAATGCACAGCAGCGTTAGAGGAAGAGTGGAGATAGCAGTGGAATTTGTAGCTACGTTTGTGGAGGAGTGGAGAGAGCAGTGGAATGCGTGAATGCGTGGCTGTGTTTGTGGAGGAGTGGAGACAGCATTTGAATACGCAGCTGCGTTTGTGGCGGAAAGGAGACAGCAGTGGAAAGCACAGCTGCGTTAGAGTAACAGTGGAGACAGCAGTGGGATGAGTAGCTACGTTTGTAGGGGAGTGGAGAGAGCAGTGGAATGCGTGGCTGTGTTTGTGGGGGAGTGGAGTCAGCAGTGGAATGCGCAGCTACGTTTGTGGCGGAATGGAGATAGCTGTGGAATGCACAGCAGCGTTAGAGGAAGAGTGGAGACATTACTGGAATGTGCAGCTACGTTTGTAGAGAAGTGGAGATAGCAGAGGAATGCTGGGCTGTGTTTGTGGAGGAGTGGAGACTGCAGTGGAATCCGTAGCTGCGTTTGTGGTGGAATGGAGTCAGCAGTGGAATGCACAGCTCCGTTAGAGGAAGAGTGGAGACACCAGTGGAATATGTAGCTACGTTTGTGGAGGAGTAAAGAGAGCAGTGGAATGCGTGGCTGTGTTTGTGGAGGAGTGGAGACAGCAGTGGAATGCGCATCTGCGTTGATGGGGGAATGGAGACAGCAGTGGAATGCACAGCTACTTTAGCGGAAGAGTGGAGACAGCAGTGTAAAGTGTGGCTACGTTTGTGGAGGACTGCAGAGAACAGTGGAGTGCGTGGCCCTGTTTGTGGAAGAGTGGAGACAGCAGTGGAATGCGCAGCTGCGTTTATGGCGGAATGGAGACAGCAGTGCAATGCACAGCTGCGTTACAGGAAGTGTGGAGACAGCAGTGGAATGTGTAGCTACGTTTGTGGAGGAGTAGAGATAGCAGTGGAATGCGTGACTGTGTTTGTGGAGGAGTGGAGACAGCATTGGAATGCGCAGCTGCGATGGGGGGGGAATGGCGACAGCAGTGGAATGCACAGCTGCGTTAGAGGAACAGAGGGCTGGGCTGTGTTTGTGGAGGAGTGGAGACTGTAGTGGAATCCGCAGCTGCGTTTGTGGCGGAATGGAGACAGCAGTGGAATGCACATCTACTTTAGAGGAAGAGTGGAGACAGCAGTGTAAAGTGTGGCTACGTTTGTGGAGGACTGCAGAGAGCAGTGGAGTGCGTGGCTCTGTTTGTGGAAGAGTGGAGACAGCAGTGGAATGCGCAGCTGCGTTTATGGCGGAATGGAGACAGCAGTGGAATGCACAGCTGCGTTCCAGGAAGTGTGGTGACAGCACTGGAATGTGGAGCTACGTTTGTGGAGGAGTGGAGAGAGAAGTGGAGTGCGTGGCTGTATTTGTGAAGGAGTGGAGACAGCAGTGGAATGCGCAGCTGCGTTTGTGGCAGAATGGAGACAGCAGTGGATTGTGCAGCTGCGTTTGTGGCGGAATGGAGATTAGCAGTGGAATGCACAGCAGCATTAGAGGAAGAGTGGAGACAGCAGTGGAATGTGTAGCTACGTTTGTGGAGGAGTGGAGAGAGCAGTGGAATGCGTGAATGCGTGGCTGTGTTTGTGGAGGAATGGAGACAGCAGTTGAATACGTAGCTGCGTTTGTGGCGGAATGGAGACAGCAGTGGAAAGCACAGCTGTGTTAGAGTAACAGTGGAGACAGCAGTGGGATGTGTAGCTACGTTTGTAGGGGAGTGGAGAGAGCAGTGGAATGCGTGGCTGTGTTTGTGGGGGAGTGGAGTCAGCAGTGGAATGCGCAGCTACGTTTGTGGCGGAATGGAGATAGCTGTGGAATGCACAGCAGCGTTAGAGGAAGAGTGGAGACAGCACTGGAATGTGCAGCTACGTTTGTAGAGAAGTAGAGAGAGCAGTGGAATGCGTGGCTGTATTTGTGAAGGAGTGGAGACAACAGAAGAATGCGCAGCTGTGTTTGTGGCGGAATGGAGACAGCAGTGGACTGTGCAGCTGCGTTTGTGGCTGGATGGAGACAGCAGTGGAATGCACAGCTGTGTTAGAGGAAGAGAGGAGACAGCATTGGAATGTGTAGCTACGTTTGTGGAGGAGTGGAGATAGCAGAGGAATGCTGGGCTGTGTTTGTGGAGGAGTGGAGACTGCAGTGGAATCCGTAGCTGCTTTTGTGGTGGAATGGAGTCAGCAGTGGAATGCACAGCTCTGTTAGAGGAAGAGTGGAGACACCAGTGGAATATGTAGCTACGTTTGTGGAGGAGTAAAGAGAGCAGTGGAATGCGTGGCTGTGTTTGTGGAGGAGTGGAGACAGCAGTGGAATGCGCATCTGCGTTGATGGGGGAATGGAGACAGCAGTGGAATGCACAGCTACTTTAGCGGAAGAGTGGAGACAGCAGTGTAAAGTGTGGCTACGTTTGTGGAGGACTGCAGAGAGCAGTGGAGTGCGTGGCTCTGTTTGTGGAAGAGTGGAGACAGCAGGAGGAATGCGCAGCTGCGTTTATGGCGGAATGGAGACAGCAGTGGAATGCACAGCTGCGTTACAGGAAGTATGGAGACAGCAGTGGAATGTGTAGCTACGTTTGTGGAGGAGTGAAGATAGCAGTGGAATGCGTGACTGTGTTTGTGGAGGAGTGGAGACAGCAGTGGAATGCACAGCTGCGATGGGGGGGGGGGGAATGGAGAGAGCAGTGGAATGCACAGCTCCGTTAGAGGAAGAGTGGAGACAGCAGTGGAATATGTAGCTACGTTTGTGGAGGAGTGGAGAGAGCAGTGGAATGCGTGGCTGTACTTGTGGAGGAGTGGAGACAGCAGTGGAATGCGTAGCTGCGTTTGTGGCAGAATGGAGACAGCAGTGGACTGTGCAGCTGCGTTTGTGGCGGAATGGAGATAGCAGTGGAATGCACAGCAACGTTAGAGGTAGAGTCGACACAGCAGTGGAATGTGTAGCTACATTTGTGGAGGAGTAAAGAGAGCAGTGGAATGTGTGGCTGTGTATGTGGAGGAGTGGAGACAGCAGTGGAATGCGCAGCTGCGTTTGTGGCGGAATGGAGACAGCAGTGGAATGCACAGCTACTTTAGAGGAAGAGTGGAGACAGCAGTGTAAAGTGTGGCTACGTTTGTGGAGGACTGCAGAGAGCAGTGGAGTGCGTGGCTCTGTTTGTGGAAGAGTGGAGACAGCAGTGGAATGCGCAGCTGCGTTTATGGCGGAATGGAGACAGCAGTGGAATGCACAGCTGCGTTACTGGAAGTGTGGAGACAGCAGTGGAATGTGTAGCTACGTTTGTGGAGGAGTAGAGATAGCAGTGGAATGCGTGACTGTGTTTGTGGAGGAGTGGAGACAGCATTGGAATGCGCAGCTGCGATGGGGGAATGGCGAAAGCAGTGGAATGCACAGCTACGTTAGAGGAAGAGAGGGCTGGGCTGTGTTTGTGGAGGAGCGGAGACTGCAGTGGAATCCGCAGCTGCGTTTGTGGCGGAATGGAGACAGCAGTGGAATGCACAGCTACTTTAGATGTTGTTTGGTTTGATGTTTTAGGGGGACAAAACTGTGGAGGTCATCAGTCCCCCAGCTACTTTAGAGGAAGAGTGGAGACAGCAGTGTAAAGTGTGGCTACGATTGTGGAGGACTGCAGAGAGCAGTGGAGTGCGTGGCTCTGTTTGTGGAAGAGTGGAGACAGCAGTGGAATGCGCAGCTGCGTTGATGGCGGAATGGAGACAGCAGTGGAATGCACAGCTCCGTTAGAGGAAGAGTGGAGACAGCCGTGGAATATGTAGCTACGTTTGTGGAGGAGTGGAGAGAGCAGTGAAATGCGTGGCTGTGTTTGTGGAGGAGTGGAGACAGCAGTGGAATGCGAATCTGCGTTTGTGGCGGAATGGAGACAGCAGTGGAATGCACAGCTACTTTAGAGGAAGAGTGGAGACAGCAGTGTAAAGTGTTGCTACGTTTGTGGAGGACTGCAGAGAGCAGTGGAGTGCGTGGCTCTATTTGTGGAAGAGTGGAGACAGCAGTGGAATGCGTAGCTGCGTTTATGGCGGAATGGAGACAGCAGTGGAATGCACAGCTGCGTTACTGGAAGTGTGGAGACAGCAGTGGAATGTGTAGCTACGTTTGTGGAGGAGTAGAGATAGCAGTGGAATGCGTGACTGTGTTTGTGGAGGAGTGGAGACAGCATTGGAATGCGCAGCTGTGATGGGGGGAATGGCGACAGCAGTGGAATGCACAGCTGCGTTAGAGGAAGAGAGGGCTGGGCTGTGTTTGTGGAGGAGCGGAGACTGCAGTGGAATCCGCAGCTGCGTTTGTGGCGGAATGGAGACAGCAGTGGAATGCACAGCTACTTTAGAGGAAGAGTGGAGACAGCAGTGTAAAGTGTGGCTACGATTGTGGAGGACTGCAGAGAGCAGTGGAGTGCGTGGCTCTGTTTGTGGAAGAGTGGAGACAGCAGTGGAATGCGCAGCTGCGTTTGTGGCAGAATGGAGACAGCAGTGGACTGTGCAGCTGCGTTGATGGCGGAATGGAGACAGCAGTGGAGTGCACAGCTCCGTTAGAGGAAGAGTGGAGACAGCCGTGGAATATGTAGCTACGTTTGTGGAGGAGTGGAGAGAGCAGTGAAATGCGTGGCTGTGTTTGTGGAGGAGTGGAGACAGCAGTGGAATGCGCAGCTGCGTTGATGGGGGAATGGAGACAGCAGTGGAATGCACAGCTACTTTAGCGGAAGAGTGGAGACAGCAGTGTAAAGTGTGGCTACGTTTGTGGAGGACTGCAGAGAACAGTGGAGTGCGTGGCCCTGTTTGTGGAAGAGTGGAGACAGCAGTGGAATGCGCAGCTGCGTTTATGGCGGAATGGAGACAGCAGTGCAATGCACAGCTGCGTTACAGGAAGTGTGGAGACAGCAGTGGAATGTGTAGCTACGTTTGTGGAGGAGTAGAGATAGCAGTGGAATGCGTGACTGTGTTTGTGGAGGAGTGGAGACAGCATTGGAATGCGCAGCTGCGATGGGGGGGGAATGGCGACAGCAGTGGAATGCACAGCTGCGTTAGAGGAACAGAGGGCTGGGCTGTGTTTGTGGAGGAGTGGAGACTGTAGTGGAATCCGCAGCTGCGTTTGTGGCGGAATGGAGACAGCAGTGGAATGCACATCTACTTTAGAGGAAGAGTGGAGACAGCAGTGTAAAGTGTGGCTACGTTTGTGGAGGACTGCAGAGAGCAGTGGAGTGCGTGGCTCTGTTTGTGGAAGAGTGGAGACAGCAGTGGAATGCGCAGCTGCGTTTATGGCGGAATGGAGACAGCAGTGGAATGCACAGCTGCGTTCCAGGAAGTGTGGTGACAGCACTGGAATGTGGAGCTACGTTTGTGGAGGAGTGGAGAGAGAAGTGGAGTGCGTGGCTGTATTTGTGAAGGAGTGGAGACAGCAGTGGAATGCGCAGCTGCGTTTGTGGCAGAATGGAGACAGCAGTGGATTGTGCAGCTGCGTTTGTGGCGGAATGGAGATTAGCAGTGGAATGCACAGCAGCATTAGAGGAAGAGTGGAGACAGCAGTGGAATGTGTAGCTACGTTTGTGGAGGAGTGGAGAGAGCAGTGGAATGCGTGAATGCGTGGCTGTGTTTGTGGAGGAATGGAGACAGCAGTTGAATACGTAGCTGCGTTTGTGGCGGAATGGAGACAGCAGTGGAAAGCACAGCTGTGTTAGAGTAACAGTGGAGACAGCAGTGGGATGTGTAGCTACGTTTGTAGGGGAGTGGAGAGAGCAGTGGAATGCGTGGCTGTGTTTGTGGGGGAGTGGAGTCAGCAGTGGAATGCGCAGCTACGTTTGTGGCGGAATGGAGATAGCTGTGGAATGCACAGCAGCGTTAGAGGAAGAGTGGAGACAGCACTGGAATGTGCAGCTACGTTTGTAGAGAAGTAGAGAGAGCAGTGGAATGCGTGGCTGTATTTGTGAAGGAGTGGAGACAACAGAAGAATGCGCAGCTGTGTTTGTGGCGGAATGGAGACAGCAGTGGACTGTGCAGCTGCGTTTGTGGCTGGATGGAGACAGCAGTGGAATGCACAGCTGTGTTAGAGGAAGAGAGGAGACAGCATTGGAATGTGTAGCTACGTTTGTGGAGGAGTGGAGATAGCAGAGGAATGCTGGGCTGTGTTTGTGGAGGAGTGGAGACTGCAGTGGAATCCGTAGCTGCTTTTGTGGTGGAATGGAGTCAGCAGTGGAATGCACAGCTCTGTTAGAGGAAGAGTGGAGACACCAGTGGAATATGTAGCTACGTTTGTGGAGGAGTAAAGAGAGCAGTGGAATGCGTGGCTGTGTTTGTGGAGGAGTGGAGACAGCAGTGGAATGCGCATCTGCGTTGATGGGGGAATGGAGACAGCAGTGGAATGCACAGCTACTTTAGCGGAAGAGTGGAGACAGCAGTGTAAAGTGTGGCTACGTTTGTGGAGGACTGCAGAGAGCAGTGGAGTGCGTGGCTCTGTTTGTGGAAGAGTGGAGACAGCAGGAGGAATGCGCAGCTGCGTTTATGGCGGAATGGAGACAGCAGTGGAATGCACAGCTGCGTTACAGGAAGTATGGAGACAGCAGTGGAATGTGTAGCTACGTTTGTGGAGGAGTGAAGATAGCAGTGGAATGCGTGACTGTGTTTGTGGAGGAGTGGAGACAGCAGTGGAATGCACAGCTGCGATGGGGGGGGGGGAATGGAGAGAGCAGTGGAATGCACAGCTCCGTTAGAGGAAGAGTGGAGACAGCAGTGGAATATGTAGCTACGTTTGTGGAGGAGTGGAGAGAGCAGTGGAATGCGTGGCTGTACTTGTGGAGGAGTGGAGACAGCAGTGGAATGCGTAGCTGCGTTTGTGGCAGAATGGAGACAGCAGTGGACTGTGCAGCTGCGTTTGTGGCGGAATGGAGATAGCAGTGGAATGCACAGCAACGTTAGAGGTAGAGTCGACACAGCAGTGGAATGTGTAGCTACATTTGTGGAGGAGTAAAGAGAGCAGTGGAATGTGTGGCTGTGTATGTGGAGGAGTGGAGACAGCAGTGGAATGCGCAGCTGCGTTTGTGGCGGAATGGAGACAGCAGTGGAATGCACAGCTACTTTAGAGGAAGAGTGGAGACAGCAGTGTAAAGTGTGGCTACGTTTGTGGAGGACTGCAGAGAGCAGTGGAGTGCGTGGCTCTGTTTGTGGAAGAGTGGAGACAGCAGTGGAATGCGCAGCTGCGTTTATGGCGGAATGGAGACAGCAGTGGAATGCACAGCTGCGTTACTGGAAGTGTGGAGACAGCAGTGGAATGTGTAGCTACGTTTGTGGAGGAGTAGAGATAGCAGTGGAATGCGTGACTGTGTTTGTGGAGGAGTGGAGACAGCATTGGAATGCGCAGCTGCGATGGGGGAATGGCGAAAGCAGTGGAATGCACAGCTACGTTAGAGGAAGAGAGGGCTGGGCTGTGTTTGTGGAGGAGCGGAGACTGCAGTGGAATCCGCAGCTGCGTTTGTGGCGGAATGGAGACAGCAGTGGAATGCACAGCTACTTTAGATGTTGTTTGGTTTGATGTTTTAGGGGGACAAAACTGTGGAGGTCATCAGTCCCCCAGCTACTTTAGAGGAAGAGTGGAGACAGCAGTGTAAAGTGTGGCTACGATTGTGGAGGACTGCAGAGAGCAGTGGAGTGCGTGGCTCTGTTTGTGGAAGAGTGGAGACAGCAGTGGAATGCGCAGCTGCGTTGATGGCGGAATGGAGACAGCAGTGGAATGCACAGCTCCGTTAGAGGAAGAGTGGAGACAGCCGTGGAATATGTAGCTACGTTTGTGGAGGAGTGGAGAGAGCAGTGAAATGCGTGGCTGTGTTTGTGGAGGAGTGGAGACAGCAGTGGAATGCGAATCTGCGTTTGTGGCGGAATGGAGACAGCAGTGGAATGCACAGCTACTTTAGAGGAAGAGTGGAGACAGCAGTGTAAAGTGTTGCTACGTTTGTGGAGGACTGCAGAGAGCAGTGGAGTGCGTGGCTCTATTTGTGGAAGAGTGGAGACAGCAGTGGAATGCGTAGCTGCGTTTATGGCGGAATGGAGACAGCAGTGGAATGCACAGCTGCGTTACTGGAAGTGTGGAGACAGCAGTGGAATGTGTAGCTACGTTTGTGGAGGAGTAGAGATAGCAGTGGAATGCGTGACTGTGTTTGTGGAGGAGTGGAGACAGCATTGGAATGCGCAGCTGTGATGGGGGGAATGGCGACAGCAGTGGAATGCACAGCTGCGTTAGAGGAAGAGAGGGCTGGGCTGTGTTTGTGGAGGAGCGGAGACTGCAGTGGAATCCGCAGCTGCGTTTGTGGCGGAATGGAGACAGCAGTGGAATGCACAGCTACTTTAGAGGAAGAGTGGAGACAGCAGTGTAAAGTGTGGCTACGATTGTGGAGGACTGCAGAGAGCAGTGGAGTGCGTGGCTCTGTTTGTGGAAGAGTGGAGACAGCAGTGGAATGCGCAGCTGCGTTTGTGGCAGAATGGAGACAGCAGTGGACTGTGCAGCTGCGTTGATGGCGGAATGGAGACAGCAGTGGAGTGCACAGCTCCGTTAGAGGAAGAGTGGAGACAGCCGTGGAATATGTAGCTACGTTTGTGGAGGAGTGGAGAGAGCAGTGAAATGCGTGGCTGTGTTTGTGGAGGAGTGGAGACAGCAGTGGAATGCGCAGCTGCGTTTGTGGCGGAATGGAGACAGCAGTGGAAAGCACAGCTGCGTTACAGGAATTGTGGAGTCAGCAAGGGAATATGAAGCTAAGTTTGTGGAGGAGTGGATATAGCAGTGGAATGCGTGGCTGTGTTTGTGGAGGAGTGGAGACAGCAGTGGATGCGCAGCTACTTTAGAGGAAGAGTGGAGACAGCAGTGTAAACTGTGGCTACGTTTGTGGAGCACTGGAGAGAGCAGTGGAGTGCGTAGCTGTGTTTGTGGAGGAGTGGAGACAGCAGTGGAATGCGCAGCTGCGTTTATGGCGGAATGGAGACAGCAGTGGAATGCACAGCTGCGTTACAGGAATTGTGGAGACAGCAAGGGATTGTGAAGCTAAGTTTGTGGAGGAGTGGAGATAGCAGTGGAATGCGTGGCTGTGTTTGTGGAGGAGTGGAGACAGCAGTGGAATGCGCAGCTGTATTTGTGGCGGAATGGAGACAGCAGTGGAATGCACAGCTACGTTAGAGGAAGAGTGGAGACAGCAGTGGATTGTGTAGCTACGTTTGTGGAGGAGTGGAGAGAACAGTGGAATGCGTTACTGTGTTTGTGAAGGAGTGGAGAGAGCAGTGGAATGTGTGAATGCGTAGCTGTGTTTGTGGAGGAGTGGAGACAACAGTGGAATGTGCAGCTGCGTTTGTGGCGGAATGGAGACAGCAGTGGATTGTGCAGCTGCGTTTGTGGCGGAATGGAGATTAGCAGTGGAATGCACAGCAGCGTTAGAGGAAGAGTGGACACAGCAGTGGAATGTGTAGCTACGTTTGTGGAGGAATGGAGAGAGCAGTGGAATGTGTGGCTGTGTTTGTGGAGGAGTGGAGTCAGCAGTGGAATGCGCAGCTACATTTGTGGCGGAGTGGAGACAGCTTTGGAATGCACAGCAGCGTTAGAGGAAGAGTGGAGACAGCACTGGAATGTGCAGCTACGTTTGTAGTGGAGTGTTGAGAGCAGTGGAATGCGGGGCTGTAATTGTGAAGGAGTGGAGACAGCAGTGGAATACGCAGCTGCGTTTGTGGCGGAATGGAGACAGCAGTGGACTGTGAAGCTGCGTTTGTGGCGGAATGGAGATAGCAGTGGAATGCACAGCTGCATTAGAGGAAGAGAGGAGACAGCATTGGAATGTGTAGCTACGTTTGTGGAGGAGTGGAGATAGCAGTGGAATGCTGGGCTGTGTTTGTTGAGGAGTGGAGACTGCAGTGGAATGCGCACCTGCATTTGTGGAGGAATGGAGACAGCAGTGGAATGCACAGCTACTTTAGAGGAATAGTGGAGACAGCAGTGTAAAGTGTGGCTACGTTTGTGGAGGACTGCAGAGAGCAGTGGAATGCGTGGCTCTGTTTGTGGAAGAGTGGAGACAGCAGTGGAATGTGTAGCTACGTTTGTGGAGGAATGGAGAGAGCAGTGGAATGTGTGGCTGTGTTTGTGGAGGAGTGGAGTCAGCAGTGGAATGCGCAGGTACATTTGTGGCGGAGTGGAGACAGCTTTGGAATGCACAGCAGCGTTAGAGGAAGAGTGGAGACGGCACTGGAATGTGCAGCTACGTTTGTAGTGGAGTGAAGAGAGCAGTGGAATGCGGGGCTGTATTTGTGAAGGAGTGGAGACAGCAGTGGAATACGCAGCTGCGTTTGTGGCGGAATGGAGACAGCAGTGGACTGTGAAGCTGCGTTTGTGGCGGAATGGAGATAGCAGTGGAATGCACAGCTGCATTAGAGGAAGAGAGGAGACAGCATTGGAATGTGTAGCTACGTTTGTGGAGGAGTGGAGATAGCAGTGGAATGCTGGGTTGTGTTTGTGGAGGAGTGGAGACTGCAGTGGAGTGCGCACCTGCATTTGTGGAGGAATGGGGACAGCAGTGGAATGCACAGCTACTTTAGAGGAATAGTGGAGACAGCAGTGTAAAGTGTGGCTACGTTTGTGGAGGACTGCAGAGAGCAGTGGAATGCGTGGCTCTGTTTGTGGAAGAGTGGAGACAGCAGTGGAATGCGCAGCTGCGGTTGTGGCGGAATGGGACAGCAGTGGACTGACAAGCTGCGTTTGTGGCGAAATGGAGATAGCAGTGGAATGCACAGCATCGTTTGAGGTAGAGTGGACACAGCAGTGGAATGTGTAGCTACGTTTGTGGAGGACTGCAGAGAGAAGTGGAGTGCGTGGCCCTGCTTGTGGAAGAGTGGAGACAGACGTGGAATGCGCAGCTGCGTTTATGGCGGAATGAAGCCAGCAGTGGACTGTGCAGCTGCGTTTGTGGCGGAATGGAGATAGCAGTGGAATGCACAGCATCGTTAGAGGTAGAGTGGAGACAGCAGTGCAATGTGTAGCTACGTTTGTGGAGTAGTGGAGAGAGCAGTGGAATGCGTGGCTGTGTTTGTGGAGGAGTGGAGACAGCAGTGGAATGCGCAGCTGCGTTTGTGGCGGAATGGAGACAGCAGTGGAATGTACAGCTGCGTTAGAGGAAGAGAGGAGACAGCATTGAAATGTGTAGCTACGTTTGTGGAGGAGTGGAGATAGCAGTGGAAAACTGGGATGTGTTTGTGGAGGAGTGGGGACTGCAGTGGAATCCGTAGCTGCGTTTGTGGTGGAATGGAGTCAGCAGTGGAATGCACAGCTCCGTTAGAGGAAGAGTGGAGACAGCAGTGGAATATGTATCTACGTTTGTGGAGGAGTGGAGAGAGCAGTGGAATGCGTGGCTGTGTTTGTGGAGGAGTGGAGACAGCAGTTTAATGCGCAGCTGCGTTTGTAGCGGAATGGGGACAGCAGTGGACTGTGAAGCTGCGTTTGTGACGGAATGGAGATAGCAGTGGAATGCACAGCATCGTTAGAGGTAGAGTGGACACAGCAGTGGAATGTGTAACTACGTTTGTGGAGGTGTGGAGAGAGCAGTGGAATGCGTGGCTGTATTTGTGAAAGAGTGGAGACAGCAGTGGAATGCGACGCTGCGTTTGTGGCAGAATGGAGACAGCAGTGGACTGTGCAGCTGCGTTTGTGGCGGAATGGAGATAGCAGTGGAATGCACAGCATCGTTAGAGGTAGAGTGGACACAGCAGTGGAATGTGTAGCTACATTTTTGGAGGAGTAAAGAGAGCAGTGGAATGTGTGGCTGTGTATGTGGAGGAGTGGAGACAGCAGTGGAATGCGCAGCTGCGTTTGTGGCGGAATGGAGACAGCAGTGGAATGCACAGCTACTTTAGAGGAAGAGTGGAGACAGCAGTGTAAAGTGTGGCTACGTTTGTGGAGGACTGCAGAGAGCAGTGGAGTGCGTGGCTCTGTTTGTGGAAGAGTGGAGACAGCAGTGGAATGCGCAGCTGCGTTTATGGCGGAATGGAGTCAGCAGTGGAATGCACAGCTGCGTTACAGGCAGTGTGGAGACAGCAGTGGAATGTGTAGCTAAGTTTGTGGAGGAGTGGAGAGAGCTGTGGATCGCGTGGCTGTGTTTGTGGACGAGTGGAGACAAAAGTAGAATGCGCAGCTGCGATTGTGGCGGAATGGAGACAGCAGTGGATTGCACAGCTGCGTTATAGGAAGAGTGGAGACAGCAGTGGAATGTGTAGTTAAGTTTCTGGAGGAGTGGAGATAGCAGTGGAATGCATTGCTGTGTTTGTGGATTAGTGGAGACAGCAGTGGAATAGGCAGCTGCGTTTGTGGTGGAATGGAGACAGCAGTTGAATGCACAGCTACGTTAGAGGAAGAGTGGAGACTGCAGTGGAATGTGTAGCTAAGTTTGTGGAGGAGTGGAGAGAGCTGTGGAATGCGTGGCTGTGTTTGTGGAGGAGTGGAGACAAAAGTAGAATGCGCAGCTGCGATTGTGGCGGAATGGAGACAGCAGTGGATTGCACAGCTGCGTTAGAGGAAGAGTGGAGACAGCAGTGGAATGTGTAGTTAAGTTTGTGGAGGAGTGGAGAGAGTAGTGGAATGCGTGGCTGTATTTGTGATGGAGTGGAGACAGCAGTGGAATGCGCAGCTGCGTTTGTGGCGGAATGGAGACAGCAGTGGAATGCAGAGCAGCGTTAGAGGAAGAGTGGATACAGCACTGGAATGTCGAGCTACGTTTGTGGAGAAGTGGAGAGAGCAGTGGAATGCGCACCTGCATTTTTGGCCGAATGGAGACAGCAGTGGACTGTGCAGCTGCGTTTGTGGTTGATTGGAGATAGCAGTGGAATGTGTGAATGCGTGGCTGTGTTTGTGGAGCAGTGGAGACAGCAGTGGAATGCACAGCAGCCTTCGAGGAAGAGTGGAGACAGCACTGGAATGTGGAGCTACGTTTGTGGAGGAGTGGAGAGAGCAGTGGAATGCGTGGCTGTATTTGTGAAGGAGTGGAGACAGCAGTGGGATGCGCAGCTGCGTTTGCGGCGAAATGCAGACAGCAGTGGATTGTGCAGCTGCGTTTGTTCTGGAATGGAGATTGGCAGAGGAATGCACAGCAGCGTTTGAGGAAGAGTGGAGACAGCAGTGGATTGTGTAGCTACGTTTGTGGAGGAGTGGAGATAGCAGTGGAATACTGGGATGTGTTTGTGGAGGAGTGGGGACTGCAGAGGAATCCGTAGCTGCGTTTGTGGGGGAATGGAGTCAGCAGTGGAATGCACAGCTCCGTTAGAGGAAGAGTGGAGACAGCAGTGGAATATGTAGCTACGTTTGTGGAGGAGTGGAGAGACCAGTGGAATGCGTGGCTGTGTTTGTGGAGGAGTGGAGACAGCAGTTGAATGCGCAGCTGCGTTTGTAGCGGAATGGAGACAGCAGTGGACTGTGAAGCTGCGTTTGTGGCGGAATGGAGATAGCAGTGGAATGCACAGCATCGTTAGAGGTAGAGTGGACACAGCAGTGGAATGTGTAACTCCGTTTGTGGAGGTGTGGAGAGAGCAGTGGAATGCGTGGCTGTATTTGTGAAAGAGTGGAGACAGCAGTGGAATGCGACGCTGCGTTTGTGGCAGAATGGAGACAGCAGTGGACTGTGCAGCTGCGTTTGTGGCGGAATGGAGATAGCAGTGGAATGCACAGCATCGTTAGAGGTAGAGTGGACACAGCAGTGGAATGTGTAGCTACATTTTTGGAGGAGTAAAGAGAGCAGTGGAATGTGTGGCTGTGTATGTGGAGGAGTGGAGACAGCAGTGGAATGCGCAGCTGCGTTTGTGGCGGAATGGAGACAGCAGTGGAATGCACAGCTACTTTAGAGGAAGAGTGGAGACAGCAGTGTAAAGTGTGGCTACGTTTGTGGAGGACTGCAGAGAGCAGTGGAGTGCGTGGCTCTGTTTGTGGAAGAGTGGAGACAGCAGTGGAATGCGCAGCTGCGTTTATGGCGGAATGGAGTCAGCAGTGGAATGCACAGCTGCGTTACAGGCAGTGTGGAGACAGCAGTGGAATGTGTAGCTAAGTTTGTGGAGGAGTGGAGAGAGATGTGGAATGCGTGGCTGTGTTTGTGGAGGAGTGGAGACAAAAGTAGAATGCGCAGCTGCGATTGTGGCGGAATGGAGACAGCAGTGGATTGCACAGCTGCGTTAGAGGAAGAGTGGAGACAGCAGTGGAATGTGTAGTTAAGTTTCTGGAGGAGTGGAGATAGCAGTGGAATGCATTGCTGTGTTTGTGGATTAGTGGAGACAGCAGTGGAATAGGCAGCTGCGTTTGTGGTGGAATGGAGACAGCAGTTGAATGCACAGCTACGTTAGAGGAAGAGTGGAGACAGCAGTGGAATGTGTAGTTAAGTTTGTGGAGGAGTGGAGAGAGCAGTGGAATGCGTGGCTGTATTTGTGATGGAGTGGAGACAGCAGTGGAATGCGCAGCTGCGTTTGTGGCGGAATGGAGACAGCAGTGGAATGTACAGCTGCGTTAGAGGAAGAGAGGAGACAGCATTGAAATGTGTAGCTACGTTTGTGGAGGAGTGGAGATAGCAGTGGAAAACTGGGATGTGTTTGTGGAGGAGTGGGGACTGCAGTGGAATCCGTAGCTGCGTTTGTGGTGGAATGGAGTCAGCAGTGGAATGCACAGCTCCGTTAGAGGAAGAGTGGAGACAGCAGTGGAATATGTATCTACGTTTGTGGAGGAGTGGAGAGAGCAGTGGAATGCGTGGCTGTGTTTGTGGAGGAGTGGAGACAGCAGTTGAATGCCTAGCTGCGTTTGTAGCGGAATGGGGACAGCAGTGGACTGTGAAGCTGCGTTTGTGACGGAATGGAGATAGCAGTGGAATGCACAGCATCGTTAGAGGTAGAGTGGACACAGCAGTGGAATGTGTAACTACGTTTGTGGAGGTGTGGAGAGAGCAGTGGAATGCGTGGCTGTATTTGTGAAAGAGTGGAGACAGCAGTGGAATGCGACGCTGCGTTTGTGGCAGAATGGAGACAGCAGTGGACTGTGCAGCTGCGTTTGTGGCGGAATGGAGATAGCAGTGGAATGCACAGCATCGTTAGAGGTAGAGTGGACACAGCAGTGGAATGTGTAGCTACATTTTTGGAGGAGTAAAGAGAGCAGTGGAATGTGTGGCTGTGTATGTGGAGGAGTGGAGACAGCAGTGGAATGCGCAGCTGCGTTTGTGGCGGAATGGAGACAGCAGTGGAATGCACAGCTACTTTAGAGGAAGAGTGGAGACAGCAGTGTAAAGTGTGGCTACGTTTGTGGAGGACTGCAGAGAGCAGTGGAGTGCGTGGCTCTGTTTGTGGAAGAGTGGAGACAGCAGTGGAATGCGCAGCTGCGTTTATGGCGGAATGGAGTCAGCAGTGGAATGCACAGCTGCGTTACAGGCAGTGTGGAGACAGCAGTGGAATGTGTAGCTAAGTTTGTGGAGGAGTGGAGAGAGCTGTGGATCGCGTGGCTGTGTTTGTGGACGAGTGGAGACAAAAGTAGAATGCGCAGCTGCGATTGTGGCGGAATGGAGACAGCAGTGGATTGCACAGCTGCGTTATAGGAAGAGTGGAGACAGCAGTGGAATGTGTAGTTAAGTTTCTGGAGGAGTGGAGATAGCAGTGGAATGCATTGCTGTGTTTGTGGATTAGTGGAGACAGCAGTGGAATAGGCAGCTGCGTTTGTGGTGGAATGGAGACAGCAGTTGAATGCACAGCTACGTTAGAGGAAGAGTGGAGACTGCAGTGGAATGTGTAGCTAAGTTTGTGGAGGAGTGGAGAGAGCTGTGGAATGCGTGGCTGTGTTTGTGGAGGAGTGGAGACAAAAGTAGAATGCGCAGCTGCGATTGTGGCGGAATGGAGACAGCAGTGGATTGCACAGCTGCGTTAGAGGAAGAGTGGAGACAGCAGTGGAATGTGTAGTTAAGTTTGTGGAGGAGTGGAGAGAGTAGTGGAATGCGTGGCTGTATTTGTGATGGAGTGGAGACAGCAGTGGAATGCGCAGCTGCGTTTGTGGCGGAATGGAGACAGCAGTGGAATGCAGAGCAGCGTTAGAGGAAGAGTGGATACAGCACTGGAATGTCGAGCTACGTTTGTGGAGAAGTGGAGAGAGCAGTGGAATGCGCACCTGCATTTTTGGCCGAATGGAGACAGCAGTGGACTGTGCAGCTGCGTTTGTGGTTGATTGGAGATAGCAGTGGAATGTGTGAATGCGTGGCTGTGTTTGTGGAGCAGTGGAGACAGCAGTGGAATGCACAGCAGCCTTCGAGGAAGAGTGGAGACAGCACTGGAATGTGGAGCTACGTTTGTGGAGGAGTGGAGAGAGCAGTGGAATGCGTGGCTGTATTTGTGAAGGAGTGGAGACAGCAGTGGGATGCGCAGCTGCGTTTGCGGCGAAATGCAGACAGCAGTGGATTGTGCAGCTGCGTTTGTTCTGGAATGGAGATTGGCAGAGGAATGCACAGCAGCGTTTGAGGAAGAGTGGAGACAGCAGTGGATTGTGTAGCTACGTTTGTGGAGGAGTGGAGATAGCAGTGGAATACTGGGATGTGTTTGTGGAGGAGTGGGGACTGCAGAGGAATCCGTAGCTGCGTTTGTGGGGGAATGGAGTCAGCAGTGGAATGCACAGCTCCGTTAGAGGAAGAGTGGAGACAGCAGTGGAATATGTAGCTACGTTTGTGGAGGAGTGGAGAGACCAGTGGAATGCGTGGCTGTGTTTGTGGAGGAGTGGAGACAGCAGTTGAATGCGCAGCTGCGTTTGTAGCGGAATGGAGACAGCAGTGGACTGTGAAGCTGCGTTTGTGGCGGAATGGAGATAGCAGTGGAATGCACAGCATCGTTAGAGGTAGAGTGGACACAGCAGTGGAATGTGTAACTCCGTTTGTGGAGGTGTGGAGAGAGCAGTGGAATGCGTGGCTGTATTTGTGAAAGAGTGGAGACAGCAGTGGAATGCGACGCTGCGTTTGTGGCAGAATGGAGACAGCAGTGGACTGTGCAGCTGCGTTTGTGGCGGAATGGAGATAGCAGTGGAATGCACAGCATCGTTAGAGGTAGAGTGGACACAGCAGTGGAATGTGTAGCTACATTTTTGGAGGAGTAAAGAGAGCAGTGGAATGTGTGGCTGTGTATGTGGAGGAGTGGAGACAGCAGTGGAATGCGCAGCTGCGTTTGTGGCGGAATGGAGACAGCAGTGGAATGCACAGCTACTTTAGAGGAAGAGTGGAGACAGCAGTGTAAAGTGTGGCTACGTTTGTGGAGGACTGCAGAGAGCAGTGGAGTGCGTGGCTCTGTTTGTGGAAGAGTGGAGACAGCAGTGGAATGCGCAGCTGCGTTTATGGCGGAATGGAGTGAGCAGTGGAATGCACAGCTGCGTTACAGGCAGTGTGGAGACAGCAGTGGAATGTGTAGCTAAGTTTGTGGAGGAGTGGAGAGAGATGTGGAATGCGTGGCTGTGTTTGTGGAGGAGTGGAGACAAAAGTAGAATGCGCAGCTGCGATTGTGGCGGAATGGAGACAGCAGTGGATTGCACAGCTGCGTTAGAGGAAGAGTGGAGACAGCAGTGGAATGTGTAGTTAAGTTTCTGGAGGAGTGGAGATAGCAGTGGAATGCATTGCTGTGTTTGTGGATTAGTGGAGACAGCAGTGGAATAGGCAGCTGCGTTTGTGGTGGAATGGAGACAGCAGTTGAATGCACAGCTACGTTAGAGGAAGAGTGGAGACAGCAGTGGAATGTGTAGTTAAGTTTGTGGAGGAGTGGAGAGAGCAGTGGAATGCGTGGCTGTATTTGTGATGGAGTGGAGACAGCAGTGGAATGCGCAGCTGCGTTTGTGGCGGAATGGAGACAGCAGTGGAATGCAGAGCAGCGTTAGAGGAAGAGTGGATACAGCACTGGAATGTCGAGCTACGTTTGTGGAGGAGTGGAGAGAGCAGTGGAATGCGCACCTGCATTTTTGGCGGAATGGAGACAGCAGTGGACTGTGCAGCTGCGTTTGTGGTTGATTGGAGATAGCAGTGGAATGTGTGAATGCGTGGCTGTGTTTGTGGAGCAGTGGAGACAGCAGTGGAATGCACAGCAGCCTTCGAGGAAGAGTGGAGACAGCACTGGAATGTGGAGCTACGTTTGTGGAGGAGTGGAGAGAGCAGTGGAATGCGTGGCTGTATTTGTGAAGGAGTGGAGACAGCAGTGGGATGCGCAGCTGCGTTTGCGGCGAAATGCAGACAGCAGTGGATTGTGCAGCTGCGTTTGTTCTGGAATGGAGATTGGCAGAGGAATGCACAGCAGCGTTTGAGGAAGAGTGGAGACAGCAGTGGATTGTGTAGCTACGTTTGTGGAGGAGTGGAGATAGCAGTGGAATACTGGGATGTGTTTGTGGAGGAGTGGGGACTGCAGTGGAATCCGTAGCTGCGTTTGTGGGGGAATGGAGTCAGCAGTGGAATGCACAGCTCCGTTAGAGGAAGAGTGGAGACAGCAGTGGAATATGTAGCTACGTTTGTGGAGGAGTGGAGAGAGCAGTGGAATGCGTGGCTGTGTTTGTGGAGGAGTGGAGACAGCAGTTGAATGCGCAGCTGCGTTTGTAGCGGAATGGAGACAGCAGTGGACTGTGAAGCTGCGTTTGTGGCGGAATGGAGATAGCAGTGGAATGCACAGTATCGTTAGAGGTAGAGTGGACACAGCAGTGGGATGTGTAGCTACATTTGCGGAGGTGTGGAGAGAGCAGTGGAATGCGTGGCTGTATTTGTGAAGGAGTGGAGACAGCAGTGGAATGCGCAGCTGCGTTTGTGGCAGAATGGAGACAGCAGTGGACTGTGCAGCTGCGTTTGTGGCGGAATGGAGATAGCATTGGAATGCACAGCATCGTTAGAGGTAGAGTGGACACAGCAGTGGAATGTGTAGCTACATTTGTGGAGGAGTAAAGAGAGCAGTGGAATGTGTGGCTGTGTATGTGGAGGAGTGGAGACAGCAGTGGAATGCGCAGCTGCGTTTGTGGCGGAATGGAGACAGCAGTGGAATGCACAGCTACTTTAGAGGAAGAGTGGAGACAGCTGTGTAAAGTGTGGCTACGTTTGTGGAGGACTGCAGAGAGCAGTGGAGTGCGTGGCTCTGTTTGTGGAAGAGTGGAGACAGCAGTGGAATGCGCAGCTGCTTTTATGGCGGAATGGAGACAGCAGTGGAATGCACAGCTGCGTTACAGGAAGTGTGGAGACAGCAGTGGAATGTGTAGCTAAGTTTCTGGAGGAGTGGAGACAGCAGTGGAATGCATGGCTGTGTTTGTGGATTAGTGGAGACAGCAGTGGAATAGGCAGCTGCGTTTGTGGTGGAATGGAGACAGCAGTTGAGTGCACAGCAACGTTAGAGGAAGAGTGGAGACAGAAGTGGAATGTGTAGCTAAGTTTGTGGAGGAGTGGAGAGAGCTGTGGAATGCGTGGCTGTGTTTGTGGAGGAGTGGAGACAAAAGTAGAATGCGCACTGCGATTGTGGCGGAATGGAGACAGCAGTGGATTGCACAGGTGCGTTAGAGGAAGAGTGGAGACAGCAGTTGAATGTGTAGTTAAGTTTGTGGAGGAGTGGAGAGAGCAGTGGAATGCGTGGCTGTATTTGTGATGGAGTGGAGACAGCAGTGGAATGCGCAGCTGCGTTTGTGGCGGAATGGGGACAGCAGTGGAATGCAGAGCAGCGTTAGAGGAAGAGTGGATACAGCACTGGAATGTGGAGCTACGTTTGTGGAGGAGTGGAGAGAGAAGTGGAATGCGCAGCTGCGTTTGTGGCGGAATGGAGACAGCAGTGGAATGCACAGCAGCGTTAGAGGAAGAGTGGAGACAGCAGTGGATTGTGTAGCTACGTTTGTGGAGGAGTGGGGAGAGCAGTGCAATGTGTGAGTGCGTGGCTGTGTTTGTGGAGCAAGGGAGACAGCAGTGGAATGCACAGCAGCGTTCGAGGAAGAGTGGAGACAGCACTGGAATGTGGAGCTACGTTTGTGGAGGAGTGGAGAGAGCAGTGGAATGCGTGGTTGTATTTGTGAAGGAGTGGAGACAGCAGTGGGTTGCGCAGCTGCGTTTGTGGCGAAATGCAGACAGCAGTGGATTGTGCAGCTGCGTTTGTTCTGGAATGGAGATTGGCTGAGGAATGCACAGCAGCGTTTGAGGAAGAGTGGAGACAGCAGTGGAATGTGTAGCTACGTCTGTGGAGGAGTGGAAAGAGCAGTGGAATGCGTGAATGCGGGGCTGTGTTTGTTTAGGAGTAGAGACAGCAGTGGAATGCGCAGTTGCGTTTTTGGCGGAACGCAGACAGCAGTGGAATGCACAGCTGCGTTTGAGGAAGAGTGGAGACCGCAGTGGATTGTGTAGCTACGTTTGTGGAGGAGTGGAGAGAGCAGTGGAATGCCTGGCTGTATTTGTGAAGGAGTGGAGACAGCAGTGGAATGCGCAGCTGCGTTTGTGGCGGAATGGAGACAGCAGTGTACTGTGCAGCTGCGTTTGTGGCGGAATAGATATAGCAGTGTAATGCACAGCAGTGTTAGAGGAAGAGTGAAGACAGCAGTGGAATGTGTAGCTACGTTTGTGGAGGAGTGGAGAGAGCAGTTGAATGCGTGGCTGTGATTGTGGAGGAGTGGAGAGAGCAGTGGATTGCGCAGCTGCGTTTGTGGTGCAATGGAGATAGCTGTGGAATGCACAGCAGCGTTAGAGAAAGAGTGGAGACAGCACTGGAATGTGGAGGTACGTTTGTGGAGGAGTGGAGAGAGCAGTGGAATGCGCAGCTGCGTTTGTGGCAGAATGGAGACAGCAGTGGGCTGTGCAGCTGTGTTTGTGGCGGAATGGAGATAGCAGTGGAATGCACAGCATCGATAGAGTAAGATTGGAGACAGAAGTGTATTATGTAGATAAGTTTGTGGAGGAGTGGAGAGAGCAGTGGAATGCGTGGCTGTGGTTGTGGAGGAGTGGAGACAGCAGTGGACTGCACGGCTGCGTTTGTGGCGGAATGGAGATGGCAGTGCAATGCACAGCAGCGTTAGAGGAAGACTGGAGATAGCAGTGGAATGTGTAGCTACGTTTGTGGAAGAGTGGAGAGAGCAGTGGAATGCAAGAATGCGTGGCTGAGTTTGTGGAGGAGTAGAGACAGCAGTGGAATGCGTGGCTGCGTTTGTTGCGGATTGGAGATAGCAGTGGAATGCACAGCAGCTTTAGTGGAAGAGTGGAGAAAGCAGTGAAAAGTGTAGCTACGTTTGTGGAGGAGTAGAGAGAGCAGTGGAATGCGTGAATACGTGTCTGTGTTTGTGGAGGAGTGGAGACAGCAGTGGAATTTGCAGCTGCGATTGTGGCAGAATGGATACAGAAGTGGAATGCACAGCACCGTTCGAGGAAGAGTGGAGACAGCACTGGAATGTGGAGCTACGTTTGTGTAGGAGTGGAGAGAGAAGTGGAATGCGTGGCTGTGTATGTGGAGGAGTGGAGACAGCAGTGGAATGCGCAGCTGCGTTTATGGCGGAATGGAGACAGCAGTGGAATGCACAGCTGCGTTACTGGAAGTGTGGAGACAGCAGTGGAATGTGTAGCTACGTAGTGGAGGAGTAGAGATAGCAGTGGAATGCGTGACTATGTTTGTGTAGGAGTGGAGACAGCATTGGAATGCGCAGCTGCAATGGGGGGAATGGCGACAGCAGTGGAATGCACAGCTGCGTTAGAGGAAGAGAGGGCTGGGCTGTGTTTGTGGAGGAGCGGAGACTGCAGTGGAAACCGCAGCTGCGTTTGTGGCGGAATGGAGACAGCAGTGGAATGCACAGCTACTTTAGAGGAAGAGTGGAGACAGCAGTGTAAAGTGTGGCTACGTTTGTGGAGGACTGCAGAGAGCAGTGGAGTGCGAGGCTCTGTTTGTGGAAGAGTGGAGACAGCAGTGGAATGCGCAGCTGCGTTTATGGCGGAATGGAGACAGCAGTGGAATGCACAGCTCCGTTAGAGGAAGAGTGGAGACCGCTGTGGAATATGTAGCTACGTTTGTGGAGGAGTGGAGAGAGCAGTGAAATGCGTGGCTGTGTTTGTGGAGGAGTGGAGACAGCAGTGGAATGCGCAGCTGCGTTTGTGGCGGAATGGAGACAGCAGTGGAAAGCACAGCTGCGTTACAGGAATTGTGGAGACAGCAAGGGAATATGAAGCTAAGTTTGTGGAGGAGTGGAGATAGCAGTGAAATGCGTGGCTGTGTTTGTGGAGGAGTGGAGACAGCAGTGGATGCGCAGCTACTTTAGAGGAAGAGTGGAGACAGCAGTGTAAACTGTGGCTACGTTTGTGGAGCACTGAAGAGAGCAGTGGAGTGCGTGGCTGTGTTTGTGGAGGAGTCGAGACAGCAGTGGAATGCGCAGCTGCGTTTATGGCGGAATGGAGACAGCAGTGGAATGCACAGCTGCGTTACAGGAATTGTGGAGACAGCAAGGGAATGTGAAGCTAAGTTTGTGGAGGAGTGGAGATAGCAGTGGAATGCGTGGCTGTGTTTGTGGAGGAGTGGAGACAGCAGTGGAATGCTCAGCTGTTTTTGTGGCGGAATGGAGACAGCAGTGGAATGCACAGCTACGTTAGAGGAAGAGTGGAGACAGCACTGGAATGTGCAGCTACGTTTGTAGTGGAGTGGAGAGAGCAGTGGAATGCGGGGCTGTATTTGTGAAGGAGTGGAGACAGCAGTGGAATACGCAGCTGCGTTTGTGGCGGAATGGAGACAGCAGTGGACTGTGAAGCTGCGTTTGTGGCGGAATGGAGATAGCAGTGGAATGCACAGCTGCATTAGAGGAAGAGAGGAGACAGTATTGGAATGTGTAGCTACGTTTGTGGAGGAGTGGAGATAGAAGTGGAATGCTGGGCTGTGTTTGTGGAGGAGTGGAGACTGCAGTGGAATGCGCACCTGCATTTGTGGAGGAATGGAGACAGCAGTGGAATGCACAGCTACTTTAGAGGAATAGTGGAGACAGCAGTGTAAAGTGTGGCTACGCTTGTGGAGGACTGCAGAGAGCAGTGGAATGCGTGGCTCTGTTTGTGGAAGAGTGGAGACAGCAGTGGAATGTGTAGCTACGTTTGTGGAGGAATGGAGAGAGCAGTGGAATGTGTGGCTGTGTTTGTGGAGGAGTGGAGTCAGCAGTGGAATGCGCAGCTACATTTGTGGCGGAGTGGAGACAGCTTTGGAATGCACAGCAGCGTTTGAGGAAGAGTGGAGACAGCACTGGAATGTACAGCTACGTTTGTAGTTTAGTGGAGAGAGCAGTGGAATGCGGGGCTGTATTTGTGAAGGAGTGGAGACAGCAGTGGAATACGCAGCTGCGTTTGTGGCGGAATGGAGACAGCAGTGGACTGTGAAGCTGCGTTCGTGGCGGAATGGAGATAGCAGTGGAATGCACAGCTGCATTAGAGGAAGAGAGGAGACAGCATTGGATGTGTAGCTACGTTTGTGGAGGAGTGGAGATAGCAGTGGAATGCTGGGCTGTGTTTGTGGAGGAGTGGAGACTGCAGTGGAATGCGCACCTGCATTTGTGGAGGAATGGAGACAGCAGTGGAATGCACAGCTACTTTAGAGGAATAGTGGAGACAGCAGTGTAAAGTGTGGCTACGTTTGTGGAGGACTGCAGAGAGCAGTGGAATGCGTGGCTCTGTTTGTGGAAGAGTGGAGACAGCAGTGGAATGCGCAGCTGCGGTTGTGGCGGAATGGGACAGCAGTGGACTGTGAAGCTGCGTTTGTGGCGAAATGGAGATAGCAGTGGAATGCACAGCATCGTTTGAGGTAGAGTGGACACAGCAGTGGAATGTGTAGCTACGTTTGTGTAGGACTGCAGAGAGAAGTGGAGTGCGTGGCCCTGCTTGTGGAAGAGTGAAGACAGACGTGGAATGCGCAGCTGCGTTAATGGCGGAATGAAGACAGCAGTGGAATGCACATCTGCGTTACAGGAAGTGTGGAGACAGCAGAGGAATGTGTAGCTAAGTTTGTGGAGGAGTGGAGATAGCAGTGGAATGCGTGGCTGTGTTTGTGAAGGGGTGGAGACAACAGTGGAATGCGCAGCTGCGTTTGTGGCGGAATGGAGATAGCAGTGGAATGCACAGCTGCGTTAGAGGAAGAGTGGAGACAGCAGTGCAATGTGTAGCTACGTTTGTGGAGGAGTGGAGAGAGCAGTGGAATGCGTGGCTGTGGTGGGGAGAAGTGGAGACTGCAGTGGAATGCGCCGCTGCGTTTGTGGCGGAATTGAGACAGCAGTGGACTGTGAAGCTGCGTTTGTGGCGGAATGGAGATAGCAGTGGAATGCACAGCATCGTTAGAGGTAGAGTGGGCACAGCAGTGGAATGTGTAGCTACGTTTGTGGAGGAGTGGAGAGAGCAGTGGATTGCGTGGCTGTGTTTGTGGACTAGTGGAGACAGCAGTGGAATGCGCAGCTGCGTTTGTGGCGGAATGGAGACAGCAGTGGAATGTACAGCTGCATTAGAGGAAGAGAGGAGACAGCAGTGGAATGTGTAGCTACGTTTGTGGAGGAGTGGAGAGAGCAGTGGAATGCGTTGCTGTGTTTGTGGAGGGGTGGAGACAGCAGTGGACAGTGCAGCTGCGTTTGTGGCGGAATGGAGATAGCAGTGGAATGCACAGCACCGTTAGAGGAAGAGTGGACACAGCAGTGGAATGTGTGGCTACGTTTGTGGTGGAATGGATATAGCAGTGGAATGCACAGCTCCGTTAGAGGAAGAGTGGAGACAGCAGTGGAATATGTATCTACGTTTGTGGAGGAGTGGAGAGAGCAGTGGAATGCGTGGCTGTGTTTGTGGAGGAGTGGAGACAGCAGTTGAATGCGCAGCTGCGTTTGTAGCGGAATGGAGACAGCAGTGGACTGTGAAGCTGCATTTGTGACGGAATGGAGATAGCAGTGGAATGCACAGCATCGTTAGAGGTAGAGTGGACACAGCAGTGGAATGTGTAGCTACGTTTGTGGAGGTGTGGAGAGACCAGTGGAATGCGTGGCTGTATTTGTGAAAGAGTGGAGACAGCAGTGGAATGCGCAGCTGCGTTTGTGGCAGAATGGAGACAGCAGTGGACTGTGCAGCTGCGTTTGTGGCGGAATGGAGATAGCAGTGGAATGCACAGCATCGTTAGAGGTAGAGTGGACACAGCAGTGGAATGAGTAGCTACATTTTTGGAGGAGTAAAGAGAGCAGTGGAATGTGTGGCTGTGTATGTGGAGGAGTGGAGACAGCAGTGGATTGCGCAGCTGCGTTTGTGGCGGAATGGAGACAGCAGTGGAATGCACAGCTACTTTAGAGGAAGAGTGGAGACAGCAGTGTAAAGTGTGGCTACGTTTGTGGAGGACTGCAGAGAGCAGTGGAGTGCGTGGCTCTGTTTGTGGAAGAGTGGAGACAGCAGTGGAATGCGCAGCTGCGTTTATGGCGGAATGGAGTCAGCAGTGGAATGCACAGCTGCGTTACAGGCAGTGTGGAGACAGCAGTGGAATGTGTAGCTAAGTTTGTGGAGGAGTGGAGAGAGCTGTGGAATGCGTGGCTGTGTTTGTGGAGGAGTGGAGACAAAAGTAGAATGCGCAGCTGCGATTGTGGCGGAATGGAGACAGCAGTGGATTGCACAGCTGCGTTAGAGGAAGAGTGGAGACAGCAGTGGAATGTGTAGTTAAGTTTCTGGAGGAGTGGAGATAGCAGTGGAATGCATTGCTGTGTTTGTGGATTAGTGGAGACAGCAGTGGAATAGGCAGCTGTGTTTGTGGTGGAATGGAGACAGCAGTTGAATGCACAGCTACGTTAGAGGAAGAGTGGAGACAGCAGTGGAATGTGTAGCTAAGTTTGTGGAGGAGTGGAGAGAGCTGTGGAATGCTTGGCTGTGTTTGTGGAGGAGTGGAGACAAAAGTAGAATGCGCAGCTGCGATTGTGGAGGAATGGAGACAGCAATGGATTGCACAGCTGCGTTAGAGGAAGAGTGGAGACAGCAGTGGAATGTGTAGTTAAGTTTGTGGAGGAGTGGAGAGAGCAGTGGAATGCGTGGCTGTATTTGTGATGGAGTGGAGACAGCAGTGTAATGCGCAGCTGCGTTTGTGGTGGAATGGAGACAGTAGTGGAATGCAGAGCAGCGTTAGAGGAAGAGTGGATACAGCAGTGGATTGTGTAGCTACGTTTGTGGAGGAGTGGAGGGAGCAGTGGAATGTGTGAATGCGTGGCTGTGTTTGTGGAGCAGTGGAGACAGCAGTGGAATGCACAGCAGCGTTCGAGGAAGAGTGGAGACAGCACTGGAATGTGGAGCTACGTTTGTGGAGGAGTGGAGAGAGCAGTGGAATGCGTGGCTGTATTTGTGAAGGAGTGGAGACAGCAGTGGGATGCGCAGCTGCGTTTGTGGCGAAATGCAGACAGCAGTGGATTGTGAAGCTGCGTTTGTTCTGGAATGGAGATTGGCAGAGGAATGCACAGCAGCGTTTGAGGAAGAGTGGAGACAGCAGTGGATTGTGCAGCTACGTTTGTGGAGGAGTGGAGATAGCAGTGGAATACTGGGATGTGTTTGTGGAGGAGTGGGGACTGCAGTGGAATCCGTAGCTGCGTTTGTGGTGGAATGGAGTCAGCAGTGGAATGCACAGCTCCGTTAGAGGAAGAGTGGAGACAGCAGTGGAATATGTAGCTACGTTTGTGGAGGAGTGGAGAGAGCAGTGGAATGCGTGGCTGTGTTTGTGGAGGAGTGGAGACAGCAGTTGAATGCGCAGCTGCGTTTGTAGCGGAATGGAGACAGCAGTGGACTGTGAAGCTGCGTTTGTGGCGGAATGGAGATAGCAGTGGAATGCACAGCATCGTTAGAGGTAGAGTGGACACAGCAGTGGGATGTGTAGCTACGTTTGTGAAGGTGTGGAGAGAGCAGTGGAATGCGTGGCTGTATTTGTGAAGGAGTGGAGACAGCAGTGGAATGCGCAGCTGCGTTTGTGGCAGAATGGAGACAGCAGTGGACTGTGCAGCTGCGTTTGTGGCGGAATGGAGATAGCAGTGGAATGCACAGCATCGTTAGAGGTAGAGTGGACACAGCAGTGGAATGTGTAGCTATATTTGTGGAGGAGTAAAGAGAGCAGTGGAATGTGTGGCTGTGTATGAGGAGGAGTGGAGACAGCAGTGGAATGCGCAGCTGCGTTTGTGGCGGAATGGAGACAGCAGTGGAATGCACAGCTACTTTAGAGGAAGAGTGGAGACTGCAGTGTAAAGTGTGGCTACGTTTGTGGAGGACTGCAGAGAGCAGTGGAGTGCGTGGCTCTGTTTGTGGAAGAGTGGAGACAGCAGTGGAATGCGCAGCTGCGTTTATAGCGGAATGGAGACAGCAGTGGAATGCACAGCTGCGTTACAGGAAGTGTGGAGACAGCAGTGGAATGTGTAGCTAAGTTTCTGGAGGAGTGGAGATAGCAGTGGAATGCATATCTGTGTTTGTGGATTGGTGGAGACAGCAGTGGAATAGGCAGCTGCGTATGTGGTGGAATGGAGACAGCAGTTGATTGCACAGCTGCGTTAGAGGAAGAGTGGAGACAGCAGTTGAATGTGTAGTTAAGTTTGTGGAGGAGTGGAGAGAGCAGTGGAATGCGTGTCTGTATTTGTGATGGAGTGGAGACAGCAGTGGAATGCGCAGCTGCGTTTGTGGCGGAATGGAGACAGCAGTGGAATGCAGAGCAGCGTTAGAGGAAGAGTGGATACAGCACTGGAATGTGGAGCTACGTTTGTGGAGGAGTGGAGAGAGCAGTGGAATGCGTGGCTGTATTTGTGAAGGAGTGGAGACAGCAGTGGGATGCGCAGCTGCGTTTGTGGCGAAATGCAGACAGCAGTGGATTGTGCAGCTGCGTTTGTTCTGGAATGGAGATTGGCTGAGGAATGCACAGCAGCGTTTGAGGAAGAATGGAGACAGCAGTGGAATGTGTAGCTACGTCTGTGGAGGAGTGGAAAGAGCAGTGGAATGCGTGAATGCGGGGCTGTGTTTGTTTAGGGGTAGAGACAGCAGTGGAATGCGCAGTTGCGGTTTGGCGGAACGCAGACAGCAGTGGAATGCACAGCTGCGTTAGAGGAAGAGTGGAGACAGCAGTGGATTGTGTAGCTACGTTTGTGGAGGAGTGGAGAGAGCAGTGGAATGCCTGGCTGTATTTGTGAAGGAGTGGAGACAGCAGTGGAATGCGCAGCTGCGTTTGTGGCGGAATGGAGACAGCAGTGTACTGTGCAGCTGCGTTTGCGACGGAATAGAGATAGCAGTGTAATGCACAGCAGTGTTAGAGGAAGAGTGAAGACAGCAGTGGAATGTGTAGCTACGTTTGTGGAGGAGTGGAGAGAGCAGTTGAATGCGTGGCTGTGATTGTGGAGGAGTGGAGAGAGCAGTGGATTGCGCAGCTGCGTTTGTGGTGCAATGGAGATAGCTGTGGAATGCACAGCAGCGTTAGAGAAAAAGTGGAGACAGCACTAGAATGTGGAGGTACGTTTGTGGAGGAGTGGAGAGAGCAGTGGAATGCGCAGCTGCGTTTGTGGCAGAATGGAGACAGCAGTGGGCTGTGCAGCTGTGTTTGTGGCGGAATGGAGATAGCAGTGGAATGCACAGCATCGATAGAGGAAGATTGGAGACAGCAGTGTATTATGTAGATAAGTTTGTGGAGGAGTGGAGAGAGCAGTGGAATGCGTGGCTGTGGTTGTGGAGGAGTGGAGACAGCAGTGGACTGCACGGCTGCGTTTGTGGCGGAATGGAGATGGCAGTGCAATGCACAGCAGCGTTAGAGGAAGACTGGAGATAGCAGTGGAATGTGTAGCTACGTTTGTGGAAGAGTGGAGAGAGCAGTGGAATGCAAGAATGCGTGGCTGAGTTTGTGGAGGAGTGGAGACAGCACTGGAATGTGGAGCTACGTTTGTGTAGGAGTGGAGAGAGAAGTGGAATGCGTGGCGGTATTTGTGAAGGAGTGGAGACAGCAGTGGAATGCGCAGCTGCGTTTGTGGCGGAATGGAGACCTCAGTGGATTGTGCAGCTGCGTTTGTTCTGGAATGGAGATTTGCAGTGAAATGCACAGCAGCGTTAGAGGAAGAGTGGATTCAGCACTGGAATGTGGAGCTACGTTTGTGGAGGAGTGGAGAGAGATGTGGAATGCGCAGCTGCGTTTGTGGCGGAATGGAGACAGCAGTGGACTGTGCAGCTGATTTTTTTGGTGGAATGGAGATGGCAGTGGAATGCAGAGCAGCGTTAGAGGAAGAGTGGATACAGCACTGGAATGTGGAGCTACGTTTGTGGAGGAGTGGAGAGAGAAGTGAAATGCGCAGCGGCGTTTGTGGCGGAATGGAGACAGCAGTGGACTGTGCAACTGCGTTTGTGGTGGAATGGAGATAGCAGTGGAATGCACAGCAGCGTTAGAGGAAGAGTGGCGACAGCAGTGGATTGTGTACCTACGTTTGTGGCGGAGTGGAGACAGCAGTGGAATGCGCAGCTGTGTTTGTGGCGGAATGGAGACAGCAGTGGATTGTGCAGCTGCGTTTGTTCTGGAATGGAGATTGGCAGTGGAATGCACAGCACCGTTAGAGGAAGAGTGGAGACAGCAGTGGGATGTGTAGCTACGTTTGTGGAGGAGTGGAGAGCGCAGTGGAATGCGTGGCTGTATTTGTGAAGGAGTGGAGACAGCAGTGGAATGCGCAGCTGCGTTTGTGGCGGAATGGAGACCTCAGTGGATTGTGCAGCTGCGTTTGTTCTGGAATGGAGATTTGCAGTGAAAAGCACAGTAGCGTTAGAGGAAGAGTGGATTCAGCACTGGAATGTGGAGCTACGTTTGTGGAGGAGTGGAGAGAGATGTGGAATGCGCAGCTGCGTTTGTGGCGGAATGGAGACAGCAGTGGACTGTGCAGCTGAGTTTTTTGGTGGAATGGAGATGGCTGTGGAATGCAGAGCAGCGTTAGAGGAAGAGTGGATACAGCACTGGAAAGTGGAGCTACGTTTGTGGAGGAGTGGAGAGAGAAGTGAAATGCGCAGCGGCGTTTGTGGCGGAATGGAGATAGCTGTGGAATGCACAGCAGCGCTAGAGTCAGAGTGGAGACAGCACTGGAATGTGGAGCTACGTTTGTGGAGGAGTGGACAGAGCAGTGGAAAGCGTGGCTGTATTTGTGCGTTTGTGGTGGAATGGTGACAGCAGTGGAATGCACAGCTGCGTTAGAGGAAGAGTGGATACAGCAGAGGAATGTGTAGCTAAGTTTGTGGAGGAGTGGAAAGACCAGTGGAATGCGTTGCTGTGTTTGTGGAGGGGTGGAGACAGCAGTGGACAGTGCAGCTGCGTTTGTGGCGGAATGGAGATAGCAGTGGAATGCACAGCACCGTTAGAGGAAGAGTGGACACAGCCGTGGAATGTGTGGCTACGTTTGTGGTGGAATGGATATAGCAGTGGAATGCACAGCTGCGTTAGAGGAAGAGTGGAGACAGCAGTGGAATGTGTAGCTACGTTTGTGGAGGGGTGGAGAGAGCAGTGGAATGCTTGGCTGTGTTTGTGGAGGAGTGGAGACTGCAGTGGAATGCGCAGCTGCGTTTGTGACGGAATGGAGACAGAAGTGGAATGCACAACTGCGTTAGAGGAAGAGTGGAGACAGTAGTGGAATATGTAGCTACGTTTGTGGAGGAGTGGAGAGAGCAGTGGAATGCAAGAATGCGTGGCTGTGTTTGTGGAGGAGTGGAGACTGCAGTGGAATGCGTGGCTGCGTTTGTCACGGATTGGAGATAGCAGTGGAATGCACAGCAGCTTTAGAGGAAGAGTGGAGACAGCAGTGAAATGTATAGCTACGTTTGTGGAGGAGTGGAGAGAGCAGTGGAATGCGTAGCTGTATTTGTGAAGGAGTGGAGACAGCAGTGGAATGCGCAGCTGCGTTTGTGGCGGAATGGAGACAGCAGTGGATTGTGCAGCTGCGTTTGTTCTGGAATTTAGATTGGCAGTGAAATGCACAGCAGCGTTAGAGGAAGAGTGGATACAGCACTGGAATGTGGAGCTACGTTTGTGGAGGAGTGGAGAGAGAAGTGTAATGCGCAGCTGCGTTAGATGAAGAGTGGAGACAGCAGTGGAATGTTTAGCTACATTTGTGGAGGAGTGGAGAGAGCAGTGGAATGCGAGAATGCATGGCTGTGTTTGTGGAGGAGTGGAGACAGCAGTGGAATGCACAGCTGCGTTAGAGGAAGAGTGGAGACAGCATTGGAATGCACAGCTGCGTTAGAGGAAGAGTAGAGACAGCAGTGGAATGTGTAGCTAAGTTTGTGGAGGAGTGGAAATACCAGTGGAATGAGTTGCTGTGTTTGTGGAGGGGTGGAGACTGCAGTGGAATGCACAGCTGCGATTGTGAAGGAATGGAGACAGCAGTGGAATGCACAGCTGCGTTAGAGGAAGAGTGGAGACAGGAGTGGAATATGTAGCTACGTTTGTGGAGGAGTGGAGAGAGAAGTGGAATGCAAGAATGCGTGGCTGTGTTTGTGGAGGAGTGGAGACAGCAGTGGAATGCGTGGCTGCGTTTGTCGCGGATTGGAGATAGCAGTGGAATGCACAGCAGCTTTAGAGGAAGAGTGGAGACAGCAGTGAAATGTATAGCTACGTTTGTGGAGGAGTAGAGAGAGCAGTGGAATGCGTGAATGTATGGCTGTGTTTGTAGAGGAGTGGAGACGGCAGTGGAATGCACAGCTGCGTTTGTGGCAGAATGGAGACAGAAGTGGAATGCACAGCTGCGTTAGAGTAACAGTGGAGACAGCAGTGGAATGTGTAGCTACGTTTGTGGAGGAGTGAAGAGAGCAATGGAATGCGTGGCTGTGCTTGTGGTGGAGTGGAGACAGCAGTGGAATGCGCAGCTGCGATTGTGGCGGAATTTAGAAAGCCATGGACTGTGCAGCTGCGTTTTTGGCAGAATGGATACAGCAGTGGAATGCACAGCTGCGTTAGAGTAACAGTGGAGACAGCAGTGGAATGTGTAGCTACGTTTGTGGAGGAGTGAAGAGAGCAGTGGAATGCGTGGCTGTGCTTGTGGTGGAGTGGAGACGGCAGTGGAATGCGCAGCTGCGTTTGTGGCGGAATTTAGAAAGCAGTGGACTGTGCAGCTGCGTTTGTGGCAGAATGGATACAGCAGTGGAATGCACAGCTGCGTTAGAGGAAGAGTGGAGACAGCAGTGGATTGTGTAGCTACGTTTGTGGAGGAGTGGAGAGAGCAGTGGAATGCGTGAATGCGTGGCTGTGTTTGTGGAGGAGTGGAGAGAGCAGTGGAATGCACAGCTGCGTTTGTGGCAGAATGGAGACAGCAGTGGAATGCACAGCTGCGTTAGAGTAACAGCGGAGACAGCAGTGGAATGTGTAGCTACGTTTGTGGATGCGCAGCTGCGTTTGTGGCGGAATTGAGAAAGCAGTGGACTGTGCAGCTGAGTTTTTGGCGGAATGGAGATAGCAGTGGAATGCACAGCAACGTTAGAGGAAGAGTGGAGACAGCAGTGGATTGTGTAGGTACGTTTGTGGAGGAGTGGCGACAGCAGTGGAATGCGTGGCTGCGTTTGTGGAGGAGTGGAGAGAGCAGTGAAATGTGTGAATGCGTGGCTGTGTGTGTGGAGCAGTGGAGACAGCAGTGGAATGCACACCAGCGTTTGAGGAAGAGTGGAGACAGCACTGGAATGTGGAGCTACGTTTGTGGAGGAGTGGAGAGAGCAGTGGAATGCGTGGCTGTATTTGTGAAGGAGTGGAGACAGCAGTGGAATGCGCAGCTCCGTTTGTGGCGGAATGGAGACAGCAGTGGATTGTGCAGCTGCATTTGTTCTGGAATGGAGATTGGCAGTGGAATGCACAGCAGCATTAGAGGAAGAGTGGAGACAGCAGTGGAATGTGTAGCTACGTTTGTGGAGGAGTGGAGAGAGCAGTGGAATGCGTGGCTGTATTTGTGAAGGAGTGGAGACGGCAGTGGAGTGCGCAGCTGCGTTTGTGGCGGAATGGAGACAGCAGTGGATTGTGCAGCTGCGTTTGTTCTGGTATGGAGATTGGCAGTGAAATGCACAGCAGCGTTAGAGGAAGAGTGGATACAGCACTGGAATGTGGAGCTACGTTTGTTGAGGAGTGAGCAGAGAAGTGGAATGCGCAGCTGCGTTTGTGGCGGAATAGAGACAGCAGTGGACAGTGCAGCTGCGTTTGTGGTGGAATGGAGATAGCAGTGGAATGCACAGCAGCGTTAGAGGAATAGTGGAGACAGCAGTGGATTGTGTAGCTAAGTTTGTGGAGGAGTGGAGACAGCAGTGGAATGCACAGCAGCATTGGAGGAAGAGTGGAGACAGCACTGGAATGTGGGGCTACGTTTGTGGAGGAGTGGAGAGAGCAGTGGAATGCGTGGTTGTATTTGTCAAGGTGTGGAGACAGCAGTGGAATGCACAGCTGCGTTTGTGCCAGAATGGAGACAGCAGTGGATTGTGCAGCTGCGTTTGTTCTGGAATGTAGATTGGCAGTGGAATGCACAGCAGCGTTGGAGGAAGAGTGGAGACAGCAGTGGTATGTGTAGCTACGTTTGTGGAGGAGTGGAGAGAGCAGTGGAATGCGTGAATGCGTGGCTGTGTTTGTGGAGGTGTAGAGACAGCAGTGGAATACGCAGCTGCGTTTGTGGCGGAATGGAGACAGCAGTGTACTGTGCAGCTGCGTTTGTGGCGGAATGGAGATAGCAGTGGAATGCACAGCAGCGTTAGAGGAAGAGTGGCGACAGCAGTGGAATGTGTAGCTACGATTTTGGAGGAGTGGAGAGAGCAGTGGGATGCGTGGCTGTGTTTATGGAGGAGTGGAGACAGCAGTGGATTGCGCAGCTGCGTTTGTGGCGGAATGGAGATAGCTGTGGATTGCACAGGAGCGCTAGAGGAAGAGTGGAGACAGCACTGGAATGTGTAGCTACGTTTGTGGAGGAGTGGAGAGAGCAGTGGAATGCGTGGCTGTGTTTGTGGAGGAGTGGAGACAGCAGTGGAATGCGCGGCTGCGTTTGTGGCGGAAAGGAGATAGTAGTGGAATGCAGAGCAGCGTTAGAGGAACAGTGGAGGCAGCACTGGAATGTGGAGCTACGTTTGTGGAGGAGTGGAGAGAGCAGTGGAATGCGCAGCTGCGTTTGTGGCAGAATGGAGACTGCAGTGGACTGTGCAGCTGTGTTTGTGGCGGAATGGAGATAGCAGTGGAATGCACAGCAGGTTTAGAGGAAGAGGGGAGACAGCAGTGGAATGTGTAGCTACTTTTGTGGAGGAGTGGAGAGAGCAGTTGAATGCAAGAATGCGTGGCTATGTTTGTGGAGGAGTGGAGACAGCAGTGGAATGCGTTTCTGCGTTTGTCGCGGATTGGAGATAGCAGTGAAATGCACAGCAGCTTTAGAGGAAGAGTGGAGACAGCAGTGAAATGTATAGCTACGATTGTGGTGGAGTAGAGGGAGCAGTGGAATGCGTGAATGCGTGGCTGTGTTTGTGGAGGTGTGGAGACGGCAGTGGAATGCACAGCTGCGTTTGTGGCAGAATGGAGACAGCAGTGGAATGCACAGCTGCGTTAGGGTAACAGTGGAGACAGCAGTGGAATGTGTAGCTACGTTTGTGGAGGAGTGAAGAGAGCAGTGGAATGCGTTTCTGTGCTTGTGGGTGAGTGGAGACAGCAGTGGAATGCGCAGCTGCGTATGTGGCGGAATTTAGAAAGCAGTGGACTGTGCAGCTGCGTTTGTGGCAGAATGGATACAGCAGTGGAATGCACAGCTGCGTTAGAGGAAGAGTGGAGACAGCAGTGGATTGTGTAGCTACGTTTGTGGAGGAGTGGAGAGAGCAGTGGAATGTGTGAATGCGTGGCAGTGTTTGTGGAAGAGTGGAGAGAGCAGTGGAATGCACAGCTGCGTTTGTGGCAGAATGGAGACAGCAGTGGAATGCACAGCTGCGTTAGAGTAACAGTGGAGACAGCAGTGGATTGTGTAGCTACGTTTGCGGAGGAGAGGAGGCAGCAGTGGAATGCGTGACTGCGTTTGTGGAGGAGTGGAGAGTGCAGTGAAATGTGTAAATGCGTGGCTGGGTTTGTGGAGCAGTGGAGACAGCAGTGGAATGCACAGCAGCGTTCGAGGAAGAGTGGAGACAGCACTGGAATTTGGAGCTTTGTTTGTGGAGGAGTGGAGAGAGCAGTGGAATGCGTGGCTGTATTTGTGGCGGAATAGAGACAGCAGTGGACAGTGCAGCTGCGTTTGTTGTGGAATGGAGATAGCAGTGGAATACACAGCAACGTTAGAGGAAGAGTGGAGACAGCAGTGGATTGTGTAGCTACGTTTGTGGAGGAGTGGAGACAGAAGTGGAATGCGTGGCTGCGTTTGTGGAGGAGTGGAGAGTGCAGTGAAATGTGTGAATGCGTGGCTGTGTTTGTGGAGCCGTGGAGACAGCAGTGGAATGCACAGCAGCATTGGAGGAAGAGTGGAGACAGCACTGGAATGTGGAGCTACGTTTGTGGAGGAGTGGAGAGAGCAGTGGAATGCGTGGCTGTATTTGTGAAGGTGTGGAGACACCAGGGGATAGTTCAGCTGCGTTTGTTCTGGAATGTAGATTGGCAGTGGAATGCACAGCAGCGTTAGGGGAAGAGTTCAGACAGCAGTGGTATGTGTAGCTACGTTTGTGGAGGAGTGGAGAGAGCAGTGGAATGCGTGAATGCGTGGCTGTGTTTGTAGAGGTGTAGAGACAGCAGTGGAATACGCAGCTGCGTATGTGGCGGAATGGAGACAGCAGTGTACTGTGCAGCTGCGTTTGTGGCGGAATGGAGATAGCAGTGGAATGCACAGCAGCGTTAGAGGAAGAGTGGAGACGGCAGTGGAATGTGTAGCTACGATTTTGGAGGAGTGGAGAGAGCAGTGGGATGCGTGGCTGTGTTTATGGAGGAGTGGAGATAGCAGTGGATTGCGCAGCTGCGTTTGTGGCGGAATGGAGATAGCTGTGGATTGCACAGCAGCGCTAGAGGAAGAGTGGAGACAGCACTGGAATGTGTAGCTACGTTTGTGGAGGAGTGGAGAGAACAGTGGAATGCGTGGCTGTGTTTGTGGAGGAGTGGAGACAGCAGTGGAATGCGCGGCTGCGTTTGTGGCGGAATGGAGATAGTAGTGAAATGCAGAGCAGCGTTAGAGGAAGAGTGGAGGCAGCACTGGAATGTGGAGCTACGTTTGTGGAGGAGTGGAGAGAGCAGTGGAATGCGCAGCTGCGTTTGTGGCAGAATGGAGACAGCAGTGGACTGTGCAGCTGTGTTTGTGGCGGAATGGTGATAGCAGTGGAATGCACAGCAGGTTTAGAGGAAGAGTGGAGACAGCAGTGGAATGTGTAGCTTTTTTTGTGGAGGGGTGGAGAGAGCAGTTGAATGCAAGAATGCGTGGCTATGTTTGTGGAGGAGTGGAGAGAGCAGTGGAATGCGTGAATGCGTGGCTGTGTTTGTGGGGGTGTGGAGACGGCAGTGGAATGCACAGCTGCGTTTGTGGCAGAATGGAGACAGCAGTGGAATGCACAGCTGCGTTAGGGTAACAGTGGAGACAGCAGTGGAATGTGTAGCTACGTTTGTGGAGGAGTGAAGAGAGCAGTGGAATGCGTGGCTGTGCTTGTGGTGGAGTGGAGACAGCAGTGGAATGCGCAGCTGCGTTTGTGGCGGAATTTAGAAAGCAGTGGACTGTGCAGCTGCGTTTGTGGCAGAATGGATACAGCAGTGGAATGCACAGCTGCGTTAGAGGAAGAGTGGAGACAGCAGTGGATTGTGTAGCTACGTTTGTGGAGGAGTGGAGAGAGAAGTGGAATGCGTGAATGCGTGGCTGTGTTTGTGGAAGAGTGGAGAGAACAGTGGTATGCACAGCTGCGTTTGTGGCAGAATGGAGACAGCAGTGGAATGCACAGCTGCTTTAGAGTAACAGTGGAGACAGCAGTGGAATGTGTAGCTACGTTTGTGGAGGAGTGGAGAGAGCAGTGGAATGCGTGGCTGTATTTGTGAAGGAGTGGAGACAGCAGTGGAATGCGCAGCTGCGTTTGTGGCGGAATGGAGACAGCAGTGGATTGTGCAGCTGTGTTCTTTTCTGGAATGGAGATTGGCAGTGAAATGCACAGCAGCGTTAGAGGCAGAGTGGATACAGCACTGGAATGTGGAGCTACGTTTGTGGAGGAGTGGAAAAAGAAGTGGAATGCGCAGCTGCGTTAGTGGCGGAATGGAGACTGCAGTGGACTGTGCAGCTGAGTTTGTGGTGGAATGGAGACAGCAGTGGAATGCACAGCAGCGTTAGAGGAAGAGTGGAGACAGCAGTGGATTGTGTAGCTACGTTTGTGGAGGAGTGGAGGCAGCAGTGGAATGCGTGGCTGCGTTTGTGGAGGAGTGGAGAGTGCAGTGAAATGTGTAAATGCGTGGCTGGGTTTGTGGAGCAGTGGAGACAGCAGTGAAATGCACAGCAGCGTTCGAGGAAGAGTGGAGACAGCACTGGAATGTGGAGCTTTGTTTGTGGAGGAGTGGAGAGAGCAGTGGAATGCGCAGCTGCGTTTGTGGCAGAATGGAGACAGCAGTGGACTGTGCAGCTGTGTTTGTGGCGGAATGGTGATAGCAGTGGAATGCACAGCAGGTTTAGAGGAAGAGTGGAGACAGCAGTGGAATGTGTAGCTTTTTTTGTGGAGGGGTGGAGAGAGCAGTTGAATGCAAGAATGCGTGGCTATGTTTGTGGAGGAGTGGAGAGAGCAGTGGAATGCGTGAATGCGTGGCTGTGTTTGTGGGGGTGTGGAGACGGCAGTGGAATGCACAGCTGCGTTTGTGGCAGAATGGAGACAGCAGTGGAATGCACAGCTGCGTTAGGGTAACAGTGGAGACAGCAGTGGAATGTGTAGCTACGTTTGTGGAGGAGTGAAGAGAGCAGTGGAATGCGTGGCTGTGCTTGTGGTGGAGTGGAGACAGCAGTGGAATGCGCAGCTGCGTTTGTGGCGGAATTTAGAAAGCAGTGGACTGTGCAGCTGCGTTTGTGGCAGAATGGATACAGCAGTGGAATGCACAGCTGCGTTAGAGGAAGAGTGGAGACAGCAGTGGATTGTGTAGCTACGTTTGTGGAGGAGTGGAGAGAGAAGTGGAATGCGTGAATGCGTGGCTGTGTTTGTGGAAGAGTGGAGAGAGCAGTGGTATGCACAGCTGCGTTTGTGGCAGAATGGAGACAGCAGTGGAATGCACAGCTGCTTTAGAGTAACAGTGGAGACAGCAGTGGAATGTGTAGCTACGTTTGTGGAGGAGTGGAGAGAGCAGTGGAATGCGTGGCTGTATTTGTGAAGGAGTGGAGACAGCAGTGGAATGCGCAGCTGCGTTTGTGGCGGAATGGAGACAGCAGTGGATTGTGCAGCTGTGTTCTTTTCTGGAATGGAGATTGGCAGTGAAATGCACAGCAGCGTTAGAGGCAGAGTGGATACAGCACTGGAATGTGGAGCTACGTTTGTGGAGGAGTGGAAAAAGAAGTGGAATGCGCAGCTGCGTTAGTGGCGGAATGGAGACTGCAGTGGACTGTGCAGCTGAGTTTGTGGTGGAATGGAGACAGCAGTGGAATGCACAGCAGCGTTAGAGGAAGAGTGGAGACAGCAGTGGATTGTGTAGCTACGTTTGTGGAGGAGTGGAGGCAGCAGTGGAATGCGTGGCTGCGTTTGTGGAGGAGTGGAGAGTGCAGTGAAATGTGTAAATGCGTGGCTGGGTTTGTGGAGCAGTGGAGACAGCAGTGAAATGCACAGCAGCGTTCGAGGAAGAGTGGAGACAGCACTGGAATGTGGAGCTTTGTTTGTGGAGGAGTGGAGAGAGCAGTGGAATGCGTGGATGTATTTGTGAAGGAGTGGAGACAGCAGTGGAATGCGCAGCTGCGTTAGTGGCGGAATGGAGACAGCAGTGGATTGTGCAGCTGCGTTTGTTCTGGAATGGAGATTGGCAGTGGAATGCACAGCAGCGTTAGAGGAAGACTGGAGACAGCATTGGAATGCACAGCTGCGTTGGAGGAAGAGTGGAGACAGCAGTGGAACGTTTAGCTACATTTGTGGAGGAGTGGAGAGAGCAGTGGATTGCGTGAATGCATGGCTGTGTTTGTGGAGGAGTGGAGACAGCAGTGGAATGCACAGCTGCGTTAGAGGAAGAGTGGAGACAGGAGTGGAATATGTAGCTACGTTTGTGGAGGAGTGGAGAGAGCAGTGGAATGCAAGAATGCGTGGCTGTGTTTGTGGATGAGTGGAGACAGCATTGGAATGCGTGGCTGCGTTTGTCGCGGATTGGAGACAGCAGTGAAATGCACAGCAGCTTTAGAGGAAGAGTGGAGACAGCAGTGAAATGTATAGCTACGTTTGTGGAGGAGTAGAGAGAGCAGTGGAATGCGTGAATGCGTGGCTGTGTTTGTAGAGGAGTGGAGACGGCAGTGGAATGCACAGCTGCGTTTGTGGCAGAATGGAGACAGAAGTGGAATGCACAGCTGCGTTAGAGTAACAGTGTAGACAGCAGTCGAATGTGTAGCTACGTTTGTGGAGGAGTGAAGAGAGCAGTGGAATGCGTGGCTGTAATTGTGAAGGAGTGGAGACGGCAGTGGAGTGCGCAGCTGCGTTTGTGGCAGAATGGAGACAGCAGTGGATTGTGCAGCTGCGTTTGTCCTGGAATGGAGATTGGCAGTGAAATGCACAGCAGCGTTATAGGAAGAGTGGAGACAGCAGAGGATTGTGTAGCTACGTTTGTGGAGTAGTGGAGAGAGCAGTGGAATGCGTGAATGCGTGGCTGTGTTTGTGGAGGAGTGGAGAGAGCAGTGGAATGCACAGCTGCGTTTGTGGCAGAATGGAGACAGCAGTGGAATGCACAGCTGCGTTAGAGTAACAGCGGAGATAGCAGTGGAATGTGTAGCTACGTTTGTGGAGGAGTGATGGGAGCAGTGGAATGCGTGGCTGTGCTTGTGGTGGAGTGGAGACAGCAGTGGAATGCGCAGCTGCGTTTGTGGCGGAATTTAGAAAGCAGTGGACTGTGCAGCTGCGTTTTTGGCGGAATGGAGATAGCAGTGGAATGCACAGCAACGTTAGAGGCAGAGTGGAGACAGCAGTGGATTGTGTAGCTACGTTTGTGGAGGAGTGGAGACAGCAGAGGAATGCGTGGCTGCGTTTGTGGAGGAGTGGAGAGAGCAGTGAAATGTGTGAATGCGTGGCTGTGTGTGTGGAGCAGTAAAGACAGCAGTGGAATGCACACCAGCGTTTGAGGAAGAGTGGAGACAGCACTGGAATGTGGAGCTACGTTTGTGGAGGAGTGGAAAGAGCAGTGGAATGCGTGGCTGTATTTGTGAAGGAGTGGAGACAGCAGTGGAATGCGCAGCTCCGTTTCTGGCGGAATGGAGACAGCAGTGGATTGTGCAGCTGCGTTTGTCCTGGAATGGAGATTGGCAGTGAAATGCACAGCAGCGTTATAGGAAAAGTGGAGACAGCAGTAGAATGTGTAGCTACGTTTGTGGAGGAGTGGAGAGAGCAGTGGAATGCGTGGCTGTATTTGTGAAGGCGTGGAGACGGCAGTGGAGTGCGCAGCTGCGTTTGTGGCGGAATGGAGACAGCAGTGGATTGTGCAGCTGCGTATGTTCTGGTATGGAGATTGGCAGTGAAATGCACAGCAGCGTTAGAGGAAGAGTGGATACAGCACTGGAATGTGGACCTACGTTTGTGGAGGATTGGAGAGAGACGTGGAATGCCCAGCTGCGTTTGTGGCGGAATGGAGGCAGCAGTGGACTGTGCAGCTGCGTTTGTGGTGGAATGGAGATAGCAGTGGAATGCACAGCAGCGTTAGAGGAAGAGTGGAGACAGCAGTGGATTGTGTAGCTACGTTTGTGGAGGAGTGAAGAGAGCAGTGGAATGAGTGGCTGTGTTTGTGGTGGAGTGGAGACAGCAGCGGAATGTGCAGCTGCGTTTGTGGCAGAATGGAGATAGCAGTGGAATGCAGAGCAGCGTTAGAGGAAGAGTGGATACAGCACTGGAATGTGGAGCTACGTTTGTTGAGGAGTGGAGAGAGAAGTGGAATGCGCAGCTGCGTTTGTGGCGGACTAGAGACAGCAGTGGACAGTGCAGCTGCGTTTGTTGTGGAATGGAGATAGCAGTGGAATACACAGCAACGTTAGAGGAAGAGTGGAGACAGCAGTGGATTGTGTAGCTACGTTTGTGGAGGAGTGGAGACAGAAGTGGAATGCGTGGCTGCGTTTGTGGAGGAGTGGAGAGTGCAGTGAAATGTGTGAATGCGTGGCTGTGTTTGTGGAGCAGTGGAGACAGCAGTGGAATGCACAGCAGCATTGGAGGAAGAGTGGAGACAGCACTGGAATGTGGAGCTACGTTTGTGGAGGAGTGGAGAGAGCAGTGGAATGCGTGGCTGTATTTGTGAAGGTGTGGAGACACCAGGGGATAGTTCAGCTGCGTTTGTTCTGGAATGTAGATTGGCAGTGGAATGCACAGCAGCGTTAGGGGAAGAGTTTAGACAGCAGTGGTATGTGTAGCTACGTTTGTGGAGGAGTGGAGAGAGCAGTGGAATGCGTGAATGCGTGGCTGTGTTTGTAGAGGTGTAGAGACAGCAGTGGAATACGCAGCTGCGTATGTGGCGGAATGGAGACAGCAGTGTACTGTGCAGCTGCGTTTGTGGCGGAATGGAGATAGCAGTGGAATGCACAGCAGCGTTAGAGGAAGAGTGGAGACGGCAGTGGAATGTGTAGCTACGATTTTGGAGGAGTGGAGAGAGCAGTGGGATGCGTGGCTGTGTTTATGGAGGAGTGGAGATAGCAGTGGATTGCGCAGCTGCGTTTGTGGCGGAATGGAGATAGCTGTGGATTGCACAGCAGCGCTAGAGGAAGAGTGGAGACAGCACTGGAATGTGTAGCTACGTTTGTGGAGGAGTGGAGAGAACAGTGGAATGCGTGGCTGTGTTTGTGGAGGAGTGGAGACAGCAGTGGAATGCGCGGCTGCGTTTGTGGCGGAATGGAGATAGTAGTGAAATGCAGAGCAGCGTTAGAGGAAGAGTGGAGGCAGCACTGGAATGTGGAGCTACGTTTGTGGAGGAGTGGAGAGAGCAGTGGAATGCGCAGCTGCGTTTGTGGCAGAATGGAGACAGCAGTGGACTGTGCAGCTGTGTTTGTGGCGGAATGGTGATAGCAGTGGAATGCACAGCAGGTTTAGAGGAAGAGTGGAGACAGCAGGGGAATGTGTAGCTTTTTTTGTGGAGGGGTGGAGAGAGCAGTTGAATGCAAGAATGCGTGGCTATGTTTGTGGAGGAGTGGAGAGAGCAGTGGAATGCGTGAATGCGTGGCTGTGTTTGTGGGGGTGTGGAGACGGCAGTGGAATGCACAGCTGCGTTTGTGGCAGAATGGAGACAGCAGTGGAATGCACAGCTGCGTTAGGGTAACAGTGGAGACAGCAGTGGAATGTGTAGCTACGTTTGTGGAGGAGTGAAGAGAGCAGTGGAATGCGTGGCTGTGCTTGTGGTGGAGTGGAGACAGCAGTGGAATGCGCAGCTGCGTTTGTGGCGGAATTTAGAAAGCAGTGGACTGTGCAGCTGCGTTTGTGGCAGAATGGATACAGCAGTGGAATGCACAGCTGCGTTAGAGGAAGAGTGGAGACAGCAGTGGATTGTGTAGCTACGTTTGTGGAGGAGTGGAGAGAGAAGTGGAATGCGTGAATGCGTGGCTGTGTTTGTGGAAGAGTGGAGAGAGCAGTGGAATGCACAGCTGCGTTTGTGGCAGAATGGAGACAGCAGTGGAATGCACAGCTGCTTTAGAGTAACAGTGGAGACAGCAGTGGAATGTGTAGCTACGTTTGTGGAGGAGTGGAGAGAGCAGTGGAATGCGTGGCTGTATTTGTGAAGGAGTGGAGACAGCAGTGGAATGCGCAGCTGCGTTTGTGGCGGAATGGAGACAGCAGTGGATTGTGCAGCTGTGTTCTTTTCTGGAATGGAGATTGGCAGTGAAATGCACAGCAGCGTTAGAGGAAGAGTGGATACAGCACTGGAATGTGGAGCTACGTTTGTGGAGGAGTGGAAAAAGAAGTGGAATGCGCAGCTGCGTTAGTGGCGGAATGGAGACTGCAGTGGACTGTGCAGCTGAGTTTGTGGTGGAATGGAGACAGCAGTGGAATGCACAGCAGCGTTAGAGGAAGAGTGGAGACAGCAGTGGATTGTGTAGCTACGTTTGTGGAGGAGTGGAGGCAGCAGTGGAATGCGTGGCTGCGTTTGTGGAGGGGTGGAGAGTGCAGTGAAATGTGTAAATGCGTGGCTGGGTTTGTGGAGCAGTGGAGACAGCAGTGAAATGCACAGCAGCGTTCGAGGAAGAGTGGAGACAGCACTGGAATGTGGAGCTTTGTTTGTGGAGGAGTGGAGAGAGCAGTGGAATGCGTGGATGTATTTGTGAAGGTGTGGAGACAGCAGTGGAATGCGCAGCTGCGTTAGTGGCGGAATGGAGACAGCAGTGGATTGTGCAGCTGCGTTTGTTCTGGAATGGAGATTGGCAGTGGAATGCACAGCAGCGTTAGAGGAAGACTGGAGACAGCATTGGAACGTTTAGCTACATTTGTGGAGGAGTGGAGAGAGCAGTGGATTGCGTGAATGCATGGCTGTGTTTGTGGAGGAGTGGAGACAGCAGTGGAATGCACAGCTGCGTTACAGGAAGAGTGGAGACAGCATTGGAATGCACAGCTGCGTTAGAGGAAGAGTAGAGGCAGCAGTGGAATGTGTAGCTAAGTTTGTGGAGGAGTGGAAATACCAGTTAACTGCGTTGCTGTGTTTGTGGAGGGGTGGAGACTGCAGTGGAATGCACAGCTGCGATTGTGACGGAATGGAGACAGCAGTGGAATGCACAGCTGCGTTAGAAGTAGAGTTGAGACAGGAGTGGAATATGTAGCTACGTTTGTGGAGGAGTGGAGAGAGCAGTGGAATGCAAGAATGCGTGGCTGTGTTTGTGGATGAGTGGAGACAGCATTGGAATGCGTGGCTGCGTTTGTCGCGGATTGGAGATAGCAGTGAAATGCACAGCAGCTTTAGAGGAAGAGTGGAGACAGCAGTGAAATGTATAGCTACGTTTGTGGAGGAGTAGAGAGAGCAGTGGAATGCGTGAATGCGTGGCTGTGTTTGTAGAGGAGTGGAGACGGCAGTGGAATGCACAGCTGCGTTTGTGGCAGAATGGAGACAGAAGTGGAATGCACAGCTGCGTTAGAGTAACAGTGTAGACAGCAATCGAATGTGTAGCTACGTTTGTGGAGGAGTGAAGAGAGCAGTTGAATGCGTGGCTGTAATTGTGAAGGAGTGGAGACGGCAGTGGAGTGCGCAGCTGCGTTTGTGGCAGAATGGAGACAGCAGTGGATTGTGCAGCTGCGTTTGTCCTGGAATGGAGATTGGCAGTGAAATGCACAGCAGCGTTATAGGAAGAGTGGAGACAGCAGAGGATTGTGTAGCTACGTTTGTGGAGTAGTGGAGAGAGCAGTGGAATGCGTGAATGCGTGGCTGTGTTTGTGGAGGAGTGGAGAGAGCAGTGGAATGCACAGCTGCGTTTGTGGCAGAATGGAGACAGCAGTGGAATGCACAGCTGCGTTAGAGTAACAGCGGAGACAGCAGTGGAATGTGTAGCTACGTTTGTGGAGGAGTGAAGGGAGCAGTGGAATGCGTGGCTGTGCTTGTGGTGGAGTGGACACAGCAGTGGAATGCGCAGCTGCGTTTGTGGCGGAATTTAGAAAGCAGTGGACTGTGCAGCTGCGTTTTTGGCGGAATGGAGATAGCAGTGGAATGCACAGCAACGTTAGAGGCAGAGTGGAGACAGCAGTGGATTGTGTAGCTACGTTTGTGGAGGAGTGGAGACAGCAGTGGAATGCGTGGCTGCGTTTGTGGAGGAGTGGAGAGAGCAGTGAAATGTGTGAATGCGTGGCTGTGTGTGTGGAGCAGTAAAGACAGCAGTGGAATGCACACCAGCGTTTGAGGAAGAGTGGAGACAGCACTGGAATGTGGAGCTACGTTTGTGGAGGAGTGGAAAGAGCAGTGGAATGCGTGGCTGTATTTGTGAAGGAGTGGAGACAGCAGTGGAATGCGCAGCTCCGTTTCTGGCGGAATGGAGACAGCAGTGGATTGTGCAGCTGCGTTTGTCCTGGAATGGAGATTGGCAGTGAAATGCACAGCAGCGTTATAGGAAAAGTGGAGACAGCAGTAGAATGTGTAGCTACGTTTGTGGAGGAGTGGAGAGAGCAGTGGAATGCGTGGCTGTATTTGTGAAGGCGTGGAGACGGCAGTGGAGTGCGCAGCTGCGTTTGTGGCGGAATGGAGACAGCAGTGGATTGTGCAGCTGCGTATGTTCTGGTATGGAGATTGGCAGTGAAATGCACAGCAGCGTTAGAGGAAGAGTGGATACAGCACTGGAATGTGGACCTACGTTTGTGGAGGATTGGAGAGAGACGTGGAATGCCCAGCTGCGTTTGTGGCGGAATGGAGGCAGCAGTGGACTGTGCAGCTGCGTTTGTGGTGGAATGGAGATAGCAGTGGAATGCACAGCAGCGTTAGAGGAAGAGTGGAGACAGCAGTGGATTGTGTAGCTACGTTTGTGGAGGAGTGAAGAGAGCAGTGGAATGAGTGGCTGTGTTTGTGGTGGAGTGGAGACAGCAGCGGAATGCGCAGCTGCGTTTGTGGCAGAATGGAGATAGCAGTGGAATGCAGAGCAGCGTTAGAGGAAGAGTGGATACAGCACTGGAATGTGGAGCTACGTTTGTTGAGGAGTGGAGAGAGAAGTGGAATGCGCAGCTGCGTTTGTGGCGGAATAGAGACAGCAGTGGACAGTGCAGCTGCGTTTGTTGTGGAATGGAGATAGCAGTGGAATACACAGCAACGTTAGAGGAAGAGTGGAGACAGCAGTGGATTGTGTAGCTACGTTTGTGGAGGAGTGGAGACAGAAGTGGAATGCGTGGCTGCGTTTGTGGAGGAGTGGAGAGTGCAGTGAAATGTGTGAATGCGTGGCTGTGTTTGTGGAGCAGTGGAGACAGCAGTGGAATGCACAGCAGCATTGGAGGAAGAGTGGAGACAGCACTGGAATGTGGAGCTACGTTTGTGGAGGAGTGGAGAGAGCAGTGGAATGCGTGGCTGTATTTGTGAAGGTGTGGAGACACCAGGGGATAGTTCAGCTGCGTTTGTTCTGGAATGTAGATTGGCAGTGGAATGCACAGCAGCGTTAGGGGAAGAGTTTAGACAGCAGTGGTATGTGTAGCTACGTTTGTGGAGGAGTGGAGAGAGCAGTGGAATGCGTGAATGCGTGGCTGTGTTTGTGGAGGTGTAGAGACAGCAGTGGAATACGCAGCTGCGTTTTTGGTGGAATGGAGACAGCATTGGAATGCACAGCTGCGTTAGACGAAGAGTGGAGACAGCAGTGGATTGTGTAGCTACGTTTGTGGAGGAGTGGAGAGAGCAGTGGAATGCCTGGCTGTATTTGTGTAGGAGTGGAGAGAGCAGTGGACTGCGCACCTGCGTTTGTTGCGGAATGGAGACAGCAGTGTACTGTGCAGGTGCGTTTGTGGCGGAATGGAGATAGCTGTGGATTGCACAGCAGCGCTAGAGGAAGAGTGGAGACAGCACTGGAATGTGTAGCTACGTTTGTGGAGGAGTGGAGAGAGCAGTGGAATGCGTGGCTGTGTTTGTGGAGGAGTGGAGAAGGCAGTGGAATGCGCGGCTGCGTTTGTGGCGGAATGGAGATAGTAGTGGAATGCAGAGCAGCGTTAGAGGAAGAGTGGAGGCAGCTTTGGAATGTGGAGCTACGTTTGTGGAGGAGTGGAGAGAGCAGTGGAATGCGCAGCTGCGTTTGTGGCAGAATGGAGACAGCAGTGGACTGTGCAGCTGTGTTTGTGGCGGAATGGATATAGCAGTGGAATGCACAGCAGGTTTAGAGGAAGAGTGGAGACAGCAGTGAAATGTATAGCTACGTTTGTGGTGGAGTAGAGGGAGCAGTGGAATGCGTGAATGCGTGGCTGTATTTGTGGAGGTGTGGAGACATCAGTGGAATGCACAGCTGCATTTGTGGCAGAATGGAAACAGCAGTGGAATGCACAGCTGCGTTAGGGTAACAGTGGAGACAGCAGTGGAATGTGTAGCTACGTTTTTGGAGGAGTGAAGAGAGCAGTGGAATGCGTGGCTGTGCTTGTGGTGGAGTGGAGACAGCAGTGGAATGCGCAGCTGCGTTTGTGGCGGAATTTAGAAAGCAGTGGACTGTGCAGCTGCGTTTGTGGCAGAATGGATACAGCAGTGGAATGCACAGCTGCGTTAGAGGAAGAGTGGAGACAGCAGTGGATTGTGTAGCTACGTTTGTGGAGGAGTGGAGAGAGCAGTGGAATGCGTGAATGCGTGGCTGTGTTTGTGGAAGAGTGGAGAGAGCAGTGGAATGCACAGCTGCGTTTGTGGCAGAATGGAGACAGCAGTGGAATGCACAGTTGCGTTAGAGTAACAGTGGAGACAGCAGTGGAATGTGTAGCTACGTTTGTGGAGGAGTGGAGAGAGCAGTGGAATGCGTGGCTGTATTTGTGAAGGAGTGGAGACAGCAGTGGAATGCGCAGCTGCGTTTCTGGCGGAATGGAGACAGCAGTGGATTGTGCAGCTGCGTTTGTTCTGGAATGGAGATTGGCAGTGGAATGCACAGCAGCGTTAGAGGAAGAGTGGAGACAGCAGTGGAATGTGTAGCTACGTTTGTGGAGGAGTGAAGAGAGCAGTGGAATGCGTGGCTGTGCTTGTGGTGGAGTGGAGACAGCAGTGGAATGCGCAGCTGCGTTTGTGGCGGAATTTAGAAAGCAGTGGACTGTGCAGCTGCGTTTGTGGCAGAATGGATACAGCAGTGGAATGCACAGCTGCGTTAGAGGAAGAGTGGAGACAGCAGTGGATTGTGTAGCTACGTTTGTGGAGGAGTGGAGAGAGCAGTGGAATGCGTGAATGCGTGGCTGTGTTTGTGGAAGAGTGGAGAGAGCGTTGGAATGCACAGCTGCGTTTGTGGCAGAATGGAGACAGCAGTGGAATGCACAGCTGCGTTAGAGTAACAGTGGAGACAGCAGTGGAATGTGTAGCTACGTTTGTGGAGGAGTGGAGAGAGAGGTGGAATGCGTGGCTGTATTTGTGAAGGAGTGGAGACAGCAGTGGAATGCGCAGCTGCGTTGTGGCGGAATGGAGACAGCAGTGGATTGTGCAGCTGCGTTTGTTCTGGAATGGAGATTGGCAGTGGAATGCACAGCAGCGTTAGAGGAAGAGTGGAGACAGCAGTGGAATGTGTAGCTACGTTTGTGGAGGAGAGGAGAGAGCAGTGGAATGCGTGGCTGTATTTGTGAAGGAGTGGAGACGGCAGTGGAGTGCGCAGCTGCGTTTGTGGCGGAATGGAGACAGCAGTGGATTGTGCAGCTGCGTTTGTTCTGGAATGGAGATTGGCAGTGAAATGCACAGCAGCGTTAGAGGAAGAGTGAATACAGCACTGGAATGTGGAGCTACGTTTGTGGAAGATTGGAGAGAGAAGTGGAATGCCCAGCTGCGTTTGTGGCGGAATGGAGGCAGCAGTGGACTGTGAAGCTGCGTTTGTGGTGGAATGGAGATAGCAGTGGAATGCACAGCAGCGTTAGAGGAAGAGTGGAGACAGCACTGGAATGTGTAGCTACGTTTGTGGAGGAGTGGAGAGAGCAGTGTAATGCGTGGCTGTGTTTGTGGAGGAGTGGAGACAGCAGTGGAATGCGCGGCTGCGTTTGTGGCGGAATGGAGATAGTTGTGGAATGCAGAGCAGCGTTAAAGGAAGAGTGGAGGCAGTACTGGAATGTGGAGCTACGTTTGTGGAGGAGTGGAGAGAGCAGTGGAATGCGCAGCTGCGTTTGTGGCAGAGTGGAGACAGCAGTGGACTGTGCAGCTGTGTTTGTGGCGGAATGGAGATAGCAGTGGAATGCACAGCAGGTTTAGAGGAAGATTGGAGACAGCAGTGGAATGTGTAGCTACGTTTGTGGAGGAGTGGAGAGAGCAGAGGAATGCAAGAATGCGTGGCTGTGTTTGTGGAGGAGTGGAGACAGCAGTGGAGTGCGCAGCTGCGTTTGTGGCGAAATTTAGAAAGCAGTGGACTGTGCAGCTGCGTTTTTGGCGGAATGGAGATAGCAGTGGAATGCACAGCAGCGTTAGAGGAAGAGTGGAGACAGCACTGGAATGTGTAGCTACGTTTGTTGAGGAGTGGAGAGAGCAGTGGAATACCTGGCTGTGTTTGTGGTGGAGTTGAGACAGCAGTGGAATGCGCAGCTGCGTTTGTGGCGGAATGGAGATAGCAGTGGCATGCAGAGCAGCGTTAGAGGAAGAGTGGATACGGCACTGGAATGTGTAGCTACGTTTCTGGAGGAGTGGAGTGAGAAGTGGAATGCGCAAGTGCGTTTGTGGCGGAATGGAGACAGCAGTGGACTGTGCAGCTGCGTTTGTGGTGGAATGGAGAGAGCAGTGGAATGCACAGCAGCGTTAGAGGAAGAGTGGAGACAACAGTGGATTGTGTAGCTACGTTTGTGGAGGAGTGGAGAGAGCAGTGGAATGCGTGGCTGTGTTTGTGGAGGAGTGGAGACAGCAGTGGAATGCCTGGTTGCGATTGTGGAGGAGTGGAGAGAGCAGTGAAATGTGTGAATGCGTTGCTGTGTTTGTGTAGCAGTGGAGACACTAGTGGAATGCACAGCAGCGTTCGAGGAAAAAGGGAGACAGCACTGGAATGTGGAGCTACGTTTGTGGAGGAGTGGAGAGAGCAGTGGTATGCGTGGCTGTATTTGTGAAGGAGTGGAGACAGCAGTGGACAGCGCAGCTGCGTTTGTAGCGGAATGGAGACAGCAGTGGATTGTGCAGCTGCGTTTGCTCTGGAATGGAGATTGGCAGTGGAATGCACAGTAGCGTTAGAGGAAGAGTGGAGACAGCAGTGGAATTTGTAGATACGTTTGTAGAGGAGTGGAGCGAGCAGTGGAATGCGTGAATGCGTGGCTGTGTTTGTGGAGGAGTAGAGACAGCAGTGGAAAGCGCAGCTGCCTTATTGGCGGAATGGAGACAGCAGTGGAATGCACAGCAGCGTTAGAGGAAGAGTGGAGACAGCAGTGGAATGTGGAGCTACGTTTGTGGAGGAGTGGAGAGCGCAGTGGAATGCTTGGCTGTGTTTGTGGAGGAGTGGAGACTGCAGTGGAATGCGCAGCTGCGTTTGCGGCGGAATGGACACAGAAGTGCAATGCACAGCTGTGTTAGAGGAAGAGTGGAGACAGCAGTGGAATGTTAGCTAAGTTTGTGGAGGAGTGGAGAGAGCTGTGGAATGCGTGGCTGTTGTTGTGGAGGCGTGGAGACAGCAGTGGAATGCGCGGCTGCGTTTGTGGCGGAATGGAGATAGCAGTGGAATGCGTGGCTGTGTTTGTGGAGGAGTGGAGACAGCAGTGGAATGCACAGCTGCGTTTGTGGCTGAATGGCGACAGCAGTGGAATGCACAGCTGCTTTAAAGGAAGAGTGCAGACAGCAGTGGAATGTGTAGCTACGTTTGTGGAGGAGTGGAGAGAGCTGTGGAATGTTTGGCTGTGTCTGCGGAGGAGTGGAGACAGCTGTGGAATGCGCAGCTGCGTATGTGGCGGAATGGAGATAGCTGTGGAATGCACAGCAGCGTTAGAGGAAGAGTGGAGACAGCAGTGGAATGTGGAGCTACGTTTGTAGAGGAGTGGAGAGCGCAGTGGAATGCTTGGCTGTGTTTGTGGAGGAGTGGAGACTGCAGTGGAATGCGCAGCTGCGTTTGCGGCGGAATGGACACAGCAGTGCAATGCACAGCTGTGTTAGAGGAAGAGTGGAGACAGCAGTGGAATGTTAGCTAAGTTTGTGGAGGAGTGGAGAGAGCAGTGGAATGCGTGGCTGTTGTTGTGGAGGCGTGGAGACAGCAGTGGAATGCGCGGCTGCGTTTGTGGCGGAATGGAGATAGCAGTGGAATTCACAGCTGCGTTAGAGGAAGAGTGGAGACAGCAGTGGAATGTGTAGCTACGTTTGTGGAGGAGAGGAGAGAGCAGTGGTATGCTTGGCTCTGTTTGTGAAGGAGTGGAGACTGCAGTGGAATTCGCAGCTGCGTTTGTGGTGGAATGGAGACAGCAGTGGAATGCACAGCTGCGTTAGAAGAAGAGTGGAGACAGGAGTGGAATATGTAGCTACGTTTGTGGAGGAGTGGAGAGAGCAGTGGAATGCAAGAATGCGTGGCTGTGTTTGTGGAGGTGTGGAGACAGCAGTGGAATGCGTGGCTGTGTTTGTCGCGGATTGGAGATAGCAGTGAAATGCACAGCAGCTTTAGAGGAAGAGTGGAGACAGCAGTGAAATGTATAGCTACGTTTGTGTAGGAGTAGAGAGAGCAGTGGAATGCGTGAATGCGTGGCTGTGTTTGTGGAGGAGTGGAGACGGCAGTGGAATGCGCAGCTGCGTTTGTGGCAGAATGGAGATAGCAGTGGAATGCAGAGCAAGTTTAGAGGAAGAGTGGATACAGCGCTGGAATGTGGAGCTAAGTTTGTGGAGGAGTGGAGAGAGAAGTGGAATGCGCAGCTGCGTTTGTGGCGGACTGGAGACAGCAGTGGACTGTGCAGCTGCGTTTGTGATGGAATTGAGATAGCAGTGGAATGCACAGCAACGTTACGGGAAGAGTGGAGACAGCAGTGGATTGTGTAGCTACGTTTGTGGAGGAGTGGAGAGAGCAGTGGAATGCGTGGCTGTGTTTGTGGAGGAGTGGAGGCAGCAGTGGAATGTGCAGCTGCGTTTGTGGCAGAATGGTGATAGCAGTGGAATGCAGAGCAGCGTTAGAGGAAGAGTGGATACAGCACTGGAATATGGATCTACGTTTGTGGAGGAGTGGAGACAGCAGTGGAATGCGCAGCTGCGTTTGTGGCGGAATGGAGACAGCAGTGTACTGTGCAGCTCCATTTGTGGCGGAATGGAGATAGCAGTGGAATTCACAGCAGCGTTAGAGGAAGAGTGGAGACAGCAGTGGAATGTGTAGCTACGTTTGTGGAGGAGTGAAGAGAGCAGTGGAATGCGTGGCTGTGTTTGTGGAGGAGTGGAGACAGCAGTGGAATGCGCAGCTGCGTTTGTGGCTGAATGGCGACAGCAGTGGAATGCACAGCTGCTTTAAAGGAAGAGTGCAGACAGCAGTGGAATGTGTAGCTACGTTTGTGGAGGAGTGGAGAGAGCAGTGGAATGCGTGGCTGTGTCTGTGGAGGAGTGGAGACAGCAATGGATTGCGCAGCTTCGTTTGTGGCAGAATGGAGATAGCTGTGGAATGCACAGCAGCGTTAGAGGAAGAGTGGAGACAGCAGTGGAATGTGGAGCTACGTTTGTGGAGGAGTGGAGAGCGCAGTGGAATGCTTGGCTCTGTTTGTGGAGGAGTGGAGACTGCAGTGGAATGCACAGCTGCGTTTGCGGCATAATGGAGACAGCAGTGGAATGCACAGCTGCGTTAGAGGAAGAGTGGAGACAGGAGTGGAATATGTAGCTACGTTTGTGGAGGAGTGGAGAGAGCAGTGGAATGCAAGAATGCGTGGCTGTGTTTGTGGAGGAGTGGAGACAGCAGTGGAATGCGTGGCTGCGTTTGTCGCAGGTTGGAGATAGCAGTGGAATGCACAGCAGCTTTAGAGGAAGAGTGGAGACAGCAGTGAAATGTATAGCTACGTTTGTGTAGGAGTAGAGAGAGCAGTGGAATGCGTGAATGCGTGGCTGTGTTTGTGGAGGAGTGGAGACGGCAGTGGAATGTGCAGCTGCGTTTGTGGCAGAATGGATACAGCATTGGAATGCACAGCTGCGTTAGAGGAAGAGTGGAGACAGCAGTGGATTATGTAGCTACGTTTGTGGAGGAGTGAAGAGAGCTGTAAAATGCGTGGCTTTGTTTGTGGTGGAGTGGAGACAACATGTGGAATGCGCAGCTGCGTTTGTGGCAGAATGGAGATAGCAGTGGAATGCAGAGCAGCGTTAGAGGAAGAGTGGATACAGCGCTGGAATGTGGAGCTACGTTTGTGGAGGTGTGGAGATAGAAGTGGAATGCGCAGCTGCGTTTGTGGCGGACTGGAGACAGCAGTGGACTGTGCAGCTGCGTTTGTGATGGAATGGAGATAGCTGTAGAATGCACAGCAGCGCTAGAGGAAGAGTGGAGACAGCACTGGAATGTGTAGCTAAGTTTGTGGAGTAGTGGAGAGAGCAGTGTAATGCGTGGCTGTGTTTGTGGAGGAGTGGAGACAGCAGTGGAATGCGCGGCTGCGTTTGTGGCGGAATGGAGATAGTAGTGGAATGCAGAGCAGCGTTAGAGGAAGAGTGGAGGCAGCACTGGAATGTGGAGCTACGTTTGTGTAGGAGTGGAGAGAGCAGTCGAATGCGCAGCTGCGTTTGTGGCAGAATGGAGACAGCAGTGGTCTGTGCAGCTGTGTTTGTGGCGGAATGGAGATAGCAGTGGAATGCACAGAAGGTTTAGAGGAAAAGTGGAGACAGCAGTGGAATGTGTAGCTACGTTTGTGGAGGAGTGGAGAGAGCAGTGGAATGCAAGAATGCGTGGCTGTGTTTGTGGAGGAGTGGAGACAGCAGTGGAATGCGTGGCTGCGTTTGTCGCAGATTGGAGATAGCAGTGGAATACACAGCAGCTTTAGAGGAAGAGTGGAGACAGCAGTGAAATGTATAGCTACGTTTGTGGTGGAGTAGAGAGAGCAGTGGAATGGGTGAATGCGTGGCTGTGTTTGTGGAGGAGTGGAGACAGCAGTGGAATGCGCAGCTGCGTTTGTGGCGGAATTTAGAAAGCAGTGGACTGTGCAGCTGCGTTTGTGGCAGAATGGAGATAGCAGTGGAATGCAGAGCAGCGTTAGAGGAAGAGTGCATACGGCGCTGAAATGTGGAGCTACGTTTGTGGAGGAGTGTAGAGAGAAGTGGAATGCGCAAGTGCGTTTGTGGCGGAATGGAGACAGCAGTGGACAGTGCAGCTGCGTTTGTGGTGGAATGGAGATAGCAGTGGAATGCACAGCAGCGTTAGAGGAAGAGTGGATACAGCGCTGGAATGTGGAGCTACGTTTGTGGAGGTGTGGAGAGAGAAGTGGAATGCGCAGCTGCGTTTGTGGCGGACTGGAGACAGCAGTGGACTGTGCAGCTGCGTTTGTGATGGAATGGAGATAGCTGTAGAATGCACAGCAGCGCTAGAGGAAGAGTGGAGACAGCACTGGAATGTGTAGCTAAGTTTGTGGAGGAGTGGAGAGAGCAGTGTAATGCGTGGCTGTGTTTGTGGAGGAGTGGAGACAGCAGTGGAATGCGCGGCTGCGTTTGTGGCGGAATGGAGATAGTAGTGGAATGCAGAGCAGCGTTAGAGGAAGAGTGGAGGCAGCACTGGAATGTGGAGCTACGTTTGTGGAGGAGTGGAGAGAGCAGTCGAATGCGCAGCTGCGTTTGTGGCAGAATGGAGACAGCAGTGGACTGTGCAGCTGTGTTTGTGGCGGAATAGAGATAGCAGTGGAATGCACAGAAGGTTTAGAGGAAAAGTGGAGACAGCAGTGGAATGTGTAGCTACGTTTGTGGAGGAGTGGAGAGAGCAGTGGAATGCAAGAATGCGTGGCTGTGTTTTTGGAGGAGTGGAGACAGCAGTGGAATGCGTGGCTGCGTTTGTCGCGGATTGGAGATAGCAGTGGAATACACAGCAGCTATAGAGGAAGAGTGGAGACAGCAGTGAAATGTATAGCTACGTTTGTGGTGGAGTAGAGAGAGCAGTGGAATGGGTGAATGCGTGGCTGTGTTTGTGGAGGAGTGGAGACAGCAGTGGAATGCGCAGCTGCGTTTGTGGCGGAATTTAGAAAGCAGTGGACTGTGCAGCTGCGTTTGTGGCAGAATTGAGATAGCTGTGGAATGCAGAGCAGCGTAAGAGGAAGAGTGGATACGGCACTGGAATGTGGAGCTACGTTTGTGGAGGAGTGGAGAGAGAAGTGGAATGCGCAAGTGCGTTTGTGGCGGAATGGAGACAGCAGTGGACAGTGCAGCTGCGTTTGTGGTGGAATGGAGATAGCAGTGGAATGCACAGCAGCGTTAGAGGAAGAGTGGAGACAGCAGTGGAATGTGTAGCTACGTTTGTGGAGGAGTGGAGAGAGCAGTGGAATGCGTGGCTGTGTTTGTGGAGGAGTGGAGACAGCAGTGGAATGCGTGGCTGCGATTGTGGAGGAGTGGAGAGAGCAGTGAAATGTGTGAATGCGTGGCTGTGTTTGTGTAGCAGTGGAGACACTAGTGGAATGCACAGCAGCGTTCGAGGAAGAGTGGAGACAGCACTGGAATGTGGAGCTACGTTTGTGGAGGAGTGGAGAGAGCAGTGGTATGCGTGGCTGTATTTGTGAAGGAGTGGAGACAGCAGTGGAATGTGCAGCTGCGTTTGTGGCGGAATGGAGACAGCAGTTGATTGTTCAGCTGTGTTTGTTCTGGAATGGAGATTGGCAGTGGAGTGCACAGTAGCGTTAGAGGAAGAGTGGAGACAGCAGTGGAATGTGTAGCTACGTTTGTGGAGGAGTTGAGCGAGCAGTGGAATGCGTGAATGCGTGGCTGTGTTTGTGGAGGAGTAAAGACAGCAGTGGAAAGCGCAGCTGCGTTATTGGCGGAATGGAGACAGCAGTGGAATGCACAGCTGCGTTAGAGGAAGAGTGGAGACAGCAGTGGATTGTGTAGCTACGTTTGTGGATGAGTGGAGAGAGCAGTGGAATGCCTGGCTGTATTTGTGAATGAGTGGAGACAGCAGTGTACTGTGCAGCTGCATTTGTGGCAGAATGGAGATAGCAGTGGAATTCACAGCTGCGTTAGAGGAAGAGTGGAGACAGCAGTGGAATGTGTAGCTACGTTTGTGGAGGAGTGGATACAGCAGTGGAATGCGCAGCTGCGTTTGTGGCAGAATGGAGATAGCAGTGGAATGCAGAGCAGCGTTAGAGGAAGAGTGGATACAGCACTGGAATCTGGAGCTACGTTTGTAGAGGAGTAAAGGCAGCAGTGGAATGCGCAGCTGCGTTTGTGGCGGAATGGAGACAGCAGTGTACTGTGCAGCTGCATTTGTGGCGGAATGGAGATAGCAGTGGAATGCACAGCTGCGTTAGAGGAAGAGTGGAGACAGCAGTGGAATGTGTAGCTACGTTTGTGGAGGAGTGGAGAGAGCAGTGGAATGCTTGGCTCCGTTTGTGGAGGAGTGGAGACTGCAGTGGAATGCGCAGCTGCGTTTGTGGTGGAATGGAGACAGCAGTGGAATGCACAGCTGCGTTAGAGGAAGAGTGGAGACAGCAGTGAAATGTTTAGCTACGTTTGTGTAGGAGTAAAGAGAGCAGTGGAATGCGTGAATGCGTGGCTGTGTTTGTGGAGGAGTGAAGACGGCAGTGGAATGCGCAGCTGCGTTTGTGGCAGAATGGAGATAGCAGTGGAATGCAGAGCAGCTTTAGAGGTAGAGTGGATACAGCGCTGGAATGTGGAGCTAAGTATGTGGAGGAGTGGAGAGAGAAGTGGAATGCGCAGCTGCGTTTGTGGCGGACTGGAGACAGCAGTGGACTGTGCAGCTGCGTTTGTGATGGAATGGAGACAGCAGTGGAATGCACTGCAACGTTAGAGGAAGAGTGGAGACAGCAGTGGATTGTGTAGCTACGTTCGTGGAGGAGTGGAAAGAGCAGTAGAATGGGTGTCTTTGTTTGTGGATGAGTGGAGGCAGCAGTGGAATGTGCAGCTGCGTTTGTGGCAGAATGGAGATAGCAGTGTAATGCATAGCAGCGTTAGAGGAAGAGTGGATACAGCACCGGAATCTGGAGCTACGTTTGTGGAGGAGTGGAGACAGCAGTGGAATGCGCAGCTGCGTTTGTGGCGGAATGGAGACAGCAGAGTACTGTGCAGCTGCAGTTGTGGCGGAATGGAGATAGTGGTGGAATTCACAGCAACGTTAGAGGAAGAGTGGAGACAGCACTGGAATGTGTAGCTACGTTTGTGGAGGAGTGGAGAGAGCAGTGGAATGCGTGGCTGTGTTTGTGGAGGAGTCGAGGCAGCAGTGGAATGTGCAGCTGCGTTTGTGGCAGAATGGAGATAGCAGTGGAATGCAGAGCAGCGTTAGAGGAAGAGTGGGTACAGCACTGGAATCTGGAGCTACGTTTGTGGAGGAGTGGAGACAGCAGTGGAATGCCCAGCTGCGTTTGTGGCGGAATGGAGACAGCAGTGTACTGTGCAGCTGCATTTGTGGCGGAATGGAGATAGCAGTAGAATTCACAGCAGCGTTAGAGGAAGGGTGAAGACAGCAGTGGAATGTGTAGCTACGTTAGTGGAGGAGTGGAGAGAGCAGTGGAATGCGTGGCTGTGTGTGTGGAGGAGTGGAGACAGCAGTGGAATGCGCAGCTGCGTTTGTGGCTGAATGGCGACAGCAGTGGAATGCACAGCTGCTTTAAAGGAAGAGTGCAGACAGCAGTGGAATGTGTAGCTACGTTTGTGGAGGAGTGGAGAGAGCAGTGGAATGCGTGGCTGTGTCTGTGGAGGAGTGGAGACAGCAGTGGATTGCGCAGCTGCGTTTGTGGCGGAATGGAGATTGCTGTGGAATGCACAGCAGCGTTAGAGGAAGAGTGGAGACAGCAGTGGAATGTGGAGCTACGTTTGTGGAGGAGTGGAGAGCACAAGTGGAATGCTTGGCTGTGTTTGTGGAGGAGTGGAGACTGCAGTGGAATGCGCAGCTGCGTTTGCGGCGTAATGGAGACAGCAGTGGAATGCACAGCTGCGTTAGAGGAAGAGTGGGGACAGCAGTGGAATGTTAGCTATGTTTGTGGAGGAGTGGTGAGAGCAGTGGAATGCGTGGCTGTTGTTGTGGAGGCGTGGAGACAGCAGTGGAATGCGCGGCTAAGTTTGTGGCGGAATGGAGATAGCAGTGGAATGTACAGCTGCGTTAGAGGAAGAGTGGAGACAGCAGTGGAATGTGTAGATACGTTTGTTGAGGAGTGGAGAGAGAGCAGTGGAATGCTTGGCTCCGTTTGTGGAGGAGTGGAGACTGCAGTGGAATGCGCAGCTGCGTTTGTGGTGGAATGGAGACAGCAGTGGAATGCACAGCTGCGTTAGAGGAATAGTGGAGACAGGAGTGGAATATGTAGCTACGTTTGTGGAGGAGTGGAGAGAGCAGTGGAATGCAAGAATGCGTGGCTGTGTTTGTGGAGGAGTGGAGACAGCAGTGGAATGCGTGGCTGCGTTTGTCGCGGATTGGAGATAGCAGCTTTAGAGGAAGAGTGGAGACAGCAGTGAAATGTATAGCTACGTTTGTGTAGGAGTAGAGAGAGCAGTGGAATACGTGAATGCGTGGCTGTGTTTGTGGAGGAGTGGAGACGGCAGTGGAATGTGCAGCTGCGTTTGTGGCAGAATGGATACAGCCGTGGAATGCACAGCTGCGTTAGAGGAAGTGTGGAGACAGCAGTAGATTGTGTAGCTACGTTTGTGGAGGAGTGAAGAGAGCAGTGGAATGCGTGGCTTTGTTTGTGGTGGAGTGGAGACGGCAGTGGAATGCGCAGCTGCGTTTGTGGCAGAATGGAGATAGCAGTGGAATGCAGAGCAGCGTTAGAGGAAGAGTGGATACAGCGCTGGAATTTGGAGCTACGTTTGTGGAGGAGTGGAGAGAGAAGTGGAATGCGCAGCTGCGTTTGTGGCGGACTGAAGACAGCAGTGGACTGTGCAGCTGCGTTTGTGATGGAATGGGGATAGCAGTCGAATGCACAGCAACGTTAGAGGAAGAGTGGAGACAACAGTGGATTGTGTAGCTACGTTTGTGAAGGTGTGGAGAGAGCAGTGGAATGCGTGGCTGTGTTTGTGGAGGAGTGGAGGCAGCAGTGGAATGTGCAGCTGCGTTTGTGGCAGAATGGAGATAGCAGTGGAATGCAGAGCAGCGTTAGAGGAAGAGTGGATACAGCGCTGGAATGTGGAGCTACGTTTGTGGAGGAGTGGAGAGAGCAGTGGAATGTGTTGCTGTGTTTCTGGAGGAGTGGAGACAGCAGTGGATTGCGCAGCTGCGTTTGTGGCGGAATGGAGATAGCTGTGGAATGCACAGCACCGCTAGAGGAAGAGTGGAGACAGCACTGCAATGTTGAGCTACGTTTGCAGAGGAGTGGAGAGAGCAGTGTAATGCGTGGCTGTATTAGTGCGTTTGTGGCGGAATGGAGACAGCAGTGGAATGCACAGCAGCGTTAGAGGAAGAGTGGATACAGCAGTGGACTGTGTAGCTAAGTTTGTGGAGGAGTGGAAAGAGCAGTGGAATGCGTTGCTGTGTTTGTGGAGGGGTGGAGACAGCAGTGGACAGTGCAGCTGCGTTTGTGGCGGAATGGAGATAGCAGTGGAATGCACAGCATCATGAGAGGAAGAGTGGACATAGAAGTGGAATGTGTAGCTACGTTTGTGGAGGAGTGGAGAGAGCAGTGGAATGCTTGGCTGTGTTTGTGGAGGAGTGGAGACTGCAGTGGAATGCGCAGCTTCATTTGTGGCGGAATGGAGAAAGCAGTGGAATGCACGGCTGCGTTAGAGGAAGAGTGGAGACAGCAGTGGAATGTGTAGCTACGTTTGTGGAGGAGTGGAGAGAGCAGTGGAATGCTTGGCTCTTTTTGTGGAGGAGTGGAGACTGCAGTGGAATGCGCAGCTGCGTTTGTGGTGGAATGGAGACAGCAGTGGAATGCACAGCTGCGTTAGAGGAAGAGTGGAGACAGGAGTGGAATATGTAGCTAAGTTTGTGGAGGAGTGGAGAGAGCAGTGGAATGCAAGAATGCGTGGCTGTGTTTGTGGAGGAGTGGAGACAGCAGTGGAATGCGTGGCAGTGTTTGTCGCGGATTGGAGATAGCAGTGGAATGCACAGCAGCTTTAGAGGAAGAGTGGAGACAGCAGTGAAATGTATAGCTACGTTTGTGTAGGAGTAGAGAGAGCAGTGGAATGCGTGAATGCGTGGCTGTGTTTGTGGAGGAGTGGAGACGGCAGTGGAATGCGCAGCTGCGTTTGTGGCAGAATGGAGATAGCAGTGGAATGCAGAGCAGCTTTAGAGGAAGAGTGGATACAGCGCTGGAATGTGGAGCTAAGTTTGTGGAGGAGTGGAGAGAGAAGTGGAATGCGCAGCTGCGGTTGTGGCGGACTGGAGACAGCAGTGGACTGTGCAGCTGCGTTTGTGATGGAATGGAGATAGCAGTGGAATGCACAGCAACGTTAGAGGAAGAGTGGAGACAGCAGTGGATTGTTTAGCTACGTTTGTGGAGGAGTGGAGAGAGCAGTGGAATGCGTGGCTGTGTTTGTGGAGAAGTGAAGGCAGCAGTGGAATGTGCAGCCGCGTTTGTGGCAGAATGGAGATAGCAGTGGAATGCAGAGTAGCGTTAGAGGAAGAGTGGATACAGCACTGCAATGTGGAGCTACGTTTGTGGAGGAGTGGAGAGAGCAGTGGAATGCTTGGCTGTGTTTGTGGAGGAGTGGAGACTGCAGTGGAATGCGCAGCTGCGTTTGTGGCGGAATGGAGAAAGCAGTGGAATGCACGGCTGCGTTAGAGGAAGAGTTGAGACAGCAGTGGAATGTGTAGGTACGTTTGTGGAGGAGTGGAGAGAGCAGTGGAATGCGTGGCTGTGTTTGTGGAGGAGTGGAGACAGCAGTGGATTGCGCAGCTGCGTTTGTGACGGAATGGAGATTGTTGTGGAATGCAGAGCAGCGTTAGAGGAAGAGTTTAGACAGCACTGGAATGTGGAGCTACGTTTGTGGAGGAGTGGAGAGAGCAGTGGAATGCGTGGCTGTATTTATGCGTTTGTGGCGGAATGGAGACAGCAGTGGAATGCACTGCAGCGTTAGAGGAAGAGTGGATACAGCAGTGGAATGTGTAGCTACATTTGTGGAGGAGTGGAGAGAGCAGTGGAATGCGTGGCTGTGTTTGTGGAGGGGTGGAGACAGCAGTGGAATGCACAGCTGCGTTAGAGGAAGAGTGGAGACAGCAGTGGGATGTGTAGCTAAGTTTGTGGAGGAGTGGAAAGAGCAGTGGAATGCGTTGCCGTATTTGTGGAGGGGTGGAAACAGCAGTGGACAGTGCAGCTGCGTTTGTGGCGGAATGGAGATAGCAGTGGAATGCAGAGCAGCGTTAGAGGAAGAGTGGATACAGCACTGGAATGTGGAGCTACGTTTGTGGAGGAGTGGAGAGAGCAGTGGAATGCGTGGCTGTGTTTGTGGAGGTGTGGAGACAGCAGTGGATTGCGCAGCTGCGTTTGTGGCGGAATGAAGATAGCTGTGGAAGCACAGCAGCGCTAGAGGAAGAGTGGAGACAGCACTGCAATGTGGAGCTACGTTTGTGGAGGAGTGGAGAGAGCAGTTGAATGCTTGGCTGTGTTTGTGGAGGAGTGGAGACTGCAGTGGAATGCGCAGCTGCGTTTGTGGCGGAATGGAGAAAGCAGTGGAATGCACGGCTGCGTTAGAGGAAGAGTGGAGACAGCAGTGGAATGTGTAGGTACGTTTGTGGAGGAGTGGAGAGAGCAGTGGAATGCGTGGCTGTGTTTGTGGAGGAGTGGAGGCAGCAGTGGATTGCGCAGCTGCGTTTGTGACGGAATGGAGATTGCTGTGGAATGCACAGCAGCGTTAGAGTAAGAGTTTAGACAGCACTGGAATGTGGAGCTACGTTTGTGGAGGAGTGGAGAGAGCAGTGGAATGCGTGGCTGTATTTATGCGTTTGTGGCGGAATGGAGACAGCAGTGGAATGCACTGCAGCGTTAGAGGAAGAGTGGATACAGCAGTGGAATGTGTAGCTACATTTGTGGAGGAGTGGAGAGAGCAGTGGAATGCGTGGCTGTGTTTGTGGAGGGGTGGAGACAGCAGTGGCATGCACAGCTGCGTTGGAGGAAGAGTGGAGACAGCTTTGGAATGCACACCTGCGTTAGAGGAAGAGTGGAGACAGCAGTGGGATGTGTAGCTAAGTTTGTGGAGGAGTTGAAAGAGCAGTGGAATGCGTTGCTGTATTTGTGGAGGGGTGGAAACAGCAGTGGACAGTGCAGCTGCGTTTGTGGCGGAATGGAGATAGCAGTGGAATGCACAGCATCGTTAGAGGAAGAGTGGACACAGCAGTGGAATGTGTAGCTACGTGTGTGGAGGAGTGGAGAGAGCACTGGAATGCTTGGCTGTGTTTGTGGAGGAGTGGAGACTGCAGTGGAATGCGCAGCTGCGTTTGTGGCGGTATGGAGACAGCAGTGGAATGCACGGCTGCGTTAGAGGACGAGGGGAGACAGCAGTGGAATGTGTAGGTACGTTTGTGGAGAAGTGGAGAGAGCAGTGGAATGCGTGGCTGTGTTTGTGGAGGAGTGGAGGCAGCAGTGGATTGCGCAGCTGCGTTTGTGTCGGAATGGAGATTGCTGTAGAATGCACAGCAACGTTAGAGGAAGAGTGGAGACAGCACTGGAATGTGGAGCTACGTTTGTGGAGGAGTGGAGAGAGCAGTGGAATGCGTGGCTGTATTTGTGCGTTTGTGGCGGAATGGAGACAGCAGTGGACTACACAGCAGCTTTAGAGGAAGAGTGGATACAGCATTTGGAATGTGTAGCTACATTTGTGGAGGAGTGGAGAGAGCAGTGGAATGCGTGAATGCATGGCTGTGTTTGTGGAGGAGTGGAGACAGCAGTGGAATGAACAGCTGCCTTAGAGGAAGAGTGGAGACAGCATTGAAGTGCACAGCTGCGTTAGAGGAAGAGTGGAGACAGCAGTGGAATGTGGAGCTACGTTTGTGGAGGAGTGGAGAGCACAGTGGAATGCTTGGCTGTGTTTGTGGAGGAGTGGAGACTGCAGTGGAATGCGCAGCTGCGTTTTCGGCGTAATGGAGACAGCAGTGGAATGCACAGCTGCGTTAGAGGAAGACTGGAGACAGCAGTGGAATGTTAGCTAAGTTTGTGGAGGAGTGGAGAGAGCAGTGGAATGCGTGGCTGTTGTTGTGGAGGCGTGGAGACAGCAGTGGAATGCGCGGCTGCGTTTGTGGCGGAATGGAGATAGCAGTGGAATTCACAGCTGCGTTAGAGGAAGAGTGGGGCCAGCAGTGGAATGTGTAGCTACGTTTGTGGAGGAGTGGAGAGAGCAGTGGAATGCTTGGCTCTGTTTGTGGAGGAGTGGAGACTGCAGTGGAATGCGCAGCTGCGTTTGTGGTGGAATGGAGACAGCAGTGAAATGCACAGCTGCCTTAGAGGAAGAGTGGAGACAGGAGTGGAATATGTAGCTACGTATGTGGAGGAGTGGAGAGAGCAGTGGAATGCAAGAATGCGTGGCTGTGTTTGTGGAGGAGTGGAGACAGCAGTGGAATGCGTGGCTGTGTTAGTCGCGGATTGGAGATAGCAGTGGAATGAACAGCAGCTTTAGAGGAAGATTGGAGACAGCATTGAAATGTATAGCTACGTTTGTGTAGGAGTAGAGAGATTAGTGGAATGCGTGAATGCGTGGCTGTGTTTGTGGAGGAGTGGAGACGGCAGTGGAATGCGCAGCTGCGTTTGTGGCAGAATGGAGATAGCAGTGGAATGCAGAGCAGCTTTAGAGGAAGAGTGGATACAGCGCTGGAATGTGGAGCTAAGTTTGTGGAGGAGTGGAGAGAGAAGTTGAATGCGCAGCTGCGGTTTGTTGCGGACTGGAGACAGCAGTGGACTGTGCAGCTGCGTTTGTGATGGAATGGAGTTAGCAGTGGAATGCACAGCAACGTTAGAGGAAGAGTGGAGACAGCAGTGGATTGTGTAGCTACGTTTGTGGAGGAGTGGAGATAGCAGTGGAATGCGTGGCTGTGTTTGTGGAGGAGTGGAGGCAGCAGTGGAATGTGCAGCTGCGTTTGTGGCAGAATGGAGATAGCAGTGGAATGCAGAGAAGCGTTAGAGGAAGAGTGGATACAGCACTGGAATCTGGAGCTACGTTTGTGGAGGAGCGGAGACAGCAGTGGAATGCGCAGCTGCGTTTGTGGCGGAATGGAGACAGCAGTGTACTGTGCAGCTGCATTTGTAGCGGAATGGAGATAGCAGTGGAATTCACAGCAGCGTTAGAGGAAGAGTGGAGACAGCAGTGGAATGTGTAGCTACGTTTGTGGAGGAGTGGAGAGAGCAGTGGAATGCGTGGCTGTGTTTGTGGAGGAGTGGAGACAGCAGTGGAATGCGCAGCTGCGTTTGTGGCTGAATGGCGACTGCAGTGGAATGCACAGCTGCTTTAAAGGAAGAGTGCAGACAGCAGCGGAATGTGTAGCTACGGTTGTGGAAGAGTGGAGAGAGCAGTGGAATGCGTGGCTGTGTCTGTGGCGGAGTGGAGACAGCAGTGGATTGCGCAGCTGCGTTTGTGGCGGAATGGAGATTGCTGTGGAATGCACAGCAGCGTTAGAGGAAGAGTGGAGACAGCAGTGGAATGTGGAGCTACGTTTGTGGAGGAGTGGAGAGAGCAGTGGAATGCTTGGCTGTGTTTGTGGAGGAGTGGAGACTGCAGTGGAATGCGCAGCTGCGTTTGCGGCGTAATGGAGACAGCAGTGGAATGCACAGCTGCGTTAGAGGAAGAGTGGAGACAGGAGTGGAATATGTAGCAACGTTTGTGGAGGAGTGGAGAGAGCAGTGGAATGCAAGAATTCGTGGCTGTGTTTGTGGAGGAGTGGAGACAGCAGTGGAATGCGTGGCTGTGTTTGTCGCGGATTGGAGATAGCAGTGGAATGCACAGCAGCTTTAGAGGAAGTGTGGAGACAGCAGTGAAATATATAGCTACGTTTGTGTAGGAGTAGATAGAGCAGTGGAATGCGTGCAGCGTGGCTGTGTTTGTGGAGGAGTGGAGACGGCAGTGGAATGCGAAGCTGCGTTTGTGGCAGAATGGAGATAGCAGTGGAATGCAGAGCAGCTTTAGAGGACGAGTGGATTCAGCGCTGGAATTTGGAGCTAAATTTGTGGAGGAATGGAGAGAGAAGTGGAATGCGCAGCTGCGTTTGTGGCGGACTGGAGACAGCAGTGGACTGTGCAGCAGCGTTTGTGATGGAATGGAGATAGCAGTGGAATGCACAGCAACGTTAGAGGAAGAGTGGAGACAGCAGTGGATTGTGTAGCTACGTTTGTGGAGGAGTGGAGAGAGCAGTGGAATGCTTGGCTGTGTTTGTGGAGGAGTGGAGACTGCAGTGGAATGCGCAGCTGCGTTTGCGGCGTAATGGAGACAGCAGTGGAATGCACAGCTGCGTTAGAGGAAGAGTGGAGACAGCAGTGGAATATTAGCTAAGTTTGTGGAGGAGTGGAGAGAGCAGTGGAATGCGTGGCTGTGTTTGTGGAGGTTTGGAGACAGCAGTGGAATGCGCAGCTGCGTTTGTGGCTGAATGGCGACAGCAGTGGAATGCACAGCTGCTTTGAAGGAAGAGTGCAGACAGCAGTGGAATGTGTAGCTACGTTTGTGGAGGAGTGTAGCGGGCAGTGGAATGCGTGGCTGTGTCTGTGGAGGAGTGGAGACAGCAGTGGATTGCACAGCTGCGTTTGTGGCGGAATGGAGATTGATGTGGAATGCACAGCAGCGTTAAAGGAAGAGTGGAGACAGCAGTGGAATGTGGAGCTACGTTTGTGGAGGAGTGGAGAGCGCAGTGGAATGCTTGGCTGTGTTTGTGGAGGAGTGGAGACTGCAGTGGAATGCGCAGCTGCGTTTGCGGCGTAATGGAGACAGCAGTGGAATGCACAGCTGCGTTAGAGGAAGAGTGGAGACAGCAGTGGAATGTTAGCTAAGTTTGTGGAGGAGTGGTGAGAGCAGTGGAATGCGTGGCTGTTGTTGTGGAGGCGTGGAGACAGCAGTGGAATGCGCGGCTGCGTTTGTGGCGGAATGGAGATAGCAGTGGAATGTACAGCTGCGTTAGAGGAAGAGTGGAGACAGCAGTGGAATGTGTAGCTACGTTTGTGGAGGAGTGGAGAGAGCAGTGGAATGCTTGGCTCCGTTTGTGGAGGAGTGGAGACTGCAGTGGAATGCGCAGCTGCGTTTGTGGTGGAATGGAGACAGCAGTGGAATGCACAGCTGCGTTAGAGGAAGAGTGGAGACAGGAGTGGAATATGTAGCTACGTTTGTGGAGGAGTGGAGAGAGCAGTGGAATGTAAGAATGCGTGGCTGTGTTTGTGGAGGAGTGGAGACAGCAGTGGAATGCGTGGATGCGTTTGTCGCGGATTGGAGATAGCAGTGGAATGCACAGCAGATTTAGAGGAAGAGTGGAGACAGCAGTGAAATGTATAGCTACGTTTGTGTAGGAGTAGAGAGAGCAGTGGAATGCGTGAATGCGTGGCTGTGTTTGTGGAGGAGTGGAGACGGCAGTGGAATGTGCAGCTGTGTTGGTGGCAGAATGGATACAGCTGTGGAATGCACAGCTGCGTTAGAGGAAGTGTGGAGACAGACGTGGATTGTGTAGCTACGTTTTCGGAGGAGTGAAGAGAGCAGTGGAATGCGTGGCTTTGTTTGTGGAGGAGTGGAGACAGCAGTGGAATGCGAAGCTGCGTTTGTGGCAGAATGGAGATAGCAGTGGAATACAGAGCAGCTTTAGAGGAAGAGTGGATACAGCGCTGGAATGTTTAGCTACGTTTGTGGAGGAGTGGAGTGAGAAGTGGAATGCGCAGCTGCGTTTGTGGCGGACTGGAGACAGCAGTGGACTGTGCAGCTGCGTTTGTGATGGAATGGAGATAGCAGTGGAATGCACAGCAAAGTTAGAGGAAGAGTGGAGACAGCAGTGGATTGTGTAGCTACGTTTGTGGAGGAGTGGAGAGAGCAGTGGAATGCGTGGCTGTGTTTGTGGAGGAGTGGATGCAGCAGTGGAATGTGCAGCTGCGTTTGTGGCAGAATGGAGATAGCAGTGGAATGCAGAGCAGCGTTAGAGGAAGAGTGGATACAGCACTGGAATGTGGAGCTACGTCTGTGGAGGAGTGGAGAGAGCAGTGGAATGCGTGGCTGTGTTTGTGGAGGAGTGGAGACAGCAGTGGATTGCGCAGCTGCGTTTGTGGCGGATTGAAAATAGCTGTGGAATGCACAGCAGCGCTTGAGGAAGAGTGGAGACAGCACTGCAATGTGGAGCTACGTTTGTAGAGGAGTGGAGAGAGCAGTGTAATGCGTCGCTGTATTTGTGCGTTTGTGGCGGAATGGAGACAGCAGTGGAATCCACAGCAGCGTTAGAGGAAGAGTGGATACAGCAGTGGAATGTGTAGATAAGTTTGTGGAGGAGTGGAAAGAGCAGTGGAATGCGTTGCTGTGTTTGTGGAGGGGTGGAGACAGCTGTGGACAGTGCAGCTGCGTTTGTGGCGGAATGGAGATAGCAGTGGAATGCACAGCATCATTAGAGGAAGAGTGGACACAGAAGTGGAATGTGTAGCTACGTTTGTGGAGGAGTGGAGAGAGCAGTGGAATACTTGGCTGTGTTTGTGGAGGAGTGGAGACTGCAGTGGAATGCGCAGCTGCGTTTGTGGCGGAATGGAGAAAGCAGTGGAATGCACGGCTGCGTTAGAGGAAGAGTGGAGACAGCAGTGGAATGTGTAGGTACGTTTGTGGAGGAGTGGAGAGAGCAGTGGAATGCGTGGCTGTGTGTGTGGAGGAGTGGAGACAGCAGCGGATTGCGCAGCTGCGTTTGTGACGGAATGGAGATTGCTGTGAAATGCACAGCAGCGTTAGAGGAAGAGTGGAGACAGCACTGGAATGTGGAGCTACGTTTGTGGAGGAGTGGAGAGAGCAGTGGAATGCGTGGCTGTATTTATGCGTTTGTGGCGGAATGGAGACAGCAGTGGAATGCACTGCAGCGTTAGAGGAATAGTGGATACAGCAGTGGAATGTGTAGCTACATTTGTGGAGGAGTGGAGAGAGCAGTGGAATGCGTGGCTGAGTTTGTGGAGGGGTGGAGACAGCAGTGGAATGCACAGCTGCGTTGGAGGAAGAGTGGAGACAGCTTTGGAATGCACACCTGCGATAGAGGAAGAGTGGAGACAGCAGTGGAATGTGTAGATAAGTTTGTGGAGGAGTGGAAAGAGCAGTGGAATGCGTTGCTGTGTTTGTGGAGGGGTGGAAACAGCAGTGGTCAGTGCAGCTTCGTTTGTGCCGGAATGGAGATAGCAGTGGAATGCACAGCATCGTTAGAGGAAGAGTGGACACAGCAGTGGAATGTGTAGCTACATGTGTGGAGGAGTGGAGAGAGCAGTGGAATGTGTGGCTGTGTTTGTGGAGGAGTGGAGACAGCAGTGGATTGCGCAGCTGCGTTTGTGTCGGAATGGAGATTGCTGTAGAATGCACAGCAACGTTAGAGGAAGAGTGGAGACAGCACTGGAATGTGGAGCTACATTTGTGGAGGAGTGGAGAGAGCAGTGGAATGCGTGGCTGTAATTGTGCGTTTGTGGCGGAATGGAGACAGCAGTGGAATACACATCAGCGTTAGAGGAAGAGTGGATACAGCAGTTGGAATGTGTAGCTACATTTGTGGAGGAGTGGAGAGAGCAGTGGAATGCGTGAATGCATGGCTGTGTTTGTGGAGGAGTGGAGCCAGCAGTGGAATGCACAGCTGCCTTAGAGGAAGAGTGGAGACAGCATTGAAGTGCACAGCTGCGTTAGAGGAAGAGTGGAGACAGCAGTGGAATGTGGAGCTACGTTTGTGGAGGAGTGGAGAGCGCAGTGGAATGCTTGGCTGTTGTTGTGGAGGTGTGGAGACAGCAGTGGAATGCGCGGCTGCGTTTGTGGCGGAATGGAGATAGCAGTGGAATGCACAGCAACGTTATAGGAAGAGTGGAGACAGCAGTGGATTGTGTAGCTACGTTTGTGGAGGAGTGGAGAGAGCAGTGGAATGCGTGGCTGTGTTTGTGGAGGAGTGGAGGCAGCAGTGGAATGTGCAGCTGCGTTTGTGATGGAATTTAGATAGCAGTGGAATGCACAGCAACGTTATAGGAAGAGTGGAGACAGCAGTGGATTGTGTAGCTACGTTTGTGGAGGAGTGGAGAGAGCAGTGGAATGCTTGGCTGTGTTTGTGGAGGAGTGGAGACAGCAGTGGAATGCGCAGCTGCGTTTGTGGCTGAATGGCGACAGCAGTGGAATGCACAGCTGCTTTAAAGGAAGAGTGCAGACAGCAGCTGAATGTGTAGCTACGTTTGTGGAGGAGTGGAGAGAGCAGTGGAATTCGTGGCTGTGTCTGTGGAGGAGTGGAGACAGCAGTGGATTTCGTGGCTGCGTTTGTCGCAAATTGGAGATAGCAGTGAAATGCACAGCAGCTTTAGAGGGAGAGTGGAGACAGCAGTGACATGTATAGCTACGTTTGTGGTGGAGTAGAGAGAGCAGTGGAATGTGTGAATGCGTGGCTGTGTTTGTGGAGGAGTGGAGACAGCAGTGGAATGCGCAGCTGCGTTTGTGGCTGAATGGCGACTGCAGTGGAATGCACAGCTGCTTTAAAGGAAGAGTGCAGACAGCAGCGGAATATGTAGCTACAATTGTGGAAGAGTTGAGAGAGCAGTGGAATGCGTGGCTGTGTCTGTGGAGGAGTGGAGACAGCAGTGGATTGCGCAGCTGCGTTTGTGGCGGAATGGAGATTGCTGTGGAATGCACAGCAGCGTTAGAGGAAGAGTGGAGACAGCAGTGGAATGTGGAGCTACGTTTGTGGAGGAGTGGAGAGAGCAGTGGAATGCTTGGCTGTGTTTGTGGAGGATTGGAGACTGCAGTGGAATGCGCAGCTGCGTTTGCGGCGTAATGGAGACAGCAGTGGAATGCACAGCTGCGTTAGAGGAAGAGTGGAGACAGGAGTGGAATATGTAGCAACGTTTGTGGAGGAGTGGAGAGAGCAGTGGAATGCAAGAATTCGTGGCTGTGTTTGTGGAGGAGTGGAGACAGCAGTGGAATGCGTGGCTGTGTTTGTCGCGGATTGGAGATAGCAGTGGAATGCACAGCAGCTTTAGAGAAAGTGTGGAGACAGCAGTGAAATATATAGCTACGTTTGTGTAGGAGTAGAGAGAGCAGTGGAATGCGTGAAGCGTGGCTGTGTTTGTGCAGGAGTGGAGACGGCAGTGGAATGCGAAGCTGCGTTTGTGGCAGAATGGAGATAGCAGTGGAATGCAGAGCAGCTTTAGAGGAAGAGTGGATTCAGCGCTGGAATTTGGAGCTAAATTTGTGGAGGAGTGGAGAGAGAAGTGGAATGCGCAGCTGCGTTTGTGGCGGACTGGAGACAGCAGTGGACTGTGCAGCTGCGTTTGTGATGGAATGGAGATAGCAGTGGAATGCACAGCAACGTTAGAGGAAGAGTGGAGACAGCAGTGGATTGTGTAGCTACGTTTGTGGAGGAGTGGAGAGAGCAGTAGAATGCGTGGCTGTGTTTGTGGAGGAGTGGAGACTGCAGTGGAATGCGCAGCTGCGTTTGCGGCGTAATGGAGACAGCAGTGGAATGCACAGCTGCGTTAGAGGAAGAGTGGAGACAGCAGTGGAATGTTAGCTAAGTTTGTGGAGGAGTGGAGAGAGCAGTGGAATGCGTGGCTGTGTTTGTGGAGGATTGGAGACAGCAGTGGAATGCGCAGCTGCGTTTGTGGCTGAATGGCGACAGCAGTGGAATGCACAGCTGCTTTGAAGGGAGAGTGCAGACAGCAGTGGAATGTGTAGCTACGTTTGTGGAGGAGTGGAGAGAGCAGTGGGATGCGTGGCTGTGTCTGTGGAGGAGTGGAGACAGCAGTGGATTGCGCAGCTGCGTTTGTGGCGGAATGGAGATTGATGTGGAATGCACAGACGCGTTAGAGGAAGAGTGGAGACAGCAGTGGAATGTGGAGCTACGTTTATGGAGGAGTGGAGAGCGCAGTGGAATGCTTGGCTGTGTTTGTGGAGGAGTGGAGACTGCAGTGGAATGCGCAGCTGCGTTTGCGGCGTAATGGAGACAGCAGTGGAATGCACAGCTGCGTTAGAGGAAGAGTGGAGACAGCAGTGGAATGTTAGCTAAGTTTGTGGAGGAGTGGTGAGAGCAGTGGAATGCGTGGCTGTTGTTGTGGAGGCGTGGAGACAGCAGTGGAATGCGCGGCTGCGTTTGTGGCGGAATGGAGATAGCAGTGGAATGTACAGCTGCGTTAGAGGAAGAGTGGAGACAGCAGTGGAATGTGTAGCTACGTTTGTGGAGGAGTGGAGAGAGCAGTGGAATGCTTGGCTCCGTTTGTGGAGGAGTGGAGACTGCAGTGGAATGCGCAGCTGCGTTAGTGGTGGAATGGAGACAGCAGTGGAATGCACAGCTGCGTTAGAGGAAGAGTGGAGACAGGAGTGGAATATGTAGGTACGTTTGTGGAGGAGTGGAGAGAGCAGTGGAATGTAAGAATGCGTGGCTGTGTTTGTGGAGGAGTGGAGACAGCAGTGGAATGCGTGGATGCGTTTGTCGCGGATTGGAGATAGCAGTGGAATGCACAGCAGCTTTAGAGGAAGAGTGGAGACAGCAGTGAAATGTATAGCTACGTTTGTGTAGGAGTAGAGAGAGCAGTGGAATGCGTGAAGCGTGGCTGTGTTTGTGCAGGAGTGGAGACGGCAGTGGAATGCGAAGCTGCGTTTGTGGCAGAATGGAGATAGCAGTGGAATGCAGAGCAGCTTTAGAGGAAGAGTGGATTCAGCGCTGGAATTTGGAGCTAAATTTGTGGAGGAGTGGAGAGAGAAGTGGAATGCGCAGCTGCGTTTGTGGCGGACTGGAGACAGCAGTGGACTGAGCAGCTGCGTTTGTGATGGAATGGAGATAGCAGTGGAATGCACAGCAACGTTAGAGGAAGAGTGGAGACAGCAGTGGATTGTGTAGCTACGTTTGTGGAGGAGTGGATAGAGCAGTAGAATGCGTGGCTGTGTTTGTGGAGGAGTGGAGACTGCAGTGGAATGCGCAGCTGCGTTTGCGGCGTAATGGAGACAGCAGTGGAATGCACAGCTGCGTTAGAGGAAGAGTGGAGACAGCAGTGGAATGTTAGCTAAGTTTGTGGAGGAGTGGAGAGAGCAGTGGAATGCGTGGCTGTGTTTGTGGAGGATTGGAGACAGCAGTGGAATGCGCAGCTGCGTTTGTGGCTGAATGGCGACAGCAGTGGAATGCACAGCTGCTTTGAAGGGAGAGTGCAGACAGCAGTGGAATGTGTATCTACGTTTGTGGAGGAGTGGAGAGAGCAGTGGAATGCGTGGCTGTGTCTGTGGAGGAGTGGAGACAGCAGTGGATTGCGCAGCTGCGTTTGTGGCGGAATGGAGATTGATGTGGAATGCACAGACGCGTTAGAGGAAGAGTGGAGACAGCAGTGGAATGTGGAGCTACGTTTGTGGAGGAGTGGAGAGCGCAGTGGAATGCTTGGCTGTGTTTGTGGGGGAGTGGAGACTGCAGTGGAATGCGCAGCTGCGTTTGCGGCGTAATGGAGACAGCAGTGGAATGCACAGCTGCGTTAGAGGAAGAGTGGAGACAGCAGTGGAATGTTAGCTAAGTTTGTGGAGGAGTGGTGAGAGCAGTGGAATGCGTGGCTGTTGTTGTGGAGGCGTGGAGACAGCAGTGGAATGCGCGGCTGCGTTTGTGGCGGAATGGAGATAGCAGTGGAATGTACAGCTGCGTTAGAGGAAGAGTGGAGACAGCAGTGGAATGTGTAGCTACGTTTGTGGAGGAGTGGAGAGAGCAGTGGAATGCTTGGCTCCGTTTGTGGAGGAGTGGAGACTGCAGTGGAATGCGCAGCTGCGTTTGTGGTGGAATGGAGACAGCAGTGGAATGCACAGCTGCGTTAGAGGAAGAGTGGACACAGGAGTGGAATATGTAGCTACGTTTGTGGAGGAGTGGAGAGAGCAGTGGAATGTAAGAATGCGTGGCTGTGTTTGTGGAGGAGTGGAGACAGCAGTGGAATGCGTGGATGCGTTTGTCGCGGATTGGAGATAGCAGTGGAATGCACAGCAGCTTTAGAGGAAGCGTGGAGACAGCAGTGAAATGTATAGCTACGTTTGTGTAGGAGTAGAGAGAGCAGTGGAATGCGTGAATGCGTGGCTGTGTTTGTGGAGGAGTGGAGACGGCAGTGGAATGTGCAGCTGCGTTTGTGGCAGAATGGATACAGCTGTGGAATGCACAGCTGCGTTAGAGGAAGTGTGGAGACAGAAGTGGATTGTGTAGCTACGTTTTCGGAGGAGTGAAGAGAGCAGTGGAATGCGTGGCTTTGTTTGTGGTGGAGTGGAGACAGCAGTGGAATGCGAAGCTGCGTTTGTGGCAGAATGGAGATAGCAGTGGAATACAGAGCAGCTTTAGAGGAAGAGTGGATACAGCGCTGGAATGTGGAGCTACGTTTGGAGTGGAGAGAGCAGTGGAATGCGTGGCTGAGTTTGTGGAGGGGTGGAGACAGCAGTGGAATGCACAGCTGCGTTGGAGGAAGAGTGGAGACAGCTTTGGAATGCACACCTGCGATAGAGGAAGAGTGGAGACAGCAGTGGAATGTGTAGCTAAGTTTGTGGAGGAGTGGAAAGAGCAGTGGAATGCGTTGCTGTGTTTGTGGAGGGGTGGAAACAGCAGTGGACAGTGCAGCTGCGTTTGTGCCGGAATGGAGATAGCAGTGGAATGCACAGCATCGTTAGAGGAAGAGTGGACACAGCAGTGGAATGTGTAGCTACATGTGTGGAGGAGTGGAGAGAGCAGTGGAATGTGTGACTGTGTTTGTGGAGGAGTGGAGACAGCAGTGGATTGCGCAGCTGCGTTTGTGTCGGAATGGAGATTGCTGTAGAATGCACAGCAACGTTAGAGGAAGAGTGGAGACAGCACTGGAATGTGGAGCTACATTTGTGGAGGAGTGGAGAGAGCAGTGGAATGCGTGGCTGTAATTGTGCGTTTGTGGCGGAATTGAGACAGCAGTGGAATACACATCAGCGTTAGAGGAAGAGTGGATACAGCAGTTGGAATGTGTAGCTACATTTGTGGAGGAGTGGAGAGAGCAGTGGAATGCGTGAATGCATGGCTGTGTTTGTGAAGGAGTGGAGCCAGCAGTGGAATGCACAGCTGCCTTAGAGGAAGAGTGGAGACAGCAGTGGATTGTGTAGCTACGTTTGCGGAGGAGTGGAGAGAGCAGTGGAATGCCTGGCTGTATTTGTGAAGGAGTGGAGACAGCAGTGGAATGCGCAGCTGCGTTTGTGGCGGAATGGAGACAGCAGTGTACTGTGCAGCTGCATTTGTGGCGGAATGGAGATAGCAGTGGAATTCACAGCAGCGTTAGAGGAAGAGAGGAGACAGCAGTGGAATGTGTAGCTACGTTTGTGGAGGAGTGGAGAGAGCAGTGGAATGCGTGGCTGTGTTTGTGGAGGAGTGGAGGCAGCAGTGGAATGTGCAGCTGCGTTTGTGGCAGAATGGAGATAGCAGTGGAATGCAGAGCAGCGTTAGAGGAAGAGTGGATACAGCACCGGAATCTGGAGCTACGTTTGTGGAGGAGTGGAGACAGCAGCGGAATGTGTGGCTGTGTTTGTGGAGGAGTGGAGACACCAGTGGAATGCGCAGCTGCGTTTGTGGCTTAATGGCGACAGCAGTGGAATGCACAGCTGCTTTAAAGGAAGAGTGCAGACAGCAGTGGAATGTGTAGCTACGTTTGTGGAGGAGTGGAGAGAGCAGTGGAATGCGTGGCTGTGTCTGTGGAGGAGTGGAGACAGCAGTGGATTGCGCAGCTGCGTTTGTGGCGGAATGGAGATTGCTGTGGAATGCACAGCAGCGTTAGAGGAAGAGTGGAGACAGCAGTGGAATGTGTAGCTACGTTTGTGGAGGAGTGGAGAGAGCAGTGGAATGCTTGGCTCTGTTTGTGGAGGAGTGGAGACTGCAGTGGAATGCGCAGCTGCGTTTGTGGTGGAATGGAGACAGCAGTGGAATGCACAGCTGCCTTAGAGGAAGAGTGGAGACAGGAGTGGAATATGTAGCTATGTATGTGGAGGAGTGGAGAGAGCAGTGGAATGCAAGAATGCGTGGCTGTGTTTGTGGAGGAGTGGAGACAGCAGTGGAATGCGTGGCTGTGTTTGTCGCGGATTGGAGATACCAGTGGAATGCACAGCAGCTTTAGAGGAAGAGTGGAGACAGCAGTGAAATGTATAGCTACGTTTGTGTAGGAGTAGAGAGAGCAGTGGAATGCGTGAATGCGTGGCTGTGTTTGTGGAGGAGTGGAGACGGCAGTGGAATGCGCAGCTGCGTTTGTGGCAGAATGGAAATAGCAGTGGAATGCAGAGCAGCTTTAGAGGAAGAGTGGATACAGCGCTGGAATGTGGAGCTAAGTTTGTGGAGGGGTGGAGAGAGAAGTGGAAAGCGCAGCTGCGGTTTGTGGCGGACTGGAGACAGCAGTGGACTGTGCAGCTGCGTTTGTGATGGAATGGAGATAGCAGTGGAATGCACAGCAACGTTATAGGAAGAGTGGAGACAGCAGTGGATTGTGTAGCTACGTTTGTGGAGGAGTGGAGAGAGCAGTGGAATGCGTGGCTGTGTTTGTGGAGGAGTGGAGGCAGCAGTGGAATGTGCAGCTGCGTTTGTGGCAGAATGGAGATAGCAGTGGAATGCAGAGCAGCGTTAGAGGAAGAGTGGATACAGCACTGTAATCTGGAGCTACGTTTGTGGAGGATTGGAGACAGCAGTGGAATGCGCAGCTGCGTTTGTGGCGGAATGGAGACAGCAGTGTACTGTGCAGCTGCATTTGTGGAGGAATGGAGATAGCAGTGGAATTCACAGCAGCGTTAGAGGAAGAGTGGAGACAGCAGTGGAATGTGTAGCTACGTTTCTGGAGGAGTGGAGAGAGCAGTGGAATGCGTGGCTGTGTCTGTGGAGGAGTGGAGACAGCAGTGGATTGCGTGGCTGCGTATGTCGAAAATTGGAGATAGCAGTGGAATGCACAGCAGCTTTAGAGGAAGAGTGGAGACAGCAGTGAAATGTATAGCTACGTTTGTGTAGGAGTAGAGAGAGCAGTGGAATGCGTGAATGCGTGGCTGTGTTTGTGGAGGAGTGGAGACGGCAGTGGAATGCGCAGCTGCGTTTGTGGCAGAATGGAGATAGCAGTGGAATGCAGAGCAGCTTTAGAGGAAGAGTGGATACAGCGCTGGAATGTGGAGCTAAGTTTGTGGAGGGGTGGAGAGAGAAGTGGAAAGCGCAGCTGCGGTTTGTGGCGGACTGGAGACAGCAGTGGACTGTGCAGCTGCGTTTGTGATGGAATGGAGATAGCAGTGGAATGCACAGCAACGTTATAGGAAGAGTGGAGACAGCAGTGGATTGTGTAGCTACGTTTGTGGAGGAGTGGAGAGAGCAGTGGAATGCGTGGCTGTGTTTGTGGAGGAGTGGAGGCAGCAGTGGAATGTGCAGCTGCGTTTGTGGCAGAATGGAGATAGCAGTGGAATGCAGAGCAGCGTTAGTGGAAGAGTGGATACAGCACTGTAATCTGGAGCTACGTTTGTGGAGGATTGGAGACAGCAGTGGAATGCGCAGCTGCGTTTGTGGCGGAATGGAGACAGCAGTGTACTGTGCAGCTGCATTTGTGGAGGAATGGAGATAGCAGTGGAATTCACAGCAGCGTTAGAGGAAGAGTGGAGACAGCAGTGGAATGTGTAGCTACGTTTCTGGAGGAGTGGAGAGAGCAGTGGAATGCGTGGCTGTGTCTGTGGAGGAGTGGAGACAGCAGTGGATTGCGTGGCTGCGTATGTCGAAAATTGGAGATAGCAGTGAAATGCACAGCAGCTTTAGATGAAGAGTGGAGACAGCAGTGAAATGTATAGCTACGTTTGTGGTGGAGTAGAGAGAGCAGTGGAATGTGTGAATGCGTGGCTGTGTTTGTGGAGGAGTGGAGACAGCAGTGGAATGCGCAGCTGCGTTTGTGGCGGAATTTAGAAAGCAGTGGACTGTGCAGCTGCGTTTTTGGCGGAATGGAGATAGCAGTGGAATGCACAGCTGCGTTTGTTGCAGAATGGAGATTGCAGTGGAATGCAGAGCAGCGTTAGAGGAAGAGTGGATACGGCACTGGAATGTGTGGCTACGTTTGTTGTGGAGTGGAGGGAGCAGTGGAATACCTGGCTGTGTTTGTAGCGGAATGGAGACAACAGTGGACTGTGCAGCTCCGTTTGTGGTGGAATGGAGATAGCAGTGGAATGCACAGCAGCGTTAGAGGAAGAGTGGAGACAGCAGTGGATTGTGTAGCTACGTTTGTGGAGGAGTGGAGAGAGCAGTGGAATGGGTAGCTGTGTTTGTGGAGGAGTGGAGACAGCAGTGGAATGCGTGGCTGCGATTGTGGAGGAGTGGAGAGAGCAGAGAAATGTGTGAATGCGTGGCTGTGTTTGTGTAGCAGTGGAGACACTAGTGGAATGCACAGCAGCGTTTGAGGAAGTGTGGAGACAGCACTAGAATGTGGAGCTACGTTTGTGGAGGAGTGGAGAGAGCAGTGGAATGCCTGGCTGTATTTGTGAAGGAGTGGAGACAGCAGTGGAATGCGCAGCTGCGTTTGTGGCGGAATGGAGACAGCATTGTACTGTGCAGCTGCATTTGTGGCGGAATGGAGATAGCAGTGGAATTCACAGCAGCGTTAGAGGAAGAGTGGAGACAGCAGTGGAATGTGTAGCTACGTTTGTGGAGGAGTGGAGAGAGCAGTGGAATGCGTGGCTGTGTTTGTGGAGGAGTGGAGACAGCAGTGGAATGCGCAGCTGCGTTTGTGGCTTAATGGCGATAGCAGTGGAATGCACAGCTGCTTTAAAGGAAGAGTGCAGACAGCAGTGGAATGTGTAGCTACGTTTGTGGAGGAGTGGAGAGAGCAGTGGAATGCGTGGCTGTGTCTGTGGAGGAGTGGAGACAGCAGTGGATTGCGCAGCTGCGTTTGTGGCGGAATGGAGATTGCTGTGGAATGCACAGCAGCGTTAGAGGAAGAGTGGAGACAGCAGTGGAATGTGGAGCTACGTTTGTGGAGGAGTGGAGAGCGCAGTAAGATGCTTGGCTGTGTTTGTGGAGGAGTGGAGACTGCAGTGGAATGCGCAGCTGCGTTTGCGGCGTAATGGAGACAGCAGTGGAATGCACAGCTGCGTTACAGGAAGAGTGGAGACAGCAGTGGAATGTTAGCTAAGTTTGTGGAGGAGTGGAGAGAGCAGTGGAATGCGTGGCTGTTGTTATGGCGGCGTGGAGACAGCAGTGGAATGCGCGGCTGCGTTTGTGGCGGAATGGAGATAGCAGTGGATTGCACAGCTGCGTTAAAGGAAGAGTGGAGAAAACAGGGGAATGTGTAGCTACGTTTGTGGAGGAGTGGAGAGAGCAGTGGAATGCTTGGCTCTGTTTGTGGAGGAGTGGAGACTGCAGTGGAATGCGCAGCTGCGTTTGTGGTGGAATGGAGACGGCAGTGGAATGCACAGCTGCCTTAGAGGAAGAGTGGAGACAGGAGTGGAATATGTAGCTACGTTTGTGGAGGAGTGGAGAGAGCAGTGGAATGCAAGAATGCGTGGCTGTGTTTGTGGAGGGGTGGAGACAGCAGTGGAATGCGTTGCTGCGTTTGTCGCGGATTGGAGATAGCAGTGGAATGCACAGCAACTTTAGAGGAAGAGTGGAGACAGCAGTGAAATGTATAGCTACGTTTGTGTAGGAGTAGAGAGAGCAGTGGAATGCGTGAATGCGTGGCTGTGTTTGGGGAGGAGTGGAGACGGCAGTGGAATGTGCAGCTGCGTTTGTGGCAGAATGGATACAGCAGTGGAATGCACAGCTGCGTTAGAGGAAATGTGGAGACAGCAGTGGATTGTGTAGCTACGTTTGTGGAGGAGTGAAGAGAGCAGTGGAATGCGTGGCTTTGTTTGTGGTGGAATGGAGACAGCAGTGGAATGCGCAGCTGCGTTTGTGGCAGAATGGAGATAGCAGTGGAATGCAGAGCAGCGTTAGAGGAAGAGTGGATACAGCGCTGGATTGTAGAGCTACGTTTGTGGAGGAGTGGAGAGAGAAGTGGAATGCGCAGCTGCGTTTGTGGCGGACTGGGGACAGCAGTGGACTGTGCAGCTGCGTTTGTGATGGAATGGAGATAGCTGTGGAATGCACAGCAGCGCTAGAGGAAGAGAGGAGACAGCACTGGAATGTGTAGCTACGTTTGTGGAGGAGTGGAGAGAGCAGTGTAATGCGTGGCTGTGTTTGTGGAGGAATGGAGACAGCAGTGGAATGCGCGGCTGCGTTTGTGGCGGAATGGAGATAGTAGTGGAATGCAGAGCAGCGTTAGAGGAAGAGTGGAGGCAGCACTGGAATGTGGAGCTACGTTTGTGGAGGAGTGGAGAGAGCAGTGGAATGCGCAGCTGCGTTTGTGGCAGAATGGAGACAGCATTGGACTGTGCAGCTGTGTTTGTGGCGGAATGGAGATAGCAGTGGAATGCACAGCAGGTTTAGAGGAAGAGTGGAAACAGCAGTGGAATGTGTAGCTACGTTTGTGGAGGAGTTGAGAGAGCAGTGAAATGTGTGAATGCGTGGCTGTGTTTGTGTAGCAGTGGAGACACTAGTGGTATGCACATCAGCGTTCGAGGAAGAGTGGAGACAGCACTGGAATGTGGAGCTACGTTTGTGGAGGAGTGGAGAGAGCAGTGGTATGCGTGGCTGTATTTGTGAAGGAGTGGAGACAGCAGTGGAATGCGCAGCTGCGTTTGTGGCGGAATGGAGACAGCAGTGGATTGTTCAGCTGCGTTTGTTCTGGAATGGAGATTGGCAGTGGAATGCACAGTAGCATTAGAGGAAGAGTGGAGACAGCAGTGGAATGTGTAGCTACGTTTGTGGAGGAGTGGAGCGAGCAGTGGAATGCGTGGCTGTGTTTGTGGAGGAGTAGAGACAGCAGTGGAAAGCGCAGCTGCGTTATTGGCAGAATGGAGACAGCAGAGGAATGCACAGCTGCGTTAGAGGAAGAGTGGAGACAGCAGTGGATTGTGTAGCTAAGTTTGTGGAGGAGGGAGAGAGCAGTGGAATGCCTGGCTGTATTTGTGAAGGAGTGGAGACAGCAGTGGAATGCGCAGCTGCGTTTGTGGCGGAATGGAGACAGCAGTGTACTGTGCGGCTGCATTTGTGGCGGAATGGAGATAGCAGTGGAATTCACAGCAGCGTTAGAGGAAGAGTGGAGACAGCAGTGGAATGTGAAGCTACGTTTGTGGAGGAGTGGAGAGAGCAGTGGAATGCGTGGCTGTTGTTGTGGGGGCGTGGAGGCAGCAGTGGAATGCGCGGCTGCGTTTGTGGCGGAATGGAGATAGCAGTGGAATGCACAGCTGCGTTAGAGGAAGAGTGGAGACAGCAGTGGAATGTATAGCTACGTTTGTGGAGGAGTGGAGAGAGCAGTGGAATGCTTGGCTCTGTTTGTGGAGGAGTGGAAAATGCAGTGGAATGTGCAGCTGCGTTTGTGGTGGAATGGTGACAGCAGTGGAATGCACAGCTGCGTTAGAGGAAGAGTGGAGAAAGGAGTGGAATATGTAGTTACGTTTGTGGAGGAGTGGTGTGAGCAGTGAAATGCAAGAATGCGTGGCTGTGGTTGTGGATGAGTGGAGACAGCAGTGGAATGCGTGGCTGTGTTTGTCGCGGATTGGAGATAGCAGTGGAATGCACAGCAGCTTTAGAGGAAGAGTAGAGACAGCAGTGAAATGTATAGCTACGTTTGTGTAGGAGTAGAGAGAGCAGTGGAATGCGTGAAAGCGTGGCTGTGTTTGTGGAGGAGTGGAGACGGCAGTGGAATGCGCAGCTGCGTTTGTGGCGGAATGGAGACAGCAGTGTACTGTGCAGCTGCATTTGTGGCGGAATGGAGATAGCAGTGGAATTCACAGCAGCGTTAGAGGAAAAGTGGAGACAGCAGTGGAATTTGTAGCCACGTTTGTGGAGGAGTGGAGAGAGCAGTGGAATGCGTGGCTGTGTTTGTGGAGGAGTGGAGACAGCAGTGGAATGCGCAGCTGCGTTTGTGGCTGAATGGAGACAGCAGTGGAATGCACAGCTGCTGTAAAGGAAGAGTGCAGACAGCAGTGGAATGTGTAGCTACGTTTGTGGAGGAGTGGAGAGAGCAATGGAATGCGTGGCTGTGTCTGTGGAGGAGTGGAGACAGCAGTGGAATGCGCAGCTGCGTTTGTGGCGGAATGGAGATAGCTGTGGAATGCACAGCAGCGTTAGAGGAAGAGTGGAGACAGCAGTGGAATGTGGAGCTACGTTTGTGGAGGAGTGGAGAGCGCAGTGAAATGCTTGGCTGTGTTTTTGGAGGAGTGGAGACTGCAGTGGAATGTGCAGCTGCGTTTGCGACGTAATGGAGACAGCAGTGGAATGCACAGTTGCGTTAGAGGAAGAGTGGAGACAGCAATGGAATGTTAGCTAAGTTTGTGGAGAAGTGGAGAGAGCAGTGGAAAGCGTTGCTGTTGTTGTGGAGGCGTGGAAACAGCAGTGGAATGCGCGGCTGCGTTTGTGGCGGAATGGAGATTGCAGTGGAATGCACAGCTGCGTTAGAGGAAGAGTGGAGACAGCAGTGGAATGTGTAGCTACGTTTGTGGGGGAGTGGAGAGAGCAGTGGAATGCTTGGCTCTGTTTGTGGAGGAGTGGAGACTGTAGTGGAATGCGCAGCTGCGTTTGTGGCGGAATGGAGATAGCTGTGGAATGCACAGCAGCGTTAGAGGAAGAGTGGAGACAGCAGTGGAATGTGGAGCTACGTTTGTGGAGGAGTGGAGAGCGCAGTGGAATGCTTGGCTGTGTTTGTGGAGGAGTGGAGACTGCAGTGGAATGCGCAGCTGCGTTTGCGGCATAATGGAGACAGCAGTGGAATGCACAGCTGCGTTAGAGGAAGAGTGGAGACAGCAGTGGAATGTTAGTTAAGTTTGTGGAGGGGTGGAGAGAGCAGTGGAATGCGTGGCTGTTGTTGTGGAGGCGTGGAGACAGCAGTGGAATGCGCGGCTGCATTTGTGGCGGAATGGAGATAGCAGTGGAATGCACAGCTGCGTTAGAGGAAGAGTGGTGACAGCAGTGGTATGTGTAGCTACGTTAGTGGAGGAGTGGAGACAGCAGTGGAATGCTTGGCTCTGTTTGTGGAGGAGTGGAGACTGCAGTGGAAAGCGCAGCTGCGTTTATGGTGGAATGGAGACAGCAGTGGAATGCACAGCTGCGTTAGAGGAAGAGTGGAGACAGGAGTGGAATATGTAGCTACGTTTGCGGAGGAGTGGAGAGAGCAGTGGAATGCAAGAATGCGTGGCTGTGTTTGTGGAGGAGTGGAGATGGCAGTGGAATGTGCAGCTGCGTTTGTGGCAGAATGGATACAGCAGTGGAATGCACAGCTGCATTAGAGGAAAAGTGGAGACAGCAGTGGATTGTGTAGCTACGTTTGTGGAGGAGTGAAGAGAGCAGTGGAATGCGGGGCTTTGTTTGTGGTGGAGTGGAGACAGCAGTGGAATGCGCAGCTGCGTTTGTGGCAGAATGGAGATAGCAGTGGAATTCAGAGCAGCGTTAGAGGAAGAGTGGATACAGCGCTGGAATGTGGAGCTACGTTTGTGGAGGGTGGAGAGAGAAGTGGAATGCGCAGCTGCGTTTGCGGCGGAATGGAGACAGCAGTGGACTGTGCAGCTGCGTTTGTGATGGAATGGAGATAGCAGTGGAATGCACAGCAACGTTAGTGGAAGAGTGGAGACAGCAGTGGATTGTGTAGCTACGTTTGTGGAGGAGTGGAGAGAGCAGTGGAATGCGTGGCTGTGTTTGTGGAGGAGTAGAGGCAGCAGTAAAATGTGCAGCTGCGTTTGTGGCAGAATGGAGAAAGCAGTGGAATGCAGAGCAGCGTTAGAGGAAGAGTGGATACTGCACTGGAATGTGGAGCTACGTTTGTGGAGGAGTGGAGAGAGGAGTGGAATGCGTGGCTGTGATTGTGGAGGAGTGGAGACAGCAGTGGATTGCGCAGCTGCGTTTGTGGCGGAATGGAGATAGCTGCGGAATGCACAGCAGCGCTAGAGGAAGAGTGGAGACAGCAGTGGAATGTGTAGCTACGTTTGTGGAGGAGTGGAGAGAGGAGTGGAATGCGTAGCTGTATATGTGCGTTTGTGGCGGAATGGAGACAGTAGTGGAATGCACAGCAGCGTTAGAGGAAGTGTGGATACAGCAGTGGAATGTGTAGCTAAGTTTGTGGAGGAGTGGAAAGAGCAGTGGAATGCGTTGCTGTGTTTGTGGAGGGGTTTAGACAGCAGTGGACAGTGCAGCTGCGTTTGTAGCGGAATGGAGATAGCAGTGGAATGCACAGCATCATTAGAGGAAGAGTGGACACCGAAGTGAAATGTGTAGCTACGTTTGCGGAGGAGTGGAGAGAGCAGTGGAATGCTTTGCTCTGTTTGTGGAGGAGAGGAAACTGCAGTGGAAAGCGCAGCTGCGTTTGTGGTGGAATGGAGACAGCAGTGGAATGCACAGCTGCGTTAGAGGAAGAGTGGAGACAGGAGTGGAATATGTAGCTACGTTTGTGGAGGAGTGGAAAGAGCAGTGGAATGCAAGAATACGTGGCTGTGTTTGTGGAGGAGTGGAGACGGCAGTGGAATGTGCAGCTGCGTTTGTGGCAGAATGGATACAGCAGTGGAATGCACAGCTGCGTTAGAGGAAGAGTGGAGACAGCAGTGGACTGTGCAGCTGCGTTTGTGATGGAATGGAGATAGCAGTGGAATGCACAGCAACGTTAGAGGAAGAGTGGAGACAGCAGTGGATTGTGTAGCTACGTTTGTGGAGGAGTGGAGAGAGCAGTGGAATGCGTGGCTGTGTTTGTGGAGGAGTGGAGACAGCAGTGGAATGTGCAGATGCGTTTGTGGCAGAATGGAGATAGCAGTGGAATGCAGAGCAGCGTTAGAGGAAGAGTGGATACAGCACTGGAATGTTGAGTTACGTTTGTGGAGGAGTGGAGAGAGCAGTGGAATGCGTGGCTGTGTTTGTGGAGGAGTGGAGACAGCAGTGGATTGCGCAGCTGCGTTTGTGGCGGATTTAAGATAGCTGTGGAATGCACAGCAGCGCTAGAGTAAGAGTGGAGACAGCACTGCAATGTAGAGCTACGTTTGTAGAGGTGTGGAGAGAGCAGTGGAATGCGTGGCTGTATTTGTGCGTTTGTTGCGGGATGGAGACAGCAATGGAATGCACAGCAGCGTTAGAGGAAGAGTGGATACAGCAGTGGAATGTATAGCTACGTTTGTGGAGGAGTGGAAAGAGCAGTGGAATGCGTTGCTGTGTTTGTGGAGGGGTGGAGACAGCAGTGGACAGTGCAGCTGCGTTTGTGGCGGAATGGAGATAGCAGTGGAATGCACAGCATCATTAGAGGAAGAGTGGAGAGAGCAGTGGAATGTGTAGCTAATTTTGTAAGGGAGTGGAAACAGCAGTGGAATGCGTTGCTGTGTTTGTCGATGGGTGGAGACAGCAGTGGACAGTGCAGCTGCGAATGTGGCGGAATGGAGATAACAGTGGAATGCACAGCATCGTTAGAGGAAGAGTGGACACAGCAGTGGAATGTGTAGCTACGTTTGTGGAGGAGTGGAGAAAGCAGTGGAATGCTTTGCTGTGTTTGTGGAGGAGTGGAGACCACAGTGGAATGCGCAGCTGCGTTTGTTCCGGAATGGAGACAGCAGTGGAATGGATGGCTGCGTTAGAGGAAGAGTGGAGACAGCAGTGGAATGTGTAGCTACGTTTGTGGAGGAGTGGAGAGAGCAGTGGAATACGTGGCTGTGTTTGTGGAGGAGTGGAGACAGCAGTGGATTGCGCAGCTGCGTTTGTGGCAGAAGGGAGATTGCTGTGAAATGCACAGCAGCGTTAGAGGAAGAGTGGAGGCAGCACTGGAATGTGGAGTTACGTTTGTGGAAGAGTGGTGAGAGCATTGGAATGCGTAGCTGTATTTGTGCGTTTGTGGCTGAATGGAAAAAGCAGTGGAATGCACAGCAGCATTAGAGGAAGAGTGGATACAGCAGTGGAATGTGTAGCTACATTTGTGGAGGAGTGGAGAGAGCAGTGGAATGCGTGAATGCATGGCTGTGTTTGTGGAGGAGTGGATACAGCAGTGGAATGCACAGCTGCCTTAGAGGAAGAGTGGAGACAGCATTGAAGTGCACAGCTGCGTTAGAGGAAGAGTGGAGACAGCAGTGGAATGTGTAGCTAAGTTTCTGGAGGAGTGGAAAGAGCAGTGGAATGCGTTGCTGTGTTTGTGTACGGGTGGAGACAGCAGTGGACAATGCAGCTGCGTTTGTGGCGGAATGGAGATAGCAGTGGAATGCACAGAATCGTTAGAGGAAGAGTGGACACAGAAGTAGAATGTGTAGCAACGTTTGTGGAGGAGTGGAGAGCGCTGTGGAATGCTTGGCTGTGTTTGTGGATGAGTGGGGTCTGCAGTGGAATGCGCAGCTGCGTTTGTGGCAAAATGGAGACAGCAGTGGAATGCACGGCTGCGTTAGAGGAAGAGTGGAGACAGCAGTGGAATGTGTAGGTACGTTTGTGGAGGAGTGGAGAGAGCAGTGGAATGCGTGGCTGTGTTTGTGGAGGAGTGGAGACAGCAGTGGATTGCGCAGCTGCGTTTGTGTCGGAATGGAGATTGCTGTGGAATGCACAGCAGCGTTAGAGGAAGAGTGGAGACAGCACTGGAATGTGGAGCTACGTTTGTGGAGGAGTGGAGAGACCAGTGGAATGCGTGGCTGTATTTGTGCGTTTGTGGTGGAATGGAGCCAGCAGTTGAATGCACTGCAGCGTTAGAGGAAGAGTGGATACAGCAGTGGAATGTGTAGCTACATTTGTGGAGGAGTGGAGAGAGGAGTGGAATGCGTGGCTGTGTTTGTGGAGGGGTGGAGACAGCAGTGGAATGCACAGCTGCGTTGGAGGAAGAGTGGAGACAGATTTGGAATGCACAGCATCGTTAGAGGAAGAGTGGAGTCAGCAGTGGAATGTGTAGCTAAGTTTGTGGAGGGGTGGAAAGAGCAGTGGAATGCGTTGCTGTGTTTGTGGAGGGTGGAAACAGCAGTGGACTGTGCAGCTGCGTTTGTGGCAGAATGGAGATAGCAGTGGAATGCACAGCATCGTTAGAGGAAGAGTGGACACAGCAGTGGAATGTGTAGCTACGTTTGTGGAGGAGTGGAGAGAGCAGTGGAATTCTTGGCTGTGTTTGTGGAGGAGTGGAGACTGCAGTGGAATGCGCAGTTGCGTTTGTGGCGGAATGGAGACAGCAGTGGAATGCACGGCTGCGTTAGAGGAAGAGTGGAGACAGCAGTGGAATGTGTAGGTACGTTTGTGGAGGAGTGGTGAGAGCAGTGGAATGCCTGGCTGTGTTTGTGGTGGAGTGGAGACAGCAGTGGATTGCGCAGCTGCGTTTGTGTCGGAATGGAGATTGCTGTAGAATGCACAGCAGCGTCAGAAGAAGAGTGGAGACAGCACTAGAATGTGGAGCTAAGTTTGTGGAGGAGTGGAGAGAGCAGTGGAATGCGTGGCTGTATTTGTGCGTTTGTGGCGGAATGGAGACAGCAGTGGAGTACACAGCAGCGTTAGAGGAAGAGTAGATACAGCAGTTGGAATGTGTAGCTACATTTGTGGAGGAGTGGAGAGAGCAGTGGAATGCGTGAATGCATGGCTGTGTTTGTGGAGGAGTGGAGACTGCAGTGGAAAGGACAGCTGCGTTTGTGGCGGAATGGAGACTGCAGTGGAATGCACGGCTGCGTTAGAGGAAGAGTGGAGACAGCACTGGAATCTGGAGCTACGTTTGTGGAGGAGTGGTGAGAGCAGTGGAATGCGTGGCTGTATTTGTGCGTTTGTGGCGGAATGGAGACAGCAGTGGAATGCACTGCAGCGTTAGAGGAAGAGTGGATACAGCAGTGGAATGTGTAGCTACATTTGTGGAGGAGTGGAGAGAGCAATGGAATGCGTGGCTGTGTTTGTGGAGGGGTGGAGACAGCAGTGGAATGCACTGCTGCGTTGGAGGAAGAGTGGAGACAGCTTTGGAATGCACACCTGCGTTAGAGGAAGAGTGGAGACAGCAGTGGAATGTGTAGCTAAGTTTGTGGAGGAGTGGAAAGAGCAGTGGAATGCGTTGCTGTGTTTGTGGAGGGGTGGAGACAGCAGTGGACAGTGCAGCTGCGTTTGTGGCGGAATGGAGATTGCAGTGGAATGCACAGCATCGTTAGAGGAAGAGTGGACACAGCAGTGGAATGTGTAGCTACGTTTGTGGAGGAGTTGAGAGAGCAGTGGAATGCTTGGCTGTGTTTGTGGAGGAGTGGAGACTGCAATGGAATGCGCAGCTGCGTTTCTGGTGGAATGGAGACAGCAGTGGAATGCACGGCTGCGTTAGAGGAAGAGTGGAGACAGCAGTGTAATGTGTAGGTACGTTTGTGGAGGAGTGCAGAGAGCAGTGGAATGCGTGGCTGTGTTTGTGGAGGAGTGGAGACAGCAGTGGATTGCGCAGCTGCGTTTGTGTCGGAATGGAGATTGCTGTAGAATGCACAGCAGCGTTAGAGGAAGAGTGGAGACTTCAGTTGGAATGTGTAGCTACATTTGTGGAGGAGTGGAGTGAGTAGTGGAATGCGTGAATGCATGGCTGTGTTTGTGGAGGAGTGGATACAGCAATGGAATGCACAGCTGCCTTAGAGGAAGAGTGGAGACAGCATTGAAGTGCTCAGCTGCGTTAGAGGAAGAGTGGAGACAGCAGTGGAATGTGTAGCTAATTTTGTGGAGAAGTGGATCAGCAGTGGAATGCGTTGCTGTGTTTGTCGATGGGTGGAGACAGCAGTGGACAGTGCAGCTGCGAATGTGGCGGAATGGAGATAACAGTGGAATGCACAGCATCGTTAGAGGAAGAGTGGACACAGCAGTGGAATGTGTAGCTACGTTTGTGGAGGAGTGGAGAGAGCAGTGGAATGCTTTGCTGTGTTTGTGGAGGAGTGGAGACCACAGTGGAATGCGCAGCTGCGTTTGTTCCGGAATGGAGACAGCAGTGGAATGGATGGCTGCGTTAGAGGAAGAGTGGAGACAGCAGTGGAATGTGTAGCTACGTTTGTGGAGTAGTGGAGAGAGCAGTGGAATACGTGGCTGTGTTTGTGGAGGAGTGGAGACAGCAGTGGATTGCGCAGCTGCGTTTGTGGCAGAAGGGAGATTGCTGTGAAATGCACAGCAGCGTTAGAGGAAGAGTGGAGGCAGCACTGGAATGTGGAGTTACGTTTGTGGAGGGGTGGTGAGAGCATTGGAATGCGCAGCTGTATTTGTGCGTTTGTTGCTGAATGGAAAAAGCAGTGGAATGCACAGCAGCGTTAGAGGAAGAGTGGATACAGCAGTGGAATGTGTAGCTACATTTGTGGAGGAGTGGAGAGAGCAGTGGAATGCGTGAATGCATGGCTGTGTTTGTGGAGGAGTGGATACAGCAGTGGAATGCACAGCTGCCTTAGAGGAAGAGTGGAGACAGCATTGTAGTGCACAGCTGCGTTAGAGGAAGAGTGGAGACAGCAGTGGAATGTGTAGCTAAGTTTCTGGAGGAGTGGAAAGAGCAGTGGAATGCGTTGCTGTGTTTGTGTACGGGTGGAGACAGCAGTGGACAATGCAGCTGCGTTTGTGGCGGAATGGAGATAGCAGTGGAATGCACAGAATCGTTAGAGGAAGAGTGGACACAGCAGTAGAATGTGTAGCAACGTTTGTGGAGGAGTGGAGAGCGCTGTGCAATGCTTGGCTGTGTTTATGGAGGAGTGGAGTCTGCAGTGGAATGCGCAGCTGCGTTTGTGGCGGAATGGAGACAGCAGTGGAATGCACGGCTGCGTTAGAGGAAGAGTGGAGACAGCAGTGGAATGTGTAGGTACGTTTGTGGAGGAGTGGAGAGAGCAGTGGAATGCGTGGCTGTGTTTGTGGAGGAGTGGAGACAGCAGTGGATTGCGCAGCTGCGTTTGTGTCGGAATGGAGATTGCTGTGGATTGCACAGCAGCGTTAGAGGAAGAGTGGAGACAGCACTGGAATGTGGAGCTACGTTTGTGGAGGAGTGGTGAGAGCAGTGGAATGCGTGGCTGTGTTTGTGGAGGAGTGGAGACAGCAGTGGAATGCGCGGCTGCGTTTGTGGCGGAATGGAGATAGTAGTGGAATGCAGAGCAGCGTTAGAGGAAGAGTGGAGGCAGCACTGGAATGTGGAGCTACGTTTGTGGAGGAGTGGAGAGAGCAGTGGAATGCGCAGCTGCGTTTGTGTCGGAATGGAGATTGCTGTAGAATGCACAGCAGCGTTAGAGGAAGAGTGGAGACAGCACTAGAATGTGGAGATACGTTTGTGGAGGAGAGGAGAGAGCAGTGGAAAGCGTGGCTATATTTGTGTATTTGTGGCGGAATGGAGACAGCAGTGGCATACACAGCAGCGTTAGAGGAAGAGTGGATACAGCAGTTGGAATGTGTAGCTACATTTGTGGAGGAGTGGAGAGAGCAGTGGAATGCGTGGCTGTGTTTGTGGAGGAGTGGAGACAGCAGTGGATTGCGCAGCTGCGTTTGTGTCGGAATGGAGATTGCTGTGGAATGCACAGCAGCGTTAGAGGAAGAGTGGAGACAGCACTGGAATGTGGAGCTACGTTTGTGGAGGAGTGGTGAGAGCAGTGGAATGCGTGGCTGTGTTTGTGGAGGGGTGGAGACAGCAGTGGAATGCACAGCTGCGTTGGAGGAAGAGTGGAGACAGCTTTGGAATGCACACCTGCGTTAGAGGAAGAGTGGAGACAGCAGTGGAATGTGTAGCTAAGTTTGTGGAGGAGTGGAAAGAGCAGTGGAATGCGTTGCTGAGTTTGTGGAGGGGTGGAGACTGCAGTGGAGAGTGCAGCTGCGTTTGTGGCGGAATGGAGATTGCAGTGGAATGCACAGCATCGTTAGAGGAAGAGTGGACACAGCAGTGGAATGTGTAGCTACATTTGTGGAGGAGTGGAGAGAGCAGTGGAATGCTTGGCTGTGTTTATGGAGGAGTGGAGTCTGCAGTGGAATGCGCAGCTGCGTTTGTGGCGGAATGGAGACAGCAGTGGAATGCACGGCTGCGTTAGAGGAAGAGTGGAGACAGCAGTGGAATGTGTAGGTACGTTTGTGGAGGAGTGGAGAGAGCAGTGGAATGCGTGGCTGTGTTTGTGGAGGAGTGGAGACAGCAGTGGATTGCGCAGCTGCGTTTGTGTCGGAATGGAGATTGCTTCGGAATGCACAGCAGCGTTAGAGGAAGAGTGGAGACAGCACTGGAATGTGGAGCTACGTTTGTGGAGGAGTGGAGAGAGCAGTGTAATGCGTGGCTGTGTTTGTGGAGGAGTGGAGACAGCAGTGGAATGCGCGGCTGCGTTTGTGGCGGAAAGGAGATAGTAGTGGAATGCAGAGCAGCGTTAGAGGAAGAGTGGAGGCAGCACTGGAATGTGGAGCTACGTTTGTGGAGGAGTGGAGAGAGCAGTGGAATGCGCAGCTGCGTTTGTGTCGGAATGGAGATTGCTGTAGAATGCACAGCAGCGTTAGAGGAAGAGTGGAGACAGCACTAGAATGTGGAGATACGTTTGTGGAGGAGAGGAGAGAGCAGTGGAAAGCGTGGCTGTATTTGTGTATTTGTGGCGGAATGGAGACAGCAGTGGCATACACAGCAGCGTTAGAGGAAGAGTGGATACAGCAGTTGGAATGTGTAGCTACATTTGTGGAGGAGTGGAGAGAGCAGTGGAATGCGTGGCTGTGTTTGTGGAGGAGTGGAGACAGCAGTGGATTGCGCAGCTTCCTTTGTGTCGGAATGGAGATTGCTGTGGAATGCACAGCAGCGTTAGAGGAAGAGTGGAGACAGCACTGGAATGTGGAGCTACGTTTGTGGAGGAGTGGTGACACCAGTGGAATGCGTGGCTGTGTTTGTGGAGGGGTGGAGACAGCAGTGGAATGCACAGCTGCGTTGGAGGAAGAGTGGAGACAGCTTTGGAATGCACACCTGCGTTAGAGGAAGAGTGGAGACAGCTGTGGAATGTGTAGCTAAGTTTGTGGAGGAGTGGAAAGAGCAGTGGAATGCGTTGCTGAGTTTGTGGAGGGGTGGAGACTGCAGTGGAGAGTGCAGCTGCGTTTGTGGCGGAATGGAGATTGCAGTGGAATGCACAGCATCGTTAGAGGAAGAGTGGACACAGCAGTGGAATGTGTAGCTACATTTGTGGAGGAGTGGAGAGAGCAGTGGAATGCTTGGCTGTGTTTGTGGAGGAGTGGAGACTGCAGTGGAATGCGCAGCTGCGTTTCTGGCGGAATGGAGACAGCAGTGGAATTCACGGCTGAGTTAGAGGAAGAGTGGAGACAGCAGTGGAATGTGTAGGTACGTTTGTGGAGGAGTGGAGAGAGCAGTGGAATGCGTGGCTGTGTTTGTGGAGGAGTGGAGACAGCAGTGGATTGCGCAGCTGCGTTTGTGTCGGAATGGAGATTGCTGTAGATTGCACAGCAGCGTTAGAGGAAGAGTGTAGACAGCAGTTGGAAAGTGTAGCTACATTTGTGGAGGAGTGGAGTGAGCAGTGGAATGCGTGAATTCATTGCTGTGTTTGTGGAGGGGTGGATACAGCAGTGGAATGCACAGCTGCCTTAGAGGAAGAGTGGAGACAGCATTGAAGTGCACAGCTGCGTTAGAGGAAGAGTTGAGACAGCAGTGGAATGTGTAGCTAATTTTGTGGAGGAGTGGAAACAGCAGTGGAATGTGTAGGTACGATTGTGGAGGAGTGGAGAGAGCAGTGGAATGCGTGGCTGTGTTTGTGGAGGAGTGGAGACAGCAGTGGACAGTGCAGCTGCGAATGTGGCGGAATGGAGATAGCAGTGGAATGCACATCATCGTTAGAGGAAGATTGGAGACAGCATTGGAATGCACAGCTGCGTTAGAGGAAGAGTGGAGACAGCAGTGGAATGTGTAGCTAAGTTTCTGGAGGAGTGGAAAGAGCAGTGGAATGCTTGGCTGTGTTTGTGGAGGAGTGGAGACCGCAGTGGAATGTGCAGCTGCGTTTGTGGCGGAATGGAGACAGCAGTGGAATGGATGGCTGCGTTAGAGGAAGAGTGGAGACAGCAGTGGAATGTGTAGGTACGATTGTGGAGGAGTGGAGAGAGCAGTGGAATGCGTGGCTGTGTTTGTGGAGGAGTGGAGACAGCAGTGGATTGCGCAGCTGCGTTTGTGTCGGAATGGAGATTGCTGTGGAATGCACAGCAGCGTTAGAGGAAGAGTGGAGACAGCACTGGAATGTGGAGGTACGTTTGTGGAGGAGTGGAGAGAGCAGTGTAATGCGTGGCTGTGTTTGTGGAGGAGTGGAGACAGCAGTGGTATGCGCGGCTGCGTTTGTGGCAGAATGGAGATAGTAGTGGAATGCAGAGCAGCGTTAGAGGAAGAGTGGAGGCAGCACTGGAATGTGGAGCTACGTTTGTGGAGGAGTGGAGAGAGCAATGGAATGCGCAGCTGCGTTTGTGTCGGAATGGAGATTGCTGTAGAATGCACAGCAGCGTTAGAGGAAGAGTGGAGACAGCACTAGAATGTGGAGCTACGTTTGTGGAGGGGTGGAGAGAGCAGTGGAATGCGTGGCTGTATTTGTGCGTTTGTGGCGGAACGGAGACAGCAGTGGAATACACAGCAGCGTTAGAGGAAGAGTGGATACAGCAGTTGGAACGTGTAGCTACATTTGTGGAGGAATGGAGAGAGCAGTGGAATGCGTGAATGCATGGCTGTGTTTGTGGAGGAGTGGAGACGGCAGTGGAATGCACAGCTGCCTTAGAGGAAGAGTGGAGACAGCATTGAAGTGCACAGCTGCGTTAGAGGAAGAGTGGAGACAGCAGTGGAATGTGTAGCTAAGTTTCTGGAGGAGTGGAAAGAGCAGTGGAATGCGTTGCTGTGTTTGTGTACGGGTGGAGACAGCAGTGGACAATGCAGCTGCGTTTGTGGCGGAATGGAGATAGCAGTGGAATGCACAGAATCGTTGGAGGAAGAGTGGACACAGCAGTAGAATGTGTAGCAACGTTTGTGGAGGAGTGGAGAGCGCTGTGGAATGCTTGGCTGTGTTTGTGGAGGAGTGGAGTCTGCAGTGGAATGCGCAGCTGCGTTTGTGGCGGAATGGAGACAGCAGTGGAATACACAGCAGCGTTAGAGGAAGAGTGGATACAGCAGTTGGAATGTGTAGCTACATTTGTGGAGGAGTGGAGAGAGCAGTGGAATGCGTGGCTGTGTTTGTGGAGGAGTGGAGACAGCAGTGGATTGCGCAGCTGCGTTTGTGTCGGAATGGAGATTGCTGTGGAATGCACAGCAGCGTTAGAGGAAGAGTGGAGACAGCACTGGAATGTGGAGCTACGTTTGTGGAGGAGTGGTGAGAGCAGTGGAATGCGTGGCTGTGTTTGTGGAGGGGTGGAGACAGCAGTGGAATGCACAGCTGCCTTAGAGGAAGAGTGGAGACAGCATTGAAGTGCACAGCTGCGTTAGAGGAAGAGTTGAGACAGCAGTGGAATGTGTAGCTAATTTTGTGGAGGAGTGGAAACAGCAGTGGAATGCGTTGCTGTGTTTGTCGATGGGTGGAGACAGCAGTGGACAGTGCAGCTGCGAATGTGGCGGAATGGAGATAGCAGTGGAATGCACAGCATCGTTAGAGGAAGAGTGGAGACAGCATTGGAATGCACAGCTGCGTTAGAGGAAGAGTGGAGACAGCAGTGGAATGTGTTGCTAAGTTTCTGGAGGAGTGGAAAGAGCAGTGGAATGCTTGGCTGTGTTTGTGGAGGAGTGGAGACCGCAGTGGAATGGATGGCTGCGTTAGAGGAAGAGTGGAGACAGCAGTGGAATGTGTAGGTACGATTGTGGAGGAGTGGAGAGAGCAGTGGAAAGCGTGGCTGTGTTTGTGGAGGAGTGGAGACAGCAGTGGATTGCGCAGCTGCGTTTGTGTCGGAATGGAGATTGCTGTGGAATGCACAGCAGCGTTAGAGGAAGAGTGGAGACAGCACTGGAATGTGGAGCTACGTTTGTGGAGGAGTGGAGAGAGCAGTGTAATGCGTGGCTGTGTTTGTGGAGGAGTGGAGACAGCAGTGGTATGCGCGGATGCGTTTGTGGCGGAATGGAGATAGTAGTGGAATGCAGAGTAGCGTTAGAGGAAGAGTGGAGGCAGCACTGGAATGTGGAGCTTCGTTTGTGGAGGACTGGAGAGAGCAATGGAATGCGCAGCTGCGTTTGTGTCGGAATGTAGATTGCTGTAGAATGCACAGCAGCGTTAGAGGAAGAGTGGAGACAGCACTAGAATGTGGAGCTACGTTTGTGGAGGGGTGGAGAGAGCAGTGGAATGCGTGGCTGTATTTGTGCGTTTGTGGCGGAATGGAGACAGCAGTGGAATACACAGCAGCGTTAGAGGAAGAGTGGATACAGCAGTTGGAACGTGTAGCTACATTTGTGGAGGAATGGAGAGAGCAGTGGAATGCGTGAATGCATGGCTGTGTTTGTGGAGGAGTGGAGACGGCAGTGGAATGCACAGCTGCCTTAGAGGAAGAGTGGAGACAGCATTGAAGTGCACAGCTGCGTTAGAGGAAGAGTCGAGACAGCAGTGGAAAGTGTAGCTAATTTTGTGGAGGAGTGGAAAGAGTAGTGGAATGCGTTGCTGTGTTTGTGGATGGGTGGAGACAGCAGTGGACAGTGCAGCTGCGAATGTGGCGTAATGGAAATAGCAGTGGAATGCACAGCATTGTTAGTGGAAGAGTGGAGACAGCATTAGAATGTGTAGCTACGTTTGTGGAGGAGTGGAGAGAGCAGTGGAATGCTTGGCTGTGTTTGTGGAGGAGTGGAGACTGCAGTGGAAAGCACAGCTGCGTTTGTGGCGGAATGGAGACAGGAGTGGAATGCACGGCTGCGTTAGAAGAAGAGTGGAGACAGCACTGGAATGTGGAGCTACGTTTGTGGAGGAGTGGTGAGAGCAGTGGAATGCGTGGCTGTATTTGTGCGTTTGTGGCGGAATGGAGACAGCAGTGGAATGCACCGCAGCGTTAGTGGAAGAGTGGATACAGCAGTGGAATGTGTAGCTACATTTGTGGAGGAGTGGAGAGAGCAATGGAATGCGTGGCTGTGTTTGTGGAGGGGTGGAGACAGCAGTGGAATGCACAGCTGCGTTGGAGGAAGAGTGGAGACAGCTTTGGAATGCACACCTGCGTTAGAGAAAGAGTGGAGACAGCAGTGGAATGTGTAGCTAAGTTTGTGGAGGAGTGGAAAGTGCAGTGGAATGCGTTGCTGTGATTGTGGAGGGGTGGAGACAGCAGTGGACAGTGCAGGTGAGTTTGTGGCGGAATGGAGATTGCTGTAGAATGCACAGCAGCGTTAGAGGAAGAGTGGAGACAGCAGTGGAATGTGTAGGTACGTTTGTGGAGGAGTGGAGAGAGCAGTGGTATGCATGGCTGTGTATGTGGAGGAGTGGAGACAGCAGTGGCTTGCGCAGCTGCGTTTCTGGCGGAATGGAGACAGCAGTGGAATGCACGGCTGCGTTAGAGGAAGAGTGGAGACAGCAGTGGAATGTGTAGGTACGTTTGTGGAGGAGTGGAGAGAGCAGTGGAATGCGTGGCTGTGTTTGTGGAGGAGTGGAGACAGCAGTGGATTGCGCAGCTGCGTTTGTGTCGGAATGGAGATTGCTGTAGAATGCACAGCAGCGTTAGAGGAAGAGTGGAGACAGCAGTTGGAATGTGTAGCTACATTTGTGGAGGAGTGGAGTGAGCAGTGGAATGCGTGAATTCATGGCTGTGTTTGTGGAGGAGTGGATACAGCAGTGGAATGCACAGCTGCCTTAGAGGAAGAGTGGAGACAGCATTGAAGTGCACAGCATCGTTAGAGGAAGTGTGGACACAGCAGTGGAATGTGTAGCTACTTTTGTGGAGGAGTGGAGAGAGCAGTGGAATGCTTGGCTGTGTTTGTGGAGGAGTGGAGACCGCAGTGGAATGCGCAGCTGCGTTTGTGGCGGAATGGAGACCGCAGTGGAATGGATGGCTGCGTTAGAGGAAGAGTGGAGACAGCAGTAGAATGTGTAGCTACGTTTGTGGAGGAGTGGAGAGAGCAGTGGAATACGTGGCTGTGTTTGTGGAGGAGTGGAGACAGCAGTGGATTGCGCAGCTGCGTTTGTGGCATTATGGAGATTGCTGTGAAATGCACAGCAGCGTTAGAGGAAGAGTGGAGACAGCACTGGAATGTGGAGTTACGTTTGTGGAGGAGTGGAGAGAGCATTGGAATGCGTAGCTGTATTTGTGCGTTTGTGGCTGAATAGAAAAAGCAGTGGAATGCACAGCAGCGTTAGAGGAAGAGTGGAGACAGCATTGGAATGCACAGCTGCGTTAGAGGAAGAGTGGAGACAGCAGTGGAATGTGTAGCTAAGTTTCTGGAGGAGTGGAAAGAGCAGTGGAATGCGTTGCTGTGTTTGTGTACGGGTGGAGACAGCAGTGGACAATGCAGCTGGGTTTGTGGCGGAATGGAGATAGCAGTGGAATGCACAGCATCGTTAGAGGAAGAGTGGACACAGCAGTAGAATGTGTATCAACGTTTGTGGAGGAGTGGAGAGCGCTGTGGAATGCTTGGCTGTGTTTGTGGAGGAGTGGAGTCTGCAGTGGATTGCGCAGCTGCGTTTGTGTCGGAATGGAGATTGCTGTGGAATGCACAGCAGCGTTAGTGGAAGAGTGGAGACAGCACTAGAATGTGGAGCTACGTTTGTGGAGGGGTGGAGAGAGCAGTGGAATGTGTGGCTGTGTTTGTGGAGGAGTGGAGACAGCAGTGGTATGCGCGGCTGCATTTGTGGCGGAATGGAGATAGTAGTGGAATGCAGAGCAGCGTTAGAGGAAGAGTGGAGGCAGCACCGGAATGTGGAGCTACGTTTGTGGAGGAGTGGAGAGAGCAGTGGAATGCGCAGCTGCGTTTGTGTCGGAATGGAGATTGCTGTAGAATGCACAGCAGCGTTAGAGGAAGAGTGGAGACAGCACTAGAATGTGGAGCTACGTTTGTGGGGGGGTGGAGAGAGCAGTGGAATGTGTGGCTGTATTTGTGCGTTTGTGGCGGAATGGAGACAGCAGTGGAATACACAGCAGCGTTAGAGGAAGAGTGGATACAGCAGTTAGAATGTGTAGCTACATTTGTGGAGGAGTGGAGAGAGCAGTGGAGTGCGTGAATGCATGGCTGTGTTTGTGGAGGAGTGGAGACAGCAGTGGAATGCACAGCTGCCTTAGAGGAAGAGTGGAGACAACATTGAAGTGCACAGCTGCGTTAGAGGAAGAGTCGAGACAGCAGTGGAAAGTGTAGCTAATTTTGTGGAGGAGTGGAAAGAGTAGTGGAATGCGTTGCTGTGTTTGTGGATGGGTGGAGACAGCAGTGGACAGTGCAGCTGCGAATGTGGCGGAATGGAGATAGCGGTGGAATGCACAGCATTGTTAGTGGAAGAGTGGACACAGCAGTGGAATGTGTAGCTACGTTTGTGGAGGAGTGGAGAGAGCAGTGGAATGCTTGGCTGTGTTTGTGGAGGAGTGGAGACTGCAGTGGAAAGCACAGCTGCGTTTGTGGCGGAATGGAGACAGCAGTGGAATGCACGGCTGCGTTAGAGGAAGAGTGGAGACAGCACTGGAATGTGGAGCTACGTTTGTGGAGGAGTGGTGAGAGCAGTGGAATGCGTGGCTGTATTTGTGCGTTTGTGGCGGAATGGAGACAGCAGTGGAATGCACTGCAGCGTTAGAGGAAGAGTGGATACAGCAGTGGAATGTGTAGCTACATTTGTGGAGGAGTGGAGAGAGCAATGGAATGCGTGGCTGTGTTTGTGGAGGGGTGGAGACAGCAGTGGAATGCACAGCTGCGTTGGAGGAAGAGTGGAGACAGCTTTGGAATGCACACCTGCGTTAGAGGAAGAGTGGAGACAGCAGTGGAATGTGTAGCTAAGTTTGTGGAGGAGTGGAAAGAGCAGTGGGATGCGTTGCTGTGTTTGTGGAGGGGTGGAGACCGCAGTGGACAGTGCAGCTTCGTTTGTGGCGGAATGGAGATTGCAGTGGAATGCACAGCATCGTTAGAGGAAGAGTGGACACAGCAGTGGAATATGTAGCTACGTTTGTGGAGGAGTGGAGAGAGCAGTGGAATGCTTGGCTGTGTTTGTGGAGGAGTGGAGACTGCAGTGGAATGCGCAGCCGCGTTTCTGGCGGAATGGAGACAGCAGTGGAATGCACAGCTGCGTTAGAGGAAGAGTGGAGACAGCAGTGGAATGTGTAGGTACGTTTGTGGAGGAGTGGAGAGAGCAGTGGAATGCGTTGCTGTGTTTGTCGATGGGTGGAGACAGCAGTGGACAGTGCAGCTGCGAATGTGGCGGAATGGAGATAGCAGTGGAATGCACAGCATCGTTAGAGGAAGAGTGGACACAGCAGTGGAATGTGTAGCTACGTTTGTGGAGGAGTGGAGAGAGCAGTGGAATGCTTGGCTGTGTTTGTGGAGGAGTGGAGACCGCAGTGGAATGCGCAGCTGCGTTTGTGGCGGAATGGAGACAGCAGTGGAATGGATGGCTGCGTTAAAGGAAGAGGGGAGACAGCAGTGGAATGTGTAGCTACGTTTGTGGAGGAGTGGAGAGAGCAGTGGAATACGTGGCTGTGTTTGTGGAGGAGTGGAGACAGCAGTGGATTGCGCAGCTGCGTTTGTGGCAGAATGGAGATTGCTGTGAAATGCACAGCAGCGTTAGAGGAAGAGTGGAGACAGCACTGGAATGTGGAGTTACGTTTGTGGAGGAGTGGAGAGAGCATTGGAATGCGTAGCTGTATTTGTGCGTTTGTGGCTGAATGGAAAAAGCAGTGGAATGCACAGCAGCGTTAGACGAAGAGTGGATACAGCAGTGGAATGTGTAGCTACATTTGTGGAGGAGTGGAGAGAGCAGTGGAATGCGTGAATGCATGGCTGTGTTTGTGAAGGGGTGGAGACAGCAGTGGAATGCACAGCTGCGTTAGATGAAGAGTGGAGACAGCAATGGAATGCACAGCTGCGTTAGAGGAAGAGTGGAGACAGCAGTGGAATGTGTAATTAAGTTTCTGGAGGAGGGGAAAGAGCAGTGGAATGTGTTGCTGTGTTTGTGTACGGGTGGAGACAGCAGTGGACAATGCAGCTGCGTTTGTGGCGGAATGGAGATAGCAGTGGAATGCACAGCATCGTTAGAGGAAGAGTAGACACAGCAGTAGAATGTGTAGCAACGTTTGTGGAGGAGTGGAGAGCGCTGTGGAATGCTTGGCTGTGTTTGTGGAAGAGTGGAGTCTGCAGTGGAATGCGCAGCTGCGTTTGTGGCGGAATGGAGACAGCTGTGGAATGCACAGCTGCGTTACAGAAAGAGTGGAGTCAGCAGTGGAATGTGTAGGTACGTTTGTGGAGGAGTGAAGAGAGCAGTGGAATGCGTGGCTGTGCTTGTGGTGGAGTGGAAACAGCAGTGGAATGCGCAGCTGCGTTTGTGGCGGAATTTAGAAAGCAGTGGACGGTGCAGCTGCGTTTTTGGCGGAATGGAGATAGCAGTGGAATGCACAGTAGCTTTAGAGGAAGAGTGGAGACAGTAGTAGAAGGTGTGGCTACGTTTGGGGAGGAGTGAAGAGAGCAGTGGAATGCGTGGCTGTGTTTGTGGTGGAGTGGAGATAGCAGTGGAATGCGCAGCTGCGTTTGTGGCATTATGGAGATTGCTGTGAAATGCACAGCAGCGTTAGAGGAAGAGTGGAGACAGCACTGGAATGTGGAGTTACGTTTGTGGAGGAGTGGAGAGAGCATTGGAATGCGTAGCTGTATTTGTGCGTTTGTGGCTGAATAGAAAAAGCAGTGGAATGCACAGCAGCGTTAGAGGAAGAGTGGAGACAGCATTGGAATGCACAGCTGCGTTAGAGGAAGAGTGGAGACAGCAGTAGAATGTGTAGCTACGTTTGTGGAGGAGTGGAGAGAGCAGTGGAATACGTGGCTGTGTTTGTGGAGGAGTGGAGACAGCAGTGGATTGCGCAGCTGCGTTTGTGGCATTATGGAGATTGCTGTGAAATGCACAGCAGCGTTAGAGGAAGAGTGGAGACAGCACTGGAATGTGGAGTTACGTTTGTGGAGGAGTGGAGAGAGCATTGGAATGCGTAGCTGTATTTGTGCGTTTGTGGCTGAATAGAAAAAGCAGTGGAATGCACAGCAGCGTTAGAGGAAGAGTGGAGACAGCATTGGAATGCACAGCTGCGTTAGAGGAAGAGTGGAGACAGCAGTGGAATGTGTAGCTAAGTTTCTGGAGGAGTGGAAAGAGCAGTGGAATGCGTTGCTGTGTTTGTGTACGGGTGGAGACAGCAGTGGACAATGCAGCTGGGTTTGTGGCGGAATGGAGATAGCAGTGGAATGCACAGCATCGTTAGAGGAAGAGTGGACACAGCAGTAGAATGTGTATCAACGTTTGTGGAGGAGTGGAGAGCGCTGTGGAATGCTTGGCTGTGTTTGTGGAGGAGTGGAGTCTGCAGTGGATTGCGCAGCTGCGTTTGTGTCGGAATGGAGATTGCTGTGGAATGCACAGCAGCGTTAGTGGAAGAGTGGAGACAGCACTAGAATGTGGAGCTACGTTTGTGGAGGGGTGGAGAGAGCAGTGGAATGTGTGGCTGTGTTTGTGGAGGAGTGGAGACAGCAGTGGTATGCGCGGCTGCATTTGTGGCGGAATGGAGATAGTAGTGGAATGCAGAGCAGCGTTAGAGGAAGAGTGGAGGCAGCACCGGAATGTGGAGCTACGTTTGTGGAGGAGTGGAGAGAGCAGTGGAATGCGCAGCTGCGTTTGTGTCGGAATGGAGATTGCTGTAGAATGCACAGCAGCGTTAGAGGAAGAGTGGAGACAGCACTAGAATGTGGAGCTACGTTTGTGGGGGGGTGGAGAGAGCAGTGGAATGTGTGGCTGTATTTGTGCGTTTGTGGCGGAATGGAGACAGCAGTGGAATACACAGCAGCGTTAGAGGAAGAGTGGATACAGCAGTTAGAATGTGTAGCTACATTTGTGGAGGAGTGGAGAGAGCAGTGGAGTGCGTGAATGCATGGCTGTGTTTGTGGAGGAGTGGAGACAGCAGTGGAATGCACAGCTGCCTTAGAGGAAGAGTGGAGACAACATTGAAGTGCACAGCTGCGTTAGAGGAAGAGTCGAGACAGCAGTGGAAAGTGTAGCTAATTTTGTGGAGGAGTGGAAAGAGTAGTGGAATGCGTTGCTGTGTTTGTGGATGGGTGGAGACAGCAGTGGACAGTGCAGCTGCGAATGTGGCGGAATGGAGATAGCGGTGGAATGCACAGCATTGTTAGTGGAAGAGTGGACACAGCAGTGGAATGTGTAGCTACGTTTGTGGAGGAGTGGAGAGAGCAGTGGAATGCTTGGCTGTGTTTGTGGAGGAGTGGAGACTGCAGTGGAAAGCACAGCTGCGTTTGTGGCGGAATGGAGACAGCAGTGGAATGCACGGCTGCGTTAGAGGAAGAGTGGAGACAGCACTGGAATGTGGAGCTACGTTTGTGGAGGAGTGGTGAGAGCAGTGGAATGCGTGGCTGTATTTGTGCGTTTGTGGCGGAATGGAGACAGCAGTGGAATGCACTGCAGCGTTAGAGGAAGAGTGGATACAGCAGTGGAATGTGTAGCTACATTTGTGGAGGAGTGGAGAGAGCAATGGAATGCGTGGCTGTGTTTGTGGAGGGGTGGAGACAGCAGTGGAATGCACAGCTGCGTTGGAGGAAGAGTGGAGACAGCTTTGGAATGCACACCTGCGTTAGAGGAAGAGTGGAGACAGCAGTGGAATGTGTAGCTAAGTTTGTGGAGGAGTGGAAAGAGCAGTGGGATGCGTTGCTGTGTTTGTGGAGGGGTGGAGACCGCAGTGGACAGTGCAGCTTCGTTTGTGGCGGAATGGAGATTGCAGTGGAATGCACAGCATCGTTAGAGGAAGAGTGGACACAGCAGTGGAATATGTAGCTACGTTTGTGGAGGAGTGGAGAGAGCAGTGGAATGCTTGGCTGTGTTTGTGGAGGAGTGGAGACTGCAGTGGAATGCGCAGCCGCGTTTCTGGCGGAATGGAGACAGCAGTGGAATGCACAGCTGCGTTAGAGGAAGAGTGGAGACAGCAGTGGAATGTGTAGGTACGTTTGTGGAGGAGTGGAGAGAGCAGTGGAATGCGTTGCTGTGTTTGTCGATGGGTGGAGACAGCAGTGGACAGTGCAGCTGCGAATGTGGCGGAATGGAGATAGCAGTGGAATGCACAGCATCGTTAGAGGAAGAGTGGACACAGCAGTGGAATGTGTAGCTACGTTTGTGGAGGAGTGGAGAGAGCAGTGGAATGCTTGGCTGTGTTTGTGGAGGAGTGGAGACCGCAGTGGAATGCGCAGCTGCGTTTGTGGCGGAATGGAGACAGCAGTGGAATGGATGGCTGCGTTAAAGGAAGAGGGGAGACAGCAGTGGAATGTGTAGCTACGTTTGTGGAGGAGTGGAGAGAGCAGTGGAATACGTGGCTGTGTTTGTGGAGGAGTGGAGACAGCAGTGGATTGCGCAGCTGCGTTTGTGGCAGAATGGAGATTGCTGTGAAATGCACAGCAGCGTTAGAGGAAGAGTGGAGACAGCACTGGAATGTGGAGTTACGTTTGTGGAGGAGTGGAGAGAGCATTGGAATGCGTAGCTGTATTTGTGCGTTTGTGGCTGAATGGAAAAAGCAGTGGAATGCACAGCAGCGTTAGACGAAGAGTGGATACAGCAGTGGAATGTGTAGCTACATTTGTGGAGGAGTGGAGAGAGCAGTGGAATGCGTGAATGCATGGCTGTGTTTGTGAAGGGGTGGAGACAGCAGTGGAATGCACAGCTGCGTTAGATGAAGAGTGGAGACAGCAATGGAATGCACAGCTGCGTTAGAGGAAGAGTGGAGACAGCAGTGGAATGTGTAATTAAGTTTCTGGAGGAGGGGAAAGAGCAGTGGAATGTGTTGCTGTGTTTGTGTACGGGTGGAGACAGCAGTGGACAATGCAGCTGCGTTTGTGGCGGAATGGAGATAGCAGTGGAATGCACAGCATCGTTAGAGGAAGAGTAGACACAGCAGTAGAATGTGTAGCAACGTTTGTGGAGGAGTGGAGAGCGCTGTGGAATGCTTGGCTGTGTTTGTGGAAGAGTGGAGTCTGCAGTGGAATGCGCAGCTGCGTTTGTGGCGGAATGGAGACAGCTGTGGAATGCACAGCTGCGTTACAGAAAGAGTGGAGTCAGCAGTGGAATGTGTAGGTACGTTTGTGGAGGAGTGAAGAGAGCAGTGGAATGCGTGGCTGTGCTTGTGGTGGAGTGGAAACAGCAGTGGAATGCGCAGCTGCGTTTGTGGCGGAATTTAGAAAGCAGTGGACGGTGCAGCTGCGTTTTTGGCGGAATGGAGATAGCAGTGGAATGCACAGTAGCTTTAGAGGAAGAGTGGAGACAGTAGTAGAAGGTGTGGCTACGTTTGGGGAGGAGTGAAGAGAGCAGTGGAATGCGTGGCTGTGTTTGTGGTGGAGTGGAGATAGCAGTGGAATGCGCAGCTGCGTTTGTGGCAGAATGGAGATAGCAGTGGAATGCAGAGCAGCTTTAGAGGAAGATTGGAGACAGCAGTGGATTGTGTAGCTACGTTTGGGGAGGAGTGGAGAGAGCAGTGGAATGCCTGGCTGTATATGTGGAGGAGTGGAGACAGCAGTGGAATACGCAGCTGCGTTTGTGGCGGAATGAAGACAGCAGTGGACTGTGCAGCTGCGTTTGTTGCGGAATGAAGACAGCAGTGGACTGTGCAGCTGCGTTTGTGGCGGAATTGAGATAGCAGTGGAATGCACAGCAGCGTTAGAGGAAGAGTGGGGACAGCAGTGGAAATTGTAACTACGTTTGTGGAAAAGTGGCCGGAGCAGTGGAATGTGTGGCTGTGTTTGTGGAGGAGTGGAGACAGCAGTGGAATGCACAGCTGCGTTTGTGGCAGAATGGAGACAGCAGTGGAATGCACAGCTGCGTTAGAGTAACAGTGGAGACAGCAGTGGAATGTGTAGCTACGTTTGTGGAGGAGTGGAGAGAGCAGTGGAATGTGTGGCTGTGTTTGTGGAGGAGTGGAGACTGCAGTGGAATGCGCAGCTGCGTTTGTGACGGAATGCAGACAGCAGTGGAATGCACAGCTGCGTTAGAGGAAGAGTGGAGACAGGAGTGGAATATGTAGCTACGTTTGTGGAGGAGTGGAGAGAGCAGTGGAATGCAAGAATGCGTGGCTGTGTTTGTGGAGGAATGGAGACAGCAATAGCATGCGTGGCTGCTTTGTCGCGGATTGGAGATAGCAGTGGACTGCACAGGAGCTTTAGAGGAAGAGTGGAGACAGCAGTGAAATGTATAGCTACGTTTGTGGAGGAGTAGAGGGAGCAGTGGAATGGTTGAATGCGTGGCTGTGTTTGTGGAGAAGTGGAGACGGCAGTGGAATATGCAGCTGCGTTTGTGGCAGAATGGATACTGCAGTGGAATGCACAGCTGCGTTAGAGGAAGAGTGGGGACAGCAGTGGATTGTGTAGCTACGTTTGTGGAGGAGTGGAGAGAGCAGTGGAATGTGTGGCTGTGTTTGTGGAGGAGTGGAGACAGCAGTGGAATGCACAGCTGCGTTTGTGGCAGAACGGAGACAGCAGTGGAATACACAGCAGCGTTAGAGGAAGAGTGGAGACACCAGTGTAATGTGTAGCTACGTTTGTGGAGGAGTGGAGAGAGCAGTGGAATGTGTGGCTCTGTTTGTGGAGGAGTGGAGACTGCTGTGGAATGCGCAGCTGCGTTTGTGACGGAATGGAGACAGCAGTGGAATGCACAGCTGCGTTAGAGGAAGAGTGGAGACAGGAGTGGAATATGTAGCTACCTTTGTGGAGGAGTGGAGAGAGCAGTGGAATGCAAGAATGCGTGGCTGTGTTTGTGGAGGAGTGGAGACAACAGTGGAATGCGTGGCTACGTTTGTGGAGGAGTGGAGAGAGCAGTGGAATGTGTGGCTGTGTTTGTGGAGGAGTGGAGCTTCAGTGGAATGCACAGCTGCGTTTGTGGCAGATTGGAGACAGCAATGGATTGCACAGCTGCGTTAGAGTAAAAGTGGAAACAGCAGTGGAATGTGTAGCTGCATTTGTGGAGGAGTGAAGAGAGCAGTGGAATGGTGGCTGTGCTTGTTGTGGAGTGGGGACAGCAGTGGAATACGCAGCTGCGTTTGTGGCGGAATTTAGAAAGCAGTGGACTGTGCAGCTGCGTTTTTGGCTGAATGGAGAAAGCAGTGGAATGCACAGCAGCGTTAGAGGAAGAGTGGGGACAGTAGTGGAATGTGTGGCTACGTTTGGGGAGGAGTGAAGAGAGCAGTGGAATGCATGGCTGTGTTTGTGGTGGAGTGGAGACAGCAGTGGAATGCGCAGCTGCGTTTGTGGCAGAATGGAGATAGCAGTGGAATGCAGAGCAGCGTTAGAGGAAGAGTGGAGACAGCAGTGGATAGTGTAGCTACGTTTGTTGAGGAGTGGAGAGAGCAGTGGGATGCCTGGCTGTATTTGTGAAGGAGTGCAGACAGCAGTGGAATGCGCAGTTGCGTTTGTGGCGGAATGAAGACAGCAGTGGACTGTGCAGCTGCGTTTGTGGCGGAATTGAGATAGCAGTGAAATGCACAGCAGCGTTAGAGGAAGAGTGGAGACAGCGGTGGAATGTGTAGCTACGTTTGGGGAGGAATGAAGAGAGCAGTGGAATGCGTGGTTGTGTTTGTGGTGGAGTGGAGACAGCAGTGGAATGTACAGCTGCGTTTGTGGCAGAATGGAGATAGCAGTGGAATGCAGAGCAGCGTTAGAGGAAGAGTGGATACAGCACTGGAATGTGGAGCTACGTTTGTGGAGGAGTGGAGAGAGAAGTGGAATGCGCAGCTGCGTTTGTGGCGGAATGGAGACAGCCGTGGACTGTGCAGCTGCGTTTGTGGTGGAATTTAGATAGCAGTAGAATGCCGAGCAGCGTTATAGGAAGAGTGGAGACAGCAGTGGATTGTGTAGCTACGTTTGTGGAGGAGTGGAGAGAGCAGTGTAATGCGTGGTTGTGTTTGTGGAGGAGTGGAGGCAGCAGTGGAATGCGCAGCTGCGTTTGTGGCAGAATGGAGATAGCAGTGGAATGCAGAGCAGCGTTAGAGGAAAAGTGGATACAGCACTGGAATGTGGAGCTACGTTTGTGGAGGAGTGGAGTGAGAAGTGGAATGCGCAGCTGCGTTTGTGGCGGAATGGAGACAGCAGTGGAATGCACAGCTGCGTTACAGAAAGAGTGGAGACAGCAGCGGAATGTGTAGGTACGTTTGTGGAGGAGTGGAGAGAGCAGTGGAATACAAGTATGCATGGCTGTGTTTGTGGAGGAGTGGAGACAGCAGTGGAATGCGTGGCTGCATTTGTCGCGGATTGGAGATAGCAGTGGAATGCACAGCAGCTTTAGAGGAAGAGTGGAGACAGCAGTGAAATGTATAGCTACGTTTGTGGAGGAGTGGAGAGAGCAGTGGAATGCGTGAATGCGTGGCTGTGTTTGTGGAGGGATGGAGACGGCAGTGGAATGTGCAGCTGCGTTTGTGGCAGAATGGATACAGCAGTGGAATGCACAGCTGCGTTAGAGTAACAGTGGAGACAGCAGTGGAATGTGTAGCTACGTTTGTGGAGGAGTGAAGAGAGCAGTGGAATGCGTGGCTGTGCTTGTGGTGGAGTGGAAACAGCAGTGGAATGCGCAGCTGCGTTTGTGGCGGAATTTAGAAAGCAGTGGACGGTGCAGCTGCGTTTTTGGCGGAATGGAGATAGCAGTGGAATGCACAGTAGCTTTAGAGGAAGAGTGGAGACAGTAGTAGAAGGTGTGGCTACGTTTGGGGAGGAGTGAAGAGAGCAGTGGAATGCGTGGCTGTGTTTGTGGTGGAGTGGAGATAGCAGTGGAATGCGCAGCTGCGTTTGTGGCAGAATGGAGATAGCAGTGGAATGCAGAGCAGCTTTAGAGGAAGATTGGAGACAGCAGTGGATTGTGTAGCTACGTTTGGGGAGGAGTGGAGAGAGCAGTGGAATGCCTGGCTGTATATGTGAAGGAGTGGAGACAGCAGTGGAATACGCAGCTGCGTTTGTGGCGGAATGAAGACAGCAGTGGACTGTGCAGCTGCGTTTGTGGCGGAATGAAGACAGCAGTGGACTGTGCAGCTGCGTTTGTGGCGGAATTGAGATAGCAGTGGAATGCACAGCAGCGTTAGAGGAAGAGTGGAGACAGCAGTGGAAATTGTAACTACGTTTGTGGAGAAGTGGCCGGAGCAGTGGAATGTGTGGCTGTGTTTGTGGAGGAGTGGAGACAGCAGTGGAATGCACAGCTGCGTTCGTGGCAGAATGGAGACAGCAGTGGAATGCACAGCTGCGTTAGAGTAACAGTGGAGACAGCAGTGGAATGTGTAGCTACGTTTGTGGAGGAGTGGAGAGAGCAGTGGAATGTGTGGCTGTGTTTGTGGAGAAGTGGAGACTGCAGTGGAATGCGCAGCTGCGTTTGTGACGGAATGCAGACAGCAGAGGAATGCACAGCTGCGTTAGAGGAAGAGTGGAGACAGGAGTGGAATATTTAGCTACGTTTGTGGAGGAGTGGAGAGAGCAGTGGAATGCAAGAATGCGTGGCTGTGTTTGTGGAGGAATGGAGACAGCAGTAGCATGCGTGGCTGCTTTGTCGCGGATTGGAGATAGGAGTGGACTGCACAGGAGCTTTAGAGGAAGAGTGGAGACACCAGTGTAATGTGTAGCTACGTTTGTTGAGGAGTGGAGAGAGCAGTGGAATGTGTGGCTCTGTTTGTGGAGGAGTGGAGACTGCAGTGGAATGCGCAGCTGCGTTTGTGACGGAATGGAGACAGCAGTGGAATGCACAGCTGCGTTAGAGGAAGAGTGGAGACAGGAGTGGAATATGTAGCTACCTTTGTGGAGGAGTGGAGAGAGCAGTGGAATGCAAGAATGCGTGGCTGTGTTTGTGGAGGAGTGGAGACAACAGTGGAATGCGTGGCTGCGTGTGTCGCGGATTGGAGATAGCAGTGGAATGCACAGCTGCGTTTGTGGCAGAACGGAGACAGCAGTGGAATGCACAGCAGCGTTAGAGGAAGAGTGGAGACACCAGTGGAATGTGTAGCTACGTTTGTGGAGGAGTGGAGAGAGCAGTGGAATGTGTGGCTGTGTTTGTGGAGGAGTGGAGCTTCAGTGGAATGCACAGCTGCATTTGTGGCAGATTGGAGACAGCAGTGGATTGCACAGCTGCGTTAGAGTAAAAGTGGAGACAGCAGTGGAATGTGTAGCTACATTTGTGGAGGAGTGAAGAGAGCAGTGGAATGGTGGCTGTGCTTGTGGTGGAGTGGAGACAGCAGTGGAATACGCAGCTGCGTTTGTGGCGGAATTTAGAAAGCAGTGGACTGCGCAGCTGCGTCTTTGGCGGAATGGAGAAAGCAGTGGAATGCACAGCAGCGTTAGAGGAAGAGTGGGGACAGTAGTGGAATGTGTGGCTTCGTTTGGGGAGGAGTAAAGAGAGCAGTGGAATGCATGGCTGTGTTTGTGGTGGAGTGGAGACAGCAGTGGAATGCGCAGCTGCGTTTGTGGCAGAATGGAGATAGCAGTGGAATGCAGAGCAGCGTTAGAGGAAGAGTGGAGACAGCAGTGGGTAGTGTAGCTACGTTTGTTGAGGAGTGGAGAGAGCAGTGGAATGCCTGGCTGTATTTGTGAAGGAGTGCAGACAGCAGTGGAATGCGCAGTTGCGTTTGTGGCGGAATGAAGACAGCAGTGGACTGTGCAGCAGCGTTTGTGGTGGAATGGAGATAGCAGTGGAATGCACAGCAGCGTTAGAGGAAGAGTGGAGACAGCAGTGGATTGTGTAGCTACGTTTGTGGAGGAGTGGAGACAGCAGTGGAATGCGTGGCTGCGTTTGTGGAGGAGTGGAGAGAGCAGTGAAATGTGTGAATGCGTGGCTGCGTTTGTGGAGCAGTGGAGACAGCAGGGGAATGCACAGCAGCGTTCGAGGAAGATTGGAGACTGCACTGGAATGTTGAGCTACGTTTGTGGAGGAGTGGAGAGAGCAGTGGAATGCGTGGCTGTATATGTGAAGGAGTGGAGACAGCAGTGGAATGTGCAGCTGCGTTTGTGGCGGAATGGAGACAGCAGTGGATTGTGCAGCTGCGTTTGTTCTGGAATGGAGATTGGCAGTGAAATGCACAGTAGCGTTAGAGGAAGAGTGGAGACAGCTTTGGAATGCACACCTGCGTTAGAGGAAGAGTGGAGACAGCAGTGGAATGTGTAGCTAAGTTTGTGGAGGAGTGGAAAGAGCAGTGGGATGCGTTGCTGTGTTTGTGGAGGGGTGGAGACCGCAGTGGACAGTGCAGCTTCGTTTGTGGCGGAATGGAGATTGCAGTGGAATGCACAGCATCGTTAGAGGAAGTGTGGACACAGCAGTGGAATATGTAGCTACGTTTGTGGAGGAGTGGAGAGAGCAGTGGAATGCTTGGCTGTGTTTGTGGAGGAGTGGAGACTGCAGTGGAATGCGCAGCCACGTTTCTGGCGGAATGGAGACAGCAGTGGAATGCACAGCTGCGTTAGAGGAAGAGTGGAGACAGCAGTGGAATGTGTAGGTACGTTTGTGGAGGAGTGGAGAGAGCAGTGGAATGCGTTGCTGTGTTTGTCGATGGGTGGAGACAGCAGTGGACAGTGCAGCTGCGAATGTGGCGGAATGGAGATAGCAGTGGAATGCACAGCATCGTTAGAGGAAGAGTGGACACAGCAGTGGAATGTGTAGCTACGTTTGTGGAGGAGTGGAGAGAGCAGTGGAATGCTTGGCTGTGTTTGTGGAGGAGTGGAGACCGCAGTGGAATGCGCAGCTGCGTTTGTGGCGGAATGGAGACAGCAGTGGAATGGATGGCTGCGTTAAAGGAAGAGGTTAGACAGCAGTGGAATGTGTAGCTACGTTTGTGGAGGAGTGGAGAGAGCAGTGGAATACGTGGCTGTGTTTGTGGAGGAGTGGAGACAGCAGTGGATTGCGCAGCTGCGTTTGTGGCAGAATGGAGATTGCTGTGAAATGCACAGCAGCGTTAGAGGAAGAGTGGAGACAGCACTGGAATGTGGAGTTACGTTTGTGGAGGAGTGGAGAGAGCATTGGAATGCGTAGCTGTATTTGTGCGTTTGTGGCTGAATGGAAAAAGCAGTGGAATGCACAGCAGCGTTAGACGAAGAGTGGATACAGCAGTGGAATGTGTAGCTACATTTGTGGAGGAGTGGAGAGAGCAGTGGAATGCGTGAATGCATGGCTGTGTTTGTGAAGGAGTGGAGACAGCAGTGGAATGCACAGCTGCGTTAGATGAAGAGTGGAGACAGCAATGGAATGCACAGCTGCGTTAGAGGAAGAGTGGAGACAGCAGTGGAATGTGTAGCTAAGTTTCTGGAGGAGGGGAAAGAGCAGTGGAATGTGGTGCTGTGTTTGTGTACGGGTGGAGACAGCAGTGGACAATGCAGCTGCTTTTGTGGCGGAATGGAGATAGCAGTGGAATGCACAGCATCGTTAGAGGAAGAGTAGACACAGCAGTAGAATGTGTAGCAACGTTTGTGGAGGAGTGGAGAGCGCTGTGGAATGCTTGGCTGTGTTTGTGGAAGAGTGGAATCTGCAGTGGAATGCGCAGCTGCGTTTGTGGCGGAATGGAGACAGCAGTGGAATGCACAGCTGCGTTACAGAAAGAGTGGAGACAGCAGTGGAATGTGTAGGTACGTTTGTGGAGGAGTGAAGAGAGCAGTGGAATGCGTGGCTGTGCTTGTGGTGGAGTGGAAACAGCAGTGGAATGCGCAGCTGCGTTTGTGGCGGAATTTAGAAAGCAGTGGACGGTGCAGCTGCGTTTTTGGCGGAATGGAGATAGCAGTGGAATGCACAGTAGCTTTAGAGGAAGAGTGGAGACAGTAGTAGAAGGTGTGGCTACGTTTGGGGAGGAGTGAAGAGAGCAGTGGAATGCGTGGCTGTGTTTGTGGTGGAGTGGAGATAGCAGTGGAATGCGCAGCTGCGTTTGTGGCAGAATGGAGATAGCAGTGGAATGCAGAGCAGCTTTAGAGGAAGATTGGAGACAGCAGTGGATTGTGTAGCTACGTTTGGGGAGGAGTGGAGAGAGCAGTGGAATGCCTGGCTGTATATGTGGAGGAGTGGAGACAGCAGTGGAATACGCAGCTGCGTTTGTGGCGGAATGAAGACAGCAGTGGACTGTGCAGCTGCGTTTGTTGCGGAATGAAGACAGCAGTGGACTGTGCAGCTGCGTTTGTGGCGGAATTGAGATAGCAGTGGAATGCACAGCAGCGTTAGAGGAAGAGTGGGGACAGCAGTGGAAATTGTAACTACGTTTGTGGAGAAGTGGCCGGAGCAGTGGAATGTGTGGCTGTGTTTGTGGAGGAGTGGAGACAGCAGTGGAATGCACAGCTGCGTTTGTGGCAGAATGGAGACAGCAGTGGAATGCACAGCTGCGTTAGAGTAACAGTGGAGACAGCAGTGGAATGTGTAGCTACGTTTGTGGAGGAGTGGAGAGAGCAGTGGAATGTGTGGCTGTGTTTGTGGAGGAGTGGAGACTGCAGTGGAATGCGCAGCTGCGTTTGTGACGGAATGCAGACAGCAGTGGAATGCACAGCTGCGTTAGAGGAAGAGTGGAGACAGGAGTGGAATATGTAGCTACGTTTGTGGAGGAGTGGAGAGAGCAGTGGAATGCAAGAATGCGTGGCTGTGTTTGTGGAGGAATGGAGACAGCAGTAGCATGCGTGGCTGCTTTGTCGCGGATTGGAGATAGCAGTGGACTGCACAGGAGCTTTTGAGGAAGAGTGGAGACAGCAGAGAAATGTATAGCTACGTTTGTGGAGGAGTAGAGAGAGCAGTGGAATGGTTGAATGCGTGGCTGTGTTTGTGGAGAAGTGGAGACGGCAGTGGAATATGCAGCTGCGTTTGTGGCAGAATGGATACTGCAGTGGAATGCACAGCTGCGTTAGAGGAAGAGTGGGGACAGCAGTGGATTGTGTAGCTACGTTTGTGGAGGAGTGGAGAGAGCAGTGGAATGTGTGGCTGTGTTTGTGGAGGAGTGGAGACAGCAGTGGAATGCACAGCTGCGTTTGTGGCAGAACGGAGACAGCAGTGGAATACACAGCAGCGTTAGAGGAAGAGTGGAGACACCAGTGTAATGTGTAGCTACGTTTGTGGAGGAGTGGAGAGAGCAGTGGAATGTGTGGCTCTGTTTGTGGAGGAGTGGAGACTGCAGTGGAATGCGCAGCTGCGTTTGTGACGGAATGGAGACAGCAGTGGAATGCACAGCTGCGTTAGAGGAAGAGTGGAGACAGGAGTGGAATATGTAGCTACCTTTGTGGAGGAGTGGAGAGAGCAGTGGAATGCAAGAATGCGTGGCTGTGTTTGTGGAGGAGTGGAGACAACAGTGGAATGCGTGGCTACGTTTGTGGAGGAGTGGAGAGAGCAGTGGAATGTGTGGCTGTGTTTGTGGAGGAGTGGAGCTTCAGTGGAATGCACAGCTGCGTTTGTGGCAGATTGGAGACAGCAATGGATTGCACAGCTGCGTTAGAGTAAAAGTGGAAACAGCAGTGGAATGTGTAGCTTCATTTGTGGAGGAGTGAAGAGAGCAGTGGAATGGTGGCTGTGCTTGTTGTGGAGTGGAGACAGCAGTGGAATACGCAGCTGCGTTTGTGGCGGAATTTAGAAAGCAGTGGACTGTGCAGCTGCGTTTTTGGCTGAATGGAGAAAGCAGTGGAATGCACAGCAGCGTTAGAGGAAGAGTGGGGACAGTAGTGGAATGTGTGGCTACGTTTGGGGAGGAGTGAAGAGAGCAGTGGAATGCATGGCTGTGTTTGTGGTGGAGTGGAGACAGCAGTGGAATGCGCAGCTGCGTTTGTGGCAGAATGGAGATAGCAGTGGAATGCAGAGCAGCGTTAGAGGAAGAGTGGAGACAGCAGTGGATAGTGTAGCTACGTTTGTTGAGGAGTGGAGAGAGCAGTGGGATGCCTGGCTGTATTTGTGAAGGAGTGCAGACAGCAGTGGAATGCGCAGTTGCGTTTGTGGCGGAATGAAGACAGCAGTGGACTGTGCAGCTGCGTTTGTGGCGGAATTGAGATAGCAGTGAAATGCACAGCAGCGTTAGAGGAAGAGTGGAGACAGCGGTGGAATGTGTAGCTACGTTTGGGGAGGAATGAAGAGAGCAGTGGAATGCGTGGTTGTGTTTGTGGTGGAGTGGAGACAGCAGTGGAATGTACAGCTGCGTTTGTGGCAGAATGGAGATAGCAGTGGAATGCAGAGCAGCGTTAGAGGAAGAGTGGATACAGCACTGGAATGTGGAGCTACGTTTGTGGAGGAGTGGAGAGAGAAGTGGAATGCGCAGCTGCGTTTGTGGCGGAATGGAGACAGCCGTGGACTGTGCAGCTGCGTTTGTGGTGGAATTTAGATAGCAGTGGAATGCCGAGCAGCGTTATAGGAAGAGTGGAGACAGCAGTGGATTGTGTAGCTACGTTTGTGGAGGAGTGGAGAGAGCAGTGTAATGCGTGGTTGTGTTTGTGGAGGAGTGGAGGCAGCAGTGGAATGCGCAGCTGCGTTTGTGGCAGAATGGAGATAGCAGTGGAATGCAGAGCAGCGTTAGAGGAAAAGTGGATACAGCACTGGAATGTGGAGCTACGTTTGTGGAGGAGTGGAGAGAGCAGTGTAATGCGTGGTTGTGTTTGTGGAGGAGTGGAGGCAGCAGTGGAATGCGCAGCTGCGTTTTTGGCGGAATGGAGATAGCAGTGGAATGCACAGTAGCTTTAGAGGAAGAGTGGAGACAGTAGTAGAAGGTGTGGCTACGTTTGGGGAGGAGTGAAGAGAGCAGTGGAATGCGTGGCTGTGTTTGTGGTGGAGTGGAGATAGCAGTGGAATGCGCAGCTGCGTTTGTGGCAGAATGGAGATAGCAGTGGAATGCAGAGCAGCTTTAGAGGATGATTGGAGACAGCAGTGGATTGTGTAGCTACGTTTGGGGAGGAGTGGAGAGAGCAGTGGAATGCCTGGCTGTATATGTGAAGGAGTGGAGACAGCAGTGGAATACGCAGCTGCGTTTGTGGCGGAATGAAGACAGCAGTGGACTGTGCAGCTGCATTTTTGGCGGAATGAAGACAGCAGTGGACTGTGCAGCTGCGTTTGTGGCGGAATTGAGATAGCAGTGGAATGCACAGCAGCGTTAGAGGAAGAGTGGAGACAGCAGTGGAAATTGTAACTACGTTTGTGGAGAAGTGGCCGGAGCAGTGGAATGTGTGGCTGTGTTTGTGGAGGAGTGGAGACAGCAGGGGAATGCACAGCTGCGTTTGTGGCAGAATGGAGACAGCAGTGGAATGCACAGCTGCGTTAGAGTAACAGTGGAGACAGCAGTGGAATGTGTAGCTACGTTTGTGGAGGAGTGGAGAGAGCAGTGGAATGTGTGGCTGTGTTTGTGCAGAAGTGGAGACTGCAGTGGAATGCGCAGCTGCGTTTGTGACGGAATGCAGACAGCAGAGGAATGCACAGCTGCGTTAGAGGAAGAGTGGAGACAGGAGTGGAATATTTAGCTACGTTTGTGGAGGAGTGGAGAGAGCAGTGGAATGCAAGAATGCGTGGCTGTGTTTGTGGAGGAATGGAGACAGCAGTAGCATGCGTGGCTGCTTTGTCGCGGATTGGAGATAGGAGTGGACTGCACAGGAGCTTTAGAGGAAGAGTGGAGACAGCAGTGAAATGTATAGCTACGTTTGTGGAGGAGTAGAGAGAGCAGTGGAATGGTTGAATGCGTGGATGTGTTTGTGGAGAAGTGGAGACGGCAGTGGAATATGCAGCTGCGTTTGTGGCAGAATGGATACTGCAGTGGAATGCACAGCTGCGTTAGAGGAAGAGTGGAAACAGCAGTGGATTGTGTAGCTACGTTTGTGGAGGAGTGGAGAGAGCAGTGGAATGTGTGGCTGTGTTTGTGGAGGAGTGGAGACAGCAGTGGAATGCACAGCTGCATTTGTGGCAGAACGGAGACAGCAGTGGAATACACAGCAGCGTTAGAGGAAGAGTGGAGACACCAGTGTAATGTGTAGCTACGTTTGTTGAGGAGTGGAGAGAGCAGTGGAATGTGTGGCTCTGTTTGTGGAGGAGTGGAGACAACAGTGGAATGCGTGGCTGCGTGTGTCGCGGATTGGAGATAGCAGTGGAATGCACAGCTGCGTTTGTGGCAGAACGGAGACAGCAGTGGAATGCACAGCAGCGTTAGAGGAAGAGTGGAGACACCAGTGGAATGTGTAGCTACGTTTGTGGAGGAGTGGAGAGAGCAGTGGAATGTGTGGCTGTGTTTGTGGAGGAGTGGAGCTTCAGTGGAATGCACAGCTGCGTTTGTGGCAGATTGGAGACAGCAGTGGATTGCACAGCTGCGTTAGAGTAAAAGTGGAGACAGCAGTGGAATGTGTAGCTACATTTGTGGAGGAGTGAAGAGAGCAGTGGAATGGTGGCTGTGCTTGTGGTGGAGTGGAGACAGCAGTGGAATACGCAGCTGCGTTTGTGGCGGAATTTAGAAAGCAGTGGACTGCGCAGCTGCGTCTTTGGCGGAATGGAGAAAGCAGTGGAATGCACAGCAGCGTTAGAGGAAGAGTGGGGACAGTAGTGGAATGTGTGGCTTCGTTTGGGGAGGAGTGAAGAGAGCAGTGGAATGCATGGCTGTGTTTGTGGTGGAGTGGAGACAGCAGTGGAATGCGCAGCTGCGTTTGTGGCAGAATGGAGATAGCAGTGGAATGCAGAGCAGCGTTAGAGGAAGAGTGGAGACAGCAGTGGGTAGTGTAGCTACGTTTGTTGAGGAGTGGAGAGAGCAGTGGAATGCCTGGCTGTATTTGTGAAGGAGTGCAGACAGCAGTGGAATGCGCAGTTGCGTTTGAGGCGGAATGAAGACAGCAGTGGACTGTGCAGCTGCGTTTGTGGCGGAATTGAGATAGCAGTGAAATGCACAGCAGCGTTAGAGGAAGAGTGGAGACAGCAGTGGAATGTGTAGCTACGTTTGGGGAGGAATGAAGAGAGCAGTGGAATGCGTGGTTGTGTTTGTGGTGGAGTGGAGACAGCAGTGGAGTGTACAGCTGCGTTTGTGGCAGAATGGAGATAGCAGTGGAATGCAGAGCAGCGTTAGAGGAAGAGTGGATACAGCACTGGAATGTGGAGCTACGTTTGTGGAGGAGTGGAGAGAGCAGTGGAATGCGTGGTTGTGTTTGTGGAGGAGTGGAGGCAGCAGTGGAATGCGCAGCTGCGTTTGTGGCAGAATGGAGATAGCAGTGGAATGCAGAGCAGCGTTAGAGGAAAAGTGGATACAGCACTGGAATGTGGAGCTACGTTTGTGGAGGAGTGGAGTGAGAAGTGGAATGCGCAGCTGCGTTTGTGGCGGAATGGAGACAGCAGTGGACTGTGCAGCAGCGTTTGTGGTGGAATGGAGATAGCAGTGGAATGCACAGCTGCGTTAGAGGAAGAGTGGAGACAGCAGTGGATTGTGTAGCTACGTTTGTGGAGGAGTGGAGACAGCAGTGGAATGCGTGGCTGCGTTTGTGGAGGAGTGGAGAGAGCAGTGAAATGTGTGAATGCGTGGCTGAGTTTGTGGAGCAGTGGAGACAGCAGGGGAATGCACAGCAGCGTTCGAGGAAGATTGGAGACAGCACTGGAATGTGGAGCTACGTTTGTGGAGGAGTGGAGAGAGCAGTGGAATGCGTGGCTGTATTTGTGAAGGAGTGGAGACAGCAGTGGAATGTGCAGCTGCGTTTGTGGCGGAATGGAGACAGCAGTGGATTGTGCAGCTGCGTTTGTTCTGGAATGGAGATTGGCAGTGAAATGCACAGTAGCGTTAGAGGAAGAGTGGAGACAGCAGTGGTATGTGTAGCTAAGTTTGTGGAGGAGTGGAGAGAGCAGTGGAATGCGTGAATGCGTGGCTGTGTTTGTGGAGGAGTAGAGACAGCAGTGGAATACGCAGCTGCGTTTTTGGCGGAATGGAGACAGCATTGGAATGCACAGCTGCGTTAGAGGAAGAGTGGAGACAGCAGTGGATTGTGTAGCTACGTTTGTGGAGGAGTGGAGAGAGGAGTGGAATGCCTGGCTGTATTTGTGAAGGAGTGGAGACAGCAGTGGAATGCACAGCTGCGTTTGAGGCGGAATGGAGACAGCAGTGTACTGTGCAGCTGCGTTTGTTGCGGAATGGAGATAGCAGTGGAATGCACAGCAGCGTTAGAGGAAGAGTGGAGACAGCAGTGGAATGTGTAACTACGATTGTGGAGCAGTGGAGAGAGCAGTGGAATGCGTGGCTGTGTTTATGGAGGAGTGGAGACAGCAGAGAATTGAGCAGCTGCGTTTGTGGCGGAATGGAGATAGCTGTGGAATGCACAGCAGCGCTAGAGGAAGAGTGGAGACAGCACTGGAATGTGGAGCTACGTTTGTAGAGGAGTGGAGAGAGCAGTGGAATGCGTGGCTGTATTTGTGCGTTTGTGGCGGAATGGAGACAGCAGTGGAATGCACAACAGCGTTAGAGGAGCAGTGGATACAGCTGTGGAATGTCTAGCTACATTTGTGGAGGAGTGGAGAGAGCCGTGGAATGGGTGAATGCATGGCTGTGTTTGTGGAGGAGTGGAGACAGCAGTGGAATGCACAGCTGCGTTAGAGGAAGAGCGGAGAAAGCTTTGGGATGCACACCTGCGTTGGAGGAAGAGTGGAGGCAGCAGTGGAATGTGTAGCTAAGTTTGTGGAGGTGTGGAAAGAGCAGTGGAATGCGTTGCTGTGTTTGTGGAGGTGTGGAGCATGCAGTGGACAGTGCAGTTTCGTTTGTGGCGGAATGGAGATAGCAGTGGAATGCACAGCATCGTTAGAGGAAGAGTGGACACAGCAGTGGAATGTGGAGCTACGTTTGTGGAGGAGTGGAGAGAGCAGTGGAATGCTTGGATGTGTTGGTGGAGGAGTGGAGACTTCAGTGGAATGCGCAGCTGCGTTTGTAGCGGAATGGAGACAGCAGTGGAATGCACGGCTGCGTTAGAGGAAGAGTGGAGACAGGAGTGGAATATGTAGCTACGTTTGTGGAGGATTGGAGAGAGCAGTGGAATGCAAGAATGCGTGGCTGTGTTTGTGGAGGAGTGGAGACAGCAGTGGAATGCTTGGCTGCGTTTGTCGCGCATTGGAGATAGCAGTGGAATGCACAGTAGCCTTAGGGGAAGAGTGGAGACAGCAGTGAAATGTATAGCTACGTTTGTGGAGAAGTAGAGAGAGCAGTGGAATGCGTCAATGCGTGGCTGTGTTTGTGGAGGAGTGGAGACGGCAGTGGAATGTGCAGCTGCGTTTGTGGCAGAATCGATACAGCAGTGGAATGCACAGCTGCGTTAGAGTAACAGTGGAGACAGCAGTGGAATGTGTAGCTACGTTTGTGGAGGAGTGAAGAGAGCAGTGGAATGCGTGGCTGTGCTTGTGGTGGAGTAGAGGCAGCAGTGGAATGCGCAGCTGCGTTTGTGGCGGAATTTAGAAAGCAGTGGACTGTGCAGCTGTGTATTTGGCGGAATGGAGATAGCAGTGGAATGCACAGCAGCGTTAGAGGAAGAGTGGAGACAGCAGTGGAATGTGTAGTTACGTTTGTTGAGGAGTGGTGAGAGCAGTGGAATGCGTGAATGCGTTGCTGTGTTTGTGGAGGAGAGGAGACAGCAGTGGAAAAAGCAGCTACGTTTGTGGCTGAATGGAGACAGCAGTGGAATGCACAGCTGCGTTAGAGTAACAGTGGAGACAGCAGTGGAATGTGTAGCTACGTTTGTGGAGGAGTGAAGAGAGCAGTGGAATGCGTGGCTGTGCTTGTGGTGGAGTAGAGGCAGCAGTGGAATGCGCAGCTGCGTTTGTGGCGGAATTTAGAAAGCAGTGGACTGTGCAGCTGTGTATTTGGCGGAATGGAGATAGCAGTGGAATTCACAGCAGCGTTAGAGGGAGAGTGGAGAGAGTAGTGGTATGTGTGGCTACGTTTGTTGAGGAGTGGAGAGAGCAGTGGAATGCCTGACTGTATTTGTGAAGGTTTTGAGACAGCAGTGGAATGCGCAGCTGCGTTTGTGGCGGAATGAAGACAGCAGTGGACTGTGCAGCTGCGTTTGTGGCGGAATTGAGATAGCAGTGGAATGCACAGCAGCGTTAGAGGAAGAGTGGAGACAGCAGTGGAATGTGTAGCTAAGTTTGGGGAGGAGTGAAGAGAGCAGTGGAATGCGTGGCTGTGTTGGTGGTTGAGTGGAGACAGCAGTGGAATGCGCAGCTGCGTTTGAGGCAGAATGGAGATAGCAGTGGAATGCAGAGGAGCGATAGAGGAAGAGTGGATACAGCACTGGAATGTGGAGCTACGTTTGTGGAGGAGTGGAGAGAGAAGTGGAATGCGCAGCTGCGTTATTGGCGAAATGGAGACGGCTGTGGACTGTGCAGCTGCGTTTGTGGTGGAATGGAGATAGCAGTGGAATGCACAGCAGCGTTAGAGGAAGAGTGGAGACAGCAGTGTATTGTGTAGCTACGTTTGTGGAGGAGTGGAGAGAGCAGTGGAATGCGTGGCTGTGTTTGTGGAGGAGTGGGCGCAGCATTGGAATCCGCAGCTGCGTTTGTGGCGGAATCGTGACAGCAGTGGATTGTGCAGCAGCGTTTGTTCTGGAATGGAGATTGGCAGTGGAATGCACAGCAGCGTTAGAGGAAGAGTGGAGGCAGGAGTGGAATATGTAGCTACGTTTGTGGAAGAGTGGAGAGAGCAGTGGAATGCGTGGCTGTGTTTGTGGAGGAGTGGAGACTGCAGTGGAATGCGCGGCTGCGTTTGTGGCGGAATGGAGATAGTAGTGGAATGCAGAGCAGCGTTAGAGGATGAGTGGAGGCAGCACTGGAATATGGAGCTACGTTTGTGGAGGAGTGGAGAGAGCAGTGGAATGCGCAGCTGCGTTTGTGGCAGAATGGGGACAGCAGTGGACTGTGCAGCTGTGTTTGTGGCGGAGTGGAGACAGCAGTGGAATGCACAACAGCGTTAGAGGAAGATTGGAGACAGCAGTGTATTATGTAGCTAAGATTGTGGAGGAGTGGAGAGAGCAGTGGAATGCGTTTCTGTGGTTGTGGAGGAGTGGAGACAGCAGCGGAATGCGCGGCTGCGTTTGTGGCGGAATGGAGATGGCAGTGGAATGCTCAGCAGCGTAAGAGGAAGAGCGGCGACAGCAGTGGAATGTGTAGCTACGGTTGTGGAGGAGTGGAGAGAGCAGTGGAATGCGTGAATGCTTGGCTGCGTTTGTGGAGGAGTGGAGACAGCTGTGGAATGTGCAGCTGCGTTTGTGGCAGAATAGAGACAGCATTGGAAAGCACAGCTCTGTTAGAGGAAGAGTGGAGACAGCAGTGGATTGTGTAGCTACGTTTGTGGAGGAGTGGAGAGAGCAGTGGAATGTGTGAATGCGTGGCTGTGTTTGTGGAGGAGTGGAGACAGCAGTGGAATGCTTGGCTGCGTTTGTCGCGCATTGGAGATAGCAGTGGAATGCACTGTAGCCTTAGGGGAAGAGTGGAGACAGCAGTGAAATGTATAGCTACGTTTGTGGAGAAGTAGAGAGAGCAGTGGAATGCGTCAAGGCGTGGCTGTGTTTGTGGAGGAGTGGAGACGGCAGTGGAATGTGCAGCTGCGTTTGTGGCAGAATCGATACAGCAGTGGAATGCACAGCTGCGTTAGAGTAACAGTGGAGACAGCAGTGGAATGTGTAGCTACGTTTGTGGAGGAGTGAAGAGAGCAGTGGAATGCGTGGCTGTGCTTGTGGTGGAGTAGAGGCAGCAGTGGAATGCGCAGCTGCGTTTGTGGCGGAATTTAGAAAGCAGTGGACTGTGCAGCTGTGTATTTGGCGGAATGGAGATAGCAGTGGAATGCACAGCAGCGTTAGAGGGAGAGTGGAGAGAGTAGTGGTATGTGTGGCTACGTTTGTTGAGGAGTGGAGAGAGCAGTGGAATGCCTGACTGTATTTGTGAAGGTTTTGAGACAGCAGTGGAATGCGCAGCTGCGTTTGTGGCGGAATGAAGACAGCAGTGGACTGTGCAGCTGCGTTTGTGGCGGAATTGAGATAGCAGTGGAATGCACAGCAGCGTTAGAGGAAGAGTGGAGACAGCAGTGGAATGTGTAGCTACGTTTGGGGAGGAGTGAAGAGAGCAGTGGAATGCGTGGCTGTGTTGGTGGTTGAGTGGAGACAGCAGTGGAATGCGCAGCTGCGTTTGAGGCAGAATGGAGATAGCAGTGGAATGCAGAGGAGCGATAGAGGAAGAGTGGATACAGCACTGGAATGTGGAGCTACGTTTGTGGAGGAGTGGAGAGAGAAGTGGAATGCGCAGCTGCGTTATTGGCGAAATGGAGACGGCTGTGGACTGTGCAGCTGCGTTTGTGGTGGAATGGAGATAGCAGTGGAATGCACAGCAGCGTTAGAGGAAGAGTGGAGACAGCAGTGTATTGTGTAGCTACGTTTGTGGAGGAGTGGAGAGAGCAGTGGAATGCGTGGCTGTGTTTGTGGAGGAGTGGGCGCAGCATTGGAATCCGCAGCTGCGTTTGTGGCGGAATGGTGACAGCAGTGGATTGTGCAGCAGCGTTTGTTCTGGAATGGAGATTGGCAGTGGAATGCACAGCAGCGTTAGAGGAAGAGTGGAGACAGCAGTGGATTGTGTAGCTATGTTTGTGGAGGAGTGAAGAGAGTAGTGGAATGCTTGGCTGTGTTTGTGGAGGAGTGGAGACTGCAGGGGAATGCGCAGCTGCGTTTGTGGCGGAATGGAGACAGCAGTGGAATTCACAGCTGCGTTAGAGGAAGAGTGGAGGCAGGAGTGGAATATGTAGCTACGTTTGTGGAAGAGTGGAGAGAGCAGTGGAATGCGTGGCTGTGTTTGTGGAGGAGTGGAGACTGCAGTGGAATGCGCGGCTGCGTTTGTGGCGGAATGGAGATAGTAGTGGAATGCAGAGCAGCGTTAGAGGATGAGTGGAGGCAGCACTGGAATATGGAGCTACGTTTGTGGAGGAGTGGAGAGAGCAGTGGAATGCGCAGCTGCGTTTGTGCCAGAATGGGGACAGCAGTGGACTGTGCAGCTGTGTTTGTGGCGGAGTGGAGACAGCAGTGGAATGCACAACAGCGTTAGAGGAAGATTGGAGACAGCAGTGTATTATGTAGCTAAGATTGTGGAGGAGTGGAGAGAGCAGTGGAATGCGTTGCTGTGGTTGTGGAGGAGTGGAGACAGCAGCGGAATGCGCGGCTGCGTTTGTGGCGGAATGGAGATGGCAGTGGAATGCTCAGCAGCGTAAGAGGAAGAGCGGCGACAGCAGTGGAATGTGTAGCTACGTTTGTGGAGGAGTGGAGAGAGCAGTGGAATGCGTGAATGCTTGGCTGCGTTTGTGGAGGAGTGGAGACAGCTGTGGAATGTGCAGCTGCGTTTGTGGCAGAATAGAGACAGCATTGGAAAGCACAGCTCTGTTAGAGGAAGAGTGGAGACAGCAGTGGATTGTGTAGCTACGTTTGTGGAGGAGTGGAGAGAGCAGTGGAATGTGTGAATGCGTGGCTGTGTTTGTGGAGGAGTGGAGACAGCAGTGGAATGCTTGGCTGCGTTTGTCGCGCATTGGAGATAGCAGTGGAATGCACAGTAGCCTTAGGGGAAGAGTGGAGACAGCAGTGAAATGTATAGCTACGTTTGTGGAGAAGTAGAGAGAGCAGTGGAATGCGTCAAGGCGTGGCTGTGTTTGTGGAGGAGTGGAGACGGCAGTGGAATGTGCAGCTGCGTTTGTGGCAGAATCGATACAGCAGTGGAATGCACAGCTGCGTTAGAGTAACAGTGGAGACAGCAGTGGAATGTGTAGCTACGTTTGTGGAGGAGTGAAGAGAGCAGTGGAATGCGTGGCTGTGCTTGTGGTGGAGTAGAGGCAGCAGTGGAATGCGCAGCTGCGTTTGTGGCGGAATTTAGAAAGCAGTGGACTGTGCAGCTGTGTATTTGGCGGAATGGAGATAGCAGTGGAATGCACAGCAGCGTTAGAGGGAGAGTGGAGAGAGTAGTGGTATGTGTGGCTACGTTTGTTGAGGAGTGGAGAGAGCAGTGGAATGCCTGACTGTATTTGTGAAGGTTTTGAGACAGCAGTGGAATGCGCAGCTGCGTTTGTGGCGGAATGAAGACAGCAGTGGACTGTGCAGCTGCGTTTGTGGCGGAATTGAGATAGCAGTGGAATGCACAGCAGCGTTAGAGGAAGAGTGGAGACAGCAGTGGAATGTGTAGCTACGTTTGGGGAGGAGTGAAGAGAGCAGTGGAATGCGTGGCTGTGTTGGTGGTTGAGTGGAGACAGCAGTGGAATGCGCAGCTGCGTTTGAGGCAGAATGGAGATAGCAGTGGAATGCAGAGGAGCGATAGAGGAAGAGTGGATACAGCACTGGAATGTGGAGCTACGTTTGTGGAGGAGTGGAGAGAGAAGTGGAATGCGCAGCTGCGTTATTGGCGAAATGGAGACGGCTGTGGACTGTGCAGCTGCGTTTGTGGTGGAATGGAGATAGCAGTGGAATGCACAGCAGCGTTAGAGGAAGAGTGGAGACAGCAGTGTATTGTGTAGCTACGTTTGTGGAGGAGTGGAGAGAGCAGTGGAATGCGTGGCTGTGTTTGTGGAGGAGTGGGCGCAGCATTGGAATCCGCAGCTGCGTTTGTGGCGGAATGGTGACAGCAGTGGATTGTGCAGCAGCGTTTGTTCTGGAATGGAGATTGGCAGTGGAATGCACAGCAGCGTTAGAGGAAGAGTGGAGACAGCAGTGGATTGTGTAGCTATGTTTGTGGAGGAGTGAAGAGAGTAGTGGAATGCTTGGCTGTGTTTGTGGAGGAGTGGAGACTGCAGGGGAATGCGCAGCTGCGTTTGTGGCGGAATGGAGACAGCAGTGGAATGCACAGCTGCATTAGAGGAAGAGTGGAGGCAGGAGTGGAATATGTAGCTACGTTTGTGGAAGAGTGGAGAGAGCAGTGGAATGCGTGGCTGTGTTTGTGGAGGAGTGGAGACTGCAGTGGAATCCGCGGCTGCGTTTGTGGCGGAATGGAGATAGTAGTGGAATGCAGAGCAGCGTTAGAGGATGAGTGGAGGCAGCACTGGAATATGGAGCTACGTTTGTGGAGGAGTGGAGAGAGCAGTGGAATGCGCAGCTGCGTTTGTGCCAGAATGGGGACAGCAGTGGACTGTGCAGCTGTGTTTGTGGCGGAGTGGAGACAGCAGTGGAATGCACAACAGCGTTAGAGGAAGATTGGAGACAGCAGTGTATTATGTAGCTAAGATTGTGGAGGAGTGGAGAGAGCAGTGGAATGCGTTGCTGTGGTTGTGGAGGAGTGGAGACAGCAGCGGAATGCGCGGCTGCGTTTGTGGCGGAATGGAGATGGCAGTGGAATGCTCAGCAGCGTAAGAGGAAGAGCGGCGACAGCAGTGGAATGTGTAGCTACGTTTGTGGAGGAGTGGAGAGAGCAGTGGAATGCGTGAATGCTTGGCTGCGTTTGTGGAGGAGTGGAGACAGCTGTGGAATGTGCAGCTGCGTTTGTGGCAGAATAGAGACAGCATTGGAAAGCACAGCTCTGTTAGAGGAAGAGTGGAGACAGCAGTGGATTGTGTAGCTACGTTTGTGGAGGAGTGGAGAGAGCAGTGGAATGTGTGAATGCGTGGCTGTGTTTGTGGAGGAGTGGAGACAGCAGTGGAATGCTTGACTGCGTTTGCCGCGCATTGGAGATAGCAGTGGAATGCACAGTAGCCTTAGGGGAAGAGTGGAGACAGCAGTGAAATGTATAGCTACGTTTGTGGAGAAGTAGAGAGAGCAGTGGAATGCGTCAAGGCGTGGCTGTGTTTGTGGAGGAGTGGAGACGGCAGTGGAATGTGCAGCTGCGTTTGTGGCAGAATCGATACAGCAGTGGAATGCACAGCTGCGTTAGAGTAACAGTTGAGACAGCAGTGGAATGTGTAGCTACGTTTGTGGAGGAGTGAAGAGAGCAGTGGAATGCGTGGCTGTGCTTGTGGTGGAGTAGAGGCAGCAGTGGAATGCGCAGCTGCGTTTGTGGCGGAATTTAGAAAGCAGTGGACTGTGCAGCTGTGTATTTGGCGGAATGGAGATAGCAGTGGAATGCACAGCAGCGTTAGAGGGAGAGTGGAGAGAGTAGTGGTATGTGTGGCTACGTTTGTTGAGGAGTGGAGAGAGCAGTGGAATGCCTGACTGTATTTGTGAAGGTTTTGAGACAGCAGTGGAATGCGCAGCTGCGTTTGTGGCGGAATGAAGACAGCAGTGGACTGTGCAGCTGCGTTTGTGGCGGAATTGAGATAGCAGTGGAATGCACAGCAGCGTTAGAGGAAGAGTGGAGACAGCAGTGGATTGTGTAGCTACGTTTGTGGAGGAGTGGAGAGAGCAGTGGAATGTGTGAATGCGTGGCTGTGTTTGTGGAGGAGTGGAGACAGCAGTGGAATGCTTGGCTGCGTTTGTCGCGCATTGGAGATAGCAGTGGAATGCACAGTAGCCTTAGGGGAAGAGTGGAGACAGCAGTGAAATGTATAGCTACGTTTGTGGAGAAGTAGAGAGAGCAGTGGAATGCGTCAAGGCGTGGCTGTGTTTGTGGAGGAGTGGAGACGGCAGTGGAATGTGCAGCTGCGTTTGTGGCAGAATCGATACAGCAGTGGAATGCACAGCTGCGTTAGAGTAACAGTGGAGACAGCAGTGGAATGTGTAGCTACGTTTGTGGAGGAGTGAAGAGAGCAGTGGAATGCGTGGCTGTGCTTGTGGTGGAGTAGAGGCAGCAGTGGAATGCGCAGCTGCGTTTGTGGCGGAATTTAGAAAGAAGTGGACTGTGCAGCTGTGTATTTGGCGGAATGGAGATAGCAGTGGAATGCACAGCAGCGTTAGAGGGAGAGTGGAGAGAGTAGTGGTATGTGTGGCTACGTTTGTTGAGGAGTGGAGAGAGCAGTGGAATGCCTGACTGTATTTGTGAAGGTTTTGAGACAGCAGTGGAATGCGCAGCTGCGTTTGTGGCGGAATGAAGACAGCAGTGGATTGTGCAGCTGCGTTTGTGGCGGAATTGAGATAGCAGTGGAATGCACAGCAGCGTTAGAGGAAGAGTGGAGACAGCAGTGGAATGTGTAGTTACGTTTGTTGAGGAGTGGTGAGAGCAGTGGAATGCGTGAATGCGTTGCTGTGTTTGTGGAGGAGAGGAGACAGCAGTGGAAAAAGCAGCTACGTTTGTGGCTGAATGGAGACAGCAGTGGAATGCACAGCTGCGTTAGAGTAACAGTGGAGACAGCAGTGGAATGTGTAGCTACGTTTGTGGAGGAGTGAAGAGAGCAGTGGAATGCGTGGCTGTGCTTGTGGTGGAGTAGAGGCAGCAGTGGAATGCGCAGCTGCGTTTGTGGCGGAATTTAGAAAGCAGTGGACTGTGCAGCTGTGTATTTGGCGGAATGGAGATAGCAGTGGAATGCACAGCAGCGTTAGAGGGAGAGTGGAGAGAGTAGTGGTATGTGTGGCTACGTTTGTTGAGGAGTGGAGAGAGCAGTGGAATGCCTGACTGTATTTGTGAAGGTTTTGAGACAGCAGTGGAATGCGCAGCTGCGTTTGTGGCGGAATGAAGACAGCAGTGGACTGTGCAGCTGCGTTTGTGGCGGAATTGAGATAGCAGTGGAATGCACAGCAGCGTTAGAGGAAGAGTGGAGACAGCAGTGGAATGTGTAGTTACGTTTGTTGAGGAGTGGTGAGAGCAGTGGAATGCGTGAATGCGTTGCTGTGTTTGTGGAGGAGAGGAGACAGCAGTGGAAAAAGCAGCTACGTTTGTGGCTGAATGGAGACAGCAGTGGAATGCACAGCTGCGTTAGAGTAACAGTGGAGACAGCAGTGGAATGTGTAGCTACGTTTGTGGAGGAGTGAAGAGAGCAGTGGAATGCGTGGCTGTGCTTGTGGTGGAGTAGAGGCAGCAGTGGAATGCGCAGCTGCGTTTGTGGCGGAATTTAGAAAGCAGTGGACTGTGCAGCTGTGTATTTGGCGGAATGGAGATAGCAGTGGAATGCACAGCAGCGTTAGAGGGAGAGTGGAGAGAGTAGTGGTATGTGTGGCTACGTTTGTTGAGGAGTGGAGAGAGCAGTGGAATGCCTGACTGTATTTGTGAAGGTTTTGAGACAGCAGTGGAATGCGCAGCTGCGTTTGTGGCGGAATGAAGACAGCAGTGGACTGTGCAGCTGCGTTTGTGGCGGAATTGAGATAGCAGTGGAATGCACAGCAGCGTTAGAGGAAGAGTGGAGACAGCAGTGGAATGTGTAGCTACGTTTGGGGAGGAGTGAAGAGAGCAGTGGAATGCGTGGCTGTGTTGGTGGTTGAGTGGAGACAGCAGTGGAATGCGCAGCTGCGTTTGAGGCAGAATGGAGATAGCAGTGGAATGCAGAGGAGCGATAGAGGAAGAGTGGATACAGCACTGGAATGTGGAGCTACGTTTGTGGAGGAGTGGAGAGAGAAGTGGAATGCGCAGCTGCGTTATTGGCGAAATGGAGACGGCTGTGGACTGTGCAGCTGCGTTTGTGGTGGAATGGAGATAGCAGTGGAATGCACAGCAGCGTTAGAGGAAGAGTGGAGACAGCAGTGTATTGTGTAGCTACGTTTGTGGAGGAGTGGAGAGAGCAGTGGAATGCGTGGCTGTGTTTGTGGAGGAGTGGGCGCAGCATTGGAATCCGCAGCTGCGTTTGTGGCGGAATGGTGACAGCAGTGGATTGTGCAGCAGCGTTTGTTCTGGAATGGAGATTGGCAGTGGAATGCACAGCAGCGTTAGAGGAAGAGTGGAGACAGCAGTGGATTGTGTAGCTATGTTTGTGGAGGAGTGAAGAGAGTAGTGGAATGCTTGGCTGTGTTTGTGGAGGAGTGGAGACTGCAGGGGAATGCGCAGCTGCGTTTGTGGCGGAATGGAGACAGCAGTGGAATGCACAGCTGCGTTAGAGGAAGAGTGGAGGCAGGAGTGGAATATGTAGCTACGTTTGTGGAAGAGTGGAGAGAGCAGTGGAATGCGTGGCTGTGTTTGTGGAGGAGTGGAGACTGCAGTGGAATGCGCGGCTGCGTTTGTGGCGGAATGGAGATAGTAGTGGAATGCAGAGCAGCGTTAGAGGATGAGTAAAGGCAGCACTGGAATATGGAGCTACGTTTGTGGAGGAGTGGAGAGAGCAGTGGAATGCGCAGCTGCGTTTGTGCCAGAATGGGGACAGCAGTGGACTGTGCAGCTGTGTTTGTGGCGGAGTGGAGACAGCAGTGGAATGCACAACAGCGTTAGAGGAAGATTGGAGACAGCAGTGTATTATGTAGCTAAGATTGTGGAGGAGTGGAGACAGCAGCGGAATGCGCGGCTGCGTTTGTGGCGGAATGGAGATGGCAGTGGAATGCTCAGCAGCGTAAGAGGAAGAGCGGCGACAGCAGTGGAATGTGTAGCTACGTTTGTGGAGGAGTGGAGAGAGCAGTGGAATGCGTGAATGCTTGGCTGCGTTTGTGGAGGAGTGGAGACAGCTGTGGAATGTGCAGCTGCGTTTGTGGCAGAATAGAGACAGCATTGGAAAGCACAGCTCTGTTAGAGGAAGAGTGGAGACAGCAGTGGATTGTGTAGCTACGTTTGTGGAGGAGTGGAGAGAGCAGTGGAATGTGTGAATGCGTGGCTGTGTTTGTGGAGGAGTGGAGACAGCAGTGGAATGCTTGGCTGCGTTTGTCGCGCATTGGAGATAGCAGTGGAATGCACAGTAGCCTTAGGGGAAGAGTGGAGACAGCAGTGAAATGTATAGCTACGTTTGTGGAGAAGTAGAGAGAGCAGTGGAATGCGTCAAGGCGTGGCTGTGTTTGTGGAGGAGTGGAGACGGCAGTGGAATGTGCAGCTGCGTTTGTGGCAGAATCGATACAGCAGTGGAATGCACAGCTGCGTTAGAGTAACAGTGGAGACAGCAGTGGAATGTGTAGCTACGTTTGTGGAGGAGTGAAGAGAGCAGTGGAATGCGTGGCTGTGCTTGTGGTGGAGTAGAGGCAGCAGTGGAATGCGCAGCTGCGTTTGTGGCGGAATTTAGAAAGCAGTGGACTGTGCAGCTGTGTATTTGGCGGAATGGAGATAGCAGTGGAATGCACAGCAGCGTTAGAGGGAGAGTGGAGAGAGTAGTGGTATGTGTGGCTACGTTTGTTGAGGAGTGGAGAGAGCAGTGGAATGCCTGACTGTATTTGTGAAGGTTTTGAGACAGCAGTGGAATGCGCAGCTGCGTTTGTGGCGGAATGAAGACAGCAGTGGACTGTGCAGCTGCGTTTGTGGCGGAATTGAGATAGCAGTGGAATGCACAGCAGCGTTAGAGGAAGAGTGGAGACAGCAGTGGAATGTGTAGCTACGTTTGGGGAGGAGTGAAGAGAGCAGTGGAATGCGTGGCTGTGTTGGTGGTTGAGTGGAGACAGCAGTGGAATGCGCAGCTGCGTTTGAGGCAGAATGGAGATAGCAGTGGAATGCAGAGGAGCGATAGAGGAAGAGTGGATACAGCACTGGAATGTGGAGCTACGTTTGTGGAGGAGTGGAGAGAGAAGTGGAATGCGCAGCTGCGTTATTGGCGAAATGGAGACGGCTGTGGACTGTGCAGCTGCGTTTGTGGTGGAATGGAGATAGCAGTGGAATGCACAGCAGCGTTAGAGGAAGAGTGGAGACAGCAGTGTATTGTGTAGCTACGTTTGTGGAGGAGTGGAGAGAGCAGTGGAATGCGTGGCTGTGTTTGTGGAGGAGTGGGCGCAGCATTGGAATCCGCAGCTGCGTTTGTGGCGGAATGGTGACAGCAGTGGATTGTGCAGCAGCGTTTGTTCTGGAATGGAGATTGGCAGTGGAATGCACAGCAGCGTTAGAGGAAGAGTGGAGACAGCAGTGGATTGTGTAGCTATGTTTGTGGAGGAGTGAAGAGAGTAGTGGAATGCTTGGCTGTGTTTGTGGAGGAGTGGAGACTGCAGGGGAATGCGCAGCTGCGTTTGTGGCGGAATGGAGACAGCAGTGGAATGCACAGCTGCATTAGAGGAAGAGTGGAGGCAGGAGTGGAATATGTAGCTACGTTTGTGGAAGAGTGGAGAGAGCAGTGGAATGCGTGGCTGTGTTTGTGGAGGAGTGGAGACTGCAGTGGAATCCGCGGCTGCGTTTGTGGCGGAATGGAGATAGTAGTGGAATGCAGAGCAGCGTTAGAGGATGAGTGGAGGCAGCACTGGAATATGGAGCTACGTTTGTGGAGGAGTGGAGAGAGCAGTGGAATGCGCAGCTGCGTTTGTGCCAGAATGGGGACAGCAGTGGACTGTGCAGCTGTGTTTGTGGCGGAGTGGAGACAGCAGTGGAATGCACAACAGCGTTAGAGGAAGATTGGAGACAGCAGTGTATTATGTAGCTAAGATTGTGGAGGAGTGGAGAGAGCAGTGGAATGCGTTGCTGTGGTTGTGGAGGAGTGGAGACAGCAGCGGAATGCGCGGCTGCGTTTGTGGCGGAATGGAGATGGCAGTGGAATGCTCAGCAGCGTAAGAGGAAGAGCGGCGACAGCAGTGGAATGTGTAGCTACGTTTGTGGAGGAGTGGAGAGAGCAGTGGAATGCGTGAATGCTTGGCTGCGTTTGTGGAGGAGTGGAGACAGCTGTGGAATGTGCAGCTGCGTTTGTGGCAGAATAGAGACAGCATTGGAAAGCACAGCTCTGTTAGAGGAAGAGTGGAGACAGCAGTGGATTGTGTAGCTACGTTTGTGGAGGAGTGGAGAGAGCAGTGGAATGTGTGAATGCGTGGCTGTGTTTGTGGAGGAGTGGAGACAGCAGTGGAATGCTTGACTGCGTTTGTCGCGCATTGGAGATAGCAGTGGAATGCACAGTAGCCTTAGGGGAAGAGTGGAGACAGCAGTGAAATGTATAGCTACGTTTGTGGAGAAGTAGAGAGAGCAGTGGAATGCGTCAAGGCGTGGCTGTGTTTGTGGAGGAGTGGAGACGGCAGTGGAATGTGCAGCTGCGTTTGTGGCAGAATCGATACAGCAGTGGAATGCACAGCTGCGTTAGAGTAACAGTTGAGACAGCAGTGGAATGTGTAGCTACGTTTGTGGAGGAGTGAAGAGAGCAGTGGAATGCGTGGCTGTGCTTGTGGTGGAGTAGAGGCAGCAGTGGAATGCGCAGCTGCGTTTGTGGCGGAATTTAGAAAGCAGTGGACTGTGCAGCTGTGTATTTGGCGGAATGGAGATAGCAGTGGAATGCACAGCAGCGTTAGAGGGAGAGTGGAGAGAGTAGTGGTATGTGTGGCTACGTTTGTTGAGGAGTGGAGAGAGCAGTGGAATGCCTGACTGTATTTGTGAAGGTTTTGAGACAGCAGTGGAATGCGCAGCTGCGTTTGTGGCGGAATGAAGACAGCAGTGGACTGTGCAGCTGCGTTTGTGGCGGAATTGAGATAGCAGTGGAATGCACAGCAGCGTTAGAGGAAGAGTGGAGACAGCAGTGGATTGTGTAGCTACGTTTGTGGAGGAGTGGAGAGAGCAGTGGAATGTGTGAATGCGTGGCTGTGTTTGTGGAGGAGTGGAGACAGCAGTGGAATGCTTGGCTGCGTTTGTCGCGCATTGGAGATAGCAGTGGAATGCACAGTAGCCTTAGGGGAAGAGTGGAGACAGCAGTGAAATGTATAGCTACGTTTGTGGAGAAGTAGAGAGAGCAGTGGAATGCGTCAAGGCGTGGCTGTGTTTGTGGAGGAGTGGAGACGGCAGTGGAATGTGCAGCTGCGTTTGTGGCAGAATCGATACAGCAGTGGAATGCACAGCTGCGTTAGAGTAACAGTGGAGACAGCAGTGGAATGTGTAGCTACGTTTGTGGAGGAGTGAAGAGAGCAGTGGAATGCGTGGCTGTGCTTGTGGTGGAGTAGAGGCAGCAGTGGAATGCGCAGCTGCGTTTGTGGCGGAATTTAGAAAGCAGTGGACTGTGCAGCTGTGTATTTGGCGGAATGGAGATAGCAGTGGAATGCACAGCAGCGTTAGAGGGAGAGTGGAGAGAGTAGTGGTATGTGTGGCTACGTTTGTTGAGGAGTGGAGAGAGCAGTGGAATGCCTGACTGTATTTGTGAAGGTTTTGAGACAGCAGTGGAATGCGCAGCTGCGTTTGTGGCGGAATGAAGACAGCAGTGGATTGTGCAGCTGCGTTTGTGGCGGAATTGAGATAGCAGTGGAATGCACAGCAGCGTTAGAGGAAGAGTGGAGACAGCAGTGGAATGTGTAGTTACGTTTGTTGAGGAGTGGTGAGAGCAGTGGAATGCGTGAATGCGTTGCTGTGTTTGTGGAGGAGAGGAGACAGCAGTGGAAAAAGCAGCTACGTTTGTGGCTGAATGGAGACAGCAGTGGAATGCACAGCTGCGTTAGAGTAACAGTGGAGACAGCAGTGGAATGTGTAGCTACGTTTGTGGAGGAGTGAAGAGAGCAGTGGAATGCGTGGCTGTGCTTGTGGTGGAGTAGAGGCAGCAGTGGAATGCGCAGCTGCGTTTGTGGCGGAATTTAGAAAGCAGTGGACTGTGCAGCTGTGTATTTGGCGGAATGGAGATAGCAGTGGAATGCACAGCAGCGTTAGAGGGAGAGTGGAGAGAGTAGTGGTATGTGTGGCTACGTTTGTTGAGGAGTGGAGAGAGCAGTGGAATGCCTGACTGTATTTGTGAAGGTTTTGAGACAGCAGTGGAATGCGCAGCTGCGTTTGTGGCGGAATGAAGACAGCAGTGGACTGTGCAGCTGCGTTTGTGGCGGAATTGAGATAGCAGTGGAATGCACAGCAGCGTTAGAGGAAGAGTGGAGACAGCAGTGGAATGTGTAGTTACGTTTGTTGAGGAGTGGTGAGAGCAGTGGAATGCGTGAATGCGTTGCTGTGTTTGTGGAGGAGAGGAGACAGCAGTGGAAAAAGCAGCTACGTTTGTGGCTGAATGGAGACAGCAGTGGAATGCACAGCTGCGTTAGAGTAACAGTGGAGACAGCAGTGGAATGTGTAGCTACGTTTGTGGAGGAGTGAAGAGAGCAGTGGAATGCGTGGCTGTGCTTGTGGTGGAGTAGAGGCAGCAGTGGAATGCGCAGCTGCGTTTGTGGCGGGATTTAGAAAGCAGTGGACTGTGCAGCTGTGTATTTGGCGGAATGGAGATAGCAGTGGAATGCACAGCAGCGTTAGAGGGAGAGTGGAGAGAGTAGTGGTATGTGTGGCTACGTTTGTTGAGGAGTGGAGAGAGCAGTGGAATGCCTGACTGTATTTGTGAAGGTTTTGAGACAGCAGTGGAATGCGCAGCTGCGTTTGTGGCGGAATGAAGACAGCAGTGGACTGTGCAGCTGCGTTTGTGGCGGAATTGAGATAGCAGTGGAATGCACAGCAGCGTTAGAGGAAGAGTGGAGACAGCAGTGGAATGTGTAGTTACGTTTGTTGAGGAGTGGTGAGAGCAGTGGAATGCGTGAATGCGTTGCTGTTTTTGTGGAGGAGAGGAGACAGCAGTGGAAAAAGCAGCTACGTTTGTGGCTGAATGGAGACAGCAGTGGAATGCACAGCTGCGTTAGAGTAACAGTGGAGACAGCAGTGGAATGTGTAGCTACGTTTGTGGAGGAGTGAAGAGAGCAGTGGAATGCGTGGCTGTGCTTGTGGTGGAGTAGAGGCAGCAGTGGAATGCGCAGCTGCGTTTGTGGCGGGATTTAGAAAGCAGTGGACTGTGCAGCTGTGTATTTGGCGGAATGGAGATAGCAGTGGAATGCACAGCAGCGTTAGAGGGAGAGTGGAGAGAGTAGTGGTATGTGTGGCTACGTTTGTTGAGGAGTGGAGAGAGCAGTGGAATGCCTGACTGTATTTGTGAAGGTTTTGAGACAGCAGTGGAATGCGCAGCTGCGTTTGTGGCGGAATGAAGACAGCAGTGGACTGTGCAGCTGCGTTTGTGGCGGAATTGAGATAGCAGTGAAATGCACAGCAGCGTTAGAGGAAGAGTGGAGACAGCAGTGGAATGTGTAGTTACGTTTGTTGAGGAGTGGTGAGAGCAGTGGAATGCGTGAATGCGTTGCTGTGTTTGTGGAGGAGAGGAGACAGCAGTGGAAAAAGCAGCTACGTTTGTGGCTGAATGGAGACAGCAGTGGAATGCACAGCTGCGTTAGAGTAACAGTGGAGACAGCAGTGGAATGTGTAGCTACGTTTGTGGAGGAGTGAAGAGAGCAGTGGAATGCGTGGCTGTGCTTGTGGTGGAGTAGAGGCAGCAGTGGAATGCGCAGCTGCGTTTGTGGCGGGATTTAGAAAGCAGTGGACTGTGCAGCTGTGTATTTGGCGGAATGGAGATAGCAGTGGAATGCACAGCAGCGTTAGAGGAAGAGTGGAGAGAGTAGTGGTATGTGTGGCTACGTTTGTTGAGGAGTGGAGAGAGCAGTGGAATGCCTGACTGTATTTGTGAAGGTTTTGAGACAGCAGTGGAATGCGCAGCTGCGTTTGTGGCGGAATGAAGACAGCAGTGGACTGTGCAGCTGCGTTTGTGGCGGAATTGAGATAGCAGTGGAATGCACAGCAGCGTTAGAGGAAGAGTGGAGACAGCAGTGGAATGTGTAGTTACGTTTGTTGAGGAGTGGTGAGAGCAGTGGAATGCGTGAATGCGTTGCTGTGTTTGTGGAGGAGAGGAGACAGCAGTGGAAAAAGCAGCTACGTTTGTGGCTGAATGGAGACAGCAGTGGAATGCACAGCTGCGTTAGAGTAACAGTGGAGACAGCAGTGGAATGTGTAGCTACGTTTGTGGAGGAGTGAAGAGAGCAGTGGAATGCGTGGCTGTGCTTGTGGTGGAGTAGAGGCAGCAGTGGAATGCGCAGCTGCGTTTGTGGCGGGATTTAGAAAGCAGTGGACTGTGCAGCTGTGTATTTGGCGGAATGGAGATAGCAGTGGAATGCACAGCAGCGTTAGAGGGAGAGTGGAGAGAGTAGTGGTATGTGTGGCTACGTTTGTTGAGGAGTGGAGAGAGCAGTGGAATGCCTGACTGTATTTGTGAAGGTTTTGAGACAGCAGTGGAATGCGCAGCTGCGTTTGTGGCGGAATGAAGACAGCAGTGGACTGTGCAGCTGCGTTTGTGGCGGAATTGAGATAGCAGTGGAATGCACAGCAGCGTTAGAGGAAGAGTGGAGACAGCAGTGGAATGTGTAGTTACGTTTGTTGAGGAGTGGTGAGAGCAGTGGAATGCGTGAATGCGTTGCTGTGTTTGTGGAGGAGAGGAGACAGCAGTGGAAAAAGCAGCTACGTTTGTGGCTGAATGGAGACAGCAGTGGAATGCACAGCTGCGTTAGAGTAACAGTGGAGACAGCAGTGGAATGTGTAGCTACGTTTGTGGAGGAGTGAAGAGAGCAGTGGAATGCGTGGCTGTGCTTGTGGTGGAGTAGAGGCAGCAGTGGAATGCGCAGCTGCGTTTGTGGCGGAATTTAGAAAGCAGTGGACTGTGCAGCTGTGTATTTGGCGGAATGGAGATAGCAGTGGAATGCACAGCAGCGTTAGAGGAAGAGTGGAGAGAGTAGTGGTATGTGTGGCTACGTTTGTTGAGGAGTGGAGAGAGCAGTGGAATGCCTGACTGTATTTGTGAAGGTTTTGAGACAGCAGTGGAATGCGCAGCTGCGTTTGTGGCGGAATGAAGACAGCAGTGGACTGTGCAGCTGCGTTTGTGGCGGAATTGAGATAGCAGTGGAATGCACAGCAGCGTTAGAGGAAGAGTGGAGACAGCAGTGGAATGTGTAGCTACGTTTGGGGAGGAGTGAAGAGAGCAGTGGAATGCGTGGCTGTGTTGGTGGTTGAGTGGAGACAGCAGTGGAATGCGCAGCTGCGTTTGAGGCAGAATGGAGATAGCAGTGGAATGCAGAGGAGCGATAGAGGAAGAGTGGATACAGCACTGGAATGTGGAGCTACGTTTGTGGAGGAGTGGAGAGAGAAGTGGAATGCGCAGCTGCGTTATTGGCGAAATGGAGACGGCTGTGGACTGTGCAGCTGCGTTTGTGGTGGAATGGAGATAGCAGTGGAATGCACAGCAGCGTTAGAGGAAGAGTGGAGACAGCAGTGTATTGTGTAGCTACGTTTGTGGAGGAGTGGAGAGAGCAGTGGAATGCGTGGCTGTGTTTGTGGAGGAGTGGGCGCAGCATTGGAATCCGCAGCTCCGTTTGTGGCGGAATGGTGACAGCAGTGGATTGTGCAGCAGCGTTTGTTCTGGAATGGAGATTGGCAGTGGAATGCACAGCAGCGTTAGAGGAAGAGTGGAGACAGCAGTGGATTGTGTAGCTATGTTTGTGGAGGAGTGAAGAGAGTAGTGGAATGCTTGGCTGTGTTTGTGGAGGAGTGGAGACTGCAGGGGAATGCGCAGCTGCGTTTGTGGCGGAATGGAGACAGCAGTGGAATGCACAGCTGCGTTAGAGGAAGAGTGGAGGCAGGAGTGGAATATGTAGCTACGTTTGTGGAAGAGTGGAGAGAGCAGTGGAATGCGTGGCTGTGTTTGTGGAGGAGTGGAGACTGCAGTGGAATGCGCGGCTGCGTTTGTGGCGGAATGGAGATAGTAGTGGAATGCAGAGCAGCGTTAGAGGATGAGTGGAGGCAGCACTGGAATATGGAGCTACGTTTGTGGAGGAGTGGAGAGAGCAGTGGAATGCGCAGCTGCGTTTGTGGCAGAATGGGGACAGCAGTGGACTGTGCAGCTGTGTTTGTGGCGGAGTGGAGACAGCAGTGGAATGCACAACAGCGTTAGAGGAAGATTGGAGACAGCAGTGTATTATGTAGCTAAGATTGTGGAGGAGTGGAGAGAGCAGTGGAATGCGTTTCTGTGGTTGTGGAGGAGTGGAGACAGCAGCGGAATGCGCGGCTGCGTTTGTGGCGGAATGGAGATGGCAGTGGAATGCTCAGCAGCGTAAGAGGAAGAGCGGCGACAGCAGTGGAATGTGTAGCTACGTTTGTGGAGGATTGGAGAGAGCAGTGGAATGCGTGAATGCTTGGCTGCGTTTGTGGAGGAGTGGAGACAGCTGTGGAATGTGCAGCTGCGTTTGTGGCAGAATAGAGACAGCATTGGAAAGCACAGCTCTGTTAGAGGAAGAGTGGAGACAGCAGTGGATTGTGTAGCTACATTTGTGGAGGAGTGGAGAGAGCAGTGGAATGTGTGAATGCGTGGCTGTGTTTGTGGAGGAGTGGAGACAGCAGTGGAATGCGCAGCTGCGTTTGTGGCAGAATGGTGGCAGCAGTGGATTGTGCAGCTGCATTTGTGGCGGAATGGAGATTAGCAGTGGAATGCACAGCTGCGTTAGAGGATGAGTAGAGACAGCAGTGGAATGTGTAGCACCGTTTGTGGAGGAGTGGAGAGAGCAGTGGACAGAGTGAATGCGTTGCTGTGTTTGTGGAGGAGTGGAGACAGCAGTTGAATGCGCAACTGCGTTTGTGGCGGAATGGAGACAGCAGTGGAATGCACAGCTGCGTTAGAGTAACAGTGGAGATAGCAGTGGAATGTGTAGCTACGTTTGTGGAGGAGTGGAGAGAGCAGTGGATTGCTAGGTGTGTTTGTGGAGGAGTGGAGCCTGCAGTTGAATGCGCAGCTGCATCTGTGGCGGAATGGAGACAGCAGTGGAATGCACAGCTGCGTTAGAGGAAGAGTGGAGACAGCTTTGGAATGCACAGCTGCGTTAGAGGAAGAGTGGAGACAGCTTTGGAATGCACACCTGCGTTAGAGGAAAAGAGGAGACAGCAGTGGAATGTGTAGCTAAATTTGTGGAGGAGTGGAAAGAGCAGTGGAATGCGTTGCTGTGTTTGTGGAGGGGTGGAGCATGCAGTGGACAGTGCAGCTGCGTTTGTGGTGGAATGGAGATAGCAGTGGAATGCACAGCATCGTTAGAAGAAGAGTGGACACAGCAGTGGAATGTGTAGGTAAGTTTGTGGAGGAGTGGAGAGAGCAGTGGAATGCTTGAATGTGTTGGTGGAGGAGTGGAGACTGCAGTGGAATGCGCAGCTGCGTTTGTAGCGGAACGGAGACAGCAGTGAAATGTACGGCTGCGTTAGAGGAAGAGTGGAGACAGCATTGGATTGTGTAGCTAAGTTTGTGGAGGAGTGAAGAGAGCAGTGGAATGCTTGGCTGTGTTTGTGGAGGAGTGGAGACTGCAGGGGAATGCGCAGCTGCGTTTGTGGCGGAATGGAGACAGCAGTGGAATGAACAGCTGCGTTAGAGGAAGAGTGGAGAGAGGAGTGGAATATGTTGCTACGTTTGTGGAAGAGTGGAGAGAGCAGTGAAATGCGTGGCTGTGTTTGTGGAGGAGTGGAGACTGCAGTGGAATGCGAGGCTGCGTTTGTGTCGGAATGGAGATAGTAGTGGAATGCAGAGCAGCGTTAGAGGATGAAAGGAGGCAGCACTGGAATATGGAGCTACTTTTGTGGAGGAGTGGAGAGAGCAGTGGAATGCGCAGCTGCGTTTGTGGCAGAATGGAGACAGCAGTGGCCTGTGCAGCTGTGTTAGTGGCGGAATGGAGATAGCAGTGGAATGCACAGCAGCGTTAGAGGAAGATTGGAGACAGCAGTGTATTATGTAGCTAAGATTGTGGAGGAGTGGAGAGAGCAGTGGAATGCGTTTCTGTGGTTGTGGAGGAGTGGAGACAGCAGTGGAATGCGCGGCTGCGATTGTGGCGGAATGGAGATGGCAGTGGAATGCACAGCAGCGTAAGAGGAGACTGGCGACAGCAGTGGAATGTGTAGCTACGTTTGTGGAGGAGTGGAGAGAGCAGTGGAATGCGTGAATGCGTGGCTGCGTTTGTGGAGGAGTGGAGACAGCTGTGGAATGTGCAGCTGCGTTTGTGGCAGAATGGAGACAGCAGTGGAAAGCACAGCTGCGTTAGGGGAAGTGTGGAGACAGCAGTGGATTGTGTAGCTACGTTTGTGGAGGAGTGGAGAGAGCAGTGGAATGTGTGAATGCGTGGCTGTGTTTGTGGAGGAGTGGAGACAGCAGTGGAATGTACAACATCGTTCGAGGAAGTGCGGAGACAGCACTGGAATGTGGAGCTACGTTTGTGTAGGAGTGGAGAGAGAAGTGGAATGTTTGGCTGTATTTGTGAAGGAGTGGAGACAGCAGTGGAATGCGCAGCTGCGTTTATGGCAGAATGGAGACAGCAGTGGATTGTGCAGCTGCATTTGTGGCGGAATGGAGATTAGCAGTGGAATGTACAGCAGCGTTAGAGGATGAGTAGAGACAGCAGTGGAATGTGTTGCAGCGTTTGTGGAAGAGTGGAGAGAGCAGTGGACTGAGTGAATGCATTGCTGTGTTTGTGGAGGAGTGGAGACAGCAGTTGAATGCGCAGCTCCGTTTGTGGCGGAATGGAGACAGCAGTGGAATGCACAGCTGCGTTTGAGTAACAGTGGAGTCGGCAGTGATATGTGTAGCTACGTTTGTGGAGGAGTGGAGAGTGCAGTGGAATGCGTGGCTGTGCTTGTGGTGGAGTGGAAACAGCAGTGGAATGCGCAGCTGCGTTTGTGGCGGAATTTAGAAAGCAGTGGACTGTGCAGCTGCCTTTTTAGCGGAATGGAGATAGCAGTGGAATGTACAGCAGCGTTAGAGGAAGAGTGGAGACCGTAGTGGAGTGTGTGGCTACGTTTGTTAAGGAGTGGAAAGAGAAGTGGAATGCGTGGCTGTATTTCTGAAGGAGTGGAGACAGCAGTGGAATGCGCAGATGTGTTTGTGGCGGAATGGGAACAGCAGTGGAATGTACAGCTGCGTTAGAGGAGGAGTGGAGATAGCAGTGGATTGTGTAGCTACGTTTGTGGAGGAGTGGAGAGAGCAGTGGAATGCCTGGCTGTATTTGTGAAGGAGTGGAGACAGCAGTGGAATGCGCAGCTGCGTTTGTGGCGGAATGAAGACAGCAGTGGACTGTGCAGCTGCGTTTGTGGCGGAATTGAGATAGCAGTGGAATGCACAGCAGCGTTAGAGGAAGAGTGGAGACAGCCGTGGAATGTGTAGCTACGTTTGTGGAGGAGTCGAGAGAGCGGTGGAATGCGTGAATGCGTGGCTGTGTTTGTGGAGGAGTGGAGACAGCCGAGGAATGCGCAGGTGCGTTTGTGGCAGAATGGAGACAGCAGTGGAATGCACAGCTGCGTTAGAGGAAGAGAGGAGGCAGCAGTGGAATGTGTAGCTACGTTTTTGGAGGAGTGGAGAGAGCAGTGGATTGCTTGGCTGTGTTTGTAGAGGAGTGGAGTCTGCAGGGGAATGCGGAGCTGCGTCTGTGGCGGAATGGAGACAGCAGTGGAATGCACAGCTGCGTTAGAGGAAGAGTGGAGACAGCAGTGTAAAGTGTAGAAACGATTATGGAGGACTGGAGAGAGCAGTGTAGTGCGTGGCTGTGTTTGTGGAAGAGTGGAGAAAGCAGTGGAATGCGCAGCTGCGTTTATGGCGGAATACAGACAGCAGTGGAAAGCACAGCTGAGTTACAGGAAGTGTGGAGACAGCAGTGGAATGTGTAGCTAAGTTTGTGGAAGAGTGGAGATAGCAGTGAAATGCGTTGCTGTGTTTGTGGAGGGGTGGAGCATGCAGTGGACAGTGCAGCTGCGTTTGTGGCGGAATGGAAATAGCAGTGGAATGCACAGCATCGTTAGAGGAAGAGTGGACACAGCAGTGGAATGTGTAGCTACGTTTGTGGAGGAGTGGAGAGAGCAGTGGAATGCTTGAATGTGTTGGTGGAGAAGTGGAGACTGCAGTGGAATGCGCAGCTGCGTTTGTAGCGGAATGGAGACAGCAGTGGAATGCACAGCTGCGTTAGAGGAAGAGTGGAGACAGCAGTGGATTGTGTAGCTAAGTTTGTGGAGGAGTGAAGAGAGCAGTGGAATGCTTGGCTGTGTTTGTGGAGGAGTGGAGACTGCAGGGGAATGCGCAGCTGCGTTTGTGGCGGAATGGAGACAGCAGTGGAATGCACAGCTGCGTTAGAGGAAGAGTGGAGAGAGGAGTGGAATATGTAGCTACGTTTGTGGAAGAGTGGAGAGAGCAGTGAAATGTGTGGCTGTGTTTGTGGAGGAGTGGAGACTGCAGTGGAATGCGCGGCTGCTTTTTTGGCGGAATGAAGATAGTAGTGGAATGCAGAGCAGCGTTAGAAGATGAGTGGAGGCAGCACTGGAATATGGAGCTACGTTTGTGGAGGAGTGGAGAGAGCAGTGGAATGCGCAGCTGAGTTTGTGGCAGAATGGAGACAGCAGTGGCCTGTGCAGCTGTGTTTGTGGCGGAATGGAGATAACAGTGGAATGCACAGGAGCGTTAGAGGAAGAGTGGAGACAGCCGTGGAATGTGTAGCACCGTTTGTGGAAGAGTGGAGAGAGCGGTGGACTGAGTGAATGCGTTGCTGTGTTTGTGGAGGAGTGGAGACAGCAGTGGAATGCGAAGATGTGTTTGTGGCGGAATGGGGACAGCAGTTGAATGTACAGCTGCGTTAGAGGAGGAGTGGAGACAGCAGTGGATTGTGTAGCTACGTTTGTGGAGGAGTGGAGAGAGCAGTGGAATGCCTGGCTGTATTTGTGAAGGAGTGGAGACAGCAGTGGAATGCGCAGCTGCGTTTGTGGCGGAATGAAGACAGCAGTGGACTGTGCAGCTGCGTTTGTGGCGGAATTGAGATAGCAGTGGAATGCACAGCAGCGTTAGTGGAAGAGTGGAGACAGCCGTGGAATGTGTAGCTACGGTTTTGGAGGAGTGGAGAGAGCAGTGGAATGCGTGGCTGTGTTTGTGGAGGAGTGGAGACAGCAGTGGAATGCGCAGCTGCGTTTGTGGCGGAATGGAAACAGCAGTGGACTGTGCAGCTGCGTTTGTGGTAAAATGGACACAGCAGTGGAATGCACAGCAGCGTTAGAGGAACAGTGGGGACAGCAGTGGAATGGTTAGCTACGTTTGTGGAGGAGTCGAGATAGCGGTGGAATGCGTGAATGCGTGGCTGTGTTTGTGGAGGAGTGGAGAGAGCCGAGGAATGCGCAGCTGCGTTTGTGGCTGAATGGAGACAGCAGTGGAATGCACAGCTGCGTTAGAGGAAGAGAGGAGGCAGCAGTGGAATGTGTAGCTACGTTTGTGGAGGAGTGGAGAGAGCAGTGGATTGCTTGGCTGTGTTTGTGGAGGATTGGAGCCTGCAGTGGAATGCGCAGCTGCCTCTGTGGCGGAATGGAGACAGCAGTGGAATGCACAGCTGTGTTTGAGGAAGAGTGGAGACAGCAGTGTAAAGTGTAGCAACGATTATGGAGGACTGGAGAGAGCAGTGGAGTGCGTGGCTGTGTTTGTGAAAGAGTGGAGAAAGCAGTGGAATGCGCAGCTGCGTTTATGGCGGAATACAGACAGCAGTGGAAAGCACAGCTGAGTTACAGGAAGTGTGGAGACAGCAGTGGAATGTGTAGCTAAGTTTGTGGAGGAGTGGAGATAGCAGTGGAATGCGTTGCTGTGTTTGTGGAGGGGTGGAGCATGCAGTGGACAGTGCAGCTGCGTTTGTGGCGGAATGGAGATAGCAGTGGAATGCACAGCATCGTTAGAGGAAGAGTGGACACAGCAGTGGAATGTGTAGCTACGTTTGTGGAGGAGTGGAGAGAGCACTGGAATGCTTGAATGTGTTGGTGGAGGAGTGCAGACTGCAGTGGAATGCGCAGCTGCGTTTGTAGCGGAATGGAGACAGCAGTGGAATGCACGGCTGCGTTAGAGGAAGAGTGGAGACAGCAGTGGATTGTGTAGCTAAGTTTGTGGAGGAGTGAAGAGAGCAGTGGAATGCTTGGGTGTGTTTGTGGAGGAGTGGAGACTGCAGGGGAATGCGCAGCTGCGTTTGTGGCGGAATGGAGACAGCAGTGGAATGCCCAGCTGCGTTAGAGGAAGAGTGGAGAGAGGAGTGGAATATGTAGCTACTTTTGTGGAAGAGTGGAGAGAGCAGTGAAATGCGTGGCTGTGTTGGTGGAGGAGTGGAGACTGCAGGGGAATGCGCAGCTGCGTTTGTGGCGGAATGGAGACAGCAGTGGATTGTGCAGCTGCATTTGTGGCGGAATGGAGATTAGCAGTGGAATGTACAGCATCGTTAGAGGATGAGTAGAGACAGCAGTGGAATGTGTTGCACCGTTTGTGGAAGAGTGGAGAGAGCAGTGGCCTGAGTGAATGCGTTGCTGTGTTTGTGGAGGAGTGGAGACAGCAGTTGAATGCGCAGTTGCGTTTGTGGCGGAATGGAGACAGCAGTGGAATGCACAGCTGCGTTAGAGTAACAGTGGAGACAGCAGTGGAATGTGTAGCTACGGCTGTGGAGGAGTGGAGAGAGCAGTGGAATGCGTGGCTGTGCTTGTGGTGGAGTGGAAACAGCAGTGGAATGCGCAGCTGCGTTTGTGGCGGAATTTAGAAAGCAGTGGACCGTGCAGCTGCGTTTTCAGCGGAATGGAGATAGCAGTGGAATGTACAGCAGCGTTAGAGGAAGAGTGGAGACAGTAGTGGAGTGTGTGGCTACGTTTGTTAAGGAGTGGAAAGAGAAGTGGAATGCGTGGCTGTATTTCTGAAGGAGTGAAGACAGCAGTGGAATGCGCAGATGTGTTTGTGGCGGAATGGGGACAGCAGTGGAATGTACAGCTGCGTTAGAGGAGGAGTGGAGACAGCAGTGGATTGTGTAGCTACGTTTGTTGAGGAGTGGAGAGAGCAGTGGAATGCCTGGCTGTATTTGTGAAGGAGTGGAGACAGCAGTGGAATGCGCAGCTGCGTTTGTGGCGGAATGAAGACAGCAGTGGACTGTGCAGCTGCGTTTGTGGCGGAATTGAGATAGCAGTGGAATGCACAGCAGCGTTAGAGGAAGAGTGGAGACAGCCGTTGAATGTGTAGCTACGTTTGTGGAGGAGTGGAGAGAGCAGTGGAATGCATGGCTGTGTTTGTGGAGGAGTGGAGACAGCAGTGGAAAGCGCTGCTGCATTCGTGGCGGAATGGAGATAGCTGTGGAATGCACAGCAGCGTTAGAGGAAGAGTGGAGACAGCATTGGAATGTGGAGCTACGTTTGTAGATGAGTGGAGAGAGCAGTGGAACGCGTGGCTGTATTTGTGAAGGAGTGGAGACAGCAGTGGACTGTGCAGCTGCGTTTGTGGTGGAATGGACAAAGCAGTGGAATGCACAGCAGCGTTAGAGGAAGAGTGGGGACTGCAGTGGAATGGTTAGCTACGTTTGAGGAGGAGTCGAGAGAGCGGTGGAATGCGTGAATGCGTGGCTGTGTTTGTGGAGGAGTGGAGACAGCCGAGGAATGCGCAGCTGCGTTTGTGGCAGAATGGAGACAGCAGTGGAATGCACAGCTGCGTTAGAGGAAGAGAGGAGGCAGCAGTGGAATGTGTAGCTACGTTTGTGGAGGAGTGGAGAGAGCAGTGGATTGCTTGGCTGTGTTTGTGGAGGAGTGGAGCCTGCAGTGGAATGCGCAACTGCGTCTGTGGCAGAATGGAGACAGCAGTGGAATGCACAGCTGCGGTAGAGGAAGAGTGGAGACAGCAGTGTAAAGTGTAGCAACGATTATGGAGGACTGGAGAGATCAGTGGAGTGCGTGGCTGTGTTTGTGGAAGAGTGGAGACAGCAGTTGAATGCGCAGCTACGTTTATGGCGGAATACAGACAGCAGTGGAAAGCACAGCTGAGTTACAGGAAGTGTGGAGACAGCAGTGGAATGTGTAGCTAAGTTTTTGGAGGAGTGGAGATAGCAGTGGAATGCGTGGCTGTGTTTGTGGAGGAGTGGAGTCAGCAGTAGAATGAGCAGCTGTGTTTGTGGCGGAATGGAGACAGCAGTGGAATGCACAGCTACGTTAGAGGAAGAGTGGAGACAGCAGTGGAATGTGTGGCTAAGTTTGTGGAGGAGTGGAGAGAACAGTGGAATGCGTGGCTGTATTTGTGATGGAGTGGAGACAGCAGTGGAATGCGCAGCTGCGTTTGTTGCGGACTGGAGAAAGCAGTGGACTGTGCAGCTGCGTTTTTGGCTGAATTGAGATAGCAGTGGAATGCACAGCAGCGTTAGAGGAAGAGTGGAGACAGCAGTGGAATGTGTGGCTACGTTTGTTGAGGAGTGGAGAGAGCAGTGGAATGTGTGAATGCGTGGCTGTGTTTGTGGAGGAGTGGAGACAGCAGTGGAATGTGCAGCTGCGTTTGTGGCGGAATGGAGACAGCAGTGGGATGTACAGCTGCGTTAGAGGAAGAGTGGAGACAGCAGTCGATTGTGTAGCTACGTTTGTGGAGGAGTGGAGAGAGCAGTGGAATGCCTGGCTGTATTTGTGCAGGAGTGGAGACAGCAGTGGAATGCGCAGCTTCGTTTGTGGCGGAATGAAGACAGCAGTGGACTGTGCAGCTGCGTTTGTGGCTGAATTGAGATAGCAGTGGAATGCACAGCAGCGTTAGAGGAAGAGTGGAGACAGCAGTGGAATGTGTAGCTACGTTTGTGGAGGAGTGAAGAGAGCAGTGGAATGCGTGGCTGTGCTTGTGGTGGAGTGGAGACAGCAGTGGAATGCGCAGCTGCGTTCGTGGCGGAATTTAGACAGCAGTGGACTGTGCAGCTGCGTTTTTGGCGGAATGGAGATAGCAGTGGAATGCACAGCAGCGTTAGAGGAAGAGTGGAGACAGCAGTGGAATGTGTGGCTACTCTTGTTGATGAGTGGAGAGAGCAGTGGAATGTGTGCATGCGTGGCTGTGTTTGTGGAGGAGTGGAGACAGCAGTGGAATGCGCAGCTGAGTTTGTGGCGGAATGGAGACAGCAGTGGACGGTGCAGCTGCGTTTGTGGTGGAATGGACACAGCAGTGGAATGCACAGCAGCGTTAGAGGAATAGTGGGGACAGCAGTGGAATGGTTAGCTACGTTTGTGGAGGAGTCGAGAGAGCGGTGGAATGCGTGAATGCGTGGCTGTGTTTGTGGAGGAGTGGAGACAGCAGTGGAATGCACAGCTGCGTTAGAGGAAGAGAGGAGGCAGCAGTGGAATGTGTAGCTACGTTTGTGGAGGAGTGGAGAGAGCAGTGGATTGCTTGGCTGTGTTTGTGGAGGAGTGGAGCCTGCAGTGGAATGCGCAGCTGCGTCTGTGGCGGAATGGAGACAGCAGTGGAATGCACAGCTGCGTTAGAGGAAGAGTGGAGACAGCAGTGTAAAGTGTAGCAACTATTATGGTGGACTGGCGAGAGCAGTGGAGTGCGTGGCTGTGTTTGTGGAAGAGTGGAGACAGCAGTGGAATGCGCAGCTGCGTTTATGGCGGAATACAGACAGCAGTAGAAAGCACAGCTGAGTTACAGGAAGTGTGGAGACAGCAGTGGAATGTGTAGCTAAGTTTGTGGAGGAGTGGAGATAGCAGTGGAATGTGTGGCTGTGTTTGTGGAGGAGTTGAGTCAGTAGTAGAATGCGCAGCTGCGTTTGTGGCGGAATGGAGACAGCAGTGGAATGCACAGCTACGTTAGAGGAAGAGTGGAGACAGCAGTGGAATGTGTGGCTAAGTTTGTGGAGGAGTGGAGACAGCAGTGGAATGAGCAGCTGCGTTTGTTGCGGACTGGAGACAGCAGTGGACTGTGCAGCTGCGTTTTTGGCTGAATTGAGATAGCAGTGGAATGCACAGCAGCGTTAAAGGAAGAGTGGAGACAGCAGTGGAATGTGTGGCTACGTTTGTTGAGGAGTGGAGAGAGCAGTGGAATGTGTGAATGCGTGGCTGTGTTTGTGGAGGAGCTGAGACAGCAGTGGAATGCGCAGCTGCGTTTGTGGCGGAATGGAGACAGCAGTGGGATGTACAGCTGCGTTTGAGGAAGAGTGGAGACAGCAGTCGATTGTGTAGCTACGTTTGTGGAGGAGTGGAGAGAGCAGTGGAATGCCTGGGTGTATTTGTGCAGGGGTGGAGACAGCAGTGGAATGCGAGGCTTCATTTGTGGCGGAATGAAGACAGCAGTGGACGGTGCAGCTGTGTTTGTGGCTGAATTGAGATAGCAGTGGAATGCACAGCAGCGTTAGAGGAAGAGTGGAGACAGCAGTGGAATGTGTAGCTACGTTTGTGGAGGAGGGAAGAGAGCAGTGGAATGAGTGGCTGTGTTTGTGGAGGAGTGGAGTCAGCAGTTGAATGCGCAGCTGCTTTTGTGGCATAATGGAGACAGCAGGGGAATGCACAGCTGCGTTAGAGTAACAGTGGAGACAGCAGCGGAATGTGTAGCTACGTTTTTGGAGGAGTGGAGAGAGCAGTTGAATGCGTGGCTGTGCTTGTGGTGGAGTGGAGACTGCAGTGGAATGCGCAGCTGCGTTCGTGGCGGAATTTAGACAGCAGTGGACTGTGCAGCTGCGTTTTTGGCGGAATGGAGATAGCAGTGGAATGCACAGCAGCGTTAGAGGAAGAGTGGAGACAGCAGTGGAATGTGTGGCTACTCTTGTTAAGGAGTGGAGAGAGCAGTGGAATGTGTGCATGCGTGGCTGTGTTTGTGGAGGAGTGGAGACAGCAGTGGAATGCGCAGCTGAGTTTGTGGCGGAATGGAGACAGCAGTGGAATGTACAGCTGCGTTAGAGGAAGAGTGGAGACAGCAGTGGATTGTGTAGGTACGTTTGTGGAGGAGTAGAGAGAGAAGTGGGATGCCTGGCTGTATTTGTGAAGGAGTGGAGACAGCAGTGGACTGTGCAGCTGCGTTTGTGGCAGAATTGGAATAGCATTGGACTGCACAGCAGCGTTAGAGGAAGATTGGAGACAGCAGTAGAATGTGTAGCAACGTTTGTGGAGGAGTGGAGAGAGCAGTGGAATGCGTGGCTGTGTTGTGGAGAAGTGGAGACAGCAGTGGAATGCGCAGCTGCGTTCGTAGCGGAATAGAGATAGCTGTGGAATGCACAGCAGCGTCAGAGAAGGAGTGGAGACAGCACTGGAATGTGGAGCTACGTTTGTAGAGGAGTGAAGAGAGCAGTAGAATGCGTGGCTGTATTTGTGATGGAGTGGAGACAGCAGAGGACTGCACAGCTGCGATTGTGGCGGAATGGAGACAGCAGTGGACTGTGCAGCTGCGTTTGTGGTGAAATGGAGACAGCAGTGGAATGCACAGCAGCGTTAGAGGAAGAATGGAGACAGCAGTGGAATGGTTAGCTACGTTTGTGGAGGAGTGGAGAGAGCAGTGGAATGCTTGGCTGTGTTTGTGAAGGAGTGGAGACTGCAGTGGAATGCGCAGCTGCGTTTGTGGCGGAATGGAGACAGCAGTGGAATGCACAGCTGCGTTAGAGGAAGAGTGGGGACAGCAGTGGAATATGTAGCTACGTTTGTGGAGGAGTAGAGAGAGTGGTGGAATTCGTGGCTGTGTTTGTGGAGGAGTGGAGACAGCAGTGGAATTCGCAGCTGCGTTTGTGGCAGAATGGAGATAGCAGTGGAATGCAGAGCAGCGTTAGAGGAAGAGTGGATACAGCACTGGAATGTGGAGCTACGTTTGTGGAGGAGTGGAGAGAGAAGTGGAATGCGCAGCTGCATTTCTGGCGGAATGGAGAAAGCTGTGGACTGTGCAGCTGCGTTTGTGGTAGAATGGAGATAGCAGTGGAATGCACAGCAGCGTTAGAGGAAGAGTGGAGACAACAGTGGATTGTGTAGCTACGTTTGTGGAGGAGTGGAGAGAGCAGTGGAATGCGTGGCTGTGTTTGTGGAGGAGTGGAGACAGCAGTGGAAAGCGCAGCTGCGTTTGTGGCTGAATGGCGACAGCAGTGGAATGCACAGCTGCGTTACAGGAAGAGTGGAGACAGCAGTGGAATGTGTAGCTACGTTTGTGGAGGAGTGGAGAGAGCAGTGGAATGCGTGGCTGCGTTTGTGGACTAGTGGAGACAGCAGTGGAATGCGCAGCTGCGTTTGTGACGGAATGGAGACAGCAGTGGACTGTGCAGCTCCGTTTGTGGCGGAATGGAGATAACAGTGGAATGAACAGCATCGTTAGAGGAAGAGTGGTCACAGCAGTGGAATGTGTATCTACGATTGTGGAGGAGTGGGGAGAGCAGTGGAATGCGCGGCTGTCTTTGTGGTGGAGTTGCGACAGCAGTGGAATGCGCATCTGTGTTTGTGGCCGAATGGAGATAGCAGTGGAATTCACAGCATCGTTAGAAGAAGAGTGGAGACACCAGTGGAATGGGTAGCTACGTTTGTGGAGGAGTGGAGAGAGAAGTGGAATGTGTGGCTGTGTTTGTGGAGGAGTGGAGACAGCAGTGGAATGCGCAGCTGCGATTGTGGCGAAATGGAGACAGCAGTGGAATGCACAGCTGCGTTAGAGGCAGAGTGGTGGCAGCAGTGGAATGTGTAGCTACGTTTGTGGAGGAGTGGAGAGAGCAGTGGAATGCGTGAATGCGTGGCTGTGTTTGTGGAGGGTGGAGACAGCAGTGGAATGCGCAGCTGCGTTAGAGGAAGAGTGGAGACAGCAGTGGAATGTGTAGCGTCGTTTGTGGAGGAGTGGAGACAACAGTGGAATGCGCAACTGCGTTTGTGGTGGAATGGAGATAGCTGTGGTATGCACAGCAGCGTTAGAGGAAGAGTGGAGACAACAGTGGGATGCACAGCAGCGTTAGGGGAAGAGTGAAAACAGCAGTGGAGTGTAGCTAAGTCTACGGACGGGTGGAAAAAGCAGTGGAATGCGTTGCTGTGTTTGTGGAGGGGTGGACACAGCAGTGGAAGGCGCAGCTGCGTTTGTGACAGAATGGAGACAGCAGTGGACTGTGCAGCTGCGTTTGTCAATGAATGGAGACAGCAGTGGAATGCCCAGCAGCGTTACAGGAAGAGTGCAGACAGCAGTGGAATGTGTAGCTACGTTTGTGGAGGAGTGGAGAGAGCAGTGGAATGCGTGAATGCGTGGCTGTGTTGGTGGAGGAGTGGAGACAGCAGTGGAATGGACAGCTGCGTTAGAGGAAGAGTGGAGACAGCAGTGGAACCCACAGCTGCGTTAGACGAAGAGTGGAGACTGCAGTGGAATGTGTAGCTAAGTCTGTGGAGGAGTGGAAAGAGCAGTGGAATGCGTTGCTGTGTTTGTGGAGGGGTAGAGACAGCAGTGGACTGTGCAGCTGCGTTTGTGGTGGAATGGAGATAGCAGTGGAGTGCACAGCATCGTTAGAGGAAGAGTGGACACAGCTGAGGAATGTGTAGCTAGGTTTGTGGAGGAGTGGAGAGAGCAGTGGAATACTTATCTGTGTTTGTGGAGGAGTGGAGACTGCAGTGGAATGTGCAGCTGCGTTTGTGGCGGAATGGAGACAGCAGTGGAATGCACAGCTGCGTTAGAGGTAGAGTGAAGACAGCAGTGGAATGTGTAGCTAAGTTTGTGGATGAGTGGAGAGAGCAGTGGAATGCGTGGCTGTTGTTGTGGAGAAGAGGAGACAGCAATGGAATGCGCGGCTGCGTTTGTGGCGGAATGGAGAAAGCAGTGGAATGCACAGCTGCGTTAGAGGAAGAGTGGAGACAGCAGTGGAATGTGTAGCTGCGTTTGTGGAGGAGTGGAGAGCAGTGGAATGCTTGGCTGTGTTTGTGGAGGAGTGGAGACTGCAGTGGAATGCGCAGCTGCGTTTGTGGCAGAATGGAGACAGCAGTGGAATGCACAGCTGCGTTAGAGGAAGAGTGGAGACAGCAGTGGAATGTGTAGCTATGTTTGTGGAGGAGTGGAGAGAGCAGTGGAATGCGTAGCTGTGTTTGTGGAGGAGTGGAGATTGCAGTTGAATGCGCAGCTGCGTTTGTGGCAGAATGGAGACAGCAGTGGAATGCAGAGCTACGTAAGAGGAAGAGTGGAGACAGCAGTGGAATGTGTAGCTAAGTTTGTGGAGGAGTGGAGAAAGCAGTGGAATGGGTGGCTGTGTTTGTGGAGGAGTGGAGACAACATTGGAATGCGCAGTTGCGTTTGTGGCGGAATGGAGACAGCATTGGAATGCACAGCTGCGTTAGAGGAAGAGTGGTGACTGCCGTGGAATGTGTAGCTAAGTTTGTCGAGCAGTGGAGAGAGCAGTGGAATGCGTGGCTGTGTTTGTGGAGGAGTGGAGACAGCAGTGGACTGTGCAGCTGCGTTTGTGGCCGAATAGAGATAGCAGTGGAATTCACAGCATCGTTAGAGGAAGAGTGGAGACACCAGTGGAATGGGTAGCTACGTTTGTGGAGGAGTGGAGAGAGCAGTGGAATGTGTGGCTGTGTTTGTGGAGGAGTGGAAACAGCAGTGGAATGCCAGCTGCGTTTGTGGCGAAATGGAGACAGCAGTGGAATGCACAGCTGTGTTAGAGGCAGAGTGGAGACAGCACTGGAATGTGGAGCTACGTTTGTAGAGGAGTGGAGAGAGCAGTGGAATGCGTGGCTGTATTTGTGAAGGAGTGGAGACGGCAGTGGAATGCGCAGCTGCGTTTGTGGCAGAATGGAAACAGCAGTGGTGTGCAGCTGCGTATGTGGCGGAATGGAGACAGCAGTGGAATGCACAGCTGCGTTAGAGGAAGAGTGGAGACAGCAGTGGAATGCACAGCTGCGTTCGAGGAAGAGTGGAGACAGCAGTGGAATGTGTTTCTAAGTTTGTGGAGGGGTGGAGAGAGCAGTGGAATGCGTGGCTGTGTTTGTGGAGGAGTGGAGACAACATTGGAATGCGCAGTTGCGTTTGTGGCGGAATGGAGACAGCAGTGGAATGCACAGCTGCGTTAGAGGAAGAATGGTGACAGCCGTGGAATGTCTAGCTAAGTTTGTCGAGCAGTGGAGAGAGCAGTGGAATGCGTGTCTGTGTTTGTGGAGGAGTGGAGACAGCAGTGGACTGTGCAGTTGCGTTTGTGGCCGAATGGAGATAGCAGTGTAATTCACAGCATCGTTAGAGGAAGAGTGGAGACACCAGTGGAATGGGTAGCTACGTTTGTGGAGGTGTGGAGAGAGCAGTGGAATGTGTGGCTGTGTTTGTGGAGGAGTGGAGACAGCAGTGGAATGCGCAGCTGCGTTTGTGGCGAAATGGAGACAGCAGTGGAATGCACATCTGCGTTAGAGGCAGAGTGGAGACAGCACTGGAATGTGGAGCTACGTTTGTAGAGGAGTGGAGAGAGCAGTGGAATGCGTGGCTGTATTTGTGAAGGAGTGGAGACAGCAGTGGAATGCGCAGCTGCGTTTGTGGCAGAATGGAAACAGCAGTGGACTGTGCAGCTGCGTATGTGGCGGAATGGAGACAGCAGTGGAATGCACAGCAGCGATAGAGGAAGAGTGGAGACAGCACTGGAATGTGTAGCTACGTTTGTGGAGGAGTGGAGATAGCAGTGGAATGCGTGGCTGTGTTTGTGGAGGAGTAGAGACAGCAGTGGAATGCGCAGCTGCGTTTGTGGCGGAATTGAGACAGCAGTGGAATGCACAGCTGCGTTAGAGGAAGTGTGGAGACAGCAGTGGAATGTGTAGCTACGTTTGTGGAGAAGTGGAGAGAGCAGTGGAATGCTTGGCTGAGTTTGTGGAGGAGTGGAGACTGTAGTGGAATGCACAGCTTCGTTTGTGGCGGAATGGAGACAGCAGTGGAATGCACAGCTGCGTTAGAGGAAGAGTGGAGACAGCAGTGGAATATGTAGCTACGTTTGTGGAGGAGTAGAGAGAGCAGTGGAATGCGTGGCTGTGTTTGTGGAGGAGTGGAGACAACATTGGAATGCGCAGTTGCGTTAGTGGCAGAATGGAGACAGCAGTGGAATGCAAAGCTGCGTTAGAGGAAGAGTGGTGACAGCCGTGGAATGTGTAGCTAAGTTTGTCGAGCAGTGGAGAGAGCAGTAGAATGTGTGGCTGTGTTTGTGGAGGAGTGGAGACAGCAGTGGACTGTGCAGTTGCGTTTGTGGCCGAATGGAGATAGCAGTGGAATTCACAGCATCGTTAGAGGAAGAGTGGAGACACAAGTGGAATGGGTAGCTACGTTTGTGGAGGTGTGGAGAGAGCAGTGGAATGTGTGGCTGTGTTTGTGGAGGAGTGGAGACAGCAGTGGAATGCGCAGCTGCGTTTGTGGCGAAATGGAGACAGCAGTGGAATGCACAGCTGCGTTAGAGGCAGAGTGGAGACAGCACTGGAATGTGGAGCTACGTTTGTAGAGGAGTGGAGAGAGCAGTGGAATGCGTGGCTGTATTTGTGAAGGAGTGGAGACAGCAGTGGAATGCGCAGCTGCGTTTGTGGCAGAATGGAAACAGCAGTGGACTGAGCAGCTGCGTATGTGGCGGAATGGAGACAGCAGTGGAATGCACAGCAGCGATAGAGGAAGAGTGGAGACAGCACTGGAATGTGTAGCTACGTTTGTGGAGGAGTGGGGAGAGCAGTGGAATGCATGAATGCGTGGCTGTGTTTGTGGAGGAGTGGAGACAGCAGTGGAATGCACATCTGCGTTAGAGGAAGAGTGGAGACAGCAGTGGAATGCACAGCTCCGTTAGAGGAATAGTGGAGACGGCAGTGGAATGTGTTGCTAAGTTTGTGGAGGAGTGGAAAGAGCAGTGGAATGCGTTGCTGTGTTTGTGGAGGAGTAGAGAGCAGTGGAATGTGTGAATGCGTGGCTGTGTTTGTGGAGGAGTGGAGACAGCAGTGGAATGCACAGCAGCGTTCGAGGAAGAGTGGAGACAGCAGTGGAATGTGTGGCTACGTTTGTGGAGGAGTGGAGAGAGCAGTGGGTTGTGTGAATGCGTGGATGTGTTTGTGGAGGAGTGGAGACAGCAGTGGAATGCGCAGCTGCGTTTGTGCCGGAATGGCGACAGCAATGGAATGCACAGTTGCGTTAGAGGAAGAGAGGAGACAGCAGTGGATTGTGTAGCCACGTTTTTTGGAGGAGTGGAGAGAGCAGTGGGATGCGTGGCTGTATTTGTGAAGGAGTGGAGACAGCAGTGGAATGCGCAGCTGCGTTTGTGGCAGAATGGAGACAGCAGTGGACTGTGCAGTTGCGTTTGTGGCGTAATAGAGATAGCAGTGGAATGCACAGCAGCGTTAGAGGAAGAGTGGAGAAAGCAGTGGAATGTGTAGCTACGATTGTGGAGGAGTGGAGAGGGCAGTGGAATGCGTGAATGCGTGGCTGTGTTTGTGGAGGAGTGGAGACAGCAGTGGAATTGGCAGCTGCGTTTGTTGCTGAATGGAGACAGCAGTGGAATGCACAGCTGCGTTAGGGGAAGAGTGGAGACAGCAGTGGAATGTGTAGCTACGTTTGTGGAGGACTGGAGAGAGCAGTGGAATGCGTGGCTGTGTGTGTGGAGGAGTGGAGACAGCAGTGGAATGTGCAGCTGCGTTTGTGGCGGAATGGAGACAGCAGTGGATTGTGCAGCTGCGTTTGTGGTGGAATGGAGACAGCAATGGAATGCACAGCAGCGTTTGAGGAAGAGTTGAGACTGCAGTGGATTGTGTAGCTACGTTTGTGGAGGAGTGGAGAGAGCAGTGGAATGTGTGAATGCGTGGCTGTGTTTGTGGAGGAGTGGAGACGGCAGTGGAAGGCGCAGCTGCGATTGTGGCTGAATGGAGACAGCAGTGGAATGAACAGCTGCGTTAGAGGAAGAGTGGAGACAGCAGAGGAATGTGTAGCTACGTTTGTGGAAAACGGGAGAGAGCAGTGGAATGCGTGGCTGTGTTTGTGGAGGAGTGGAGACAACATTTGAATGCGCAGTTGCGTTTGTGGCGGAATGGAGACAGCAGTGGAATGCACAGCTGCGTTAGAGGAAGAGTGGTGACAGCCGTGGAATGTGTAGCTAAGTTTGTCGAGCAGTGGAATGCGTGGCTGTGTTTGTGGAGGAGTGGAGACAGCAGTGGACTTTGCAGTTGCGTTTGTGGCCGAATGGAGATAGCAGTGGAATTCACAGCATCGTTAGAGGAAGAGTGGAGACACCAGTGGAATGGGTAGCTACGTTTGTGGAGGTGTGGAGAGAGCAGTGGAATGTGTGGCTGTGTTTGTGGAGGAGTGGAGACAGCTGTGGAATGCGCAGCTGTGTTTGTGGCGAAATGGAGACAGCAGTGGAATGCACAGCTGCGTTAGAGGCAGAGTGGAGACAGCACTGGAATGTGGAGCTACGTTTGTAGAGGAGTGGAGAGAGCAGTGGAATGCGTGACTGTATTTGTGAAGGAGTGGAGACAGCAGTGGAATGCGCAGCTGCGTTTGTGGCAGAATGGAAACAGCAGTGGACTGTGCAGCTGCATATGTGGCAGAATGGAGACAGCAGTGGGATGGACAGCAGCGATAGAGGAAGAGTGGAGACAGCACTGGAATGTGTAGCTACGTTTGTGGAGGAGTGGGGAGAGCAGTGGAATGCATGAATGCGTGGCTGTGATTGTGGAGGAGTGGAGACAGCAGTGGAATGCACATCTGCGTTAGAGGAAGGTTGGAGACAGCAGTGGAATGTACAGCTCCGTTAGAGGAATAGTGGAGACGGCAGTGGAATGTGTTGCTAAGTTTGTGGAGGAGTGGAAAGAGCAGTGGAATGCGTTGCTGTGTTTGTGGAGGAGTAGAGAGCAGTGGAATGTGTGAATGCGTGGCTGTGTTTGTGGAGGAGTGGAGACAGCAGTGGAATGCACAGCAGCGTTTGAGGAAGAGTGGAGACAGCAGTGGAATGTGTGGCTACGTTTGTGGAGGAGTGGAGAGAGCAGTGGATTGTGTGAATGCGTGGATGTGTTTGTGGAGGAGTGGAGACAGCAGTGGAATGCGCAGCTGCGTTTGTGCCGGAATGGCGACAGCAATGGAATGCACAGTTGCGTTAGAGGAAGAGAGGAGACAGCAGTGGATTGTGTAGCTACGTTTGTGGAGGAGTGGAGAGAGCAGTGGGATGCGTGGCTGTATTTGTGAAGGAGTGGAGACAGCAGTGGAATGCGCAGCTGCGTTTGTGGCAGAATGGAGACAGCAGTGGATTGTGCAGTTGCGTTTGTGGCATAATAGAGATAGCAGTGGAATGCACAGCAGCGTTAGAGGAAGAGTGGAGAAAGCAGTGGAATGTGTAGCTACGATTGTGGAGGAATGGAGAGGGCAGTGGAATGCGTGAATGCGTGGCTGTGTTTGTGGAGGAGTGAAGACAGCAGTGGAATTGGCAGCTGCGTTTGTGGCTGAATGGAGACAGCAGTGGAATGCACAGCTGCGTTAGAAGAAGAGTGGAGACAGCAGTGGATTGTGTAGCTACGTTTGTGGAGGAGTGGAGAGAGCAGTGGAATGTGTGAATGCGTGGCTGTGTTTGTGGAGGAGGGGAGACGGCAGTGGAAGGCGCAGCTGCGATTGTGGCTGAATGGAGACAGCAGTGGAATGAACAGCTGCGTTAGAGGAAGAGTGGAGACACCAGTGGAATGGGTAGCTACGTTTGTGGAGGTGTGGAGAGAGCAGTGGAATGTGTGGCTGTGTTTGTGGAGGAGTGGAGACAGCAGTGGAATGCGCAGCTGCGTTTGTGGCGAAATGGAGACAGCAGTGGAATGCACAGCTGCGTTAGAGGCAGAGTGGAGACAGCACTGGAATGTGGAGCTACGTTTGTAGAGGAGTGGAGAGAGCAGTGGAATGCGTGGCTGTATTTGTGAAGGAGTGGAGACAGCAGTGGAATGCGCAGCTGCGTTTGTGGCAGAATGGAAACAGCAGTAGACAGTGCAGCTGCGTATGTGGCGGAATGGAGACAGCAGTGGAATGCACAGCAGCGATAGAGGAAGAGTGGAGACAGCACTGGAATGTGTAGCTACGTTTGTGGAGGAGTGGAGAGAGCAGTGGAATGCATGAATGCGTGGCTGGGTTTGTGGAGGAGTTGAGACAGCAGTGGAATGCACATCTGCGTTAGAGGAAGAGTGGAGACAGCAGTGGAATGCACAGCTCCGTTAGAGGAATAGTGGAGACGGCAGTGGAATGTGTTGCTAAGTTTGTGGAGGAGTGGAAAGAGCAGTGGAATGCGTTGCTGTTTTTGTGGAGGAGTGGAGACAGCAGTGGAATGCGCAGCTGCGTTTGTGGCGGAATGGAGGCAGCAGTGGAATGCACAGCTGCGTTAGAGGAAGAGTGGGGACAGCAGTGGAATATGTAGCTACGTTTCTGAAAGAGTGGAAAGAGCAATGGAATGCGTGGCTGTTTTTGTGCACGAGTGGAGTCTGTAGTGGAATGCACAGCTGCGTTTGTGGCGGAATGGAGACAGCAGTGGAATGCACAGCTGCGTTAGAGGAAGAGTGGAGACAGCAGTGAAATATGTAGCTACGTCTGTGGAGGAGTGGAGAGAGCAGTGGAATGCGTGGCTGTGTTTGTGGAGGAGTGGAGACAGCAGTGGAATGCGCAGCTGCGTTTGTGGCGGAATGTGGACAGCAGTGGACTGTGCAGCTGCGTTTGTGGCGGAATGGAGATAGCAGTGGAATGCACAGCATCGTTAGAGGAAGAGTGGAGACAGCAGTGGAATGTGTTGCTACGTTTGTGGAGGAGTGGAGATAGCAGTGGAATGCGTGGCTGTGTTTGTGGAGGAGTGGAGACAGCAGTGGAATGCGCAGCTGCGTTTGTGGCGGAATTGAGACAGCAGTGGAATGCACAGCTGCGTTAGAGGAAGTGTGGAGACAGCAGTGGAATGTGTAGCTACGTTTGTGGAGGAGTGGCGAGAGGAGTGGAATGCTTGGCTGAGTTTGTGGAGGAGTGGAGACTGTAGTGGAATGCACTGCTTCGTTTGTGTCGGAATGGAGACAGCAGTGGAATGCACAGCTGCGTTAGAGGAAGAGTGGAGACAGCAGTGGAATATGTAGCTACGTTTGTGGAGGAGTAGAGAGAGCAGTGGAATGCGTGGCTGTGTTTGTGGAGGAGTGGAGAGAGCAGTGGAATGGGCAGCTGCGTTTGTGTCGGAATGGAGACAGCAGTGGACTGTGCAGCTGCGTTTGTGGCGGAATGGAGATAGCAGTGGAATGCACAGCATCGTTAGATGAAGAGTGGACACAGCAGTGGAAGGTGTAGCTACGTTTGTGGAGGAGTGGAGAGAGCAATGGAATGCGTGGCTGTGTTTGTGTAGGAGTGGAGACAGCAGTGGAATGCACAGCTGCGTTTGTGGTGGAATGGAGACAGAAGTGGAATACACAGCTGCGTTAGAGGAAGAGTGGAGACAGCAGTGTAAGGTGTAGCTACGTTTGTGGAAGACTGGAGAGAGCAGTGGAGTGCGTGGCTGTGTTTGTGGAAGAGTGGAGACAGCAGTGGAATGCGCAGCTGCGTTTATGGCGGAATGGAGACAGCAGTGGAAAGCACAGCAGCGTTACAGGAAGTGTGGAGACAGCAGTGGAATGTGTAGCTAAGTTTGTGGAGGGGTGGAGAGAGCAGTGGAATGCGTGGTTGTGTTTGTGGAGGAGTGGAGACAGAAGTGAAATGTGTAGCTAAGTTTGTGGAGGAGTGGAGAGAGCAGTGGAATGCGTGGTTGTGTTGTGGACGAGTGGAGACAACATTGGAATGCGCAGCTGCGTTTGTGTTGGAATGGAGACAGAAGTGGAATGCACAGCTGTGTTAGAGGAAGAGTGGTGACAGCCGTGGAATGTGTAGCTAAGTTTGTGGAGGAGTGGAGAGAGCAGTGGAAAGCGTGGCTGTGTTTGTGGAGGAGTGGAGAGAGCAGTGAAATGCGTGGCTGTGTTTGTGGAGGAGTGGAGACCAGTGGAATGCGTGACTGCGTTTGGGAGGAGTAGAGAGCAGTGGAATGTGTGAATGCGTGGCTGTGTTTGTGGAGGAGTGGAGACAGCAGTGGAATGCACAGCAGCGTTCGAGGAAGAGTGGAGACAGCAGTGGAATGTGTGGCTACGTTTGTGGAGGAGTGGAGAGAGCAGTGGAATGTGTGAATGCGTGGATGTGTTTGTGGAGGAGTGGAGACAGCAGTGGAATGCGCAGCTGCATTTGTGGTGGAATGGCGACAGCAGTGGAATGCACAGCTGCGTTAGAGGAAGTGTGGAAACAGCAGTGGATTGTGTAGCTACGTTTGCGGAGGAGTGGAGAGAGCATTGGAATGCGTGGCTGTATTTGTGAAGGAGTGGAGGCAGCAGTGGAATGCGCAGCTGCGTTTGTGGCAGAATGGAGACAGCAGTGGACTGTGCAGTTGCGTTTGTGGCGTAATGGAGATAGCAGTGGAATGCACAGCAGCGTTAGAGGAAGAGTGGAGAAAGCAGTGGAATGTGTAGCTACGATTGTGGAGGTGTGGAGAGAGCAGTCGAATGTGTGAATGCGTGGCTGCGTTTGTGGAGGAGTGGAGACAGCATTGGAATTCGCAGCTGCATTTGTGGCTGAATGTAGACATCAGTGGAATGCACAGCTGCGTTAGAGGAAGAGTGGAGAGAGCAGTGGAATGTGTAGCTACGTTTGTGGAGGACTGGAGAGAGCAGTGGAATGCGAGGCTGTGTTTGTGGAGGAGAGGAGACAGCAGTGGAATGCACAGATGCGTTTGTGGAGGAATTGAGACAGCAGTGGACTGTGCAGCTGCGTTTGTTACGGAATGGAGACAGCAATGGAATGCACAGCAGCGTTAGAGGAAGAGTGGAGACAGCAGTGGATTGTGTAGCTACGTTTGTGGAGGAGTGGAGAGAGCAGTGGAATGGGTGAAAGCGTGGCTGTGTTTGTGGAGGATTGGAGACAGCAGTGGAAGGCGCAGCTGCGATTGTGGCTGAATGGAGGCAGCAGTGGAATGAACAGCTGCGTTAGAGGAAGAGTGGAGACAGCAGAGGAATATGTAGCTACGTTTGTGGAGGACGGGAGAAAGCAGTGGAATGCGTGGCTGTGTTTGTGGAGGAGTGGAGACAGCAGTGGAATGCGCAGCTGCGTTTGTGGCGAAATGGAGACAGCAGTGGAATGCACAGCTGCGTTAGAGGCAAAGTGGAGACAGCACTGGAATGTGGAGCTACGTTTGTAGAGGAGTGGAGAGAGCAGTGGAATGCGTGAATGCGTGGCTGTGATTGTGGAGTTGTGGAGACAATAGTGGAAGGCACAGCTGCATTGGTGGCTGAATGGCGGCAGCAGTGGAATGCACAGCTGCGTTAGAGGAAAAGTGGAGACAGCAGTGGAAGGTGTAGCTACGTTTGCGGAGGAGAGGAGACATCACTGGAATGTGGAGCTACGTTTGTGGAGGAGTAGAGAGAGCAGTGGAATGCGTGAATGCGTGGCTGTGTTTGTGGAGGAGTGGAGACAGCAGTAGTATGCGCAGCTGAGTATGTGGCTGAATTTGCGACAGCAGTGGAATGCACAACTGCGTTAGAGGCAGAGTGGAGACAGCACTGAAATGTGGAGCCACGTTTGTAAAGGAGTGGAGAGAGCAGTGGAATGCGTGGCTGTATTTGTGAAAGAGTGGAGACAGCGGTGGAATGCGCAGCTGCGTTTGTGGCAGAATGGAAACAGCAGTGGACTGTGCAGCTGCGTATGTGGCGGAATGGAGACAGCAGTGGAATGCACAGCAGCGATAGAGGAAGAGTGGAGACAGCACTGGAATGTGTAGCTACGTTTGTGGAGGAGTGGAGAGAGCAGTGGAATGCATGAATGCGTGGCTGTGTTTGTGGAGGAGTGGAGACAGCAGTGGAATGCACATCTGCGTTAGAGGAAGAGTGGAGACAGCAGTGGAATGCACAGCTCCGTTAGATGAATAGTGGAGACGGCAGTGGAATATGTTGCTAAGTTTGTGGAGTAGTGGAAAGAGCAGTGGAATGCGTTGCTGTGTTTGTGGAGGACTGGAGACAGCAGTGGAATGCGCAGCTGCGTTTGTGGCGGAATGGAGGCAGCAGTGGAATGCACAGCTGCGTTAGAGGAAGAGTGGGGACAGCACTGGAATATGTAGCTACGTTTGTGGAAGAGTGGAAAGAGCAATGGAATGCGTGGCTGTTTTTGTGCACGAGTGGAGTCTGCAGTGGAATGCACAGCAGCGTTTGTGGCGGAATGGAGACAGCAGTGGAATGCACAGCTGCGTTAGAGGAAGAGTGGAGACAGCAGTGAAATATGTAGCTACGTTTGTGGAGGAGTGGAGAGAGCAGTGGAATGCGTGGCTGTGTTTGTGGAGGAGTGGAGACAGCAGTGGAATGCGCAGCTGCGTTTGTGGCGGAATGTGGACAGCAGTCGACTGTGCGGCTGCGTTTGTGGCGGAATGGAGATAGCAGTGGAATGCACAGCATCGTTAGAGGAAGAGTGGAGACAGCAGTGGAATGTGTAGCTACGTTTGTGGAGGAGTGGATATAGCAGTGGAATGCGTGGCTGTGTTTGTGGAGGAGTAGAGACAGCAGTGGAATGCGCAGCTGCGTTTGTGGCGGAATTGAGACAGCAGTGGAATGCACAGCTGCGTTAGAGGAAGTGTGGAGACAGCGGTGGAATGTGTAGCTACGTTTGTGGAGAAGTGGATAGAGCAGTGGAATGTTTGGCTGAGTTTGTGGAGGAGTGGAGACTGTAGTGGAATGCACAGCTTCGTTTGTGGCAGAATGGAGACAGCAGTGGAATGCACAGCTGCGTTAGAGAAGAGTGGAGACAGCAGTGGAATATGTAGCTACGTTTGTGGAGGAGTAGAGAGAGCAGTTGAATGCGTGGCTGTGTTTGTGGAGGAGTGGAGACAACATTGTAATGCGCAGTTGCGTTAGTGGCGGAATGGAGACAGCAGTGGAATGCAAAGCTGCGTTAGAGGAAGAGTGGTGACAGCCGTGGAATGTGTAGCTAAGTTTGTCGAGCAGTGGAGAGAGCAGTGGAATGTGTGGCTGTGTTTGTGGAGGAGTGGAGACAGCAGTGGAATGCGCAGCTGCGTTTGTGGCGAAATGGAGACAGCAGTGGAATGCACAGCTACGTTTGTGGCGGAATGTGGACAGCAGTCGACTGTGCAGCTGCGTTTGTGGCGGAATGGAGATAGCAGTGGAATGCACAGCATCGTTAGAGGTAGAGTGGAGACAGCAGTGGAATGTGTAGCTACGTTTGTGGAGGAGTGGAGATAGCAGTGGAATGCGTGGCTGTGTTTGTGGAGGAGTAGAGACAGCAGTGGAATGCGCAGCTGCGTTTGTGGCGGAATTGAGACAGCAGTGGAATGCACAGCTGCGTTAGAGGTAGTGTGGAGACAGCAGTGGAATGTGTAGCTACGTTTGTGGAGAAGTGGAGAGAGCAGTGGAACGCTTGGCTGAGTTTGTGGAGGAGTGGAGACTGTAGTGGAATGCACAGCTTCGTTTGTGGCGGAATGGAGACAGCAGTGGAATGCACAGCTGCGTTAGAGAAGAGTGGAGACAGCAGTGGAATATGTAGCTACGTTTATGGAGGAGTAGAGAGAGCAGTGGAATGCGTGGCTGTGTTTGTGGAGGAGTGGAAACAACATTTAAATGCGCAGTTGCGTTAGTGGCGGAATGGAGATAGCAGTGGAATGCAAAGCTGCGTTAGAGGAAGAGTGGAGACAGCAGTGGAATATGTAGCTGCGTTTGTGGAGGAGGAGAGAGAGCAGTGGAATGCGTTGCTGTGTTTGTGGAGGAGTGGAGACAGCAGTGGAATGGGCAGCTGCGTTTGTGGCGGAATGGAGACAGCAATGGACTGTGCAGCTGCGTTTTTGGCGGAATGGAGATAGCAGTGGAATGCACAGCATCGTTAGAGGAAGAGTGGACACAGCAGCTGAATGTGTAGCTACGTTTGTGGAGGAGTGGAGAGAGCAATGGTATGCGTGGCTGAGTTTGTGGAGGAGTGGAGACAGCAGTGGAATGCGCAGCTGCGTTTGTGGTGGAATGGAGACAGAAGTGGAATACACAGCTGCGTTAGAGGAAGTGTGGAGACAGCAGTGGAATGTGTAGCTAAGTTTGTGGAGGAGTGGAGAGAGAAGTGGAATGCGTGGCTGTGTTTGTGGAGGAGTGGAGACATCAGTGGAATGCTCAGCTGCGTTTGTGGCGGAATGGAGATAGCTGTGGAAAGCACAGCAGCGTTAAAGGAAGAGTGGAGACAGCACTGGAATGTGGAGCTACGTTTGTAGAGGAGTGGAGAGAGCAGTGGAATGCGTGAATGCATGGCTGTGATTGTGGAGTTGTGGAGACAATAGTGGAAGGCACAGCTGTGTTTGTGGCTGAATGGAGGCAGCAGTGGAATGCACAGCTGCGTTAGAGGAAAAGTGGAGACAGCAGTGGAATGTGAAGCTACGTTTGTGGAGGAGTGGAGATATCACTGGAATGTGGAGCTACGTATGTGGAGGAGTGGAGAGAGCAGTGGAATGCGTGAATGCGTTGCTGTGTTTGTGGAGCAGTAGAGAAAGCAGTGGAATGCGCAGCTGCGTTTGTGGCGAAATGGAGACAGCAGTGGAATGCACAGCTGCGTTAGAGGCAGAGTGGAGACAGCACTGGAATGTGGAGCTACGTTTGTAGAGGAGTGGAGAGAGCAGTGGAATGCGTGGCTGTATTTGTGAAGGAGTGGAGACAGCAGTGGAATGCGCAGCTGCGTTTGTGGCAGAATGTAAACAGCAGTGGACTGTGCAGCTGCGTATGTGGCGGAATGGAGACAGCAGTGGAATGCACAGCAGCGATAGAGGAAGACTGGAGACAGCATTGGAATGTGTAGCTACGTTTGCGGAGGAGTGGAGAGAGCAGTGGAATGCATGAATGCGTGGCTGTGTTTGTGGAGGAGTGGAGACAGCAGTGGAATGCACATCTGCGTTAGAGGAAGAGAGGAGACAGCAGTGGAATGCACAGCTCCGTTAGATGAATAGTGGAGACGGCAGTGGAATGTGTTGCTAAGTTTGTGGAGTAGTGGAAAGAGCAGTGGCATGCGTTGCTGTGTTTGTGGAGGAGTGGAGACAGCAGTGGAATGCGCAGCTGCGTTTGTGGCGGAATGGAGGCAGCAGTGGAATGCACAGCTGCGTTAGAGGAAGAGTGGGGACAGCAGTGGAATATGTAGCTACGTTTGTGGAAGAGTGGAAGGAGCAATGGAATGCGTGGCTGTTTTTGTGCACGAGTGGAGTCTGCAGTGGAATGCACAGCTGCGTTTGTGGTGGAATGGAGACAGCAGTGGAATGCACAGCTGCGTTAGAGGAAGAGTGGAGACAGCAGTGAAATATGTAGCTACGTTTGTGGAGGAGTGGAGAGAGCAGTGGAATGCGTGGCTGTGTTTGTGGAGGAGTGGAGACAGCAGTGGAATGCGCAGCTGCGTTTGTGGCGGAATGTGGACAGCAGTCGACTGTGCGGCTGCGTTTGTGGCGGAATGGAGATAGCAGTGGAATGCACAGCATCGTTAGAGGAAGAGTGGAGACAGCAGTGGAATGTGTAGCTACGTTTGTGGAGGAGTGGAGATAGCAGTGGAATGCGTGGCTGTGTTTGTGGAGGAATAGAGACAGCAGTGGAATTCGCAGCTGCGTTTGTGGCGGAATTGAGACAGCAGTGGAATGCACAGCTGTGTTAGAGGAAGTGTGGAGACAGCGGTGGAATGTGTAGCTACGTTTGTGGAGAAGTGGAGAGAGCAGTGGAATGCTTGGCTGAGTTTGTGGAGGAGTGGAGACTGTAGTGGAATGCACAGCTTCGTTAGTGGCGGAATGGAGACAGCTGTGGAATGCACAGCTGCGTTACAGAAGAGTGGAGACAGCAGTGGAATATGTAGCTACGTTTGTGGAGGAGTAGAGAGAGCAGTTGAATGCTTGGCTGTGTTTGTGGAGGAGTGGAGACAACATTGGAATGCGCAGTTGCGTTAGTGGCGGAATGGAGACAGCAGTGGAATGCAAAGCTGCGTTAGAGGAAGAGTGGTGACAGCCGTGGAATGTGTAGCTAAGTTTGTCGAGCAGTGGAGAGAGCTGTGGAATGTGTGGCTGTGTTTGTGGAGGAGTGGAGACAGCAGTGGAATGCGCAGCTGCGTTTGTGGCGAAATGGAGACAGCAGTGGAATGCACAGCTGCCTTTGTGGCGGAATGTGGACAGCAGTCGACTGTGCAGCTGCGTTTGTGGCGGAATGGAGATAGCAGTGGAATGCACAGCATCGTTAGAGGAAGAGTGGAGACAGCAGTGGAATGTGTAGCTACGTTTGTGGAGGAGTGGAGATAGCAGTGGAATGCGTGGCTGTGTTTGTGGAGGAGTAGAGACAGCAGTGGAATGCGCAGCTGCGTTTGTGGCGGAATTGAGACAGCAGTGGAATGCACAGCTGCGTTAGAGGTAGTGTGGAGACAGCAGTGGAATGTGTAGCTACGTTTGTGGAGAAGTGGAGAGAGCAGTGGAATGCTTGGCTGAGTTTGTGGAGGAGTGGAGACTGTAGTGGAATGCACAGCTTCGTTTGTGGCGGAATGGAGACAGCAGTGGAATGCACAGCTGCGTTAGAGAAGAGTGGAAACAGCAGTGGAATATGTAGCTACGTTTGTGGAGGAGTAGAGAGAACAGTGGAAGCGTGGCTGTGTTTGTGGAAGAGTGGAGACAACATTGAAATGCGCAGTTGCGTTAGTGGCGGAATGGAGACAGCAGTGGAATGCAAAGCTGCGTTAGAGGAAGAGTGGAGACAGCAGTGGAATATGTAGCTACGTTTGTGGAGGAGTAGAGAGAGCAGTGGAATGCGTTGCTGTGTTTGTGGAGGAGTGGAGACAGCAGTGGAATGGGCAGCTGCATTTGTGGCGGAATGGAGACAGCAGTGGACTGTGCAGCTGCGTTTTTGGCGGAATGGAGATAGCAGTGGAATGCACAGCATCGTTAGAGGAAGAGTGGACACAGCAGCTGAATGTGTAGCTACGTTTGTGGAGGAGTGGAGAGAGCAATGGAATGCGTGGCTGAGTTTGTGGAGGAGTGGAGACAGCAGTGGAATGCGCAGCTGCGTATGTGGTGGAATGGAGACAGAAGTGGAATACACAGCTGCGTTAGAGGAAGAGTGGAGACAGCAGTGTAAGGTGTAGCTACGTTTGTGGAGGACTGGAGAGAGCAGTGGAGTGCATGGCTGTGTTTGTGGAAGAGTGGAGACAGCAGTGGAATGCGCAGCTGCCTTTATGGCGGAATGGAGACTGCAGTGGAAAGCACAGCTGCGTTACAGGAAGTGTTGAGACAGCAGTGGAATGTGTAGCTAAGTTTGTGGAGGAGTGGAGAGAGCAGTGGAATGCGTGGCTGTGTTTGTAGAGGAGTGGAGACATCAGTGGAATGCTCAGCTACGTTTGTGGCGGAATGGAGGTAGCTGTGGAATGCACTGCAGCGTTAAAGGAAGAGTGGAGACAGCACTGGAATGTGGAGCTACGTTTGTGGAGGAGTGGAGAGAGCAGTGGAATGCGTGAATGCGTGGCTGTGATTGTGGAGTTGTGGAGACAATAGTGGAAGGCACAGCTGTGTTTCTGGCTGAATGGAGGCAGCAGTGGAATGCACAGCTGCGTTAGAGGCAGAGTGGAGACAGCACTGGAATGTGGAGCTACGTTTGTAGAGGAGTGGAGAGAGCAGTGGAATGCATGAATGCGTGGCTGTGTTTGTGGAGGAGTGGAGACAGCAGTGGAATGCACATCTGCGTTAGAGGAAGAGTGGAGACAGCAGTGGAATGCACAGCTCTGATAGATGAATAGTGGAGACGGCAGTGGAATGTGTTGCTAAGTTTGTGGAGGAGTGGAAAGAGCAGTGGAGTGCGTTGCTTTGTTTGTGGAGAAGTGGCGACAGCAGTGGAATGCGCAGTTGCGTTTGTGGCGGAATGGAGGCAGCAGTGGAATGCACAGCTGCGTTAGAGGAAGAGTGGGGACAGCAGTGGAATATGTAGCTACGTTTGTGGAAGAGTGGAAAGAGCAATGGAATGCGTGGCTGTTTTTGTGCACGAGTGGAATGCGCAGCTGCGTTTGTGGCGGAATGGAGGCAGCAGTGGAATGCACAGCTGCGTTAGAGGAAGTGTGGAGACAGCAGTGGAATGTGTAGCTACGTTTGTGGAGGAGTGGAGATAGCAGTGGAATGCGTGGCTGTGTTTGTGGAGGAGTAGAGACAGCAGTGGAATGCGCAGCTTCGTTTGTGGCGGAATTGAGACAGCAGCGGAATGCACAGCTGCGTTAGAGGAAGTGTGGAGGCAGCAGTGGAATGTGTAGCTACGTTTGTGGAGAAGTGGAGAGAGCAGTGGAAATGCTTGGCTGAGTTTGTGGAGGAGTGGAGACTGTAGTGGAATGCACCGCTTCGTTTGTGGCGGAATGGAGACAGCAGTGGAATGCACAGCTGCGTTAGAGAAGAGTGGAGACAGCAGTGGAATATGTAGCTACGTTTGTGGAGGAGTAGAGAGAGCAGTTGAATGCGTGTCTGTGTTTGTGGAGGAGTGGAGACAACATTGGAATGCGCAGTTGCGTTAGTGGCGGAATGGAGACAGCAGTGGAATGCAAAGCTGCGTTAGAGGAAGAGTGGAGACAGCAGTGGAATATGTAGCTACGTTTGTGGAGGAGTATTGAGAGCAGTGGAATGCGTGGCTGTGTTTGTGGAGGAGTGGAGACAGCAGTGGAATGGGCAGCTGCGTTTGTGGCTGAATGGAGACAGCAGTGGACTGTGCAGCTGCGTTTTTGGCGGAATGGAGATAGCAGTGGAATGCACAGCATCGTTAGAGGAAGAGTGGAGACAGCAGTGTAAGGTGTAGCTAAGTTTGTGGAGGAGTGGAGAGAGCAGTGGAAAGCGTGGCTGTGTTTGTGGAGGAGTGGAGAGAGCAGTGGAATGCGTGGCTGCGTTTGTGGAGGAGTGGAGACCAGTGGAATGCGTGACTGCGTTTAGGAGGAGTAGAGAGCAGTGGAATGTGTGAATGCGTGGCTGTGTTTGTGGAGGAGTGGAGACAGCAATGGAATGCACAGCAGCGTACGAGGAAGAGTGGAGACAGCAGTGGAATGTGTGGCTACGTTTGTTTAGGAGTGGAAAGAGCAGTGGAATGTGTGAATGCGTGGATGTGTTTGTGGAGGAGTGGAGACAGAAGAGGAATGCGCAGCTGCGTTTGTGGTGGAATGGCGACAGCAGTGGAATGCACAGCTGCGTTAGAGGAAGAGTGGAGAAAGCAGTGGAATGTGTAGCTACGATTGTGGAGGAGTGGACAGAGCAGTGGAATGCGTGAATGCGTGGCTGTGTTTGTAGAGGAGTGGAGACAGCAGTGGAATTCGCAGCTGCGTTTGTGGCTGAATGGAGACAGCTGTGGAATGCACAGCTGCGTTAGAGGAAGAGTGGAGACAGCAGTGGAATGTGTAGCTACGTTTGTGGAGGACTGGAGAGAGCAGTGGAATGCGTGGCTGTGTTTGTGGAGGAGTGGAGACATCAGTGGAATGCTCAGCTGCGTTTGTGGCGGAATGGAGATAGCTGTGGAATGCACAGCAGCGTTAAAGGAAGAGTGGAGACAGCACTGGAATGTGGAGCTACGTTTGTAGAGGAGTGGAGAGAGCAGTGGAATGCGTGAATGCGTGGCTGTGATTGTGGAGTTGTGGAGACAATAGTGGAAGGCACAGCTGCGTTTGTGGCTGAATGGAGGCAGCAGTGGAATGCACAGTTGCGTTAGAGGAAAAGTGGAGACAGCAGTGGAATGTGTAGCTACGTTTGTGGAGGAGTGGAGACATCACTGGAATGTGGAGCTACGTTTGTGGAGGAGTGGAGAGAGCAGTGGAATGCAAGAATGCTTGGCTGTGTTTGTGGAGGAGTGGAGACAGCAGTGGAATGTTTGGCTGCGTTTGTGGAGGAGTAGAGAGAGCAGTGGAATGCGTGAATGCGTGGCTGTGTTTGTGGAGGAGTGGAGACGGTAGTAGTATGCGCAGCTGAGTTTGTGGCTGAATTTGCGACAGCAGTGGAATGCACAGCTGCGTTAGAGGAAGAGTGGAGACTGCAGTGGAATGTATAGATACGTTTGTGGAGGAGAGGAGAGAGCTGTGGAATGCGTGAATGCGTGGCTGTGTTTGTGGAGCAGTGGAGAAAGCAATGGAATGCGCAGCTGCGTTTGTAGTGGAACGGAGATAGCTTTGGAATGCACAGCAGTGTTAGAGGAAGTGTGGAGACAGCAGTGGAATGTGTAGCTACGTTTGTGGAGGAGTTGAGAGAGCAGTGGAATGCGTGAATGCGTGGCTGTGTTTGTGGAGGAGTGGAGACAGCAGTGGAATGCGCACCTGCGTTTGTGGCTGAATGGAGACAGCAGTGAAATGCACAGCTGCGTTAGAGGAAAAGTGGAGACAGCAGTGGAATGTGTAGCTACGTTTGTGGTGGACTGGAGAGAGCAGTGGAATGCGTGGCTCTGTTTGTGGAGGAGTGGAGACAGCAGTGGAATGCGCACCTGTGTTTGTGGCGGAATGGAGATAGCTGTGGAATGCACAGCAGCGTTAGAGTAAGAGTGGAGACAGCACTGGAATGTGGAGATACATTTGTAGAGGAGAGGAGAGAGCAGTGGAATGCGTGGCTGTGTTTGTGGAGGAGTGGAGACAGCAGTGGAATGTGCAGCTGCGTTTGTGGCGGAAAGGAGACAGCAGTGGACTGTGCAGCTGCGTTTGTGGCGGTATGGAGATAGCAGTGGAATGCACAGCAGCGTTAGAGGAAGAGTGGAGACAGCAGTGGAATGTGTAGCTACGATTGTGAGCTACGATTGTGGAGGAGTGGAGAGAGCAGTGGAATGCGTGAATGCGTGGCTGTGATTGTGGAGGAGCTGAGACAGCAGTGGAATGCGCAGCTGCGTTTGTGGCTGAATGGAAACAGCATTGGAATGCACAGCTGCATTAGAGGAAGAGTGGAGACAGCAGTGGAATGTGTAGCTACGTTTGTGGAGGACTGGAGAGAGCAGTGGAATGCGTGGCTGTGTTTGTGGAGGAGTTGAGACAGCAGTGGAATACACAGCTGCATTTATGGCGGAATGGAGATAGCTGTGGAATGCACAGCAGCGTTAGAGGAAGAGTAGAGACAGCAGTGGAAAGTGTAGCTACGACTGTGGAGGAGTGGAGAGCGCAGTGGAATGCGTAAATTTGTGGAGGAGTGGAGACAGCAGTGGAATGCGCAGCTGCGTTTGTGGCTGAATGGAGACAGCAGTGGAATGCATAGCTGCGTTAGAGTGAGAGTGGAGACAGCAGTGGAATGTGTAGCTACGTTTGTGGAGGACGGGAGAGAGCAGTGGAATGCGTGGCTGTGTTTGTGGAGGAGTGGAGACAGCAGTGGAATGCGCAGCTGCGTTTGTGGCGGAATGGAGATATTTGTGGAATGCACGGTAGCGTTAGAGAAAGATTGGAGACAGCAGTGGAATGTGTAGCTACGTTTGTTGAGGAGTGGAGAGAGCAGTGGAATGTGTGAATGCGTGGCTGTGTTTGTGGAGGAGTAGAGACAGCAGTGGAAGGCGCAGCTTCGTTTGTGGCTGAATGGAGACAGCAGTGGAATGCACAGCTGCTTTAGAGGAAGAGTGGAGACAGTAGTGGAATGTGTAGCTACGTTTATGGAGGACTGGAGAGAGCAGTGGAATACGTGGCTGTGTTTGTGGAGGATAGGAGACAGCAGTGGAATGCGCAGCTGCGTTTGTGGCGCAAGAGAGATGGCTGTGGAATGCACAGCAACGGTAGATGAAGAGTGGAGACAGCAGTGGAATGTGTAGCTACGTTTGTGGAGGAGTGGAGAGAGCAGTGGAATGCGTGAATCCCTGGCTGTGTTTGTGGAAGAGTGGAGACTGCAGTGGAATGCGCAGCTGCATTTGTGGCGGAATGGAGATAGCTGTGGAATGCACAGCAGCGTTAGAGGAAGAGTGGAGACAGCAGTGGAATGTGTAGCTACGTTTGTGGAGGAGTGGAGAGAGCAATGGAATGCGTGAATGCGTGGCTGTGTTTGTGGAGGAGTGGAGACAGCAGTGGAATGCGCAGCTGTGTTTGTGGCTGAATGGAGACAGCAGTGGAATGCACAGCAGCGTTAGAGGAAGAGTGGAGACAGCAGTGGAATGTGTAGTTACGTTTGTGGAGGAGTGGAGAGAGCAGTGGAGTGCGTGAATGCGTTGCTGTGTTTGTGGAGGAGTGGAGACAGCAGTGGAATGCGCAGCTGCGTTTCTGGCTGAATGGAAACAGCATTGGAATGCACAGCTGCGTTAGAGGAAGAGTGGAGACAGCAGTGGAATGTGTAGCTACGTTTGTGGAGGACTGGAGAGAGCAGTGGAATGCGTGGCTGTGTTTGTGGAGGAGTGGAGACAGCAGTGGAATGCGCAGCTGTGTTTGTGGCTAAATGGAGACAGCAGTGGAATGCACAGCAGCGTTAGAGGAAGAGTGGAGACAGCAGTGAAATGTGTAGTTACGTTTGTGGAGGAGTGGAGAGAGCAGTGGAATGCGTGAATGCGTTGCTGTGTTTGTGGAGGAGTGGAGACAGCAGTGGAAAGAGCAGCTGCGTTTGTGGCTGAATGGAGACAGCAGTGGAATAAACAGCTGCATTAGAGGAAGAGTGGAGACAGCAGTAGAATGGGTAGCTACGTTTGTGGAGGACTGGAGAGAGCAGTGGAATGTGTGGCAGTGTTTGTGGAGGAGTGGAGACAGCAGTGGAATGCGCAGCTGCATTTGTGGTGGAATGGAGGCAGCAGTGGACTGTGCAGCTGCGTTTGTGTCGGAATGGAGACAGCAGTGGAATGCACAGCAGCGTTAGAGGAAGAGTGGAGACAGCAGTGGAATGTGTAGCTACGTTTGTGGAAGAGTGGAGAGAGCAATGGAATGCGTGAATGCGTGGCTGTGTTTGTGGAGGAGTGGAGACAGCAGTGGATTGCACAGCCGCGTTTGTGGCTGAATGGAGACAGCAGTGGAATGCACAGCAGCGTTTGAGGAAGAGTGGAGACAGCAGTGGAATGTGTAGTTACGTTTGTGGAGGAGTGGAAAGAGCAGTGGAATGCGTGAATGCGTTGCTGTGTTTGTGGAGGAGTGGAGACAGCAGTGGAAATAGCAGCTGCGTTTGTGGCTGAATTGAGACAGCAGTGGAATAAACAGCTGCATTAGAGGAAGAGTGGAGACAGCAGTGGAATGGGTAGCTACGTTTGTGGAGGAGTGGAGAAGCAGTGGAATGTGTGGCTGTGTTTGTGGAGGAGTGGAGACAGCAGTGGAATGCGCAGCTGCGTTTGTGGTGGAATGGAGGCAGCAGTGGACTGTGCAGCTGCGTTTGTGTCGGAATGGAGACAGCAGTGGAATGCACAGCAGCGTTAGAGGAAGAGTGGAGACAGCAGTGGAATGTGTAGCTACGTTTGTGGAGGAGTGGAGAGAGCAATGGAATGCGTGAATGCGTGGCTGTGTTTGTGGAGGAGTGGAGACAGCAGTGGATTGCGCAGCTGAGTTTGTGGCTGAATGGAGACAGCAGTGGAATGCACAGCAGCGTTAGAGGAAGAGTGGAGACAGCAGTGGAATGTATAGTTACGTTTGTGGAGGAGTGGAGAGAGCAGTGGAATGCGTGAATGCGTTGCTGTGTTTGTGGAGGAGTGGAGACAGCAGTGGAATGAGCAGCTGCGTTTGTGGCTGAATGGAGACAGCAGTGGAATAAACAGCTGCATTAGAGGAAGAGTGGAGACAGCAGTGGAATAGGTAGCTACGTTTGTGGAGGAGTGGAGAGAGCAGTGGAATGCGTGGCTGTGTTTGTGGAGGAGTGGAGACAGCAGTGGAATTCGCAGCTGCGTTTGTGGTGGAGTGGAGACAGAAGTGGACTGTGCAGCTGCGTTTGTGTCAGAATGGAGACAGCAGTGGAATGCACAACAGCGTTAGAGGCAGAGTGGAGACAGCAGTGGAATGTGTAGCTACGATTGTGGAGGAGTGGAGAGAGCAGTGGAATGCGTGAATGCGTGGCTGTGATTGTCGAGGAGTGGAGACAGCATTGGAATGCGCAGCTGCGTTTGTGGCTGAATGGAAACAGCATTGGAATGCACAGCTGCGTTAGAGGAAGAGTGGAGACAGCAGTGGAATGTGTAGCTACGTTTGTGGAGGACTGGAGAGAGCAGTGGAATGCGTGGCTGTGTTTGTGGAGGAGTGGAGACAGCAGTGGAATACACAGCTGCATTTATGGCGGAATGGAGATAGCTGTGGAATGCACAGCAGCGTTAGAGGAAGAGTGGAGACGGGACTGGAATGTGGAGATACGTTTGTAGAGGAGTGGAGAGAGCAGGGGAATGCGTGGCTGTATTTGTGAAGGAGTGGAGACAGCAGTGGGATGCGCAGCTGCGTTTGTGGCAGAATGGAGACAGCAGTGGACTGTGCAGCTGCGTTTGTGGCGGAATGGAGACAGCAGTGGAATGCCCAGAAGCGTTAGAGGAAGAGTGGAGACAGCAGTGCAATGTGTAGCTACGATTGTGGAGGAGTGGAGAGAGCAGTGGAATGCGTGGCTGTATTTGTGAAGGAGTGGAGACAGCAGTGGAATGCGCAGCTGCGTTTGTGGCTGAATGGAGACAGCAGTGGAATGCATAGCTGCGTTAGAGTGAGAGTCGAGACAGCAGTGGAATGTGTAGCTACGTTTGTGGAGGATTGGAGAGCGCAGTGGAATGCGTCTCTCTGTTTGTGGAGGAGTGGAGCCAGCAGTTGAATGCGCAGCTGCGTTTGGGGCGGAATGGTGATAGCTGTGGAATGTACAGCAGCGTTAGAGGAAGAGTGGAGACAGCACTGGAATGTGGAGAAGCACTTGTAGAGGAGTGGAGAGAGCAGTGGAATTCTTGGCTGAATTTGTGAAGGAGTGGAGACAGCAGTGGAATGCGCAGCTGCGTTTGTGGCGGAATGGAGACAGCAGTGGACTGTGCAGCTGCGTTTGTGGCGGAATGGAGACAGAAAGTGGAATGCACAGCAGCGTTAGAGGAAACGTGGAGACAGCAGTGGAATGTGTAGCTTCGTTTTTGGAGGAGTGGAAATAGCAGTGGAATGCGTGAATGCGTGGCTGTGTTTGTGGAGGAGTGGAGACAGCAGTGGATTGCGCAGCTGCATTTGTGGCTGAATGGAGACAGCAGTGGAAGGCACAGCTGCGTTAGCGGAAGAGTGGAGACAGCAGTGGAATGTGTAGCAACGTTTGTGGAGGACTGGAGAGAGCAGTGGAATTCGTGGCTGTGTTTGTGGAGGAGTGGAGACAGCAGTGGAATGCGCAGCTGCGTTTGTGGCGGAATGGAGATATTTGTGGAATGCACGGTAGCGTTAGAGAAAGATTGGAGACAGCAGTGGAATGTGTAGCTACGTTTGTGGAGGAGTGGAGAGAGCAGTGGAATGCGTGAATGCTTGGCTGTGTTTGTGGAGGAGTAGAGACAGCAGTGGAAGGCGCAGCTGCGTTTGTGGCTGAATGGAGACAGCAGTGGAATGCACAGCTGCGTTAGAGGAAGAGTGGAGACAGTAGTGGAATGTGTAGCTACGTTTATGGAGGACTGGAGAGAGCAGTGGAATACGTGGCTGTGTTTGTGGAGGATTGGAGACAGCAGTGGAATGCGCAGCTGCGTTTGTGGCGCAAGAGAGATAGCTGTGGAATGCACAGCAGCGGTAGATGATGAGTGGAGACAGCAGTGGAATGTGTAGCTACGTTTGTGGAGGAGTGGAGAGAGCAGTGGAATGCGTGAATCCCTGGCTGTGTTTGTGGAAGAGTGGAGACAGCAGTGGAATGCGCAGCTGCATTTGTGGCAGAATGGAGATAGCTGTGGAATGCATAGCAGCGTTAGAGGAAGAGTGGAGACAGCAGTGGAATGTGTAGCAACGTTTGTGGAGGAGTGGAGAGAGCAGTGGAATGCGTGAATGCGTGGCTGTGTTTGCGGAGGAGTGGAGACAGCAGTGGAATGCACAGCTGCGTTTGTGGCTGAATGGAGACAGCAGTGGAATGCACAGCTGCGTTAGAGGAAGTGTGGAGACAGCAGTGGAATGTGTAGCTACGTTTGTGAAGGACTGGAGAGAGCAGTGGAATGCATGGCTGTGTTTGTGGAGGAGTGGAGACAGCAGTGGAATGCGCAGCTGCGTTTGTGGCGGAATGGAGATAGCTGTGGAATGCACAGCAGCGTTAGAGGAAGAGTGGAGACTGCACTGGAATGTGGAGATACGTTTGTAGAGGAGTGGAGAGAGCAGTGGAATGCGTCGCTGTATTTGTGAAGGAACGGAGAGAGCAGTGGAATGCGCAGCTGCGTTTGTGGCAGAATGGAGACAGCAGTTGAATGCACAGCTGCGTTAGAAGAACAGTGGAGACAGCAGTGGAATGTGTAGCTACGTTTTTGGAGGAGTGGAGATAGCTGTGGAATGCACAGCTGCGTTAGAGGAAGAGTGGAGAGAGCAGTGGAATGTGTGAATGCGTGGCTCTGTTTGTGGAGGAGTGGAGACAGCAGTGGAATGCGCAGCTGCGTTTGTGGCGGAATGGAGATAGCTGTGGATTGCACAGCGGCGTAAGAAGAAGAGTGAAGACAGCAGTGGAATGTGGAGATACGTTTGTAGAAGAGTGGAGAGAGCAGTGGAATGCGTGGCTGTATTTGTGAAGGAGTGGAGACAGCAGTGGAAAGCCAGCTGCGTTTGTGGCGGAATGGAGACAGCAGTGGACTTTGCAGCTGTGTTTGTGGCGGAATGGAGACAGCAGTGGAATGCACAGCATCGTTATGGGAAGAGTGGAGACAGCAGTGGAATGTGTAGCTACGTTTGTGGAGGAGTGGAGAGAGCAGTGGAATGCGTGGCTGTATTTGTGAAGAAGTGGATACAGCAGTGGGATGCGCAGCTGCGTTTTTGGCGAAATGGAGACAGCAGAGGAATGCACAGGAGCTTTAGAGGAAGAGTGAAGACATCAGTGGAATGTGGAGCTACGTTTGTGGAGGAGTGGAGAGAGCAGTGGAATGCGTGGCTGTGTTTGTGGAGGAGTGGAGACAGCAGTGGAATGCGCAGCTGCGTTTGTGGGTGAATGGAGACAGCAGTTGAATGCACAGCTGCGTTAGAACAGTGGAGACAGCAGTGGAATGTGTAGCTACGTTTGTGGAGGACTGGAGAGAGCAGTGGAATGCGTGGCTGTGTTTGTGGAGCAGTGGAGACAGCAGTGGAATGCGCAGCTGCGTTTGTGGCGGAATGGAGATAGCTGTGGAATGCACAGCAGCGTTAGAGGAAGAGTGGAGACAGCACTGGAATGTGGAGATACGTTTGTTGAGGAGTGGAGAGAGCAGTGGAATGCTTGGCTGTATTTGTGAAGGAGTGGAGACAGCAGTGGAAAGCGCAGCTGCGTTTGTGGCGGAATGGAGACAGCAGTGGACTTTGCAGCTGTGTTTATGGCGGAATGGAGACAGCAGTGGAATGCACAGCATCGTTATAGGAAGAGTGGAGACAGCATTGTAATGTGTAGCTACGTTTGTGGAGGAGTGGAGAGAGCAGTGGAGTGCGCAGCTGCGTTTGCGGCGGAATGGAGATAGCTGTGGAATGCACAGCAGCGATAGAGGAAGAGTGGAGACAGCAGTGGAATGTGTAGCTACGTTTGTGGAGGAGAGATCAGTGGAATGCGTGTCTGTGTTTGTGGAGGGGTGGAGACAGCAGTGGAATTCGCAGCTGCGTTTGTGGGGGAAAGAAGACAGCAGTGGAATGCACAGCTGCGTTAGAGGAAGAGTGGAGACGGCAGTGGAATGTGTAGCTACGTTTGTGGAGGAGTGGAGAGAGCAGTGGAATGCGTGGCTGTGTTTGTGGAGGAGTGGAGACAGCAGTGTAATGTGCAGCTGCGTTTGTGGCGGAATGGAGACAGCAGTGGAATGCACAGCTGCGTTAGAGGAAGAGTGGAGACAGCAGTGGAATGTGTAGCTACTTTTGTGGAGGAGTGGAGAGAGCAGTGGAATGCGTGGGTGTGTTCGTGGAGGAGTGGAGACAGCAGTGGAATGCGCAGCTGTGTTTGGGGCAGAGTCGAGACAGCAACGGAATGCACAGCTGAATTTGTGGTGTAGCTCGGACAGCAGTGAAATGCGTGGCTGTGTTTTTGGCGGAATGGAGACAGAAGTGGAATGTGCAGCTGTGTTTCTGGCGGAATGGAGACAGCAGTCGAGTGCACAGCTGAAATTGTGGTGGAGAGGAGACAGCAGCTGTATCCGCAGCTGAATTTGTGTTGGAGTAAGGACAGCAGTGGAATGCGGGGCTGCACTTATGCAGGATTGGAGACTGGAGTGGAATGCGCAGCTGCGTTTGTGGCGGAATGGAGATAGCTGTGGAATGCACAGCAGCGTTAGAAGAAGAGTGGAGACAGCAGTGGAATGTGTACCTACGTTTGTGGAGGAGTGGAGAGAGCAGTGGAATGCGTGGCTGTGTTTGTGGAGGAGTGGAGACAGCATTGTAATGTGCAGCTGCGTTTGTGGCGGAATGGAGACAGCAGTGGAATACACAGCTGCGTTAGAGGAAGAGTGGAGACAGCAGTGGAATGTGTAGCTACTTTTGTGGAGGAGTGGAGAGAGCAGTGGAATGCGTGGGTGTGTTTGTGGAGGAGTGGAGACAGCAGTGGAATTCGCAGCTGCGTTTGTGGGGGAAAGAAGACAGCAGTGGAATGCACAGCTGTGTTAGAGGAAGAGTGGAGACGGCAGTGGAATGTGTAGCTACGTTTGTGGAGGAGTGGAGAGAGCAGTGGAATGTGTGGCTGTGTTTGTGGAGGACTGGAGACAACAGTGGAATGCGCAGTTGCGTTTGTGGGAGAAAGAAGACAGTAGTGGAATGCACAGTTGCGTTAGAGGAAGAGTGGAGACAGCAGTGGAATGTGTAGCTACGTTTGTGGAGGAGTGGAGAGTGCAGTGGAATGCGTGGCTGTGTTTGTGGAGGAGTGGAGACAGCAGTGGAATGCGCAGCTGCGTTTGTGGGGGAAAGAAGACATCAGTGGAATGCACAGCTGTGTTAGAGGAAGAGTGGAGACGGCAGTGGAATGTGTAGCTACGTTTGTGGAGGAGTGGAGAGAGCAGTGGAATGTGTGGCTGTGTTTGTGGAGGACTGGAGACAACAGTGGAATGCGCAGTTGCGTTTGTGGGAGAAAGAAGACAGTAGTGGAATGCACAGTTGCGTTAGAGGAAGAGTGGAGACAGCAGTGGAATGTGTAGCTACGTTTGTGGAGGAGTGGAGAGTGCAGTGGAATGCGTGGCTGTGTTTGTGGAGGAGTGGAGACAGCATTGTAATGTGCAGCTGCGTTTGTGGCGGAATGGAGACAGCAGTGGAATACACAGCTGCGTTAGAGGAAGAGTGGAGACAGCAGTGTAATGTGTAGCTACTTTTGTGGAGGATTGGAGAGAGCAGTGGAATGCGTGGGTGTGTTCGTGGAGGAGTGGAGACAGCAGTGGAATGCGCAGCTGTGTTTGGGGCGGAGTCGAGACAGCAACGGAATGCACAGCTGAATTTGTGGTGTAGCTCGGACAGCAGTTAAATGCGTGGCTGTGTTTTTGGCGGAATGTAGACAGCAGTGGGCTGTGCAGCTGCGTTTGTGGTGGAATGGAGACAGCAGTGGAATGTGCAGCTGTGTTTCTGGCGGAATGGAGACAGCAGTCGACTGCACAGCTAAAATTGTGGTGGAGATAAGACAGCAGCGGTATCCGCAGCTGAATTTGTGGTGGAGTAAGGACAGCAGTGGAATGCGGGGCTGAGTTTGTGCAGGATTGGAGACGGGAGTGGAATGCATGGCTGCGTTTGTCGCAGAATGGAGACAGACGTGGAATAAGCTGCTGCGTTTGTGTCAGATTGGAGACAGCAATGGAATGCGCGGTTGAATTCGTGGTTTGGTGCAAACAGCAGTGGAATGCGCAGCTCTGTTTGGGGTGGGGTTGGAGACAGCAATGGAATCGGCAGCTGAATTTGTGGTGTAGTTCAGACAGCAGTGGAACGCGCAGCTGTGTTTTTGGCGGATTGGAGACAGCAATGGACGGTGCAGCTGCGTTTGTGGCGGAATGGAGACATCAGTGGAATGCGCAGTTGCGTTTGTGGCAGAGTTTAGACAACAGTGCAATGTTCAACTACGTTTTTGTAGGAGTGGTACAGCAGTGGAATGGGCGGCTGCGTTTGTGGAGGTGTGGAGACAGGTTTGGAATGCGCGGCTACATTTGTGGAGGAGTGGAAACAGCAGTGGATTGCGCAGTTGTATTTGGTGTGGAGTGGAGACGGTATTGGTCTATGCAGATGAATTTGTGGTGTAGTTGAGACAGCAGTACAATGTGCAGCTGAATTTGTTGTGGAGTGGAGACAGCAGTGGAATGTGCAGCTGAATTTGTGGCGGAATGTAGAGGGCAGTGGAATGTGTGGCTGCGTTTGTGGCGGAATGGAGGCAGCAGTGGATTGGCAGCTGCGTTTGTCGTGGAATGGAGACGTAAGTAGACAAGTGGACTGTGCAGCTGCGTTTCTAGCGGAAAGAAGATAGCAGTGGAATGTAAAGTTTCTTTTGTGGCGGAATGGAGACAGCAGTGGATTGCGTAGCTGCGTTTGTGGCACAGTGGAGAGAGAAGTGGAATGTTCAGCTGAGTTTTTGGAGGAGTGGAGGCAGCAATTGAATGCGCGGCTGCGTTTCTGGACGAGTGGTGACTGCAGTGGAATGAGAAGCTCTTGTTGGGGCGGAGTGGAGTAAGCAATGGAATATGAAGCTGTATTTGTGGTGAAGTTGAGAGAGTAGTTGAATGCGCGGCTTTGTTTTTGGTGGCATGAAGACAGCAGTGAACTATGCAGGTACGTTTGTGGCAGAGTGGAGAAAGCAGCTTAACGCACCTTTAAATTTGTGGTGGAGTGGAGACAGCAGTGGAATTTGCGGGTACGTTTGTGGAGCATTGGGAGCAGCAGTGGAAGCCGTGGACGTTTGTGGTGGATGGAGATAGCAATGGATTGCTCACCTGCGTTTGTGGCGAAGTGGAGACAGCAGTGGAATGAACAGATGAATCTGTGGTGGAGTCAGGATAGCAGTAGAAACTGTTGCTGTATTTGTGGCGGAATGGAACAGCAGTGGACGGTGCAGATGCGTTTGTGGCGGTTTGGAGACAGCACTGGATTGCGCAGGTTTGCTAGAGGCAGATTGGAAAAAGCAGTAGAATGTGGATTGGAGACAACAGTGGAATGCGCAGCTGAATTTTGGCAGACTGGAGACAGCAGTGGAATGTGCAGCTCCGTTTATGGCAGAATGGAGGCAGCAGTGGACTGAGCGGCGCCGTTTTTCGTGGAATGGAGACAGAAGTGGGCTGTGCTGCAGCGTTTCTGGCAGAATAAAGACAGCAGTGGAATATAAAACTGTGTTTGAGGGGGAATGGAGAAAGCAGTGGAATGCGCTGCTGCATTTGTGGCAGAGTGGAGACAGCAGTGGAATGTTCAGCTGCATTTGTGGAGGAGTGGAGACAGCAGTTTAATGCGCGGCTTCGTTTCTGGACGAGTGGAGACAACAGAAGAATGCGCAGCTCTGTTTAGGCGGAGTGGAGGAAGCAACGGAATGCGCAGCTGTATTTGTGGTGGAGTTAAGAGAGTAGTGAAATGCGAGGCTATGTTTTTTCGGAATGGAGACAGCAGTGAACTGTGCAGGCACGTTTGTGGCGGAGTTGAGACAGCAGCTTAAAGCACAGCTGAATTTGTGGTGGAGTGGAGACAGCAGTGGAATGCGGAGCTGAGTTTGTGGTGGTTTGGAGACAGCACTGGATTGCGCAGGTTTGTTAGAGGCAGATTGGAAAAAGCTGTAGAATGTGGATTGGAGGCAGTAGTGGAATGCCCATCTGAAATAGTGTCATACTGGAGACAGCTGTGGAATGTGCAGCTGTGTTTGGGGCGGAGTGCAGACAGCAATGCAATGTGTGGCTGAATTTGTGGTGTAGTTCAGACAGCAGTGGAATGCGGGGGCTGTGTTTTTGGCGGAATGGAGACAGCAGTGGACTGTGCAGCTGTGTTTGTGGCGGAGTGGTGACTGCAGCTTAACGAACAGCTGAATTTGTGGTGGAGTGGAGACAACAGTGGAATTTGTGACTGCATTTGTGGAGGATTGGAAACAGCAGTGCAAGCCGCAGCTCCGTTTATGGCGGATGGAGATAGCAGTGGATTGCGCAGCTGTGTTTGCGGAGGAGTAGAGACAGCAGTTGAATGCGCGCCTGTGTTATTGGCAAAGTGGAGACAGCAGTGGAATGTTCTGCTGCATTTGTGGTGGTTTGGAGACAGCAGTGGATTGCGCAGCTTTGTTAGAGGCACATTGGAAGCAGCCGTACAATGTGCAGACTAATTTGTTGTGGTGTGGTGACAGCAGTCAAATACGCATCTGAATTTGTGGCGGAATGGAGACAGCAGTTGAATGCGCGGCTGTGTTTGTGGACGAGTGGAGACAGCAGTGAAATGCGCAGCTCTGTTTGGGGCGGAGTGGTGACAGCAGTGAACTGTGCAGGTACGTTTGTGGTGGAGTGGACAAAGCAGCTTAACGCACAGCTGAATTTGTAGTGGATTGGAGACAGCAGTGGAATTTGCGGCTACATTTGTGGAGGATTGGAAACAGCAGTGGAAGCAATGGCACGCTTGTTGCGGATGGAGATAGCAGTGGATTGCTCAGCTGCGTTTGTAGCGAAGTGGAGACAGCATTGGATTGCACAGATGAATTTGTGGTGGAGTGGAGACAGCTGTGGAAACTGTTGCTGTATTTGTGGCGGAATGGAGACAGTAGTGGATGGTGCAGATGCGCTTGTGGTGGAATGGAGACAGCAGTGGAATGTGCAGATGCGTTTGTGGCGGAAATTAGACAGCTGTTCTGTGCAGCTGCGTTTGTGGTGTAATGAAGACAGCAGTGGTATGCGTGGTTTGCATTTGTGGAGGATCGGAGACAGCAGAGGAATGCGCTGCTGCATTTGTTGTGAAATGGAGACAGGAGTAGTATGCACAGCTGAATTTGTGACAGACTGGAGACAGCAGTGGAATGTGTGGCTGCATTTGTGGCGAAGTGGAGACAGCAGTAGAATGTGCAGCTGAATTTGTAGTGGAGTGGAGACAGCAAAGGAATGCGTGGCTGCGTTTGTGGCGGAATGGAGACAGCAGTGGAATATGATGCTGTGTTTGTGGCGGTTTGGAGACAACACTGGATTGCGCAGGTTTGCTAGAGGCAGATTGGAAAAAGCAGTAGAATGTGGATTGGATACAACAGTGGAATGCGCAGCTGAATTTGTGGTGTAGTTCAGACAGCAGTGGAATGCGCAGTTGTGTTTTTGGTGGAATGGAGACAGCAGTGGATTGTGCAGCTGTGTTTGTGTCGGAGTGGAGACAGCAGCTTAACGCAGAGCTGAATTTGTGATGGAGTGGAGACAACAGTGGAATTTGCGGCAACGTGTGTGGAGGATTGAAAACAGCAGTGCAAGCCGCAACTGCATTTATGGCAGACGGAGATAGCAGTGGTTTGTGCAGCTGCGTTTGTGGAGGAGTAGAGACAGCAGTTGAATGCGCCCCTGCGTTTTTGGCAAAGTGGAGACAGCAATGGAAACTGTTGCTGTATTTGTGGCGGAATGGAGACAGCATTGGACGGTGCAGATGCGTTGGTGGTGGTGTGGATACAGTGGTGGATTTCGTAGCTTTGTTAGAGGCACATTGGAGACAGCAGTACAATGTGCACCTGAATTTGTTGTGAAGTGGAGACAGCAGTGGAATGTGAAGCTGCAATTGTGGCGGAATGGAGGCAGCAGTGGACTGAGCGGCGCCGTTTGTCGTGGTATGGAGACAAAAGTGGGCTGTGCTGCTGCGTTTCTGGCAGAATAAAGACAGCAGTGGAATATAAAACTGTGTTTGAGGGGGAATGGAGAAAGCAGTAGAATGCGCTGCTGCATTTGTGGCAGAGTGGAGAGAGCAGGGGAATGTTCAGCTGCGTTTGTGGAGGAGTGGAAACAGCAGTTTCATGCGCGGCTTCGTTTCTGGACGAGTGGAGACAACAGCAGAATGCGCAGCTCTGTTTAGGCGGAGTGGAGAAAGCAATGGAATGCGCAGCTGTATTTGTGGTGGAGTTGAGAGAGTAGTGAAATGCGAGGCTGTGTTTTTTCGGAATGGAGACAGCAGTGAACTGTGCAGGCAAGTTTGTGGCGGAGTTGAGACAGCAGCTTAAAGCACCGCTGAATTTGCGGTGGAGTGGAGACAGAAGTGGAAACAGCAGATGCGTTTGTGCGGAATGGAGACAGCACTGGACGGTGCAGCTGAGTTTGTGGTGGAATGGAGACAGCAGTGGAATGTGTGCCTGTGTTCGTGGTGAAGTGGAGACTGGACTCAAATGCACAGCTGAATTTATGTTGGAGTGGAGACAGCGGTGGAATGCGGAGCTGAGTTTGTGGCTGAGTGGAGACAGCAGTGGAAGGCGTGGCTGCGTTTGTGGCGGAATGCAGACAGGTGTAGACTGTGCAGCTGCGTTTGTGGCGGAATGGAGACAGCAGTGGAATATGCTGCTGTGTTTGTGGCGGTTTGGAGACAGCACTGGATTGCGCAGGTTTGTTAGAGGCAGATTGGAAAAAGCAGTAGTATGTGGATTGGAGGCAGCAGTGGAATGCCCATCTGAATTTGTGTCATACTGGAGACAGCAGTGGAATGTGCAGCTGTGTTTGGGGCGGAGTGGTGACTGCAGCTTAATGAACAGCTTAATTTGTGGTGGAGTGGAGACAACAGTGGAATTTGTGACTGCGTTTGTGGAGGATTGGAAACAGCAGTGCAAGCCGCAGCTCCGTTTATGGCGGATGGAGATAGCAGTGGATTGCACAGCTGTGTTTGTGGAGGAGTAGAGACAGCAGTTGAATGCGCGCCTGTGTTATTGGCAAAGTGGAGACAGCAGTGGAATGTTCTGCTGCATTTGTGGCGGTTTGGAGACAGCAGTGGATTTCGCAGCTTTGTTAGAGGCACATTGGAGACAGCCGTACAATGTGCAGCCTAATTTGTTTTAGAGTGGCGACAGCAGTGAAATACGCATCTGAATTTGTGGCGGAATTGAGACAGCAGTTGAATGCGCGGCTGTGTTTGTGGACGAGTGGAGACAGCAGTGAATTATCGGCTCTGTTTGGGGCGTAGTGGTGACAGCAGTGAACTGTGCAGGTACGTTCGTGGTGGAGTGGACAAAGCAGCTTAACGCACAGCTGAATTTGTAGTGGATTGGAGACAGCAGTGGAATTTGTGGCTACATTTGTGGAGGATTGGAAACAGCAGTGGAAGCAATGGTACGCTTGTTGCGGATGGAGATAGCAGTGGATTGCTCAGCTGCGTTTGTGGCGAAGTGGAGACAGCATTGGATTGCACAGATGAATTTGTGGTGGAGTGGAGAAAGCTGTGGAAACTGTTGCTGTATTTGTGGCGGAATGGAGACAGTAGTGGATGGTGCAGATGCGTTTGTGGTGGAATGGAGACAGCAGTGGAATGTGCAGATGCGTTTGTGGCGGAAATTAGACAGCTGTTCTGTGCAGCTGCGTTTGTGGTGTAATGAAGACAGCAGTGGAATGCGTGGTTTGCATTTGTGGAGGATCGGAGACAGCAGAGGAATGCGCTGCTGCATTTTTTGTGAAATGGAGACAGGAGTAGTATGCGCAGCTGAATTTGTGACAGACTGGAGACAGCAGTGGAATGTGTGGCTGCATTTGTGGCGAAGTGGAGACAGCAGTAGAATGTGCAGCTGAATTTGTAGTGGAGTGGAGACAGCAAAGGAATGCGTGGCTGCGTTTGTGGCATAATGGATACAGTAGTGGAAAGTGGAGCTGTGTTTTTCGCGGAATGGAGACAGCAGTGGACTGTGCAGCTGCGTTTCTGGTGGAATGGAGACAGCAGTGCAATGTAAAGCTGCATTTGTGGCGGAATGGGACAGCAGTGGAATGCGCAGCTGCATTTGTGGCAGAGTTTAGACCACAGTGGAATGTTCAACAACGTATGTGGCGGAGTGGAGACAGCAGTGGAATGCGCGACTGCATTTGTGGCAGAATGGAGACAGCAGTGGAATGCGTGGCTGCGTTCGTGCAGGATTGGAGACAGCAGTGGACTGTGCAGCTGTGTTTGTGGCGGAGTGCCGACAGCAGAATGTGCAGCTGAATTTGTGGTGGGGTGGAGACAGCAGTGGAATTTGCGGCTACGTTTGTGGAGGATAGGAAACAGCAGTGCAAACCGCAGCTGCGTTTATGGCGGATGGAGATAGCAGTGGATTGCGCAGCTGCGTTTGTGTAGGAGTAGAGACAGCCGTGGAATGCGCGCCTGTGTTTTTCGCGAAGTAGAGAGAGCAGTAAAATGCACAGATGACATTGTGGTGGAGTGGAGACTGCAGTGGAAACTGCTGCAGTATTTGTGGCGGAATGGAGACAGCAGTGGACGGTGCAGATGCGTTTGTGGTAGGATGGAAACATCAATGGAAGGTGCAGATGCTTTTGTGGTGGAATTTAGACAGCAGTTGGCTGTGCAGCTGCGTTTGTGGTGGAATGGAAACAGCAGTGGTATCCATGTCTGCTTTCATGGAGGAGCGGAGACAGCAGTGGAATGTTAAGCTGCATTTGTGGAGGAGTGGAGACAGCAGTGGCATGTGCGGCCGCATTTGTGGAGGTGTGGAGACAGCTTTGGCATGCACGGCTACATTTGTGGAGGAGTTGAGAGAGCAGTGGAATGTGCGGCTACTTTTATGGAGGAGTGGAAACAGCAGTGTAATGCGCGGCTGTGTTTGTGATGGAGACAGAAGTGGACTGCGCAGCTGCGTTTCTGGCGGAATGAAGACAGCAGTGGAATTTGAAGTTGCTTTTGTGGCACAATGGAGACAGCTGTGGATTGCGCAGCTGCGATGTGGCAGAGTGGAGATAGCAGTGGAATGTTCAGCTGCATTTGTGGAGGAGTGGAGACAGCAGTGGCATGTGCGGCAGAATTTGTGGCGCAGTGGAGACAGGTGTGGAATGCCCAGGTGAATTTGTGGTGTAGTGGAGAGAGAAGTGGAATGTGCGGCTACGTTTGTGGAGGAGTGACAATAGCAGTGGAATGTACGGCTGCGTTTGTGGCGGATTGGAGACAGCAGTGGACGATGCAGATGCGTTTGTGGCGGAATGGAGACTGCAGTAGAATGTGCGGCTGCATTTGTGGCGGATTGGAGACAGCAGTGGACGGTGCAGATGCGTTTGTGGCGGAATGGAGACTGCAGTAGAATGTGCGGCTGCATTTGTGGCGGATTGGAGACAGCAGTGGACGGTGCAGCTGCGTTTGTGGCGGAATGGAGACAGCATTGGAATGCGCGGCTGCGTTTGTGGAGGTGTGGAGACAGCTTTGGCATGCGCGGCAGAATTTGTGGCGCAGTGGAGACAGGTGTGGAATGCCCAGGTGAATTTGTGGTGTAGTGGAGAGAGAAGTGGAATGTGCGGCTACGTTTGTGGAGGAGTGACAATAGCAGTGGAATGTACGGCTGCGTTTGTGGCGGATTGGAGACAGCAGTGGACGGTGCAGATGCGTTTGTGGCGGAATGGAGACTGCAGTAGAATGTGCGGCTGCATTTGTGGCGGATTGGAGACAGCAGTGGACGGTGCAGATGCGTTTGTGGCGGAATGGAGACTGCAGTAGAATGTGCGGCTGCATTTGTGGCGGATTGGAGACAGCAGTGGACGGTGCAGCTGCGTTTGTGGCGGAATGGAGACAGCATTGGAATGCGCGGCTGCGTTTGTGGAGGTGTGGAGACAGCTTTGGCATGCGCGGCTACATTTGTGGAGGAGTGGAGAGAGCAGTGGAATGTGCGGCTACTTTTATGGAGGAGTGGAAACAGCAGTGTAATGCGCGGCAGTGTTTGTGATGGAATAGAGACAGCAGCCGACTGTGCAGCTGCGTTTGTGTCGAAATGAAGACAGCAGTGGACTATGCAGCAGCGTTTGTTACGGAATGGACACAGCAGTGGAATGTGCAGCTGCGTTTGTTTCGGAATGGGGGCAGCAGTGGGATGTTCAGCTGTGTTAGGGACAGATTGGAGACAGAATTTGAATGAGAAGCTGCGTTTTTGGACGACAGGAGACAGCAGTGGAATGTGCAGCTGAGTTTGTGGTGGAATGGCGACAGCAGTGGAATGCGCAGCTGCATTTGTGTAGGAGTGGATAAAGATTTGGCATGCGTGGCTACGTTTGTGGAAGAGTGAAAAAGCAGCGGACTCTGCGGCTACGTTTATGGAGGAGTGGAATGCATGGCTGCTTTTGTCGTGGAACAGAGACAGAAATCGACTTTGCAGCTGCGTTTGTGTTAAAATGAAGACAGCAGTGAACTGTGCAGCTGCGTTTGTTGCGAAATGGAGACTGCAGTGGAATGTTCTGATGCGTTTGTAGCGGTTCAGACACAGCAGTGGATTGCGCAGCTTTGTTAGAGGCACACTGCAGACAGTAGTGCAATGTGCAGCTGAATTTGTTGTGGAGTGGAGATTGCAGTGGAATCCGCAGCTGAATTTGTGGCGGATTGTAGACAGCAGTGGAATGTGCGGCTGCGTTTGTGGCGGAATGGAGACAGCAGTGAACTGAGTAGCTGCGTTTCGCATTGGAATGGAGACAGAAGTGGACTGTGCAGCTGCGTTTCTGGCGGAATGAAGACAGCAGTGGAATTTGATGTGGCGCAATGGAGACAGCTGTGGATTGCGCAGCTGCGATGTGGCAGAGTGGAGATAGCAGTGGAATGATCAGCTGCGATAGTGGAGGAGTGGAGAGAGCAGTTGATTGCGTGGTTGCCTTTGTGGAGGAGTGGAGACAGCAGTGGAATTCGCAGCTGTGTTTGGGGCGGAGTGGAGACAGCAATGGAATGCGCAGGTGAATTTATGGTGGAGTGGAGACAGCAGTAGAATTTGCGGCTACATTTGTGAAAATTGGAGACAGCAGTAAAAGCCGCGGCTGCATTTCTGGCGGAAGGAGATAGCAGTCGATTGTGCAGCTGCGTTTGTGGAGAAGTAGAGATAGCAGTGGAATGCACGCTTGCGTTTGTGGTGAAGTCAAGACAGCACTGGAATGCAAAGATGAATTTGTGGTGGAGTTGAGACAGAAGTGGAATGCGAGCCTGCATATGTGACGAAGTGGAGACTGGTTGGAATGCACAGCTGAATTCATGGAAGCGTGGAGAGAGCAGTGGAAACTGCAGCTGCATTTGTCAAGGAATGGACAGCAGTGGACGGTGGAGCTGCGTTTGTGGTGGAATGGAGACAGCAGTGGAATGTACGGCTGCGTTTGTAGAGGTGTGGAGACAGCTTTGTCACGTGCGGCTACGTTTGTGGAGGCGTAAAAACAGTAGTGGAATGCGCATTTGTGTTTGGTGGGGATTGGAGACAGTAATGGAATGTGCAGCTGAATTTGTGGTGTAGTTGAGCCAGCAGTGGAAAGCGTGGCTGTGTTTGTGGTGGAATTGATGCAGCTGTGGACTGTGTGGCTCCGTTTGTGGAGGAGTGAAAACAGCAGTGGAATGTGCGGCTACGTTTATGGAGGAGTGGAGACAGCAGTGGAATGCACGCCTGCATTTGTTGCGGAATGGAGAGAGCAGTCGACTGTGCAGCTGCGTTTGTGTCGAAACGAAGACACCAGTGGACTATGCAGCAGCGTTTGTGACGGAATGGAGACAGCAGTGGAATGTGCGGCTGCGTTTGTGGAGAAGTGGAGACAGCAGTGGATTGCACTGCTCAATTTGTGGTGGAATGGAGAGAGCAGTGGAATCCATGGCTACATTTGTGGAGCATTGGAAACAGCAGTGGAATGTGCAGCTGTGTTTGTGGTGGAGTGGAGACATCAGTGAAATGCGAAGCTTAGTTTGGGGCAGAATAGAGGAAGCAGAGGAAGAAGTGATTTCGTTTGTGGCTGAATGGAGACAGCAGTGGAATGTGCATCTGTGTTTGTGGTGGAATAAAGACAGCAGTGGAAAGAGCGACTGCGCTTGTGCAGGAGTAGAGAGAGCAGTGGAATGCGCGGCTGCATTTAGGGCAGATTGGAGACAGCAGTGGAATGCGTGGCAGAGTTTGTGGCGCAATGGGACAGCAGTGGAATGAGCGGCTGCATTTGTGGCGGAATGGAGATAGCAGTTGAATGCGCAGCTGTGTTTGTGGTGGAATGAAGACAGCAGTGGAATGCGTGGCTGTGTTTATGTCGGCTTCGAGACTGCAGTAGACTCTGCAACTTCGTTTATGGCGGAATAGAGACTGCAGTGGAATGTGCAGCCAAATTTGTGGTGGAGAGGAGACAGCAGTGGAATGCACAGATGAATTTGTGTTGGCGGAATAGAGACAGCAGTGGAATGAGTGGCTACGTATGTGGCAGAATGAAGACTGCAGTGGAATGCGTAGCTGTATTTGTGGTGGAGTGGAGGTAGCAGTGGAATGCGCGGCTACGTTTATGGAGTAGTGGAGACGGCAGTGGAATGCACAGCTGTATTTGTGGTGAAGTGGAGAGAGCAGTGGATTGTGTGGCTACGTTTATTGAGTAGTGGAGACAGCAGTGGAATGCACAGGTGAATTTATGGTAGAGTGGAGAAAGCTGTGGAATTTCCAGCTGCGTTTGTGTCGGGTGGAGACAGTAGTGTAACACGCAGGTTCGTTTGTGGGGGATTCGAGACAGCAGTGAAATGCACGGCTGCGTGTGTGTCAAAATGGAGGATTTGAGACAGCAGTGGAATGCACGGCTGCGTGCGTGTCAGAACGGAGACAGCAGTGCAATACGCGGTAGAGTTTGTGGACGAGTGGAGATATAAGTCGATTGAGTGGCCGCATGGAATGCGTGGGTACATTTGAGGAGAATTGTAGACAGCAGTCGAAAGCGCAGCTGCGACTATGTGGGACAGCAATGGAATGAACGGCTGCGTTTGTGGCGGAGTGCAGTCAGCAGTGAAATGCACTGCTAAATTTCTGGTCGAGTGGAGACAGCAGTTTAATGTGCAGCTACGTTTATGAAGGAGTGGAGACAGCAGTGGAATGCACAGCTGCGTTAGAGGAAGAGTGGAGACAGCAGTGGAATGTGTAGCTACGTTTGTGGAGGAGTGGAGACAGCAGTGGAATGCGCGGAGGCGTTTTTGGAGGATTGGAGGCAGCAGTGGAATGTGCGGCTGCATTTGTGCCAGAGTGCAGACAGTGAAATGCACGGATGCGTTTGTGGTGGAGTGGAGTGCGCAGTCGAATGACCGCCTGCGTTTGTGGCGAAGTGGAGACTGCAGTGGAATGTGCAGCTGTATTTGTGGTGGAGTGGACACAGCTGTGGATTGCCCGGCTACATTTATGGTGTAGTGGAGACAGCAGTGGAATGTGTAGCTACGTTTGTGGAGGAGTGGAGACTGAAGTGGAATGCGCAGCTGTGTTTGTGGTGGGTTGGAGGCAGCAGTGGCATGAGCGACTGAGGCGGAATGGAGACATCAGAAATGCGCGGCTGAGTTTTTGGCAGTATGGAGACTGAAATGGAACGAGTGGCTTCGTTTGTGGTGCAGTAGAGACAGCAGTGGACTGTGCAGTTGCGTTTGTGGCGGATTGGAGACAGCAGTCGAATATGCAGCTGTTACTGTGGTTGAATGGAGACAACAGTGGAATGAGCGGCTGCGTTTGTGGCAGAATGGAGACAGCAGTGTAATGTGCAGCTGTATTTGTGGTGGAGTGGAGACAGCATTGGAATGTGCGGCTACTTTTGTGGAGTAGTTGAGACGGCAGTGTAATGAGCGGCTATATTTGTGGCAGAGTGGGGACAGCATTTGAATGTGCATTTGCGTTTGTGGAGGAATGGAAACAGCAGTCGAATATGCATCTGTGTTTGTGGCGGAATTGAGACAGCAGTGGAATCAGCGGCTGCGTTTGTAGAGGAGTGGAGTCGGCAGTGGAATGCACAGCTGCGTTTGTGGAGGATTGGAGACAGCTGTGGAATGTGTGGCTGCGTTTGAGGAGGAGTGGAAACATCAGTGTAATGTGCAGCTGTGTTTGTGGCGGAATGGAGACAGCTGTTGATTGAGCAGCTGCATCTGTGGCGCAATGGAGACAGCAGTCGAATGTTTGGCTGTGTTTGTGGTGGAATGGAGACAGCAGTGGAATGAACTCCTGCTTTGCTGATGGAGTGGAGACAGCAGTGGAATGTGCAGCTGCGTTTGTGGCAGAGTGGAGACGGCAGTGGAATGTGCATCTATACACACCCATCGCAGTAAGGCCTCTTTACTTCTGCTGACTCCCCTCCCGACCTCGTACTCGCTCTCACTCCTTTTCTTTAAAGTTCTATCTCGATTAAAACCTATATCCCTCCGCCGTTCTCTCTCCACCTACCGCGCTCCTTTTTGCTGTGCGCCCTTTACTAACAGCAGCGTTATACGTCCAATAGTTTTCTAGATAGTTTTTTAAAACAAGTCCGTCGCAACGGATATTCTGAACAAAGCAAGAACTATACGTAGTCTGCATGAGGCTCACTGACTTCACTATAAGTTTGACTGCGAAAGAAATCTGAAAAAAAACACAAATCACTCTCTAATAGTGCAACTGCGAGAATTTATCCCACTAGGTATCTGATGAAGAAACTTAGTACTTTTTTCACATGTATAGTATTGCACAACAATCACTATCATCATTAAACGTCACACTAATAAAGAGATCTGTTAAACAAACTCAGCTTAGTCAATACTATGCTTTGACTTTTCTAACTACAAAAGTGAAACAGGTAAATAAATTTAAATCTCTCAGTTATTATTTGCAATAGTAATTACAATACCTTTTGATTGGAGAACGACAAAAATCTTCTCAGACTGATACATATATGAATGATAAAAAATCTTTTAACGACAGAACAGTGCCTGTGAAAAACCTGTGAAAAACAGATGACGAAATTATTCCATCTGCTCGCACAAAACTTGCTGCCTCAGCAAGCCAACCAAAGCACGTCCGTTTAGTACCAGAGCTACTCACCAGCTTTCTCCTTCTGTCCAGCTACTACTCACATACATAGTCTTTGACAGAGAGGTTACACAACAGAGTAAACCACAGACGTAGTTACTCCTCTACGGACGCAATATGCGTGTCTTCCAGGAAGCAACACGAAAACTTTGCTCCAGAACGGGACGATAAACGGCTCCACAACCTCAAAGCTTGCTAGAAAACCAGCAGATGACCGTCTGGTAGAATCATCTGAACATTAAAACCCACTGCAGAATGATCTGATTGATATATCACTATGGTGTAAAATTGGCAATTCACTAAATAATGCGAAGTGTGAAGTCGTCCACGTGAGTTTGGAAAGAAACCCGTTAAACTTTGTTTACAAGATAAATCAGTCAAATGTGAAGACCGTAAACTCCACAAAATATCTAGGAATTACTATTACTTCAGATTTAAACTGGAAAGATTAAGTAGATAATGTCGTGGGAAAGGCGAACCACAGACTGCGTTTTATTGACAGAACCCTTAAAAGATGCAACAGAACTATTAAAGAAACTGCATACACTATGCTTGGCCGTCCTTTTTTGGAGTATTGCTGCCCAGTGTTGGATCCCTGTCAAGTGTGTTTGACGGAGGACATCCAAAGAGTCCAAAGAAGGTCAAATCGTTACGTATTGTTACGGTACAGGAGAGACAGCGTTATGGAAATGATACAGGTTCTTGGATGGAAATCATTGCAACAACGGCGCTTTTGCTGCGACGTGGGCTACTTACGAAACTCCACCAAAATTGTCCTCCGAATGAGAAAATATATTGTTGACTCCCACCTACATAGGAAGAAATGATCATCAGAATGAAATACGAAAAATCAGAGCTCGAACGGAGCTGTTCTTTCTTCACGCGCGCTACTCGAGAATGGAATGGGAGATAAATAGTATAGCGGTGGTTCGATGAACCCTCTGCCAGGCACTCAAATGTCACTTGTAGAGTATCCAATGTAGATATAGATGTAGAACATACGTTTTTCTGTTAGGAAGGCAGTGGTGCGACCTACAGGCAGCTTTGTAGGATTCAGGACCATACAGCTCATTTAGGAAATCGGTTGGCGGATTTAGCTTAAACAGCAAGAAGAGGAGAAGGTTAGACAGTTAGGTAACAAGCTGAGTGACTTACAGTCTAGAGTAGTTAGCGATTGGAATAGGGAAGGTTGGTGTTTGAGCAGTTCTGTGGTGTTCACTGTGGATGCCTGCCGCCGAACGGTTGGCCAAGATATTGAGGTAATTTGTGGCCATATCCGAATGCTGTTGCTTCATGCTGCCGCAGCTCTGCTGAAGTTCCAACCATTTCGTTGTATGATAGGGTTTCGTTTAGTTCAAACATAGAGAAAAAATTTGCAAAGATATAAACTTTACATTCCATACAGAAATGACGTGGAATTGCCGTCCAGTAGATCAGGTGTTGATTCGTTCCCTGCCATTCCGTCTGCAACCAGGAAGATTTTTAACAGTGCCACACAGGTCTATACGCAGGTGCGTCCCTGACACAGCCGTCACAACAAGAATAGCGGCTACTGTCTGGCAGCAGGAGCTCTCATCGGTGGTTGATGGTCGGTAGGATACTGTTAGCTGCAGTGTGCAAAATCCGTAGTTTCCACGCAGACGTCAGTCAAAGGATGTCCTTGTCGATTTTCGCGATTTCAGTCAGTGTATTCGAAAGTTTTTATAAGCAATGTCTTCTGTTGATGTTGCAGTTGATGTGTCACACATCGGAAAATCGTTGTGTTTCTTAAGATGGACACACAATTTCGCTTTCTGACTTGTGGCAGTCGCTACCGTTACATCCGGTCTATGATCTAACGCGCCCTATTTTTTTAGAACAAGTCCGTCGACTGGCACCTTTCATTCTCGAAAAAGCTGAATTGTTCGAGCGTGGCGTTACGTGACCCTGATGCCGCTAACTTTGAAGATCCATTCTTACTGTGCACATACTCCCACTGATATTCAACTTGTTTAAGGTTTGTGTTGTACAAACAGTGTAAAAGTCTTACACAGTTGACAGCTCATATATTACGGGTAAAAGTGCAGGAGACTGCAGCCTCTTCCTGGACGGGCAGTGCCCCCGCCAATGCAGCTCGCGCGGTAGCGTCGTCCGTTTTAAAACGCAAATCGTGGTGTTGTTCTAATTTTCTGATATGTTGTTAGGACCTGTTAGAGTAGTATGAAACCAAGTTTGTAGCTTCGAAAGCCCTGTGCTTCCCAAGTTATAAGTGAAAAACTCCGAAACTTTCGGACTTTTTTTAGATTTTGCCTTCTAGCGCATAGACTATGAGTTTTACGATGTTAGTAGTCTTTACCATTTCCAAAGTACATAGTACAATTTAAACCTAACTGCAGCGTTATACGTCCAATAATTTGCTAGATATGAAGCGTCACAAATGGGCTCAGTTTTACCAAAAAAGAAAATTTTAAGTTTTGCTCTGATTTCGAGCTGAATACTGGCGTAACTGCTCATCCTGCGAGAATAGACATGGAAATTGAAGTTGTAGTAAATTTTATTAGCTTTACAATAAGCACAAGATGAACTCTCTAGAGCGAGTACTTCTCTTCAAATTGTACAAAAACTGAAAGTCAGGAAACTGAAATTTTTGAAGAAATGAGCATAAACACCAATGACAAATTGTGGGCTTTCAAAGAAATGAAAATGTATACCAATGTCTTTAAAGAAATGGAATTGTGTAATAAAAAACACACATTTCAATAACTTAAAACTCTCACTGTTTTGGTTTCTTAGAAGGTCCTGGTTGTTCACACTCGTTTTCTAGGACATAAGGGGGCTTCTGCGGTGCTGCATCCATTCCTGGCTGTACGTCCGAAGGCGGGAGATCATCGTAATCGTCTTCATCCTCGTAGATCAGACTCGTAGTGACGTTGCAGCAAGTGGTACCAGAGCGGTGAGTGCACCAAGCTGAGCACTGAAGCCAAGCTCTCCAGCAGTTGCACGATCCCATGCATCCCTTCTTGTACTTAGATGAGAGCAACTGAGAATTTAAGGTAGGGCTGGTTCACATAATGTTGTTACTGGTAATAGACCAACGGAGCTCTTCCACCAATCCCACTGTGTGGCATCCTTCGCCACTCCCAACCATGTTTGCACTTGGCGATATGTGCGGTAGGAATGGACGGAAGCAGCTTCTTTGGTCGGGGGCAAACGTTCCAGGTCCACCTTCGCATTGGCTGCTGACTTGACGAACAGGCGGAATCGAAGGCCGTGTAGGTTGTCGAAGGATGTGTCCCCTCCATACAGAGCGATAAGGAACTTCTCTCCAACATCAGATATAGTTTCATGACTAGTATCTGGCAATAGAAACACAGCGGCCAGGTCAATCAGGTACTTGTACGTTTGAAGAACACTCCACAATTTGGTTTTCCTTGCCAGAAAGAGCGGTATTTCAAAACAAGTCAGAGACCGTTACTAAGCTCGTTATCAGTCAGTCCAGTGCCAGCTGTCACCAGTGCCACATCGTTACAGCGCTAAGTATCTGAATTTAATTTGTGTCAAATTTAATTTGCCAGTCTAGTTCATTTTCGGTAGTACTGTTTTAAGAGGTTTATTCCCGCGTACTTGCAGATTTCGTTTGTACTACTGTTTTGTTTATTCTATCGTATTTGATAAATACCGTTGTGTTTAGTCTTCGTCTTTGACCGGTGTATTTCAAAACAAGTCAGAGACCGTTACTAAGCTCGTTATCAGTCAGTCCAGTGCCAGCTGTCACCAGTGCCACATCGTTACAGCGCTAAGTATCTGAATTTAATTTGTGTCAAATTTAATTTGCCAGTCTAGTTCATTTTCGGTAGTACTGTTTTAAGAGGTTTATTCCCGCGTACTTGCAGATTTCGTTTTTACTACTGTTTTGTTTATTCTATCGTATTTGATAAATACCGTTGTGTTTAGTCTTCGTCTTTGACCGGTGTATTTCAAAACAAGTCAGAGACCGTTACTAAGCTCGTTATCAGTCAGTCCAGTGCCAGCTGTCACCAGTGCCACATCGTTACAGCGCTAAGTATCTGAATTTAATTTGTGTCAAATTTAATTTGCCAGTCTAGTTCATTTTCGGTAGTACTGTTTTAAGAGGTTTATTCCCGCGTACTTGCAGATTTCGTTTGTACTACTGTTTTAATTGTTTATTCTATCGTATTTGATAAATACCGTTGTGTTTAGTCTTCGTATTTGACCGGTGTATTTCAAAACAAGTCAGAGACCGTTACTAAGCTCGTTATCAGTCAGTCCAGTGCCAGCTGCCACGAGTGCCGCAGCGTTAACAGCGGTAAACTGCCGGACTCAGTTTTGTTGATTCGACAGTGTAGTTACCACTGACCACAGTTAAGTCAGCAGCCAGCCGCCTTCATTAGAGTACTAGGCTTCTTTAAAGTTGTTAATTGCTGTTAATTGTATCGATAGGATGGATAGGATGTGTGCCTGCTGTGTGCGGACGCAGGAGGAGTTGGCCGCGGTTCGCAAACAGCTGAGCGTGCTGTTGGCTACGGTCAGCCGTCTTCAGGCTGCTGTCTCGGGGTGCAGCGATGGTGGGGAGTCTGGTTCGTCGAGTGGGACACCTCAGGTGTCTCACGCTACGCTCTCTGTCCCTGCTACCGAGGCACCTTCAGGTGTACCGGACGTCGTCGAGCCGCCTTCTCCGCTAGGGGAGTGGCGGGTTGTACGGCGTTCGCGTCGCTCGAGGCGGAAGGCCAATGTGGAGGCTGGACGTCCGTCCGCGCCCGTTCGTCCTGTGAGTGAAAGTGTGGCCACTCCTTCAGCAGGGTCCGAGCAGGTGCACGGGGGGAGGGGATTATTAGTTATTGGGAGCTCCAATGTCAGGCGCGTGATGGAGCCCCTTAGGCAGATAGCGTCCAGATCTGGAAGGAATTCCAACGTGCACTCGGTGTGTTTGCCGGGGGGCCTCATCCGAGATGTGGAGGCGGCCTTGCCGGCGGCTATCGAGGGTGCGGGGTGCAGTCGACTGCAAGTCGTAGCTCACGTCGGCACCAATGACGCTTGTCGCTTGGGTTCTGAGGACATTCTCGGGTCCTACGAGCGGCTGGCGGAATTGGTGAAGGCTGCTGCCTTCGCACGCGGGGTGCAAGCAGAGCTGTCGATTTGCAGCATTGTTCCCAGGGTTGATCGGGGTCCTTTGGTTTGGAGCCGAGTGGAGGGTCTGAACCAGAGGCTTCGCCGACTCTGTGACAGTCATGGCTGCAGATTTCTGGATCTGCGTTATCGGGTGGGGAATTGTAGGGTGCCCCTAGATAGATCAGGGGTGCACTACACTAAGGAAGCGGCTACTCGGGTAGCAGAGTACTTGTGGAGTGCACATGGGGGTTTTTTAGGCTAGGCGCTAACTCTGATGAGCACTCGCCTGTCAGTATTCAAACAGCGAATTCAGGCCACGTTCGGAACAAAAATTCGAACATAAAAATATTAGCCGCGAACTTACAAAGTATTAGAAACAAAGTTCCCGAATTTGCAGCGCTGCATGGAAGTTATTGCGCTCAGATAGTTTTAGGCACCGAAAGCTGGCTAAATGATGATGTGGCAAGTTCAGAAATATTTAGCGAATCGTGGAATGTATATCGAAAAGATAGATCTGATACAACTGGAGGAGGAGTGTTCATCGCTGTGGACAAAGATATTGTTTCTACTGAGATCGAGGTTGAAAGTAACTGTGAAGTTATCTGGGCACGCATAACAGGTCTAAAAGAAGTAAAGTTAATAGTTGGGTGTTTTTACCGGCCCCCCAGTGCTGCTGTAGCAGTTTTAGAATCATTCAAGGAAAGTCTACACCAGGTAGTGCATAGGTATCCGGGCCATGCAATATTAGTCGGAGGTGACTTCAACCTTAAGAGTATAGATTGGGACCTCGCTAGTTACATTTCAGGCGGTACAGACAAGCAGTCTTGCGAGCTACTTTTGGACACATTCTCCGAAAACTGTCTTGAGCAGTTAAACCGGCAACCCACGCGCAATGGAAATATTCTAGACCTTATAGCCACAAACAGGCCTGACCTTATTAACGATGTCTGTGTAGAGACAGGAATTAGTGATCACGATATCGTCATAGCGTCGATGGTGACCAAAGTTCATAAACCAGTCAAGAAGGCTAGGAGCGTGTTTTTGTTGGGAAAAGCCGACAAGCAAATGTTACGATCGCACTTAGAAAATGAATGGGCATCGTTTAATTCTGGGACTATGGATGTAGAGGAATTGTGGACTAAATTTAAATGCATTGTTAATGAAGGGTTAGAGAAATATGTACCAGTAAAGACGATTAAGGATGGAAAAGATCCACCGTGGTATAATAATAATGTTAGAAAGCTGCTGAGAAAGCAAAGGCTGTTGCACTCTCGATTCAAAAAGGAACACGCAAATAATGACAGGCAAAAGTTAGTAGAGATTCGTGCGTCTATAAAAAGATCGATGCGTGAAGCATACAATAATTATCACAGCCATACCTTAGCAAAAGATCTTTCCGAGAACCCGAAAAAATTCTGGTCCTATGTAAAATCGATAAGCGGGTCAAAGCCCACTGTCCAGTCACTAGTTGATCATTCCGGGGCAGTAATAGAAGAAAGCAAACGGAAAGCTGAAGTTCTAAATTTAACCTTTAAGAAATCTTTCACGCAGGAGGACCGCACAAATATACCATCATTTGATCAACGTACTAATTCCGAAATGGGGGACATAACAATAGGTATTTCCGGTGTAGAGAAGCAGCTGAGAGAGCTAAATACGAAAAAGTCTGCTGGTCCGGATGGAATACCAGTTCGGTTTTACAAAGACTATTCTGCGGCATTGGCCCCCTACTTAGCTTGCATTTATAGCGAATCTTTAATTCAGCGCAAAGTTCCTAGTGATTGGAAAAAAGCGCAGGTGACTCCCGTGTATAAGAAAGGAAAGAGAACTGACCCATACAATTACAGGCCAATATCGTTGACATCGGTTTCATGTAGAATTTTGGAGCATATTCTCAGTTCGAATATAGTAAATTTCCTTGAAACGGAAAAGCTTCTTTCCATGAATCAGCACGGGTTTAGGAAACATCGTTCATGTGAAACTCAGCTTGCCCTTTTCTCACATGACATCTTGCGAGCCATGGACGAAGGGCAACAGGCGGATTGTGTTTTTCTCGACTTCAAAAAGGCGTTCGACACGGTACCACACTGCAGACTGCTAACGAAGATACGAGCTTATGGAATAGGTTCACAGATTTGTGACTGGCTGGAAGACTTCCTAAGTAATAGAACGCAGTACGTTGTTCTCGACGGCGAGTGTTCATCAGAGACGAGTGTATCGTCAGGCGTGCCCCAGGGGAGTGTGATAGGACCGCTATTATTTTCTATCTATATAAATGATCTGATGGACAGAGTAAGTTGTAATTTGCGGCTGTTTGCTGATGATTCTGTGGTGTATGGGAGGGTGTCGTCTGTAACTGACTGTAATAGCATACAGGTTGACTTAGACAAAATTTCTAGTTGGTGCGAAGAAATGGCAGCTAGCTCTCAATGTAGAAAAATGTAAGGTGATGCGCATGAGTAGGAAAAACAATCCCATAATGTTCGAATACAGCATCAGTAGTGAGCTTCTTGATGCGGTCGCGTCGTTCAAATATCTAGGCGTAACATTGCAGAGCGATATGAAATGGAACGAGCATGTAAGGACAGTTGTGAGTAAGGCAGACAGCCGACTTCGGTTTATTGGGAGAATTTTGGGAAGATGTACTTCAACTGTAAAGGAGACCGCGTATAAAACGCTTATACGACCACGTCTTGAGTATTGCTCAAGTATTTGGGACCCGCAGCAGATCGGTTTGAAGGAAGACATAGAGGCGGTACAGAGGCGAGCAGCTAGATTTGTTACCGGTAGGTTCGACCAATGCGCGAGTGTCACGGAAATGCTCCGGCAACTCAATTGGGGATCGCTGGAAGAAAGACGACGTACTTTTCGTGAATTTCTGTTAAGTAAATTTAGAGGGCCGGAATTTGAAGCTGAGTGTAGTACGATCTTGCTGCCGCCTACTTACATTTCGCGTAAAGATCACAAAGACAAGATAAGAGAAATTAGGGCTCGTACGGAGGCATATAGGCATTCTTTTTTTCCTCGTTCAATTTGGGAGTGGAATAGGAAAGGAAATGCCTAGTAGAGGTACAGTGTACCCTCCGCCACGCACCTTACGGTGAATTGCGGAGTATGTATGTAGATGTAGATGTAGATGTAGAAGTTGTGTCACGTCCGCTAAATGCATGTAGGAAGAGTTCAACTTCGGGGGGTAATTCTATTTCTCCTCGACAGAAAGAAGTGGTGGAAAACTGAGTACCACTTGACTCGCCTCTATTGTTTTTTCTGGAAATAAACATTTCGGACGGTAGAGCCCAAGCCGCAAAGGAGAACGAGTAAGTCCACATCCTCCCCAACCACGACCACGTTCTCGTAGGATACGCTTTTATCGAGGGCAGTGCAGATAATGTCGCGGTCTGCGTCTTCTGTTGCTCTCTTAGTTTCAATGCCCTCGAGTTCAAACGCAGAGCACAGTTGGTCAATGAAACGCCTTTTGTTTGAGTTGTTGGCTAACACTTTCTCCTGGGGCATTTTGATGGTAGTTGAAGAGTCAAATACGATCTCATTGCAAGAAAGGGCAGCGCAGCGGCGCAATCGTTCTGCACTTTTAGTACTCCTGAGGGCTCCATCTTCAGGATATCCATCAAACACCACTGCGACGTTCCTACCAAAGTTGTTTAAAGCGTAGGTAATGTAGGTAGCACCTATAGCCTTCATCGAGTCGTTACTGTACCAGATAGCCTTGTGGAGAAGGTATCCCACATCGACCACTACAAATGTCCTGTTTCCAAGAAAAATGTTTTGTGAAAGTGGTGTGAAAGCGGCAATAAAAGTTTACTTCCCTCCCTTACGCATCCCCTCTTCGTTGAACAATGCCAGTGGATAAGGGACCAGTTCGAACTTAAAATGCTCTATCGTTCACTCTCCGACTTTTTTTTTTTTTATACACATCCTTTGAAAAATGGTGACTGGATTAACGTGGACACGAGTCTTGTGTACTTTAATGGAGTTCGTGATTGTCGACGAAGTTACCACTTTGTCTTTTCTTTTGAAAGTTACTTTGCCAAAGGAGCTGTCAGTTATTTTCTTGACCCCTTCAATGCCTTCTTCCTGAGCTAAGTGGCAAATTATTTCAGCGCCTCCCACGATCCGTTGCTGATGGATAGTATTGTGTCTGTAGATGGAAATGGGTGATAGGTACTGAACCATTTATTACGTTTTTCTAAATCAGCAGTGTCTCATATCATCTGTGCTGACCTCATGTCAATGTGTTGTTCTGATGTTACAGAAGAAATGTCCCAAAAACGTTCCAGCTCGTCGCACAGGTTGAACATGTACACCATTCCTCCTGTCCACCGCGAAAGCACACTGCTGGATATACCACGGCCGTGAGTTAATCCTCCCTCGCTCTTCATTGATCTCATTAGAACCTGTTCGATAGTTAAATCTGTCCACAGCCCTGACCAAAATTTATGAGATCTGCGAATCGTGAAGTCTCCTCTAGTGAAAACAGTAAATTCCTCTGGGACCATTCGGTGTTGTAGGTTACGTATGTCCTGTAGATATAGACGAGCATTTTTAGCGTAAAAATGGCGCGCTGAGTGAAAGAAAGGAAGCATTTTGCTTATTGTATCCAAGTGTAGCTCCCAATCCCCCATCCTCTCTGCCTGAATGAATCTCTTCATAAGTAAAGTCATTCAATAATACTGCACCCAGAGTTTAAAGGTAGGGCCTTCTCTTTCCAGGTTTTCCAACGCATTTTTGAATTTGTTGCTAACAATCTGGACAGATCGTTTCACTCTCGCAGAAAGGAGAAGTGACTGATTATTATTACTTAATCTCTCAGTTTCTGCTCGCTCTATCTCAGTTAGCTGAGCACAATTAAAAATTAAAGAAGCCAACGCAAGATTTGTTAACATATGAGCTCTCACAGTCCTCGAGTATGCATGCCCATTGAGAATTTTATCGATACTGTTCTCGGCGTATTTTGAAGCGAGCAATTCTTTAAGGTCACTACCGGCCAATGTGGCACCAATGGCTCCCATAAAAGAAATAAGTAGATGAAAACCACCTAACCTCACCACCACGGCACTTAAATCGGAATTTTGGCAGTTCTCAACAATGTCTCTGGCTTTCATGTACGCTGAATGCCCACAATTTGTCATTAGTGTTTAGGCTCATTTCTTCAAAAATTTCCTGACTTTCCGTTTTTGTACAATTTGAAGAGAACTACTCGCTCTAGAGAGTTCATCTTGTGCTTGTTGTAAAGCTAATAAATTTACTACAACTTCAATTCTCATGTCTATTCTCGCAGGATGAGCGGTTACGCTATTCAGCTAGAAATCAGAGCAAAACTTAAACTTTTCTTTTTGGTAAAAATAGGCCCATTTTTGACGCTTGATATCTAGAAAACTATTGGACGTATAACGTTGCGGTTAGGGTTAAATTGTTACATATTCTATGTACTTTGGAAATGGTAAAATCTACTAACATCGTAAAGCTCATGGTTTATGCGTTAGAAGGCAAAATCTAAGAAAAGTCGGAGTTTTTCACTTATAACTTGGGAAGCACAGGGTTTTCGAAGCTGAAAACTTGGTTTCATATTACTCTAACAGGTCCTAACAACATATCAAAAAATTGAAACTACATCACGATTTGCGTTTATAGCCCCTTTTTTGTAAGACATGACTGGGCTATCCTTCGTTGTGACCTCGAGGAACTACTACTTCATAAAATGTTCAAATATCAGTAGAGCTATGAGACCAAATTGCAGTATTCATCAATCCCTAGACTTGCAAACTACTTAAACTAATTTACGCTAAGGACAACACACACACACACACACACACACTCACACACATCCACGACAGACGGAGAGAGATACTCAATATTAAAACCTATTTCTTGCAGCCACAGAAATTTAAAAGAAAAACATAATCAGTGCTCAGCCTACGGTCGACAGGGAAGTGAGGGGTTGCGAGGGAATGGACATTGGCTCTCTGGTGCCTTCGAATTGAGCGGCCTCTTCCGACGGAAGTTGCAATCCTTAGTCGAGAAAAAGTGTGAGTGTGATTCGTCCATTGGATAGCTTTCACTTTCATATTTGCATTTAGCGTCATTAACGCTTGTGCGGGCGACTGTGTTAAAGCAGGATGTCGCAAATATCAACAGAAACAAACCGAGCGTCTGCTGTGAACCCGTTTAGCAGTGCCTGGCGCGGTGCGGCGCAGCACAGCCCTCCGCGTCCTTCCCTCACCACGTAGCCAGAAGCCACCCCGCAGCCTCTTCATCACCAGTCGTCGGGTTGCGCGACCTCCCTCCCGACACCACCATTAATGTTTCTGGCATTCCCTCCCTGACTGCACACCTGCTGATTCTCCCTAGCCCTCTCACCGACTGTCCCCCTCCAGGAAGACTCCGCTCCAACAGCCGCTGCCCCTTCCACCTTTACTCTCCCATCCTGCGCGAACACCCTTTTTTCGGAAACCGACGCTACTGCTGACTGTCAACTCGGTCCCTCTTTCTAGCCATAAAACTCACACCTATTCCGTCTCTCACTAAAGGCTCCACTCCAACAATCTCTATCCCACACAGCACCTCCTCTTCCACCCATAGACACCCCTCGCAGGAAGGCGCCGTGCCCTCCTTCTTCTGCTGACTCGCCTCCCCTCCCGTGAACTCGCTCTCTCTCCTTCTCTATAAAGCTCTACCTTGATGAAAGCCCCTATCCCTCCACCAAGGGGGGAGGGATGTTATGGCCTAAGGACCATTCATATCGCGCACGCCTGTATTGCGTTCCGTGGCAGGCGCGGGCCCGGCCGTGTAGTTCCCGGCCGTGCCACAGGAGGGCCACGCACTTGGCGAGTGTACCAATAACAGAGACCTGTGGAACACGATTGTGTACGCTTCTAGAGGTGCTAGAATTGAACACTATACTGCGGTGGTTGTCGAACGGTCTGCTTTCCAGTGCAGCACGCGTCTGCACCTCATTTGCGCTGGAGTGACTCGATGGCGAGTAGATAGGGGAAGCGCGTCGCGTGACGAGGCGGCGGCGGCGACCCCGAGGGAGCGGCGGCTGATGGCGGATAAGGGCTGAGTGACGGCGAGGCAGCGGGGGTGCGGATAAGGCTGAGTGACGGCGAGGCAGCGGGGCGACGACGCAGCGCGCGTGTGTCCGAGAGGCAGCGGTTGTCGTTCTGTAATCGTGTGAGCCACAAGTCTGACAAATAAAAAAAAGAAAAAAAATCCAACAAATTCAGGATACAGAATTGATCGCAGGAAAACCTAGCAGTTACAATTGTGTAATTGAAAAAGTTCTATTAAGGCGCAGCAAAATCTTACACTCCCTTAGTACCTCAGTCTTACCTAGAACGATCAAATCTACCACATTATAACGACTTACCCAGTATTTTAGTACTTTATTAATTTAATTTTATCTTTTTATTTCTGTCGTCTTGTTTGTTGTTCACCTGTTTCTCCCGTAATTTCCGTCAATGATCACTGTTATAAGACCAAATCCTTTGACGTACTATCGATAACTGAAATAGTGTCTTCGAATTATCTCGAAAAACCTTTGCTATAATAATCGATACTTTTCTCGATTACTGCTGCTGCTAAAATGGCCTATGCAATGCACGGTACTGTGTGGGTAATGTTCAGTTTTTGCCAATGTTGCTCACTCGAGGATGAACTCTGCTCACGTCGTACCTGTCAGAGTCGACACCTCCGTAGCATAAAAAAGCACAGAATTGACGATTCGTAAAATGCGATTATAGAGACGGTAATGTTTCGACTGAAGCCTTTCGTCAGTCATTCCTGAACTGATTCACAGACCACCACATTCCGCACTCTTCCAAGGAAGCAGTAATGTTAGATTCTTGTAGGTATTGAAAAACATGTTTAAAACACATCAGTGATCTTCAGCCAGGAGACTGTCAGGATATATACTAAACATATAAAAAATTGAAACCCTTCAAATTTACAGAGTTAATAGTAAGTGAGAAGGAAACAGAGACTCGCACTTTCAACCCTGCGAGCGAGGCCCGCCGCCTACCTGCGTCGGCAGCACCCCCCCTCCCCTCCGAGCCTCCGCTCCTCCGCGCTCGCCCTCCCCTGAGTATTTTCGAAACGGGGGCGGCCGCGACAGTCTCGCAGTCAGTGTGTTCGCTGACATTACAAATAAACTCAGTATATCTGAATACTTATTGCACAGCTTTGAATCTGGATACAATTCTTCGACAGACATAATGTACACTGAATCTGCTTACACTGCTAACATTTAACTCCTGCTTCATTCCATGTCAAATCGCCCAATTTCGGAACGTTTTCCATTTCAGCCATGTCCCTAATGAACATTAGTAAACGTTAAAATTCGTGGAAGCAATACTGGCCGAGATATTTGTTTGACACCGTGTGCGACTTCGCGCAGAGTGAGCGTGAATTTCTAACAACTTTGACTCGTTATAACTCGGGCGATATTTCATTGAACAATATGAAATTCGGCTATCGTATGCAACTGTACTCTTTCTCACGAGGAATAATATTGAAAAGAATTTTACGTGATACATATAGACACAAAAGGTCAAGCAAGGTCGGTCAAAAAAATCAGCGCCCAAAAAAATTTCAAAATTTGATGTGCTATAATATGTCAGCAACTAAAGCTATGACGGACGTGAAATTTGGCAAGAGGTAACCTAATAATATAAGGTTCTGAAACGTCCAGTTTAGTTTATGTGCAAGCGTGGACATCACGTGTGGTGGTGGGGCAGGGCGCTGGGTGGCACGAGTGGGTTAGCCCCGCGGGAAGAAGAGAGGGGCGGGGATTTCCGCAGGAGCCACAGGCCGCCTGCCGCGACCGCCGACCGCCGACCGCCGACCGCCGACCGCGCTGGTCGCGCTCGGACGGGGTGGCGCCGGTGCCTGAGGCCGCGCAGGCAGCCGAGCCGCCGACGCTTGCTCGTCGACGAGGTCTGTCAGCTCTGCAGGCAATTACTTTGCTTAGATTTTTTTATCATTCTCATGTGGTTATTGCCAAGTCACTGCTCAATCACATACTTAGCTCATTCCAACTGGGCCACTGGAGAGTTGTCTGCACAAAAGAGACAGCTGAAACTTTCGTCCATTATGCGCGAAAAACACTGCGAATCTTGTGAATAAAGGTTTATCGATAAAACAGTACCAAGTAACCTGTTATGTCGAACGCTTTTGTGTCTAAGCCGCGAAGGTGTAAAGTATTACGATATACAAGTTCGAGAGCTGAAGTTTCCATTTGCGAAAGAGCTATTCACGACGTGACACGTCAACGAATTGTTCACAAAGTCGTTTTCTAATTTAGTGTTTGAACGTACAAATGTCATGTTGGTTGTCAGGTTTAACATTTACATCAGTAATACAATACATGTGTCAAGTCAATACATGTCTTGATAAATCTACGATTTGTGTTTCACAAACGCTTTTTCACTTCGAATGGTGAGTGCGACTATTTTTAATAAAAATTCAAATGATTACTTACTTCGTCAATAATTGCATCACATTCATGCACGACAACTAAACAGAGAAAAAAGTAGGTGCTGGTTGGATTTGGACACTGACGTAAAATTTGTACTCTTTGACGCCAACAGTTACGCTACCAAACAGATACGTCACATGTCCCGTGAGCAGATACCCTCTCTTCACATATAGTCAATGTAAAACTGTGGCCTTTTAATCTTTTTTTTAAACAAATTTACTTTGGTCCGAACGCCAAAATATTTGCTCTCTTATTTTTATACTTCTTTAGCTTCTTGATTTCTGGTCTAGCCAATTACATTTCTCTATAACCAATCGAGACCTAGCATAATGCTTTCTGATACGTGGAAAGTGACCAGTGCACGAGAGAAATTCACATACACACGCGAATTAACCTGGATCCGATTTGTAACCACATAGCTACGAACTTAGCTTGTCAGATTGACCCTTCACTAATACCATTGTTGATTTGAAAGTAAGATGTATTTTGGTATGCGAAGACTAAAATCAAGATGAAATGCTCAATTACACACCTCTATCGTGTACAATAATTTGTACACCACCACCCCCACCCCTAAGTATACTAACTGGTGGCGAAGGCCGCAGACCCAGCAGCTATATTAATTTTGTCGGTACAGGTTGTCAGAAAGGAACTTTATCTGTGTTTTTGCTAACGATGTACTAGTTGTTGTGGTCTTCAATCCGGAGACTGGTTTGATGCAGCTCTCTATCCTACTTTATCCCGAGCAAGCCTGTTTATCTCCTCATAAGAACAGCAACCCACATCCATTTGAATCTGCGTACTATATGCGTCTCTTTGTCTCTCTGTGCGAATTTTCTTCCCAACCGACATTTCCCTCCAACGCTATGTTTATGATTTCTGAATGACGAAAAATGTTTCCTACTAAACGGTTCTTTCCTTTAGTCAAGGTTGTCACAGATTCCTTTTCCCTCCAATTCTGTTCAGTATCTTTGACTGCTAGAAATTTTGTAATATTAGCATGGATACATTCTCACGCATTGGCTACCTGTATTCAACCCACTATCATACTAACATGCCTATACGCACCGTTCCTTGGAGACTGTACTACATGCATTCATAACACGAACTTTAAAAAGGGATATATCTGTTGACATGTACAATTTCTGTTTAGGATAGTTTAGTAAGTGTAATATGCTTTATTTCAACCATCTGTGAATATTTTATATATGTGACTTGTATGTATATGAATATTAATACATATTTAAAAAAATTGTAACATTTTTGTACATCACAATAGGTAACTGACATAGCGCCTTATAACCTATGGTTCTTAATATAGTAATTTATACAAATTGTATATATAAGGCATTGGATGTAATATGAGAAAATGTACTACATGTGACTTTCATATGTCAATGTATATATACATTATATAAAAAGAGAGAGAGAGAGACGACCACAAAAGGCAGAGACCATTGTATAAATGTGCATGTAGCATCTTTGTATATAGTTTTCCCGCCTAACAGTTAGTGTTATACTGGACTTCAATCAATATAGAACTTAGACATTGAAGTACTTCGCTTCAGTACCATTAGAAAGTGGATGTATATATTTGAGTCACGCCTCAACCTGGATGTACTCTTTTAGTATGTAAAAAATGTTGTGAAGTTATGTAAAATACGACAGGTGAGTAACCATGTAATTGTATATAGGTAGTGTCTTGGCAATCATGTATACAGATCACTTGTTAAACTTTGTATAATAGGTCTGAAGATGGCGTCGAGCACGCCGAAACCGGTAACATAATAAATGAAAAATGCGATCTTGGCTGCAAAATCATTATTAAGCAATTATAGATCGCCCCACCGCACAATGAGTTCCTTATACAACCTCTTAATTAGTTATGCGATCTACCCACCTAATCTTGAGCATTCTTCCGTAGCACCACATTTCAAAAACCTCTATCCTCTTCCTGTCTAAACTACATACCCTCCAAGAGTCACTCGCATACACGGCAACATCCACACAAATGCTTTCAGAAAAGTCTTTCTTACACTTAAATTAATATTCCAAGTTAGAAAATTTCTCTCATTCAAAAACGTTTTTCTTCCCACTGCCATTCTGCGTTTTATATCCTCTGCACTGCGACCATCATATGTTATTTTACTACCCAAGCAACAAAACTCATTTACAACATTTATTGTTTCGTTGCCTAACTTACTTCCTTCAGCATCGTCTGCCTTTCTAAGACAGCATACCATTACCCTAGATTTGCTATTATTAATGTTAATCTAATACGCTCCTTTCAACACACTCTCCATTCCGTTCAATTGCTCTTCCAGGTCTTTTGCCGTCTCTGACAGAATGACAGTGTCATCAGCAAAACGCAATTTTTTTTTTTCATTCATCATGTACTCCAATTCCTTCTCCAAATTTCTCTTTGCTTTCCTACATAGTTTGCGCAATTTACAAATTGAATAACAATAGAGAGCGCTACAACCCTTCTTACTCCCTTCCCAAGCACTGCGTTCCTGTCATGCCCTAAAACTCTAATAAAAGCTTTTTTTTAATGTACAGTTGTAAATAACTTCTAGTTCCCTACATTTTACCTTTGCTGACTTCAGAATTTTGAAATAGTGTACTCCAAACAACATTGTCAAAATCTTTCACCAAATCTACAAAAGCTGGAAAGGTAGGTTTGCCTTTACATAATCGATAATCTAAGAAAAGTCTGATAGTGAGTATTTCCTCCCGTGTTCATAACTGATCTATTTCGAATTCACTAACTATCAGCATTTCCATCCTTCTGTAAATAATTCGTATTAAAATTTTGCAAGCAGGAATTATTAAACTGATGGTTCAGTTATTTTCGCTACTGCATGCAACTGCTTTCTTCGGAATGGGGATTATTGCCTTTTTCTTAAAGTCTGAGGGTATTTCAGCTGTTTTTTACATCTTATGCACCAGGTGAAATAGTTTTTTCGTGGTTCTCCCAGAGACTTCAGCAGCTCTGAGGGAATGTCATCAAGCACAGGGGCCTTGTTTCGACTTAGTTCTTTCAATGCTCTCTGTCAAAGTCATCTCTCAGTATAGTATCTCCAATTTCATTTTCATCTACTTCCATTCCTATAATATTGTCTCGAAATTCATTTCTGTATACACTTTCCACGTTTCAGCTTTCCCTTCTTACCTCAGAATAGGTTTTCATTTGATTTCTTGATATTCATGCAGCTGTTTTTCTTTTCTCCAAATGTCTCTTCTATTTTTCTATAGGCATCTATTTTTCCCCTAGTTATACATTGTTCTAAATATTAACATTTTGCTTCCCTGCCATTGCTGCTTAGTCACTTTGCACTTCCTGTCAATTTCGTTTCTTAGTCGTCTGTACATCATTTTACCTGCTTCATTTGCTGCAGTTTTGTATCTTCTCCTCAACAAGTAAATTTACTATTTCCTGCGATATCCACATACTCTTGTACCTCTTTCTTTTCTCTTATTTGGTCCTCTGCTGCCTTGAGTAATTCATTTCTTTAAGCTACCCACTCCTCTACCGCTGTTTGATTTTCCATGTACAGAAGGATGGAGAAGGTGGTAGAAGCCGACCTCGGGGAAGATCAGTTTGGGTTCAGGAGAAATGTAGGAACACGGGAGGCAATACTCACTTTACGGCTTATCGTAGAAGATAGATTAAGAAAAGGCAAACCTACATTTCTAGCTTTTTAAGATCTGGAGAAGGCTTTTGACAATGTTGATTGGAATAAACTCTTTCAAGTTCTGAAGCAAGCAGGAGTAAAATATAGGGAGCGTAAGGTTGTTTACAACTTGTACAAAAACCAGACCGCCGTTATTAGACTCGAAGGGCATTAAAGGGAAGCATCAGTTGGAAAGGGAGTAAGACAGGGTTGTAGCCTTTCTCCATTGTTATTCAATTTGTACATTGAGCAAGCCATAAAGGAAAGCAAGGAGAAATTTGGTGAAGGAATTAAAGTTCAGGGGGAAGAATTAAAAACATTGCGTTTTGCCGATGACATAGTAATTCTGTCAGATACAGCAAAGGACCTGGAAGAGCAATTGAACGGAATGGACAGCGTGCTGAAAGGAGCATATAAGATGAACATTAACAAGAGCAAAACTAGGGTAATGGAGTGCAGTGTAAGAAAATCAGGTGATGCTGAAGGAATTAGATTGGGAAACGAAGCAATAAAGGAGGTGGACGAATTTTGTTACTTGGGCAGTAAAATAAGAAATGATGGTCGCAGTACAGAGGATATAAAATGCAGAATGGCAATGGGTAGAAAAGCGTTCTTGAAAAAGAGAAATTTGTTAACATCGAATTTTGCTTTAAGCCTAAGGAAGTCCTTTCTGAAGGCATTTGTATGGAGTGTTGCCTTGTATGGGAGTGAGACATGGACGATAAACAGTACGGACAGGAAGAGGATTGAGGCTTTTGAAATATGGTGCTACAGAAGAATGCTGAAGATTAGGTGGGTGGATCGCGTAACTAATGAGGAGGTACTGAACAGAATTGGGGAGAAAAGGAATTTTTGGCATACCTTGACTAAAAGAAGAGATAGATCGGTACGACACATTCTTAGACATGAAGGAATTGTGAATTTAGCATTGGAGGGAAGTGTGTGGTGTAAAAATCGCAGAGGAAGACCAAGAGATGGGTACAGTAAGCAGATTCAGACAGATGTAGGTTGCCGTTCTTATGTGGAGATGAAGAGGCTTGCTCAGGATAGGGTATTGTGGAGAGCTGCATCAAACCAGTCTCCGGACTGAAGATCATAACAACAACAACAGATCAGGAGGAACGATGTTGCATAATTTTGGGAGCCATTGAAGTGGTGTAGCCATCAGAGTGCCACTAATCAATCTCATTGCTCTATTTATTTGTATATCAATGTCTCTCACATGAGCACTGTTGAGCCAGAAAGGGGAATAGTATTCAGCTGCAGAGTAAACTAGGGACAAAGCTGTTGTACGCAAAACCTGAGCACTGGCTCCCCAAGATGATCCTGTTAAGTGCTGCAATATGTTATTCCTAGTTTTATCTTTGTCTGCTGTTTCATGAAGGTGGTACTTAAAAATAAGAGATCTATCCACGATGACTCCTAGGTATTTTGAATGTTCATTATGTTCAAGTGGAACACCGTCAAACGAGATATTAAGTTTATAGTCCTATTATTAAGATGGAAACAAGCTACTTCCGTTTTATTTAGGTTTGGCTTTAGTTTCCACATTGCGAAGTAATTGCTGAGGAGAGCTAGGTCAGATGTTAAAGTAGTTTCCGTCACATGGATGTCTCTGTGTTGTGACGCTATGGCAATATCATCGGCATAAATGAATTTACTAGATTGCGTAGCTGGAATATCAGCGGTGTAAACATTAAAAAGAATGGGAGCAAGAACTGAACCCTGGGGGAGACCATCGTGAAGCTGTCTAAACCCACTTTCCGTGTTGCCGAGATAGATCTTGATCAGACGGCCACTTAGCATTGAGTTCACAAGTCGCAATAAAATAAGGCAAGGAATGAGATTGTAAAGCTTCACTACGAGGCCCTTCTTCCAGATGGTATCATAAGCTGCCGAGAGATCCAGAAAAGCAACGGAAGTGGTACACTTCATTTCGAAACTAGTCTCAATGAAAGATGTCAGTGCTATGACCTGGTCACAGCAATTACGGCCTTGTTTGAAACCAGCTTGTTCAACCGGGATACTAGCAGTGAGAATGGGAACAATACGATTGTAGATGAGTCTCTCGAGCAGCTTGTAACATACACTGAGAAGTGCAATTGGGCGATAGCTATCTGCACGGTCGACTGGTTTACCAGGCTTCTAAACAGCTATTACTTCAGATCTATTAAATGCTTTTGGTAGAGCTGTCTTTAAGAATGTTATTGAATAAATTTAGAAGTCACATTCGGGTCTTGAGTCCAGCATGTTTAATAAATTCTGGGAAAATATCATCTATACCGGCAGCTTTCCCAGTCTTCACATCAGAGATAGCCACATACAGTTCGTCTAAGCAAAAAGGTTTTGTTACTTCCAGGGGAGCCTGCTGGCATTTCTTAACTTCATTTAGTTTATAGGATGTTAATCTGTCAGACTGTTGCCGTTTTGACTTGGGTAGTGCTACGATTCGTTTGGCTATGTCGGAAGGAACAGGGTGTGTGGGAGGCAGTTTTTTTCTTGGATACACTGGTAGACAATTTCCTCAGAAGTGACCAAGCCTTTCTGCTGCTGTGAGTGAAATCTAAATTCTGAACTATTTTCACCCATTTCTCTCTCCTGGCATTATCAAGAGAGTTCAGCAGGATGTCGGCAGTGTTTGAACCTTCAGTGCTGATAAATTCGTTATACAGGTCTTAACACTCTTGGCTCCATCCCGGAATATATGTCTTTCTGTAGCCTCAACGTATTTAGGCTTTAGCTCTAGCTTTAAGGAGTCCAGCGAATCTGTCATAATTTTCTATTGTAGGAGGAATGAATCAAATGTTGTCCCCTACTTTGGAAGTAAATGCCTCCCAGTCTGCTTTATTAAAATTCCACCTGGGTCCCGGAAAAGATCTTATTAGGGGAATCTTAATCCCAAGTGATATCAGCATTGGCATGTGCTGCAACTGTGAGAATGTGCGAAGTACCTTCCTCGTAACTGATAGAGATCTTAATGTCTGATTACAGGAACAAAAACACAGATCAGGTGAATATCCACGCTTCCAGGGGGCTCAGAAAAATGTGCTGGCGTTTTTGAATCGAAAACCAGGGAAAGGTTATTATTTTCAGCCCATTCAGCTAAGGCTTTTACATTTTCATTATCAGGCGAGTACCCCCAAAGGAGAATGGAAAGGCTGGTAGAAGCTGACCTCGGGGAAGATCAGTTTGGATTCAGGAGGAACATAGGAACCTGGGAGGCAATACTCACTTTACGTCTTATCTTAGAAGATAGATTAAGGTAAGGCAAACCTACATTTTTAGCTTTTGTAGATTAGGAGAAAGCATTTGACAATGTTGACTGGAATACACTCTTTCAAATTCTGAAGTCAGCAGGGGTAAAATATAGGGAAAGGAGAGTTATTTACAACTTGTACAAATGCCAGACCGCAGTTATTAGACTCGAAGGGCATGAAAGGGAAGCATCAGTTGGGAAGGGAATAAGACAGGGTTGTAGCCTTTCTCCGATGTTATTCAATTTGTACATCGAGCAGGCGGTGAAGGAAATCAAGGAAAAATTTGGAATAGGGATTAAAGTTCAGGGGGAAGAAATAAAAACATTGCGTTTTGCTGATGACATTGTAATTCTATCAGAGACAGCACAGGACCTGGAAGAGCAGTTAAATGGAATGGACAGTGTGTTGAAGAGAGCATATAAAATGAACATTAATAAGAGCAAAATAAAAATAATGGAATGCGGTCTTAGAAAATCAGGCGATGCTGAAGGAATTAGATTAGGTAACGAAAAAATTAAGGTGGTAGATGAGTTTTGTTACTTGGGTAGTAAAATAACATGCGATGGTCGCAGTACAGAGGACATAAACTGCAGATTGGCAATGGGAAGAAAATCATTTTTGAAAAAGAGAAATTTGCTAATATCGAATATTAATTTAAGTGTAAGGAAGTCTTTTCTGAAGGCAGTTGTGTGGAGTGTTGCCTTGTATGGGAGTGAAACATGGACGATAAGCAGTGCGGACAGGAAGAGAATAGAGGCTTTTGAAATGTGGTGCTACAGAAGAATGCTGAAGATTAGGTGGGTAGATCGCATAACTAATGAAGAGGTACTGAACAGAATTGGTGAGAAAAGGAATTTTTGGCATCCCCTGACTAAAAGAAGGGATCGCTTGGTAAGACACATTCTTAGACATCGGAGAATCGTGAATTTAGCATTGGAGGGAAGTGTGTGGGGTAAAAATCGCAGAGGGAGACCAAGAGACGCGTATAGTAAGCAGATTCAAATGGATGTGGGTTGCCGTTCTTATGGGGAGATGAAAAGGCTTGCTCAGGATAGAGTAGGCTGGAGAGCTGCATCAAACCAGTCTCCGGACTGAAGACCATAATAATAATAATACCCCCAAAGACTACCGTGGCTGTTGAGCCGGCCGCGGTGGCCGCGGGGACTGAGGCGCTTCAGTCACGGTCTGCACGGCCACTACGGTCGGGGGTTCGAATCCCCCCCCTCGGGCATGGATATTTGTTTCGTCATAGTTCGTAAGTAGTTCATAAGTAGTTTGTAAGTTTAGGGACTGATGACCCCGTAGTTAAGTCCCATAAGCTTAAAAAACATTTGAAATTTGTGGCTGTTGAAATCGCCGACAAATAGAGAAGGGTGTTCGAAAACTGGAACGACCGTATCTTGCCACTGGATGTTGGGAGCCTTGTAGACATTAACTATGGTAGTTCCAGACACTTTCATTGGCAAAACAAATATGTCATCGACACAGCTTTCATGAATTATAGATACATCTTCCTAGTCCTGTCTAGCATATGTAGCCATGCCATATGTTCTATGGCCTATCTCTCCCACAAGTCTGTAGCCATGGATATTGCCTATTGAACAACTTTTAAGATCTTCTGCATGGGTTTCTTGTAGAGCAAGGACGTAAATATTGTTACTCAGAAGATTTTTATTGAGAAAGTCACATTTTCACCTATCTATCCCTTCAATATTTAAATGGCACACGCTAATTACTGGACCTATTACTCTGTTCAGATCGTTTTTTGGCCCTGACAAGAGCCATTTTGGATTGTATTGATAGCTAACATAGCTGGGAGATCACTGTGGTGACAGGACCACCTACCAGAGATTGTTGTCCGTTTAGAACCACCCAGGGAGCATGTGGAGCATTGAGGATTGCTTCCGAACGCGAACAACTTTGGCCCTTGAAGTAGAAACAACTGATGGGATTTGAATGAAGTGTGGAATGAAAATAGCGTACATCCTGCACTAATGCATGAGCTATCTTCAGGATGCATAGCAGGGTACCTTACTGTGGGTCAACACGTTTCATACACGTCATGCTGAAACAGCTGGACGGATGAAATGAAATATAGAATGAAGATAGCTCATACCCTGAATTAACGCATGAACTATCGTTAGGATGCAATCCGGAAGATACATTACAGTGTGTTGAAACACGTCCACTGAATGTGTGGTTGTGTTCCATTTTGATTGATTCATTACCCCAAAGTGTTTCTTCAACATTAATGCTATCTATTTCTGCGTTAATTATTTTATTCTTTTTTATTAATGATCAGTTCCCCATGTTTGCCCCTCATTTATTTATGTTTCCACCCGTGTGATTGAACTTGTGTGTTCATGTAAATTTGTGCTATTAATATCCACTGCTGCGTAATGGCTTACAGTTAAGAAAGCACGGTTTCTTTTGTCGTCTGCACTAGCGTCTGCTGGCTGGCCGTCGTCTTACTGTCGTACCAACCTAATCTTGGAGGTGACAGGACACCTCTCTAGAAGCCGGATATTTTCCATCCTTTACCATCTTCACTGGCACATATTTCTCTAACCCTTTATTAACAATGCACTTAAATTTATCCACAATTCCTCTATATCCATAGTCCCAGAATTAAATGATGCCCATTCATTTTCTAAGTGCGATCGTAACATTTGCTTATCGGCTCTTCCCAACAAAAACACGCTCCTAGTCTTCTTGATTAGTTTATGAACTTTGGTCACCATCGACGCTATGACGATATCATCACTAATTCCTGTCTCTACACAGACATCGTTAATAAGTTCAGGCCTGTTTGTGGGTATAAGGTCTAGAATATTTCCATTGCGCGTGGGTTGCCGGTTTAACTGCTCAAGACAGTTTACGGAGAATGTGTCCAAAAGTAGCTTGCAAGACTGCTTGTCCGTACCGCCTGAAATCTAACTAGTGAGGTCCCAATCTATACTCTTAAGGTTGAAGTCTCCTCCGACTAATATAACATGGCCCGGATACCTATGCACTACCTGGTGTAGACTTTCCTTGAATGATTCTAAAACTGCTACAGCAGCACTGGGGGGGGCCGGTAAAAACACCCAACTATTAATTATACTTCTTTTAGACCTGTTATACGTGCCCAGATAACTTCACAGTTACTTTCAACCTCGATCTCAGTGGAAACAATATCTTTGTCCACAGTGATGAACACTTTTCCTCCAGTTGTTTCCGAGCTATTTTTCCGATATGCATTCCACGCTTCGCTAAATATTTCTGAACTTGCCACATCATGATTTAGCCAGCTTTCGGTGCCTAAAACTATCTGAGCGCAATAACTTCATGCTGAGTGGCAAATTCGGGAACTTTCTTTCTAATACTCTGTAAGTTTGCGGCTAATATTTTGATGTTCGAATTTTTGTTCCGAAGGTGGCCTAAATTCACTGTTTGAATGCTACAGGCGAATGCTCATCAGAGTTAGCGCCTAGCCTAAAAAAACCCCATGTGCACTCCACAAGTACCCTGCTACCCGAGTAGCCGCTTCCTTAGTGTAGTGCACCCCTGATTTATCTAGGGGCACCCTACAATTCCCCATCCGATAACGCAGATCCAGAAATCTGCAGCCATGACTGTCACAGAGTCCGCAAAGCCTCTGGTTCAGACCCTCCACTCGGCTCCAAACCATAGGACCCCGATCAACCCTGGGAACAATGCTACAAATCGACAGCTCTGTTTGCACCGCGTGTGCGAAGGCAGCAGCCTTCACCAATTCTGCCAGCCGCTCGTAGGACCTGAGGATGTCATCAGAACCCAAGCGACAAGCGTCATTGGTGCCGACGTGAGCCACGACTTGCAGTCGACTACACCCCGCACCCTCGATAGCCGCTGGCAAGGCCACCTCCACATTTCGGTTGAGGCCCCCCGGCAGACACACCGAGTGCACGTTGGAATTCCTAAGGATCTGGACGCTATCTGCCTTAGGGTCTCCATCACGCGCTCCCAATAACTAATAATCCCCTCCCCCCGTGCACCTGCTCAGACCCTGCTGAAGGAGTGGCCACACATTCACTCACAGGACCAACGGGCGCGGACGGATGTCCAGCCTCCACATTGGCCTTCCGCCTCGAGCGACGCGAATGCCGTACAACCCGCCACTCCCCTTGTGGAGAAGGTGGCTCGACGACGTCTGGTACACCTGAAGGTGCCTCGGTAGCAGGGACAGAGAGCAAAGCATGAGACACCTGAGGTGTCCCACTCGACGCACCAATCTCCCCACCATCGCTGCACCCCGAGACAGCAGCCTGAAGACGGCTGACCGTAGCCAACAGCACGCTCAGCTGTTCGCAAACTGCGGCCAACTCCTCCTGCGCCCGCACACAGCAGGCACACATCCTATCCATCCTGTCGATAGAATTAACTGAAGAAAGTAGAAAAATCAATATTCAACTTATAAGTAGCCGAGTACTCTAATAAAGGCGGCTGGCTACTGACTTAACTGTGGCCAGTGGTAACTACACTGTCAAATCAACAAAACTGAGTCCGGCAGTTATCAAAATAAACAAGAATATCTGTGGAATACACCTTTATGAAACGCGCTGGAATATAAGCTTAGCGCTGTTTACGGTGTGGCACCGGTGGCAGCTGGCACTGGAGTGACTGATAACGAGCTTTAGTAATGGTCCCTGACTTGTTTTGAAATACACCAGTCAAAGACGAAGACTAAACACAACGGTATTTATCAAATACGATAGAATAAACTATTAAAACAGTAGTACAAACGAAATCTGCCAAGTACGCGGGAATAAACCTCTTAAAACAGAAGTACCAACGAAAATGAACTAGATTGGCAAATTAAATTTGACACAAATTAAATTAAGATAACTTAGCGCTGTTTACGATGTGGCACTGGTGGCAGCTGGCACTGGACTGACTGAAAACGAGCTTTAGTAACGGTCTCTGACTTGTTTTGAAATGATTTGGTTAACACTAGCTTTCTTCTATAGTAATTTTAGCGTGCGATTTACTCGCTTATTCTAAATTAATTTCTGCTTGTAAATGCTATGAAATTCGGCGTGGTCGCACATCGCTCACCACGTGGCATAAAAAATAGTGAGCCACTGCTTCCACGAACACGAGTTTGTATAGAACGCAGTTTGGTTAAATTTGTGATCAAGAGACCCGACATCTCGTCAAGACGCCGCCATAGCTTCGTATCGCTGTTGCTTTCATGCGTTCCAGCATTATGTGCCTGTCTGTGAATGAATGAATTGAGTATTTGCAAATTTCCTCCCACGTCGCCATCATATTCATTAAAGGAAAGATACAATGTTACTACAGACAGTAATTTTATTATTAAATTCACTTTTGTACAAGTTGGGTGGTTAAAATGGTCTCCCCAAATTTATTTGCTTCTTTATTTTACTGAAATAGATCATGATTTTAAAGTATCAAACGTTTGCTTTATGATTTCATGCTCCCTGGCCTATATTAAATTTCTACACATTTATTGTTTTAACATTGATTTTGTGTCTGTTAAAACGTTGGCTGCTCCCTTAAGGAGTGAAGAGTTAGATAAATTTCTGTTGAGCAGGTAGATAAATTGTCGTTGCGCATATACTGTGGGCACTCATAATGAAATTTCGAGCAGCAGTGAGCGCGTTAACTTACATTTGCCAGAGATCTTGCTAATTTTAATAACAGGCTACTTTCACTTGGACTGCCGCTGCCTGGATTGGTCCTTCTGGCGTTACTGATTGTGTTTGTAATTTCGCTGGCTTCTTTAGATGCCCTCCCGCTCTTTGAATGTGTGTGTGTGTGTGTGTGTGTGTGTGTGTGTGTGTGTGTGTGTGTGTGCGCGCGCGCATACGAGTGGGTAAAAATCACAAGCGCTAGTGTACTTAAATTGTGTTTTCAATGCACATTGCCATGGAATTTGTTTTCTCTTTATGCATTGATCATTTTAATACGGGTACAATTACGATTGCGTTGTCTGCTAATAGAAATTTTGTATGTAAAACTATTACAGAGGCACAACGTGTTTGGACCCCGTGGGTCGCCATGAACTTGCTGCTTTGGAATTTCATTGTGAATATTGTAAGGTATGTGTGAATATTTTAACGTGATTTCAAAAATGAATAGCGTTTTAGTTTCGACAATTGAAACCGTAGGCGAATCGCTCATTAGGCGTAAGAGAGGGTAAAGAGCGGTAGGTCGCGGGAATTAGAGTCAGTCGCTACAGCAAGACGGCACTTGGCCTCGAATGGATCTGCGAACGCGGTAGATGTTTCCTTTGAGAACAGTGTACGAAGCACAGGCGACGGGTCAGTTAGGGACGAGCAGCATGCCGGAAACCGCCAGCCTGGGCCCCTCTGTGTTTCGGATTACGGGACTAACCCGGGGCGACCACTTGTCTGCAAGTACCCCTTCTCAAGCAAATGACTGCGAAGATGTAGGAACAAATGAGAGAGTAGTCGAAAGAGCTTACAAAACGCTTAGAAAAAAAAGGTCAATGCACTGTGCAACGCTTAGATAAAATAGGCCAGCGCACTAGCGATGAATTTCACAAAATAGAACAACAGTCAAAAATGAGTGATGAACACTTAGTTAAAATAGAGCTCTAATGGCCAGTTTCGCGAAATAAAACAACAGGTCGCGAATCGAGAGGTATTACAAGGAATGTGTTGCCCCTGTGACCAGCTGATTGAAGGAGTCAATAGGAACACCACAGAAGGAAGCCGCGAAATCTCGCGACGAATGCGCGTAGACTTGGGTCGGCAGTCTTGCCGAACGCGACGAAACCATCGGTATGCTGGTAGACGACGCGCTCACGTGTGTGGCTAGTGTGCAGACCGCGATAGGAGGCTGCACCAGCGGAGTCACCACCCGCGCATCATTTCAGAGAGGACTGCAGCCACGCTGGCGGAGTGAATACGCTCGCGGCGTGGCAGCGAGAGGCGGCCACACCGCGAGCAGCAATGGCAGTGGCAGTGGCAGCCGCGAGCAGCAGAGGCAGTGGCAGTGGCAGAGGCAGCCGCGAGCAGCAGAGGCAGTGGCAGTGGCAGAGGCAGTGGCAGTGGCAGCCGCGAGCAGCAGAGGCAGTAGCAGTGGCAGAGACAGCCTCGTGCAGCAGAGGCAGTAGCAGTGGCAGAGGCAGTGGCAGTGGCAGTGGCAGCCGCGAGCAGCAGTGTCAGAGGCAGTGGCAGTGGCAGCCGCGAGCAGCAGAGGCAGTAGCAGTGGCAGAGGCAGCCGCGAGCAGCAGAGGCAGTGGCAGTGGCAGAGGCAGTGGCAGTGGCAGCCGCGAGCAGCAGAGGCAGTAGCAGTGGCAGAGGCAGCCTCGAGCAGCAGAGGCAGTAGCAGTGGCAGAGGCAGTGGCAGTGGCAGTGGCAGCCGCGAGCAGCAGTGTCAGAGGCAGTGGCAGTGGCAGCCGCGAGCAGCAGAGGCAGAAGCAGTGGCAGAGGCAGCCGCGAGCAGCAGAGGCAGTAGCAGTGGCAGTGGCAGCCGCGGGCAGCAGAGGCAGTGGCAGAGGCAGTAGCAGTGGCAGCCGCGAGCAGCAGAGGCAGTACCAGTGGCAGAGGCAGCCAAGAGCAGCAGAGGCAGTAGCAGTGGCAGTGGCAGCCGCGGGCAGCAGAGGCAGTGGCAGAGGCAGTAGCAGTGGCAGCCGCGAGCAGCAGAGGCAGTAGCAGTGGCAGAGGCAGCCGCGAGCAGCAGAGGCAGTAGCAGTGGCAGTGGCAGCCGCGGGCAGCAGAGGCAGTGGCAGAGGCAGTGGCAGTGGCAGCCGCGAGCAGCAGTGGCAGTAGCAGTGGCTGAGGCAGCTGCGAGCAGCAGAGGCAGTAGCAGTGGCAGAGGCAGCCGTGAGCACCAGAGGCAGTGGCAGTGGCAGAGGCAGTTGCAGTGGCAGCCGCGAGCAGCAGTGACAGAGGCAGTGGCAGTGACAGCCAGAAGCAGCAGAGGCAGTGGCAGTGGCAGAGGCAGTGTCAGTAGCTGCCGCGAGCAGCAGAGGCAGTAGCAGTGGCAGAGGAAGCCGCGAGCAGCATAGGCAGTGGCAGTGACAGAGGCAGTGGCAGTGGCAGCCGCGAGCAGCAGTGGCAGAGGCAGTGGCAGTGGCAGCCGGAATCAGCAGAGGCAGTAGCAGTGGCAGAGGCAGTGGCAGTGGCAGCCGCGAGCAGCAGAGGCAGTAGCAGTGGCAGAGGCAGCCGCGAGCAACAGAGGCAGAGGCAGTGGCAGTGGCAGCCGCGAGCAGCAGTGGCAGAGGCAGTGGCAGTGCCAGCCGCGAGCAGCAGATGCAGTAGCAGTGGCAGAGGCAGCCGCGAGCAGCAGAGGCAGTGGCAGTGGCAGTGGCAGTGGCAGAGGCAGTGGCAGTGCCAGCCGCGAGCAACGGCAGAGGCACTGGCAGTGGCAGCCGGAAGCAGCAGAGGCAGTGGCAGTGGCAGAGGCAGTGGCAGTGGCAGCCGCGAGCAGCAGAGGCAGTAGCAGTGGCAGAGGCAGCCGCGAGCAGCAGGGGCAGTGGCAGTGTCAGTGGAAGCCGCTAGCAGCAGTGGCAGTAGCAGTAGCAGAGGCAGCCGCGAGCAGCAGAGGCAGTGGAAGTGGCAGAGGCAGTGGCAGTGGCAGCTGTGAGCAGCAGTGGCAGAGGCAGTGGCAGTGGCAGTCGGAAGCAGCAGTGGCAGTGGCAGTCGCGAGCAGCAGAGGCAGTGGCAGTGGCAGAGGCAGTGGCAGTGGCAGCCGTGAGCAGCAGAGGCAGTAGCAGTGGCAGAGGCAGTGGCAGTGGCAGCCGGAAGCAGCAGAGGCATTGGCAGTGGCAGAGGCAGTGGCAGTGGCAGCCGAAAGCAGCAGAGGCAGTGGCAGTGGCAGAGGCAGTGGCAGTGGCAGTGGCAGCCGCGAGCAGCAGAGGCAGTGGCAGGGGCAGAGGCAGTGGCAGTCGCGAGCAGCAGTGGCAGAGGCATGGGCAGTGACAGCTGCGAGCAGCAGAGGCAGTGGCAGTGGCAGAGGCAGTGGCAGTGGCAGCAGTGAGCAGCAGTGGCAGTGGCAGTGGCAGCTGCGAGCCGCAGAGGCAGTGGCAGTAGTAGAGGCATTGGCAGAGGAAGTGGCAGTGGCAGCCGCGAGCAGAGTGGCAGTGGCAGTGGCAGAGGCAGTGGCTGTGGTAGAGGCAGTGGCAGTGGCAGCCGTAAGCAGCAGTGGCAGTGGCAGTGGCAGCCACGATCAGCAGAGGCAGTGGCAGTGGCAGAGGCAGTGGCAGTGGCAGTGGCAGCCACGAGCAGTAGAGGCAGTGGCAGTGGCAGCCACGAGCAGTAGAGGCAGTGGCAGTGGCAGTGGCAGAGGCAGTGGCAGTGGCAGAGGCAGTGACAGTGGTAAAGGCAGTGGAGTGGCAGCCGTAAGCAGCAGTGGCAGTGGCAGTGGCAGTGGCAGACTCGATCAGCAGAGGCAGTTGCAGTGGCAGAGGCAGTGGCAGTGGCAGATGCTAGCAGCAGTGGCAGTGGCAGTGGCTGTGGCAGCCGCGAGCAGCAGAGGCAGTGGCAGTGACAGTGGCAATCGCGAGCAGCAGTGGCAGTGGCAGTGGCAGAGGCAGTGGCAGTGGAAGCCGAGAGCAGCAGTGGCAGAGGCAGTGGCAGTGGCAGCCGCGAGCAGCAGAGGCAGTAGCTGTGGCAGAGGCAGCCGCGAGCAGCAGAGGCAGTGGCAGTGGCAGAGGCAGTGGCAGTGGCAGTGGCAGCCGCGAGCAGCAGAGGCAGTGGCAGTGGCAGTGGCAGTGGCAGTGGCAGTGGCAGCCGCGAGCAGCAGTGTCAGAGGCAGTGGCAGTGGCAGCCGCGAGCAGCAGAGGCAGTAGCAGTGACAGAGGCAGCCGCGAGCAGCAGAGGCAGTTGCAGTGGCAGAGGCAGTGGCAGTGGAAGCCGCGAGCAGCAGTGGCAGAGGCAGTGGCCGTGGCAGCCGGAAGCAGCAGAGGCAGTGGCAGTGGCAGAGGCAGTGGCAGTGGCAGCCGCGAGCAGCATAGGCAGTGGCAGAGTCAGTGGCAGTGGGAGCCGCGAGCAGAAGAGGCAGTGGCAGTGGCAGTGGCAGAGGCAGTGGCAGAGGCAGCCGCGAGCAGCAGTTTCAGTGGCAGTGGCAGTGACAGTGACAGTGGCAGTGGCAGCCACGATCAGCAGAGTCAGTGGCAGTGGCAGAGGCAGTGGCAGTGGCAGATGCTAGCAGCAGTGGCAGTGGCAGTGGCAGTGTCAGCCATGTGCAGCAGTGGCAGTGGCAGTGGCAGCTGCGAGCCGCAGAGGCAGTGGCAGTAGCAGAGGCATTGGCAGGGGCAGTGGCAGTGGCAGCCACGAGCAGCACAGGCAGTGGCAGTAGCAGAGGCAGTGGCACTGGCAGAGGCAGTGGCAGTGGTAGCCGCGAGCAGCAGAGGCAGAGGCAGTGGCAGTGTCAGCCGCGAGCAGCGGTGGCAGTGGCAGTGGCAGTGTCAGCCGCAAGCAGCAGTGGCAGTGGCAGTGGTAGTGGCAGCTGCGAGCCGCAGAGGCAGTGGCAGTAGCAGAGGCATTGGCAGGGGCAGTGGCAGTGGCAGCCACGAGCAGCATGGGCAGTGGCAGTGGCTGTGGTAGAGGCAGTGGCAGTGGCAGCCGTAAGCAGCAGTGGCAGTGGCAGTGGCAGTGGCAGCCACGATCAGCAGAGGCAGTGGCAGTGACAGAGGCAGTGGCAGTGGCAGATGCTAGCAGCAGTGGCAGTGGCACTGGCAGTGGCAGCCACGAGCAGCAGAGGCAGTGGCAGTGGCAGTGGCAGAGGCAGTGGCAGTGGCAGATGCTAGCAGCAGTGGCAGTGGCAGTGGCAGTGGCAGCCGCGAGCAGCAGAGGCAGTGGCAGTGGCAGAGGCAGTGGCAGTGGCAGCCGCGAGCAGCAGTGGCAGAGACAATGGCAGTGGCAGCCGCGAGCAGCAGAGGCAGTGGCAGTGGCAGAGGCAGTGGCAGTGGAAGCCGCGAGCAGCAGTGGCAGAGGCAGTGGCAGAGGCAGCCGCGAGCAGCAGAGGCAGTGGCAGTGACAGTGGCAGTCGCGAGCAGCAGTGGCAGTGGCAGTGGCAGTGGCAGTCGCGAGCAGCAGAGGCAGTGGCAGTGGCAGCCGCGAGCAGCAGAAGCAGTAGCAGTGGCAGAGGCAGCCGCGAGCTGCAGAGGCAGTGGCAATGGCAGAGGCTGTGGCAGTGGCAGTGGCAGTGGCAGTGGCAGCCGCGAGCAGCAGAGGCAGTGGCAATGACAGTGGCAATCGCGAGCAGCAGTGGCAGTGGCAGTGGCAGAGGCAGTGGCAGTGGAAGTTGCGAGCAGCAGTGGCAGAGGCAGTGGCAGTGGCAGCCGCGAGCAGCAGAGGCAGTAGCAGTGGCAGAGGCAGCCGCGAGCAGCAGAGGCAGTGGCAGTGGCAGTGGCAGAGGCAGTGGCTGTGGTAGAGGCAGTGGCAGTGGCAGCCGTAAGCAGCAGTGGCAGTGGCAGTGGCGGTGGCAGCCACGATCAGCAGAGGCAGTGGCAGTGGCGGAGACAGTGGCAGTGGCAGATGCTAGCAGCAGTGGCAGTGGCAGTGGCAGTGGCAGCCACGAGCAGCACAGGCAGTGGCAGTAGCAGAGGCAGTGGCACTGGCAGAGGCAGTGGCAGTGGTAGCCGCGAGCAGCAGAGGCAGAGGCAGTGGCAGTGTCAGCCGCGAGCAGCGGTGGCAGTGGCAGTGGCAGTGTCAGCCGCAAGCAGCAGTGGCAGTGGCAGTGGTAGTGGCAGCTGCGAGCCGCAGAGGCAGTGGCAGTAGCAGAGGCATTGGCAGGGGCAGTGGCAGTGGCAGCCACGAGCAGCATGGGCAGTGGCAGTGGCTGTGGTAGAGGCAGTGGCAGTGGCAGCCGTAAGCAGCAGTGGCAGTGGCAGTGGCAGTGGCAGCCACGATCAGCAGAGGCAGTGGCAGTGACAGAGGCAGTGGCAGTGGCAGATGCTAGCAGCAGTGGCAGTGGCACTGGCAGTGGCAGCCACGAGCAGCAGAGGCAGTGGCAGTGGCAGTGGCAGAGGCAGTGGCAGTGGCAGATGCTAGCAGCAGTGGCAGTGGCAGTGGCAGTGGCAGCCGCGAGCAGCAGAGGCAGTGGCAGTGGCAGAGGCAGTGGCAGTGGCAGCCGCGAGCAGCAGTGGCAGAGACAATGGCAGTGGCAGCCGCGAGCAGCAGAGGCAGTGGCAGTGGCAGAGGCAGTGGCAGTGGAAGCCGCGAGCAGCAGTGGCAGAGGCAGTGGCAGAGGCAGCCGCGAGCAGCAGAGGCAGTGGCAGTGACAGTGGCAGTCGCGAGCAGCAGTGGCAGTGGCAGTGGCAGTGGCAGTCGCGAGCAGCAGAGGCAGTGGCAGTGGCAGCCGCGAGCAGCAGAAGCAGTAGCAGTGGCAGAGGCAGCCGCGAGCTGCAGAGGCAGTGGCAATGGCAGAGGCTGTGGCAGTGGCAGTGGCAGTGGCAGTGGCAGCCGCGAGCAGCAGAGGCAGTGGCAATGACAGTGGCAATCGCGAGCAGCAGTGGCAGTGGCAGTGGCAGAGGCAGTGGCAGTGGAAGTTGCGAGCAGCAGTGGCAGAGGCAGTGGCAGTGGCAGCCGCGAGCAGCAGAGGCAGTAGCAGTGGCAGAGGCAGCCGCGAGCAGCAGAGGCAGTGGCAGTGGCAGTGGCAGAGGCAGTGGCTGTGGTAGAGGCAGTGGCAGTGGCAGCCGTAAGCAGCAGTGGCAGTGGCAGTGGCGGTGGCAGCCACGATCAGCAGAGGCAGTGGCAGTGGCGGAGACAGTGGCAGTGGCAGATGCTAGCAGCAGTGGCAGTGGCAGTGGCAGTGGCAGCCACGAGCAGCACAGGCAGTGGCAGTAGCAGAGGCAGTGGCACTGGCAGAGGCAGTGGCAGTGGTAGCCGCGAGCAGCAGTGGCAGTGGCAGTGGTAGTGGCAGCTGCGAGCCGCAGAGGCAGTGGCAGTAGCAGAGGCATTGGCAGGGGCAGTGGCAGTGGCAGCCACGAGCAGCATGGGCAGTGGCAGTGGCAGAGGCAGTGGCTGTGGTAGAGGCAGTGGCAGTGGCAGCCGTAAGCAGCAGTGGCAGTGGCAGTGGCAGTGGCAGCCACGATCAGCAGAGGCAGTGGCAGTGACAGAGGCAGTGGCAGTGGCAGATGCTAGCAGCAGTGGCAGTGGCAGTGGCAGTGGCAGCCACGAGCAGCAGAGGCAGTGGCAGTGGCAGTGGCAGAGGCAGTGGCAGTGGCAGATGCTAGCATCAGTGGCAGTGGCAGTGGCAGTGGCAGCCGCGAGCAGCAGAGGCAGTGGCAGTGGCAGAGGCAGTGGCAGTGGCAGCCGCGAGCAGCAGTGGCAGAGACAATGGCAGTGGCAGCCGCGAGCAGCAGAGGCAGTGGCAGTGGCAGAGGCAGTGGCAGTGGAAGCCGCGAGCAGCAGTGGCAGAGGCAGTGGCAGAGGCAGCCGCGAGCAGCAGAGGCAGTGGCAGTGACAGTGGCAGTCGCGAGCAGCAGTGGCAGTGGCAGTGGCAGTGGCAGTCGCGAGCAGCAGAGGCAGTGGCAGTGGCAGCCGCGAGCAGCAGAAGCAGTAGCAGTGGCAGAGGCAGCCGCGAGCTGCAGAGGCAGTGGCAATGGCAGAGGCTGTGGCAGTGGCAGTGGCAGTGGCAGTGGCAGCCGCGAGCAGCAGAGGCAGTGGCAATGACAGTGGCAATCGCGAGCAGCAGTGGCAGTGGCAGTGGCAGAGGCAGTGGCAGCCGCGAGGAGCAGAAGCAGTAGCAGTGGCAGAGGCAGCCGCGAGCAGCAGTGGCAGAGGCAGTGGCAGCCGGAAGCAGCTGAGGCAGTGGCAGTGGCAGAGGCAGTGGCAGTGGCAGCCGTGAGCAGCAGTGGCAGTGGCAGTGGCAGTGGCAGCCGCGAGCAGCAGTTGCAGTGGCAGTGGCAGTGGCAGCCGGAAGCAGCAGAGGCAGTGGCAGTGGCAGAGGCAGTGGCAGTGGCAGCCGCGAGCAGCAGTGACAGTGGCAGTGGCAGTGGCAGCCGCGAGCAGCAGAGGCAGTGGCAGAGGCAGTGGGAGCCGCGAGCAGCAGAGGCAGTGGCAGTGGCAGTGGCAGAGGCAGTGGCAGTGGCAGCCACGAGCAGCAGAGGCAGTAGCAGTGGCAGAGGCAGCCGCGAGCAGCAGAGGCAGTGGCAGTGGCAGAGGCAGTGGCAGTGGCAGTGGCAGCCACGAGCAGCAGAGGCAGTGGCAGTGGCAGAGGCAGTGGCAGTGGCAGCCGTAAGCAGCAGTGGCAGTGGCAGTGGCAGTGGCAGCCACGATCAGCAGAGGCAGTGGCAGTGACAGAGGCAGTGGCAGTGGCAGATGCTAGCAGCAGTGGCAGTGGCAGTGGCAGTGGCAGCCACGAGCAGCAGAGGCAGTGGCAGTGGCAGTGGCAGAGGCAGTGGCAGTGGCAGATGCTAGCATCAGTGGCAGTGGCAGTGGCAGTGGCAGCCGCGAGCAGCAGAGGCAGTGGCAGTGGCAGAGGCAGTGGCAGTGGCAGCCGCGAGCAGCAGTGGCAGAGACAATGGCAGTGGCAGCCGCGAGCAGCAGAGGCAGTGGCAGTGGCAGAGGCAGTGGCAGTGGAAGCCGCGAGCAGCAGTGGCAGAGGCAGTGGCAGAGGCAGCCGCGAGCAGCAGAGGCAGTGGCAGTGACAGTGGCAGTCGCGAGCAGCAGTGGCAGTGGCAGTGGCAGTGGCAGTCGCGAGCAGCAGAGGCAGTGGCAGTGGCAGCCGCGAGCAGCAGAAGCAGTAGCAGTGGCAGAGGCAGCCGCGAGCTGCAGAGGCAGTGGCAATGGCAGAGGCTGTGGCAGTGGCAGTGGCAGTGGCAGTGGCAGCCGCGAGCAGCAGAGGCAGTGGCAATGACAGTGGCAATCGCGAGCAGCAGTGGCAGTGGCAGTGGCAGAGGCAGTGGCAGCCGCGAGCAGCAGAAGCAGTAGCAGTGGCAGAGGCAGCCGCGAGCAGCAGTGGCAGAGGCAGTGGCAGCCGGAAGCAGCTGAGGCAGTGGCAGTGGCAGAGGCAGTGGCAGTGGCAGCCGTGAGCAGCAGTGGCAGTGGCAGTGGCAGTGGCAGCCGCGAGCAGCAGTTGCAGTGGCAGTGGCAGTGGCAGCCGGAAGCAGCAGAGGCAGTGGCAGTGGCAGAGGCAGTGGCAGTGGCAGCCGCGAGCAGCAGTGACAGTGGCAGTGGCAATGGCAGCCGCGAGCAGCAGAGGCAGTGGCAGAGGCAGTGGGAGCCGCGAGCAGCAGAGGCAGTGGCAGTGGCAGTGGCAGAGGCAGTGGCAGTGGCAGCCACGAGCAGCAGAGGCAGTAGCAGTGGCAGAGGCAGCCGCGAGCAGCAGAGGCAGTGGCAGTGGCAGAGGCAGTGGCAGTGGCAGTGGCAGCCACGAGCAGCAGAGGCAGTGGCAGTGGCAGAGGCAGTGGCAGTGGCAGCCGTAAGCAGCAGTGGCAGTGGCAGTGGCAGTGGCAGCCACGATCAGCAGAGGCAGTGGCAGTGACAGAGGCAGTGGCAGTGGCAGATGCTAGCAGCAGTGGCAGTGGCAGTGGCAGTGGCAGCCACGAGCAGCAGAGGCAGTGGCAGTGGCAGTGGCAGAGGCAGTGGCAGTGGCAGATGCTAGCAGCAGTGGCAGTGGCAGTGGCAGTGGCAGCCGCGAGCAGCAGAGGCAGTGGCAGTGGCAGAGGCAGTGGCAGTGGCAGCCGCGAGCAGCAGTGGCAGAGACAATGGCAGTGGCAGCCGCGAGCAGCAGAGGCAGTGGCAGTGGCAGAGGCAGTGGCAGTGGAAGCCGCGAGCAGCAGTGGCAGAGGCAGTGGCAGAGGCAGCCGCGAGCAGCAGAGGCAGTGGCAGTGACAGTGGCAGTCGCGAGCAGCAGTGGCAGTGGCAGTGGCAGTGGCAGTCGCGAGCAGCAGAGGCAGTGGCAGTGGCAGCCGCGAGCAGCAGAAGCAGTAGCAGTGGCAGAGGCAGCCGCGAGCTGCAGAGGCAGTGGCAATGGCAGAGGCTGTGGCAGTGGCAGTGGCAGTGGCAGTGGCAGCCGCGAGCAGCAGAGGCAGTGGCAATGACAGTGGCAATCGCGAGCAGCAGTGGCAGTGGCAGTGGCAGAGGCAGTGGCAGCCGCGAGCAGCAGAAGCAGTAGCAGTGGCAGAGGCAGCCGCGAGCAGCAGTGGCAGAGGCAGTGGCAGCCGGAAGCAGCTGAGGCAGTGGCAGTGGCAGATGCAGTGGCAGTGGCAGCCGTGAGCAGCAGTGGCAGTGGCAGTGGCAGTGGCAGCCGCGAGCAGCAGTTGCAGTGGCAGTGGCAGTGGCAGCCGGAAGCAGCAGAGGCAGTGGCAGTGGCAGAGGCAGTGGCAGTGGCAGCCGCGAGCAGCAGTGACAGTGGCAGTGGCAGTGGCAGCCGCGAGCAGCAGAGGCAGTGGCAGAGGCAGTGGGAGCCGCGAGCAGCAGAGGCAGTGGCAGTGGCAGTGGCAGAGGCAGTGGCAGTGGCAGCCACGAGCAGCAGAGGCAGTAGCAGTGGCAGAGGCAGCCGCGAGCAGCAGAGGCAGTGGCAGTGGCAGAGGCAGTGGCAGTGGCAGTGGCAGCCACGAGCAGCAGAGGCAGTGGCAGTGGCAGAGGCAGTGGCAGTGGCAGCCGTAAGCAGCAGTGGCAGTGGCAGTGGCAGTGGCAGCCACGATCAGCAGAGGCAGTGGCAGTGACAGAGGCAGTGGCAGTGGCAGATGCTAGCAGCAGTGGCAGTGGCAGTTGCAGTGGCAGCCACGAGCAGCAGAGGCAGTGGCAGTGGCAGTGGCAGAGGCAGTGGCAGTGGCAGATGCTAGCAGCAGTGGCAGTGGCAGTGGCAGTGGCAGCCGCGAGCAGCAGAGGCAGTGGCAGTGGCAGAGGCAGTGGCAGTGGCAGCCGCGAGCAGCAGTGGCAGAGACAATGGCAGTGGCAGCCGCGAGCAGCAGAGGCAGTGGCAGTGGCAGAGGCAGTGGCAGTGGAAGCCGCGAGCAGCAGTGGCAGAGGCAGTGGCAGAGGCAGCCGCGAGCAGCAGAGGCAGTGGCAGTGACAGTGGCAGTCGCGAGCAGCAGTGGCAGTGGCAGTGGCAGTGGCAGTCGCGAGCAGCAGAGGCAGTGGCAGTGGCAGCCGCGAGCAGCAGAAGCAGTAGCAGTGGCAGAGGCAGCCGCGAGCTGCAGAGGCAGTGGCAATGGCAGAGGCTGTGGCAGTGGCAGTGGCAGTGGCAGTGGCAGCCGCGAGCAGCAGAGGCAGTGGCAATGACAGTGGCAATCGCGAGCAGCAGTGGCAGTGGCAGTGGCAGAGGCAGTGGCAGCCGCGAGCAGCAGAAGCAGTAGCAGTGGCAGAGGCAGCCGCGAGCAGCAGTGGCAGAGGCAGTGGCAGCCGGAAGCAGCTGAGGCAGTGGCAGTGGCAGATGCAGTGGCAGTGGCAGCCGTGAGCAGCAGTGGCAGTGGCAGTGGCAGTGGCAGCCGCGAGCAGCAGTTGCAGTGGCAGTGGCAGTGGCAGCCGGAAGCAGCAGAGGCAGTGGCAGTGGCAGAGGCAGTGGCAGTGGCAGCCGCGAGCAGCAGTGACAGTGGCAGTGGCAGTGGCAGCCGCGAGCAGCAGAGGCAGTGGCAGAGGCAGTGGGAGCCGCGAGCAGCAGAGGCAGTGGCAGTGGCAGTGGCAGAGGCAGTGGCAGTGGCAGCCACGAGCAGCAGAGGCAGTAGCAGTGGCAGAGGCAGCCGCGAGCAGCAGAGGCAGTGGCAGTGGCAGAGGCAGTGGCAGTGGCAGTGGCAGCCACGAGCAGCAGAGGCAGTGGCAGTGGCAGAGGCAGTGGCAGTGGCAGTGGCAGTGGCAGCCGCGAGCAGCAGAGGCAGTGGCAGTGGCAGAGGCAGTGGCAGTGGCTGTGGCAGTGGCAGTGGCAGTGGCAGCCGCGAGCAGCAGTGTCAGAGGCAGTGGCAGTGGCAGCCGCGAGCAGCAGAGGCAGTAGCAGTGACAGAGGCAGCTGCAAGCAGCAGAGGCAGTGGCAGTGGCAGAGGCAGTGGCAGTGGAAGCCGCGAGCAGCAGTGGCAGAGGCAGTGGCAGTGGCAGCCGCGAGCAGCAGAGGCTGTAGCAGTGGCAGAGGCAGCCGCGAGCAGCAGAGGCAGTGGCAGTGGCAGAGGCAGTGGCAGTGGCAGTGGCAGCCGCGAGCAGCAGAGGCAGTGGCAGTGGCAGAGGCAGTGGCAGTGGCAGTGGCACTGGCAGTGGCAGTGGCAGTGGCAGTAGCAGCCGCGAGCAGCAGAAGCAGTAGCAGTGGCAGGGGCAGCCGCGAGCAGCGGAGGCAGTGGCAGTGGCAGAGGCAGAGGCAGTAGCAGTGACAGAGGCAGCCGCGAGCAGCAGAGGCAGTGGCAGTGGCAGAGGCTGTGGCAGTGGCAGTGGCAGTGGCAGCCGCGAGCAGCAGTGGCAGAGGCAGTGGCAGTGGCAGCTGCGAGCAGCAGAAGCAGTAGCAGTGGCAGAGGCAGCCGCGAGCAGCAGAGGCAGTGGCAGTGGCAGAGGCAGTGGCAGTGGCAGCCGCGAGCAGCAGAAGCAGTAGCAGTGGCAGAGGCAGCCGCGAGCAGCAGTGGCAGAGGCAGTGGCAGCCGGAAGCAGCTGAGGCAGTGGCAGTGGCAGAGGCAGTGGCAGTGGCAGCCGTGAGCAGCAGTGGCAGTGGCAGTGACAGTGGCAGCCGCGAGCAGCAGTTGCAGTGGCAGTGGCAGTGGCAGCCGGAAGCAGCAGAGGCAGTGGCAGTGGCAGAGGCAGTGGCAGTGGCAGCCGCGAGCAGCAGTGACAGTGGCAGTGGCAGTGGCAGCCGCGAGCAGCAGAGGCAGTGGCAGAGGCAGTGGGAGCCGCGAGCAGCAGAGGCAGTGGCAGTGGCAGTGGCAGAGGCAGTGGCAGTGGCAGCCACGAGCAGCAGTGGCAGTGGCAGTGGCAGTGGCAGTGACAGTGGCGGTGGCAGTGGCAGCCACGATCAGCAGAGGCAGTGGCAGTGGCAGATGGTAGCAGCAGTGGCAGTGGCAGTGGCAGTGGCAGTGGCAGCCGCGAGCAGCAGTTGCAGAGGCAGTGGCAGTGGCAGCCGGAAGCAGCAGAGGCAGTGGCAGTGGCAGGGGCATTGGCAGTGGCAGCCGCGAGCAGCAGTGGCAGCGGCAGTGGCAGTGGCAGTGGCAGCTGCGAGCAGCAGAGGCAGTGGCATAGGCAGTGGCAGTGGGAGCCGCGAGCAGCAGAGGCAGTGGCAGTGGCAGTGGCAGAGGCAGTGGCAGTGGCAGCCGCGAGCAGCAGTGGCAGTGGCAGTGGCAGTGACAGTGGCAGTGGTAGTGGCAGCCACGATCAGCAGAGGCAGTGGCAGTGGCAGATGCTAGCAGCAGTGGCAGTGGCGGTGTCAGCCGCGAGCAGCAGTGGCAGTGGCAGCTGCGAGCAGCAGAGGCAGTGGCAGTGGCAGTGGCAGAGGCAGTGGCAGTGGCAGCCGCAAGCAGCAGTGGCAGTGGCAGTGGCAGCCACGATCAGCAGAGGCAGTGGCAGTGGCAGAGGTAGTGGCAGTGGCAGATGCTAGCAGCAGTGGCAGTGGCAGTGGCAGCGTCAGCCGCGAGCAGCAGTGGCAGTGGCAGTGGCAGTGGCAGTGGCAGTGGCAGCTGCGAGCGCAGAGGCAGTGGCAGTGGCAGAGGCAGTTGCAGAGGCAGTGGCAGTGGCAGCCGCGAGCAGCAGTGGCAGTGGCAGTGGCAGTGGCAGCCACGATCAGCAGAGGAGTGGCAGTGGCAGAGGCAGTGTCAGTGGCAGCCGCGCTCAAGACAGGGCCGCGCGTCGTGAGCGGCACCCGGCACCGGCATCCGAATACAGCCACTTTCTGACCGCACGGAAATTTGAAATATCCCGTAACGGTCCAGTGGAATACACCCACAGGCGTGGGTAGGCCAATTTGACTTCTCGCTGCTGCCAAAGTGGCCCGCAGGGCATATAATCGAGTTCGTGGACGGACACCTAGAAGGCAAACCCGTGACGCGAACGACGCAGTTCCCATGTTTCGGCGAAAGCTAAGAGATCTTCCGCCAATACTTTTTAACTTCGTACTGGTCCGAGAAACAGCAGGACTGCGTGTGCCACAACATACAAATAATGCTGCCCTTCGGACCGTCAGACATTGCGGGTCCGGCCGAGTTTTTCCAGGACATATTAAATAAGAACTATAATTTAACTAACCCCTATTCGGTGCCTGAACTCATCAGAATTTGTTTGGGGAAGTTGCCACGACGTCTGCAGAACGCTCTTGTAGCAGGGAGATGCAAATAAGACGCGGAGCAGTTTTAGGCGCTCCTAGAAGATCTAGATTGTGATTATGACCCCCCGCAGAATAAGTCCCCAGTCAAACAGGGAAAGTGGAATAATAATAATAATAAAAATCAGGCACCGGAGGAGGAGCAAAGTAATGGCTCTAATTGGCAGTCCTGGGGAAACGGCCAGCGAACCCAGCGAAACGGGCAATGGCGGACTCAAATTGAAAACGGGTACAAAAGTGACTTCCACGGAAGGAAAAGCGCAAGTGGTGGTACGGCAATAACCGGGACGCCGATAATAAAGGACCGCGCGAGGAGAATTCCGAGCGCGTTCACTGGGATCGGCAACGGCCGAACACGCCGCCACAGGGCGCTGAAGTGTGTTCGCCCGACCCGAAGCGTAACAGAAAACCCGGTGCGCACTGCGGAACATCGACATCGAAACACTGATGTTCTCGCTCTGTTCCTTGCTGCTCGGAGTCTGACGCTGAACAGGAGACGGAACAAGTGAGACTGGTAGGGTTTAACATTTTAAGGGACGTCCTCTTAGAGGAGGAACCTGAACCGAGCGATAATCTGATACAACCCGGCCTGACGATGCCAGTCAGAGACACGGGCAGTGTCGTCTCCGTAATAAGTGAGGCGGTATACGAGTGCTGCCAAGCAGTGGCATATTGGCCAGAATTACTCTTGCAACGCCTTGCTTTGGCGTAGCGTGGAGGTACGGAGGCAGGCCGAGATTGAATTCTCGTGTCAGGGACATGTTTCTGTGGCCAACTTTATCGTTGTGCTGTCACTAGTTGTAGATGTGTTGGTCGGTGTGGAACTTTTGGAGGCATATGATACTACTTTGGTTTTTGGCGAGGGTGAAGCGTGCCTTCCGCTGAATCAGAAAGAAATTCAGCCAGTGCACCACAAAGCTGAGTCCGGCAGGTCCGTGTTGCCACTTTTCATCAGATTATCTGGCGATATACTCGCCAGATCCAGTGCTCTCGGAGTATGAGTACCCATATGTACTTCTCGTCGATTGTGAGAAGGTAGCCGTCCTCGACGAGATCGACCGAAAACTGAGTTCGTTAGAGGGTGCCCGAACCCAAATGAAAACTAATTCAGATTCCATTTTGTGGAAACATGAGACGGTTTTCTCCGATGCCCCGCGCCCGATCAAAGGCTTTTAATATAAATTTCAAGTGTGTGGCCATACAACAAGTTCTTTGCGAATCCACATCAAATTCCATGTGTATAATAGTGGGAAGTCGAGGAGGAGATTGCGCGGATGTTAGCGAACGTCGTCATAGTAAACGTACTGCGAGTCTATTGTTGACCGTCTCCAAGAGGGATAAATCGATCAGGCTTGTCCTGGATTCCAGGCAAATAAACGCCACAATTGAACTGGAGACTGATCGACCGCAGACGTTAGATGAATTCTTGCAGAAATTCCACGGCGTCCGTGTACTATTCTCGATCGAATTGCGGGCCAGCTACTGGCAAATAGAACTGGAGCCCGCTTCTCGGCCTTACTCGGCCCACCTTTGTTTCGGAACCTGTTATCAGTGCCGCAAGCCTTAATATCAGTTCTACCGCCTTCTTCATGGCTTTCACTCTATCTTACCGGAGGAATTGTGGCAGCGCATCACCCCCTACGTAGATGACGTGCTGATCGCGGAAAATTGATGGGAAAGCCACTACCAAAGTAGTGCATGTTTTCCAGCAGTCAGGGGTAACGGTTAATCCGACAAAACCAGAATTCGGTCTGCCGCAAGTCAACGTTCTCAGACACAACATTACGAGAGAGGGCATTTTTCCGGATGGCAGTAAACTAGATGCAATCCGCGGCTTTTCCTTTCCGACAACAAAGAAGCAGGTGCGTTCCTACTTGGGTCTCGTAAATTTCTATAAAAAATGTCTACCTCTTCAAATGATTTGTATACCTTTCCTCTGCGCACTCACAAGTGAAACAGGCCGTGCAAGTGGGACGCAGATGGGCAGTCTGTGTTTGAAAGTGTCGAGCGCGCCCTTCTGGCTGCGCCTTTGCCAGTGCACCCCGGTCTTCCCAGGGATTTCTGCCTCGGAACGGACAGTTCGAAACCCGGAATTGTTGCCGAGCTTTTCCAAGAGTCTGAACAAGATGGGGTCGTGCACAGGAAGACAATTCAGTTCGCGAGTCGTGTTCTCACAAAACGCGATAGGAATTATTCGGTGACAGAGCTGGGAGCCCTAGCGGCCGTTTTCGGTTTTATCAAGTTCCGTGGATTTCTTTTCGGCCGAATGACGACAGTATATACTGATGACCGAGCATTGCAGTTCTTCATGTCGGCGAAACTAAAGCACGGACGGTTGGCCAGGTGGGCCCTGTATATCCAGGAATTTCCTTTCACGGTTGTACACACACCTGGGAAAGAGAATGTGGGGTGTGACGCCCTTTCTCGTTCCCCGGCGCGTTTGACTCAGGAGTCCAATGCTGAGCCTAATCAGAATAATTGCAGCCTGTTCTATTTACGTGGCGTAGTTTTTGAAAATATCATTTCTGCTTCAAAAATGTTCATATGTTTGTAAATCTATCGGACCAAGCTGCGTGGTCATTAGTCCGTAGCTTACAAGCTACTTAAACCTAGGTAAATTATCCTAACGACAAACACACACACCCATGCCCCAGGGTGGAAACGAACCTCCATGGCGAGTAACCGCGCGCTCCGCAGCGAGACGCTTTAGACCGCTCGGCTACTCCACCGCGGCGCTCTTTGTAAAGCACGTCAGAAGTCCAAAGTGTCTCACCTTGCTCCTCTGTTTCCCATGCTGCCGTGGATTTGTTTGGTCACCTCCGACGGACAGCTGGTGGACACAGTTACATATTCGTTGCTGCCGAGTTGACCTCGGAACACGTAACGTAAACCCCTTTTAAAAGAGCCACGAACAGGTCTGTAACACATGCATTTGTGAAAGACTTCCTGTCCCAAGGTGGGTACGTCTAGAAGGTTTTATCTGACAATGCTCCTCAGTATCGCTCTCCTGTCTGGAAGAGAACGTTCCAGCGGAGGCGCATCAATCCTATTTTCATTTCCGTTTATCACCCGTTGTCAAATCCGTGCCAGAGCGTAATGAAACAGCTGGGGCAATTGTGCCGCTTGTACAGAACCCGACATCATCTCTCCTGGGATCAGTATATACAGAGGTTTCAGCACGTCATCAACGAGTTGCCGAGTGATTCTACCTCTATGCCGCCGAGGCTCGTTTTGAAAAATGAATGTGCAGAGGACAGAGAACGGAAGATAGTACCTCTTGATCCACCGGTCGAATTGAGGCACACCGAGATGGTTCAACGTGCCCTCGAACATATCAGACAGGCCCCTGAGAAAAGGCGCCACTATGAGAAGTAGCATCGTGTAGTACGATACTTTGAAGTCGGGGATAAAGTCTTGGTTTGTTCCCGTCGGCTGTCCAACAAATGTCTTGCTCTGACGCGTAAGTTGTTTCCAGTTTTTATTGGTCCCTTCCGCATAAGGCGGATTTTTCATGAAAACGCGGTCGAACTGGAAACAATACGGACCCAAAAGTCTCGTGGTGTGCACCATGTTTCTCGTTTTAGACATTTCAAAGAGTGATTGTGTACTTTTCTTGTGTATTTTCTATAGGTTACAGGTTTCTTGTTTTATAGTGAATATTTGTATGTTTTTGCACTGTGTTACGGCGTTAAAGAACGCGCCGAGAAATTATCGCATAGAAGTTTCGTTTACAATTGTGTATTTTGTATGTATTTTCTACTGTTTTACGGCGTCAAAGAACGCACCAACAATGTGTCGCACAGAAGACACATTGTTAATACTTGTAATCCTCCGTATGAGGATATACAGCGCTGAGTGAGTAAAGTTGTGTTCTGTACAACCAGATGCTGATTCGGTGCGTGCACTTAAATGTTGTGGGACCCTCAAATGTCAGCTCAGCTAAACAGAAGTTTGATTGCTACTTGACCGTGGAGGACCTGTGTAGAGGGTAAATTTAGGTTAATTTTCAGTCGTTGATGTGTGTCATTCTACCGCTGCATTAGGTATGTGATCTAAGTGCAATTAGTACCAAAGCAAAGTGTAATATCTTAGAGTGTACTTTTCTTTTGAACTGCGCTTCGTAAATTTGACGTTTTATGTTGTACTGATGTCCAGTACCGTCAGTGAGTGAATGGGAAAGGCATGTTCCCCCAGGGCAAGGATGACGGTTATTGTATTGCCACAGCTATTATGTGTGTGCCCGTGTCCTCCATATTGTCAGTGTGTTTCCTTTTGTAAGTCGCTGTGACGGTGCCGCCTCCCAGTGCAGAAACGGGATAGCGCTTGGTGAAGTGTAGAAAGTGTTAAGGAACATATTGTGCATAGTTGTGACAAGGGTTTGTAATGCCAACGGAGTGACGTATCTAATTTACCATTTAATTAATCAAACCGTAACACAAACTTTAACACGACGAACTCGACTGTGTGCATCCCTTACGGAATTGTCCCCGCTGTACTTCATCATTTTCTTATTTCCTTCTCTCTTTGTTTCTGCTGCGCCCTCTTGTGTGTGTGACTGTGGCTGTGTCTGTGTCCGACTGCGGCGACAGCATCAGCACTATTAAATTAGCTTCGGTTAAGTCCCTTTGCCACTATTAGGAATATATTTTGTTTTTGTTTTTTAAACATTTCTCATATGTAGGGTAAGTGTGGGTCACGCTTTGTAAGGACTAACTGACCAGAATAATATAGTTTGCTTACGATTGTGTAATTTACCTTAATATTTTCACGGGTTCGATTATAAATTATCTGTTTAATTTTTCTATTTGTAACTTGATCTTAGGTTTGTGGGTGTTAGGTTGCACCAGCGCGATTAACAACGCTGGGCAACTAATACGAGTCAAATGGTGTTTTCTAAGTGCCAAGGGAAACAATTCGTCCGTGCCCCACTGGTACGAGTAACGCAGGCTGGGGGCCGGGGCTGACACTTGCGCCTCCGGGAGCAGCGGAGGCTCAGCCGGACTGCCGCGGGTGGCCGCGCCCCACGCCGCTGGCGGCACGCGGGCCACTGGGCTGCCAGCTGCTGGGCTGGTGCTGGCGCTGGTGCTGGTGCTCTGGTGCTGGTGCTGACTGCGCCCACCAGACGCAGCCGCAGCCGCAGCCGCAGCGGCAGGCATTCCACATCTTCGACGTCGGAACCTCACAAATACTGTGCCGCAAAGGCAGGGCAGTGGCTCTCGTGAGGGTATCGCAAAGCTCCTCTTCCTGTGAGCCTAAGGCACCGTCACTGAACCATCCGTTGGCACTGAGAGACAGACGGAGAGACGTCGGCGAGGCGAGATGAACCTGCAGCTGCAGGTGCAGACAGGGACGATCGTCGACGTCCACATACGCTGAACATGTTTGCATTAGTAAAGTGTTAAATGAGTGTGGGTTGTAGATTCCACCCAGTTACCCCGAAGAGTTTCTATCACTCTGTGGAAAAAACTTCGGACATCAATATATTTGCCGGCCGCGGAGGCCGAGGAGACTGAGGCGCTTCAGTCACGGTCTGCACGGCCACTACGGTCGGGGGTTCGAATACCCCCTCGGGCACGGATATTTGTGGCGTCCTTAGTTATACGTAGTTCGTAAGTAGTTTGTAAGTTTAGGGACTGATGACCCCGTAGTTAAGTCCCTTAAGCTTCACAAACATTTGAACATTTTGATCAACATATTTAAAAAATAATCAAACACTTACCACAGTGAAATGAACTTAACTTTTTCTTTAAAGACACTCCTAGGAGTAAAACACTAATTATTTGTGTACCATTTCTTTTGTGTTAACCTGTAAATGTTTCTTTAGGCACGTATTGTTGCCCTCATATATAACTGACGAATTTTTTGCGCACTACCTTCTTTACTATTTTTTTAATTGACTAAATAATTTAAAATGTCTGTTCATGATAACTGAATGTTGCTTAATTTATCATTATTTCATTTACACTATATGCCCATGAGTGCCCACAATGCAGTAGGTAGATGTTTGAATTTTTTCCTGGTGTGTGTGTAAGTAATTTTAATCTGGCAGGATGGGTTGCAGACTGCTTATCGCCCCTAAGCAGAGGCTGATGAAACACGTCCACTGAATGTGTCGTCGTGTTCCACTTTGATTGATTCGTTAACCTAAACTGTTTCTGCAACATTAATGCTATCTGTTTGTGTGAATTTTTTTTATCAATCATCAATGCCCCATGTTTAAATATGTTCGACCCTCATATATATAGGTTTCCACCAGTGTGACTGAACATCATTGTTCATGTGAATGCGAATTTATGCTCTTAATATTGACTGACTGCCGCTCAATGGCTTACAGTGGCCGCCTCCCGCTCTAGGCCTCGTTTTGCTGCAGTTCAGAACGCTTGGCTTCGTTTGTCGTCTGCTCTGGAGCTTTAGTCTTCACTCTCCATTCTGGCTCCGACGACTGTGGCAGTACGTACTCCGCTGAATCATGCTGAGGGGAAGGCATGCTCTTAGGAATTTACTTTCTTTGCGATCAGGATGTCTTCGTTTTTCAGTGACAGTCACCTTGAATAATTCTTTCGCTATGCGAGGCGAAGTGATCCTTAATGTACATAAGTTGAGTAAATTCAGTGTAAATTTAATTAACATTTACAGTTTTATACAACCGTATTCTAACGTAAATCCAATTTAACGAGACTAGTTTTCCAATCATTTAAGTGACAAGCAACACGGTTTATCGTTAACAAACTACTTTCACTGCGAATCTGAGGAAATTTTCTGCCAATTTCGCTACTCACATTATAAAAAAACAACGCTGTTAAGTCGCTTTGTGTTTCATTTATAGAACGTCTTTGTTACTTGTTTCGGGCGTGATCCATCATCAGATAATCTGTTCAAATACTCAATCGTGAGCACAAGAGTTCTGACAGTCAGACATAAAGCGACGTTACAATGTAACATACTAACAATTGCACATCGTTCACAATATAAAAAGCATTGACGAATTGCTGACACATCATAAGCATTTTAAGCTCACTAGATAGCATGGGGAACGTGGTGTTTTTAACAGTGCGCAAATACACGTTTGAAAACATTATGTGGCAGCAAAGAACAGCTTTCAATTAATATCAATTTTGCTAACGTTATGGGTATCAACCTACGTAAGACAATAAGATAGTGAATTACAAGAGTTAGCGGCGATCAAAAATTTGCGACTCTCGATGCTGGACTGTGATTAGGTTCAAGTGAGCAGAGTGTGTTTTATTGTCGTTCGTCTGTCTATATCCGCGATATTGTACTGACGTGTGATAAATAATGATCGATTTAACAGGGAGTAATGTGATTAGTATGAACTTAATACTAGAAAGCAAGAAACATGTATACAGGGCTAGCATAAATACGATATACGTTTCGTGTTTTATACGGTCCTTCAAAGATTGTGTTGGTCGCAGATGTGCTCTGATTAGTTGGTATTTATGATGTTGCCGTGCATTACGTTATCACAATCTCACGTCACTACACAGTGTTATATGCTCCACTCACCTGCGGACAGCTGCAGACGGCCGAGAGCGCCCAGGCGGCTGCGATCAGGAGGCGGCCGCGGCGCGCCGCGTCGCGCAGCCGCATCGGCTTCAGCACCGCGAAGTACCTGCGGGCAGAGGGCACCGAACACTCGCTACATCGCCGAACCGTGTGGACAGGGAGTCAAAAATGGCGTGCGCTTTTATCTGCACCACATCTGCCGTTTTCGGGACTTTTTTCTTCGGGGAACTGCCCGATTCCGCTCTTCTGACTCCTACAGTGACGGGTGACAAGTACGCGGATACGTTACAGAATCGCATCATTCCCAGCCTGCCTCATAAACACCTGCTGGAACGAACGACGTTTATGCAGGATCGCGCTCCACTGCATATTGCTAGAGGCGTGAAAGGTCTCTAGCGCGTCGTTCGGTGACGATCGTGTGCTCAGCCGCCACTTTCGTCGTGCTCGGCCTACTAGGTCCCCAGACCTCAATCCGTGCGATTATTGGCTTTTGGGTTACCTCAAGTCGCAAGTGTATCGTAATCGACCGTCATCCCTAGGGATGCTGAAAGACAAAATCCGACGCCAATGACTCACCGTAACTCCGGACATGCTTTACAGTGCTCTTTACAACATTGTTCGTCCACTACAGCTATTGTTGAGGAATGATGGAGAACATATTTCGAATTTCCTGTAAGGAACATAATCTTTGCTTTGTCTTAATTTATTATGCTAATTATAGCTTTTCTCATCAGATGAAGAGCCATCTTCATCCAATCTTTTTCAAATTTTGTACTCATAAGCTTCAGTCCGTGAGGACTGAGTATAAGAATCACGTACGGTACATAGTTCGCGAGATATGACGTCATAAACAAACAAATGGGCAAAACACTGCTGCATTTAGCGAAAATACTGGAAGGAGCGTGGAGGTTAGGAAGTAGGCCAAAATTCAGTTTAACTGCCAAGGCTGTACTTTCGTCGCCAATTTTATAGTTGTGCCGTCGCTCGCTGTGGACGTCTTGATCGGCGTTGAATGTTTAGTAGCGCACCAGGCCACACTGAACTTTGGAGAAGCTGAAGTGCGCCTGTTACTTGATGGATCAAACATAAAGTTAAAATTTGACGACTGCACTACGACGTTGATTTCCGATGGTCCCTCTTGTCACTTTCTCTCTGACTCCCTAACCGATTATCGGGCGATACATGGTGCTGACCCGGTCAGCTGATTGCGGTCAACCGACGCTATTGTTGCTTAATTCGGATGAACAAGCCGACATTGCGACCGAGATTGAACAAAAGGTCAGTTCGATAGAAGACGCTCCACCTCTGGCTAGGGCTGAAATGTCCCGCATTTTGCATAAACATGCTTCAGTTTTTTCTGATGCCCCCGGTACCATTAAGAACTTCCGTTATCAATTCAAAGTGTGGGAACATACTAAGTTTTTTTGTCAAGCCTTACGGTATACCGTGGGTGTACAAAGACGAGGTAGCAGACGAAATTGAACGAATGAAAAAGGATGGCGTAATTGAAGATGCTGTGAGCTCTTACAAGAGCCCCTTATTAGCCATTCTCAAGAAAGACAAATCAATACGACTCGTCCTCGATTCACGGCAGATTAATACCATTATCGTGCCCGAGACAGATCGGTCACAGACGCTAGACGAGCTTCTGCAGACGTTCCACGGTGTCCGTGTGCTGTGCTTTCGTCAATTGATTTGCGTGCGAGCTACTGGCAAATCGAGCTCGACCCTACTTGTCGCCCGTACACGGTATTTCTATGTTTCGGGAAGTGCTACCAGTTTAGGAAACTTCCGTTCGGATTGAACATCAGTTCCTCTGCCTTCATTCGTGGCTTTTTTACAGCATCCTTCCTGAAAAACTGCGTAAACGCATCACCACTTACGTGGACAATGAAGTGTTAGAGGAGCTATTATTTTTCTTTGCACGTTCCGATGTTACCGTGAACTTAAGAAAATCAGAGTTCGATCGTCCCCGAGTTAATTTTTTTGGGCATATTATTACGGGAGACGGCATTCTGCCGGATCCGTGTAAACTCGACTGATTCAACATCTACGCAGCCAAAGCTCGTTCTGAAAAGTGAATACGCGGAGTACAAGGTGTGCGAGATGGTGCCTTTTGATTCACCCATTCAGTTAAGACACAAGGCAGTAGTTGACCTTGTATTAAGGAACATCAGTAAGGCTGCGGAAAGAAGACAACAAGACAAGGAATGTCGTGTTGTGGTTGGGGACAAGGTCCTCGTACGATCTCGCAAGCTCTCCAGTAAGCGCGATGCCTTGACCCGCAATTTTTTCCCAGTATTTGTCGGTCCCTTTCGGGTGAAAAGAATTGCGCATGAAAATGCTGTTGCGCTAGAGAGCATTCGGACCAACAAGTCCCGTGGTGTGCACCACGTCTCTAACTTAAGATTCTATAGAGAATAAGTGTATTAATCTATTTTTTTTTATTTTTTTTTATTTTTTTTTATTTTTTTTTTTATTTTTTTATTTTTTTTTGTATTTATAGGTTCCATTTTTGCTGGTTTTTTTCCTTGTGTATTTATCTGTACTGTGTCAACCAAGATACCGCGAAAATTGTGTCGTAAGGGTTTGTCTGTATTTCGTATCTCGGTCAGCATGGCGTGCAATTCAATAGCTTCGATGAGTAATTTGTACTTGTACTGTTCTGTCAGTAGACGCGTAAATGTGTCCCGGTTCTGCGCAAATAGTTGGTGTTTGCCCTTCGTTGTGGTGACGCCAGCAATTGTGTTTTTGGAGCGCTGGTCGGTACGATTTCTGCTAAGTTTTGTTCAAAAACTTGAATGTTTATGATGTTCCTAAGCTCTTGTCGTTTGGTCGCGTGTATGGATGCGAGAAGTGTCAATTCCTGGTACTATCTGTACCGAGTAACTGGAGTCATTATATGTGTTGTAATGTCCTTGCTGTAGGATTGTGTTAAGTACCTCTATTTAGGTAGCGGAAAGTGCAATACAACTGACGCGGCAGGTGTCCGCGTGCACGGTCTCCAGAGAGTCATAGTATTTGTTTAGTACCACGACGGTACTGCCATCGTATTGCCTGTACAGGCTTCCACCGCCCGAGTGGGGTTGGCGTTATTAAATTTGGGGAAAGGTACCCCTGGCTCTTGAGACTTGTTATTTGTCTTTGAAAAAGGGCACGGTGAATCGGACTGATTCTTAGAATTTTCTGCAACTTGGGTGCTATAAGTAACCATTCGGAGTACACCCAGTAATGAAATCTTCCAGTGTAATGTTTCAGACCGTACCTGAGTAAAGTGTAATTGGGAAAGAACAGATGAGGGTTGGTATTGAAGTAAACAAACGACCGGACGCGAGCTCATGAGTTTTATGGAATAGAAGAAAACAGATTCGGAACAGCACGGCCCTTCAAGTTTGCGAATCAGTAGAAATGGGTAGAGTAACGCCCATCACAAAACAGGTCGTATAAGTACCGCTCTTGGTGCACTAAACAATAATACTGTTTTTATTTCAGGAATCCCGTAATTAAATGAAGCTGTAAATAATTGATGTTTTGTATGTGTCATATCCTCTTGTATGATTTAATATGATGTACATTTTCTCTTATCCAGGTTAATGTTTTTATTGTGTTTTCTTTCCCTAAATATTATACAATAATGTATTTTGAGTCTGTAATTACCTGATGTTTCATTTTTATTATATAGGCATAAGTGTTTTATTGTGTTACCCTACATCTTAACATGTGTTAGTTTTTAGTACTGTTGCAGTTTTTCTCTTATATTGGCGTAATGTGTTTTATTGTTGCAATATATTGCATATTAAAGATGTCTTTTATTTCCAGGTATTTCCGGAGCATGCATTTATTTCCGGAATTATTGTGTATCTCTAGCATAACATTTTGGGGAACATTCAAATTGTTTACCTTGTTTTGTTGTGCAAATAGCCTTTTGTGAAGTTCGTTGCTTCATGACGGCACGCCACTGCTAGGTGCGGTTGGTTTACCAATTACATATCCTGAAGAACGATACAATCTTACAACCCACTGAAACGGGATAGCAAGTCACTGATACTTAAAAAACTAATTTCCGCTACAGGGAGACGCAAAGTGTTTGTGCCTGCGTCTGATCTCCATTTTCAGACAACCCAGCACGCAAGAGCGAAGGAATGGCGCCAGTAGTTAGATGGTAGCTAGTTGCGGTAATGTAGCTCAGGTTAAGGGGTAGACAATGCACGACCAGTAGCAGCGCAGCGCGCCGTTGCCAACGTTTGAAGTGCCTCGCTCGTAACACTGCCGCTCAGCCATATTTTAACTCCGCGCTTCTGCCGCTCGCGCACCTTCTGCTTGCTGCCTCCCTGTGTGCGTGAATCTGTGTACGTATTGGCCACGAAGGGATAACTACGTTTTTTCATGCCTCATTGATTATCACCTTCTTTTAATTGTAAAATTTGTGTTCTTGTACTTGGTCTTAAGTGATACGTCTGCTATGGCAGCGGTGACATAATTTTATTGAAACAACCATTGTGAGGACATATATATTTTATGTTTCTTAAATATGTAATTGTAAAGATCTGAGGAATGTCGTCCTGTACGATGGACAAGACAATTACAGGCGACGAGGTTTAACATTCAGAATCTTGTGAAGTGTGAGTTCTGCGCAGACACGACCCTCCGCGGTCCGGCCTGCTCGCCACCCGCCAGCCCAGCGCGGCCAGCGAGACGCAAGCAGACGCCCCATCCCCAGCCGCAGCCGCCCCGGGGGCCAGCCGACTGAAGCGGCGCGGCCGACGACCCCGGTCCAGTCCGGAGGCGTCCCTGGCTGACAGCGCTGCGGGCAGCGGCGCTGGCGATCCACTCCCGGCTCTGCAGCAGAGGCCAAGCGAGTGGAGATCTCACGTGGACTGCAGCTCGATCGCGGGCCTCACACGAGCTGTCAAAGAACCACAGAACTGACACAGCGCCTCGCTGTGTTGTGCCAGAAGAGCTGCGTAACCTGTCACCCAGTAAGTGCACAGTCAATTTGTGCAGTAAATGTTGCTAATGTGCGGGCAGAAGAGGGTAACAACGTAACGGCCCCACATAATACAAGACGATACCACGGGTGAAAACTCGATGCGGCGGGAGAGTCACTGTCACTGACGCTCAGGCAAGCTGATGTTCCATCCGTACCAACAACGAGATATTCTCCAAATCAGTCGTGCGCGAGGCGACGTAACCGAGATGCTGCTGTGCTGGTGCCGGATCTACTGTCAGAGACACTCGAGCAGTATAAATATACCTACAGTGCGGTCAGTAGTGTCCTCCAAGTTGGTTTGGAAGAAATTCCATCTCCATGCCCCTAGAACTGAATCGTATTAAACATATGTGGCAGTCAAGAGTCGTGTTGATAACTATAACCAAAACAGACCTGTGTCACACAAAAAGGCGTGTTCAAATGTTTGTATAGTCTATGGGACTTAACTACGGGGTCATCAGTCCCTAAACTTACAAACTACTTATCAACTACCTTATACTAAAGACGGCAAAAATATCCGTGCCCGAGGGGGGATTCGAACCACCGACCGTAGTGGCCGTGCAGACCGTGACTGGAGCGCCACAGTATCCTCGGCCACCGCGGCCGGCCAAAGACGTGTTGATATAAGATTGTAGTGGACCTGATGTTATGTTTCTGAACTTCTAATATTGAAAATTGAGACTTAAATTTACCCCTCCGAATGTGTGACAGACTACAACGAGAGTGTTTGAATACTTGTCTTATTTTTTTTCTGTTTGATATTGTCTATGATATATGTTTTTTGTGACCTATGCATTAATATTACACTGATGTGTGTCCCCAACCTGTGGTCTAACCAGCCACACCAACAAACACACCATTTGTTTTCTTTTAATGATTTCTGAAATGTATTTATGATTTGTGTCGTATAAGAGGCCAGACCACTCTGCCCATGCACTTTTTATGCCATGGTTTTCTAAGGGCAACTTGGAAAATAAAAAAGTGCATGAAGCTCAAAATTATATGATTCAATTTGAGTTCAGTCAATTTTTTTCTCATTAAGGAAGGGGTGATGAAACACGTCACATAACATGTTCCATTTAATTCACTCCAATGAACAAATGTTGACGGGCTTCAGACATTTTTTTCTTACTGTAGCAAGACACTCCAATCGCAATATGCGAGATACAAGGCATTGTATATTGATTTAGTTTTATCTGTATGTAAAATTCGCTCTTTGGGATCCCCTCCACTACCCCTCTCTGGTAACTATTAAGCAGTGATGAAGAGAGCTATTCATTCACTTCTTGGTTCCTGGTAGGGTAAGTACCTCTGGGCTTGCTCCTGCTGTAACCTCATGACTCGAGTTAGTTCAGGCTCCATAGTCATACTGATGCCTTTTCGTGAGTCTAATTCTGGGAGTAGCAGCTACACTATGTGTAGTAGTGAGATTTTGCTTAATTTCGTACTGGATTGCTAATTTTATGTCGATTTTTGCGGGAATCTGACTCCGAAGCTCTGATGGTGTTTCGTTAGCATAGTTCTTGCACTTTATTACTTTTAAATCATTTCTTCACCTGTTTAAATGTGTTCAGTGTCTTTCGCGTTTTTATTGTAGTTGAATTGTAATATTTTCAGGGATTTGTGGTGCCTATACTGTCCGTACTTTGTCGACAGAACACGTGGACGATATCAGGCTAAGCCATCAGTTTCTCCATCATTCAGTGCACATGAGTGGTTAATAATTGTATAGCTGATTTGCTAAGGTGTTTCCTAGTGAGTGTAGCGTGATAATTTTCCCCAAAAATTGTCCATTCTAACTTGTAATCTGTGTACTTGGCGGCCGACGTGTGCGTCGATTAGCGTGTTCCCTGTCGTGGTTATTACCATTAAATAGATCTTTTTCCTCTTTGTAGAAAAAACCATTGCACGACGTATATCGTGTTTATAATTTTCAGTAAATAGAATTATTTCACTTACCTGATTTTTTTTGACCAAACTCTGTATTGTGCTGTAGCAATCTGTAACCTTGCTTATCTAATAGATATCATTCCTCTGACCAGAAAGAATGGTTACACGATATATTTCGCGATCTTATTTTCTTCGAAATTGATTTTGTTAACTTTTTGCATATTTTGTGTTCCAACTTAGTAGAGTGCTGTATTGATCTAACAACTTTAACCTTCTGTAGTTATCTTCTCCCTGTGCTAAACGAACGACAGAGAGACCGTTTTTAGATATTATTTAATGAAATCTTGATTTAATGTATAGTTAGAAGCTCTACGGAAAATTTAACTTCAATCTGTGCACCACACTTTGTGGTCTTAAACGAAGTGCGTTTGTTTCTGAGAGTTGATCAGGAGCCTAAGCCACTAGTTTGACACGGTATGGAAGCGAAGTACTATTTCATTGTGCGTGATTGGACCTTGGAGCTGCATTCTCCGCTGTCGTCTTGCTGTATTGGCGTTGGGTGCTTGGTAACTAGCCGCATGGCTTGGCGTATGAATCTGTGTGTGAATGTGCTGCAACTCCTTCGTTCCCCCCTATGAAACCTGTACTCAACTTTGCAAGTGGGGAATTTGAGGGCCATGTAATTGTGGATATTTTGAATATTTTGTAAGGTGTGTTTTTTATTGTAACTGTAAAAAAATGGTCTTCCCCCTTGTTATTCTTGTTTAGAACATTAAATTAATTTGTTAAACTATAATCCTTTTGTGCTAATTTAATTTCCCCCCTCATCATTTATTTTGGATTAATGCAGGGTAATTTGTTCATGTATCTTGTGTCTCTGCTCCCTTCTGGATCAGGGAGTATTTGCGTTTCCGTTGCCAACATTTATGATTTCTGATTTATATTCATAACTGCGGATCATTATTTGATTGTGTGCAGTTTCCTCTAAAGATTACAGTAAAGGTAGAACTGTTTGCTTAACTTATAGAATCAGAGTTTTGCTTAAGGAAACTGTATACTTCCGCCGCTGTGTGAATATCGCAGTAGTTACATTTTGTGAGCAAGCAGTCTATTGTTAAGTTCACAAACAAGGCTAGTTGACAAAAAAACAGCGGGCGACTTTTAAGTACTCTTAAATTCCGCATATTATCCACATGACGCCTTACAACTGGATTGGAGGAGTAACAATATGAGTCTTCTGTACGATATGTACGCCCTTTTTCGTTCAGCTTATTACAACAACGACAATGATGTAATGGACTGTATGTTCAGCCCGCAAACGTTTATTGATCTCGCCTTCATCGCTGTGATAAATTGTTCTCACCAGAATGAACGGATGGAAACGGTTCCTGTAGACACCCGAATTGAATCTGAGACAGCTGATATACCAGTTTTCACAACGGTTTACGTACTGCTACTGCATGATCGACTTGTCAACTATTCTCCACTTACGGTAGTTGTACAACGTGTAATAGGAATATTTTAATCATTATTATTCCCATCCAAAGTCCTATTTACACTTTGGTGCTCATTGTTGGATTTTATATATTTTTTATTTTTCCTCCACTGTCCTGATGTGGATAGATTTTGCCATCTCCAGTAAGAAAATTAGGATTGTGGCAGTGTATTCATCCTATGAAGGGACAGATCAAGATGAGATGGACACATTTTACAACGCACATAGTGAAGTAGTTGTTAGAGTGAAGGATAAGGATAGTGTTTTACTCATGGGTGATTTCAACTCAAGGATATGAAATCTAACAGAAGGTTATGAAAAGGTTACGGGTAAGTGTGGGGAGGATATGGAGGCCAACAGGAGCGGAAAACAGCTCTTGGATTTCTGTTCCAGTATGGGCTTAGTTATCACAAACTCCTTCTTTAAGCATAAGGACATTCACCGCTATACGTGGGAAGGAAGGGGAACCTTATTTATCATTGACTATAAAATAACAGACCAGGAATTCAGGAAGACAGTCAAGGACACACATGTTTTCAGGGGGTTCTTTGATGATACTGATTATTATTATTTAATCTGCAGTGAAATTGGTTTTGTGATGCGAAAAGAGCAGAAAGTCAGGTTCATGTGTAGAAGGATAAGAGTGGAGAAGCTTCAAAACAAGGAAATTAGACAAAAATACATAACAATGATCTCGTAAAGGTACCAGTTAGTTGAATGTAATGATTTACAGTCACTGGAAGAGGAATGGTCAAGGTACAGGGACACACTACTGGAAACAGCTAGAGAATGTCTTGGAACAGTAGTGTGTAAGCAGACAGCCTGGTGGAATGACACAGTCAAGGCAGCCTGTAAAAAGAAAAATAAGGCATATAAAAATGGCTCCATACTAGAAATCAGGCAGACAGAGAAAGTTATGTTGAAGAAAGAAACAAAGCCAAACGAATAATGGCAGAATCCAAGCAGAAATCATGGGAAGACATTGGAAACAAGTTAGAATCTCTGGGCCAAGTCGTGGGAAACCCATTTTGGAGCTTAATTAGCAATCTTCGAAAGGGAGGGAAGAAGGAATTAACGAGTGGTTTGGACAGGTCAGGAATGCTGCTAGTCAATCCTGTGGATGCCTTGAGCAGATGGAGGGAATATTTTGAAGAATTGCTCAAGGTAGGTGAAACGTTCAATGATGTTTCAGATATTCAGGTAGAATGGGATAGGAACGACGATGGAAACAGGATCTCATTTGAGGAAGTGGAGAAAATGGTCAGTAGATTACAGTACAATAAAGCGGCTGGGGTGGATGAAATTAAGTCGGAACTCGTCAAATACAATGGAATATCAGGTCTCAGATGGTTACACAGGATAATTGAAAAGGCGTGGGAATCGGGACAGGTTCCGTCTGACTGGACGAAAGCGGTAATAATGCCTATTTTCAAACATGGAAACAGAAAAGATTACAACAACTATAGCGGTATCTCTTTAATTAGCGTTGTAGGCAAAATATTCTCAGGTATTGTGGAAAGGAGAGTGCGAGTATTAATTAAGGACAAGTTAGATGAAAATTAGTGTGGGTTTAGGCCTCTTAGAGGCTTCCAGGACCAGATTTTTAGCCTACAGCAGGTAATGGAAAAGTGCTATGAGTGGAACAGGGAATTGTATCTATGTTTCATGGATCTGGAGAAGGCTTATGACCATGTTCCTAAGAGGAAGCTACTGTCAGTTCTTCAAGATTATGCCGGCCGCGGTGGCCAAGGGGACTGAGGCACTCCAGTCACGGTCTGCACGGCCACTGTGGTCGGGGGTTCGAATCCCCCCTCGGGCATGGATATTTGTGCCGTCCTTAGTTTAAGCTAGTTCATAAGTAATTTGTAAGTTTAGGGACTGATGATCCTGTAGTTAAGTCCCATAAGCTTTACAAACATTTGAACATTTTTTTCAAGATTATGGTATAGGAAACAAACTTCTGCAGGCAATTAAAGGGCTTTACGTAGACTGTCAGGCAGCAGTTAGAGTAGATGGCAAATTAAGCTCAGGGTTCAGGGTAGTTTCAGGCATAAGACAAGGCAGTAACCTGTTGTTCATACTATTCATGGATCATACGTTGAAAACAGGTAGACTGGCAGTGCGGGATTAAAGTAGGTGAAAACAAAATATGCAGTCTTGCTGTGAGATTACCACCCAACAGAAATATTGGTAATTAATAGCATTTGATAATTAAACAGTATGAAGTTCACTGCAAACATTGACCATGCCAATGCACTAAATGTTACACAATTTTAATCTTATTAATTATGGTAGCAATGTATCTACGCAGTTGGGTGACAACATTTATAGTTAGGCCATAGGTAGAAATTCTCCACGTTGAGATTTGCTGTGTGCTTGTAGCTGATGGGAGGCCAGCAAGCTGACGTTGGCGGCTTGTTCCAGCTTAGGATTTTCCAGTTTTGTTTCCGGTGAGGGGAGAGAGGGACAATGGCGAGTGCCAGGCGCAGTGCAGTGCACAGCGTGAAATAAAATATTCTAATACTACTTGCATTTGAAGTAATACGATGCAGTTATGAACCTTTAAGGCCCTCATTACAAAATAGTCTGTTGACAAATAAACAATACATTAGCTGATATAGTCACATCTGGCGTAATATGTTTAATTGACAATGAAAAGTAATAAATTACCAATGAATACAAGACAGTTACAAAACTAGCATGGCAATGTTTGTTTATAAAAGTAATATATTAACTATTTCTCCTTTTATTTTCAATTAATCTTGTGTATTTTATCTTGAAATATTCAGTTAAATCACTTATCTGTGATATAAGAAATTGCACGATTGTAATAAATAGTGCAAAGGATGTTTATACCAATATATATACATTATAACAAAATTGTTTAATGTGTAGTGTAATTATTTTGATTTTAAGTAAAGTCTTAGAAATGTATTGGCTGAGCGCTGTACGTTGGAAGTCGGTTAGAACAGCTCACATGGGGAAGTTGATGACGTAGGGAAAAAACCCGGCAGTTGAGGTTTAGGCGCGAGCGCGCGAGTGCGAGGGCAGGAAGTGACGAGTCGGGAGCAAGTGGTGTACCTGGCCGGGCGGCGTCGCTCTGCATGCAGTCGGCATGTGGATCTCCAGGTGGAGACTTTAGTTTTGTGTGGCAATTGCCAAGTGTGGTTGCTCGGCGTAGACTGCACCAAGTTGTATCGAGTGCTACTATGTGTTGTGAATATTTAGCCGGTGGAACAAGGTGTGCATCGCACTGAATTAAAGTGACTGTGTTTTGTTAGTGTAACATGTGTCGTCGCATAGGCATGAGCGTAAACGGTGTTTGAGACAGGCACATAGTGTGAAAACAATTTGCGACAAATATTCATTTTGTCTGGGGGCTTACAAGCTATATATTTATTTGATAAATGCGTTGACGTACAGACGTATCAGCCACAGGGTTTTAATATTGTGAAATAAACAACATAAAGAGAACTTTCACGTGTTTTCAAAAATAGTAGTTAGTACACCCATTTCTCTCAAGAACTTGACTTTATTATGAATTTTTTTGTTAATCATATGCAGGGAAGGAAAGCTGCGAACGTGTGATATCATCCCCTAGAAAACGAGTCAAAGAATAGCAATCACAGTTCCAGTGTTTTTGCATGATTAGTAATTTGGTTCCCCATTGGTGGTTGTGAGTTTTAAAAATTAAACTTTCACAAAATTAAACTCTCACCCCGACCTTCACCCTCGCATCGCATATCCGGATGACTTAGTTGTAAAGGCCGATGCGATTGAAAGGTCGCAAACTAATATTTCAGAGCTCGGTCAGCGGTGCAAGGATTATGATATGAAGATCAGCATCTCCAAAACGAAAGTAATGTCTGTGGGAAAGAGATTAAAACAGATTGAGTGCCAAATAGAAGGAACAAAGTTAGAACAGGTAGACTCTTTCAAGTACCTGGAATGTAATTTCTCACAGGATGGCAACATAGCGAAAGAACTGAAATCGAGGCGCAGCAAAGCTAATGCAGTGACTGCTGAGCTAAGATCTACTATTTTTTTTTTTTTTTTTTTTTTTGCAAGAAAGAAGTAAGTACCAAGACTAAGTTAGCAGTGCACCGCTCTATCTTCTGACCAACTTCGTTGTATGGGAGTGAAAGTTGGGTGGATACAGGTTACTTATTCATAAGGTAGAGGTTACAGATATGAAAGTAACAAGAATGATTGCAGGTACCAATAGATAGGAACAATGGCAGGAGGGTGTCCATAATGAGGAAACCAAAGAAAAGCTGGGAGTGAACACCATAGATGAAGCAGTTAGAGTGATGAGACTGAGATGGTGGGGTCATGTTACACGCATGGGAGAAGCAAGGTTACCTAAGAGACTTATGAGCTCGGCAGCGGAGGGTAAGAGGAGTCGAGGTAGACAAAGAAGGAAGTACTTAGATTCGGTGCAGAACGATTTTGCAGTAAAAGGCATAACATCAGACAGGGAATCAATGTTAGCATTGAATAGGGGATCATGGAGGAATGTTGAAAGGCATAATCAGTCTCTAATGATGATGATGATGTCAGCCTACAGGTAAGTATTCAGATTCGGTTCGATAAGTTCTGTTAATGCAGCTATTCGAGGTTGAAAACGGACACGTTAGCGGCGGCTTTTCGCCATATTAATACTTCGCGTGGAGTCCTGAGCTCTGTGTTATTACCCACAGTGTAAATTGTGTTACGAGCGAGCGCAGCAAATCTAACGTGTCGCACTAGAGCGGCGCGAGCTTTTTCCGCGTCAATGGCATTCGTCTCGCGGCCAACGAGAAAGACGGGCCCAGCGCAGTCGTCGTGCCACGTAAGCGAGGCCGTTCCGAGCCGGCGCGCCCGCTAGCTCAGTGGCTGCCCGCTATGACGCATGCGCCGTGCCCCGGCGGCCGGCCAATCGGCTAGCGACCGCGCCGGGTCGGAACGGCCTCGCTTCCGCGGCACGACGCACAGTGGTATAGATCACACAAAAGTTGGCCAAAAAGAGAAAAAAACTTTAGATTTGAACGAAAATTGGTTTATAGGGGTTATTGAGGCCGCTGATTACGAATTTCGTATTAAAATTTCAAAATTCCTAATATCAGATTCAATATGCCTGACCTCTTCATTGAAAATTTTGGGATTTTTTCTTAATCCGTATATAATTATCTTTGAGGTTTCTGATTACGAATACTATATAATGATTTCTAATTTAGAAGTTGGAAATCACGGTTATAATATAACAATTACAAAAGAAAACTAGTTTGTTTATCTTTGGTTTTATTTTGGAATTTTTTGAAGTACTAGCTGTTGGTAGTAATATGTACAATTAAAAAAATGTAACAAGGAAAACACAATAAAAATCAGTCGCTCTCACTGTCAATATCGGGATAATTATCGTTTTCGAAATCAAAGTCAGTATCGTGTTTATCAGAAACTTCTAGAAAATATTCGGACTAAAAAAAAAATCAAATGTTTGTAAATCTATTTGACCAAACTGCTTGGTCATCAGTCCGTAGACTACTTAAACTAAGGTAAACTATCCTAAGGACAACACACACACACACACACACACACACACATATGCCCAGGGAGGACTCGAACTTCCGACGGCGAGCAAACGCGCGCTCCGCAGCGAGGCGCCATAGACCGCTCGGCTACTCCATCGTGGCCCTTTTTTCAGGCTCATCAGAACAAACAAAAGCTCTAGATCGTCCGTTGACAAATCTTTACTTTTTCTATGTTTCATTTTTCTCAGTCTCGAAATAAGAGGATCAGAAGATACTAGGAGCCAATGAAATACATCTTCCATTGTATTTGTGCGCTAACTTTTCCTGGAATACCCTTCGTGATATTTCTTAATATATTTGTTTCTTGCTACCTGAGGATCTTCAGATAACTGACCTATTGGCAATATTGCTGCTTCTATTATCTGAGCAACGTGCATTAAGATTTCATGAACTGTTGTATACATGTAATGCCAGGGAAACTTGTCTACGCACATTTCCGCAGTATCATGACAATATTTTTGAAATTTTTCGATGTTCATGTTATAGCCACATGACATTACCTACAAGATAACATGAAATCGATGGATGAAATCTTCGTGCAGCCCCCAGGATTTGTGCAGAAACTGATGATTTCTCAAAAAAACGACGAGCAGTATTTCCATAATTAGAGTTCCCATATCCAACATTTGGCCGATCAACAAGAAGCCCCAGCTGCGTTTGAAAGGCCGTTTATATGTTTTTTTTTTCCTACCATGTTTTACTTTCAAGTTTGTATCCAAGTTGAAGCAAATACTCAAAGCAACGCATCCATGCGTGCAAGTTTGGTAATCCATAATGCAAATTAGAAACATTAATCACTACATTTTTTACAAAGTTGAGATCATTAAATTTTTTTGACGTTCCTCCACACACATAGCAGCGCATAGATGATGCAGTATTAGTGATAGTGTTTACAGACCTTTCCATAAGTCATTGTGAAAACCATTTCAAACTTTATTATTATTTCTTTTCCGTCCCAAACGGTCTGAAAAGGAAGTAGAGACGCAATTTGCTCGTTAATGTGTTTCTTCTCGTTTAACGTAGACTCTACATTTTCATGGAAAAACTGTAACCTTAAAGGTCTACAAAAACGAGACAAAGAATGTGACAGACTTTTCCATAAAATCACTTCTTTTTGTAATAAGTTATCTGTGGCTACTAGTTGCAGTGGAACCAATGAAGTTATAGAAACATTAGCGTCCGAATCACTTGCATAAGAAAATTTTTATTTGTAGTCACTGTGCCCCTAAGAACCAATCAAAACTCCATTTAAGAACCAACTTCGCATTTTTTAAAAGTTTCTGGAGATAATGTTTTGATAATGTCCTCCTGAACGGGTAAAATCCTTTCTGATGTGTGGTTCAAAAGCGCCTGTGCACTGACTTTAGCACGGGTCTCAGTTACCTCTATATCAGATGGGTAACACCGAGCTTTGGCTTCTACAAGTTTCTCGTAAGCGGGATAGATAAAAGCACTGTCACTTTTCATTGAATCCCTAATAAGCATGTACTGATATTTAGATAAGTTTTCTTCAACCATATCTGACAATGTCTCATCAGCAGACATTTTAATGACTGGGGGATTTGCTGATGATTTCAACGCTGCTTTGTATTTATTAGCTCGCGATGGTAACTTTGTCGTGATTTCTTTTAAAATACTTGCAGCAGCAGAGGCGCCAGAAGAACGAAGACTCATTCGAGTAGCCAACACGCTTCCATATTTGTAACATAACCTTAATTCGAATTGTTAGTTACACATGTGATATATTTTTAATGCTATATTACAGTAACACAACCGTTTTGTGTATTACAGTTATAAAAAGAAATGCAACAGTGATGGTCGCGGTTAACCTTCGCCTATCGAGAAAGCTGCTCAACGTGCCCGGTGCTGTTTATTTTTAACCTCAAAAGTACAGGGGCAGATCGGGGCAGAATTTTCTTTCACATTCCATTACAAAATACCATAAGCTATATGCCATATGCCGGAAATTCCTAAATAACGCTGAATACACAACTATTTTGCTAATTTTCGGTAAATAATTCTGAAATGATAACCAATATGCAGACAAACATTTGACGATGATTTACTACATGAAGAAATACAAATTAATGAAAACATTATATATGCCAATATTCGACATACCCTCTTTGGTACCCTGCATAAAACAGAAATAAAATATGACACTCCAGTAAAAAGTTACACGCACTTTTAGTAGTTGTGGTATTTCGGAGAGACAGCACGACGTTAACGCTATGCCGAAAACAGTAACTTTGAACTGACGTAGCACCTCAGGTATCAAAGATATATCACTTTCCTTTGAGAGTAATATGCACCAAAGCCTCTACTACAAGATTCTATGGTAGTCAGCCTATTCGCTGACAGTCGCATTTTTCGATTTTTGGCCACCTTTTTTCCGATTCAGACCACTGTGGACGGCTGCGCTGGAGCCCGTCTTTCTCGTAGGCCTCGCATTCGTCTGCGGTGACGTCACTCCGCACACAGTGTAATCTTTGCATGCAAAGCGTAATCAGAATTTCTGATGCCACTGCTGAGCTACGAGTACTCGGAAAAAGTGCCTACGTGCCTGCAAAAGGTTGGGAGTACGTTTTCGATGGAAATGAGAACAGCTGCACTAAATCGTTGGCTGTGACATGTCTGACTGCATTCCAGGAAATATCGTGCACTCCGCTACGTTTCTCACGCCCCACACGATAATATACTTCACGCTGATCTGTGCTCAGTCATTCCTTCGCCGAGTTATATCTCGACAGGCAAACAGAAGCGACGGCAGTCTTGTACGTCGGGCGACGCTACTAAACGCCCACGTAACGAAGAGGTGAAGGTAAGGTTTTATTTTTTTATATGCTTGATAATATTACTCTACTTCTTTCTTTCCATCTTCACGTTTGCAATTATACTTTTTCTCTCTCTTATAGTTGGTTTGCAAGTGTTTCACTCCTTGCCGCCGCGAATGTCTTCCATTTCAACTCAGAGCTCCTGGGGCATGTCATCAGACGTTAAGGGACGGATATGTGAGTAGAGACTACCCTCCTCCTCTTCCGTTAAGATAGAATGCTCCTTTATTATTATCATTAATATTATGTTGCAGGTGCACTCGACGATGACCTCGCCACGGAGCACGTGAGTTGGAGGAGGGGATAAAGGAATACGTAACAAACCAGTGTGACGATCGACGGCTGAAGTGCGGCCGCGGTGTGCGCGCCAGGCGCTCGCCGCAGACCCTGGCCACGCGCGCCACACCCACCGCGGCCTGCGCCCTGAGCGGCGACCGCCGTCCTCCCAGCAGCACGGTAGGAGATGCGGCAGGACTACCGAAGGAACTCCACAGACTACGCTTGTGCGTCCTCATTTGGAGTACTGCTGCCCTGTGTGGGATTCTTATCAGGTGGGTTTGACGGAGGACATCGAAACAGTCCAAAGAAGGGCAGCTCGTTTCGTATTGTCACGATACAGAGGAGTCAGCGTTACGGAAATGATACAGGATCTGGGATCGGAATCATTGCAACGACGGCGCTTATCGCTGCGGCGTGGGCTACTTACTAAACTACAATCGCTAATATTCTCCTCCGAATGCGAAAATATATTATTGGCCCCCACTTACATAGGTAGAAATGATCATCAGAATAAAATACGAGAAATGACAGCTCGAACGGAGAGATTCAGGTGTTCTTTCTTCCCTCGCGCTATTCGAGAATGGAATGGGAGATGAATAGTATAAGGGTGGTTCGATGAACCCTCTGCCAGGCACTGAAATGTGTGCCACGCGGCAGCAGAGCTTCAAATTACTCCGCGACTGCGGCGCTCTCGCGAGCAGAAGGCCGCAGTCTGCACGAGCGCCGGGACCCTGCCGCCTGCCTGGATGCCTGGCGAGCAGCTTTGGAACACGTTCAAATGTCTGTATAGCTTATGGGGCCTAACTGTGGGGTCATCAGTTCCTAAACTTACAAACTACTTACAAAACAAGTGTTTTGGCACACGTTAGCGTCGTCTGGCTGGCGCCACCGACGCTGGCGTCTGGAGCGATACAATGTGCCACTGCGCGCGGGGGCGGGGCACGGTGCTTGCTGCGGGAGTGCTGAGCCGTCTTGCTGCAGACTGTTAACACGACGTACAGTCTGTTTAAAGTAAGCTACCGCTTTATTTTATTTACACCAATTGTATTTTACATGATGCACGAGTGCAACTTGCTTTAATCAGCTAGTGGTTTTTAAATTATATTATTTCGCTTTAGTTCACTGTTTACTTTATATGTGTCTCTCAACACGGAAATATGTAGGCCTAAACCAACATGATGCCTGAAAAAAAATTGAACTTGGCAAGAAATACGAACACGAAAGATGTTTTGCATGAGAGCCATTACCATAGGGACTTTAATTATTCGTTGTCTAACAAAACCAGACGTTCAAAGTTATTAAACACGTTTTGACGTAAAACCCTTCTCTGAAATATGGTGTGTGTAAAATGTGCGAGGCACTAGAGAGAAAGATACGGGAAGTACAATATCGTAATTTAACATTATTCTGTAACTGTTTTCGAATGCAGTTCTTAGTTACCGTAAAGTTATGTGGACTTGGCATTTATAAACCAGAAAATACGATAACTGCAAACGCCCAGTCTTTATCGAGTTCTCAGACGTACGCTGTGCAGTCGTTAACGTCTGCATCGTCTTCTGCCAGGAAAACGCGGTCGGTGGCTGCTCGATTCTGCGGTTAGTATAGTCCTGACCCTAGTTAGAGGTGTTAACATTCTATTTTATCAGCTCTGTTTCAAACTCTATCCCCTGATCTAACATTCCGAGGATCGAGTGGTAAGATACATAAAACCCCAAAATGGCTACATCATTGCACATTTTATGCAGTTGCGACAATCTGTTTCGACGTTAACAGTTTTATTCGTGTTATCCCGCTGTTAGCTACACATCGACAAGCTTTCCAAAAGTTGCTCGTGCGTCAATTCGCGGTTTAAGCTATCATAGTACCACATCTTTATATACACAAATGAATTGCTGTTCGTTAGTCTCGCTAAAATTCGAGAACGGCTGAACCGATTTGGCTAATTTTACTCTTAAAATATTCTTCCAAGTTCGGGGAACGTTTAGACGGTGATAAAATATGGAAAGGTTGTCCGGAAGAGAAGAAAATCACGAAAAACTGAAACAGCTTTTTCCAGTGTGCTGCTATCAATACCGTCCGCCCAATTCCGATAAAATTTTGTACATATCATGTTGAAAGCAGGAAAAAGGTTCTCATGAAATAAAAATTTAGGAAAAACCTAAAGCGATTTTATTCTATGAATAACAATGAATTGGCACATGGTTGTAAGAGCATCACGTGAGTACGGCGTGACAGGACAAGGTATGTATGAAATAAATTTTTTGGGAAATGTAGCGTAAAATTGGGAAATTTGAGAAAAACTGAAAGTGCGTTTTTCCATGTCTTTATGATTGAATTCAGCACTATAACTGACTATTAGCACTACTTTAAACTTCCTACCATATATGTAACATTCGAAATACTTTATGCCATTCTTCTCCGTTGGTCGAATAGTTTCTTTCTGCAGTGGACAATTATCTGGAGGCATGTGTGCTACCACATGTTCGGCTCCGTTGTTTTTCTGAGACAACACAACGCCCCTAAATGATCACTAGCAACACATGGTAAAATAAATTCCTTATTTTAGTCCGGGAAAGCCAACACAGGAGTCGTAATCAATTTCTGGGACGCCCAATTCCACAAATCTCATCATTGAAGTATTGCCCGCTTCTTAATAATGGCCGGCCGCGGTGGCCGAGGGGATTGAGGCGCTCCAGTCACTGTTCGCACGGCCACTACGGTCGGGGGTTCGAATCCCCCCGCGGGCATGGATATTTGTGCCGACCTTAGTTGTAAGTAGTTTGTAAGTTTAAGGACTGATGACCCCGTAGTTAAGTCCCATAGACTCTACAAACATTTGAACAATTTTTTCTTAATAATGTTAATCGTCGAGCTATCACAGCCAAATGCTTTATTAACTTGCAGTAATATTAAGCAAGCCCGATGAAGAAATGAATCTTAGTACATTATAGTGATGGAAAATCTCTTACCAGTGATCTCAGCCACGGATGTGTTTAACTCCTTCCTCACTAACCGTGTGGCCCGAGTACGTCACTTCTTTCAAAGTGAAGTCACACTTCTCCAATTTTACTTTTAATTTAACATCTCTCAGTCTCTGGAAAATTTTACGTAGCCGATTCGTATGTTTCCTAATACCCCTTAAAAAGACAATTATGACATCCTGATATAAACAACACTCTCGAGTTCTTAACACTCGTAATACCCCTTCCAATAGCCTCTGAAGGGTTGTCGGAGCGTTCTTCAGCCCAAACGGCATCCTCTTATATTGCCGATGCCTGCCAGGGTCGGAAAAAACCGTGTTGTACCCATCCTCAGGCGCTCCTTCCAGCTGACGGAACCCGCATCTTCAGTCAATGGTAGAGAAGTACCTACAGTTGCCCAAGCTGTCCGTTTGTCTCAGATGTTCTGTGGTGGGTACACATCAGAAACCGTCTGCCCGTTCAACTTAACGTTTCGTACTGTCCGCAGTATTTTTGGGGTCAATGACCAGTGTACAGTGGGTCGGAATATTTTATGATCCCAGTCTTCAACTGCAAATAGTGCAGCAGCAGGAAGTCTGGCCTTGTGTGACGAGTAAATTTGTTATATGCGTAAACTGTTGTGCTCCATCAACGACCACTCCCGGACAGCCTGCAGTTCTCTATGTGACAATATAATTTGACGTCCTACAGGTCAACACCTGTGAATATAGGCACTGAGACAAACGCCAACTGCCGACTGGTGTTGGAGATTGAGAATGCGAGAAGTGGTGTGAAATTGTGATGATGCGATGTAGAATTGAATCCACTGCCGTACATCGATGTTCGGATAACGAGTCAGTATTATCCGATGTAAGGCGGCAGGAAATTTCCCTAACTTACATGCTACGTTAACATATTATTAATTATAATGTTCATTGATGTATAATGTAATTACTGGTATGACTTTCATTCCGGATAATCTGAAAGCAAAAGTAGGTAGGAAGAGTGGAAATATTAATGTTGACTAGGTAACTGGTTGATGCTGGTAGGCAACTTTTAACGTCAACAATTTTCTTGCTTGCAAACAAGAACAGTACCGAGTCAGAGAGAGGGGGTTACGAACGGCCCGGGGTGCCCAGAGCGCTGCGTGTCGACACGCCACTGGCCGCGCGGGCGACAGTGCGACTGGGAGGTGGCTGCCATCTGGAGCTGCGGCTGCGGCTGGCAGGGCAGTGGGCAGTGGGCAGTGGGCAGTGGGCAGTGGGCAGTGGGCAGTGGGCAGTGGGCAGTGGGCAGTGGGCAGTGGGCAGTGGGCAGTGGGCAGTGGGCAGGGGGCAGGGGGCAGGGGGCAGGGGGCAGGGGGCAGGGGGCAGGGGGCAGGGGGCAGGGGGCAGGGGGCAGGGGGCAGGGGGCAGGGGGCAGTGGGCAGTGGGCAGTGGGCAGTGGGCAGTGGGCAGTGGGCAGTGGGCAGGGGGCAGGGGGCAGTGGGCAGTGGGCAGTGGGCAGTGGGCAGTGGGCAGTGGGCAGTGGGCAGTGGGCAGTGGGCAGTGGGCAGGGGGCAGGGGGCAGGGGGCAGGGGGCAGGGGGCAGGGGGCAGGGGGCAGGGGGCAGTGGGCAGTGGGCAGTGGGCAGTGGGCAGTGGGCAGTGGGCAGTGGGCAGGGGGCAGGGGGCAGGGGGCAGGGGGCAGTGGGCAGTGGGCAGTGGGCAGGGGGCAGGGGGCAGGGGGCAGTGGGCAGTGGGCAGGGGGCAGGGGGCAGGGGGCAGGGGGCAGGGGGCAGTGGGCAGTGGGCAGTGGGCAGGGGGCAGGGGGCAGTGGGCAGGGGGCAGGGGGCAGGGGGCAGTGGGCAGTGGGCAGGGGGCAGGGGGCAGGGGGCAGTGGGCAGTGGGCAGTGGGCAGTGGGCAGTGGGCAGTGGGCAGTGGGCAGGGGGCAGGGGGCAGGGGGCAGGGGGCAGGGGGCAGTGGGCAGTGGGCAGTGGGCAGTGGGCAGTGGGCAGTGGGCAGTGGGCAGTGGGCAGGGGGCAGGGGGCAGGGGGCAGGGGGCAGTGGGCAGTGGGCAGTGGGCAGTGGGCAGTGGGCAGTGGGCAGTGGGCAGTGGGCAGTGGGCAGTGGGCAGTGGGCAGTGGGCAGTGGGCAGTGGGCAGTGGGCAGTGGGCAGTGGGCAGTGGGCAGGGGGCAGGGGGCAGGGGGCAGGGGGCAGGGGGCAGTGGGCAGTGGGCAGTGGGCAGTGGGCAGTGGGCAGTGGGCAGTGGGCAGTGGGCAGTGGGCAGTGGGCAGGGGGCAGGGGGCAGGGGGCAGGGGGCAGGGGGCAGGGGGCAGGGGGCAGTGGGCAGGGGGCAGGGGGCAGGGGGCAGGGGGCAGTGGGCAGGGGGCAGGGGGCAGGGGGCAGGGGGCAGTGGGCAGTGGGCAGTGGGCAGTGGGCAGTGGGCAGTGGGCAGGGGGCAGGGGGCAGTGGGCAGTGGGCAGTGGGCAGTGGGGAGTGGGCAGGGGGCAGGGGGCAGGGGGCAGGGGGCAGGGGGCAGGGGGCAGGGGGCAGGGGGCATTGGGCATTGGGCATTGGGCATTGGGCATTGGGCAGGGGGCAGGGGGCAGGGGGCAGGGGGCATTGGGCATTGGGCATTGGGCATTGGGCATTGGGCAGTGGGCAGTGGGCAGTGGGCAGTGGGCAGTGGGCAGTGGGCAGTGGGCAGGGGGCAGGGGGCAGGGGGCAGGGGGCAGGGGGCAGGGGGCAGGGGGCAGGGGGCAGGGGGCAGGGGGCAGGGGGCAGGGGGCAGGGGGCAGGGGGCAGGGGGCAGGGGGCAGGGGGCAGGGGGCAGTGGGCAGTGGGCAGTGGGCAGGGGGCAGGGGGCAGGGGGCAGGGGGCAGTGGGCAGTGGGCAGTGGGCAGGGGGCAGTGGGCAGTGGGCAGTGGGCAGTGGGCAGTGGGCAGGGGGCAGGGGGCAGTGGGCAGTGGGCAGGGGGCAGGGGGCAGGGGGCAGTGGGCAGTGGGCAGGGGGCAGGGGGCAGGGGGCAGGGGGCAGGGGGCAGGGGGCAGGGGGCAGGGGGCAGGGGGCAGGGGGCAGGGGGCAGGGGGCAGGGGGCAGGGGGCAGGGGGCAGGGGGCAGGGGGCAGGGGGCAGGGGGCAGGGGGCAGTGGGCAGTGGGCAGTGGGCAGTGGGCAGTGGGCAGTGGGCAGTGGGCAGTGGGCAGTGGGCAGTGGGCAGGGGGCAGGGGGCAGGGGGCAGGGGGCAGTGGGCAGTGGGCAGGGGGCAGTGGGCAGTGGGCAGTGGGCAGTGGGCAGTGGGCAGTGGGCAGTGGGCAGTGGGCAGTGGGCAGTGGGCAGTGGGCAGTGGGCAGTGGGCAGTGGGCAGTGGGCAGTGGGCAGTGGGCAGTGGGCAGTGGGCAGTGGGCAGTGGGCAGGGGGCAGTGGGCAGTGGGCAGGGGGCAGGGGGCAGGGGGCAGGGGGCAGGGGGCAGGGGGCAGTGGGCAGTGGGCAGTGGGCAGTGGGCAGTGGGCAGGGGGCAGGGGGCAGGGGGCAGGGGGCAGTAGGCAGGGGGCAGGGGGCAGTGGGCAGTGGGCAGTGGGCAGTGGGCAGTGGGCAGTGGGCAGTGGGCAGTGGGCAGTGGGCAGTGGGCAGTGGGCAGGGGGCAGTGGGCAGGGGGCAGTGGGCAGGGGGCATTGGGCAGGGGGCAGGGGGCAGTGGGCAGTGGGCAGTGGGCAGGGGGCAGGGGGCAGGGGGCAGGGGGCAGGGGGCAGGGGGCAGTGGGCAGTGGGCAGTGGGCAGTGGGAAGTGGGCAGTGGGCAGTGGGCAGTGGGCAGTGGGCAGTGGGCAGGGGGCAGGGGGCAGGGGGCAGGGGCAGGGGGCAGTGGGCAGTGGGCAGTGGGCAGTGGGCAGTGGGCAGTGGGCATTGGGCAGTGGGCAGTGGGCAGTGGGCAGTGGGCAGTGGGCAGTGGGCAGTGGGCAGGGGCAGGTGGCAGGGAGCAGTGGGCAGTGGGCAGTGGGCAGTGGGCAGTGGGCAGTGGGCAGTGGGCAGTGGGCAGTGGGCAGGGGGCAGGGGGCAGGGGGCCGGGGGCAGTAGGCAGGGGGCAGGGGGCAGGGGGCAGTGGGCAGGGGGCAGTGGGCAGGGGGCAGGGGGCAGTGGGCAGTGGGCAGTGGGCAGTGGGCAGGGGGCAGTGGGCAGGGGGCAGGGGGCAGGGGGCAGTGGGCAGGGGGCAGTGGGCAGTGGGCAGTGGGCAGTGGGCAGGGGGCAGGGGGCAGGGGGCAGGGGGCAGGGGGCAGGGGGCAGTGGGCAGTGGGCAGTGGGCAGTGGGCAGTGGGCAGTGGGCAGTGGGCAGTGGGCAGTGGGCAGTGGGCAGTGGGCAGTGGGCAGTGGGCAGTGGGCAGTGGGCAGGGGGCAGGGGGCAGGGGGCAGGGGGCAGTGGGCAGTGGGCAGTGGGCAGTGGGCAGTGGGCAGTGGGCAGTGGGCAGTGGGCAGTGGGCAGTGGGCAGTGGGCAGTGGGCAGTGGGCAGTGGGCAGTGGGCAGTGGGCAGTGGGCAGTGGGCAGTGGGCAGTGGGCAGTGGGCAGTGGGCAGTGGGCAGTGGGCAGGGGGCAGGGGGCAGGGGGCAGGGGGCAGGGGGCAGGGGGCAGTGGGCAGTGGGCAGTGGGCAGTGGGCAGTGGGCAGTGGGCAGTGGGCAGTGGGCAGTGGGCAGTGGGCAGTGGGCAGTGGGCAGTGGGCAGTGGGCAGGGGCAGGTGGCAGTGGGCAGTGGGCAGTGGGCAGTGGGCAGTGGGCAGCGGGCAGCGGGCAGCGGGCAGCGGGCAGCGGGCAGCGGGCAGCGGGCAGCGGGCAGCGGGCAGGGGGCAGGGGGCAGGGGGCAGTGGGCAGTGGGCAGTGGGCAGTGGGCAGGGGGCAGGGGGCAGGGGGCAGGGGGCAGTGGGCAGTGGGCAGTGGGCAGTGGGCAGTGGGCAGTGGGCAGTGGGCAGTGGGCAGTGGGCAGTGGGCAGTGGGCAGTGGGCAGTGGGCAGTGGGCAGTGGGCAGTGGGCAGTGGGCAGGGGGCAGGGGGCAGTGGGCAGGGGGCAGGGGGCAGGGGGCAGTGGGCAGTGGGCAGTGGGCAGTGGGCAGGGGGCAGGGGGCAGGGGGCAGTGGGCAGTGGGCAGTGGGCAGTGGGCAGTGGGCAGTGGGCAGTGGGCAGTGGGCAGTGGGCAGTGGGCAGTGGGCAGTGGGCAGTGGGCAGTGGGCAGTGGGCAGTGGGCAGTGGGCAGTGGGCAGTGGGCAGTGGGCAGTGGGCAGTGGGCAGTGGGCAGTGGGCAGTGGGCAGTGGGCAGTGGGCAGTGGGCAGGGGGCAGTGGGCAGTGGGCAGTGGGCAGTGGGCAGTGGGCAGTGGGCAGTTGGCTGTGGGCAGGGGGCAATGGGCAGGGGGCAGTGGGCAGGGGGCAGTGGGCAGTGGGCAGTGGGCAGTGGGCAGTGGGCAGTGGGCAGTGGGCAGGGGGCAGTGGGCAGTGGGCAGTGGGCAGTGGGCAGTGGGCAGTGGGCAGTGGGCAGTGGGCAGTGGGCAGTGGGCAGTGGGCAGTGGGCAGTGGGCAGGGGGCAGGGGGCAGTGGGCAGTGGGCAGTGGGCAGTGGGCAGTGGGCAGTGGGCAGTGGGCAGTGGGCAGTGGGCAGTGGGCAGGGGCAGGGGGCAGGGGCAGGGGGCAGGGGGCAGTGGGCAGGGGGCAGGGGGCAGTGGGCAGGGGCAGGGGGCAGGGGGCAGGGGGCAGTGGGCAGTGGGCAGTGGGCAGTGGGCAGTGGGCAGGGGGCAGGGGGCAGGGGCAGGGGGCAGGGGCAGGGGGCAGGGGCAGTGGGCAGGGGGCAGTGGGCAGGGGGCAGGGGGCAGTGGGCAGGGGCAGGGGGCAGGGGGCAGGGGGCAGTGGGCAGTGGGCAGTGGGCAGGGGGCAGGGGGCAGGGGGCAGGGGGCAGGGGGTAGGGGGCAGTGGGCAGGGGGCAGGGGCAGGGGGCAGGGGCAGGGGGCAGGGGGCAGTGGGCAGTGGGCAGTGGGCAGTGGGCAGTGGGCAGTGGGCAGTGGGCAGTGGGCAGTGGGCAGTGGGCAGTGGGCAGTGGGCAGTGGGCAGTGGGCAGGGGGCAGGGGCAGGGGGCAGGGGCAGGGGGCAGGGGGCAGTGGGCAGTGGGCAGGGGGCAGTGGGCAGGGGCAGGGGGCAGGGGGCAGGGGGCAGTGGGCAGTGGGCAGGGGGCAGGGGGCAGGGGGCAGTGGGCAGTGGGCAGTGGGCAGTGGGCAGTGGGCAGTGGGCAGTGGGCAGTGGGCAGGGGGCAGGGGGCAGTGGGCAGTGGGCAGTGGGCAGTGGGCAGTGGGCAGTGGGCAGTGGGCAGTGGGCAGTGGGCAGTGGGCAGGGGGCAGGGGCAGGGGGCTGGGGCAGGGGGCAGGGGGCAGTGGGCAGTGGGCAGGGGGCAGTGGGCAGGGGGCAGGGGGCAGTGGGCAGTGGGCAGTGGGCAGTGGGCAGTGGGCAGTGGGCAGGGGGCAGGGGCAGGGGGCAGGGGCAGTGGGCAGGGGGCAGGGGGCAGGGGGCAGTGGGCAGGGGGCAGTGGGCAGGGGCAGGGGGCAGGGGCAGGGGGCAGGGGGCAGGGGGCAGTGGGCAGTGGGCAGGGGGCAGGGGGCAGTGGGCAGTGGGCAGTGGGCAGTGGGCAGTGGGCAGTGGGCAGTGGGCAGGGGGCAGTGGGCAGGGGCAGGGGGCAGGGGGCAGGGGGCAGTGGGCAGTGGGCAGGGGGCAGGGGGCAGGGGGCAGGGGCAGGGGGCAGGGGGCAGGGGGCAGTGGGCAGGGGGCAGGGGGCAGGGGGCAGTGGGCAGGGGGCAGGGGCAGGGGCAGGGGGCAGGGGCAGGGGGCAGGGGGCAGTGGGCAGTGGGCAGTGGGCAGTGGGCAGTGGGCAGTGGGCAGTGGGCAGGGGGCAGTGGGCAGGGGCAGGGGGCAGGGGGCAGGGGGCAGTGGGCAGGGGGCAGGGGGCAGGGGGCAGGGGGCAGGGGGCAGGGGGCAGGGGGCAGTGGGCAGTGGGCAGTGGGCAGGGGGCAGGGGGCAGGGGGCAGGGGGCAGTGGGCAGGGGGCAGGGGGCAGTGGGCAGGGGGCAGTGGGCAGTGGGCAGTGGGCAGTGGGCAGTGGGCAGTGGGCAGGGGGCAGTGGGCAGGGGGCAGGGGCAGGGGGCAGGGGCAGTGGGCAGGGGGCAGTGGGCAGTGGGCAGTGGGCAGGGGGCAGGGGCAGGGGGCAGGGGGCAGGGGGCAGTGGGCAGTGGGCAGGGGGCAGGGGGCAGGGGGCAGGGGGCAGGGGGCAGGGGGCAGTGGGCAGGGGGCAGGGGGCAGGGGCAGGGGGCAGGGGCAGGGGGCAGGGGGCAGTGGGCAGTGGGCAGTGGGCAGTGGGCAGTGGGCAGTGGGCAGTGGGCAGTGGGCAGTGGGCAGTGGGCAGTGGGCAGTGGGCAGTGGGCAGTGGGCAGTGGGCAGGGGGCAGGGGCAGGGGGCAGGGGCAGGGGGCAGGGGGCAGTGGGCAGTGGGCAGGGGGCAGTGGGCAGGGGCAGGGGGCAGGGGGCAGGGGGCAGTGGGCAGTGGGCAGGGGGCAGGGGGCAGGGGGCAGTGGGCAGTGGGCAGTGGGCAGTGGGCAGTGGGCAGTGGGCAGTGGGCAGTGGGCAGGGGGCAGGGGGCAGTGGGCAGTGGGCAGTGGGCAGTGGGCAGTGGGCAGTGGGCAGTGGGCAGTGGGCAGTGGGCAGTGGGCAGTGGGCAGTGGGCAGGGGGCAGGGGCAGGGGGCAGGGGCAGGGGGCAGGGGGCAGTGGGCAGTGGGCAGGGGGCAGTGGGCAGGGGCAGGGGGCAGGGGGCAGGGGGCAGTGGGCAGTGGGCAGTGGGCAGTGGGCAGTGGGCAGGGGGCAGGGGCAGGGGGCAGGGGCAGTGGGCAGGGGGCAGTGGGCAGTGGGCAGGGGGCAGTGGGCAGGGGCAGGGGGCAGGGGGCAGGGGGCAGTGGGCAGTGGGCAGGGGGCAGGGGGCAGGGGGCAGTGGGCAGGGGGCAGGGGGCAGGGGGCAAGGGGGCAGGGGGCAGTGGGCAGGGGGCAGTGGGCAGTGGGCAGTGGGCAGTGGGCAGTGGGCAGTGGGCAGTGGGCAGTGGGCAGTGGGCAGTGGGCAGTGGGCAGTGGGCAGTGGGCAGTGGGCAGGTGGCAGGGGGCAGGGGGCAGGGGGCAGGGGGCAGTGGGCAGTGGGCAGTGGGCAGTGGGCAGTGGGCAGTGGGCAGTGGGCAGTGGGCAGCCGCTGGCAAAGCGCCCGGGGGCTTAGCTCACGACTAGTGGCAAGTGCGGACTGAATTGCTTACAGTATTCAGAATTGTTTCTCTGTAAACAGAGGAACAAATTTATTCGTTCAGGGCATTGTGTTTGCATTTCGAAGCCCTCAGTTGCAAAATTCAAATGTCTGTTAAGCTTGTGGGACTTAACTACGGGGTCATCAGTCCCTAAACTTACAAACTACTTATGAACTACCTTACACTAAAAACGCCACAAATATCCATGCCCGAGGGGGGATTCGAACCACCGACCGTAGTGGCCGTGCAGACCGTGACTGGAGCGCCTCAGTCCCCTCGGCCACCGCGGCCGGCGCACTCAGTTGCAAACTTACAATTGAGCATCTCTTCTGATTCTGGCCCAGTTTGCGAGAACCTCTTGTTCACCTTCGATACTTGAGTGACTTGAGCTTAGCAGTTTCCGAACGAGTAGTTGGTTCACTGTGCAGCCATCGTCCCACAGCTTCAGCTTGACGTCGGCCGACGCAGCCACGGTGATGAGCCGTCATTCGTCTTATGGGAGCAGTTTGGGAATTGGTGATATAAGCGCATTGCATTTGCTGTACCACAGTTAAAGAAAATGTACCTTCCACTAGTTGGCTCTATTCATGAGCTCCTGGTTGTGATCTTTACCAAGTGGGATAGTAGCCGGCCGCGGTGGCCGAGGGGACTGAGATGCTCCAGTCACGGTCTGCACGGCCACTACGGTCGGGGATTAGAATCGCCCCTCGGGCATGGATATTCGTGCCGTCCTTAGTGGTAGCTAGTTCATAAGTAATTTGTACGTTTAGGGACTGATGACCCCGTAGTTAATCCCCCAATAAGCTATACAAACAACCAAGTAGGATAGCAACGTGCTCCATATCGTACATTTTTCATAATAGCTAGAGGTTGTGCCACTCTTCTGAGAGATTCATTACTTTTGTATCATAATTCATTCCTGAATTTGTGCAGCGACCTCTTCTATAATTAATTCACTATTTAGAACATTCACTCCTCCGATATCTTATTTATTACGATTAGGAATCCCAGCTATCCAGAGTGATATGACATTGTCTAAGATTGAAACCAAGTGTTATGTACCGGTACCGATAATTGCCTAATTAAGAAAATGGAGTCATATTTATTTTCATAATGATACTGCGTGGCTGGTGAATCTCACGCAAATTAGCGATAGGGCCTTACATTCAGTTTCACCAACTGCAGTGTATCGGTCTCCTCCGGACATCAGATAATCTGGTATAATATTGTGGACTGGTACAATGACGCGGCACTCTCATTATAATTAATATATAATAACATTAATAAATATAATAACTATAATTATAAAAATATAATTATATGATATAATTATAATAATAAATAATATATAATAATAATATAAAGAAGGGTATTTCACTAAGTGTGTTTGCCTCTGTATCTTATAAAATAATAGGTGACGGGAAATTTTAATGCGGTAGTTCAACACGAGAAATGTTACACTTTCTGCGGAGCTAGGAACATAGTTTATTGTATCACTTTCCACAGAGTTACAGGACAAAGATATAATTTTTTTTAATGGAACAATAGTTTTTTTCTATCGTGCATTGGAATCGTTCAAACCAGATGCGTCCAAATCAATTTAAACTACATTCCTATCACTGTTAGTTTGGGAGCTACAACCCTTCAAAGTTTCAGGTGCAGATACCACACGCTGTATAAAATACATGGCTGTGTGGTGGGTGATGGATGTTATGGCGGTGGGAAGTTGATTTACATGAGATGTTCAAATGTGTGTCCATGTTGCTCAATGCATAATGCAATGCGCCGTCGAAAGGATCTTCGGACGAGGTGTAACATCGCCGGTGTGACGGAGCGACATGCGTCCTCGATGCGCCGTTTTAGATCATCTGGGGATGTGGGCTCAGTAACATAAACACGATCCTTTAGATATCCCCACAAAAAGAAATAAACTGGTGTTAAATCGGGCGACCTTTCGGGTCATGAATGAGGACCATGGCCGGCCGCGGTGGCCGAGGGGACTAAGGCGCTCCAGTCACGGTCCGCACGTCCGCTATGGTCGGGGGTTCGAATCCCCCCTCGGGCATGGATATTTGTGCCGTCCTTAGTGTTAGCTAGTTCGTAAGTAGTTTGTAAGTTTAGGGACTGATGACCCCGTAGTTAAGTCCCATAGACTATACAAACATTTGAACATTTTGAGGACCATGGCGCCCCAACCATCTTCCTGCAAACCTGTTGTTTTGTTCTTTCACAACAGCACGCGCAGAATGGGCTGGGTGTCCATCGTGCTGTATCCACATATGGACTCTCGTGTGTAGACACACATGTTCAAGGAGACCACCAAAACTGTTGGCTATAAAAGCACAATATAACTCACCTGTCAGTGTACCTGGGAAGTAGTGTGTACCGATGATTTCATCCCCAAGGATTCCACACCACACGTTAATAGACCACCTACGTTGATGGTCGACAGGTCGTACCCACCGAGGATTGTCTGCGGCCCAGTAGTGCATCTTACGCCGATTCACTGCACCATAATTTGTGAACGTGGACTCATCAGAGAACATAACACTCGCATGACCCACTCACAGAATGTCACTCTAGCACGGAAATCGTTCCCATGCAGCTCCTGCTTCAGTAACAGGCGGTACTGGTGAAACCTGTGGCCGTGTACTATACGCCACACAGATGTGAGACTGACACCAGCGACTGCAGCAGCGGTTCGTAAGCTGACATGAGGATCGTGGTGTAGTGCAGCTAAAACAAACACCTCCGTCTCCTCACTTCTTGCAGGTCTTAGTTTGTTACTGCGGCGCATTACCAAGCTGCCTGTTTCCCGAAGTCGTTGTTCGGCATGTAAGAACGTAATGGCTACTGGGGCTCTTCGCCTAGGATATCTTACGGCACACGAAGTGGCTGCTTCAGTGGCATCGTGTCGGCACCTGCCGAGCATCAGCAACATGTCAACGTACTCGTTGTTGGTGTATGCCATCGTCATCCGATGTCAGTAACTGTGGTATATTGAGCCCCGTTTGTTTGTGTGGCTCCAACTGTCGGGTATACGGCTGTGTGCGGCAGTCTAACAGCGCATCTAGGAAGCTTCTCGCTCCGTGACACCGGCGACGTTACAACTCGGCCGCACCACATTTAGAAGGCGCATTGCATTATGCGCAGCGTTTGTGGTATCTGCCCCTGAAACTCTGAAGGGTTGTAGCTCCCAAACTAACAGTGATAGGAATGTAGTTTAAATTGATTTGGACGCAGATGGTTTCAACGAATCCAATTCACGATAGAAAAGAACTATTGTTCCATTTTTAAAAAAATATATCTTTGTGCTGTAACTCTTTGGAAAATGATACAATAAACTATGTCCATATCTCCGCAGAAAGTGTAACATTTCTTGTGTTGACCTACCGCATTAAAATTTTCCGTCACCTATTATTTTATAAGTTACAGAGGCAAACACACTTAGTGAAACATCCTGATATACCTAAGACATTCAAGTGAGATGAACTTACGTGATCTAAGGAATGGAATATGGCATACGTTAGCTCCACTGAATACGTAACAGCCATCAGCGAAAGCTGTGTCAACTGAAGTTTTTAGTTATCTAATGGATCACAATGTACATGTGAAAGACCTGGAACATCGTTTTAGTACATGCATCTCTGCAGTGCCATAGTCCGGTACACTGACTCCAGTAACTATAAATTCCATAAATACTGGAGTTACAGAAGGAATACGAGAGTATTTCTAAGTTCCTATATTTCTCATTCATGTAGATAGTGAATTGAGAGCTTATAAGAATAAGATATTCGCTAAATATTGTGCGAGACTGGTAATGTGGAAATAAAGATATATAATGTTGTTGATGTTGTATCCTATGTATGACTTTTACTGAGATTCAATAAAAAAAATTAAATTCTTTGAGAATAAATCGTTTTATTTCACCATCATCTACTTCAAATATGAGTTTTAAAGCGTAATGTAGCGTAACGAGTTTGGTTCTTAAAAAACTATTTGTTTGTATCTAGCGGAATACGTTCCGTTATTACTGCTACCAATCACCTACTATCTGGGCTGATTGGCGATACATTTTTTTATCACGAAAGAAAGAAACTTAATTTACATTTGAAAATATTTTTTTTATTTATATTCTTCTTTATACTCTCACAGTTTAACCCTTCGAGTGCTGCACCTGCGCGTCCGGCTGGCCGAGTCCAGCCTGCCCCGGCGGCCGCCTAATCCGCCTAATCCGCCTAATCGGCCTAAGCCGCCTACCTGTACTGCGCTGGCCGCCTGCTGTGTGTGCCTGAGCTCTCCGCCTGGCCGTCCTCGCCCTGGCCGCAGTATTTCTGGAACCAGTCGCGCAGTGTGCTTGCTGACGTTACAAATAAGCAGAATATCTGCGTACTTAATCCTTAACTTTGAATCTTGATATAATTTCCAGACAGACAATGTACACTGAAACTCCTTACGCTACTAACATATAGGCCCTGGGTCATTCCGTGTCAAATCGCATAACTTCGGAATATTTTCCTGCTCTACCATGACGGAAAAATTTAGGTGAACATTCGAACATGTTGCCAATCAATCAATAATGGTAGATTTTAAGAGTCCTTAAGGCAATACTGGACGAGTTATAATCATTTGTTTGACTCCATGCGCAATTTTGCAGAGGGCAAGCGTGAATTCCTGGCGACTTTAAGCTGTTACATCTCAGGAAATATTTCGATGACAAATATGAAATTTGGCCATCGTGTACAAATGTATGCGATTTCATAGGAATAATATTGAAAAGAATTTTAAGTGCTATATACAATCATAAAAGTTTAAACAAAGTTGCTCTAAAACTTGGTGACCCAAAAAATTTCAACATTTGGCACGTTGTATCTTAGGGACTAACTAACTACAAGGTTCTGAAACATGAAGCTTCGTTTATGTACCGCTTTCCAATACTAAATAAATTAAGTGTAAAAGTTGAAGATATTAGAAAGGTTAAAAATGCGGTATTTTCAACCTTATTTTTGTCTTATAAAGCTTTCCAAACTGGGCTTATTGGATAGAACATTATTTTAACTGCAAAAAAATAAAAATAAATAAATAAATAAAATGCAGTGCTCTCGAATTCGTAACGACTAAACGTTGATGTTTTTCAGTACTAGCGCAGTAATTCTCGCGCAAACTGCTTTCGGCGAAAGCATCTGGAAGCCGAGTCACACTTTTGAATCAAACCACTATATTTTGAGAGCATTAATCCAAGAAATTTTCCGCAGGGAAACTTAAAATCATAATATTCAACATTACTAAATTCCTTTTATACGGGATGCAATTGTTACTGTAGAGTAGAAATATTCGATGATGTACAACTATTGCTTAAGAATTTGATAAGTGAATGTTAAAGTTTCTAAACAACCTAATTAAACGTCACCTTTAATTCCTAATGACCTTTTGTGCTTTAGAAACGGGCGAGTTTGTGCAACTAACCAATTTGTGGCAAGATGCCCTTTCCAAGTTTGCGAATACATTTAGATTACGTAAACCCAGTTGATTGTCTGCAAGCAACGATCAATCAAATCGAGGTTTCTTAGTATTTATATTTACGTCTGAATAATTTCTGCTTATCATGATGAGATGAATGTCTAGGCATATAATTTTTTTGACAAATCCAACGTCCTGGAAAAATATAATCACTATAAAACTGTAGACTCAGTTGCGGTAAAAGATATTTATTTACACAGCGACTAGTTTCGGCCGAAGCCCAGTTTCAAACAACCATGTAAAAAAGAAATGTGACAACCACATTTTAGCAGTTAATAAAATTGTAGGATATGGATAATTGTAATGTGATTGTCGCAGTCTTTGGCCATCTTTGGGCTTCGCTCGACACTAGTCGCCATTTAAATAAATATTTTTACCGCATCCCAGGTCAGAATTCTAGAAATAATAATGCCAGAATTTTTTGTTTAATTAAGAATATGTAAGGTTTAATATCTCTCAAGAAGTTACGGAAGAATTCACAAATTTGCACTAGGTATTTATTTTTGCCTCCTATGTCCGAACATTTGAAGCAACCAGTCCGCGTTTGTCAGCACAGAGTGGATGTTTGTCTGTGCCGGCGCGCAGCCCTGCGGCTGTTCACGCCCGCAGACCCGCAGGCAGAGGGCCGGCCGCGGTGTGGGCCGTCATTAGGGCCCAGGCACCTGCCGGCCGCCAGCAGGGCCCGCCGGAGTCACTGCACCACCGCCGCGCCGCCGCGAACCACGCCCGGCAGCCCCACGGCCCGTGGGATATCCCGTCTGCAGCGCTCAAAGGGTTAACACGAGGAGTTCCATCGGATTGATATCGTGAAACTACATTATACCACGATGTTTGTAACAGTATTCATACTCAAAAACAATCTTCTCACATTGAAACGCAAGTGAAAAATCACATAACAAAGCAATCAGATGCTTAGGGAATAAGTGATGGGCAACTGCTTTCAAATTACGTCTTATATACTTAAGTTTCTTATAAATCTTAATAAGCATCTTACACACATTTATAGATTTCAGCCACGTGAATATATCATACGTTTTCTCTTTGAATCCGTAGTCTTCGAGTTCCAGTAATGTAACATAATGTGGAGTCATCAGCTCTAGAACTCTTAAGAAGTCCGCTCACAGTTGATTTCTCGAATGTACCAGTGTTGTGCGGTCAGAAGAGCGTTAATGGATTTATCGAGAACAGCCAGTCCTGTATCAGTAACCATACTCTGTTGTATACTCTCATCTCCTTCACTTAAATTCACATTAGCAGGGAAAGTGAGGGTATTAAGGTCAAATACGAAGTACACGTAGGCAGAGGGCTTTCCGGGTCGTCCGGACGTCGAAAACACATTACACGAGGAAACACTATCTCCGCCTCCTGCACGTCCTGCTATCGTTGCACGCAGGGAAATTAGGACAGAAATTTCGACTGCGTTGATTAATTTTATTAAATTTCTACATCAAATTAATTGGTACCACCTATGTCCACCATCACCCCGGATACCGTCCCCACCTCCATCCCACTGACAGTCCTAAAGATTATCGTCCTTCGCGGGACCCGGCCCGGGACTCGAACCCGCGTCGCTAAAGTAAAAAAATTCAAAAAGTTATTACTTTTACCTACACCAACATTGAGGAAAAAAGGAGTCAATTCAACTGTTTGTTAAGCTTATGGGACTTAACTACGGGGTCATCAGTCCCTAAACTTACAAACTACTTAGAACTACTTACGAACTAGGACGGCACAAATATCCATGCCCGAGGGGGGATTCGAACCCCCGACCGCAGTGGCCGTGCCGACCGTGACTGGAGCGCCTCAGTCACCTCGGCCACCGCGGCCGGCGGGAGTCAATTATTACTGCGTACTTCGGACAGTGCAAGTGCCGGGAATAACAGGAGAGTTTCGTAAGCAAACTGACCTCACCAGCCGCCAGACCATCCAGCTCCGGTCCCAGTTATTAATTGCGACACCCTGCGTTTTAATTAGGACACTACGTCGCTACATGCCGTTTAATACATCGAATCAGGCTTTAAGCAAGTTTAGTTGCGTTGTGTTCCTTGGATGGACTTGTTCTTCTGCTTAGATGTTAATGGAGAAGTGATTCGAGACAGCATAGAGGTTAGATATCTCGAATCTGGCTAACATCACGCCTTCTGCTAACGCCATTCGTTACAACAGATAAAAAAACGTAGCTCTCAACCAATTACATCGTAAAATGATCCAGCACTTCGATAGAGTACCTAATGTAAAGTAATATAGTTACAAACCTTCCGAACACACATTCTCCCAATAAAGGCTGCATACTTAGAGGTTCTGTGTGTCAAAAGACTCTTCTTGTAATGCTCTCCACCCGAATTCGCGCATTTTAGGACTAATGTTGCGTCGGCGCTAATTGGCGCTGTAAAGTCAAACTCCAGTCCATACACCAACACAACATCGATTTAAGCGAAAGCATGCCTAGCTATAGACTAGAACAGCACAGAAGCTCATCTCCGATAACTGACCAACTAACAGATACTCGACCAATCGAAGCACTGATCTGCTGGCACGTAAACTATCTTCCGGTATTTTTATGCTCCTGACGTTTCGTCCAGAACTGCGCTGGACATCCTCAGAGGTACTACTGGTAGCTGTGAGTCTTGCCGACTCACGAGTCGGGCGTCGGAGAGCGGTATAAATACTGTCCAAAAGGGGGCGTGGTCAAGTGTTCACGTGCGCAGCAGAGATAAGCCTTGTCAAAGATAAAACATAACTTTCGATAGTCGATGGTCAAAGATAAAAGCGTAACTACCTACTCTGAAGAGCCACAGTCCATATGTCATTAAGTCTCATTGCTTCTTCCTTTCTATTAAAATTATCCACATCTTTGTATATTTCTATTGCTTCTCTGTACAGCCGTGGATAATAGTTCGTCGTTGTAGATAAAATTTCTGTTTCGGAAAACTTCACTTCATGATATCCTGGTTGGAAAACATGTTCAGCTACAGTTGATTTCTCAGTTCTACCCAGTCGGCAAAGACTTTTGTGTTCTTTCAGTCTTGTATTCACACTCCTTTTTGTAGTACCAATATACACTTTTCCGCAAGAACACGGAATTTTGTACAGACCACTAGATGATAGACGAGGGCGTTTGTCCTTAACAGATCGAAGTGCCTGACTTATCTTTTTTGTTGGTTTAAAAACCGGTCTGATATCGTGTTTGCGTAAAATCTTTCCTATCTGATCCGTAACTGTTTTAATGAAGGGGAGAGAAACGGTGTTCTTCCATCGTTGTGTTTTGTTGCTGTCCTTTTGTTTACCTTACCTTGGTCGCAGAACCCTATTTACTTCTTTCCGTGTATATCCATTATTCTCAAAAGCCTGCATCAGATGCTGTAACTCGGCATCTAGGTGTTCTGGCGTACAAATTCGTTTAGCTCTGTCAATAAGACTTTTAATGACCCCTCTCTTTTGCTGAGGATGATGGTTGGAATCCTTGTGCAAGTATCTGTCCGTATGCGTGAATTTTCGGAAAACCTTATGCTTCAAACTTCCATCCGTCTGTCGCATAACTGAAACATCCAAGAAAGATATTTAATTGTCATTTTCCATCTCCATAGTGAATTGGATCTTTGGATTTACAATATTCAGATAATTAAAGAAGTCTTCCAATGCTTTTTTACCGTGAGACCAAACGACAAATGTGTCATCCACATATCGAAACCAACGATTCGGTTTCCTAATTGCTTTTTCCAGAGCTGACTCTTCGAATCTTTCCATGTAAAAATTAGCGATTGCAGGACCTAACGGGTTACCCATTGCGACACCGTCAATTTGCTCATAAAACTCATCATCCCATGCACGAGGGAACGGGAAAAAAACAACAGACGCGCTTCCATCCATTTTTAAGGTAAACAGACCCGTAATACTGTAGCTGGAGACGTATTTGCCGGCCGTGGTGGCCGAGGAGACTGAGGCGCTCCAGTCACGGTCTGCACGGCCACTACGGTCGGGGTTTCGAATCCCCCCTCGGGCATGGATATTTGTGCCGTCCTAGTTCGTAGGTAGTTCATAAGTAGTTTGTAAGTTTAGCTACTGATGACCCCGTGTTAAGTCCCATAGACTATACAAACATTTGAACATGATTTTTGGAGACGTATTTAAATCCAAACCATCGCGAGGTTGTACGACTCTTTCGACGGTGGACTGATCCTCAACACACTTGATCAGTCTACATATCTTAGGACCTAAAGCAACCACCTCCTAAGGGTACTCTATATACATCGCAGAATAGTAAAAGACTCTTACCACAGAGCGAAGAAACCTAGAATGCAAACCCCATTGTGCTACAGCAGCTTACAACACATTAGATCCAACTCTAACCCTTTTTAGGGCAAAGCGACCCACAGATCGATGATTTTCACATCAAAACCATAGGCTTACAACACAGCACACTGACTTCTAACCCTTTTACGACAAAGATGCACATCCACTGATCACAAAGTTCACACCACAACCAGCAAGACACCTTGGCGATCTCCAAACAATACTTTTGAGTGGTATTTCCAGGTGGAGGAAACGTCTTCTATCACTCACTTGATCACATAAATCGTACGTTTAACAATCACTCGAGCACAGACAGCCTTCATAATCCCCTTTCTAACAAATCATTACTCTCGATAAACAACCACTTACATCGTAAGAATGACTGACGTGCACACAGAACAGCTAACAAGGAACGATCCAGATAAACACCGAGCTCTTTTTCTTATATTCTTTACAACCAACAACCTAAAATAGTCTACACCATTTCGACCTGATTACAACAGAAGAAAATTTTTATAGAATTCCATGAGCCATTTTAAGAGCCTAAAGAAACGATTAAACGCTTCTCCCAACCGAGGTAAATACTCAGCTTTAAATCTCCAAACCACAGGGTTTATTGAAAATGGTGCTTCTCCGGTGAAGAACAGTAATTTATCACCACAAGCAATAGCGATACGGTACCGAGAGCCGTCCATTCGTAAACACCGCAGCTCTAACACTAATAAGTATTAATATACAGTCCACAAATGTAGATCACCTCAAGGTTGCAACGAAACGCACGACTAAACAGATAGAATCGTGACTGAGTTTTAGTGTAAATCGTACCACTGATCACAAAATTCACACCACAACCAGCGTTTCTTGTGCTAGCAAGACTCCGGGATGATCTCCAAATAACAATTTTGAGTGGTATTTCCAGGTGGAGGATCACATATGGGCGATATTGATAGTGTAAGCTACACTGCGTTTAGTGAGAGAGCTTATTTTCTGTAACCTGAGAGAGTAAACCCGAACGCTCTGTCGATATTCGACGATGTTGTGGTTGAATATCAAGATCAAATACGTAAATATTTCTGTTTCGGCTTTCATTTGGATTTTGATGTATTTTATTTCAGTCAGACGTATTCCAGGATACCGAAACAGGTGGTGATGGATAATGCCAACCTAATCATTGCTTTCAAACGAGACAGAATGACACTTATTAGTGGCTGACATGACAATCAACGAGTTTATAAGGATATTTGGGGACTGTTGGAATCACCTACAATACTGTGTCCTGGTTACTGATAAAAGTACAAAACTGAATGACATTCGATATAGATGGAACTTCCGTGAGTATCTCTTAACTGGATACATATGGCCATCAGCTAGTTCAGTACATCAGTAGTCACTACGCCATTCAGAAAATCGCTTGCACGTCAGGTGCTCGGTGTGAGAGTGGAGGGATAGATGGTGAAAATTGAATCTATAAATGAAAGTCTTAAATAAGTCACTTAAGAAGTTAGACGGACTGATGAAAACCTCTTTTTCAGAACTGCTGCGTTAAAAGATACTGTAGAACCTCTCAGCAAGCAACAGGCGGATTGCTAGCAGTGTTATAGCTTTGGAGGAAGTTCTTCAACATCTAAACGAGAATCTTAATTCGATCACCGCAAGAGTCACAGATTCAGAAACGAGTGTTGGAAATTAAATTAAGCCTTGATGCAACTGAAGCAAGGTTAAATTAAATTAATTTTAGTGGCATTCGTGGTATTTCAGATGTGGTCGATGAATTAAATGCACATGTTAAGCATATTGAAACAGTGTTAGAAATCTGATCTGGGGATATATAAGACACATGCGGTCGGAATAATTGTTTAGTATGGGTCAGCATGTATACAACAAAGCGCATAGTCATCGATGCACACAAAGCGATTCGACAGAAGCTACGATTGCTATGGCTAGGGCGTCTACAACAAGATGAAACTCTCCGAGAAACGTTTAAACCAGTTAGTGAATCAATTGTGCGTCTGGCCCATTCACATGTAAGGATTAAGGAAGAAGAAGAAGAAGAAGAAGAAGAAGAAGAAGAAGAAGAAAAGAAGGATCCACTGTCTTAGTCAACATAGGTTGTCGAAATTAACTTGATGTGCACATTAGGAATACAAATAATAGGGAGCGTTGGTGGATGGCTCAGGGGCAGGGGAGGGGTTTGGCATCGGCGGGTCTGAGGCAGCCCAGTGACCAGTTGTGTGACCGTTCTCTGGAGGGCAAGTGGTGTGCGAGACACTCAATTAAGTTGACGTTTGACGTTGTCCGGCATTATTCCCAGTAACTGTATTGTGCAAAGTCCGGTTCCTCGTTATCAGTCATTCATTACTTAAGTACATCGTTGTCATACTAAGTGCAAGTACACGTTTGATATGAGTCATCTTTTTTTTTTCTGGGAAGTGTGCTATTGTTCCAGGGTGACGGCATCCTTTGATCAGCGGTTGGGCAAGTGGCTGAGTATGCAGGGTTGGGGTTAACATTACCTGGCGTCGATGACCAAGAAATGGGCTATTCTCACTGGTGTAGAACCAGCTTTGCTATACTACTTTTGCCCATCACAGCATTTCAGGCTGGAGAGCTGTAGGAAAACACCGTGACGAATGTAACAGAATGTACGTCTAAGGTTCACTACTCCTTCCATACCATACCTGTTGACAGATCACTCGCTATATGTCCACCTGATCTCACAGTATGCTATGGAGCTCAGGTTGCAGATAAGAGACACCCGATATCACGTGAATGGCCGTGTGATAAGGACTCGAGAGGCACTGCAAGGCGGATACGCAGAGTATTCCGAAGCATCAGAGACAGGCCCAACCGGAGCAACATCGCCCCTAATCGAGGAAAAAGACACCAATTAACAGGGCACGGCCGGTGCCGCTAACATTTAGATCGCGTGGGATGCAGTGGCAGAGTTGTGTGGCGCATGCAGCCTGGCCACCGCTTGGCTCCCAGTGCTCCATTCTCCCGGTAGAGAGAGAGAGAGAGAGAGAGAGAGAGAGAGAGAGAGAGAGAGAGAGAGAGAGAGGGGGGGGGGGGGGGGGGAGGGAGAGAGAGCAGTGTGCAAGCAGTCGCAGGCGCGACCCTTGTGTACTGCATTCAATATATCAAGGACAACTGCTTCATTTCCAATTTGTCAATTTAAATGGACGTTCCTTATATTAAAACTGCGTATCGACAGATCGGAAGACACATATTAACAAATAAAAAATTAATTGCAAAACCTAAACTACATTATAAATCAGAAAAAAGAGAATGGTTTAGATAACCACACGGATATCCGTAGACTTGAGGATTTTGCAGAGGCGTGCATATACCAGTGTGGGTATGTGGAGTAGTGTAGTTGTAGTAGATCTAGAAATAGTTATTGGTCCTAGTTAGCTGACAATACTGCAGTTATTCCGAGGCTGCCACTAATATATTTTCTATGTCACGAAACACTTTATCCTACTTTAATTTCTATTTTCATTTTATTGTTGTTGTAAATTTGGAATGTTTCGAATTAATTTTTCAGTAATAATATAAATGCGTGTAGTTAACGAAATAACTGCATTCACGTTTACAGAACAACAGATATGACTACGTAAATTGATGATATGCGACATGTTGGAGCTTGAAGGAAGCAGGCGCGAATGTCTCACCTGTCGACGCTGATGCAGATGAGGACGAAGCTGGAGAGGAAGAGCCCGAAGACGCGGAAGAAGGCCATGACGCGGCAGAGAGCGTCGCCCGCGCGCCAGCTCACCGTCGACGACCAGCCGATCTCCAGCGGCATCATCAGGAACGTCACCTGCCGGCGAACAGCCAACAAAGCGCGTCAGTCCAACGTCCCCTGTATGGTAATATTCCTACCTAGTAAGCAGGAGGGCCTGGGTTCGAATCCCTGCCACAGTACAAATTTTAATTCAATGCCTCTCCTTATATTTAATACCTTTGGTATAACGTGACAATATTGTCTCACGGAAATGTATTGTATGTGTGTTAATTAGCTTACTCTCGGTCTAGTATTTAACCATAAAAGCAAAGATTTTGGGGGAGTATGGCTGTGGTTGCACCATTTTGTAATCTATGTAAGTAAATAGACGCATTTTATGTTGGAAAAATACATGGAATGATTTTGCAGGTTGTGTCGCATGACGAGGTGCACACCCGTGGCCAGTTGTAGGGCTTCACAACAATCGCGCCTTCTTGCGGGGAGGGGGGGGGGCGAGGTAGATCGCGGCGCATATTTCACTTCACGTAAAAGCATCCCGGCTTCTCAGAATATTTTTATTTTATCAAAAAGGAAATATTCGTCTGTTCTGTAAGATTATTTATTGAGTAACTAAGCGTACCCTTAGGCAATCATCAGGTAACAACTCAATTTCTCTGACATTTGCTCTCCGAAGTGTCACTCTCATCTCATTATTACAGAAAACACAAATTGTCATAATCACAGGAAAGTGTTACATTTTTATGGAAAGTGTTACATTTTGATACCACTGAATTCCATTTACTAAAATATAAAAACTGAAATTTTCATTGGTAGAATTTCAAATCTTGAATATTTTCGTTGAGAGGGGAAGGGAGGGCGGTGGTGGGGTTATACAGTGTGGAACAGTACTGAAAGGGTAACACTGGATACACTTAACCAACTGCCAACTGCCAACTGCCAACTGCCAAAGGTGTCAACCGAGACTGTGTGCGAGCTGTGGGCTAGCAGGGCTCTTCATCGATTGCTATGGATTTTCTTTAAATACTAAATGGGTGTTTTTTTGTTCTGATGTCAATAGAAAAGTCCAGAAAATTTATACACGGTCCTCCTAGTTCCATAGTTAATTTAATTTAGTTCTGTTGGGAATTTAAATGATTAAATAATGTAAGCAGTTTTCTAGTGGTAATAGTCCATAATCGGACTACATCCACATGGCACAACCAGTATCAAATTTTGAGATCAATGGGTCCTTCTCAAGTATAACTTGCTCACAATTACCCAACAAGGTCTCAGATAGTATGGGACTACGTTTAAAACCCACATCTAGGTAATCACACTGACGGCAATACTTGGTTTGAAACGGGAGTATATGTTTATGTTACAAATATTTCAGTAATTATTTCATGTAATTGTGCAGGGTTTACGTTAAATTAATGCAACAGTTCGGTAAGCATGTTTATATTTTCTTAAGTAGGAATATTGGTAAACAAACTAGTGACATTACAAGACAGTTTACTACTTGGTGTGACCTGTATGACTTTAATTATGTATATTCTGATGGGAGACTGGAATTCGGTAGTAGGAAAAGGAAGAGAAGGAAAAATAGTAGGTGAATATGGACTGGGCAGGAGGAATGAAAGAGGAAGTCGCCTGGTAGAATTTTGCACGGAACATGATTTAATCGTAACAAACATGTGGTTTAAGAATCACAAAAGAAGGTTGTATACATGGAAGAGACCAGGAGACACCGGAAGGTATCAGATAGATTTTATAATGGTAAGACATAGGTACCGGAAACAGGTTATAAATTGCAGGACATACCCAGGGGCAGATATACACTCTGACCATAACTTGTTAGTCATGAACTGTAAGCTGAAGCTGAAAATTGCAGAAAGGTAGGAAAATAAGGAGATGGGACTTAGATAAATTGAAGAAAAGTGAAGTTCTGGAGAATTTCAGAAGGAGATTTAGGCAACAATTGACAGAAACAGGGGGAAATAAAACAGTAGAAGAGGAATGGGTAGCATTGAGAGATGAAATAGTGAAGGCAGCAGAGGACAAAATAGGTAGAGAGGCAAGACTTACAAAAAATCCATGGATATCACAGGAAATACTACTGTTAATTGATGAAAGGAGAAAATATAAAAATGCAGTAAATGAAACAGACAACTAAAAAATGAAATTGCCAGGAAGTGCAAAATGGCTATGCAGGAGTGGCTTAAAGCCAAATGAAAATTTGTAGAAGAATGTATAGAAAGGGGAAAAGTAGATACAGCCTACAGGAAAATAAAAGAGACATTTGGGGACAAGAAAAGCAACTCTACGAATATCAAGAACTCAGATGGGAAACCAGTTCTCAGCAAAGAAGGGAAAGCTGAAAGTTGGAAAGAGTACATAGAGCAGCTCTACAAAGGAAATGAACTTAGAGACGATGTTGTAGGAAGGGAAGAGGAAGTAGATCAAGATGAAATAGGAGATACTATACTGAGAGATGAGTTTGACAGAGCCTTGAAAGACCTAGGTCGGAACAAGCTCCCGGGAGTAGTTGACATATCCTAAGAGCTACTAAAGTCTCTGGGAGAGCCAGCCATGACAAGACTATTTGAACTGGTGTGTAGGATGTATGAGACAGCCGAAATGCCCTCAGATTTTAAGAAAAATGTAATAATCCCCATTCCAAAGATATCAGGCGCAGACAGGTGTGAAAATTACAGAACCATCAGTTTCATAAGTCATGGTTGCAAAATTTTAACACGAATTATCTACAGGAGAATGGAAAAGCTGGTAGAAGCTGACATCGGGGAAGATCAGTTTCGATTCAGCAGGAACATAGGAACCCGGGAGGCAATACTCACTTTACGTCTTATCTTAGAAGATAGATTAAGGAAAGGCAAACCTACATTTTTAGCTTTTGTAGATTTGGAGAAAGCATTTGATAATGTTTACTGGAATACTCTTTCAAATTCTGAAGTCAGCAGGGGTAAAATACAGGGAAAGGAGAGTTATTTACAACTTGTACAAAAGCCAGACCGCAGTTATTAGACTCGAAGGTCATGAAAGGGAAGCATCAGTTGGGAAGGGAGTAAGACAGGGTTGTAGCCTTTCTCCGATGTTATTGAATTTGTACACCGAGCAGGCGGTGAAGTAAAGCAAGGAAAAATTTTGAATAGGGATTAAAGTTCAGGGGGAAGATATAAAAACATTGCGTTTTGCTGATGACATTGTAATTCTATCAGAGACAGCACAGGACCTGGAAGGGCAGTTAAATGGAATGGACAGTGTGTTGAAGAGAGCGTATAGAATGAACATTAACAAGAGCAAAACAAAAATAATGGAATGCGGTCTTAGAAAATCAGGCGATGCTGAAGGAATTAGATTAGGTAACGAAACAATGAAGGTGGTAGAAGACTTTTGTTACTTGGGTAGTCAAATAACATGTGATGGTCGCAGTACAGAGGATATAAAATGCAGAATGGCAATGGGAAGAAAAGCATTTTTGAAAAAGAGAAATTTGCTAACATAGAATATTAATTTAAGGGGAAGGAAGTCCTTTCTGAAGGTATTTGTGTGGAGTGTTGCCTTGTACGGGAGTGAAACATGGACGATAAGCAGTGCGGACAGGAAGAGAATAGAGGCTTTTGAAATGTGGTGCTACAGAAGAATGCTGAAGATTAGGTGGGTAGATCGCATAACTAATGAAGAGGTACTGAACAGAATTGGTGAGAAAAGGAATTTTTGGCGTACCCTGACTAAAAGAAGGGATCGCTTGGTAGGACACATTCTTAGACATCGGGGAATCGTAAATTTAGCATTGGAGGGAAGTGTGTGGGGTAAAAATCGCAGAGGGAGACCAAGAGACGCGTATAGTAAGCAGATTTAAGTGGATGTGGGTTGCCGTTCGTATGAGGAGATGAAAAGGCTTGCTCAGGATAGAGTAGAGTGGAGAGCTGCATCAAAGCAGTCTACGGACTGAAGACCATAACAACAACATGATCTATGGAGTTTTTCACTCCAAACTTAGGTTTACAATTGCTTTTCTATTGAATTGTGGAATCTATCTTGTTAGTAAGTAACGAGGAGCAGAAAAGGCCAACACTCCTGGCCCTATATCAATGAGATCTTTGTGTACGTCTTTAATCTATATATAAAGATGAACTGCTGTTCATTAGTCTTGCTAAAACTCAAGAACGGCTGAACCGTTTCGGCTAATTTCAGTCTTAAGATATTCGTGTAATTCCAGGAAAGGTTTAAATGGTTATAAGTTATGGAAAGGTTTTTCGGGAAACAGGAAACTCAGGAAAAACTGATTCAGCTTTTTCCGGTGAGCTATCAATACCGTTCGTCCAATTGCGATACAGTTTTGTACATTTCATGTTGAAAGCAAGAGGATGATCCGCAACAAATAATATTTTGGAAATGTCGCCCAGAAAGTGGGAATATTTAGGAAAAACCGAAAGCGATATTTTTCAAGGAATAAAAATCAATTACCACATGGTTGTAAGAGCATTACTTGAGTACGGCTTGATAGGACAAGGTTTGTATGGAATAAATTATTTACAAAATTCGCTAGAAAATTTGAGGAAAACTGAGTGTCTTTCAACGTGTTTTTGATTGAAGTCAGCACTATAACTGACTACTCGCACGACAGAGAGGTGTAATTTTTAGTTTCTTTCTTTCTTTTTTCCCTTTTGTATTTTTTTTTTATTAATTTTGGTCTTGGAAAAGTTGTCGGTTACAAAGGAAGGTCGCAAACTGCGAACCAATTTCATTTTTCAGTGTGGTTTTAAATGTACTTAACATTACAAGTTAATAACCGTTCATCCGATTGCGATAAAATTTTGATCATTTGACGTAGAAAGCAAAAGTAATGTTCTTATGAGACAAAACTTTGGGGTAAGTTTTCCGGAAAATTGGAAAATTCATAAAAAATAGTGTTTTCTGTGAAATATCAATATCATTCACCTGATTGCGATAAAATTTTGCACATTCGAGATCGAAATTGAGAGGAAGGATTGAGTGAAGTAAAAGTTTGGAATAATTGGACAGAAAACAGGAAAATTTGAGGACAACTGAAAGAGTTCTTTTCTTTGGGATATCAATATCATTCGTACGATTGCGATAAAAGAGGTAAGTGATACGAAGTTAATCGGGTCATATAGTTATGTATACCTGATCTATGGAGTTTTTCACTCCAAACTTAGGCTTACAATTGGTTTTCTTTTTAATTGTGGAATCTGCTTTGTTAGTAAGTAACGAGGACCAGAAAAGGCTAATACTACTCGCTCTATATGAATGAGATCTTTGTGTATATCTTTATTTATGTATACATGATCTATGGATTTTCTCACTCCATACTTAGTTTACAATTGTATTTCTTTTAAATTGTGGAATCTGTCTTGTCAGTAAGTAAGAAGGCGCAGAAAAGGCTAACTCTACTGGCCCTATATGAATGGGAGCTTTGTGTGTGTGTGTGTGTGTGTTTTTTTTTTGTTTTTTTTTTTTTTTTGTTTTTTTTTGTTTTTTTTAATTATGTATACATGATCTATGGAGTTTTTCACTCCAAACTTAGGTTTACAATTGGTTTTCTTTTTAACTGCAGAATCTGTCTTGTTTGTAAGTAACGAGGAGTAGAAATGGCTAAGAACACTGGCCCTATATAAATAAGATCTTTGTGTGTGTCTTTAATTATGTACATAGGATCTATGGAGATTTTCACTCAAAACTTAGGCTTACAATTTGTTATCTTTTTAATTGTGGAATCTCTGTTGTTAGTAAGTAACGAGAAGCAAAAAATGCTAATCCGTATATGAATGGGATCATTAATGTAGAGGTTAAACGGGAGGGGCCCCAGGGGTACTCCCGCTTCTATACCGAGTCAACACGACACGGTATACAAGCGGGAGTACCCCAAGGCAGCATCCTGGGCCCCCTCCTGTTTAACCTCTACATTAACGACTTTCCAACCACACATAACACGACGGTCGCAATCTGCGCGGATGACACCGCCATCCTAGCGCAAGATTGGAAACCGTCTAACATTAACTCACGATTACAGACTGCACTCAATACTGCGGAGCTTTGGTTGGAGAAATGGCGTGTAAAAGTAAACGTCGACAAGTGCCAAGCAGTATTGTTCACTAGAAGACCGAAACACCTGCACAAACACCAACACTGCAGACCAGTTACATTACACACACGCCCAATACGTTTCTGTGAGAAAGTCAAATACCTAGGTGTCTGGCTGGACCGGAAACTCACATGGGGGGACCACATACAACACATGACCAAACGGGCAAACGCGAGGCTCAATCAACTCTATCCAATGCTCAACAGGCAAAGTAAACTAAACAGACGGGTGTCGAGGAACACATACATGACACTTGTTAGACCTCTGATGACGTACGGTGCTCCATGCTGGGTTTACGCAGCACCGACACGGCTGCGCCGCTTGCAGCTCTTGCGAACAAGGTACTACGCATCACAAGCAATGCTCCACGATACACGCGCATAGCGGACCTTCACCGTGAATACCGCCTTGACACTCTCACGGAGGCATTCAAAAAACACGCCGCACGACTGTACAAAAATGCTAGACACTCGAACAACCCCTTCATCCTTAATCTTGGTAACTACGACCACAACCATAGGCGGAAGCACAACCGACCGGAAACATTCTCTCTTAGGAATAGATAAACACCTATGGTAAGCCTTATAGACGAAAACAAAATCACTGTTCATCGAACCCCTGCATCACAGCACAACTGACTGGCAACGCCAGGTGAGCTATCACCGCCGACAAACCGGCAATCGCAGGGAACATGAACAAGCACAAAACACAAACAAATCCACTTAGAGGCCGATCTCAAAATCGACCACTTGCCTGTCAATATTGATTGTTGCAGCCAGCCGCCGCAGATGTTCCAGGAGACATCCCCAGTGCCAGCTGCAGAGGAGCTTCACCATACCCAATAACTGACATAACCAAACCCTTGCATGATCTTTCGCAGCAAGAATCCGCTACTGCTCTTACTACCCGCGCCTGACTGTAGCAGAGTTTTTTTTCCCTTGGCACTTTTTCCCCTCTGCCCTTAAAACCGCTCTTGTTTCAAAAGCTTTCGAGCACTTCTATCACCGTCATGGACCGTATTAATGGGTAATCTTACCCACACGTACGGCACACATCACAGTACCCGCTCCTGGGACTCCTACATTAGAAATATAAACACATGCAGAGGTGACAGTAAAACTATTGAGTTGGTAACCATGCTAGTGCGAGCGTGGAGGGCACCACAATTTCTTAAAAAAAAAGATCTTAAAGTATGTCTTTATGTATACATGATCTATGGAGATTTTCACACAAAACTTAGGTTTACATTTGGTTTTCGTCTTAATTGTGGAATCTGTCTTGTTAATAACTAACGAGGAACATATCAGGCTAAGACTACTGGCCCTATATGAGTGAGATCTTTGTGTGTGTCATTAATTATGTATACATGATCTATGGAGTCTTTCACACAAATCTATGGAGGTTTAGAATTGGTTTTCTTTTTAATTGTGGAATCTGTCAGGTTAGTAAGCAACCAGGAGTAGAAAAGGCTAACAGTACTGGCCTTATAGGAAGGAGATCTTCGTGTAATGTAGGTAGACCATATTATCTAAGAGCCAAAAGTTTTATATACAGTAGTAAATGGCTGTTGTTTACAGATATAAATCTTTTACTTGACATTATACTGGCTTTAAATTGTTCGTTACAACTAGCATTGGGATCTGTGAGTAGTTCTAGAAAGTCTGGATTATCGAGGCACTGGTCAACTTTGTTGACAGAATCACTTTTACCCAAAAGTACTAAACTGTTTGATTTATTAGCTTTAGAAACGATGACATGAATGGCAATTATTTTGTTTTTAAATTTGAGTCATGTATTTATTTGGTTGAGAGGTAATGCATCAAAATTACAAAGACCATTTTCAATAGATTCGCTACTAAATGTTTCGTAGTGATATCCTATCGTAGATAGAGCTCAAGAACAACATTCCATAGATTATTGGTGATGGGGCTTGGAGGAGCGCAATTGATACCTTTATTTAACGCTTTTAGCTCATCTTTAGTTATCGTTGTACTAGGTTAGTTTGTTCTGATCAGAAAACTGATGATGTGTCGTCTTTTTAACTGTAATAGCTATTCTTGTGGGCGCAGATACATTTTAAGGGTAATAGCGTTTACATCTTCAAGCACATTACGATCGAAACAGTCGAACACGCACGAATGTATGATGCTCATAATACACATATGACTAATTTTAATATGTAAACTTGAATTGTCACGAATTTTGTACCACTTTCACATTTCCTCTTTTACCCAGTTTCTTTCGGTGACTTGTATAGCCTTCACTGCAGTTGATGTTTTGATGTTGACGCATTTGGCGGTAATTTGACGATGTGAACGTTTCCTGCTGGACCTTATATGGCACCTAGCTTCGGCTTCAATAGTCACCTCTACGTGACGATTAATTGCACTTTGCTAGCACAGTTTACAAAACTGAATCATAATTGGTCGTTGTACTTTCCTTTAAACTGGAGAGCTTAGACGAATACCGCGACAGACATTCCCGTGTGATGCAGCGACGAAACAGATTTGCGTTATATGGTCCCAGATATACGGTGACATCAGCGGCAGGCGTCACTAGTCGCTACATCTGAAGTGATCGATTTCCTCTCAAGTGTATGTGCTTATCATACGTTACAAAACGGACAGTTGATTTGTTGCTGCTACCTCATGGTGAAGGTTTCGCTTGGCGTTATGAGTTTCGACATACTTCCCGACAGGATGGTGGCCCACGCGCGACGATCACTTTGCAAAATGGCCGTGGAATTACATCTGGTGAGAGGTGAGGGTTTTCGTCAAATGTGCAAGTGTTGCAGAACCATAATAAATGTCAATTAAGACTCTATTTTTACAAGTATATTTTGAATTTGTTTAAGGTACAGGTTCATTCACTTGAAATGCTCTTCCTAGGCTTCTGGTACATTTTATTTGGATTTAGTGCAGGCCTTAATTTGATGCACACAAAGATTGCGAATATTTTTATGAAGAGATTTCAAGTGGCTAAAAAATACAGGCCAACACATTCGTTTTCAAAAGAGTAAAAATAAAATAAAAACTAAATGAAGGTGTTATGTGACCTACGGTATCTAATATTCTAATATCTCGACCGTACGGTCTAGAGATATCACTGAATTTAACGATAGAGAGACTGTAAGCTGCTGTGAATGTCTCCAGGCGTGCTTAGTTGGTTTGTAGACTTTGCTCACGCCATCGACAAAGTACAGACCTACTAATAGGTTTGGTATGGCGAGCCTTCCTTTGCCCTAGGAAACGCCATGCCTAGGAATTTCTGAAAAGTGATGAGAAAACAGATACAAATTTGATTTTTTTTTCACAGTAATCTTCTGTGTTGTTCATCAGACAAGATCATGGATTGCGGCGTTGGCTACGACGTTTTGTTGTTTTTCGTCTAATTTTATGAGTGCTTTGGTAGTATTTCTTTCGGTAATTTTTTCAATGACTTTATAACGGGGTGCTTTGTGTGAGAATATGAGAACAGCAGTCGGTCTTTACATAATATCATGCATAGGTTTCATGTGACACTTCAGAAGAAATCCATTTTGTCTTTTTTTGGGGGTATACGTTCTGATCAGAGGATGTTTTCTAACTTAAACCCCTTTGGTTGCTTAGTGATAATAGACTCTCGAAACTGTTCCATCGGTAATAAGCGACGCTAGTAGTGGGGCAACGGGAGTTCTGCGCCACTGAGAGGCGGCCGCCAACGTCAGCGTCATCGGCGTCAGACAGCGCGGCCACTTGCCCTCCGCACTCGATAAATAGTGCACTTGAGGATGATTGTCATCGAATATGTAATGCAGTTTGTACACCCCTGACGCTCGTCAGATGGACGACAAATAGCGAGCGCCGTCCTCATACACAGCCGAGGCCACAAGTGGACACCTGCAACACCAGCGCCCCACCTACGCCCGGGCCATCCACCACAACACCCTATTATTTTTTATTCTAATTACCAAATCAATTTAATTTACGCATTGACGATTATAACATTCTGCATATCAATATAATTTTGAATAACTTAACCACTTCAACCCGCTCCCACCAACTTCGCCGCTGCCGCCCCCACCACCACCCTGCCGATAGTCCTAAAGATTTCCTCCACCACACGAACCGGCGCGGGACTCGAACCCGCGACCCTAAAAGTTCTATTTTATTTTTCCTTTTCCTTTTCCTTTAATATACCAAAGTCACTACTTGTCGACGTACAGATTGTATTACACAAACATTGGAAAAAAGGAGCCAATTACTGCATACTACTGACAGTACTATTACCTGGAATGACATCAAACGTGTACCTGCACTTTGGTACACAAATAGAGCCCATGAGCAGCGAATCACTACCGACCACGCTCGCTGCCAGACCGTGCACCACCACTTCCACGCTTTTTATACATAATTTGCGTATTAACTGCGACATCCAATGTTATAATTAAGGATTACGTCAGAACATAACGTAATACATCGAACACTAAGTACAATTTGCAATTTTGCATATAAATACACAGAATTTCTGTGTAATGAAATGGGTAGGTGTTGTGCATTTATCGAAAATTATATAAAAACGATAATAACCAAAAACTTAGAACTATCCGAAAAATATTATTCTGTCTTCATAAAATGTTCGCTCCCTAAGGAGCCTGGTGAAAATAAATGTATCTCTTCGCACAGACGATGCGTGCAACAGCCTACAAACGTGTCTTTAAAAAATAGTGCATGTTGGAATGTAACGGTAATGATCGCCACACACTTACGTGTCGAACACATTAGACACGTAACACGACTACCTTAAACAATTTCTTTCGATAGACACCATGGAACCGGTACGAGCGATCCTTGCTTTAAAATTAAAATCGCCTACAAGTAACGGGAATACAGATCGAACTCCAATGCAATCGCAAACACACAGTATTCTCTTCGCAACGTACATAAAACATCTCTTACAGCCTTATCGATAAACGTATCATAAATATATAAGCAAATTATCACGACGTTTTAGTATTTTAACCATTCTCTCTCGAAGCCCTTCGTTTATCCTACATACCCAACAGCTGACAGACCTGTTTAACAATAGTGCACGTTAGATAATAAACTGGATGTAACAGTAATGAACGCTAGAAAGTTGTGTATGCATCGTAACAAATACTCTTTCGATGTACAGACTATTTAGAAACAATTCTAACCAGAATCAAACATTTGTACCTACCTAAAAGAAAACAAATGTTCTGTTTTTCGTCTGCCACCTTTGGTGTATAAGCAAAATAAATGTATACAGTACTACATGTTGATACACTCTGTTAAGTATTGAAATACAACTTCTTCGGAATTCACTTAAAAATACGTTAAATCAAGAGTGCAATTCCTCTTTCAATGAAAATTCATTATTTTTGAACATAACGTACTAAAAAATCAAAAGCATGGAATATAATACAAAACAACAAAGCAAAACACTTTTATATATTTCAAAGTTTTCCAGGCCTTTTTCCACACCTTCTCCCACCTAATTTAACGGTGGTCATTCCCGCGGTAACTTACACCACAATCACAAGTTCAGTTTTACAGGTTTGCGAACCGTCCGTCCAGATCTCGTCTCCACCAGCCCCCTGGGAGTCTCTTCGGTGATGGTCACGTTCTCCTTTCGGGGTGGTTCAGCAATTTCGTCTCGAAGTCTTCTGCTGATGAGTGTACTTTCACCCTGTTGGCCAAGTTCTAACTTCAGTGGATAAATTCTCTGCACTGGTCTCAGAAGCAAACCACTTGAGGTGTTCACTCTGACCAGTTTGGTTTCACCATCAGGACCATTTACGAGTTAAACAACTCTTACCAATGGCCACTCTATGCGTTTTGTGCTGTTATTTCCCACCAGCATTATTTCACCAACCGCTATTTGTCTATGTTGTTGTCTATTGGCTAATAACATTGACTGTCCCAAGTGTTCAAAACAAAATCTCCGTCGGAAGTCTTCTCGCAGCTTTTGCCGTTAGCGAAGCCTCTTGTTTAGATCAGTGGATTCCACTAAATCAAAATCAGGAACTCCTATCTCTTCAACTTCCTGTAAGAACATTCTAGGGGTTAAATGAATCAAATCGCTTGGATCTTGAGACACATAAGTTAGTGGACGAGCATTTATCGCTGCCTCACAGTCACATAAAATTGTCTGCATCTCATCATAACAAACTGATGTTCGACCTACGACACGACGCAGTAGTCTCTTCAGTATTCCGATAAGCCGCTCCCACTAACCACCCCACAGGATGCAGTTGGAGGATTAAACTTTCATTTAATTCGTCTGGCAGTGCTATAGAGGTTAATAGCATCCCAGTCCAATTTCTTAAATGCATTATCAGTTCCAAAAAAGTTGGTACCATTAACACTATAGACAAGAGATGATCGACCTCTTCTGCTAATAAATCTTCTAAACCTCTGAATAAAACTGTCTGTTGACAATGAAGATATAAGCTCCAAATGTACTGCTCTATACACTGCACAAGTGTATAAACACACCCATGCCTTTTTATTACGGTCCTTCTTCATCCTGAGGTATAGTGGACCTGCTAAATTGACACCAGTGACTTCAAATATCATAGGATTTCGCACTCTCTCTTCAGGAAGAGATGTTGGATAAACTTCTAAATGTTTCACTGTTTGTTTCTTGAACAGAAAGCATTTATCCAGAACTGATCGAATAGTTTGTCTTCCACGAAGTATCCAAAATTTTTCTCTAAGGAGAGTTAACATCATCTGTGGACCTGCATGACATGATTTCTTATTCAAATCCATTATCAGGCGAAATACAACAGGATGCTTAGAATTAGGCAGTACAGCTGGTTGACAAAAACTATTTAGATCCTTTCTATGCCAGAATTTTGTCATTAGGCGTATAATTCCGTCACTATCAATAAATGGGACCAAATAAGTTAACTTTTTGTCATTCAGTCCAGAGAAAGTTTGTTTCTGAACCATATTGATAACTTTAAGCTAAGCCATGACTAATTCTTCTGTTGTCAAGTTGCTACAGAATCGGTCATACCCTTTGGTTGACAATTCATCATAAAGCGATATAACCAACCAATTAGATGTACACTCTGTTCAAAAGTAGAAAAGCGAGCATAATACCAATCAGATTCAACTGTAGCTGTGAACATGGAAGAAACAATCCTTTTCTTCTTTCCACGAGTAATCTCCTCTTCATCATACTGCACATCTACCATGGGCCATGTACTTGATGGATCTCGTAGCCAACTAGTTCCCTCCCACCATCTTGATTCTAACGGCTTCTTAGCAGCAGCTCCACGGGAAGGCAGGTCTGCAGGATTCGTGGAGCCAGGAACATGTCTCCATTCATGTCCTTCAGTAAGTTCCCTGATTTCTTTAACTCGGTTTGATACGAACACAACCTATTGATCTTCTCTTTGCATCGCTCCAAAATATTGTCTTAACCCCATTGATGTTAAAATCTTGAACAATGTTAGAGTAAATCCTAGAACCTATTGTTGCAGCTAACAGTTCCAACCTTCGGATTGTCATTTTCTTCTTACGCTTACTGATCGGAGAGACTCTTGCTTTAGCAAGGATAAGCTGGACGCGAACCTGATCCTTATGTTCTACACGAAGGTAGGCTACGACTGCATACGAGTGTTGACTTGCATCACAGAAGATATGAATTGTCCAGTTTTCTTGTGAATTTGACCCTGGTAGCCATCTAGGAATTTTGATTTCTCCCAAGTAAGGCAAATCTGTCATCCAGGTCAAGAACTGTGGTTTGATGTCCTCATTCACTTCCTGATTCCAACCTATATCTAATTCCCATGTATGTTGTAAGAGAAGTCTTGGAAGCAAGGTAACACTACAAGCTACTCCAATAGGGTCAAAAATCCTACATGCTACTGATAGGATAATCTTCTTGGTTATCTTCTCTACACAAATTGAGTTTACCTTGTCTACATTGATGTACAGATTATCCTCTGACTTATCCCACAACGATCTTAAGACACTGGTAGGCTTTCCTAATGGCATAGAGGGGTTCGTGTGCTCCCACCCTCTAAGATCAAACTTTCTCTCATTCTGGAAGTTGCTTCGTCCATGAACTGCTACAACTGGTCTACATCACCTACACTGGTCTCACAATTGTCAACATAAAAACTCTGAGACAACAGTTCTACTAAATCTTGAGAATAATATGATGTACCCTTTTTACACCGATCCAGTACAGTCTGCAGTTGATATTTGATTACTGCTCCAAGAAGATATGGACTACATGTCACTCCAAACACTACACGACAGTGCTGATAAAACTTTAAGGTACCCTGACGGCCAGTCCACAAGAATCTCAAAAATGGACGATCCCCTTTACAAATGCTGATTTGCAGAATGACACGCCGTATATTAGCCACTACTCCAATTCTCTTCAACCGGAAAAGAGCCAATACTGAAGGAAGTAGTTCTATGAGATTCGGTCCCTTTTCAACACAACTGTTAATACTGGGATTCTTGTTTTAACATGCCGATGCATCAAACACAGGACGAACAGCGTGGTACTATTCTGCTTCACTACGTGACAATGTGGAAGATAACGGCAGGGAGCATTCATTGTTTCTTCAGGTACCTCTTCTATTATACCTTCTTGTATCCACTCGTCCAATACAGACTGATATGCATCATAGTAAACTTCAGATTTTAATCTTTTAACTGTGGAATGAATTCTCTTTAGAGCCATATTGAAGTTGTTAGGTAGTGGGGGATGATTTTCTATCCAAGGTAGGCAACACTCAAATCTACCATCTCCATTAATCTTTACTGTATTCAATAAGTGTTGATGAACAATCTCTTGTAGTTCTAATTTACTTTTCTTATCAGGAGGGTCCAGACATGACACCACTAACGGTAAAAGCATGGAATTACATTTGTCTGTTGTAACACCTTATGTTCCTAGGGCTTCTATGTGGCTCTGAAGCTTATCATAGAGAGAGGGTAAAGATATCTTATTAGGGCTCACAGCATTCTGCAAAATTAAACTTAACAATTCCATAATGTAAAATTCCACTAGCAAATCGTCTTTCCCATAACGAGCTTTAAGACTTGATATCACTTTACCATAATTTTCTCCGGTAGCAGGAAAGCTCTCAACCAATTATCTCGCTCTAGATCCAGAAATGGTGGCCTGTATGAGGTACTGGAACTTGTTACTAGGGTCTAAAAGAGGGTCCTCGTCAATTTTCCTAAATTGCGACCAGAAAGGAAGCCAATCCTTTAGTTCACCTCCGAACTTCTTCAAAGCCAACAAAGGCAATTTGAAAGAACGCTTAACTTGTCGTGACAAACTAGAATTAAATGATACTGCATTAGCTTCAGAATTTAGATCGTCTTCCTATAACAATTTCGTAACAACAGCCTTAATCTTGTGAAATTTAAACATATTCGTCAGCTGAATTGACTTTTTTGTCTAACTCGTCATCTTGGCTCTCCACGTTCTCAATCATATTAGTAGAGATAAGATTATCCATACCTGTTAATTCCTGATATTTCGCTTCTAGCAGATCCATACGTGCACAAATACCATACGCGTCTTTCTCTAGCATCTGTAGTAGCGCGTCTAGTTCATTGCATATCTTGGTCATCGACCGCCGTAATACAGACCTTGATTTCTTCGTCACTGTTATATCAGCTGTCATTTTTCCAATATCGTCGTATCTATTAACTGTTCAAAATAGTACCGGCCCCACGTCGGGCGGCAAGTGTTCCGAATTCACTTAAAAAATACGTTAAATCAAGAGTGCAATTCTTCTTTAAATGATCATTTATTATTTTTCAACATAAAGTACTAAAAAATCAAAAGCATGGCGTATAATATAAAACAACAAAGCCAAACACTTTTATATATTTCAAAGTTTTCCAGGTATGACAAGAGGGCCTTTTTCCACACAACTCGTATCGGTTACAAAATTTACATGTAGGACATAATAAGGAATTTCATCTGTCACAGGTATATGACAATGCCATCAAATATGATGTTCGTTTAGACGATGTCTGCAACAGCCGACAAATGTGTTAAAAATTGTGCACGTTACATAATGAACGGGATGTATCTTGTACGTTAAACATACTTTAAGTAACACAAGAACATCAACCGAAGACATGTTGTAAATGAAAAAATTCAAATTTACTGACGGAAACAGCGAAAATCGGCAAGGACATATTCAAGCACAAAGAATGCACAGAAACTATAGATTTTAAACAGTACAGTTTACACAAACGGCATTTTGCTGAACATAGCGAAAGTCACTCGCCACTCAATCACCGTAATACTTTGAAGGAATGCGTCTCAATTTAGACCTACAAGCGATGTAATCAGATTTCATGGCAGGACTCAGACAGAAAGACAGGCTAACGACATCCTACTCTCACGTACAAATCATAGCAGTCACAATGATGTGGCAGCTCTTTAACTTATCAAGTTCCGAAATTTAGTACTCTCTCTATTTGGGGAACATGCCATGTTATAACATTAGACAATTCTCTTCGAAATGTACCAAGTCTTTACAACGTTTGCTTAGATCTGTGTGTCGCTGTCTCGCATCCAGTATTTCGGCAGGTAAGTTTTCGAACTCCACGCCCTCCTGTAATCCACTTAATATCCAGTTCTGCGCCTTCTGACAATTCTTCTAGACGAGAGAATTCGCGTAGTCTCATTTTACTTCTTATTTCCTCTATAATCCGAGTGCTAAAGCAGTGCTTATTTTCTTGCGTATACTCATCTTGCTGAAACTGAACATAGGAAAATGAAACTCTCTATCGACCAACCTTGTTACAACAGTACAAACGATTCTTTTAAAAATGTTCCAAGTCCTTACAACATTTATCTGACACAAGTCAAAATTGCAAATGCCGATTACCAAACATCCCTGTGGACGATTAAAATTGATCTCTCTCCAAGTTTAAACAAAACTAAACGTTATTGTACGACGGTATTTCACAATAAACAATACAAAGTTGTGAAATAATTTAAGATCAGCGGTTTACGGCATTCCGAACGTCTACACAATTTTTTTAAATTTTTTATTTTATTTTTATTTTCTTTATTTTCCCGAAAGCACTGAGCTAACAACATCCTTCTGCGTAATGACACTGGCCAATACAGCAACCACAGAACCGCAAACATCTGCCCCCCCCCGACATAGCAATAATACTTTATCTGCCCGATGCAAGACAATTATAAAGATTTCCAGTTCTGTGGAGTAAGATGGAGTCACCGCTTACCCAAAATAAAGACAAAAATTTCTCATCCCAAACACAAATCAAGCTCTTTTCCCGTTTTAACTAAGATTTCGTTTTTCAAGTTACTAAATCGAACATGGATTTTTTTAAATCGATAATTACAAGAAGCCATCTACAGCAAACGAAGATGCCTACTCTATTACCTATAACACTAACCTACAAACCGAACACCACATCGTTGAAAGAACATGCTATGTCTACACGACAGTTATGCATACTTCGACCATAATGTTTCTAAACGTTTTTCTGATTACCATGCAAGTTTCATGAACCAATCAACTAAAGTAATGTACTTAAGTACGAGCCGGCCGCGGTGGCCGAGGTGACTGAGGCGCTCCAGTCACGGTCAGCACGGCCACTACGGTCGGGGGTTCGAATCCCCCCTCGGGCATGGATATTTGTGCCGTCCTAGTTCGTAAGTAGTTCATAAGTAGTTTGTAAGTTTAGGGACTGATGACCCCGTAGTTAAGTCCCATAAGCTTTACAAACATTTGAACATTTACTTAAGTACATTACATAGACAGCAAACATCTTATTGTACATAAGAGTTCGCTAGATTTACGGACACACCAGTCAATCAATTTTCGGGTATCTTATTAAACCACTAAACAATGATTGAACACAACAACTGCTCTCTAAGGAATTTGTTAGCGCAGACCACATAGACAGGATTGACAAACTGTACATTGTGCACTTTGTAACAATTGGCTAGCCTCGTTAAAAACACTTGAACAGTTTTGCTGAAAGTCAATCGTTGGTCTTGTCTTCCTCCCACCTGGACACTTGTGGCTACCAGAGACGACTGATGAGCGGAGGCGAGTGTGCGTCCTTTCGTACTCCACAGCTCGTCTCACGTGAGCGGTAACTAACAATCACCTAAGTGGACAAATGTGCTGTACTAGCTACCGGGTGACCAAAAAGTCAGTGTGAATTTGAAAACCTAATAAATCACGGAGTAATGTAGATAGAGAGGTAAACATTGACACACATGCTTGGATTGACACGGGGTTTTATTAACAGGAAAAAAGTTCAAAATTATCCGACAGATGGCTTTTCATCTGATAAGAGGAGCAATCATTAGCATAACTAAGCAAATATGATGTTCCTTACAGAAAATGCTCAATATGTTCACCACCATTCCTCAACAATAATTGTAGTCGAGGATTAATGTTGTGAACAGCACTGTAAAGCATGACGGGAGTTATGGTGAGGCATTGACGTTGGATATTGTCTCTCAGCATCCCTAGAGATGACGGTCGATCACGATACACTCGCGACTTCAAGTAACGCCAAAGCTAATAATCGCACGGAATGAGGTCTGCGGACCTGGGAGGCAAAGCATGACGAAAGTGGCGGCTGAGCACACGATCACTACCAGACGACGCGTGCTACTGATCTTATTTTGAACTTTGTGTCTTCTTGTTTTTCTTTCTTTCCTAATAGAACCCCATGTCATTCCAAGCATGTGTGTCAATTTTTACCACTGTATCCAGATTATTCCGTGATTTATTAAGTTATCAAATTTATACTGACTTTTTGATCACCCGGTATATGCGACAATTTTGAGGTACAGTGCCTTACTTTACCAGCTGGTAATCGTGCTGTACTAGTCGACATTTAAATAGGTATACCCGCAAGGGGATACGTCACTCTCTAATCTTCCTTCTCACCCCCCCCCCCTAGTACAGTCACGTGACACGATATGTGGAGTATAAAGGGATACACGATTGCTTCCGCTGATCAGTCGTGTCAACATGGGCTACTCGAACGTGCTAAGCATGCCGCAGCTACTGGGAAGAAAGACAAGACCAGCGGAGTGGCGCAATGGATTGTGGCTCCTACTGGGAAACCTAGACAGTCTTGTTACTGGCATTGGTAGCATAAATTACGCTGAAAATGCTACGCTCTTCTGTAAGAAGAACGTGGAGGTCCGTACACCAGCTACTGAGCATTTTTGCAAAAGCATTTTAGTGGTTAAAAGCTGCGATCAACTGGGGTGTCAGGAGAAGACACAGAAGATCTGGTCTGTAATGTTAAAGAAAGAAATTTGTGGATCTTTCAACTCCCACCGGAGTAGTAAATTCGACAAGTTCGTCACTGTAAGACATGGTGTTAAGGCCAAATTGCCATTTCTCCTACATTGTGGCACCGGTGTGGCAGCAAGAGGAATACTAAAAATACACGGCAAGGAAGAACTGGAAAACATCACAAGGAAATATGAAAATCCTGTGGCAATACCTTATAAACTCGAATTAGCCGATATTCAGTTGGATGTCTTAATGGAGCAGCTACCTGGTATACTACAACAGCATGGTGCAGATGACTTCTATCTAATGGATGTGGACATCACACAAGATTTTGCAGGGATTTTTAACAAAGTAGAGATCTCTTATTTAGACGCGACTTTTGTATGGAAATAGACAGCACATGAAACAGCGACGTGATTGTAGACAACGATAAGATAGTTGGGACAGATTGTTTGATGTGGACAACATTGAATTGCAGGGTAAAAATATGTAATAGATTTATTTGTCAAATCTCAGGCCCTACTGCAACAAAGGCATTAGTAACCACATTATCGATTTTATAGAGTGTTCAGACAGGCTGGGACTGGACCACGGAGTCACCAGTCCGCAGTCTACGATATACTGGATCGTCCTTCTTACCTTGTGCAAGAATATTTAAATGTTTTAAACGAGAACAAACGGTATATGCCAAGTGTACTCCTGTAGAGTGTGGCAATTTCCTCCATGTGGATGCGTTTAACGAATTCGTTACAGAACAGTTGCTGTGTTGTGTGTAATAGTGTTTAGCAATTTATTTACTGGGGTAATAAGACTACCCGAAAACTTACTGGTGAACAGGTAAATCCTCCAGACACAAAAGACCGAGAAACACTTGTAAATTATTCTCTGTCAGCTTTTAGTTGCAATTGTCTATCTGTAAAATACATGGAGCTTCGTAGTACTGCCTCCAGCAAGGACGATGTAAGTATTACACGTAAGAACTATATTAAAGCAGGAGAAACATATATCTGGCATTCCAGGATGTTATTCTCCACAATACGATCAGAAGTCGATATCGCCAAATTGGGTCTAGTACCCACAAGCTACGTTATTCCACTTACACAGCGAAAAAGATTAAGTCCATCCAACAGACTTAAGCCTTTCCCCATTCAAATTAATTTGTTTGTCACTTTATTTCAGGACGCGATTGCAGCATACAATCTTTTGTGAGTTTCTATTGCAGGGAATAGTGTCAACTTCTATATATTTTTGGCTTGTTTGTTCTTGTTGTTTTTGCAAGAAGACTTCCTCTACTGACACAAATGCCGCAGCTTCCTGCGCTCGATGCACAGCAACTGTTGCAGATGTTTCAGTTCCAGGGCCAACAAGTTGCATCACTATGGTACAACACCTTCTGGCAGCAACTAATCAACAAATTACACAAGTTACACTGCAGCAGCCACCACCACCACCGCCAGTAATTCCACCATTCTTCCAAGATGACGAAAAAGAGGAATGGAATGAATGGTTACAACAGTTTGAAGCCTACAGCACAGTTTACAACATACAAAGTACTGTCAAAGTACAATACATCTCTTAGCTGTAGGCCCCCCAGCTTTCCATATTGTCAAAAAACTGTTTCCCGCCACAGAAGCTTCAAACCTTTCTTATGGTGCCGCAGCATTGTAAAACTTTGATTCCATCCCACTGTGTAGTGTGACGTCAGTACGTGCCTGTGACTGCGAGGTCGGTCACTGTGCATTTCTGCCTGCCCACCCAAAGCGTGAACAAGTTGCTAGACACAGAGCCTTACCTAATAAAGAAGTGAAGTATTGCCCGAAAAGTCTCTCGTGGCACAAAAGGCAAAACTAACGGTCCCGTTCAGCAGAATGCTATGCATGTGGCAAGAAAGGTCATATAAAGAAAGCTGCTTGCAGTAAAAGAAAAGGAATTGGCCCTCCCGGTCCAAAAGGCGAAAAGACAATACTTATTCAATACATTCCGTATTTTGTAAACCTGTGGCTGCCCCTCCTAACATCAAGGACACTGAAGTGGCACAAGTTGTACGCCAGGCCAGAAAAATGTGTGTCAATTTGCGTGTGAATTTCAATTTTGTGAAATTTCAATAAGACCCTGGTGTATCAGTCACATTGCTCAATTGCAAAGCTTATGAACAGATAGGATCGCCGCGTCTTTCACGTGCTAAAACAAGGTGAACAGCATACAATGGCAATGAGATTCCTGTACTAGGACAGTGTTCACTACTTTGAGTGTACCGTTCGCAGATGCGCACAGTGACATTTCTAGTGCTTCAGAAAGAGAGAATATTTTTGGTTCGGTTGCAGTGCCAATGTCTTCTACGACTTCTAGTAACACGATTCTGGCGTAGTCTTCAACTTTTTGTCTGTAAGGTGTTGTGACCGCATCCCCTTTTCTTGTTTCATTGTTTCTGCCATTAGTTGAGTACATGTCCCTTTCTCGTTGTCAAGAAATGTACTGGTGAAGGAATCTATGTCAACTGTAACAACTATTCAGAATAATAATGTAAGTTATAGTGACTGAAAATTATAATACTAAACTTTAGAACACATGTCTGTTTCTTCTCTGTTCTGGATTCTTGCAGTGTCTTCTGTATGAAGCTGGCTGCGCTGTGACCTGGTTACTCCTAAGTTCATAGCTGCATTCTGACTTGGTACTGTCTTCTTTCTGACTTGGTAGCTGACTGTCGAGACGCACGTCGGCCTAGACGTAGCCGCTTGCAGAGGGCGCGCACCTTCGTTTACAGCCTCCGGGATGCGGGCGCCTGCTTCTGCTTGCGATTGTCTTCGGTGGATCGCTGCCTTCTGCACCACCGTTCTTCTACGTCTGCCGCGTGTCACTCACTTAACGCCGCAACAGAATGGCCCTCACCTCACATCGCACGAATTTCGTTCCTCTTGTGAACGCAATGGAATTGAGTATCTTAGCAGTGCACCGATTCACCCACAGTCATATGGGGCTGCGGAACGCTTCGGCCAGTCGGATGTCCAAACATCACTCGGAGCACTTGCGGGAGGCACCTTGCCTCCCACCGCCTCCCACCGCCCGCATCTCCGGAGAGACTTATGCATGGCCGCTGCCATCACATCCTGCTCCAATTCCTGCACCCACCGTGACGCCCGGAACAGCAGCCGAAGACACGCAAGATCGCTTTGCTCTGCATAACCCGGTCTTCTACACAGTTTTCTGCAGTCGCAGATGGTGGGATCGGGGCGAGGTCATCAGATGTTTGGGTGCGTACATGTTTGAAATTTCAGGACATGATATCATTGTACGCAGGCCCCGCAATCTCTGTGACCCTTCTGCGTCTCTCTGGGCAGATTCGGGCACCTCCGCCTGCGCGGTCTAAGCAGCAGATCTCCACAGCAACGCGGCCCGACGCCAGGGAGACGAAGAGACGAAGAGACGGAGCCGTCGTCTCCTCCGCCTCCCCTGCACGTCCCCGTGGCACTGGACCGAGTCGCCGTGCAGCGTCCGACGTCAGCGTTGTCCCTGACGTCACCTGGCCCACAGGTCGCGGACGTGGGCCGTTCGCAGGTCTTCACAGAGGTCGCACTCTCCCGTGCTCAGGCCATACGGCACGGCCCGGCCGCAGTCTGACGAGCTCTGCAGCTACAGAGCCCGCTCCGTCAGTCCAGCAGTCCAGCAGTCCAGCAGTCCATCCGTGAGCCCGCCCGCCTCCTTCCCTACACGAGAACAGTTCGGCGCTTTGACGGGAAGGACGTTATGGCGTAATGTCAGCGCCACGCCACACGGCAGACAGAAGAGAACGGACGCGAAGAAGGCAGCGGTCGACCGACACGCTATCGCACGCCGGCGCGCCACCTCTCGGGGGAAGTAGCCGTGCACGCGCGCCCTCTGCGAGCTGCCGAGCTGCCGAGCTGCTACACCAGGCCGACAGGCCGACGTGCGTCAGGACGCCCGTCAGACCTCGGCTACGAGGAAACAGCGCAGCCAGCATCGTACAGAACACAGAGAAGAGAGAGGAACAGATACAACTTGAGTATTGGATTCTTCATTCAATAAAACTTGTATCGCTAATCCGAATAGAACTGTTCTAAAATTTCTACGAAACCAGAACCGAACCTTGCGTGAAACATAGGCTGACCAGGTACGAAAATTCAAACAATGGCAACCAGTATGATTCAACATATGGCAACGAGGTGTTAAACTGTAGAGAACAATGACCCACATTGCAAAGATAACTTGATAAAATTACGCGGCGTCAATAATATGTTTGTCACTTTATTACAGGACGCGATTGCAGCATATTATCTTCTGTGAGTTTCTATTGCTGGGAATATTATCAATTTCTATATAATTTTGCCTTGTTTGTTCTTGTCGTTTTTGCAAAAAGACTACCCCTACTAACAGAAGCGTCGCAGCTTCCTGCGCTCGGTGCACAGCAACTATTTCAGATGTTACAGTTTCAGAGCCAACAAATTGCATCACTACTGTCTACGGTACAACACCTTCTGGCAGCAGCTGTGCAACAAATTATGCAAGTTCCACTGGACTAGCACCACCACCAGTAATTCCACCATTCTGCCAAAATGACGAAAGTGAAGAGGAATGGAATGAATGGTTACTTCATTTTGATGCCTACAGCACAGTTCACAAGATGCATGGTAATATCAAACTACATTTTCTCTAGGAAAAAAAAAACCCTGTTTCCTACCACGGAAGCTTGAGACCTTCCTTATGACTCAGTGATAGGAGCCCTCACAGCGTATTATGAACAGCAAATCAATGTAGTAGCCGCTAGGTATCAGTTCTTCCGGTGTAAGAAAGGTTAGAATCAGATATAGAGGAAGTGGATAACATATCTTCAAGGTCTTACTAGAAAGTATAAATTTAAATGTTCGTGTGGAGCTTTGTATTCAGATGTGATGTTAAGTGATGCAATTCTCTATAATTTTCCTGATGGTAGACTTAGAGAGCAGATTTTAAAAATGTCATGTCCGTCTTTCCATCAAGTAGAACAGGTTTTGGAACAGTACGATTCAGGTGCCGCAGCATTAGTAAACTTTGATTCCATTCCACTGTGTAGTGTAATGACGTCACATGCCGGTGAGCACGAGGTCGGCCGCCGTGTATTGCCGCCTGGCCACTCAAAGCGTAAACAAGTTGCTAGACACAGAGCCTTACATAATATGGAAGTGAAGTCTTGCGCAAATTGTTTATCGAGGCACAACAGGCTGAACTGTCTTTCCCAGTCACCAAAATGCCATGCAGGAGGCAAGAAAGGTCATATACAAACAGTCTGATAGCAGCAAAAGAAAAGGAATTTGATCTCCTGGCCCAAAAGGCGACAAGACAATGCTTATTCAATAAATGCATTATTTTCAAAAACTGTGGGTGCCCCTCATAATATCAACGACACTGAAGTGGCAAGAGATATACGCCAGGGCAGAAAATTGTGTGTACATTTTTCGTGTCAATGACATTTCTGTAAAATTTCAACAGGAGACAGGTGCTGAATCGCAAAACCTATGAACAGATAGGATCACCGCGCATTCACTCACTAAAACACGGTTAACAGCACACAATGGCAATGAGATTCCTGTACCTGGACAGTGTTCACTACCTGCGGTATGTCGTTCGCAACGTGCACAGCGTCATTTCAATGTTCAATTGCTTCAGTCTTAAGAAGGAGAGAATATTTTCGGTTCAGTTGCAGTGCCAATGTCTTCTACGAATCCTAGTATCACAATTAGGGCGTAGCTTTCAATTTTGTGTCTGGAAGGTTTCCCTGAACTGATAGTCTCTGACAACAGCCCTCAGGTGACATCGCACGAATTTCGTTCATATTGTGAACTCAAAGGAATTAAGCATCTCAGCAGTGCACCGATTCACCCGCAGTGAAACAGTGCGGGAAGGAACATCACTGGCCGAACCTGTGCTCGGCCGCTGCCGTCACACCCCGCTCCATCTGCTGCACCCACCGTGACCCCGGAGCAGCAGCTGCGACACGCAAGTATCGCTTTGCTCCACATAACCCAGTCTTTTACGGAGTTTTCTACGGTCGCTCCCACGGCAGCCAAATGCACCCCCGTTGTGCGCCCTGCCACCCTTGTGCACTCCTCTCGGCAGACTGCCGCACCCCGCCGCCTGCTCGACCTCAGCAGCCGCCCCGCCCCACGGCAGATCTCCACAGTGACGGGGCTCGACGTCACGGAGATGGAGCCCTCGCCGCTCCCGCCGCCCCGGACATCCACACGGAACTGGACCGAGACGCCGCGCAGCGTCCGCCGCCGCCGCCGCTGACGGGTCGTGGACGTGGGCTGAGGACGCGCCCTCGCGGCTCAGGACGGACGGCGGGGCGGCGCCCTCTGCAGCCGCAGACGTCGACGAGCCTGCCGGCTCCGCTTTTATCGAGATTCCTACACGACAGCAGTTCGGCGCTTTGGGGAAGGATGTTGTGGTGTAAAGTCAGCGCCGGACGCAAGAGAACGATCGTGGGGAAGGCAGCGGGCAGCGGACGCCGGCATCCTGTGGCACGCCAGCGCCGGAGGAGCCGCAGCCGCGCCCTCCACCAGCTGCTGGCTGCTGCGTCTGCGTGGGTCAGTAGGACCCGGCTACCGACTAGCGCAGCTAGCATCGTGCAGAAGACGACGCCCAGAGACGAGAGGAGGACAGATAAGGGTGGAGCATTGCATTCTTCTGTCAATAAATCTTGTATCACTAATCTGAATACAACCATTGTTAGATTTCTACGATTCCTGCACCAAACCTTTCCGAAAAGGCAGGCTGACCACGGACGAGAACTCAACCGACGGCAACCAGTATGCTTCAGCATTACGTATTTTCAAAATACCTGTAAAAGAATTGTATTACCATCTGCACATTTCGTATAAATTGCAAGTAAACGTTCCACTAAAACGTAAGAAAGATTCACGTAGAAAGCTGTTCACTATACCGCACCGTCAACTCGCAGATCACCGAGACGGCACCGTCCATCCGTCGCTGCCCTGCCAGAATCTTTCCACTCGACGTACGGCCCGACGTTTCAGACGTGCAGCCAGCCCTTCCATTTCCGTGATCGGAGCGTCCCCACTTTGACTATCTCAGAATGAGGAATGCATGTCACTCGATAGGGTACACTGCAGAGACTGGAAGACTTTTTACACAATCGAGACACCTTGTTTCAAGTTTATGCGTCCTTATTAGGACCTTTCGTCGTAGTTGGAATTCCATTTTTTTACTATCCTTTTGTTTGCACTTATTCTCGCCTCTGCCTTGCGCTTTATATAGCTGAGCACAAGATTTATAAAATTGTGGCCTGCCGTATGCTCGCATCTGATGGCCACGACACGTTTCCTTAATGTAGCTCGGTGGCTCCGTGTTTTCCAGAATTAACGTGGGCAGCAGCATTCGGCAGTTCCCTCAGCGTGTCCCGCTGCCCAGGCTCACTGTCACAGCAGACTACGGGCGGCTCATTCCCCAGACCTGCAATGATCGCCTCGCTGGAATTTGAGGCGGCACGCAGGAGGCAGATAAATATGGCTTTTATTCTCCCTCTTGCGACCAACTTTCGCCAATTTCCCGACTGAAATTGTGGCCTTTCCAAAGATGGCACGTTTCAAGGTATCAACTTGAAGCAACAAATGATTGGTGAAAGTTTCTGTAACTGCCGTTTCTGCGGTTCTACTCACCTGCGTTAAACTTACAAATTTTGATGTCAACTGCACCGCCACGAAAACACAGGCAAACCGTGTCCTGGACCGCACTAGGGACACAAGCAGATGCCCGGCGGCGGATGCAGCTGCAGTGGGGTGCACGGCGGTCGAGGGCGGCCGTGGGCCTCAATGAGCCAAGCTCACAGCGATTCAGGAAGTGTCGTTCTCGTGAGACATAGCTGGGTGTTTACTCACACGATCTGATGAGTTCTGTCGACAAGGGATGTCAAATAGATTCCGTATTTTTAGCTTTCCCGTAGGCTCTCGACACTGTACCTCACCAGCGTCTTCTAATCAAACTCGTCGTTATGGAATGTCGCCACAGTTGTACAACTCGATTTTTGATTTCCTGTTAGAAAGTAAACAGTGAATTGTAATTGACGGTAAGTCATCGAGTAGTTGAGAAGTGATAGAGGCGTTCCCCAGGAAAGTTTTATAGGGCCCCTAGTGTATCTCATTTTTATATCCGATTTAGCAGACAATCTTAGTAGAAGACGTTGCAGAAATACTGCATGGCGGATAGTTCAATGCAAAAAAAAAAAAAAAAAAGATGCAAGATCAGTCGGTTAGATGTTTGGGAGGGATCCACAGACAGCACAGTTTTGGGCATATACATACATGGGTGCGTGTAAGTTCGGTTTGAACTTTAGTAGAAAAGAGAGCTGTGGAGAATATATAGTAGGAATGTAGACCCGAGATTGCGTTTTTCATTGCCGTAACACTTCGGATATGCAACAGTTCTGGTAATGAAACGGCCTACATTACAGTTGTGCGTCGTCTTGTGGAGTTTTGCTGCGTAATGTGGGATGCACGCCAGGAGGGGCTGACGGACGATTTAGAGACAGTTCATAGAGGGGCAACACCATTTATGTTACTGCGATATACGGGAGACACTGTCACGAAAATGATGCAAGAGCTGGAGCGAAATTCATTGAAAGAAAGGCGATATTCATTGCTGCGAGGTCTGCGAAATTTCTTTCACAAACTTTCTCTTCCGAATGCGAACATATTTTGTTAGAGCCCACATACAAAGGAAGACACGTTCATCAAACTAAAATATGGGAATTCAGATAGAAAACAGAAAGATTTTGGCGTTTCTTTTTCAGCAAACTACTAAAGAATTGAACCGTGGAGGAATACCGCACAAGCGTTTCGATAAACCCTCTGGCACGCACTTCAGTGTGACATTCAGAGTATCCGTGACCGCGGCGTGTGGCCCACGACGCGGCCGCCGCCACGGAGGGTCGCCCGCAGCCTGCTCGGCCACACACAGCCCTCCCACCCCAGAACGCCCCGCACCCCCCCCCCCCCCCCCCACCCGTGCAGCCGACGCCCCGCCCGCCAGTGGCGGGGATGCCTTCGGTTTGAAGCGTCGTCACTCCTCCACACCCGCGTGCTGAGCACAGTAAAACATTTTCCCCCTGCGGTCTCTGACGTCAGGCCAGTGTTCTAAGAAGGCGAAAAGCGCACAGCACTGTTTGGGTGGCCTTCGCAAGTGATCCGTCAAGCCTATCCAAAGAGGAAGACAGGTGCCAAATGCTGTTTACCTTGGGCTGCTATAAGAAAAATTAACGTCACAAGAGCAGCTACACCTACTTGTCGTGATACTGCTGGAGCTGTTAGTGATACGGCAGATGAAATACTTTACTCCGTGGTTGATCTGTTTACTAATTTAGATGACGAACTAACGGAACCACGAGATATTATTCAAGAAGAAAACGACGGTTGTGATTTAAATACTCCACCTACTGAAGAAACATATCGACTTTTTGGAATGAAACGGAAAGCAGCAGAAAATCCTCTACGAGGACCGGTAGAATATAAATAACCACGTCAAAATATTTCAGGTAACGACATAGAAATGGCTGGAGAACGTGCTGCACAAATTCGCTCTGCTGGAATGAATAATAGTGGTACCGACGCAGGTACTAACAGTATCGATCAATCATCAAATTTTTCTGTGGAAAAGTGTAAATGCTATAAAAGATGGTGACATACATTTCACTAACACTCATCTCTTTCAAGCTTGAGGTTACTGCCACGGCTAGCAAGATGTTAAAGACACTCGAGGTAATGTGTGTGGTAAGCGTCATGTTACATACGCAGCTCAGTGGTATTCTAACCTATTAAGCAAATTTTTATCTAAGGCTCAGTTTCATACTTTACCAGATTATAGTTATGTCAAATGCATTTCTAGCGATTTAATACCTGTTGGATTAGAGGCTTCATCTATATCTATAAATGTGAATGTCTGTTCGGTGTACGTTTATCACGTCTGAACCACAAGACATAAAGACCTAAAAATTTGTACAGTTACTAATGTCTACCCGGGGAAGGCTTTAGGCACGGTTTTATGGCGATCGGATAATTATTTATCTATATGTATTAATGTGAATGTCTGTTCGGTGTACGCTTATCACGTCCGAACGACAAGACGCAGGGACTAAAATATTTGTGCAGTTACTAATTTATACCTGAAGAAGATTTTAGGCACGGTTTTATAGCGATCTGATAGATATTTAGTAATTTGAAGAATATAACGCGGAATGCGGAACAATAATTACTCTTTGAAAATTATATTTACTCTTTGGAGATTGTTTTATTTGTTGCATTGTTGCTTGAAGGTTGATAATGATAAAAGGGTGCAGTATATTGGGATGGAAAGTTACCGGTGTATATAAAATTCTACCTGTGTGTATGTTAATATTTCGGTCTGCAGCAAAAACTACAGAACGCAAACGAATGGTCTGTGTGTAATTGTTGTCCGAAGTCTGCCGTTGTACACCATAGCAGTTTCATGCCGACAGCTATAAGGGGGTGGGAGATATGGTCATCATTAGCTTTGCAATACTGCCCTTCTTTCTGGAATGACGTCAAAATGAATTTTTTATTAAAACAACATTTATGATGAAATATAGACATGTAAATGTCTCAAAAATTGAAGAAAGTTCAAGAAATATAAACCCAACTACGAGGAAGTCTTCAGTATCTTCTGTTTGAACCTCAACTTTGCAGCTATATCCAACCACTTTACAATACAAGCTAAAATTGAACTGAAATGGGAGCACGCGATTCAGAGAAATAAAATGTGACACCGTACACGCATTCTTACAGACAAGAATAAAAGAGTAAGCCGCGGTTCTCGTCCTTCTGGAAGGACGTCAGTGCTATCTGGGTTAACAATGTGTTCATTTTTGTACAGTGCATGCAAAATTGTTCTTATCGTTTTCCTTCCATGAGTAATGTGTGTTTCACATGGTTGGTTCATAGAACAAGGCCTTCAGCTTCCACTATTGTTTGTTCCACGCCCATCAGGCAAGCACTTATGTGTGTATCCTTCTGATTTCCACTAACATATCGCGGTCTTCTCTCCCCGCCCATTTTAATTTTGCCGTTACTTCTCGGAACTTGTAGTGTGCAGTTAGTCTTTATCAGTAATTCTTTACCAGCCTTGTACAGCATCTTTCAGTAGTTTCCTTATGAAATTCTACGCAGTTTTAGGGATTGCATGCCGTAGTTAATTTTCTTTATTTTCTGAAATTGAATTTCTACATTTTTATCGGTTTTGGGAACCACGTGCCTCCGATCTCCGACTTCAGGGAATTGCAGCTAGTCACCTGAATTCACGCCACTTCTCATAAGACCAGTGCCTAGATAGTTCACTCTCAGGTTGAAACTTAAGAGACCGCCGTGATTTTGTGTAATGAATCCCATTTTTAACCGCTTAACCTTCAGTGGAGTGCGATCATGTAACGTAGCCGTGTGTCGCCGTTAGCGTGTTTGCTCGCGGTCTAATCTAAATGCAACTTAATTTCGCTATACTCACGCACCATCTCAAGTAAAGCACGACAGACCAGAGCCATCTTCGCAGTTTTATTGTGTATTGTGTTGAGTGGTACCTCCGAGTTTGCTCAATTTCGCCTGCGATAGCGGCGCCTGCATCTGCCTCGTTTCAGCACGCCGATTTTGGTGAGTTTCGCGGTAGCATTACGTGTGTGTGTGAGCGAGTGATCGTTATTTGCAGATCCTCGGCCCGGTAGTTTTAAGTTTTGTGTAATTTATGAAACTCGATGCTGGGCATCGTCAGTATTAGAACATGTACATGGGATACTTTGTATTGTATTAACAAAATTGGTTCCCTATTTTGCTTACGTTCGACCTGAATAAACAAGTTAAGTTCAGTATAATTTTGCCTTGCCCTTATATTGTAGTTCAGGAGCACCTTCCCCCTTTTTTATTTGACATTGCTTTTCATCAGTGCTGACAACAAGCTGAGAGCAATTTCTTATATCTAAGTTCCATTGCACCATGAATGTTTTTCTTTATCCACCTTTATGAAATAACTTTAATTACGGTGGCCCGTTTATTAATGCCTGTGTGTATTTTCGTGTGAGCTGCTACATATTTTGGCCACTGCATCATTAACTACCTGTTATTAGAGTAATTTGAACCAAGTCAGTTCTCAGTTTGAGCCAGGGAACAAGATTTTTGCAGCAGGGACCAGCCGGTAGTTCACACGGATCTTCTGCTAATTTCATTGCTAAAATTAAGATATTTTGCAACAGTAAATTCTTATCTCGGTACTTCCTACAAGAAATAAGCTTTTATTACGTACAGTGGTCTACTTTTAAGGTACAGCGAGCTCTGAAGCCGCCGGCCAAACGCCTGCCAGCCGGCATCCCTCACAACAGCACTGTCAAGCGGGCAGCCAACTGGACAGGCGGCGCGAGACCGACCAGCGCACGACCAGAACATACACAACCTGTGACTTCAGAACAAACACAAGTGGTTGGGAGCATTTTCCATAGGTGGCTCTGTGAACCGACAGCATCCCGATTGGCTCCAGGTATGTATTTAAGCCTGGCTCGCCAGACATGAGCCTGTGTGAGTGTGTTCGCTCTCGCCGCCTAGACCGTTTCCACTACACGAGATCGCCGACTCCTATCGACATCGCCGACGGCCTCCCGGACGGAAGCGGCTGGAACGTTTACCTGGTGGACTGCGAGTGACGAACTGAACTATGCTAGTGACTGTGCCTTTGATCTACCAGATTATAATCTGTGTTTGGTTTTGGGATGTCTGTGTCTATAGAAGAATTTAATTTCGTTTCACTGGTTAACGCACACAGAGTGTACTTTCTTTGGCTTAAATAAATTGCGTTGTGAAAACTTGAACCGTGGTGGTAACTACACAGAGGTTTGAAACTTAATTTTTTTTCTCCAAACTAATTACTTTGTTTCGCTATCAAATTTCCTGCAGGTTATTTCTAAAAATCTCGAAATTAAAAAAATAAAATAAAAATAAAAAAAAAATAAAATACAAAAAAAAAAAAAAAAAATAAAATAAAAAATAACAACCTGCAAATAACTTCGAAGTTCAAATTGATATGTAACAGCTATTTCATTATTAAGATATAATTTGAAAGCTGTGTCGAGTTTAATGTGTTACACGATCAACAGAATACATTTTTGGTAGACTACACACACTTTTTTCAAGCACGACAACATGTTAATGTTCCAAGTTAAAGACGTTATTATACACTTGCTTAGCATTTAAAGAATTACTCCTAAATATGGCAACTAACTGGCAGGCTATCCGAAGCCAACCAATTATACAATTTTAATTCAGTGCACAATAACATAACCTAGGAGTAGATCGGTATCAGGAAAACCAGGCCTCATAAGGTAGTCTGTTCCTATAAGAAAAGACAGGTCCAAACACACGAGCGAGAATTCGAGAAAAGGGGAGGCATTCGTGTACTATGGTGAATCGCAGCGAACATCTCGTCCTGCCGAAGCTGAATGGCCGAGCACGTCGAGGCGCTATGCTGCGCTGCGCTGCGCTGCGCTGCGTGAGGACGTTCCCCGTTGGGGGTTCGACTACCCCTTCCGGCATCAATGTTTGTCCTGTCTTTATTATAATTTAGTTCATAAGTAGTCTGTAAGTTTAGCAACTGATGATCTAGCAGTTAAGTTCCACTCAAGGTTTGGAGCCGGCAAGACTTTTACACGGAAGTAAACGGAGCACTTCCTAGCACGGCGCGTGCGCATAAACAAAGTTTCTTACAAGACAACCTACTGCAGCGAAATCTTACTCAATGTTATTCAGTTTGCCGGCCGCGGTGGCCGAGGGGACTGAGGTGCTGCAATCACAGTCTGCACGGTCACTACGGTCGGGGGTTCGAATCCCCCCTCGGGCATGGATATTCTGCCGTCATTAGTTGTAAGTAGTTCATAAGTAGTTTGAAAGTTTAGGGACTGATGACGCCGTAGTTAAGTCCCATAGGCTCTACAAACACTCAGTTTTCCTGGGTGTTCACGCAGCACACGCCGCCTGCATAGTTTGTAAGTGAAACCGGCTTCTGATTAGAAGCGACATACAGTACTTTGATTTTTGTCGTTTCAATTCGTAAATTTACACTGTGCTCTCGTGCATATTGGATTCAAATTCGTGTTTTAACATACAGTGTAGTCTTCCTTTGACTACTTGCGACAGATTTCTTAACTTGCGCCATCGGGTGGTGGGTTTCCGGGTTCCGCTGAATAGGTCAGGAGTCCACTATACGCAGGAAGCGGCTACACGGGTAGCGGGGGCTGTGTGGCGTGGACTGGGCGGTTGTTTAGGGTAGAGGGCCTCGGGGAAGAGCAAACTGGGCAATCTCAAAGGGTGCAGGTGGACCACAGGAGAAATGTAGATGTCCACCTACTGGTATAACAGTTCTAAATTGTTGTAGCTATGGAGGGGAAGTACCAGAACTCTAAGCGTTAATAGAAGACACCGAAACACACATCATTGTCGACAGTGAAAGTTGGCTCATGCCGGAAAGAAGTTCAGCGGAAATTTTTGCAAAACTCTGTGTTCAGATAGGATAGATTATACAAAGTCGGTGGAGGCGTTTTTGTCGCCGTCAGAAGTGTAGCTAAGTTGAAGTTGACAGTTCCCGTGGGCTATTATGGAGGTTGTACCTGAAAATCGTAAGACGTTAATAATTGGTTCCTCTTACCGCCCTCCCATCTCTGACGGTGCAGTACCAGACACGGTGAAAGAAAGTCTGAGTCTAATTACAAAAACGTACCCGACTCACCCGATGATGGTAGGTGGTGATTTTAATTTACCATCAACTTGTTCGCGAAATTATATTTCCAAATCAGGAGGTACGCATGAAACATCGTGTGCTCAACGCATTCTTTGAGAATTACTTCGAACAATTAGTTCATGAACCAAATAGAATTGTAAATTGATGTCAAAACAAACGTGACCTCTTAGCAATAAATAATCCTGGGCTCATAACGAGAATCAAAACGGATACAGGTATTAGTGAACACAGAGCTGTCGTAGCGAGATTGAATATTGAAAGTCCCAAAGGTACCAAAAATAGACGAATATTATATTAGTTCAGCAAAGCAGATAGAAATAAAATACATTGCTTCTCGAAAGGCAGCTTCCACTCGTTTCTATTGACAGGTTTATACCACACTAGCTGTGAACCCGGCGTTGCCCGGGTGTTTGTTTATTCTCCACTCTCGCAGTCCACCTCCCCTTCCCTCATCTATCTGCATTCATCTCTTTGTTTCCCATGTCTCTGTCTCCACCTTTCCCTTTCTCGGTAATGTTTTTTGCAATGTATCCTCAGTCAAATGTTCAAATGTTTGTAGAGCTTATGCGACTTAACTACGGGGTCATCAGTCCCTAAACTTTCAAACTACTTATAAACTATCTTATACTAGGGACATCACAAGTATCCATGCCCGAAGGGGGATTCGAAACTCCGATCGTAGTGGCCGTGCAGACCGTGACTGACGCGTCTCAGTCGCCTCGGCCACCGCGGCCGGCGTACCCTCAGTCATGTACCATACGAACATGTATGTATCTTGTGGCCTTCCACTTGGTATAAGTGTCGTGTGTGGAAAAATTCATCAAGATCTGAGAAAACCTTTTCATTTTGTCAAAGTTCTTATATTAAGTACCCTCCACCGTGCACCGAACGAAATTCTATATAAACAGTGACATTCCTCGTGTTTTTATGGTGAAGTGTGCATAATTTCACAAATATCGGAACAAAACTATAGATTTGTATGCAATGGAAAAACAGGTACATTGAAAAACGCACTTTGTTGCTCTCGAATTTTCCAGTTTTATTTCATACAAAATATGTTTGAGAATAACGAAAACAACAACAAAGGAACTGAGAAATTGATCGAGCCGTTCTCGCGTTATGGCGCGGCCAACATACTTAGGGGTCTGTTTTTATATTGCAAGATACTCTCCCCAACGCACCGTATGAAACTTTAGGTACACGGCGACTTTCCTTTTGAAGGTCAAGCGTGCAAAGTCTCGTGAAGGTCGGAATGAAACTGTAGATTTCGTCAATCTGTAGGAAAAGTATCCTCCGCCATGCATCTTCACTCCGTCATATCGTAAATAATTTCGTGTGTGAGATCCTCTGCCTTTAAACTACATACCGGAAAATTTTCAGCTTCATAGGTACAGTAGTTTTAGAGATTTCGTGTTTCGTCAGTGTATGAGTAAGTGACCTTTAGCTTTTATATAGAGAGACGTATCTCCTGAATTATGGGTCCTACGAAGACCTTATTTACCAGGTTCGTAGAGAGGTATATTAGGAACCTGCCTGCGAAATGTGTTGTAAATTGATTTGGCAGTAAAGACGTAGTATTTTCATGTATTTCAATGTCTTTGACGTCATAGCACCTGAACTATATGTCGTAATACAATATTATCTCGAAGGTACTTCCAGTGGTGCATATGTAAAACGTTCGCAAAATACGTCGCGAATAGAGTTAGTAGGGAAGGCGTGGCAAATCAAAACGTCATGCGTGATGTGGCGATTTTTCATTAACGTAATTATTTATTGCTCCATATCTGATGAACTGTGTGTCGTTATATGATAAAATTTCGAACGTACATTCAGTGTTATGTGTGTATACTGTCTGTAACATTTCTCCCCAATACAATTAATAGTTTACGAGTAATAAATTGTAACTACATGCCAAATGCTGTAATTTTACTTCATGAACGCCCAGAAAGTAGTAAGCGACAAACTTTTTTCCTATCATCATTTTGCTGGGGTTGTCAGTGAGAAAAAATTCCCTAAAGGTTTAAAATTATGTTTGAAGTTTGTTGCATGTCGCTAAGCCCTCTCCTTCTCAAATAGTGGACTGATAAAGTCACACTGTCACACTGTCACACTGTCACGGGGACGCTTTAATTGTTTATGACGGCATATCACTTGAACTATCGGCCCTATCGCCAAATTCTTTCTTAGCTGACGTCTTTTACCGATTATCTACATTCGTGGCAAATTTCAGCTTTATAGGTGAAGTAGTTTTCGAGATTTCGTATTTAGTCAGTGAGTGAGTGAGTGTCTAAATGAGTGTCCTTTTGCTTTTATATAGGTAGAGATAATTAAGAAAAGAAGGAGGTGATCCCCCTTGGTTCAAAAAACAGGAGAGGACACTGATGCAAAAGCAAAGGAAAAGCCATGCTAAATTTATACGAACACAAAATCCCCAGGATTAGAGCGATCCTACTCAAAAGCTCGAAATTTAGCGAGAAGCCTACGATACTTATCAAAACGAAACCCTTTTTCGAAAATTTACTGAAAACCCAAAGAGATTCTGGTCATATGTTAAATATACTAGCGGAAAAACAAACAATACCCTCACTACGCGATAGTAATAGCGATCCTGCTGATGATAGTGCTACTACAGCAAAGTTACTAAACATAGTTTTTTATAAAATAATTCCCCAAAGAAGACGAAACTAATATTCCAGATTTCGAATTACGAAAAGAGGCCAGAATGAGTAACATAGAAGTAGATATCATCGGAGTAGTGAAGCAACTAAAATCAGTTTACAAGAACAAGTCTTCTGGGTCGGACTGTATACCCATTAGATTTTTATCTCATTATGCTGAAGCCATAGCTCCTTACTTAACAGCCATATACAACCGCTCTCTCAAAGAAGGATCTGCACCAAAAGATTGGAAAGTTGCACATGTCACACCTATATTCAAGAAAGGCAATAGGATAACCCACTAAACTACAGCCTATTTCATTGACGTCAGTTTGCAGTAGGGTTTTGGAACATATCCTGTATTTAAATATTATGAAATATCTCGAACAGAATGATCTATGACCCATTGTCAAGACGGACGTAGAAAATATCGTTGATGCGAAACACAGCTTACTCTTTACCCACAGGAAGTGATTGCTACCGACAAGGGTTTTCAAATTGATTCCATATTTCTTAATTTCCAGAAGGAATTTGACACAGTGCCTTACAAACGACTTTTAATCAAATTGCGTGGTTATGGTACATCGCCCCAAATTTGCGACTGTCAGAGAGGACGCAATTTGTAGTAATCAGTGGTAAAGCTTCGACTAAAACAGAGGTGATATCGGGCGTACCACAGGGTAGAGTTATTGGTCATCTGTTGTTCTTTAACTACATAAACGATTTGGAAGCAAATCTAACCAGCTCTCTTATGTTGCTCGCAGACGACGCCTCATTTACCGTCTAGTAAAATTATCTAAAGATCAAAACCAACTGCAGAACAATCTGAATAAGTTATCACTATGGTGTAAAAATGGACAATTGATTGTAAATAATGAGAAGTTTGAAGTAGTCCACATTAGAACGAAAAGAAATCCGTTAAACTTTGTTTACAAGATAAATAAATCAAACGTGAAGGCCGTAAACTCCACAAAATACCTATGAATTACTATTACTTCAAACTTAAACTGGAAAGAATACGTAGATAATGGGAAAAGCGAACTAGAGTCTGCGTTGTATTGGCAGAACCCTAAAAAGACGCAGCAGAACAACTGAAGAAACTGCATACACTACGCTTGTCCGTCCTGTTTTGGAATATTGCTGCTCAGTGTGGGATCCTTATAAGTTGGGTTTGACGAACGAGATCGAAAGTGTCCATAGAAGAGTAGCTCGTTTTGTATTCTCACGATACAGGGGAAACAGCGTTACGGAAATGATACAGGATCTGGGATGGGGAACTCCAATCGCCAACATTCTGCTCCAAATGCGGAAATATATTGTTGACTCCCACTTACATAGGTATAAATGATCATCGGAATAAAATACGAGAAATCAGAGCTCGAACGGAGAGATTCAGGAGTTCCTTCTTCCCGTGCGCTATTCGAGAATGGAAATGGGAGATGAATAGCATAAGGTGGTTCAATTAACCCTCTGCCAGGCACTTAAATGTGATTTGCGGAGCATCCCATGTAGATGTAGACGTTCGGCATCGCTTGAGTGCCCCTGTTTCCACCCCAATGATTTGATATACTTAGAAAGTACCAAAATAAACAGTGAAAAGTCATCTACTTAAAAACTTGAATGAAGTATGTATTGCAGCGAAGCATATTTCAAATTTTAGATATACTATTTTCATTTAAAACTTCATCGGATTGTGAAAATTAAATGATGAAATAAGATAATTATATTTATTAATTAAATTCATTATAAAGAAACGGAATATATTCAATATTCACTGGAATTTCATAATTAATAGTTAAAACTGCAAGGGGTAATATAAGAAATGTTTTTTGGGGGTGGCCGGTTTCGAACCTGTGCTTTTTCAATCGAAAGCCAACCTGATCCTTAAGATAAGCTAATATTACTCCTGTCTGAAGTACGAAAATTTTTGCGAGCTCTTTCTCTTATCGTATGGCCTGCACAGTGGAGAAATTGCAGGAATATGAAAGATGCATCTTCGTGTTTCTCCTCGCAGACTTCGGGCCAAAGAGTTGAGACCCATCCAGCGATTACAACCGCTGAGGCGTCCGACACGGAAACGCATAGGAGGAAATTAGCAGCCTCTGTCGAGACAAGCAGCAGCAGACTAGCCGTGCGCACTGGGGCGCCGCGCAGCGGTGCACGTCGTCGCTCGCCGTCGGGGGTTCGAGTCCTCCCTCTGGCTTCGGTGTGTGTGTTGTTCTTAGGTTACATTAACTCAGCGTAAGACGTTTGTAAGACAGGGACTAATAGCCAAGCAGTTAAGCCCCTTAGATTTACAAACAAACATTTGACGAGATAATCGCATTCGAAAATTGTCGTAGCTATTACTCTTTTGCATCAACGTAAAGGCTTCGTTTTTCAGTATGCACTTATTTCAGCTAATAAATTGTGGCTTCTGTAATGTTTGATATTTACAAATGCATAAGATATGCACCCTGAAACCTACGTTTGAGGAAATTCTTTATGTGGAAACACGATAAGAAATAATAAATTGCCTGTGGAATAAATTTACAATATGACTCATAGGATCTCTGTTGCATTTTTCCCGTGTATTTCGTATTCGTGTATTTCGTTCAGTCATACAAAAGCTCTTTTTGTTATTATTATTATTTGTTATTATAAGTCTCAACTGGCTGAGTGAAGAGTGGGAACCTGTTGATCCTATATTCGTTTCAAAAGTTGTTACTGAGCAGAAAAGCTAGGTATGTGAAATATACGGATTGCAATTTGCCTTCTCATTCACTCGTGAAAAGGAGTGCACATTAAAAAACAAACCTGCTGCTGACATAGGAGCAATCCTAGGACTTGGTCTTAGCATTTACGCCGGCGCCACCGAAACATACTTTAGCATAGCCGTTTTTCGAACCTCTGCAGTAACATAGGCATACTACCTATAAGTGGCAGACCTTATCTAGAAACCACGCACCCTTTCGATTAAAAAAAATTTAAAAAATATATTTTTTTTCATTCTGCATAGTAACGGAAACCCGCCGGAGTGTAATGCTGTCCTACTAAATCAGCGTTCGTACCGGAATAAACGCCGTCGGCTTATAAATCTTTCAAATCCCTTACTTATCTACAGAAGAATGTTGAAGATTAGGTGGGTGGATCGCGTAACTCATCAGGAGATACCGAAGAGAATTGGTGAGAAAAGGAATTTTTGGCATAACTTGACTAAAAGCAAGGATCGATTGGTAGGACACATTCTTAGACATCAAGGAATTGTGAATTAGGAGGGAAGAGTGTGGGGTAAGACCAAAACTGTACATTAATATCCCCACTGGGAACAGTGCGCAGGAATACGATTAGTTAACGGAACAATAAAGGATATAGAAGAGTTTTGTTACTTGTGCAGTAAAATAACAAATGTTGGTCGCAGTACAAAGGATATAAAATGCAGAAAGGCAGTGGGTAGAAGAGCGTTCATGAAAATGAGAAATTTGTTAAGATTGAACATTAATTTACGCTTCAGGAAGTCCTATCTGAAGACATTGGTGTGGAGAGTTGCCTTGTATGGGAGTGAAACATGGCCGACAAACAGTAAGGACAGGAAGAGGATAGTAGCTTTTGAAATGTGGTGCTACAGAAGAGTGCTGAACATTAGGTTGGTTAATCGCGTATCTAATCAGCAGGTTGTTGTTGTTGTGATCTTCAGTCCGCAGACATGTTTGATGCAGCTCTACACGCTAACTTGTCCTGTGCAAGTCTCTTCATTTGAGAATACGTTCGGCAACCTACATCCTTTTGAATCTGCTTGCTATATTCGCCCCCTCGGTCTCCCTCTACGATTTTTACCACACACGCTTGGTTGACAATTCCTTGATGTCTCAGAAAGTGTCCAACTAATCTATCCCTTCTCTTAGTCAGGAACTCCTCCCCGATTCGGTTAAGCACCTCGTCATTAGTTACGTGATCTATCCATCTAATTTTCATCATTCGTCTTTTAGCACCACATTTCGAAAGCTTCTATCATATTTTTATCTGAACTCCTTATCGTCCACGTTTCACTCCCATACAATGCTACACTCCAGACAAATGCTTTCAGAAAGGAACTTCTAACATTTAAATTCATATTTTATGTTAACAAGTTTCGCTTCTTTAGAAACACTTATCTTCCCATAGCCATTCTGCATTTAATATTTTCTTTACTTCGGCCATCAGCAGTAATCTTGCTACCCAAATAACAAAATTCGTCTACTACTTAAAGTCTACATGAACAGGAAACGTGTGTAGCAACGTAGTCCGCACCAGTTTTTGAGCCTGGGAGGCACTGTCCGCTTACAGCAACAGTGTTCCATCGCACTGCTGGCAACAGGTCCTAACAGGCCAGCAACCGCGTCAACACCATTCTGAATTACGCAAGGATTAACAGAAGTGAAATCTTGACCGTCAGTACGAGAAACAACCAGAAATTTGGAAAGATTAGGCAAAGATTTCTTATGCTGAGGTGAATAGATCTCTTTTTTGGGTCAATGTCACAGTAGAAGAGAAGGAAGTCATTGCGGAAGTGTCCCCCGTGATTACCGGCGTCTCCGATGGCGCGCTCCTTCCTAGTGGGGGCCCTCTCTGAGGGCTTACTCGCCTTAGGTGATTGTTCACACCTCAGGTCACACCTGCCGAGAACTGACGGAGGGACCAATCGGCATGTTCGGAAGGTACCAGCTCGGGTAATCACCCCTCCCTGGGCCTGGCCTTTACGAGGGGGTACCTTCGTGCCTTACTTGTCTGCCCGGGGCGGGGAATTACGCGTTACCCCGTCACCTGCTACGCATGATAATGCGTGGGTCGGCCTTCAGACACGCACAGGGAGGAAAGAAGAAGAACAGAGGAACTGAAGAGAAAGAAGGAAAGAAGTGTCTCAAACGCCGAAGCGGTGACTAATGAGGAGGAGTTGCAGGCTAGGAAAGTACAGCAAGGAAAGAAAGACAGAAGCAAAGGTTAGGAAAGGAAGAAACCAAGGAAAAAGACAACCTAGGACAGGAAACCACCTTGACTCGCAATGTACGCCCGTCTACGGGCTAAGGCATGAACCGGGAGGGAAAGTGAAGCAGCCTGGGGCAGAAGAAAGGCTGCTCCGGCTCGGGGCCCCGTGCGCGCCACACACGTACCCACAAAAGAGCTGTGGGCCCCCTGGGGGGAGGGGGGACGATGTTGGCTTTGTATATCTCTTGACTACGATATTGTGATCACTGCGCTGCGCATAGTACTTTACCCGCATTCCTGTTTTCTTATTCCTTATCAATCCTCCTAATACCCTGACTGATTCTGTATTTACAATGCTGTACTCGCCCAACCAGAAATCTTGTTCGTCGTTCCACTAAATCTACCTTTGGCCTATCCATTCCGTTTTTAAAATTTCTAATCATCCTACCCGATTAAGGGATCTAAAATTCCACACTCCGATTGTTTTCTTCACTGATGATCACATCCTCCTGAGCAGTCCCCGCCTGGAGAACCGAATGGGGACTACTTTGCACCCAAGAGGATGCCATTATCATATACGATGCATGTCCTCGGGAAGAGTAACAGCTGTAGTTCCCCTTGCTGTCAACCGTTTGCAGTAACTGTGTGGCAAAGCCACATTAGCTGATGTTACAAGGCCAGCTCAGTCAATCATCCAGACTGTTGCCCCTGTAACTACTGAAAAGGCTGCTGCCCCTCTCCAGGAACAACACGTTTGTCTGGCCTCTCCACAGATACCCCTCCGCTGTGGTTGCACCTACGGTACGGCTATCTGTATCGCTGAGGCACGCAAGCCACCCCACCTCGGCAATGTCTGTGGTTCATTATAAGTAAACTTTGCACGCCGCCTATGATGTACTGTGCTTGGCTCGCTTCTTTACGTGGTTTCCCGGTAGGCCTACTCCATGACAACGATTTACTTTATTGGTTTAATGAAATTTCAGGACTTATTCAATAATCTTCTCATTTTCCATCCTTCTGGGTCGACGTAAATTATTACAACAGCAAAATTCCTAGCAATGATAAATCACTGCGTTCATGTCTACCAAGTGCGAGCAAAAGCACCACAAATTTTATGTAACCCACAGTATTAGAGAGAATGTAACGATTTTTGCGAATTGATCATATTGCCTCTCAACTGCCTGCCTGTAAGCACTGTCAACTTGTGTAGTACCGTGTTTACCTAAGAGGTCGTTCCCTAGCTGCGCAGTCATATGTGAGCAGAACGCTCAATTTTCTTTCTCTTCTGTGTCAAATGTCCGAGACTGCCAACGCCTTTTACACGTCCAAGTTATTTCAAAAGTGTTCAAATGTTTGTATAGCTTATAGAACTTAACTACGAGGTCATCAGTCCCTAAACTTACAAACTACTTATGAACTACATATCGATACCCGAGGGGGGATTTCTAAGCCCCGACCGTCAAGTTATTTCACACGCATATCATCTTTGGCGAACAACGGACACGAAAACTGTGCAATTTGTTTGTAATTTTACAACATTTCCATAATTGTCTATTTGTTTACTTTTATTATTAATTTTCTTTTATTAACTTGATATCTGCTGTCGGTATCTCTAGGTCCCTGAACTTCTCTTGAAGTGGAAGGGAAGAGAAATTAGTCTGTCTTCGCGTCTGCACTGTATTATCACACTTACCGACTTCACAATGAAGAGTACAAAACTGACAACTCACATCTTCAGACTCTCAAATGCATATCGAATCCTCGCGCCATCATTTTTGAGCAGTTGCAAAGAGGGTCGGGTAACTTCACTACAACAAGTAACAGAACGCTCTTGTCAGTCGTTGCTAACGAGATTCTACTCATTATTGAAGTTTAAGAAAAGTGCTGGCAAGGATCTACGACTAAAAGAGACATTACAATGCTACAGAAGAGTGTGGGTATGAATTAGTTTCTAATTCTGCTATTTGTGTGTCATACTGGCTGAAGAACTGGGGGAAAGAGAAACTGCACACTGGTGGGCGTTTATAGTTTAACATCGTCTTGTACCATAAAGTTTTCTCAGAAGGGAGTATTTCTGTGGGGGTTCATTGCTTCGTTGCGCCGTCATCTGCGATACTGTCTCCCCTGCATTGTGGTTACACAGAAGGCGCCGGCCTCCTGTGAACTTTCTTCATTTTCGCCGTCGGCCCCACAAGCTACTGATCCCACAGTGGGCAGCAAACAGGACGCGCAAGTGTAGTGCACGCAGTTTCTTTACTAGAACTGTCGGACTTCCTAAGTATTACGACAATGAAATGTAGCCTTTGCTTCCCCTTCATTTTAATTTTCTGTACGATATTTCCATATTAGGTTGTTCGTAATTGTTATTCCTAAGTATTTACTTGAATTTGCGGCCTTTAGATTTCACTGATTTATCCTGAAAATAAAGTTTAACCGATTGCTTTTAGTGCTCATATCGATGACTTTGATACTTTTCATTGTTTTGTGTCAATTGGAAATTTTTGCGCCATGAAGATATCTTAGCTAAAGCATTTTTAAGCTGCATTTTATCTCCTGGTCGTTTTAGTAACCGATAGGCGACAGTATCATCGGTGCACACTAAGAGACCCGCTTACATTATTTCAAAAGAGTCGGAACAGAAGGGTCCTTTACCACTTCTCTGCAGGACGCCACATACCGACCCTGTTTTAATCCACGGCCTTCCATTGATTGCTACGTGCTGACTTCTTTGTTACTGGAAATTGTGAATCGAATATCAAAACTGTAAAATTTGAGATCCCTTTGTCCATAGCAGTTTCATGTGAGTAAAGACCTAGTTGGATTTCATAAGGACGATATTTTCTGAATACATGTTGACTATTGGTTAGTAGGCTGTTCTCTTCAAGGTAGTTCATAATATTTCAAAAAATGTTCAAATGTTTGTAGAGTCTATGATATTTAACTACTGGGTCATCAGTTCCTAAACTTAAAAACTACTTATAAACTAGCTTATACCAAAGACGGCACAAACATCCATGCCCGAGGGGGGATTCGAACCCCCGACCGCAGCGGCCGTTCAGACCGTGACTACCACGCCGCAGACCGCTCGGCCACCGCGGCCGGCTCATAGTGTTTAGAAGAACGTAATTATTATACAGTCTGGAGCGGAATATCAGCATTTTTAAGTGATTTAAGTTCCCTTGATACTCCTAGGATAAGGTAAAGCAGGCAACAATCCAAAGACTGGTTTGAACACCACAGTGCTTTAGTATTGGAGGTGGTATGCCTAGGATGTCGACTTGTAAATTGGGCATACTCCCGATTCTTCTTGATACGAATTCTATAGTATTTGCTTCGTCTTCATTGGTGAAGGAATTTCGGAAAGCTGTGTGTAGGAATTGTGCTTAAGCATTACTGTCGTGTATAGTACGACCACATCTATTGCGTAGTGAATGTATTGATTCTGTTTTACTACTACTGTAATATTACATTTATCCAGAACATCTGTGGATTTTCTACCGCGTCACATGAGAAACTGTCCAAAGTTTGTCGCACTCAAGTTGGAGCTACATTTTGAGTTTCAGTAAGGATTGCCGGTCGTGGGGACTTGGAGTGCTTAAATTTGGCATTAGTTTTTCTTTGCTTTTTTTTTTTTTTTTTTTTTTTTTTTTTTTTTTTTTTTTTTTTTTTTTTTTTTTTTTTTAGGTGATATAACTAGTCTTCTGTTCCACAGTGTGTCAACCCAGTCTTTTGTTACTTTGTTTGGTACATATCTTTCATTAGCTGTCGATACATATTTCATTAAATGTAAGCAACTTGAGCTCTACACTCACATTGTTAGATTCTGGATCTTGGAGATTCTCACCCATTGTGGTGGAACTGAATAAAAAGATGTTCAAATGTTTGTAAGTCTATCGGACCAAACTGCGTGGTCATCAGTCCGTAGCTTACAAACTACTTAAACCTAGGTAAGCTAACCTAAGGACAAACACACACATCCATGCCCCAGGGAGGACTCGAACCTCCACGGCGAGCAACCGCGCGCTCCGCAGCGAGACGCTTTAGACCGCTCGGCTATTCCACCGCGGCGGAACTGAATATTATCTCCGCTAATTGCTCCACATCTACTCTGTTTAGCAGGTTATTATACATATGTTCATATTAATTGTTAATGTTTTCAAATGGTAATGCGTTATGTTCTACGATTCTCAAAAAGGTTTAGAGTATTCATTATATTTCATGTGGTGTGACGGAAACTCAACCTACGAAAGGGACAAGTCAATGTTTGATATGAATAACATCTTTGAAAACAACAAATAGCTTGACTACGGAAGTTTTGACAGGTTTTCTGTATGAGAACTTTAAGTGATAATTATTTAAAGTGATCATTTTCTTGGGAAGATGTAGTCAAACGTTAGTTCCTCTTTTTCTTTGTAAGAACCAAGTATTGGGTGTTGACAGTGCATTCGTGAAAAATTAAATCAGGTATTTTATTTCGCTGGGCCACGGATGACGTGTCCTTATATAGTGACAAAAATGGTGGTCCCAGCGCGCACTGCTCGGCGACCGTTTGCACGGATGAAAACAGAGCCAACGACGAAATAAGTAGTAAAATAAATGGCGAGTTTACGGAAGTGTTACAACATTTTAAAGCTACATTCTCATCAATAGAAGAATCGATTGCGAGAATAGAATCTGCCCAAACTGAAACCAGCGAAGATCGAAGGAAAAATATTGAGTCTTAATAGTAAATTAGAAGAACATATCCTATAATCACGAAAAGAGAGAGCTCAAATGCGAAAGATATGGCCACTTTAACACAGCGCCTAGGCAATATTAACGATCTAGTTGCCACTGAAGTAGAAAACAACAAAGTCACGTTACGTGAAGAAATCGAGAATAGTAGTGTCCGATAACACCTCCTGGCTTTGAAGAATGACGTCATACATTATCCAGAGACGTTACGTTCATGATACTTTTCATATAAGGAACGCATTATAATAAACAATTAAAAGTATTAATAACAATTATCGTTGGAATATACGATTGTCTATAAGATTTAAATTAAATCGAAATGAAATTACGTAACATTGTTGTTGTTGTGGTCTTCAGTCCGGAGACTGGTTTGATGCAGCTCTCCACAATACCCTATCCCGAGCAAGCCTCTTCATCTCCACATAAGAACGGCAACCTACATCTGTCTGAATCTGCTTACTGTATCCACTCTTGGTCTTCCTCTGCGATTTTTACCCCACACACTTCCCTCCAACGCTAAATACACAATTCCTTGGTGTCTAAGAATGTGTCCTACCAATCTATCCCTTCTTTTAGTCAAGGTATGCCAGAAATTTCTTTTCTCCCTAATTCTGTTCAGTACCTACTCATTAGTTATGCGATCCACCCACCTAATCTTCAGCATTCTTCTGTAGCACCACATTTCAAAAGCTTCAATCCTCTTCCGGTCCGCACTGTTTATCGTCCATGTCTCACTACCATACAAGACAACACTCCATACAAATGCCTTGAGAAAGGACTTCCTTAGGCGTAAATCAATATTCGATGTTAACAAATTTATCTTTTTCAAAAACGCTTTTCTACCCATTGCCATTCTGCATTTTATATCCTCTGTACTGCGACCATCATTTGTTATTTTACTGCCCAAGTAACAAAACTCATCTACCTCCTTTATTGCTTCGTTTCCCAATCTAAATCCTTCAGCATCACCTGATTTTCTTTCACTGCACTCCATTACCCTAGTTCTGCTCTTGTTAATGTTCATCTTACATGCACCTTTCAGCACACTGTCCATTACGTTCAATTGCTCTTCCAGGTCCTTTGCTGTATCTGAAAGAATTACTATGTTGTAGGCAAAACGCAATGTTTTTAATTCTTCCCCCTGAACTTTAATTCCTTCTCCAAATTTCTCCTTGCTTTCCTTTATAGCTTGCTCAATGTACAAATTGAATAACAATGGAGAAAGACTACAACCCTGTCTTACTCCCTTTCCAACCACTGCATCCCTTTCATGCCCTTCAACTCTGACAGCTGGTGTCTCGTTTTTATACAAGTTGTAAATAACCTTACTCTCCCTATATTTTACTCCTGCTTGCTTCAGAACTTGAAAGAGTTTATTCCAATCAACATTGTCAAAAGCCTTCTCCAAATCTACAAAAGCTATAAATGTAGGTTTGCCTTTTCTTAATCTATCTTCTAGGATAAGCCGTAAAGTGAGTATTGCCTCCCGAGTTCCTACATTTCTCCTGAACCCAAACTGATCTTCCCCGAGGTCGGCTTCTACTTTTCCATCCTTCTGTATATAATTCGTGTTAATATTTTGCAACCATGACTTATCAAACTGCTGGTTCTGTAGTTTTCATACCTGTCTGCACCTGCTTTCTTTGGGATGGGGATTACAACATTTTTCTTAAAGTCTGAGGGTATTTCACCTGTCTCATACATCTTACACACCGGTGAAACAGTTTTGTCACGGCTGGTTCTCCCAGAGACTTCAGTAGCTCTGAGGGAATATCATCTACTCCAGGGGCCTTGTTTCGACTTAGGTCTTGCAGGACTCTGTCAAATACTTCTCTCAGTACAGTATCTCCTATTTCATCTTCATCTACATCCTCTTCCCTTCCTACAATATTGTCTCAAAGTTCATTTCCTTTGTAGAGCCCCTCTATATACTCTTTCCACCTTTCTGCTTTCCCTTCTTTGCTGAGAACTGGTTTTCCTTCAGTGTCCTTGAAATTCATAGAGCTGTTTTTCTTATCTCGAAATGTTTCTTTTATTTTGGTGTAGGCTGTATCTAATTTTCCCCTTTTTATACATTCTTCTACATCCTTGCATTTGCCTTCTAGCCACTCCTGCTTAGCCATTTTGCACTTCCTGTCAATCATTATGTGCCGTAATTTATAGAACAACAGAAAATGTTTGGTAACGGCTAAAATATGTGGCGAAATTATGCAAATGTGGCAAGAGAATAACCATCTCGGCAGTGTAAAAAGTATTTGAATAACATAATGGGACTATGGGGAAAAATTGTGGCTTTTGGCGAGACATTGTAAATTGAAAAAAACGCTGAAACATATTTCAGATAGACCTATATAGGTCGAAAGTCTAATTACCAGCCCCTTACATTTTGTGCTCCACCAGAATTATCCGGTATCGCTATCCACACATGACCTATATAGGTCAAGTCTGATTACTGATAAGATTTCTTCATATTTTGAGTCACATATAGGTAAAGCATATATTTGCAAATCTTCAAAATATAAATAGCTGCCATCACCACGTAGACATGACCTATATAGGTAAAGGCTAATTACCGATACCAGACTTCATTATTTTGTGGTTCACCAGTAATTATTAGGTCAAATCTAGTTGCCGTTACCACAACATAGTAATTTTTGATTGACATGTGTTTATTGGGTATCGGTATCAAGATTTATAGGCCAGCGCTTCGTATTTTTGTTGCTGTTACTGCTATTCTCGCCGATGTTCGAAGCCGCGGCGGATTGCCTATGTGCACTGCGGGGGCAAGCTGCGGTGCGCCCAGCGTTTCGCCGTCGGAGGTTCGAGTCCCCCATCGGGCATGGATGTCTGTGTTGTCTCTAGGTTAGTTTACCTTTTTAAGTAGTTTGTAAAGTACGGAGTGATGACCAAGCAGTTGAGTCCTATAGATTTACAAACATTATTTTCTGTTTATTTATTTATTCCTTTATTTTTAATGGGATCAAACTGCGAAGTCACCAGCCCTCTTCATATTTTATTTTTAGTTCACAAATATTTATGGCGTGTTGGTTTGTGGACCTGACGTATTTACGTGAGGTCTACTTTACTATATCAGCTGTTAGAATGGTTGTTTCAAATACAGTTCATGGGTATCGGTATCTAGACTAGACCTATGTAGGTCAGGTCCCGTTAGCGATACCAAATCATCTCACTTTCGTTCCACTTCTATGTGTTGTTTAAAGAGACTCGTGTGATGCAAATAGAAGCTATTCAAAACGATGCCTGATCAATATGTTGTTAAAAAAAAAGTCTAGCGATGCAAACAGATCCATGTTTTACGCCGCTCACAACGATTCCCAGATCGGTTAAATTTTACTTGCCGTCCTGGCTGCCTCGCACGATAATGTTGGCAATAATGTGACATTGGTATTAGCCAATCGCAATACAGCACACGAATCCTCCAGCAGCAGGCAGTGGTGGCACGGCCCGTCTTCTGCTGGCATCGACGCATCGACGCGATGTACCGCGATGTACCGCGATGTACCGCCAATAGCCGGCCCGCAGGTCAGAGGATGCCGCCACACGCGGACAGTAGCGCACTTACGGATGCTCGGCACGTCACGATGTAAACACCTATCTGTGTGCCGGCCCAGACTGACGCCACCCGCACCCTGCACGCTCGGCCACTTTCCTGACCACCAATCAAAGGACGCCGCCACCCGCACTTCCCGCAAACACAGAACAAACAATGCCGCACTTGGCGGTGATTATCAGAAACGCCTGTGACGACAGCGTATTCGTGTGAGGTCCGACCCACCCTTCCCCCCAGCAGACGCCCGATTGCCCGACCTCTGCCTCCTATTAATTTAATGTTCAAATGTTCAGATGTTTGTAAAGCCTATGCGACTCAACTACGGCGCTATCAGTCCCTAAACTTACAAACTACTTACGAACTAGGACGGCACAAATATCCATGCCCGAGGGGGGATTCGAACCCCCGACCGTAGTGGCCGTGCTGACCGTGACTGAAGCGCCTCAGTGCCCTCGGCCACCGCGGCCGGAAATTTAATTTTATTTCCGCGTCAACGTAATTGTAACGAGCCATGTTTTTGCGGCGACTGCCTCCACAAGTAAGCACATGCTCGAGCACACCCCCCGCCCCGCTACCGCCCCCGCTACCATCCACCTGCACCCTCTGACAGCCCCAAGGCTTACTCCAATCGCGCGTCCCGTTTTGGGACTAAAACCCACAGCCAATTTCTCTTCTCTGCGCCAAAGTGGAGACACTGGTGCGGGCGCAGCCGCCCCTCCGCCCCTCCGCCCCTCGGGCCATCCCCCTCCGCTCGCTATTATTTCATGCCTTAACAATTAGAATATCAAATATGAAATGTGCACATCGGTTTAGCAGTAACACAAGGGCATCCACCACCACTAGCCCCGCCCTCGCCCCCACCGACAGTCCTAAAGATTATTGTCCGCGAGCCACTCGGGCGGGTGGGGGGGTCTCGAACCCACGAACCTAAAATAAAAATTCCAAAACTTACGATCCCAATTATTAATTGTAGCATCCAATGTTTTCATGAGAGCAGTCCCTTTAATACATAAAACTTTATGTACAAACCGCAATTTTCCATGTATATAAAGATATTCGGTGTAATGCTACAGATCGGTGTTGTACAAACAATTAGAATTAATGTTCCGTCTTTCGTAATTCGTTCGCTCCCTAAGGTGCCTGGGGAAAATAAATACATGGACGATGGTTGCAAGAGGAAACGAATATGGTAAAAATAGCGTGCGTCAGATAATAATCAGAATGTAGCGATAACAAACACTACAAACTTTTATATCAAACACTCTTTCGGTAAAACAACAACAACAGCAGCAGCAGCAGAACGCGACATATTGTTTATAAAAAAATTCGAATTACTAGTGGAAATAACGAAATTCGTTAACAAGTACTCTCAAAAACATCCGAGTTACGTATCCAAATGATCTAAACCTTCTACGCCAGACCGCTGCAGACACACCACTTTGAGGAGGATGGACAACAGCGGGCACGGGGACCTGACAACCCGAAAGCGAACAAGCAGCGAAAGCCGCTCTGTCAGCCAATCGCCGTTACACCTGGAAGGAACGCGTCTGCATTTGTTCTGCAAGCGCTCTTAGCAGACGTCGTACCCAGTGTGCGATTACTGCAAATGCGATAGCACAGCAGGTACTGCAGCTTAGGCAGCAACGGAAGCAGAAGATAGTATGGGTTGGTTCTGGTGTTTCAGGATTAGGTTTAACAGTAGCATTCTTTTGCGGTGTGTTCCTGTACTACAGACGGATGGAAAGGAGGATGATTCACACTTCACCCGTACATCAGATACCCATGGAATGGTTAAAGCAGATCTAGAACATAGTCACTTGAATTGTAATTATAATTAATTGTATATATGCAGATAGTAGTTATTGAGTAATGTCATTCTGTACATAGAATTCAGTGGAGGTAGCGTAACATTTATAACGAATGAAAATGTTAGTGATTAAATTTCGATGACTGTTGTGAATACATACAGTTTGATGGTTGTTTGACATGTACATGGTCTGATGAGTAGATATGGCAGATTGTAATCAAGTTTTTAACTGAAATTAATGTACATATTCTTTGTGTTTAATGGAGCTATAATTGTGTAGAATGCAGTGGCTGATGAGTGTTATAAGGGTAGTTTTGTGTGTAATTCAGCGACGAATTTTATCCAGGGGGAGAAAAATGTAGGGGTGAAATAGGTACAAGTGAATTATTGGAAATATTGAAGTGATTTTGCTAGTGGACAGGCAGCGCAGGCAGCGGACAAGTGTTTTGCAGCCAGCGGTAAACAGAGAGGAGCAGGCGTGGTTACACGAAGGCGGTCCGAGTCACAGCGCAGGAGCCAGCACGAGGTTCCGGAAGCAGCCCGACGAGCACGTACTTGTGTACAAAGTGGTTTCAGTGAGTTCGAGACCAAAGAGGAGTTACCGGTGCTACGCAACGAAGTTCGTTCCAGCTTGCGGGTCAGCAAGCTGCGACGGAAGCATCCAGAAACCTTCGAGGACGGTATAAAGAAGGCAAGAAAACGGCGGGAAGGCAGTCTCCGGCAGCATTCGCCGAGTATCCAGCGGGTCTGCCACGAGTATTCGACGGACGGGCAGTATTAGATGACTGGCAGCACTTGGTCACGTTGTAGGGAACAGCCTAGCCCTCATAGACGCCAGAAGGGCTCCACGCCAGCAGCAGCGGCCGTCCGGCTCCAGAAGAGGCGGCCTCGGGAGTCACGGAGAGCGGCGCAGGAGGCGCAGGAGGCCGGCGCGGGGGGGCAGCCACTCACCAGGGCGGCGACGGAGCGGTCCGCCAACACAGGGGCTGCTCACTCTCCTGGTCCCACGAGACCGGCAGTACTCTTCCAGGGGGTGCTGTCGTCGACGAACCACGAGAAGCCGAGACATGACGCCGGGGTACGATGCAGCAGCGCGACCGGCCCGTATTATAGCGTCCCGTCGCGTTCTGAATGAGCGACGCTTCTGCAGCCGACGCCGCCGCCCGACTGGAGCGGCCGTGCAGCCTGCAGCCTGCAGCCTCAGCACCTGCGTCGGCACTCGCCGCCACTGGCAGCGCCGCGCGGCGTCGACCCACGTCAGGCAGGATCCACACCCGAGTAGAGACGTGGTACTGGTAGCGTTCTGTCAACGCAGAGAAGCTGTAGCGACTGTCAGGTAATAAGTGGATACGTGGAATTTAACACGGTAACCGCTCTCCTTCAGGAACACGGGCTTTGTAAAGTTACAAGTTAAATAAATGCATTTAATTTGGACTCCTCTCTTATTCACAATCCTCTTCCCTCGAGTCAAGTGAACTCAGCCTACTATGTGGAATATCCTGTCAAGAGCCACGAAAAAGTAAATAAAGTACATCAAATAACAAAGTGTCAGAAAACACTCTTCGCCAGAATGACAACCTGCTGTCTGTTATAAAATCATACCAACCAACTGTACTTTGTCGCCGCTCTTAAAATTAACAAGTTCCGGAATGCAATACACTCTCTCCCATGCCCTGCTAAAGCAGTACACATCTTATTGCTTATACCCTTCTAAGGAATCTCTCTGCCCTGTTACAATGCAAACGATTCCTTCCAACAGGCCAAATACCGATAATCGACCGCCCCAGAAGACATTTAAACCTATTATACAACGGAAACGCAAAGGTCCCAGGTTCGAGCCCCGCTTCCGGCACACAATTTTTATCTGCCAGCGCACACTCCGCTGCAGAGCGAAAGTCGCATTCTGAAATGCAATACATACAGTTCTGTAGAACAAGATCTACCAGCTCTTTACCCTCAAACATTCCTACTCCAAGTTCCTTTCATGCGACGTCTTTTTTCATTCAACTAAACAAAACACGGATTTTTTTTTTTTTCGATTTTTTAAATTTTTGATTCATTTATTTATTTATTTTAATTACAAGTAGCTGTCTACCGCAAACTAAGATGCTAAACTAAATACCCCAACACCCGATAGTAAAAAGAACATGGTGCGCCAGCACTTTTTTTTTGTTACAGTACAACTGAGTACGTGCAAATGTTGGCAAACATATTGCACCCCAAATACCCGCATACATCAATCTTATTTTTCTACACATTAACATGCAAACACAAATCAACCCTTAAACGTCCCAGAGTTCGCTAGATTTACGGATACACCAGTCAATTTTCGGTGTTGTTATTAACCCTGCAAAACACAGCACAAGAACTTCTCTCTAAGAAATGGATGGGATTGACATACAGTACAGGGCTGTGGGTCCTAAGATCTGTAGGGAGGTCAAGTGTGTTGAGGAGCAGGCCAACGTCCTAGAAGTCGCACAATCTCGCGATGTGTTTCGATTTAAATAGGTCTTCAGCTACGATATTAACGGTCTATTTAATTTAAAAAAGGGGATAGAAGTGGATCTTTTGTGTTTTTACCGTAGCCCTGTGCATTTTTCGCGAAGCAGGATGTGAGATATAGGAGTGGTGGTGTAAGATTTACCTTCAGTGCGTATAAATTACATTTACCGACGTTACTTGTTGTTTCGCTGTAGAACGTAAGACGTATGGCACTAGCTCTGTTGTGTACAAGGATTGTGTTTATGACACATATCGAGAGAAACTGTCAAAGTCTTGTATACATATGGTTTTTAAACAGAGGGTGTTGAGAAATCTACCTACGGCTGGGAGTTATAAAATATTTGCATTTACATTAGAAGTCATTTGCGGAGTTAAAACCCTATCGAATAGCAATACTTAACAAACATTCGTTTGCAAAACCTAGAGTTCTGTCACGTTTATTATCTAACTCGTGATATTTTTAACACCTATGTTGGCTGTTGCATATGTAGTCTAAACGAAAATAGTTTACGTTAAACGCTATTCCTCATTCCTTCCTTCCATGTATGGTCGCGTGACCAATTCTGTCGGGTATAAAAGGAGGCCTGATCACATCCGTTGATCAATCTCCTGTGGTAGCTGAAAGTGTCAACATGAGCTCCTCGAATGTGCTGAGCATCCCTCAGCTGCTGAGAAGGAAGATAACTCCAACGAACGAGAGCTTTGGATTGTGGCTCTTACTGGAAAACCTGGACAATCTTGTTACTGCCCGCCGAAAATGCTACGCTTCTCAGCAATAAGAACTTAAAGGTGTCTATACCCATTACAGAACCTCTTTACGACAACATGGTAGTTAAAATCTGCGATCAAATGGACTGTCAGGAGCAGACCGAGAAGAGTCGGTCTGTAATGGTAAAGAAGAAATGCGCGGCTCAATTAACTTTTACCTGCGTAGTAAATTCGACAAGTTCGTCACTGCGAGACATGGAGTCAAGGCGAAGTTGCCTTTCCTGCTACACGGTGGTCGCGGTGTGGCGGCAAACGGAATACTGGAGGAACTCGACAAGGAAGCACTGGAAAACATCTCGAGGAAATATGCAAATTCTGTGGCTATACCTTATAAAGTGGAATTAGACGAAGTTCAGTTGGATGTTTTAATGGAGGAGCTCCCTGCTATACTACAACAGCTTCGTGCAGACGACTTCTATCTAATGGATTTGGACATGTGTAGATTTTGCAGGGATTTTTAACAAAGTAGGGATGTGCGATTTCCTAGTATCTAACTATGACTTTTGTATGGAAGGAAACTGCACAGGCAACCGCAATGTGATTGTGAACAATGATAAGACAGTTGGGATAGATTCTTTAACGTGGCTAACATCGAATTGCCGAGAAAAAGTATATAACAAATTTGTTTGTCAAATCACGAGCCCTGGTGTTAGCAAAGTTATCCGTAATCACATTATCGATTTTATAAAGTGTCCAGACAGACGACTTCGAGAGACTTTTTCTTATTTGTTGGGCCGAGAACATGGCATTATCAGGCTGAAGGCTACAATATACAATCACCAGATGGGCAGTGTTTTCGAGACTGTGCAAGATTGTTTACATGTTTTAAACGAGAACAAACGGCATCTGTAAAATGCACCCCTTTATTGTGTGCCTATCTCCTCCATGTGGACGCAGTTAACGAATTCCTTGCAGAATAGTTGTTGTGTGGTGTTAAATAGTGTTCTGCAATTTGTTTACTGGGGTAATAAGAATACCCGAAAATTGACTGGCGTGCAGGTAAATCTCCCAGACACTAAAGTTGTGAGATTACCGCCCATTAGAAATACTGGTAATTAATAGCATTTCATAATTAAACAGTATGAAGTTCACTGCAAACATTGACTATGCCAATGCACCAAATGTTACACAATTTTAAACTTGTTAATTATGGTAGCAATGTATGTACGCATAGGTAGAAATTCACCACGTTGAGATTTGCTGTGTGCTTGTAGCTGAGTTGGTGGCTTGTTCCAGCTTAGGATTTTCCAGTTCGTTTCCGGTGAGGGGAGAGAGGGACAATGGCGAGTGCCAGGCGCAGTGCAGTGCACAGCGTGAAGTAAAATATTCGAACACTACAAAATAGCCTATTGACAAATATACAATACATTAGCTGATATAGTCACATCTGGCGTAATATGTTTAATTGACACTGAAAACATAAGTTCATTATATAAGAAGTAATAAATTACCAATGAATACAAGACAGTTACACAACTAGCATGGCAATGTTTGTTTATAAAAATAATATATTAACTATTTCTCACTTTATTTTCAATTAATCTTGTGTATTTCATCTTAATATATTGAGTTAAATCACTTATCTGTGATATAAGAAATTGCACGAATATAATAAATAGTGCAAAGGATGTTTCTACCAATATAAAAACCGAATAAGAAATTTGTTTAATGTGTAGTGTAATTGTTTTGATTTTCAGTACAGTTTTAGAAGTGTACTGGCTGAACGCTGTACGTTGGCAAGTCGGTTAGAACAGCTCACTTGGGGAAGTTGATGACGTAGGGAAAAAACCCGGCAGTTGGGCTTTTGGCGCGCGCGCGGCCCAAGTAGTCAGGAGTCGGGAGCGAGTGGGATAGCAGACCGGGCGCGGCGTCGCTCTGCACGGTCGGCGTGTGGATCTCCAGGTGGAGACGACAGCATTTTGTGTGGCAACCGCCAGGTGTGGTTGCTCGTCGTAGACTGCACCAAGTTGACTCGAGTGCTACTGTGTGTTGTGAATATTTAGCCGATGGAATAAGGTGTGCATCGCATTGAATTGAAATGACTGTGATTTGTTAATGTAACATGTGTCGTCACGTAGGCACGAACATAAATGGTGTTTGAGACAGGCACACGGTGTGAAAACAATTTGCGACAAATATTCATTTTGTCTGGGGGCTCACGAGCTATAACTTTATTTGATAAATGTGTCGAAGTACAGACGTATCAGCCGCAGGGTTTTAATATGGTGTACTAAACGACATAAAGTGAACTTTCACGTGTTTTCAAAAATAGTAGTTAGTACACCCATTTCTCACATGAACTTTCTTTATTATGAATTTTTTTGTTAATCATATGTAGGGAAGGAAAGCTGCGAACGTGTGATATCATCCCCTAGAAAACGAGTCAAACGGAAGTAATCACAGTTCCAGTGTTTTTGCATGTTTAGGAATTTGGTTTTCTGTTGGTGGTTGTGAGTTTTAAAAATTAATCTTTTCCTATTTAAACACTCACACCGATTTTTCACCCCGCAAAGTCCTAGGAAAGCTTTTAAATGATGTTCTGTCAGCTTTTATTTTTAACTTCCTGCCCACACATTACTTGGAGATTCGTAATACTGGTACCAGGAAGGAGGATGTAAGTATCAGCAGAAGAGTTTTATTAAATCAGCAGAAACTTATTTCTCCCAATCCAGAACATTATTCTCCATAATGCCTCCAGATACAGAACTAGGTCTGGCATCTACAACCAACAACATTCCACAAGTTCTAAGAAAGAGAGCAAATGCGTCGTGCAGACTTAAGCCATTCCCCATTAAAGAAATTACACCTCTGGGAGCAGTTAACGTCTTATGTGCAAGGAAACGAAAACTGGAAATGGAGGGGATAGACGCAAAGGCACGGAAACTGCAGTATACTGCGACGACTACTGCTTTAAACGAAGAATACCAGCTGCAGGCGGAAAGAAAGGACGCTGTCGCTTCTGCACAAGCACGAGTCACACGTGCCTTTGAACGCATGCTATGGATAGATCCACCTATAACCGGAGTTTTTAAAATAATAGCATTTACTGTTAATAGATATGCTAAGTGGTCATACGTTGGAGTACTCGTGGAAGATGGCGGATGCGAGCATGTATACTATATTAAGAGCCATCTAAAGAATTTGTTTATAAAGCTCCTTTCGAAGCTCTATCAGCTTAAAAAGGATGGTTACATTGTATCTAAATGCGGTGGATTGGATATTGTATATTTAGCATCGTAAACCCGTTTAAGACTGACTATCTACATATAACGACCGTACATTTGCAAAAATTGTAAATTTAAAATTCTAAACAGAAATTCCACAGGAGTGCTGTCTAGAAGATCAGACAGAGGAATGTTTTAACAGTTGTGTTTTGCTGGAAATAAAGGGTAAAATTAAACTACCCGATTGCTCTCCGTTGGAAGAATTCCCGGAAAGTCTAGGACTGGTTATTATTGCCATAAAAGAGGTGGAATACAGGAGGAGATGAAGATACGCACCGCGGTTTGAAAACATGCCTTCGCTGTACCTTTCGAATTACTGACTGGAGAAGGAGATCGAAGATTCTGATGTCGATCTAAGCTACAAGTTGAAAATTAAACTAGGCTTTATTAAAGTTACACCAAACAAACATAAAGAAAGAGTTGTTTTCTGTGTTTAAATGTATATGTACAGGAAATTAGTAAAAGTTCTTTGTAAACGAATATTTCTGTTTTTATTTTCTAATCTACAGAAAATCCTAAATTTTCTCTATTTACTATGATTTATGTGTAAGCATATATTTGGGGTAGAATGCCTAGTTGTATGCAGAAATTCCCTTGGGGTGTGGACTAGACTTTTTTTTTTTATTGAAAATGTACAATTAATGGTCGCTAATGTTCTCCTTGGTAAAATTGCAATTAGTTTCTATTAAAGCAGTAAAAGATGTAGGTAAATCAAAAGGTACTGGATTTCGAAAACTTGCCTTCGATGTACTTACCAATTTTATAGCTGGAGGTGGAAATGCAAGACATAGATGTAGATTTTTTGCTAAAAGTTAAGTAACTCCTATGTGACTAAGTATTAGCTGTTTTACCAGATACTTCGTTGGTATAGAAAACAGTTTCCTAAATAATACAATCCCCGTGATAATAAGAACGACAAAGATCACAATTCTCTCAAAGTGAGGGCTACTGTTTATACCGCATCACGAAAAACTCTGGTGTGAGAAGGGTTGCAGCATTCATAAGGGGGACCACGCGGGAATTAATCTCAAAGTGTGAGCTTTATTACCGTGTGATTATGCGGTCGTATTTCACGTCCTCGATGGTTTGTGCGTGTTTGTGCGTGTGTGTGCGTGTGTGGCCGGCGCGTGAGGCGCCCCCCACCCTCTACGCCCGGACGCGTGATCTTGACTTAATTTTGCGGACTTTCCTGCCGCGTCCCGCCCGGCCGCCTTCTTTGCGGCCGCGTGGTCAGGGCGCGTGCCTCCGGACCCCTGTGGCGTCTGCTCGCCTGAGCGCTGGCAGCCCACGCAGCCCACGGGGTCCTCCTGAGGGCACAAGCCGACAGCCGACAGCCGACAGCCGCGGGTCCGTGGCGTCATAGAAGGCAGATTCTTTTATCGAGTTATGGTCCTGTATGGCAGGGGGAGTCCATTATTTACATAAACAGCGATGGCTCTACGCAGTATAAAATACTCGGAACACGCATGCCGTGGGGAGATTCCGGGAATGTGAACTTGAGGTCGGTGGTGGGAGGGGTAGGGGTCTCGTAGTCATCGAGTGGTGGGTCACGAATAGGGTATCATAGAAGTCATTAATCATGTCAAATTTTATAAGGGAGAATTCCGAGGTAAGAGGTCGAGGGTCCGATTCCCGGAACATGAACTTGAGTTTGGCGGTGGGAAGGCAAGGGGTCTCGTAGTCACCGAGTGGTGGGGCAGGGAGGGGGTATCGTAGAAGTAATTAATCATGTCAAATCATGTTATTAGGGCCACAAATCATGCAAATTTTTAATAATTAGGGTCATAATTCTTGAATTGCGCTATTGTGTCCTGGTTCTTGCTCTCATAAGGTCGGTGACATTGACCTTGACCTCTAGGGAGGAAGAGGAGGAGGAGGAAACCTCCCAAGTGACTCGGTTCTGGCATACGGCGGTGTGGAGGGGGGTGTGAAAGCCTGTTATTCACCTCCAAATTGTCTTGCTTCCTACTGTCGTAACTTTTGGAATTTTTATTTTAGGGGCGCGGGTTCGAAACCACGACCGGGTCGCGCGGGGCCACAATCATTAGGACTGTCAGTAGGGGCGGCGTCGAGGGCGACGGCGCGAGCTAGGGGTGGTGGATGCTTTTAAGTTACTGACAAACAGATACGGAATTTGATATTCAATATTCTATTAAGGCATAAAATAATACCGAGCTTTGGTGGATGGCCTGAGGGGTGCAGGTTGTGGTGGCACTCGCACCAGTGACCTAGCCTTCGAAAAAAAAAGAAATGAAAGAAAAACGGGAGGGTGTTGTTCGAGTGCCGGAACGGCTCGTGTGGGCGCGGGAGTCCTTGTGGCTGCCGGTGGCGGCAGTGGAGGTCGCTCACGCATGTGCTTACATGAGGAGGCGGTGGTCTCGTTAGTGATGTAAACAATAACACGGGCTGTTACAAGTAAATTGACGTGGAAACATCATTAAGGCTCTTGGGAAACCTAAATGCTTTTGGAGGTATGTGGACTCCACCCGAACATCTCCATCCGAACATCTGTTTTACCATGGAATTGGAAGAAAATGGTAAGCTCCCGTTTCTGGACGTCATGGTTCCTTGGGCCATGGTGTGTTTCGTAAACCTACAAACACCGATCTGTATCTGAAAGCTACGAGCTGTCATCATCCATCTCAACGCAGCGGTGTACTACGGACACTCGTACACAGAGCAAGAGCGATCTCAGATGCAGATTGTATACAAGCAGAACTCAACCATCTTCGCTCTGTGTTTGCCCAGAACGGCTACACTGAGAAGCAGATTCATGCTGCATGTCGACCAGCTCGCTCGAAACCTGAAGAAGAACTAGAAGAAACGGAGAGCTCCGCTAAGATGGTTTTTCTTCCCTAAGTCGGTGGTGTGTCCTTCAAGATTGGTAGACTGTTTAAAAACCATAATATAAAGTGTGTCTTCCGCCCTCCAGCGAGAGTGCAGACAACGCTGGGCTCTGTTAAAGACAACCTCGGCCTCAGGAGACCGGGAATATACAAAATCCCGTGCCAGTGCGGAATGTCTTATATTGGACAGACGAGTCGCACTGTGAAAGACAGGTGCGACGAACATAAACGCCACACAAGATTGTGTCAACCACAAAAATCGGCTGTGGCTGAACACAGTCTCGATTCGGGACACTGCATGAATTACGAAGAGACCAAGATCATTTCTTCCGCTTCCACCTACTGGGACTCAATAATTAAAGAGGCCGTCGAAATACGCATATCAAAGGATTTAATTAATAGAGACACGGGATTCCAACTTAGTAAAGCATGGGAACCGGCAGCATCAGCCGCAGACAGACGATGGTCACCAATCGACGCAGATGGGTCATCGACGTCGAGACGCGTAAAGCGCGCACCTTTCCTGCGGTCGGCGCGCACCGGGGCCCACCGCCAGCGGCCGCTGTTGCCCACTCTGTGCCGCTGCGCCGCGCCTGCGCAGACCGCCAGCGGCCCTCCGGTAGGGCAGGAGGCTCTCCGTGTTCACGCCGTCGACGCTCTGGTCTGCCATGACGTCACAGCAGCGGCGCCTGCGCCTTGGTAACGAGCCACCATATATATTGCGAGCAGAGAGGCAACAGCGGCAGTTCACCTGAAGATGGCGAGCAGCTGTCTCGCAGAAATATTGTGAGATTATTACAATAGTATCCGACGGTACTCCCGTGAACCATTCAAGATCATTAAATTAACAGGAGGCAGAAGTCGGGCAATCGGGCGTCTGCTGGGGGGGGGGGGGGGAAGGGTGGGTCGGACCTCACACGAAAACGCTGTCGTCACAGGCGTTTCTGATAATCACCGCCAAGTGCGGCATTGTTTGTTCTGTCTTTCCGGGGAGTGGGGGTGGCGGCGTCCTCTGATTGGTGGTCAGTGGCCAGGAAAGTGGCCGAGGCGTCGGTCTGGGGCGGCACACAGGCAGGCTTTTACAAGTGCGAGTGCAGCGTGACGTGCCGAGCATCCGTGAGAGCGCTACTGTCCGAGTGTGGCGGCATCCTCTGACCCGCGGGCCGGCTATTGGCCGAGCGCGTCGATGACGAACGAAAGACGAGCGAATATCAGGGGGGCCGTACCGCCACTACCCTGGTAGCACCTTCGTGTTGCGAGGGCGAGTACTTTCATTGAGCATGCAAGGGTTCATACGAGAACCTGTAAACCACAGAGCAGGAACGACATTATTTCTTTACTTCAAGACCTGTCTGAGGAAAGAATCATGTCATGGCATTGGATTTCTAAAAATATTAACATCTTGGCAAAACTTTTATGCCGTGTTCTTAATGTTGCCAACATAACCATGCGAGGCCGTCAGGACGGTAGGTAAAGTTTTACCACCGTGTCTGAGGGATCTCATTCACACATTCGTTGGCAGTGCACGGCTTAGACATTTTTACCAACATGTTGACACTACATGCACTATACAAATATTACCTCGATTAGACCTAAATACTGCACAAATTTTATTGTACTTATTTTATCACTGAGTATTTCGAACACCTTTTTCGCAATATACTTTTCTATGCATGTCAATTTCCACCAAATCACAACTACTTCCACAAACGCTTGATTTCCACTAGTTAAATTGAAATACATTTCATATACCCATGAAACAATTTACGCTCAAATAACGAAAGAGAAAATTTATGTATTTAATAATTATGAATGACGTTTATACCTTTCACAGCGCTACTATAATGCTTCATTTATTTATTATGAGCTCATTTCGGATTTTTATTCCCATCATCGGGTTTTCTGTAGTAGTTCACATAAGATGCGATCACATACGTACATACCAACGAGACATACTCATATAAATATTATCTGTGCAACAGTTTCAGTATTATCGGTGACTTGTTAAAGGATAAGTATAATCGTTGATGGATAGAATTACGTAATATATGTTTTCCTAGGTCAAAACCGACAGGTGGTACCATACCATAGACTAGAATCGAATAATAATATCAAAGTACGTGAGGAGATTACAACCCAAACCGCAAATATTCGTAAGGAATTACAGGATACTTGCAAAGAAATTACAATAAGGAATGTAGAAACTTCTTTGGTAGATAACCCTCAACTACTTAATTTAGGGCAGCAGGTAGAGAAAGATCATGTTAAGATTATAAACATGAAAACGTAAATCTCTGATATTTGTAATAAATTCGAGAGAATTACATGAAAAATTTAATCTCTGATAATTGTAATAACTTCGAGACAACTAAAAATAGCCAGCCGCGGTGGCCGAGGGGACTAAGGCGCTCCAGTCACGGTCTGCACGGTCACTACGGTCGGGGGTTCGAATCCCCCCTCGGGCATGGATATTTGTGTCGTCCTAGTTCGTAAGTAGTTCATCAGTAGTCTGTAAGTTTAGGGACTGATGACCCCGTAGTTAAGTCCCATAGACTATCAAAACATTTGATTTGAACTAAAAATAACTAAGATAACCAGGGATACTGGGATTGCAAGAAATTAACAAGCATCTAGCGGAATTCAGCGGCAGAGATAACACATCGAAAACAATGTTACTAACATTAGCAGGAAACATAGCAGTCGTACCGTCATCGAAAATTTAGATGCTGACAATGTTGTTGTGGATAACAATTCAACAATCAACAAGAACGATACGACTTCTTCCTTGCAGTGGAAAGTCCAACAGAATAATATCATCCATTGTTTGGTGGGCGCATTTTAATTTGACAGCAGATTCGAATACCGCGAATACATTCCCGACTTTTAATCCAGTTGGTGAATTATATCGTATATTATTTGTAGAATTATTTGAGGGATCTTTCCCGGCCGATGGAATGGTAAGAAGAAGATACATTTTGTAACTGGGCATTCACAAGCGGGTGCAGCCGAAAGGGCTATTTTACACAAAAATTGAGTTTAGAACCTAGGATGATTTTATTAATCATTTTAAAGAAAAAAGTATTGGTCATAAGGGGAGGAACAGCGTTAACCATAGAACTTTTCTACCAACCTTATTATTCTAATCGGTGGAGGGGGAGGAGGTCAGAAAATATTTTCAATGATATTTGAAACATTTGAAACTGATAGAACAATCTATAATGGAGGGACATTGGATAAGGTCCTAATCAGTAGACTGCCTTATTATGCTAAAGAGATAATGATAGAGAAAGAATATTCGCGACCACGACAGTTATTAAATTATTCAAAACAGCTTGATAATCTGAAAAATGAGAGAGAAGAAGAGAATCTTAGATTAAATTGAGAGGACAATTTTCGAAATAACAATCATACTCAATCAGAATCTTGCAAATATAGTAACAACAATCAGTGTCATTTTTGTCAAGATAAAAGGCAGTATGGAGATAAAAAAGCCTAGGAAGTCAAGAGAATATTCTAAAGTACGTAAAATACATAACCAACTTAGTGAGACGATAAACACCCAAATAACCAACAATGGTCGTAATGGTGGTGATATAATAGAGAATTCGGAAAACTGAAAGCGTCCCTTAGTGCCGGTCAACTAAAGCGGACTACAGATCAATGTTCCATACGACCCATTTGTAATTTCTCATTACACCATTCGAATGACAATTGTATATAGAAGAACCGAAATTTTAAACCTGTCAACAAAGGTTATGTTGATTCCGATTTTGAGGTTAGTATACTATCTACAGAATTATTTAAAACTAAGAGAAAGTACTGGAACTGTCCAACGTCACCAATAAGCGGTGTAAAAACTGTTGACATTACTGTTAAGGAAAGTGAAAACATCAGTGTAGAGGATTATGTATCATTTACAACAAACCAACGATCTTTCTTCCATTCATTTCTGAAAGTGAATAAATTGAAAGTAGTTTTAATTTCAGACATATATATGTGTACATGATGGCACTATAGACTTATAAGAATTACACTCTTACGATTCGTGTTGGTGGTCATATTGTTAACATTAAAGCTTTCAATCAACAAGCTACAGATACAAATTACGAGTCTTTACAAGTTACATATGTGGATTCTATAACTTTATTGCTAAATTTAGAAGGTTTTGACATTAGCACGGAAATAAGGGACAAATGTTACTCGAATAAATTTGTATCTCAGCAAGACAAAGATGAACTTGAATACATACTATTGAACTTTAAGGCAGTTTCTTCTGATATGCCTAGATGTATCAAAGATTATGTTTGTAAGCTTAAAATAAAAATCCCAAAGCATGTTTTAGGAAACATTACCCTATTCTTGTAGAATAGAAGGAAGCTACCACTGGAGAAATGAATAAGATGATAGAGCAGGCTGTCATTGAAAGATCATTATGTGCAGTGAAAAGATCCATTATGTGCAGTAAAAAACGCTGTAGGTGGAATTCTACTAGTTTTAGATGCAAGGGAATTAAATAAAATTATTGAAATTGAAAGGCCTCTACCCATGGAAGAAGTTCTTTTAAAACTCGCAGGTTCTCGTCATATGTGTACTATGGATTTTATAGCTGAGTACCATCAAGTTAAAGAATACAGACCTTCTCTTTGAAGGTAAGTCTCATCAGCTGAAGGTGTTACCCTCTGGCCTTAACATATCTGTGGAAACGTTTATTATGGCTTTAAAGTCTGCTTGACACATTGATCTGTAAGCTTTCTGCATGTTGAACGTGTGTTGTCTTAGCGTGCCAAATTCAAATATGCCTACTATGAAGTGATAAATGATCAAGATATTAAAATTAGCGCAAATTCCACTGCTGTAGCAATCTATTGATATAAAGTTCAAAACAAGAGGAAAGCAAGCAATTATTCTCATGTACAAACTAACGGAAATTCTCCAGGCGTCAGGAGTCTCAGTCATTTACATTTTTTTAAAAGAGCTGGCCGCCGTTTGCCTGAAAGTTTTATTTACTATCACTACCTGGTTTCTACTTAGGCCATTTTTCAAGTGCTGTTATAAGAGGAAACCTATCTGACAACTTTTATCATAGTACTTGAAAATGGCCTAAGTAGAAACCAGGTAGTGAAAGTAAATAAAACTTTCAGGCGAATGGCGAGCAGCTCTTTTTTCCTGTTTTTTTTTTTTTTTTTTTTTTTTTTTTTTTTTTTTTTTTTTTTTTTTTTTAAGTACGAAATTCTTTTGCCACATTCAAAGGTGAGGGACATCGTGAAATCATTAGAAAAACATATGAATGTGCTGGAACGCTGCATTTATATGCTCAGAGATATACATCCAGGTTGTATGCTCTACGTCAACAGCTAACGCGAAAGATAATTTTATACGTTGACGACATCCTTGTAGTTACAAGAACATGGGAAGAGCATATTTCTATTTTACAAGAATTATTTGAACGATTGATCATTAAGGGTGTTACTTTAAAATTATCCAAGTATTATTTTGGACAAGAAGAGGTGAGGTTTCTTAGACATATAGTTAATAGTCAAGGTATAATACCAGACGCAGAACTTATTGAAGCTATTGCTAAGTGCCCTAGTCCTAGGTACAGGAAACAATTTAAATCATTACTAGAAACGGTCATTTTTCTGATGTGATTTCTTCCGGGGAAGGATATAGTGAATCTTAAATTACTTCACTCACTGAAACAAAACTCAATTTGGACGTGGTGAAAGGATGAACAGCAAATATTTCAAAGAATAACAGATACCCTAGTACCTGCTAGCATGTTATATCATACAGAATTTAGTCAGGATTTTTGTATATGTATGGATTCTTCAGATTATGGCTTATGTGTAATATTTCAGAGGCAGTTAACAGATGATAACTCTTCTTGTCGACCAATTGCATTAGCTAGCTAATTTTAGCAAAGGACTTCAGAATATAGTTTGTGACACTATAGCGCCTCGCGCTGGGTATAGATGATACATGCATTTCGAAGAACCCGGTATCATGTTTATTTTATCACGTTTTTCAAACTGTACATGGAGTAAGCGGTGAAGTAATGCAAAGAGAAATCTGGAGAGGGAATTAAAGTCCAGGGAGACGGAATAAACGCCTTGCGGTTTGCTGACGACATAGTAAATCTGTGAGAGACAGCAATTAAACGGACTTGAAAGTGTCTTGAAACGAAGGTATAAGTACCGGGTGATAAAAACGTCAGTATAAATTTGAAAACTTAATAAATCACGGAATAATGAATAACGACAGATGGCGCTGGACAGCAAAACGTCAGTGACTGCATGAAAATCGTGTATAAAAGGAGCTGTAATAGCTGTAATAAGAGAGAATCAGGTGCATCGTCAGTCGCAGCATGTTAACGTTACCTGAAAAGACATCTCTATGGATGCTGAAGGACAACATACGACGCCAAGCCTCACCATAACTCCGGACAAATTTTATTGTGCTGTTCAAAACATTATTCCTCGACTACAGCTGTTGTTGAGGAATGATGGTGAACATATTGAGCATTTACTACAAAAAACATCAGCTTTGCTTTGTCTTAATTTGTTATGCTTATTATTGATTTTCTGATCAAACATTGTTTGAAATTTTTTTGTTCTAATAAAATCCCATGTCATTCTAAGCATGTGTATCAATTTTTACCTTTCTATCTACATTACTGCGTGATTTATTAAGTTTTCAAATTTATATTGATTTTTTGTTCACCCGGTATATAGCTCGGTATGGGCTTTTGTCGAAGTCTTGAGAACATACCTTTACCGAGGAGTCTAGTAGCATATTGGTCGCTCCTATGTATAGAGGGGGTTACGAGAATAAAAGCAGTGAGGTTAGAACCCACACAGAGGCATACCGACAGTCTTTCTTTCCGTGTACAATACGCGGCTGGAATAGCAGCAAGAAAAGATTGTGGTACTCAATGTACCCTCCGCCACACATTGTCAGGTGGCTTGTGGAGTATGGATGTAGATGTATATATGAGATTAACGCTTACGAGAGTAAAACGAGGGTAATGGAATGTAGTGTCACAAAATCAGGCGATGCTGAAGGAATTAGATTAGGTAATTAGACAATAAAAGTAGGATATGACTTTTGTCACTTGGGTAGCAAAATAACTTCTGATGTCGAAGTAAATAAGATTTAAAATGCATAATGGCAATGGGAAAAAAGCATTTCTAAAGAAGCGTAATTTGTTGAGCTCCAATATTAGTTTAAATGTTAGGAAGTCATTTATGAATGCATTTGTCTGGAGTTTAGCATTGTATGGGAGTAAAACGTGGACGATAAGGAGTTCAAACAAGAAGATGATAGAGGCTTTAGAAATGTCGTGCTGTAGGCGAATGATGAATATTATATTGGTAGATCACGTAACTATTTCGGAGGTGCTCAACAGAATTGGGAAGAAAAGGAGTTTCTAGCATATCCTGACTAAGAGAAGGGATAGGTTGGTAGGTCATATTCTGATACATCAAGGAATTATCTTCTTGGCATTAGAAGGAAGTGTGCGGAGTAAAAATTGAAGAGGGAGACAGAGGGACGAGTACAGTAAGCAAATTCAAAAGGATGTAGGTTGCCACATGTATTATCAGATGAATAGGCTAGCACAGGACAGGGTAGCGTGGAGAGCTACATGAAACCAGTCTGCGGAATGAAGACCACAAGACCAACAATACAAAGTCGATCACTTACAGGTTAGCGAGGGAGTGACAACGTAAGATGTGACTAGAAAAAGGGACTCAGAAATTCAATAAAAACCCCACCATCTATTTGGTTATGAACATACTTACGTATACCAACAGTCGCCATTACAGGAATCAGGCGTTTCCAGTTGCCTGTGGCTCCAGAAGTACTTAAGACACTGAATTAAAATCATACGTGATGTGATAAGGCGTACAATGAAGATTAGAAGTTTTTAATAGTGATTAAACCACGTTATGAGTAATGGTATACGATTTTATTTAATATTTTGAGTTATGGTACTTAAGTAAAATTTTACTCCATAAAGATGCATCTACTCTGATTGCACAAGCAATGACCCTCAATAGTATGAGAGTAGATGAGGTATTGGGGATTTATAGAATTAATATTTACCTGGAATGCGGATTGTGGGCGGAAGGGAGATAGATGCTAGATTCTTGGATTAAATGAATGTTTTGATCATGAGGCGTCCGGAACGTGGTGCCATGAGAATCTGTGGGATATTCTTTTGATGGTTCTCGTAGTTAGGTTCTGCTACATCTATTACCCCGAAATACGTTTCAAAGCAAAAGAAAGTGCTTCACTGACGTCTGAAGGATTGTACAAGTCAGTGCCCATATAACCTTGTAAAATTAAATGAGAATAATAGTGCCACGAGAGACCACGTACACCGGCTGCCGGCGTGGCGCAGGGGACAGCGTCACGGACTGCGGTGCTGAAGGTCGCCGTTTCAATCCCGCCCCCCGGCCAAAATTTATTTCTTTGTAATTAACAATTCCAGAATGTTCTACATCTTTCTTATGTGCACTTGTAAATACTACTTGTTTCTTATGTAAACTGTTCTTCTAATTTCTGGTAAATTCTGTCTGTGTATAAATAGCGGAGCACTCTGCCCGAGAGGCAGTCAGTGCTGCGTGTATGTTGAGTACGATAAACGTGCTTTCAGTATAAGTGCTGTGTTCAGTTGCCTTCGAAGTCAAACCTGCTCCCATTTCGACCTTGTTTGGTGGAGGCGCCGGGTATCCTGTGCAACAGCTGCATCACCGTGGCTCCGATTAGGCAACGTAAGAGCCGTCGCTTAAACGGACTGGAACCGGAATACAACACCGAGTACATCCTTCCAAAAGTCCGTATCATCAGAAGAATCATGGAAACGAAACCAGCGGTAATCCAGATACACATCAGACACCCATCGGTGTTCTCTGAGGATGCTGGACAGGACCCCAGCCGGCCGCGGTGGCCGAGGTGACTGAGGCGCTCCAGTCACGGTCAGCACGGCCACTACGGTCGGGGGTTCGAATCCCCCCTCGGACATGGATATTTGTGCCGTCCTAGTTCGTAAGTAGTTCATAAGTAGTTTGTAAGTTTAGGGACTGATGGCCCCGTAGTTAAGTCCCATAAGCTTAACAAACATTTGAACATTTTTTGGACAGGACCCCAACAAATGGCTAAAAGGGTTCGACCGAGTCGCCAAGTACAACAGGTGGGATCCTACGATGTGCTTGGCCAACGTTTGTTTCTACCTGGACGGAACAGCCCAGCAATTGTTCGAAAACAACGAAGACAAGTTGAATGACTGGGAGACGTTCCAGGAGGAACTTAAGAAGACGTTTGGAGACCGCCAGCGACAAATCCGTTCGGCGGAAGAACAACTGAAGAACTGAGCCCAACGACATGGTGAGCCGATACAATCGTACATACAGTTTGTTTGGGCCCTGTGTAACAAAGTCAATCCGAACATGACTGAGGCGGACAAAATCACGCACCTGATGAAGGGTATGCAGGAGATATGTACCAAGCTGTTCTGATAAAAGACGTTGCTACGACAGAAGTGTTCATTAAGTGGTGCCAGCGTATTGAAGAGATGCAACAGAGGAGGGTTGGCCGCAAGAAGTATGGCAGACTCCCAATGTGGCCCCTATGGCCTTTGTGGAAGACCAGCATGACTTCGCTTCTCACATACGACAAATTATAACAGAAGAATTACAATAATTTATGGCAATCGGGACTGTTAGATCGAGCGAGCATCAGATTATGGCCATGTAAGTCACGAGGGAACCGACGTCGCTGAGGAAGAGGTATTTCAGACATTAGCTCCTGTCTGCCCCATCAGTCACACCCGACGTGAAGAATGGCGTCGCCCTGCTATGACTCTTGCTGCAGCCGCCAAACGGCAGCCCATGAACCGGCCGACGCGACCGCAGCCAACTCCCCCAGTTACTATGACGCCCCACAGAAGAACCGACGTCTGGAGGACAGAAGACATCACACCACTGTTTCCACTGTGGGCGCCCTGGACATGTCGTACGGTATTATAGAGAGAGAAGGCGAGTATTCGACGATTATTTTGCCGCAAGACGTCAGCCATCAGAGTACTTCTATCCCAGGCAATCACCTGCTGATGAGTTCAGTCGACCTATGGAGAGAAGCCCATCGCCGTACCCTAGACGAGGTCGCTCCCCGACGCGCCGCAGCCGTTCACCGTCGCCATACAGTGGTACAAGCCGCTCCCCTAGCCGCCGCACCCAGGCAAACGAAGCGAGGCGACCATCTACGGAGGTGAGGCCGCCGCAGATGAAAATCCTCCATGGACGACAGCCGCTAAGATGTCGGTAAATCTCATCGACTTCATAATCGACGGCCAACCTGTCCGGGCAATTGTTGACTCGGGAGCGTCTTTCTCTGTATTGTCGGATAATTACCGCCGCACACTAAAGAAGACAATGTTCTGTGATACTGGGGCAGCTGTGCTGAAGGTTGCGAATGGAAACCACGTCCAGCCAGCAGGAACTTGTGTCGCAAGAAAAACCATCAACAACAGGACCCAGCCGTTTGAATTTGTCGTCTTAACAGAATGAAGTCACAATGTCATCCTCGGATGGGACTTCCTGCAGGCATCCCAAGCTGTCATTGACTGTTGTTTGACGTTGAAGTTGTTTCGACGGATACAAGTCATACAGAATTTTCTGGGATGTTATTTGCCGTTCACAATGTAACGATCCCGCCACTGACGATGAGAAGAGTTGCAGTCACAAATACAGATGGGCGATTAAACTGTGAAGTGCTTGTTGATAGTAAAAAGTTTATCAGGCTCACAAAAGAAATTTACATACCAGCGGCTATCATAAGCATTAACGGTGGTCAAGGAGAAATTTGGATCACAAATTGTCATGAGCAGTCACAACTTATCCCCAAGAGAATGTGTATCGGGACAGCTGAACCAATCTAGGACGGTGAGCTCAACGCCATCAATGAAGACCCATGCCCTGCTGTTAGTACAGACAACACGCTGGAGGAAACAAACATGGAACTGACAATAGGGCCCCGACTGACCAAGGAACAACGCCAGTGGGTGTTAGGTATACTACGCCAATTTTCTGGTGCATTCACACCTCAGCAGGGGAAAAGTCAGACGAAAGCACCGTATCAATACTGAGGATCATCCGCCAATTAGCCAGCGTTCGTATAGAGTGTCGCCAGCTGAAAGACGGATAATTCGGGAGGAAGTAGAAAAGATGTTGCGAGATGACATTCTTCGACCTTCGGAAAGTCCTTGGTCGTCTCCGGTGGTCCTTGTAATGAAGAAGTATGGCACGTGGCGATTCTGTGTCGCCTATCGGCGGCTGAACAGAATCACAAAGAAAGATGTCTACCCATTGCCACGCATTGACAACACCCTAGACTGCTTGAAAGAAGTAACATACTTCTCAACTATGGACATGCAGACAGGTTACTGGGAAATCGACGTTGACGAAGCTGACAGGGAGAAGACGGCTTTTATTACACCTGACGGCTTCTATGAATTTAAAGTAATGCCATTTGGATTATGTAATGCTCCAGCCACATTCGAACGCGTGATGGACAACTGGCTTCGACACCGTAAGTGGACGACGTGTCTTTGCTATTTAGATGACATTGTCGTATTCTCGAAAACATGTGAAGAACATCTGAGTCGCCTGTCAACTGTGTTGAAGTGTGTTCAGACTGCAGAACTCCGCCTCAATCCAAAGAAGTGCCTCTTCGTCACCAAAGAAATAAAAATCCTGGGGCACCTAGTCAACGGAGATGGTGTCCGTCCAGATCCAGATAAAGTAAGGGCAGTCACAGAATTTCCAACTCCCCAGCACATGCGTGATGTGAGAAGTTTTCTCGGGCTGTGCTCATACTACCGATGTTTCATAAAAGGCTTTTGTAACAAGGCACGTCAATTACAAGAACTTCTGCAGGGATACGCCAAGTTTTACTGGGATGAGACAAAAGAAAGAGTTTTCCAGACACTTAAGGAGGCTCTAACTTCCGCACCAGTGATAGCCTTGTACGACGAGAATGCAGAAATGGACGCCACACAGACACCAGTTGTTATGGGATTGGTGCAGTGCTTGTACAAGTTCATGATGGTGCCGAAAAAGTGATAGCCTATGCGTCAAGAGTACTGTCAAAGTCCGAGATAAACTACTCTACAACTGAAAAAGAATGTCTCGCAGTTATCTGGGCTATCAACAAGTTCCGGCCGTATTTATTCGGCAAACCATTCACCGTCGTGACAGACCACCATTCTTTATGTTGGCTGACTAGCTTGAAGGATCCATCAGGTCGACTAGCAAGATGGGCACTAAGACTCCAAGAGTACGATGTCACAGTGGTATTCAAGAACGGGCGCAAACACAAGGATGCCGACTGTCTTTCGAGGAATCCATTAGTGGAACACATCAGCATGAATGAAATTTCAGCCCTCAGTGGATTAGATGACGTTACAGCTGAACAGAGAGAACATCCGGCACTATTAAAAATATAGAGGCCCTGGAGAAAGGAGAACCGACCAATGGAGAGTTCCAACTTATAAACGGAACATGGTATAAGAACAACTACGATCCACTGGGCCCCAAATGGCTACTGGTCGTTCCAGCTCATCTCCTGCCAGCTATTCTCCTATATTTCCACGATGCTCCAATATCCGGTCATCTGGGATTCGTGAAGACCCTAGACAGAATCAGACGCAGGTTTTACTGGAAAGGTCTCTACCGATCTGTCAAGCACTATGTGAGTCAGTGTAAAGAGTGCCAGAGACGGAAGCATGTGCCGCAATTACCTCCAGGGCATCTCGTACTGATTCCGCCGGCAGCAGCTCCATTCCACCGAGATGGGTTCGATCTTTTAGGAAGGTTCCCGAAGTCGACAACCGGTAACCGATGGATAATAGTCTGCATTGACTACCTCACACGCTACGCTGTCACCAAACATGTGCCGATTGCAGAAGCTCCAGAGATCGCAAAATTCCTTGTAGAAGACATTATTTTGAAGCACGGAGCACCAAGTGTGATGATATCTGATTGTGGAAAAGTTGTAAGGAAAGAAAATTATTTGTTGGTAATATATTGGGTGAAAAGTGTTTATTTTATTTAAGACAAGTGTGAGTGGAGGTAATAACTGTAGTGGATGTTGTAATGTTTAAGCAATATAACAAACCTTACCTTAATTTCGTTGTTGGTTACGTTAAACTCGTGATTAATGCAAGTGGCGTAGTTAAATTTTAAAAATATTAAGCAAGACAATCAGTGTAATTAACAAATACTATGGCCCTATCTGACAAACATTTCAAAAGATCACTCACCTTTCCTTTCCTTACAAAATTTCCTACAGAGACTGTGCACACGCAGATAGCAGAAATTAACTTACTCCGTCTGTGCAATATGTCTGACTCAATTAGTACGCTGGTAATTTAGAAAATTATGAATAGTAGGATTTTTAACATCAATTGATTGGCAAGCGGGTGCAGTCCAACCACTAAAGTCAGTATCTGATAAAATTAATTCACTTAAGCAAATAGGAAATTTAAGTAAATCAGTCTTAATTAATGCTATGCATACGACATTAGTACGAATTTGATTCTTTATAGAAAAATTATTCATTAAATCAATTGTCTGTTATCTTCTACCATCAATTTTAGCAAAATTGTCTCTAACAATGATTGTAAAATTGTATAGTAATATTATTTATGCATTATTGATAATTGTCATATTAATCATGAGTGGCAATTAGTTGTTCAAATAAGGTAGCAAAAGTACTGTCTAATGTTCCTGTATTTAAACAAAATTTACACATGCATTCACAGTAAATTACAACCAATAGCATTTAACTCATTTATCAGTACAGCGACGCGGCACTCTGCAGTCATATAAATGATACACAAATTCATACAGAAATCATTTTGATGGTAGCTCCTCCTTTGGCAGCTTGCTAGCAGTTCGCCGTGATGCTTCGCGAATCGCGCAATTAATCGCGACAGTTAGCGTCCGCGATGATGCTACCGCGTTTCGGACGTCTAGGACGGTTACCGAACACGTAACGAATTTCTGCCTCAGCAGAAGGAACAAACAAATGTTTCATTAAAACCAATTTTTACTTCACTTATGTTCACTGATTTCACATAAACTTTCATATCGTTGCACTTATAACAAATTATAACTTTCACTCTGTTTTAACTTTATTACTTATATTGTTTGAGCATTCCGCGGACCGCGTACGAACGTCTGATGTACGTCACGGGGCGACAGATACTGCTGCTTGCCTGCTCTCCCACAACACACCATGGAATATTATTATACAGTATTAAGAGAACTTTATGAACGGGCAAGTGAGTCATCTCCTCGCATTGAAGATATAAGAAAAATAAAAGCAAAATTATTATCCCTAAAAAAGAAGCAAATGGAGGGTTTAAAAATAAAATCAAAAGATAAATCTGTTTCTGAAAATGAAAACACATCATTGTACCATCTAACACGACACGCTCGAAACAGGAGGACAAATTTTATCGAGGAAATACAAACAGAGAACGGTTTAAAACTGACAACGCAACAAGAGATCGTCAATGAGGTTTTCAGATACTATGCAGATTTATATTCGGAGAACGAGATCCATGAAGAAACCCTCGATGAATTTACCAAAATTATTGGGGCGCGTGTGTCAAATGAAGAAAACGACGAGCTTCTCTCACCAGTTAGTAAAGACGATGTGTTTAAAATAATATGCAACTCGCCTTTAAAAAAGTCTCCTGGTCCAGATGGCCTGCCACTAGAATTTTACAAACGATTTTGGAATATTATCGGCGACAAGATGACACTCATCGCTAATGAAATTCTTGACGGCAAGACTGTTCCAGCAGAATTCAAGGAATGCAAAATTGTTCTAATACCAAAAACCACGGGAAAGAAAAATTTGAACAACTTCCGTCCTATTTCCTTACTAAACTCCGATTACAAAATCATCTGTAGAATCATAAATAGCAGACTGCTTCCCGTTGCCACGAAAGTCATAAGTCCACATCAGTCCTGTGTTGCAAACCGAACAATTTTTCAAACAATTTCAGAATACAGGGACATAATAGCCTTGACCGCTGTTACAAATATTAAGTGTGCACTTCTATTCCTTGATTTTTATAAAGCCTTTGACTGTGTCAACCATAGATACCTCCATGAAACTATGAAGAAATTGGGTTTCCTTCCCCGCTACATAAACATGATTAAGAACATTGCAATGGGTATAAATGCAAAGATAGCAGTCAATGGACAACTCACCAAGCAACTGAAAATTATGCGAGGAGTCCCTCAAGGAAGTCCGCTTTCAATGAACCTATTCATCGCATCTATAGAACCATTCCTACAGCATGTTCACGCCAGTCCTACAGGTATGACATTATCCGGACATGAAACGGTGATAAGAGCATATGCTGACGATGTGGGCGTAATAATAAGAAACAAAGAAGATTTGACTAAGTTGGAAAGGATTGTTAGGAATTACGGTCTGGCATCTGGCACTATCATAAATGCCAACAAAAGTAAGTTTTTAGATCTACGGGGCCTTGCTCACTTAAAGATACAATGGGCGAAACAAGTAACAACACACAAAGCTCTAGGCACGACCTTAACAACCTGCCCGATGAAAATGTGTGCAGAAAACTGGAGGGATGCTTTAATGAAAATCAGAGGATCTATCATTGGGAATTCACTTCGCAGCATGAATCAAATTCAAAGGACAATCTTCATAAACACCTGCATCTTCTCAAAAGCCTATTTCATAGCACAGGTTTTTCCGGCTCCAATAATGATAACCAGGAAGATCAGTCACTTGCCACAAATTTTTTATGGAAAGGAGAAATATTCAGGGTTGACACCAAAACAGTTGTGTTACAACCTAAAAATGGAGGTCTCGGTCTCGTTGACATAAGAAATAAGGCTTCAGCGTTGTTTCTAAAAAGAACTTTTGATATTATTAGAAAACACCTAACTTGCATTACAAGTATGATATTCGCATGTGTGAAAGCCCAAAGTCTGCAGCCACCTGTTAACATAAAAGAAATAAATCCACGATTGCGACATATTAGAATATTCTATGTAGACGCCAGTTACCTTAGTGATGTTATTATTAACTCTCAAAATGTGACTGCAAGAGACATTATACGCGAAAGAATGGAAAATGAGGGAACGAATAAACTGACAATGAAACATCCCAGTGTCAAATGGGAGGTTGTGTGGAAAAACATGTCTTCAGTGCCTGTCAAGTGATGTAAAATCCGCCTGGTACAAGGTCGTGAATAGCATTATCAGTACCAATGAAAGATTGTATGCCATTGGTATAAGTGCAACTCATCTCTGTTCTAAATGTAAATTAGCAGATACGCTACAACATAGATTTGTTTGTGGTGGCCACATCGAAAACTGGAAGTGGATAAAAAGCAGGATAGCACTTCTTTCAAGATCGTCTGCTGAATATATATCTCCTGACATTATTTACAGGCCCAAAACTCTGTACTACCCACTAACAAAAAGCAATGCAATTCACTGGCTACTTGGCAAATATCTCAGCTACGAGATTAACAACTTAGGCACTGACAACACAATAGAATTCAAGGCATACATGTTACGTGAATGCAACACAATAAAAAAATACAGTAATCACAAAAAAACAATACGCGAATATGTTGAAAGTTGTATTTGAAAGGACAGGTGTTGGTTAAATAACACAAAGAAAAATCCCTAAATTGCTCCCATCGGAAGTAGGGGTTGGAACACTTGCGCGGAGTGACACTTGCGCGGAGTGACACTTGCGCGGAACCCGGGGCCCTTGGGGCGGCTAATGCCTTTTCCTGGGTACAGGCACACCAACAAGTCTAGCACTACTGTTGTCAAGTGTCCACACTGTCAACATGACACGAAACTCAGTGAAATTTCACAACCCTTTGCAAACTGAAGAGCAATATAGTAACTTGTTCTAACTACATATTAATTCGTTGAGTGTTCCTCCTGTAAACAAAAAGGTATTTTAATAGTGATAATGTTTGGAGAGTTAGTCTCTGCTACTACAAGACGATGACTTTCCACAGTCGTACCTCCTAAAAGCATATTATTCAGAACACTAAGCATATCAAGACACCTGTGCAAGCAATAAATATATTAGGCATCCTGCACAGATACGTTGATGTAATTGACCGCTATGTAGTTAACCCCACTATCACGCAACTTCCATCTCTTTAAAAATAGCTACTATGTTTTTTAATAGGAGATGCAACCTTAAACCTTCAATTAAAAAACGTTAATAAAAAGTCAATGAGTATTTTACATACTTAAAGCGTTTATTCGTAGACCCCAGAACGATTTGGCTGTATTCGAATTACAAATACATCTAAGAAATATATGAAATGCGGAATGTGTAAGGGAATGTCACACACCGTAATATAATAAATTCCATTTTCCATCACCGTCATATAGAACCATTTTTACTCCGAACTTGGCATAAACCAACAGGGAGAAACAGGTTGCAAGACTTCCAGGAAAAATGAAGCGAAATTGGCAGCCAAAAGTTGGTTATAAATTACATTGCCTGTTAACTGTATAAATATAAATTACGGAATACGCGGAACTACTGTTCAGTACAGTCAAAAAGGTCTAAGGTAATAGGCAGTGGTTTACAGTCAGATATCCATATCACTCTCCTCCTCAAGAAGTCTGTGTGAAGATTTATATTCAGAACATTCAAGGAAAAGGTGTTGAAACTATAAGAAGCAGCTCATTTACTCAGGAAGGGAAAACCTTATGGTGCCCGTAAATTTGAATGGCTGTATTTCTTGTAGTAACATTCATTTTTTGATAAAATTTTAAAATCCAATATACCAGAATTTTGTTTTTCTAAACTCAGTGTCAACTTTTTTTTGTCGAAATTTTTGCAGGAAGTAGTCTGGACGTGATTTCATACTTCTATGCATTAATACTATCAAACATGTAATTTGTGTCACAAATTGCGCGGTCGGTCCAGTTGGAGGTTCGAGTCCTTCCTCGGATATAGGTATGTTTGTTTGTACTTTGCCTAAATTGTTTTAAGTAAGATTAAGTAGTGTGTAAGTCTAGCGACCAATGACCTAAGTAGTTTGGCCGCATAAGACTACACATATACACGTAATTTATTTATTTCATAACCACATTTAAGTACTAATAATTAAAGAAACTTAAAAGAGAAATTTGAAATAAACACTGAAAACAAATGATTGATATTTCTCATAAGATGAATGCACAAAACCGTTGACTTATGTCTAGTGAATGTACCTACAAATTCTGCCATATGAAAATTGTAGTGTGAGTCCCAAATATGTTTTTTTCTGTAATAGCATTAAAACATATTAAAAATTCAAAACTCGAAAATCAGTGAAGTTTTGGACTTGAAGCGTTTTGTGTTGCTACATCTTTACATAGTAGACACGATTTTAAAATTTGGTTGCTATCGCCAAATTAGACGAAACGTTAAATTTTTTGGTGTAATCTTCGCAGTGAAGACTGTATGTTGTAGAAGTCTACGTCGAATCTAATCATACCTCTGAGGAGAGAACGTTGTTTGCACTTCTCCTGCGTTTCCAGTCGGCAGTGCTGTGCTATGTAACGACATCGTACCGTTCCATTTTACCGAGAGTTATATATGTATTGGTGTGATGTCTGTTCTTTCGAAATAAGACATCACACCAACATATGTATCATTTAGACGCCAAGATTCTGGGTTCTGTTTTTATCGCTAACGCGATTAACAACGTTTATGAGTGCCACTGGAAAAATGCATAAGTATCACCTGTTGTTTGAGACTTGAAGATGACCTGAAATTAGCCGAAATCGATATCTCATAATAAAAATAAGGTGTAGCTGTCTATATTTCATAATGCTATTCCTAACATATTTAAAAGCTGCTCAAAACCACCTACAAAAAAACCTTTATAATGAGATTGTATATAATTCCACGATCAAATTGTGTTTTAGTTATTTGTAGTAATACACCCAAAGATCTGCCCTTGCTTTTAGTGCCTTGATCAGCTGTTTATTTTTAGAGGCATTACTAGGGAGAGGAAAAATTCGCATTTGCGATAAATGCGAATATAGATGCGAATTCTGACTCAAAATGCAGTAAATCCGAAATTGTAGTTAGCAACGGTTGCGCTCAATTTCGATTTCATCACATTCCTCTTCACATGGTGCTGTATTGTAAATCGAGTGATATTTGTATGACGTGCTATCTCCCTGTTGAATGGGGCTGTGATATCTCCGGGCCGTTACTACTGCTCCACCTCGCTCGATGGGCCTTTCCCTGAATACGGCACAGGTAGCGGCTGGAGGGCGAGGAGTAGGGGTGGTGTATCCCTACTTCTGGAACACCCTGTTCACTACCTGCAGCGTCCGGGTCTCCGCGCAAGAGTCTACAAATTCCCTTTCCGCGCAAGTGTCACTCCGCGCAAGTGTCACAAACTCTCGGAAGTAAAGAACCCTGCTGGGAATCTCAACAAAGGCTGTTTTTAACTCTATTCGAATTTATACGTGAAGGAATTAGATTGATATCACAGAAGTATTTTAAACTCTGTTAGAAAATACACTATTATAATGCAGAGTACAGGTTGAAGGAACTCCTTATACTGTACGCCAACAAGCTAACCAGACAAAGGAGTAATTCACAAAAGAACTACCCAGCAACAAGAAAACTAGAATTGACCAAGGGATGAAAATGTTTTAACGTATACACTGATGAAGAAAGCATAACGTGAACGATAATTTTAAAAACAAAAAGAAGAGACACGCACTTTTATTGCATTACAGTTGTGAAGCTCGCCAAAGATGGCATTGCTGGAGAGCGCAAGGACGGGCTAGAAGGGGAGATGGGAGGCCCGGTAAAAAAAAAAAACTGCCGGCGTTGCGCAGGGGGTAGCGTCACCGACTACGGTGCTGAAGGTCGCCGGTTCAATCCCGCTCCCTGGCAAAAATTTATTTCTTTGTAATTAACAATTCAAGAATTTTCTACATCCTTCTTATATTCACTTGTAAATTCTACCTGTTTTTTATGTTAACTGTTCTTCTAATTTCTGGTAAATTCTGTCTGTGTATAAATAGAGGAGTACTCTGCCCGAGAAGCAGTCAGTGCTACGTGTATGTTGAGTTCGTAATAAACGTGCTTTCAGTATAAGTGCTGCGTTCAGTTGCCTTCGAAGTCAAACATGCTCCCATTTCGACGCGACAATGGTGTTAAGAAGGAAAAAAGAAAAACGACTAATGATGTAAAACGATATTATGACATAATCGTTTTATAACGAATTACAACGAGCGTCTGATGAAATTTTATTTGAGATAACACTGTGTGAAATGTTTATAAGAGTTAATGCTCTATAGCTGAGGAAGAATATGGGAGTTTACTAAGGTATATTGCGTCTTGTTAATGAATGATTAATATCAATACAATTTCAAGTCAAAAAATGATGATTTTTAAAAAGGCAAATAGTTTGAGTTACTATTTATATATATATATATATATATATATATATATATTATATATTACTGTACTATTCTTCCCACAGATGTTAAAACAGTAACTCAAACTATAAGACGTATTTGATCCCTTTCTGACCTTTATACTAAAAATAAAGATTGAGTTTTCAAGTTGGTTTGAAGAATAACACCATAGGGACGAAGTACAGGAATTTATTCAATAAAATGTTTAGGTAATCCAATACCTTACAAATATTATTTTTTCGGTTCCAACTTAACACAGTTCCGTCCAATAATAGTGATTTAATATGTAATACTGTTGTAACAATATAATTTGTACGTTCATAAAAAGAAAAGAAAAGTGTAATGATAATACAATATTCATGAGACTCTGTAAAAGGGTGAAATATATTCACATTCAGGAATTATAAATGGATATATAAAAGAAACTTGTAACTGTTCTTTGTTAAGACGGAAAAACAGAAGGCACTGTTACTCGGAACATTGTGACAGACTAAATATGGTACAGATAGAGAAGTTCTTTAATAATGAAATAAGGTTCGAGTGATTTTTCAAGTGGTTTGTGTCAAGACAATTTAAACCAAAATATAAGGCCGATAATTGTAATGGATAACCCATGAAGCATTTTTTCTTATGCTGAATTCTTAAAAAACTTATTACAGAAGATTTATTAGATACAATGTGAATAAAGGACTTAAGAAATGTCAGATTATTTTGTTCCCTGCTAAACTGAGCTTGCGGGTGAGGTATGCAGGTGGAAGGGCATATTACATCCGCTACTGGCCTACTGCTCTACATCAGCTTTGCAGACTATTATACATATTCAAAGTAGCTTCTTAAATTTTCTAGGTAAGATCTCGGGCTGTTGAGATATGCAAATGCAAGTTTGCTGCTCTATATTACTTTCAGAGTGACCGCAATATTTACACAACGGGAATTTATCTAACTGCTCACTCATTAAAGAGAGCAGCCAACGTTTTAAAAAACTCACAATTAATGTTAAAAAAGGAATAGATAATTGAACGTGGAACTGGGATCATGAAATTGTAAAGCAGAGGTTTGATACTTTAAATTGTTATCTATTCAATAAAATGAACAAGCAAATGAATGTGGGGAGACCATAGCACAATAATGCACACAACTTGGACAAAAGTGAATTAAGTCAGAAAGGTTCTGCCTGTAATAAAAGTCTTTTCCTTTTACGAATATGGAAGTAACATGGGAGAAAATTTGCAGATACACAGCAGATAAAGGAAAGCACATTCATTCTCTTACAGACACGCCCATAATGCTTGCAACACATTACTCATGCGGAAACACTTCCCAACAGGGACAATACGAGTGTCGATGGCGTTTTGACAAGATGGCGGGTGTTTTCGAGCACAAATTGAAGTCAAGTATGCACGGAACGAACTCATATGTGGGGAGGCAGTGGCATACTATCCTTAAGTACCACGTCAAGTGCAACGATGGTGAATTACATAGGATTTACAAAAGAAATTCATTTAGAATAAGCAAGGAAAACACACAAGAATTCCTATAGAAGAAAGCTAGTATCTGTAAAACCATGGCTGAGGGCGGATGCAATGACCGTTATGAAAGGATGTGGTGCGGTCGGCCGCACCAAGGCAGGAAAGACGGAGTCAAACCCGAAAATCTGAGAAAAAGTTAGCACACACATGGATACAGACACGACGCAAAAACGTTAGATGAAAACAACAAGGAAATTCAAACATACTAAGTTTACACAAATGCTAAAGGCTACACACGTGTATTCTAACTTGAGAAGACCGTCTCAAAAGGTGTAGTGTATTTCTTAAGCTTCACGTGCTGTGACGGCGACTCAACCTACGAGGGCAACATCTTCACCGCCGAGCTCCAAGAATAGACGTCAGCCGCGGTTCGACCTCCACGAAACATGCCGTTCTCCTCAGTTGACGCCGAATATATGTTCTTACTGATGTCGTTAACAGAACGGACTTAGTAAATGATATAAAGTAAAATTTAGTTATTGCCAAGCTATCGTATGTCTTGTAATCAACAAATAATTTCATGATACCCAGAATGAAACTTTACGCTGCAGCGGAATGTGCGCTGATATGTAACTTCCTGACAGATAAAAATTCGGTTGTGGCTAAGCCACGTATCCAGCATATTCTTTCTTCCAGGAGAACTTCACTGAAGTATGAAAAGTAGGTTAGGTACTGGCAGAAACAAAGTCGTGAAGAACGACCGTTAACAGTGCCGGGGTAGCTGAGTCGGCAGTTGGGCTTCGGCCGCGCACCGGCTCGGGCGTTGTTTACGTCCCGGCCACAGGCGCAGCGCGCGAGTTGTTTACGCGGAGTGCGTAGCGGTGTAATTTAGTAGTGTACAGATCGAACTGTGGCTTTTTCATATCGTAAATCGACACTGCGATTTACTTTCAATAACGACTTTGCACGACCAAAGGCCTACGAAATAGAACGCTTTCTACGAGATGAGGTAAAAATCGAGCCGGACGTTCTGGTAAGAATACACTTGTCCATAGTCAGTAGCGTCGTTTACTGCAAGCTCATTGATGAAGCGGCATGTGATAGAATATTACAACGACACCAACAGGGTCTCCGTTTTTGCCATTCAGACGGAAATGTCGGAACGGTTACAGTGGATCACGCCGGAATGGGATTAAGAACAATCCGCGTCTTCGAGCTACCGTTCGAATTGCCTGAAAAACTGGTGACAGAGGCTTTGAGCCCGTACGGCACGGTTATCTCACATGAAGCCGAGAAATGGGCGACTTTTGCAACATATCGTGTCCTGAACGGCGTAAGACAGGTAAAGATTGAATTACGCAAACACGTTCCGTCATACCTGTATATCGGTGGCTGTAGGGCAATCGTCATCTACGACGGACAACCGAGAACTTGCTCAGGGTGTGGGAAGGAGGGACACGTGAGGTCTGAGTGTACGCAAAGAAGGCTATTACAACTACCACGTGATGATCCACAACAACAGCAGCATGCGACGGTGCTCCCCTTGACGTATGCTGCGGCCTTTCGCGGGGATACGAGAACCACACCAGAACCGAACCAGCGTGTAACGACGGAAGACCAATCTAACGAATCAAAGCCAGAAGAGGCGGAGATGGATCATGAACGGCGGTCGCAGGACGTGATGACTTCGCCACAGCCCTTGCAGGACGCGGCGGAAATGGAAGTTGACAGTGCGAAGGAGCAGGAAGTGGACTTGAAAAACGACGATCAGGAGGCTGTACTGACCTCAGATTCGGAGGTCAGACAAGGGAAGCAGCGAGCGCCAAAACGACGGAGGAAACGCCGCCTTTCGTCCGACAAAGACAGCAAGGAATCAGGGACGAATGACGAGGTGACCCACACCAAGGAGCATCAAACAACGGCCGCGGAAGAAATACCGAGCGAAGAGAGAAGTGGGGCGGCGACCTGTGTTCAGAGGAACGACGTAACACAAGACGAGGTGGAAACAGATAAAGGATCTTTGACTGTTGAGAACGTCAACCGGACAACAGAACATGGCGCCGAAAGAACGCATTTGGACTGGGCAACAGAGGCGGCTCAGTACGCAGACGAGAACGAAGGAGTAGCAGACAAGCACCCCGGCCGAATGAGTCCGGGCGGCCATTTCGACTAACGTATGACAGCAAGTGAGGGCGATGGGGGACTGGGATGGGGCACAAGGAGGATAGGAGGTGTTAAATGTCCGACTGCGACTCCCCTATGATACATGCCATGCAACAGGCGTACCGGGTAGAGTCCATTAACATCAGTGGCATAAAAACGCCCGTCAAGATGAAGACGCTCAGTGACATGCTCAAGGCGGCGGATATAGACATAGCGCTGCTGCAGGAAGTACGAGACCTTCACACCCAGGACTTCTATGGATACGACATTTACTGCCCACCATACGACGAGAGAGGCATCGGCACGGCAATATTACTCAAAGAAGGGATACGTGCTGTCGACATAGAGTATCTGCCCACAGCACGCGGAATAGCCGTCACTATAGGAGGCGTACGACTGATCAATATTTATGCACCATCAGGAAGCGATAAGAGGAGGGAACGCCAGGAATTTTACGCCCAAGAGGTGACCCCATTGTTCAGGGGCCAATACGAGGCTTATATCATAGGGGGAGACTTCAACTGTGTACTAGACAGGAAGGACCAACATCCTAACTACACGACATGTCAAGAACTCAGAGCGCTGGTCAACGGGATGCAATTAATTGATACGTGGGACCTCAAACATCCTGGACAACAGGGATACACGTACATCACCACCCACTCGGCGAGCAGATTGGACAGGATTTATCTTTCAAGAAGACTAATGACGTCGACAGTGGATGCGGAAATTTGGCCTACAGCGTTCACCGACCACGAAGCATATATCTGTACACCCTCGCCCGGCAAAAGGTATGGAGGCGAAGGAGTAATTGGAAGTTGAATGTTTCTCATCTTCACGACGCAGAATGCCGACGTATGGTAGAGGAATGCCTATGGTTCTGTTCTCCATTGGTGGGTCACGTGCGTGAAACCAGCCTTAAGAAGAACATTTATTTTTTATGGGAAGGAGGCTTCTTGTTGGCAGCGTATGACCTCTGAATTTTATTATACGTCCCTCCGGGAACTCTATTCCCAACCTCCGTCACCAGAACGCCAAACAGCCGTACACCATGTCAAGGCAAAACTAATGCAACTCACAACATCCAGAATGGCAGGTACAATGATACGTGCGAGGGTGCAGGACGGACTCCACAATGAACAGCCCTCCATGCACTATGTCATACGGCAGAGACAATGTAGACGTCGGGGATTAATTCACGAGGTTGAACTCGACGACGGCCGGAAATATACAGCACAGATAGACATAGCCCAGGCGTTCCAGGACCATTTCACCAGATTTTATGGGGCCGACGAGGTGAAACAGGAGGCAATGGAGACCGTCCTTAATGAGATCCCAGACATGACATACGCGAACTCGGAAGCAGACATCCTGCAAGCAATAACGGAAGAGAAGATGGTGGAGGCCATCCAACGAGGAGCTCCGAACAAATCCCCGGGTCCAGACGGTTTCCCATTGGAATTCTATCGCTCGTTTGTCACTATTATGGCACCGATGTTGTTAAGTATGTTTAACGAGATAATCGCGCAGGAGTTATGCGTATAATAGGATGTCGCTTAAAAACATTGCTAAAGGACCGAATCAACAGGGATCAGACATGTCTCGGAGGTACAAGCAATATTCATACGGCCTTGGGAGACTATCGTGATGTTATCTGCCTTGCCAAGGCGTGTCGTCTACGTGGAGCATTGATAGGCATCGATTTTGACCATGCATTCGATAGAGTGGATCACACCTACCTCAAGGCAGTGATGCTCAGGATGGGTGTTCCGCCTACTTTTACCACTATGGTGATGAAGTTGTTGCATGGTGCCCGGTCAGCGGTGTTGATTAATGGAGGGAGAACAGAACATTTCCAGATTTTACGATCAGTCAGACAGGGGTATCCGTTGTCCATCATCTTGTATGCCATCGCACTAGAGCCATGTCTTGCAGGATTGCGCCAACGACTCACAGGTATCACTCTACGGAATCAGTCCTTCAAATGTAGAGCAAATGCTGATGATGTAGTGCTTCTAGTGAAGACAGCAGAGGAGACACGCACAGTAATAGATTGGCTACAGAAATACGGGGAGGCAGCTGGTAGCGTGGTTAACTTTCGAAAATCACAATTCATGAATGTAGGCCGAGGACTAGAACCAGGAACTGAAGGACCCTTACCTGTAGTGCAAACCCTACGATGTTTGGGTATCACTTTCCATACGGAGACGGCACGAACAACAGCAGACAACTACCGTAAGCTGTTGTGTCAACTACGCACATCAGCACGACTCAACGCCCTGCGCTCGATGGATATGCTGCAGAGAGTAACATTCGTCAACCTCCACCTCGCACCCAGATTGTGCCACGTGGCACACCTTCTCCCTTTGCCACGTACGATGGCCACGAGGATACAAGCAGCCTTTGGATACTACGTGAGCACGGGACAGCTCTTTAAGGTGCAATACGAGTCGCTCACGCTCCCGACGAGGGAAGGTGGTGTTGGCCTAGTCAATGTCTACGAAAAGGCTCGGGCAATGTATATTAGCACCATGTGCAAACTGTGGCGTAACAGGAACTACTCCCTAACGGGTGCGATAATCGAAGAACTAGCACCGCCATCGCTTATTCCGCCGGTTAGTGTTGGGCACATTACGCCTCCATTATCACACATCCGAAAGTTCTTCGTGGAACACAGTTATGTGCGAGCAGATTTACCAACTACCCGATCACCGACTTCCAAAGATGTGTATAGACTGCTTGTAAGACGCATGGAACGGAATAAGATGGAACGTAGGTACCCTGCGATTAACTGGAATGTTGTGTGGCGCACAGTGCACCACCCCCACCTCCCTACATCGGCCATGTCAACGCGGTACATGGTGGTTAACCGGAAGTACCCGACGAAGGAGAGACAGTATGCTATCCACATGACAGACACGCCCGTATGCCTACGATGCGACACGCTCGACACGGACGAACATCGGTTGGTCTGCGGCACAGCGCTGGGAGTGTGGAATCTGGCACGGAAGATCATAGCGTTCATGATGCGCACCTTACAGTCAGAAACCTCAACGGACATAGTATTTTTCCCAGATCAAACATATTTCCCACGTCAGAAGACGAATGCGGTGGCGTGGATAACGGGCATGACGGTACATTACATATATCATAATGCAAACACGAACAAACTGGACTATTGGCACTATTTACAGGATGGACACACGAAGCTACGACGACTTGGTAAATACAAGGAAAGTTACGCAAATTTTTTAGAGGTAGTGTTTATTGACCCGCCACCTGGCTGGGGTGTACTGAGTACGAGAAGATGATAGTGGTAGTTTAACGAAGATACCGGCCAATTGAACGGATCAGGCTTAATAAGTTAGAGAAGATCACCCAAGAACACCGACACTAACAGAGGAGGCCCCAGTTTATTTTACGTTATATACCTTTAAGTTCGAAAATGCCACGAATGATGCAGCATGCCGGAAGTGGCATCATTTATACAGTTATTTTTCCATTATGTATTAGTTGACAAATTTCTTCCAGATAGGGCACTGTACTTCATTTGGTTTCATGATTATAATGAAGGCTTCAGTTTGTAAATAAAAATGGAACCTTTATATAATCCTACTTTTCCTACAAAAATAAATAATAAAAAAACTGTGGAGTAGACGTAAAAAAAAAAAAAAAAAAAAAAAAAAAAAAAAAAAAAAAAAAAAAGTTGGAGGTTCGGAACCCGAACTACCTGGATTTTTTTTCCTAACAGTGTTCCAGAAACTCTTATTAATTAATTTTTTATTATTTAAATTATATAGAAAAAAAATTTAAAAAAAGAAAAAAAAAGTCGGCAGAGCGCTTGCCCACGAAAGGCAAGGTCCCAGGTTCGAATCACGGTTGCGGCACACAATTTTAATCTGCCAGGAACTTTCAGTGTCATGACATGATTTCATCATTTAAGTAGAAGATATTTATTTCGCATGAAGGTATACGAGGTATGTCCACAAAGTAAGTTCCGGTTGGTTAAGTAAAACAAATGTGTACAGATACAGAAAAAGTATTTATAGTACAAAACCTAACAACTGTTAAAGTACTTTCAACATAGCTTCCGAAACTTTTTAGGTACTTATCACAGCGTTTGACACGTTTCGTAAGCCTTTCCAGTGTGCGTCGGGCAGCGACGCTGTTGAGTGCCGCCGCGCCGCGGTGTTGACGTGCTTCAGCAGCGTTGGCGCGAGTGACTCGTACAGGAAGTCGACACTGAAATTCACCTTCTCGACCGAGTATGCACGACCGAAAGCGCTAGAAGTGGAACGATTTCTTAGAGCTGTAAAGATCCCTTGTACTGACTTTATTGGAATCCACCTCTCAATTGTGAGCAGCGTGGTTTACGTTAAACTAGTAAATGAAGCTGCGTGTATCGCGATATTAGAGCGAGCGAAAGACAGGCTTAAATGTCGACATAGTGGCGGTAACATTGGCCCAGTGAATGTGGATCATGCGGGTCTCAGCCTCCGAACGATTTGCATATTCGAACTCCCTTTCGAACTGCCGGCAGAAGAACTGGAGGTTGCTCTCAGGCCTTATGGAAAAGTCCTCAGCCACGTTGCAGAGAAGTGGACACAATTTACCACCTACCCGGTGCTAAATGGAGTCCGACAGGTACGCATAGAACTCACTAAACATGTGCCATCCTACCTTAAGGTAATATATGACGGACAACCGAAGACCTGTTCGGGTTGTGGCAAAGAAGGCCATATCCGTTCAGAGTGTCTACAACGAAGGATTGCCCAGCTTCCGTCTACGGATCCACTGCCTGCTACCACATCCACAATCCTGCCTCTTACATATGTAGCGGCAGTACGAGGAGACACCGGACAGAGCCACGAGCCTGAACTACCGCAGGATCTTTCACAGATGACGGTGTCAGTACGAGAAGCGGAGGAACGTCTGACAACCAACATGGTCCCCCTCCCGCTCCACCGGTGCAGTAAACAGTCGAAGTGAAGAACTGTGACAAAATGAAAGCTGATCAATTGGTAGTGCCCACGGGCGCCTTCGTACCTGATCGGCGAAACTCAATTCCGTCGTCTGACGCGGAAACACATTCTCGGAAACAGCGTTCTCCAAAGAGGCATAAGAAGCGAAAGAAGTCTTCATCCGATGAGGCATCGGCACAATCACAAGACAACGAGGCCTCTCGCTACCACACTGACCTGGTGACCAATGATTGAACGACGAATTGCGCCATGTCCTCTACGACAGGTCCCGACACAGTTCAAATGTTCAAATGTTTGTAAAGTCTATGGGACTTAACTACGGGGTCATCAGTCCCTAAACTTACAAACTACTTATGAACTACTTACGAACTAGGACGACACAAATATCCATGCCCGAGGGGGGATTCGAACCACCGACCATAGTGGCCGTGAGGACCGTGACACTAATTGCAGACCAACCGCAAACTTACAGAATGCCTTCCATCAATCTTAACATGATCAGTTCACGTGTCAAAATTCAACTACTACGTGATATGCTCCGGGCGGCTGACTTGGATGTTACGTTAATGCAAGAAGTTCGAGTGGACGCTCTACCAGACTTTTACGGATACACTGCTTATGTTACCCCTGCTGATGCGAGAGGCAGCGGAACGGCTGCGCTCGTTCGTGATGGTATGTTGTTGTGGTCTTCAGTCCGGAGACTGGTTTGATGCAGCTCTCCACAATAACCTATCCCGAGCAAGCCTCTTCATCTCCACATAAGAACGGCAACCTACGTCTGTCTAAATCTGCTTACTGTATCCATCTCTCGGTCTTCCTCTGCGATTTTTACCCCACACACTTCCCTCCAACGCTAAATTCACAATTCCTTGATGTATAAGAATGTGTCCTATCAATCTATCCCTTCTTTTAGTCAAGGTATGCCAGAAATTTCTTTTCTCCCCAATTCTGTTCAGTACCTCCTCATTAGTTACGCGATACACCAACCTTGTCTTCAGCATTCTTCTGTAGCACCATACTTCAAAAGCCTCGATCCTCTTCCTGTCCGCACTGTTTATCGTCCATGTCTCACTCCCATACAAAGCAACACTCCATTCAAATGCCTTCAGAAAGTACTTCCTTAGGCTTAACTCAATATTCGATGTTAACAAAGTCCTCTTTTTCAAAAACGCTTTTCTACCCAATGCCATTCTGCATTTTATATCCTCTGTACTGCGACCATCATTTGTTATTTTACTGCCCGAGTAAGAAAACTCATCTACCTCCTATATTGCTTCGTTTCCCAATCTAACTCCTTCAGTATCACCTGATTTTCTTACACTGCACTCCATTACCCTAGTATTGCTCTTGTTAATGTTCATCTTATATGCACCTTTCAGCACACTGTCCATTCTGTTCAATTGCTCTTCCAGGTCCTTTGCTGTATCTGAAAGAATTACTATGTCGTCGGCAAAACGCAATGTTTTTAATTCTTCCCCCTGAACTTTAATTCCTCCTCCAAATTTCTCCTTGCTTATCTTTATAGCTTGCTCAATGTACAAATTGAATAACAATGGAGAAAGACTACAACCCTGTCTTACACCCTTTCCAACCACTGCATCCCTTTCATGCCCTTCAACTCTGACAACCGCTGTCTGGGTTTTGTACAAGTTGTAAATAACCTTACGCTCCCTATATTTTACTCCTGCTGGCTTCAAAACTTGAAAGAGTTTATTCCAATCAACATTGTCAAAGGCCTTCTCCAAATCTACAAAAGCTAGAAATGAAGGTTTGCCTTTTCTTTATCTATCTTCTTGGATAAGCCGTCAAGTGAGTATTGCCTCCCGTGATCCTACATTTCTCCTGAACCCAAACTGATCTTCCCCGAGGTCGGCTTCTACGAGCTTTTCCATCATTCTGTATATAATTCGTGTTAATATTTTGCAACCATGACTTATTAAACTGATGGTTCTGTAGTTTTCACACCTGTCTGCACCTGCTTTCTTTGGAATGGGGATTACAACATTTTTCTTAAAGTCTGATGGTACTTCGCCTGTCTCATACATCTTACACACCAGGTGAAACAATTTTGTCATGGCTGGTTCTCCCAGAGACTTCAGTAGCTCTGAGGGAATGTCATCTACTCCAGGGGCCTTGTTTCGACTTAGGTCTTTCAGGGCTCTGTCAAATTCTTCTCTCAGTACAGTATCTCCTATTTCGTCTTCATCTACCTCCTCTTCCCTTTCTACAATATTGTCTCGAAGTTCATTTCCTTTGTAGAGCCCCTCTATATACTCTTTCCACCTTTCAGCTTTCCCTTCTTTGCTGCGAACTGGTTTTCCATCAGTGTCCTTGATATTCATAGAGCTGTTTTTCTTATCTCCAAATGTTTCTTTTATTTTCCTGTAGGCTGTATCTATTTTTCCTCTATTTATACATTCTTCTACATCCTTGCATTTGCCTTCTAGCCACTCCTGCTTAGACATTTTGCACTTCCTGTCGATCATTATGTACCGTAATTTATAGAACAACAGAAAATGGATAAAAGGCCTGTCCGTGTATTATCTCTTTCGTGACGGTCTGAAAGATGTCCTTTATTTTTGGATCTTCTTACAGGAAAGACACGATAAATTGCAGTACTTTTCTAGATATCAACAAAATTTTGCGAATTATTTAGGTAGTATATTCAATGATGCCCCCCTCATAGCTGGAGGGTCCCGGGTAAGAGAAGATGAGGCAATGATCACTGATTCACAATTAGAACAGAACACGGATCTTGAAGATAATACGAGAAGACGTACTCGGATCCTCCTTATGAAGAGTTGGGACAAGAAAAACTTTGCTTTCAAATACTTTGAATAGTCATCATTTTAATACCGGAAGGGTACCTTCAGTTTCACTCTTTTGTGTTTACTTTTTATATTTTTTACGTAATTGTCATGAAAGAGTTCCTTTAGTTCTACTGTAATATACGTTAAAAAGAAAAAAAAAATCATATAAACCGTGGATCAATTGATCTCTGTGCAGCGACGGCCATCTCGGCAGAATGGCTCGTGAGTGTCGCTCCTTCATAAAAGAAAAAATAAATAAATAAAAATAAAATAAATAAAGAAAAGAAAAAAATTGCAATAAAATAAAATAAAAAATTTCGATATTTAGTCTCGCTATGACAACTCTGTGTTCATTAATCCGTGTGTCTGCCTTGATGCTCCTTATTTACTCCGGATTAGTTGTTGCTACGAGGTGCGCTATGTTTTCATACGCTTTTATTTGTCTGGTGGGTTCATGGACTAACAGCTGGAGCTAATTTCTGGAAAATGCCTTCAGTAGAATATCTAACGATGTTTAACGCTTACCTCTGGTTTTAAACATGTATTTTTGCCAACATATCGATTGTAAGATAGTCACCAACATTTAAAATTTTATGCTTTGGGTACGTTTTTGAAATTCGATTCAAGTTTTCTTTAAACATTTGCGCAATTGAATCGTCTTAGTCAGGGAGTCGGTAAAATGAACCAATTTTTAATTTATGTCGGTTGTCAGGAATTGCATAACCTCTGCCGATACCAACCTACAGGAACACTATTTCAAATTCGCTACTGGATGTCCTATCAGAACGTCATTTGCCCTTCCAAATTTTCAGATTGTTTAGCCAATTTCCGCTTCCTATAATGACTTGAGATTCAATATCTTGTATTATCGCTTGGAGCTCTGGTACTTTCGCCACACAGCTGTGACAATTTACAACTTACAAGGGAACGGTCCAATAAGTCATGTCGAAACATACCCTGAAATTTTTTTCACAGAAAGAAGACAACGAAAGAAATTCGCTCGCAAAAATTTTAGCTGCTAAGAGGCACTGCAAAATTAAAAAAAAAATGGATTTACGCATTTTTGCCGCGCGAATAACAGCTTATAACAGCGCTTTATACAGCCCTGCACGTTTAGCGCGCAACTCGGCGAATCACTCACGCAGCGCCACGTGGCGGAATTGTGCAGAGTTCACAGTCACCAATATAAGGCACCTTAAGTCTGGTTTGCAGTGTACTGACTGGGAGGGAACGCGAACGAGGAGCATTTGCAGAAAATTCACTACCATTCGCTTGTATCTTGGTTGAATCGTTTATACTAGAGGGAACGGAAGAGAACACGAGGTAGCAAACATTGCCTGCGAACGGTGTGTTATTGGTTTTTAGTTTTTGGAGGTAATATTCGGCATACAGCATACAACTATACCCTGTTAGAGCCACATCGCGAAACTATGCTATTTAGTGAGGATTATTGTGCATGGCGAGCGCACTATTTTTGACGGAGTATGCAAAATGGCGAAAGGAAGGAAGAATTTGTCTGTCTCAATTTGCATGTTTGTATGGAAGCGAGACACGCACTGACATCGTGCACTTCACACGGAATTCATCTCCATCTCCCCTTATCACTGGTCCAAAATTTTCCTTGTGTGTCGGCCGCAATTTTTCTCTGGCTTCTCATGAGCACTGAGCAGATTTTTATAAAGGAACACGAATTACCGACGTCGAGCATCATCTGAGAAGGCGACACGGCTGGCGCTAACACTGCGGGTCTAGTGGATCAGTCATGACCCAGACGTGGCAGAGCGAGCAAGTACCTGAGCGCTTCGATCGCCGGCAGTTTGTTTTCGTTGTGCACGCGCCGTTTCGTTTCGAATACTTGTGTCATCGTGAATATGTTTGATCACGACTGTGACTTGACTGGTAACTTCGTACAGTTCTTTGCGTCATATGCAATTAGCCCTGTAGGGTTAATTTGCAACATGGCCCCAACGTTACCCAGGAAGAACACCCTGCAATTGGAATTTGACAAATCAACACGAAACACGCAACCGAGCTGACTGGAAGTGCATGATGGCGTAACGGGAACCTTTGGAATCAACACCGACCAGGTGTATACAGCCTACTATGATTTGGAACAATACTGTTTTTACGTCAAACTGATTAACCGACTGCTACTGGAACGTCTGGAGCTTCAACAGGGAGGGGACATCGAGGTGGATCGGTGAGTACTGTTAAAATTTCTAATGCTAGTGCGGAGTATAAAAATGTGCGATTCTTTAACCTGCCCCCTGAAGTAGAGAACTGGTTTCTAAATGAGCAATACGGCGACATTAGGAACATTCGCCTTGAACGGTGGTCCAGTCAGCATACATTACAATACTACAATGGCGTCCGCTCCGTTTAAATGCACGTTAAAGTAAATATCACGTCACACATCACTGTTTGCAGGTATAAAGCGCAAGTTCAGTACACTGGTCAGGTATCGACATGCTATATCTGTAATCAAAGTAGTCATGTAAGGCAAGACTGTCCACAATGTGTCACAATTTTGAAACCCACCTTCCAGCAGCGTACAAAACTGACGCTAGCTCATCTTTTGCCAGAAAATCGTGTCGAATCAGCTAGTATACCAGGACCCTCTGCAAATGTAGAGTCCGAACAAAGAGTTCCCTCCGTTGCCTCCAAAGCCGGACGCGGATTCGAACCCGCTCAAAAGTGTCATAACCATTGCACCTACCAAGCGGCGCGAAACTCGCGATGGTAACAGCACTGATGAGGAAACGCAGGAGCCCGAAAAAACTGGGGCAAAGTGCGCCCTTCGTGAACCACAAATGTTTTCACTACGATTTTTAACCGAGAATTCACTGCTCAAAGATGGTGGAGTGGCTACGACACAAATGTAGCTCGGATTACACGTTAAACTGCAGGTCTCTACCCCCATGAACCACAGACATTGCCGAGGTGGGGTGGCTTGCGTGCTTCAACGATGCAGATAGCCGTACCGTAGGTGCAACCACAGCGGAGGGGTATCTGTGGAGAGGACAGACAAACGTGTGGTTCCTGAAGAGGGGCAGCAGCCTTTTCAGTAGTTACAGGGGCAACAGTCTGGATGAATGACTGAGCTGGCCTTGTAACATCAGCTAATGTGGCTTTGCCACACAGCTACTGCGGACGGGTGAAAGCAAGGGGAAACTACAGCCGTTACCTTTCCCGAGGACATGCAGCTCTACTGTATGAACATATGATGATGGCATCCTCTCGGGTAAAATATTCCGGAGGTAAAATAGTCCCCCATTCGGCTCTCCGGGCGAGGACTACTCAGGAGGATGTTGTCATCAGGAAAGGAGCGTGGAATGTTAGATCCCTTAATCGGGTAGGAAAATTAGAAAATTTAAAAAGGGAAATGGATAGGTTGTAGATATAGTGGGGATTAGCGAAGTTCGGTGGCAGGATGAACAGGATTTCTGGTCAGGTGAGTACAGGATTATAAATACAAAATCAATTGGGGGTATTACAGGAGTAGGACTAATAATGAATAAGAAAATAGGAATGCGGGTAAACTACTATGAGCAGCACAGTGATCGCATTATCATTGTCAAGATAGATACGAAGCCAACAATGACAACAGTAGTACAGGTTTATATGCCAACTAGCTCTGCCAATGATGAGGAGATCGAAGAAATATAAGAGGAGCTAAAGGAAATTATTCATACAGTTAAGGGAGAGGAAAACTTAATTGTGATGGAGACTGGAATTCGGTAGTAGGAAAAGGAAGAGAAGGAAAAATAGTAGGTGAATATGGACTGGGCAGGAGGAATGAAAGAGGAAGTCGCCTGGTAGAATTTTGCAGGGGACATGATTTAATCGTAACAAACACCTGGTTTAAGAATCACAAAAGAAGGTTGTATACATGGAAGAGACCAGGAGACACCGGAAGGTATCAGATAGATTTTATAATGGTAAGACATAGGTACAGGAAACAGGTTATAAGCTGCAAGACGTACCCAGGGGCAGATATAGACTCTAACCATAACTTGTTAGTCATGAACTGTAGGCTGAAACTGATAAAATTGCAGAAAGGTAGGAAACTAAGGAGATGAGACTTAGATAAATTGAAGGAAAGTGAAGTTGTGGAGAATTTCAGAGGGAGATTTAGGCAACAATTGACAGAAACAGGGGGAAATAAAACAGTAGAAGAGGTATGGGTAGCATTGAGAGATAAAATAGTGAACGCAGCAGAGGACAAAATAGGTAGGAAGGCAAGACCTACAAAATATCCTTGGATATCACAGGAAATACTAGATTTAATTCATGAAAGGAGAAAATATAAAACTGCAGTAAATGAAACAGGCAAAATGGAGTACAGACGATTAAATAATGAGATTGACAGGAAATGCAAAATGGCTAAGCAGGAGTGGCTAGAAGCCAAATGCAAATCTGTAGAAGAATGTATAAGAAGGGGAAAAGTAGATACCGCCTACAGGAAAATAAAAGACATTTGGGGACAAGAAAAGCAACTCTACGAATATCAAGAACTCAGATGGGAAGCCGGTTCTCAGCAAAGAAGGGAAAGCTGAAAGGTGGAAAGAGTACATAGAACAGCTCTACAAAGGAAATGAACTTACAGACAATGTGGTAGGAAGGGAAGAGGACGTAGATCAAGATGAAATAGGAGATGCTATACTGAGAGATGAATTTGACAGAGCCTTGAAAGACCTAGGTCGGAACAAGGCCCCAGGGGTAGATGACATACCCTCAGAGCTACTAAAGTCTCTGGGAGAGCCAGCCATGACAAAACTATTTGAACTGGTGTGTAGGATGTATGAGACAGGCGAAATACCCTCAGACTTTAAGAAAAATGTAATAATCCCCATTCCAAAGAAATCAGGGGCAGACAGGTGTGAAAATTACAGAACCATCAGTTTCATAAGTCATGGTTGCAAAATTTTAACACGAATTATCTACAGGAGAATGGAAAAGCTGGTAGAAGCTGACATCGGGGAAGATCAGTTTGGATTCAGAAGGAACATAGGAACCCGGGAGGCAATACTCACTTTACGGCTTATCTTAGAAGATAGATTAAGAAAAGGCAAACCTACGTTTTTAGCTTTTGTAGATTTGGAGAAAGCATTTGACAATCTTGACTGGAATACACTCTTTCCAATTCTGAAGTCAGCAGGGGTAAAGTTTAGGGAAAGGAGAGTTATTTATAACTTGTACAAAAGCCAGACCGCAGTTATTAGACTCGAAGGGCATGAAAGGGAAGCATAAGTTGGGAAGGGAGTAAGACAGGGTTGTAACCTTTCTCCGATGTTATTCAATTTGTACATCGAGCAGGCGGTGAAGGAAAGCAAGGAAAAATTTGGAATAGGGATTAAAGTACAGGGGGGAGAAATAAAAACTTTGCGTTTTGCTGATGACATTGTAATTCTGTCAGAGACAGCAAAGGACCTGGAAGAGCAGTTGAATGGAATGGACAGTGTGTTGAAGAGAGCATATAAAATGAACATTAACAAGAGCAAAACAAAAATAATGGAATGCGGTCTTAGAAAATCGGGCGATGCTGAAGGAATTAGATTAGGTAACGAAACAATGAAAGTGGTAAATGAGTTTTATTACTTTGGTAGTAAAATAACATGTGATGGTCGCAGTACAGAGGATATAAAATGCAGAATGGCAATGGGAGGAAAAGCATTTTTGAAAAAGAGAAATTTGCTAACAGTGTAAGGAAGTCTTTTCTGAAGGCATTTGTGTGGAGTGTTGCCTTGTACGGCAGTGAAACATGGACGATAAGCAGTGCGGACAGGAAGAGAATAGAGGCTTTTGAAATGTGGTGTTACAGCAGAATGCTGAAGATTAGGTGGGTAGATCGCATAACCAATGAAGAAGTACTGAACAGAATTGGTGAGAAAAGGAATTTTTTGCACACCCTGGCTAAAAGAAGGGATCGCTTGGTAGGACACATTCTTAGACATCGGGGAATCGTAAATTTAGCATTGGAGGGAAGTGTGTGGGGGAAAAATCGCAGAGGGAGACCAAGAGACGTGTATAGTAAGCAGATTCAAGTGGATGTGGGTTGCCGTTCTTATGAGGAGATGAAAAGGCTTGCTCAGGATAGAGTAGGGTGGAGAGCTGCATCAAACCAGTCTCCGGACTGAAGACCATAACAACAACAACTGGGAAAAGTTAGGGACACCTAAGCAGCTGCAGTGGCGTCTAGTTGAAAGACCTGCAAGAGGCCTACCGGGTACACCACATAGAATTTTCAATTGCTCATCCATATTAGTTTGTTCGCTCTGGTGAACATCTGGCATTAACGATACAAAAATTTCTTGAATAACTTGATACTGACAGTTCAACTCTTGCACATGAAATTCTGATAAAATTAGTTAGCAGAGATAATAAATTCATGACAGTGTTTGATGTCTTAGACGACTTCCGTCAATGTCGACTTGTAATTTGTTGAAATGAAATGTGTCTAGCAGTGCCACATTTTATAACAGTTCCTGTCATCCATTCCTTAAAACAATTTTTATTTTGTGTGTTTGACTATGAGTAAAAAAGTTTTGTTTATTTAATATAGTCGTCACAGAAATGCGAAGTGTCTATTTAATGATAACAACAAATATTTTTTTCGCCTAGGCGCTTCGCAGTAACCAGCAGTTTTATTTGGAAACAGTAAACCACTCATTATTATCACTGGCATTATCGTATATGAATGTGTCATTGCATTCATTGATTGGGCAAGCGACTCCATCTTTTATTTCACCCCGAAATGATAAAGTGCGATGTGCACGGAGGTCCTTCACGAAACCTGACTGATCAGCGTTATAAACAGATGTTTCGGCTTTATGTCACTTTTGAACTTCTCGGTGGCATTGTCTATTACTGTTAGCTGTTCTACACGTTTACGTGACGTAAAATTGGCAATTTTGCGACTTCCTATTCTGTACAATTTTTTGGACCTTTGTACCCAGGTCGACGAAACCTGGAAATCAGCAATGAGCAATTCGAAGGGTCCAGTCTCGTAGATCTCCATCGGTAAGGTGCATCGCCTCTCACGAGCAGTTCTAAATAGTTAGAACAGTTTTCCTTTCAGATGTTTTCGAGTTTCCGTTTGGCGCATATTTCTTACTTCATGTAATTCTTTCTTCCGTTTATAAAGTTCTCGTTCAGATTTTACGAAACGAAAACGCCTTTGCACATTGCTCAACTTCAAGCCTTTTTTCCCTCCTTCGTTTAACTAATATTTCACAGCCTTTTCTTTGTCGCTGAAAGCTGATGTAGTACGTGCTTTTTTTAGGCATGGAAGGTATGCTTCTTCAGAACTGTTACTGGCACAAGTGACGTCCGAGTCACAGTTTGTGGAATCGACACAGTTATTTCTTATTTCTTCTAACGTTTCCACAATTTCAAATGAAATGTCGATATCATTCGAATGAATGTCCACGAAATCAATCAACAAATGATACATACGTACGTACTCAGGAAAAGTAGGTGAATTCGGCTGAAAACCACGTTCTTCGTATCTCATCTTTGCTAAATTGAGAACGTTAATTGGATTCCACATTCCTATAAAACTGGAAGAAGAAAAGAAAGGTACTATAAGCAGGCATGCCTGACGAAAGCACAATGAATATTAATTCAGCTTTATCTTTATTGTCAATACTTACCAAAACTGCTGTGTGTGTGTGTGTGTGTGTGTGTGTGTGTGTGTGTGTGTGTGTATGTGTGTGTGTGTGCACGACCCTAGTTGCGCATGCGCTGTTGCTACAGCGCCAATAGGGGTGTACAGTCTTAGGCAAAAAAACTGATCGCCGGCCGGCCGCCGCAGAGGCTAAGACCGAGTCGTCGTGCAGAGTGGACAATAAAATCGATCGCCCCTCAGAATGCTAAGTCCGGCGATGTGCACGATCTGGCAACACTGTAGAATGCGCTACTGTCAGGAGGAAGTGTTAGGTCCTTCTCGAGAGCGTTGTGTCGTATATGTGCCCGGAGTCTCGTAGTGAGAGTCGCATTTACAAGCATCTGTGGCAGCAGTCGCAAGATCGAATCCAACCACATTCAAATTTTTTTTTACCGCAAATCGGCTGTCTTGGTAATCAGTGTGAAAGAACCTACAATGTAACAGCGATGTCTCACAAAATAATTCCACAAAAGAGCTCGCTGCTGCATCAAAACTGAACTGTTTACTCTCGGGAGTAGTGGGCACCGGCTACGGCGACGCGCCAGCGGCCGCATCTCGGCTGCCGCCTGCGGACTCGGTGACAGCGGCGCGCCGCTGTGAGTCTATTTACCGGCTGTTATATCCTTACCTCAAGTTCTGGTGCTTATATCACAGTCATATATTGAATTTTTCTGACTGATATATGAGCATAATCTAAACGTCATAAAGTAAAATCAGTATAAAGTCATAGGGGTGACTATTACCACATTTTTCTTGAACGTCATCAGGTCGCTCAATCAAGATTCTTACTCACGATTGTTACTAGTGACGAGTTATGATGCTCTCATGCTCACATCTTAACAAGAAATTAATGACTGAGTACTAAAAGATTTTTATACTTAGCAAAGTGCAACCACAACGCCAGAATGCGCCCAGTTTTTCAAACAACGGAGACACCATTTAGTCGCAATGTAAGGACAAACGACCTACAAAATTACATCATGTGTTAGCACTACACTATAATAATTCCTGTTGATTTCACAAACAAAATAGCGAATAGTGTGCTTTGGAAGTCACCATTCCTTATCTATTCTTTCCATCATATGTCCTCAAATGCTTATCTTTCCTGCACCTACTCGAATAACCTTCGACAAAAGTTATTTCCAGACGAAAATACACGTCGAACATCGATTGGCGTCATAATTAGCTTGGAATCAGTCCGATTCTAAAGAGACGGATTTGGTAAACTACCAGAACGTTGTCAGACTTTTCCATAATCTGAGAGAATATAGCAAGTAAGCACAAGAGGTTTCTTATTGCTTTCGATGTGGATTCGTGCAACTCCTGTCACGAAAATAGCTAAAAAATTCTACTCCAATGCGACTCGAACCATTGACCAAAGCCACCTCTCTGCAGCAGACGACTACTTTACCTTTCTTTCGGGTCTCCTTCCTCCCTTCAACCCGTCCTTCCGCTCGCCAATTATTGCCTTCTCGGCCCGGCCTCTGCGCCTTTAAATGAAATAATTCTTGAAAATGAAGTAAAATTCCTGCTTCTGTATATTATCCGTTGCCTTGTTTGTTGTTCCGATATTGTGTACCGTTTTGTTCTGAAATCCATAAAATTGTTGTAAAATGAATAGAAAATGTTGTAAAATAATTCTCTCTCTCTTATCTTTTTGTGTTTATCAAGAGCAAAATAAATATTTCTTCCAGGCACGGAAATTGACTTTAAGTAACTAAATAGGTCTTCTTTGAAAGGAACGTTGTACCTGTACATACACACACATTATGTAATTTTAGCATCATATCTGAATGCGATATTAACATAAATGCCTTCGTCGGCAAACAGTATGCCCCTTATTTTTTTTCTATTTTGTTCTTGTTATTGTAAAAAGGCAAAATCTGAACGTTAACAAAATAAAAGAATATCTTCCATGTATATTCCTTATTGTTTAAACTTTCTCCGATTGAGTGTTCTGTATGTATTACATCATAGTTTTAATCAGGAAGTTGGCATAACGCTCCTTGTATTTCTTCATTCTTCGAATCTGGTCGTGTAGCATTATCTGGTAATGTATGAAGTCCTCCTTTCTCTTTGGTTCTGTACTAAAAATATAGTACACGGTATGACCCATTATGCAGTTTACCGCATTTCGTTTAGTCTTTGGATACGGTATTGTGTCGGGGTTGAGGCCATCGGCTGGTGTTATTGTATTTGGCGAAGTTCTTCTGACCTGCGCCAACTTTTGCCTTGTGTACTCCCATATCTCTTTATTGATACTGAAGACGAATCGGTGTTCGTCGCTATCGACTAAATTACATGTGGAGCACATGGGAGAGTCTTTTATGTGAATTTTATGTAGTCTGGACATCGTCGGAGTTTCTGTTAACCGTCATATACCACGTTGCCTTTACTTGTGAAGGTAAGTCAGAACTGTGGATGTTTTCCCACGTTGCTTTCCAGTCGTTATTCGGAAATTTCCATTATATCACATTTCTTTGTTTGTTTAACAATAGTGCCTGGTATATTTCCTTAACTGTTGTCATTTTTCTTTCAGGAATTCTCGTTCGTATGGAACTGTAGTCGATAAGAAAACATCTCAAGTGCTGCAAAGCATGTGATAAATGACTGACATTGATTAGCGGTCGTAGGTCTATTGGGGCAATTTCTCCCAACAGGTGACTAGTCAAAGTGTTTGTTGACAGCTTCCATTGTTTATACGTTTGGCACACGTAGAGTGCTTGCGCCTTCTTGCGTATATCAACGAGATTCAAGCCACCTAGTAGCAAAGGGAAAGTCAGGGTGTCGTACTTGATTTTGAAAATATATGCTCGACATACGAAGTGTCCAAGAGCTGCCAGCATTCTTTGCGCTATGTCGTGAGGTATCGGCAGGACTTGAGCCACGTAGTTCACCTTGGCCGTGAGGTATGTATTCGCCAGCGCCACTTTTTGCAGTTCATCTAATTTGCTGACACTATGCAGTTGTACACACGCACGTTTATTAGCTAATAGCTGTTTGTAATTCGCGGCAACGGTTTGTCGAATTGTTTTACGAAAATCGACACCGAGACATTGCAACTTGGACACCTGTGTCAACATGCGATGATTCGGCAAGCCACTTCCTTTGCCTATGTTCATGATGCCCGATTTTTGCCAATTTAATAGTGCACCGGATGGCTTTTCATATATCCGCATTTTCTGAAGTGCAGTGTCTACCTCATTTGCGTCGTTGACCAGGAATCCAACGTCTTCGGCATAAGCTCGACACGCTAACTTCTGACCGTGTATCTGTATTCCTTTTAAACGCGCCGTCAGTGTGGATAGCAGTGGTTCTATGGCGATCGCAAAAAGTGTCGCCGACATGGGGCACCCTTGTCTTACGGAGCTTTTTACCGGGATTATGTCACCTGGTCTTCCATTGACAATCACCCGTGATATGCTATTTTGTAATAGATTCTTAATAACACTGATGAAATTCAGGGGAAAACCGAGCGACCGCATGACGTTGAACAAATATCGGTGGTTCACTCTATCGAAAGCTTTATTAAAATCCAAGCTTACTATTGCACATTTAATTTTGCATGTGTCTGCCACCGATATTAGATCGCGGTAGTCAACTAATGTTTGATAGATGGTTCTATCTCTCCCGACACTGGTTTGATAAGATCCAGTAACTGTGTTCATTACACTTTTCATCCTTTTTGCAAGAATACGTGCAAAAAGTTTATAATCGCTATTCAATAGAGTAATAGGTCTAAGATTCGAAATAGCATTACTGTTTGCGCGCTTTGGGACTAAGACGACAAGTCCTTCACTGAACACTTGAGGACCCTGTAGATCCGGTTTCATTAATTTTGTACATTTCTCTAACAGTTGTGTCTTCATTTGCGACTAAAAGGCTTGATAAAACTCCACCGGGAGTCCGTCACATCCAGGAGATTTATTCTTGGGACTGTGGAACACCACATCTTCCAACTCGTCTTCTGTTATATGTGTTAGAAGTTCATCATATTCAGAAGGGGTATATCTGTTCGGTTAAATTGTTAGTCAGTTCTTGCCAGGTGTTGTCATCAATCATTTTCTCAGACATCAACTCCGTGTAGACAGTATGAATCTCGCTTCTAATATCTTTCTGTTGAGTTAAGATTGTGCCGTCTCTAGTTTTTAGTTCTGTGAGTATCTTCTGTCGTCCTCGTTTACTCTCACGTGCCAGATAGTGGATTAACGTCGCTTCATTGCGTAGCGAGTCCTGGATTCGAGATCTGACTTTCAAACCTTCTGTTTCCGTTTAAGAAGTAGTAGTTTAGCTTGCACTTTTTTAATTTCGGCGTAGTTCTCATTTACTGTCGCATCCAGGTAATGAAGTTCCCTTACACTTGAGTAGTGAAATTCCATGTTTCGCTTAAGCCACCAGTTCTTCTCCCTTGAGTAATGTAGCATGGCTTTCCTTAATTTGGGTTTAGCACATTGTAGCCACCATTTGATTGCCGAATCATATGTCCTATACTTGGCGAGACTTTCATTCCGCGCATGTGTGAAGGCATCCTTACATCCTTGAACAATTAAATGTGAGACATTAAGTTTCCATGTTCCTTTACTACGGTACGTTCCCTGTTTCTGCAAGTTTACAGTACAAATATATGCAGCATGGTCCGTGAAAATAGTTGGCCAGACCTCGCAATGTATAATTTGGTGTTTTAAGTTGTCTGATACATATATCCTATCTAACCTACTTGCCGAATGAGTTGTCACATACGTAAAACCAGGAGTTACTCCATACTTATACTCCCAACTGTCTGTTAAAAGTAAATCCTTTACTATTCGTTGCAATTCCACGGATTTGTTAAAATTAGGTGTCTGATATTTAGGGTGCAGAACACAGTTAAAATCTCCCCCCACGATCAGCTGGTCAGGCGTTGATGTAAGTAGCGGAAGAATCTCCTCCGTGTAAAACTCCGCTCTGCGTCGCCTGTTATTGGATCCTGAGGGGGCATAGATGTTTACAATTCGAACGTTATTGATGGTGGCGGCGATCCCTCGATTGTTGACAAGCATTTCTATGTTTTGCGCCACAATTCCCTCTCTTAATAAGATAGCAGTCCCCAAATCTGCACCACGACCTGGGTTTGCTATGACGTTGTATCCGAATAGATCTTCTAACTTAATGTCTGCAACCTCCTGCAGCAAAAGAATATCAATATCAGCAGAATACAGGAAATCTTGAATATGACGGAGCCTAATGGAGCTGCGACTCTTATTGATGTTTAACGTTGCAATTTTATAGGCTTGACGATCACACATGTGGGTCATGAAATGATAATTGCCTACAGTTAATAGAAATCAGAGTCCTCTTCTTTCTCCACTTCCGGTAGTTCCATTGCTTCCGCGCTATTTTTATTCTTCACCGCAGCAGCAGTTGGCGGAACATGTTCTGCGTTTCCAGAATCCCCGGAAACGTCCTCCATGTCTACCTCCCCTGTCCAGTCGAAGCCAGTGATAAATTTGGAAGGCAAAGTATTTTGTTGTTCCTGGTTCTGCGTTGGGTATGCATGCTCCGAAGTAAGGTTGTCGAACGTCATATCTACGGTTTCCTTACTGGGCTTGGCTGTCTATTTCTGTTTATCTGAACCATCTGGTGACTTTCCTCATATTTTTTCCTTCACTTCTTTCGCCTTTGCTCGTAAAGGAGCAGCCTTCTCCTCTGCCCCTTCGCGAGCCAGTCGTCGTTTCTTGTGGTTTCGTGGTGACACAGTCAGCGCGAACGTGCCCTGGTAAATTACAAATGGCAAAGGTTTTCGGTTGACCGTCATACATCACAATGCCTCTAAAACCGCAAACATTTATATATGACGGTATATGTCGGCACAGTTCAACCTTCAGTTGCCTAACACCATTCAACACAGGCAGTTTATGTGCGCTGGACCATCTCTCGGCAAAATTGCTGAGTACCATATGGAGCAATTACCGAGTTTATTGCTTCAGCTGGAACCTCGAATGGCAACTCAAAAATCCGAACAGTTCTAACTCATAAACCAACAAGATCAACAGTGACATTACCTATATTGCCGTCTCTATGATTGAATTTCAATGAACCACCTGTGTCCTGCACTACTTTTTCACATAATTCGGCAGATGCCAGTTTCACGTACATGACACTATTGATAATCGACATATGATATCCAATTATGTCTTCGAGCCGGATCTTAGCAACTTCTATGAGCCAATCTTCAAATTCAAAGGACGTTGGTCGGGCAAATTTACGTTCGAATGTAAATTTCAAAGTATCTCGTCTACTAATGTTATCCATTACTGCGTTTTCATTTTCACAAATACACACTACAGTAAACGCTGGCGTAAGCGAACAGACTTACCCCACGCGGAAGTAAACAAACCGCTGCCGCAGCGAGGCACCGCGCATCTCATTACACCGCCGCTGCCGCAAGCGGACTCGAACCTCAGAGCTAGCAACAGCTGCGCACGCCAGCTCTTTCCTACTGCCACATACATCAGCAGAACATACAACTCGCAACGTAAGAGGCGAGATTAGCTGGAATTTTGCCGTGTAAACAATTTTCTGGATCCAAAAGCAGTCGCCTCTCGACTGAGAAACCTGTCAGATTATTCAATGGAAATTACAGGAAACATCAAGTGAATTTATGAGCATAGTTCTGTACTAACCAGGAAGTAAGACCTCTGTACTAGCATTGACAGACTTACACTGCGATGTTGCCAAGCCTCAGCCATACTATCAACAGGAAGAATAAGAGCCGAGGTGATTGCCAAGCGAGCTCGACAGAGACTTAGCTCGCGCGTCGTGCGCCTGCTAGGGGTCCGAACACCTAAAGTGTATGTCAATGAGACCTGCTCCCAATTCCGTAACTAGCTGTAATGAGTCGATCGTTGTCAGTAATAAAAATATACAGATGCATCGACCGCTGACATAGTAATAAGTAGCTCAATTATTTCCGTATTCTGTGTTAAGAGCAATGACAACAAAAGTCATTCACCAGTGCTGTTTCTCATTTCTTCGAGCATTTGATTACATTACATGTAAGTGTCGGTTTTCTTTACAGTTGTAGACTCAGAAAATATCTTTCTTGATATCGCTGTCAGTGGCCCAAACGAACGAAGATAGGCAAACAAACAAAGATAAATCTATGTAGCATTGTTTTTAAGATGTAAACATCTCTGAGCTTCGTAATATGGAGTGCAATATAAGAACTGTCATACAGTCTACAAATATTGGAAAAATGAAACGTATCACCTGTTGATTAAAGTCCCATTATATCCCCTAACAAAAACGAGCAGCAGATACACTGAAAACCTTTTGATGACTGTGCAGAACATTCAGGGCAGAAAGAACCCTAAATCCAAAATAACTATGGGTTAACGAAGCAGATCATAGTGCTGATATTGTATGCAGCAGTCGCACAGTGTTTTATTTATTATTATCTTTTTTTACCCCAATCACTTTCATATGAAAACAAGCTACAAGCTCCCACAATATTCATATGAGAACTATCGGGCTGTAATATGACGACATAGTTGATCAGATGGTTATAGAAATTGCAGTGACTGTTTTTATGCTGCCAATTGATAACCCGAAATTGTCACTATTTCGGAATATATCACAGATCGAGTTCTGTTTGTGAAAGAATTGCTCAACATTTAGTGAACAGTATCGACACCTCTGCACGTAACACGAACCCATCAGTTGTCAGTTATACGCAGCTAAATTTTATAATTTTATCTTCCCACGAACGATTTAATTTCTTTCACAACAGTGTTATTACGTACTGAAAGTGTAAAACGAGCATGACTATCACTTATCCTTCACGTCCACTTCCTGCTCTCACCCCTACATCCACTGCAGAGGCCCAATAAATGACACAAAGTACAGGTTTATATCTACAGTGGATGGGATGTCAGTTTTCCTGCCAGTATTCTGCTATTGTTTTGAATATGAATACTCAACGTAAATAGTGATATTCAGTTGGATGAATATCTGAGGTGTCGACTTCAGTTCCACAAACCAAACAGTGATTGAACTAAGCGAATAAAAAGCGTCTATATGCCAACAAATAAAAATGAAATAACAGTTAATGGAAGTTTACAAACTCCATCTGAAAAACACGAAAAATAATTTCTTGACCTACAGACTACTGCAATACAGATTCTTGGATTTCACAGAAAAGAATTACTTAGGCCCTATGTTTGTTTTGGTGCATTTCACTTGCACTAGAGAAGGAATAAAGCATGCGAATATTTCATTAGTTTTACAGGTCCTGGAACTCCGTCGATTGCTACCGAGGTGACAATCACTTTCCGTATGATATTCCTTTTTTGAGACTGATTAAATGGGCTTTACGACATCTTTTTATTAATCGAATTTTTTAAACTTCTCGGTAGTTGCAGGAAAGTGAATTCGGGTAGACAGCGGTAATATTGAAAATTTGTACCGCAGCGGTACTGGAATCCTGCTTTCTTTTTCCTAGTACAGCTATTCTTTGCAGTCGTGGGTAGTTTTTGTTCAATGTTGACTGGTAAGATTGATCTCAGTTTCCCTCCCTTGAAAAAGACAACAACAAAAAATTACGGATGCTGTCACTCCTCTGGCCGAGCGAGCTGGAAGAATCACCTCGGCTATTTATGCAAATAATATTCAATATGCTTCACGTTTTTCAAAACATGTTATCACTGGGTCTCATGTAGGTATGACAGCAGTGGAAATAGCTCGAAACGTATGTGTGATGCGATTACTTTTATGTAAATCACCTCACAAAAGGGATTTCCCCTTTCAAGAAAGACCTTTCCGGTATTCATGATTTTACACATGAAGGAAGACTCGATAACTCACGTAAGTCATGAACTATGATAAGTTGACCATCGTGCGACGTTGTCACTGTCACTGGTCAGACAGGATACAAAAGTTGGGAGCATTTTTCTATAGTGTGCTTCTGAGTCGGTGCATGGTGTAGTTAACTGATGGTACGAATTACGAACGATGTTTCCACCCTGTCACAATATTCAAATGAGAATTCTAGGCATTTAGTACTACGGCACAGACAGGCAGACATATCTTGTAGAGACTATCTATGCGCTATTGGTTCTTGACGCTAAACTACGTCGGTTTGTAGGACTTATTTTCTGCCCGTGGAAGAGTTTTGCAGCTGTGGGTAAATAATCATTCACATTCTGGTACCACACACATAACCAGACAAATAATATGCCAGTTAATCGCAGTGAAATGCAATATGACCGTGTCTTTCTGGCAGCGACTATCTTTTCGGTTTTTCTATTTTCTGTTTTGGAGCAGTCTGCCACCTCGTTTTGGAAGTGAAAAGCGATTTTTGCAGTCCACCACACATTAATTGACGCAAACTCCCTTCCCGGACAATGACAATTGCAACCGGAGATGTTAAATAAAATATGACACTGGATCAATTACATACCTACCCAATATGCTTCTCGTTGTCAGCTTTTTTTGAGAGGTTCTTGTACTTTTATTCTGAAGACATAAACGCCTCCATTCTTACAGCTCCACCAATCAAAATGGAGTTCAATGACTCACATAAATTCGTTTCTGACAGATAAACAATATTATAGTAGTAACTGGCAAGTTGGCGAATTCTATAAGTCATCTGACGATTACGAACTCAGGTGTTTCGTAGGATTCTTGTAGTTGATGTTGCAGTCGTACCCATTTAAAATGCAGGAATAGTAAGAGCTTCCGGCTATAAACATACTTTTGTGCTGGGATTTAACTGTATGGTTACAGTTGCAGTCGTCCACAGGTGGTGATATATTGTCAAGTCTGTGAAGATTCTCTCATTTCTTTAACACAGGCTAAGTTAGAAACCTGCTGTTAGAATTATTGTAATGAGGTGATCATATGGCATTATTGTCCGGGACATCCCAGGCGGGATTGTTCGGCCGCATTACTATTTATTTTATCTCGAATTTAATATTCTCCAGTAATAATAACAGAAGATAGGAAACAACTCGCCGTAAAGACGAACGCTGAGTCGCAGGCAGGCACAAATAAGACATTCACATTCAGACAATTTAAATTTTCAGCCGCAGCTGTCTTCAGAAAGAGAAACATTCAAACACACAGTCACTCAGGCATCACTCATCCCCACACGTCAGCCACCGCTGGCAGCTCAGCACGCCCTGACACACTACAACACATTTCAAGCTCGTTTTGCTCATCAGGCGTTTATGCTTTCTGATCCGTTAGTTAAAGGAATGGTCTTCGCATCGGTTTTGTTCACTCTCCGCTCTAGTGAGGCTATTTTAGTCTCAGAAGGAAGCGGTGCTAGTGAGCGAACATTGAGGCGCTGTGCTACAACGCGCGAGGCCGTTCCCCGTCGGGGCTCGCATCCTCCCTCGGGCATGTATGTTTGTGACATCTTTAGTATAAGCTAGTTTATAAGTAGTTTTTAAGTTTAGGGACTAATGACCCGCAGTTAAGTCCCACAGGCCTTACAAAAAGAAAAAGGTGAGTGAACAGAAATCGATGCCCAGCGGTGCCTTCCGTTAGCATAAAGAAATGTCTCGTCATGTGTCTCGACTGAAATCATGGCCTATATGGGTAGCAGATAGAGTTACTTCCTTCGTTTTCGCGTGACATCGTGAAATACACATTTTATAAGCCACATGATTACTACATCCCACTCTTCATCTTCATCCATGGCACAACAACGAATCAGATGAGCTCGTTGTAGACGAAGACGTAAATTACCTATGATTATTGCTTATTACACACGAATTGTATTTAACTGTTTGTCAGACAATAAACGTAATAGCACTTCAACGGTATTCATTCGTCAGGCACTGATTGTGAAGAGGTCAAAACATGTCATATACTTGTGTCTCGGAGTGGGAAGTGTATTTATTCAAATAACTATTTCCTAACAGTGAAAATACTGCAGCAAACTGATTACTTAATATATAAACTTGTGTAATGGCTGTCATTTCAATTGCGTAGCAGACGGTAATTTGCCTAAGCGATTATTTGCAGAATTCATTATTTACCACACGATACAACTTTGTCTCTTCTTATTCCTATTCAGAGAGGTGTATCGTATATTGGACTGGAGCAGACAAACGAGTGTTTTCTTTCAAATGTTAAGGGTTCTTGGTTCCATTCTCTGTTGGTTCTTGATGGTCTGCTAGTCATAAGAAGAGAAGGCGCCACCGACACTTTCGTTGTCAGCGCTAGATTAAGCCCACCAGGACTACCATGTTGTAAAGCCGGTAGACAGCTGACGCCGTGTCTCTCTCTAAGTATCCCTACTGTTCTGATATAGAAATTCTACTGTCCAGCATAAACGATGATTACAATGTAACTGCTGCCGAGGCCGCAAAATGTGAGAAGCGCCTTACAGATTAGAATTTTTGTTTCAGCATGCCTCGATTCTTGAGTTTGTTCTAAACAAATTCCAGGCAGCCCCACACTAATGAACATTTTCAGTTGTCAAATTAAACGTATAGGAATTATCCAAGTGTAACTGCTGGATCTGTTTTAAGTAATATTCAATTTTTTTATGAATATGGCTCGGAAAGCAACGTCAATTTTATTACAGTCCATCTCCGGTCTCTGAATGATTTGACAATTGCGTTAATTCTTTAAAGAGTTGTGGCAACTGTGAGTCAGTGATGATTGAACACATGCGCAGCGATATTCGCCGATGAAAGGAGGGAGCGGGTGTACTTCCCTCCTTATGTCCCCACGTCTATGTACAAAAATGTTAGGGGTATAGCTGTTAATCTCCGAAAGTTCCTGACCCATTCCTTTGAAATTCTGACTCGACGTTCCATTTTAGCCCAGGAAGGTTTTTAGGTACACATTTCTTGAATATATTATATATGACCCATAAATGCGTTAGTTTTGCGATTTTTAGTATAAGCCTTTTTCCAATTATAAAGTTTCAATAAATTCATATATGACACATATTGAAAAATTTGGTATATGCACATATTTTATTTGTACGTTGTGTCAACATTTCAAAGATTTCGAAAATATACGATTTTGAACATAACACTAAACATGGCTCTAGGTTAGAAAGAGTTCTAAGAGGAAATAGAAGTGAGGAGGAGACGAACAGGGAAAGCTTAATGATGAGATGTAGAGGGAGAGGGAGGAGGTACATACGCACAGAAAGAAGGGGGAGGAGGATCCGATGGATAAAGAGAGAGGAGGAGATAGGGAGGAGAAGACGGACAAGGAGTGGGGAAGGAGGAACTTATGGATAAAGAGAGGGGAACGAGGAGAGATGGACAGTGTCTTGAAAAGAGGGTATGAATCCTCTCTGACTTGGCTCAGTACTATAATACAGTATCTCTAACTTCCACACTCTTTAACACCATCCTCATGACCTAGGTTGTGATTTACCTTCCCCTTCCGTTCCAGGCCTTTTTTCTTCCCTTCTCTTCCACCTGAAGAAGGAACTGTGTTCCGAAAGCTTGTCCTTTTCGTCCGTTTTCTTTCTTTTCTTCATTTTTGTCACTATCGGCGGGACAGCACAAAGGTAGGTACTGGCCAGCCAATTTATCGCTTTGAAAAATAATTTAAAAATTCCAGAATGAAACTTTCACTCTGCAGCGGAGTGAGCGCTGATATGAAACTTCCTGGCAGATTAAAATTGTGTGCCGGAACCGGGACTCGAAACTGGGACCTTTGCCTTTCGCGGGCAAGCGCTCTACCGACTGAGCTACCCCAACACGACTCACGATGCCGCCTCACAACTTTACTTCCCCCAGTACCTCGCCTCCTACTTTCCAAACTTCACAGTAGCTCTCTTGCAAACACACAAGACTAGCACTCCTGGAAGAAAGGATATGGTGGAGACATGGCTTAGCCACAGCCTAAGGGATGTTTCCAGAATGAAACTTTCACTCTGCAGCGGAGTGTGCGCTGATATGAAACTTCCTAGCAGATTAAAATTGTGTGCCGGAACCAGGACTCGAACCTGGCATCGTGAGTCGTGTCGGGGTAGCTCAGTCGGTAGAGCGCTTGCCCGCGAAAGGCAAAGGTCCCAGGTTCGAGTCCCGGTTCCGGCACACAATTTTAATCTGCCAGGAAGTTTCATATCAGCGCACACTCCGCTGCAGAGTGAAAGTTTCATTCTGGAAACATCCCTTAGGCTGTGGCTTAGCCATGTCTCCACCATATCCTTTCTTCCAGGAGTGCTAGTTTTGCGTGTTTGCAAGAGGGCTTCTGTGAACTTTGGAAAGTAGGAGGCGAGGTAATGGCGGAAGTAAAGTTGTGAGGCGGCATCGTCAGTCGTGTCGGGGTAGCTCAGTCGGTAGAGCGCTTGCCCGCGAAAGGCAAAGGTCCCAGGTTCGAGTCCCGGTTCCAGCACACAATTTTAATCTGCCAGGAAGTTTCATATCAGCGCACACTCCGCTGCAGAGTGAAAGTTTTATTCTGGAAACATCCCTTAGGCTGTGGCTAAGCAATGTCTCCACCGTATCCTTTCTTCCAGGAGTGCTAGTCTTGCGTGTTTGCAAGAGAGCTTCTGTGAAGTTTGGAAAGTAGGAGGCGAGGTACTGGCGGAAGTAAAGTTGTGAGGCGGCATCGTGAGTCGTGTTGGTGTAGCTCAGTCGGTAGAGCACTTGCCCGCGACAGGCAAAGGTCCCAGGTTCGAGTCCCGGTTCCGGCACACAATTTTAATCTGCCAGGAAGTTTCATATCAGTGCACACTACGCTGCAGAGTGAAAGTTTCATTCTGGAAACATCCCTTAGGCTGTGGCTAAGCCATGTCTCCACCATATCCTTTCTTCCAGGAGTGCTAGTCTTGCGTGTTTGCAAGAGAGCTTCTGTGAAGTTTGGAAAGTAGGAGGCGAGGTACTGGCGGAAGTAAAGTTGTGAGGCGGCATCGTGCGTCGTGTCGGGGTAGCTCAGTCGGTAGAGCGCTTGCCCGCGAAAGGCAAAGGTCCCAGGTTCGAGTCCCGGTTCCGGCACACAATTTTAATCTGCCAGGAAGTTTCATATCAGCGCACACTCCGCTGCAGAGTGAAAGTTTCATTCTGGAAACATCCCTTAGGCTGTGGCTAAGCCATGTCTCCACCATATCCTTTCTTCCAGGAGTGCTAGTCCTGCGTGTTTGCAAGAGAGCTTCTGTGAAGTTTGGAAAGTAGGAGGCGAGGTACTGGCAGAAGTAAAGTTGTGAGGCGGCATCGTGAGTCGTGTCGGGGTAGCTCAGTCGGCATTCCGCTCTCGGCGGGCGAGCAGTGCGGACGCCTGGTGTTTACGTCCTCGCCGCTGCCGGCAGAGCGCTCTTTGTGTGGTAAGTGCCACGCCGCTGAGCGTGTTACTTGTTGGTGATGATATTTCGAACGACTTAACGATGACGCAACCACCACGAAGAGACACATTGAAATTGACGTTTGACCTGAAATTAGTGCGACCGACATCTTTTGAGATTGAGGATTATATAGAAGAATCATTGAAATTAAATACCGACGATGTCATTGGTTACCATTTGTCACTCTGTAGCAGCACGGTTTATTTGAAACTTCTCAGTGCAGCCAAATGTGACGCGGTTGTCGTATCTTGCGGAGGAATTTCAAAGTTTAAGCACTCCGACGGTAATATAGGAGAGGTCCGCATAACACAAGTGGGTCTAGGTATCAGGACGGTTAGAATATTCGAACTGCCTTTTGAAATTACCGCCGAGGATATCGACTCTGTTTTAAAGAGTTATGGCACCGTCCTTAGTAATGTTGCTGAAATATGGTCCGGTGCTCACAAATTCAAGGTGTTGAATGGCGTTAGATAAGTCAGAATCGAACTTCTGAAACACATTCCGTCCTATATTTCAGTTTGTGGCTATAGGGCAATAGTAATGTACGACGGTCAACCACGCACGTGCGGGGCGTGCGGCTCCGCCGGTCATGTCCGCTCTCAATGTATGCAACGACGAGTGACACAGACCCCGGTAGGCGAGGCGGAAGCGCCGACCACCGTAACTTCACTGCCGCTCAGGTATGCAGCGGTGGCCCGCGGACACGTGGCCACACAACCGACCGTAGCGGCTCTCACATCTGCCACCGAGGACACGTCTGTAGAAGGTGCAACCAGAGAATCTAGCGCTGTAGCGACAGACACGACTGTTACCGTGAACGCTTCGGCAGACGGTGCCGTGGTGGATTCGAAGCTAACGACGGACGCACCTGTCGCCGAAAACACTTTGGCAGACGATGTGCATATGGACTCCTGTGACACGGCGGTGCCGACTGCTGCCGATCGCGTGGCGGATAAGAGTTGTGCCGCAGTGACACCGGCACACCACGGCTCGTCCGAAGTTGCTTCCACAATTTTGGAGGTCAAAGCACACAGCGCTCCATCAGAGACGGACATGATGGAGGTAACTGAAACTTCAGGCGACGTATCTCCCCAGGAACACAAGAAACGTCGCATCGCTCATGAAGCAGCGGAAAAATATGCGCCGACGCTGCGGGAAAGGGCGGCGCAAGTTCGCCAGAAAATCACGGCGAAGGACACGGCCGGCGGCTCACAGCCTTCTAAAACAAACAAGAAATCGCGGACGGGAGACATCTCGGACCGAACAACCGGAAAAGCGGCAACTTTTGCCCCCACGGGAAAAGACACAAAAGGTTCCGACAATAAGAATAAACCGTTAGTATCCACGGTACAGGAGAAGGAACGTCCGATCCCCGACAACCGTACGCTGGATTGGTACCAGGACATGGAAGATAATGCCGAGGACCACGGCGATGCTGATACAATGCAGGTGGAACCACACGGCGGACTGCCTCCTGGACAAGAGGGCCTGCCGCGGGATAGAGATGACGACCCGGATTTTTACTAAAATTTACTACATTTACGATGTACAACACCAAGACATCCTTACACGATGAACTCCAGCGGGCAGAGGGCGTCTGAACTTCCAACTAGTTGGATGACCTGTCTTTCCTGTCTGTACATGATTTCACTCGTGCTACAGGGGAACATTTGATCCTATACCCATAGATGTCACTTCTTCAAACTTATAAAATAGCAACCCTGAATATCAATAAAATAACGACGTTGCTGAAGGTTGACGCCCTCCGAGATTACATCTACATCGCCGATGTTGACATCGTGATGTTACAAGAGGTCGACTATGAGCTACAGCTAAATATAACTGGCTATGATGCGATTTTAAACACGACGTTGGATGGAGCTTTTGGGACGGCATTCCTGATTAAGAAGGGAATCGTAGTCTCTGATATAGAACGGATAGCAAACGGCCGAGGGTTGTCTTGTTTAATCCATGGCGTTCGTTTTATAAACATTTACGCTCCTTCAGGCAACCAGCACAGGGCGGAGAGATCACTTTTTTATGAACAGGACCTCCTGTATCTAATACGACGAGCTGAAGAAGCAATGGTTTTAGCCGGTGATTTTAATTTTGTGCTTAAGAGAAAAGATCAGCATCCCAACTTTAATTACAGCGCAGAGTTAGACCGCGTAATACGAGAGATGCGATTTAACGATTCTTGGGAAGTTATTCATGGAGATCGTCAATGTTTTACCTTTTATACCCCCACCTCAGCTAGTAGAATTGATAGGATTTATGTAACACCGTGCTTAACAGCAAATGTCACTGGACCTGAAACATGGACAGTGTATTTCTCAGATCATTTGGCTTATCACTGTCAACTGAAAATGACCAAACAGGATAATTTTCGGGGAAGGAACATCTGGAAACTTAACGTCACTATCCTTCCAGAAGATAGTTTGAGGCTTCGTGTGGAAGAGGTATGGAATACCTGTATGAGACGACGCCGAAACTTCCCAAATACGATACAATGGTGGTGCAAGTGTGCGAAACCAAAGATAATCAGTTGCTTAAAAACGTATTGCTTTCAACGGCGTCAAGACGAAAAGAGCGTGTCTGAGTTTTATTTCCGTTGCCTCCGGGAACTCCACGAATGTCGTAACAGAACAGCGGACACCATATTACAAATTAAAAAAGTGAAAGCAAAATTAACGGCGCTAAAAAGAAAACAGATGGAAGGCATCATAATCCGGTCGAGAGACCACAACAGCTTGTCCGGGAAAGCGCCTTCGCTGTACCACCTCGCGAAGGAACAACGTCACAAGCGGAATGGGCTGATACACAGCCTTCGAAGAGGAGACGGAAACCTATTGAAAGATCACCGGGCAATTAAGCAATTCGTCACTGAGTATTATACGGAATTGTACGCTTCGGAGCATGTCGACGACGAGTTGCTCAGGCAGATTATGAACAGCTTACCTGACCGACTGAATACACGAGAGGCGGAATCTCTGTTGGTGGACATAACAGTAGAAGAACTGAGATCAGCAATGAAAAGAGCACAGGGAAACAAATCACCTGGCGCGGACGGATTGCCAATAGAATCCTACAAACGATTTTGGTACCTACTGGAAAACTGCTTCCGCGACATGTGCAACGAAATTAAGGACGGAACAATTATACCGGATGGATTCAACGAGGGGATCATAGTCCTTATTCCCAAGGAATACCCCTGTAACGAAATGCATAAAATCCGCCCGTTATCCTTACTCAACTCGGATTACAAGATAGTAGCCCGTGTCATGGCAGCGAGGATCAAACTGGTGTTGCATAAATCATACATCTAAGTCAGACGGCAGCAGTACCGGGACGAACGATCCTTCAAAGTCTCACTGATTATAGGGAGCTCATAAGCTACTGTGCTCTTACACGTCAATCTCTTTAACAATGCCAAGTCGAGGGTAAAGATAAACGGACATCTCACGAAACCAATCCCCATAGAGAAATCCGTACGACAAGGCTGTCCTTTGTCAATGACTCTCTTCGTCATTCCTATCGACCCACTACTTAGGAGACTCAGCCAACGGCTCCAAGGAATGACCATCTACGGCAGCACTCTCAAATGCATCGCGTACGCGGATGACGTGGGAGTTGTTCTTAACAACGCTCAGGAACTGCGTGACGTGCACACGGTGGTTGGCGAGTTTGAACACACTTCAGGATCCAGACTGAACATACGGAAAACGAAATTACTGCCATTAGGAAGAGGGTTCCCAGAAAATGAGGGAGAAGATTACGTGCGTACCGACTTCCTGAAACTCCTCGGAATAAACATGTATAATTGTCCTCTGCGAACAACGGCTGCAACTTGGAGAGACATTTTAAATATGACGAGAGCATGTCTCCGACAGAACTACGGTCGTATGCAAAATTTACTTGAAAGAGTTCACTTTGTTAACACCAAAATCCTATCGAAAATTTGGTACGTAGGCCAAATCCTTCCGGTCAATGCAACAATAGCTGGCAGAGTGATGGCGGCGGTAGGGTGGTATCTATGGCGAGGCAGTATATTTAAAGTCGGAATAGATGTAACGACACTTCCGCCCAGGGAAGGAGGACTTGGTGTAGTGGATGTTGGTACCAAATGCAGAGCACTACTGATAAGACGAACTCTCCAAATTTATGACAAACAACCACAAAGCGTTCTCCGAGCAGTCATCAACGCGTACAGACCACTTAGTTTAGAGGCTCCGGTTAACCTTAGTGCCGTACCACACGAACTAGTTCATATTCGCCAGTTCTTCCTAGACGCAAGCTACCTGCGAAGGCAGAGCAACACCATCAGAAATAAAACAACAGCGGAGATATACAAGTTTATGAATGACAACGGGAGACAGAACAGGATGGAAACCAAATACGCGCACATACGGTGGCCCACAGTGTGGAAAAACATCAATAACAAGATCCTCGACACAAACATCAGATCAACATGGTACAGAGTCGTAAACGAAACAATAGCCACGAAGGAAAAACTTCACAGAATAAAGCTGGCCAAGACACCAACGTGTAAGGGTTGCGACCTCATCGACACACTACAACACAGGTGTGTATGCGGAGAGAACACGAAGATATGGGAATGGTGTCGAAGGAAACTTGCTCTGATAGGCAGAACGACCACCAAAGAAATAGCAATTGGAACCATGTTACAACCTGATTTCGACTATTTCCCAATGACGAAACAAAACATGTGGACCTGGCTACTCGGCCACACATTACATTATATAATTAATAAACCGGCGGAAGGCACTTACCACGATTTTCGACTCTATAGTATAAATCAGGCTATGAAACTCCTAAACAATTCACGACACAAAACATTATTTGCAAACTACCCAGTGGCGTTAGAATTAACGCAGATATGAAAAACAGAGGGCAATGAACGATATTAGTTTATGATGAACCCTACGACACTAGTGAAACATTAGAAAGAGGATGTCAAAGAAGCATGACGCATAGTCATATCGGCGTGTGGCGCTACCGGAGTTAACAGAGGACAAAGTAAAACAGTTTCAAAATGAAGGAGATTAGTGATTTTTTACGAAAAGAAGATCCCAAACGGAAATCAAGCCAAACCAATTCACGAGAAGACGAACTCTGGTAGTAGACAGTGTATTGAAAATGACATGTGTGTGAAGACAGAAGTGTCAGTTTCCTTATCATATTCCTTTAGTTATTCTTATTTGTTTTATTATTTATCATTATTATTATTTTCCTGTGACAGAAGTTGTCGATATATTTTGTTTCCTTCTGGATGAAGTTCCACACTTACCTACGGAGGACTTCAAGACGGAAAGAGATACAGTAAAAAAAAAAAAAAAAAAAAAAAAAAAAAAAAAAAAAAGTCGGTAGAGCGCTTGCCCGCGAAAGGCAAAGGTCCCAGGTTCGAGTCCCGGTTCCGGCACACAATTTTGATCTGCCAGGAAGTTTCATATCAGCGCACACTCCGCTGCAGAGTGAAAGTTTCATTCTGGAAACATCCCTTAGGCTGTGGCTAAGCCATGTCTCCACCATATCCTTTCTTCCAGGAGTGCTAGTCTTGCGTGTTTGCAAGAGAGCTTCTGTGAAGTTTGGAAAGTAGGAGGCGAGGTACTGGCGGAATTAAAGTTGTAAGGCGGCATCGTCAGTCGTGTCGGGGTAGCTCAGTCGGTAGAGCGCTTGCCCGCGAAAGGCAAAGGTCCCAGGTTCGAGTCCCGGTTCCGGCACACAATTTTAATCTGTCAGGAAGTTTCATATCAGCGCACACTCCGCTGCAGAGTGAAAGTTTCATTCTGGAAATATCCCTTAGGCTGTGGCTAAGCCATGTCTCCACCTTATCCTTTCTTCCAGGAGTGCTAGTCTTGCGTGTTTGCAAGAGAGCTTCTGTGAAGTTTGGAAAGTAGGAGGCGAGGTACTGGTGGAAGTAAGGTTGTGAGGCGGCATCGTGAGTCGTGTCGGGGTAGCTCAGTCGGTAGAGCGCTTGCCCGCGAAAGGCAAAGGTCCCAGGTTCGAGTCCCGGTTCCGGCACACAATTTTAATCTGCCAGGAAGTTTCATATCAGCGCACACTCCGCTGCAGAGTGAAAGTTTCATTCTGGAAACATCCCTTAGGCTGTGGCTAATCCATGTCTCCACCATATCCTTTCTTCCAGGAGTGCTAGTCTTGCGTGTTTGCAAGAGAGCTTCTGTGAAGTTTGGAAAGTAGGAGGCGAGGTACTGGCGGAATTAAAGTTGTAAGGCGGCATCGTGAGTCGTGTCGGGGTAGCTCAGTCGGTAGAGCGCTTGCCCGCGAAAGGCAAAGGTCCCAGGTTCGAGTCCCGGTTCCGGCACACAATTTTAATCTGTCAGGAAGTTTCATATCAGCGCACACTCCGCTGCAGAGTGAAAGTTTCATTCTGGAAATATCCCTTAGGCTGTGGCTAAGCCATGTCTCCACCATATCCTTTCTTCCAGGAGTGCTAGTCTTGCGTGTTTGCAAGAGAGCTTCTGTGAAGTTTGGAAAGTAGGAGGCGAGGTACTGGTGGAAGTAAGGTTGTGAGGCGGCATCGTGAGTCGTGTCGGGGTAGCTCAGTCGGTAGAGCGCTTGCCCGCGAAAGGCAAAGGTCCCAGGTTCGAGTCCCGGTTCCGGCACACAATTTTAATCTGCCAGGAAGTTTCAATTTAAAAATTATTATTACTGCGATCAATTTTGACGTTAACCGTGCACATCTGATCATTAGTGTGAAAGCAGGCACGTTAAACAGATGCAGAATAGAATGTTTTATTTCTATAGAAACTTCCCTCGAGATATTTTCTCCATTAGGCTTATGCAAGTTGTCTGCTTTATACATTTTCAGTGAAACCTTCAACCTGCCTGCAAAAAGAAACATCACAGGTTCAGTAAAGTGGAGTACCTGTTCGCGGTATAATTTTACACTGCAAAAGCCTACGTTTCTTCTGTCTACAAAGTTTAGATGGAAAAGTGCCTGATCAGTGAGGACTGAAGCGAATGTTATCAATATACATGAGACTGTAACTACCTACCAGAAATATAAGTCATGTTTGAAGAAAGTTTGTTTATGAATGCAACTACTACGACGAAAGCTCTTGTCTGAATAATTTTCCATGGTATATTATAACGATGTTCTGTACACGTCCGCATGATAACCGCAAACCATAGGCACAGCACCACTCGCTCTATCTCAGAAAAAAATACTCACGTTAATGCTATAGGAGATGCGCAAAGACAATATCTGTTTCGTCGGAAAAGCCACGTACTGATTTACGGGTCTAGCGGTCTCCTTATGAGGTATAAAAACAGTGGACAGTTTGATATTCTAGGCTTGCACCAATACTGAGCACATAACTCCCATCGATGTCCTTACAGAAAATTATAAATAGTGCCAGCATTGTATAAATTATTATACATTATAATGTGATGCTAATGCTAGAATGAATATTAAATATTAGTTTAAGTGTTGCAAAGATAAACATTATCAAATGTAGAGACGACACAAAAAGAATAATAGACGGTTTGTGAGAAAGAAAATGGGTCCAAGAGAAACTACAGATGTCTGGAAAAACCAAAGTAATGAGACCTATAAAAGTATGGAAGAAATGTCAGTCGGAATGGGTAACTTTTGTTGGATATATGTAAGTAAAATAAAACATGGGAGATTATGACGGATAAATTAATCTATACATCTCTGCCCGTAATTCTATGTTTGGATAACAGAAGCTCTTCTTATTTTGCACTCTATGCTACGAAGCCTTTCCAGAGATGTTCACATCTTGAAAACAATGCTGCATAGATTTCTGTTTGTTTGTTTGCCTATCTTCGTTCGTTTGTGCCACTAACAGCGATATCAAAATGTTCAAATGTTTATAGAGTCTATGGGACTTTACTACGGTGTCATCAGTCCCTAAACTTACAAACTACTTATGAACTACTTACAACTAAGGACAGCACAAATATCCATGCCCGAGGGGGGATTCGAACCCCCGACCGTAGTGGCCGTGCGGACCGTGACTGGAGCGCCTCAATCCCCTCGGCCACCGCGGCCGGCCAGCGATATCAAGAAAGATATTTTTTGAGTCTACAATTGTAAAGAAAACCGACATGTAATGTTCTCAGTATAATCAATGGAAATGCTCGAAGAAATTAGAAACATCACTGGTGAATGACTTTTGTTGTCATTGCTCTTAACACAGAATACGAAAATAATTGAGCTACTTATTACTATGTCAGGGGTCGATGCATCTGTATATTTTTATTAGTGACAACGATCGACTCATGAAAGCTAGTTACGATATAGCGAGTAGGGCTCATTGACATATACATTGTTCGAACACCAAGCAGGCGCGCGACGTGCGAGCTAAGTCTCTGTCAAGCTCGCTTGGCAATCACCTCGGCTCTTATTCTTCCTGTTGATAGTATGGCTGAGGCTTGGCAACATCGCAGTGTAAGTCTGTCAATGTTGGTTCCGAGGTCTTACCTCCTGGTTAGTACAGAACTAAGCTCATAAATTCACTTGATGTTTCCTGTAATTTCCATTGAATAATATGACTGGTTTCTCAGTCGAGAGACGACAGAAGGCTATTTGTTCATGCTTTTGGATCCAGAAAATTGTTTACACGGCAAAATTCCAACTAATCTCGTCTCTTACGTTGCGAATTATGTGTTCCGCTGATGTATGTGGCAGTAGGAAAGAGCTGGCGTGCACAGCTGCTTGCTAGCTCTGAGGTAAAGTAGTCGTCTGCCACAGAGAGGTGGCTTTGGTCAGTGCTTCGAGTCGCATTGGAGTAGAATGTTTTAGCTATTTTCGTGACAGGAGTTGCACGAATCCACATCGAAAGCAATAAGAAACCTCTTGTGCTTACTTGCTATATTCTCTCAGATTATGGGAAAGTCTGACAACGTTCTGGTAGTTTACCAAATCCGACCCTTTAGAATAGAACTAATTCCAAGCTAATTATGACGCCAATCGATGTTCGACGTGTATTTTCGTCTGGAAATAACTTTTGTCGAAGGTTATTCGAGTAGGTGCAGGAAAGATAAGCATTTGAGGACATATGATGGAAAGAATAGATAAGGAATGGTGACTTCCAAAGCACACTATTCGCTATTTTGTTTGTGAAATCAACAGGAATTATTATAGTGTAGTGCTAACACATGATGTAATTATGTAGGTCATTTGTCCGTACATTGCGACTAAATGGTGTCTCCGTTGTTTGCAAAAACTGGGCGCACTCTGGCGTTGTGGTTGCACTTTGCTAAGTATAAAAATCTTTTAGTACTCATTCATTAATTTCTTGTTAAGATGTGAGCATGAGAGCATCATAACTCGTCACTAGTAACAATCGTGAGTAAGAATCTTGATTGAGCGACCTGATGACGTTCAAGAAAAATGTGGTAATAGTCACCCCTATGACACTTTATACTGATTTTACTTTACGACGTTTAGATTATGCTCATATATCAGTCAGAAAAATTCAATATATGACTGTGATATAAGCACCAGAACTTGAGGTAAGGATATAACAGCCGGTAAATAGACTCACAGCGGCGCGCCGCTGTCACCGAGTCCGCAGGCGGCAGCCGCGATGCGGCCGCTGGCGCGTCGCCGTAGCCGGTGCCCACTACTCCTGAGAGTAAACAGTTCAGTTTTGATGCAGCAGCGAGCTCTTTTGTGGAATTATTTTGTGAGACATCGCTGTTACATTGTAGGTTCTTTCACACTGATTACGAAGACAGCCGATTTGCGGTTAAAAAAAAATTTGAATGTGGTTGGATTCGATCTTGCGACTGCTGCCACAGATGCTTGTAAATGCGACTCTCACTACGAGACTCCGCGCACATATACGACACAACGCTCTCGACAAGGACCTAACACTTCCTCCTGACAGTAGCGCATTCTACAGTGTTGCCAGATCGTGCACATCGCCGGAATTAGCATTCTGAGGGGCGATCGATTTTATTGTCCACTCTGCGCGACCGACTCGGTCTTCGCCTCCGTGTTGGCTGGCCGGCGATCAATTTTTTTGTCTAAGATCGTACATTTCTACCGCAACCTGTCGCTCTGAACTTGTTAATTTTCAGCTACTTTTTAAAAATACTTGCACTGGCTCTTGGCAGCTAAAATTTTCAGGGTGCATTTCTTTCATTGTCTTCTGCCTGTGTAAAAAATTTCAGGGTAGGTTTCGATATGTCTTATTGGACCGTTCCCTTCTTAGAAACCAACGAGTCTTTCAAGGGGACGGCACGACCGTGGGGTCGGGAATTTGTCAGAAACTTTGTGTGGTGAGAGAGGACCCTAAACTCTTTACGTGGGTAAAGTATTACAAGGCACTACTCGTAAAATCCCGAGACAAATCGATCTGAATTTACTTAGGTGCCTTATGAGTATAATATGTTGGTCCAGTGCCAAACCGCCGTCCGGCCTAGAGGCTTAGGGCTATGACTCTTACGCGAGAGGTCTCGGGTTCGATTCCTCCTCTGGCACCTTTGTTTGTTCTGTTTCATTTTCTTGTGTCATTCCACTAATTATTTAGAAAGTTCCCCAAACCTTCATTATCTTTAACAAATTAGTTGCATTATGGAATAAAAATTATTTTCTTTCTGTCTAATAACACAATTCATCGTGGCGAGGTTTCCACTTTCCATTGTGACGTATATGAGGAGAAACATTGGGTTTTCAATCAGAATAACGAAGTCCACTGGGAAACATTCAAAAGGACCCTTACAAAGCCCCTTTACATTTTGAAACCCCATAAAACCAAATGGAACAACGAGCACAAATATTTCTCAGTGATTGAAAACCTTTATGTTATTGAGCTAAAATAATGTAGGTTTGAGAGAATTTTGGAATAATTGGTGGAATAATAATAATAATAAAATAGAAAGAAAAAAATAGTGACAGAGGAGGAATCGAATAACCATAACCATCTAGGCCAGCTCATAAGGAAGCTAAGAAACTTCGGATCGATTTTTCTCGGAATTTTCCGAGTAGCGCGTCCTAATATTTTTATCACGTGAGGTGTTTGGGGTCCTCTTTCAGCACGCAAAGTGTCGGACGAATCCGACCGTCTCCCGGTTAGGTCTGTATCCGCACCCGTGGCGACTGAATCCACGTCTGTGCGGCCCGCAGGCCTCGGCTCCCGCCTCCAGCCACCAGCACACCCACGCTGTGCGGAGGCCCAGATCTGGCGGGCTGGGATGTGACGGGAGGCCACGACAGGCGGCACCATTCGCTCAGGAACGCAGACGTGGCAGACCCACCTGCGGTTCCACAGGCCGGCCACGAAAGAGCCTCCAGGTATGCAAAAGAGTTTAATACAAACTGGGAGCGAAGTGGCACAAATGCCATCAACTCAGTTTGCATCCGCACACTGCAGTAACAATCCCTACCCATTACTACACTCCTGGCCATTAAAATTACTATGAGAGCGCGGTTGCTCACCGTGGAGGTTCGAGTCCTCCCTGCGGTAAGGGTAGGTGTGTTTCTCCTTCGGTTAGTTTACCTAGGTTTAAGTGGTTTGTAAGCTACGGACTGATAACCAAGCAGTTTGGTGCGATACAATTACAAGCATTTGATTTTGAAAATTGCTACAGCAGGAAGATGTACTACAGACGCGAAATTTAACCGACGGGAAAAAGATGCTGTGATATGCAAATGATTACCTTTCCAGAGCATTCACACAAGATTGGCGCCGGTGGCGACATCTACAACGTGCCGAAGGAGGAAAGTTTCCAACCGATTTCTCATACACAAACAGCAGTTGACTAGCGTTGCCTGGTGAACCGTTGTTGTGATTCCTCGTGTAAGTAGGAGAAATGCGAAACCATCACGTTTCCGACTTTAATAGCTGTCGGATTGTAGCCTATAACGACTGCGCTTCATCGTATCGCGACATCCGTACTCACGATGGTCGCGATAGAATGACTGTCAGAAGAATATGGAATCGGTGGTTTCAGGAGAACAATACCAAAGGCCGTGCTGAATCCCAACGACCTCTTATCACTAGCAGTGACTGTGTCACTGCCCCACATATTTTACTTACGGCTAGACCTGTCGTCGTCACAGAACTGCATTGAGCATCACTTGATCAGTTAGTACTCCTCCGCGTCAGTGCGATGCGCTGAGCCGTTGCACGACCACGGAGACGTGCAGCTCGGGTGCCCTGCGCAACGTGAGGGCTGATGGTGAAGGTAGGCAGAGGGAAGTGTCTGCGCAGCTCGCCGCGTCTGGTGTAGACGCTGCGCGGGGGTAACATCAGAGGCCAGGAACCGAGGCACCTAGCAATGGCGGAGGCAGTGTTTGAATGTGGAGGCGTTTTCAGTAAACTGGTGACAGCGACGATGGTCGCGATCCAATGACTGTTAGCAGAATATGGAATCGCTGGTTTCAGGAGAGCAATACGGAACGCCGTTCTGGATCCAAACGGCCTCGTATCACTAGCAGTCGACATGACAGACATTTTATCATCAAGGCTGTATCGCATCGTGCAGCCACGTCTCGATCCCTGAGTCAACAGATGGGAACGTTTGCAAGACAACAACCATCAGCACGAACAGTTCCACGACGTTTGCAGCAGCATGGACTATCAGCTCTGAGACCATGGCTTCGGTTACCCTTGACACTGCATTGCAGACAGGAGCGCTTGTGATGGTGTACGCAACGACGAACCTGCGTGCACGAATAGCAAAACGTCATTTTTTCGTTTGAATCCACATTCTGTTTACAGCATCAAGATGGTCGCATCCGTGTTTGGCGACATCACGGTGAACGCACATTGGAAGCGTGTATTCGTCATCCACATACTGGCGAGTACCCGGCGTGATGGTACGGGGTGCCATTGGTTACACGTCTCGGTCGCCTGTTGTTCGCATCGACGGTACTTTGAGCAGTGGCCGTTACATTTTAGATGTATAACGACCCGTGGCTCGTGGCTCTACCCTTCATTCCATCCCTTCGAAACCCTACATTTCAGCAGCAAATGCACGACCGCATGTCGCAGGTCCTGTATGGGCCTTTCTGGATACGGAAAATGTTCGTCTGCTGCCCTGGCCAGCATATTCTCCAGATCTCTCACCAAGTGAAAACGTCTGGTTATTGGTGGCCGAGCAGCTGGCTCGTCACAATACGCCAGTCACTTCTCTTGATGAGCTGTGGTATCGTGTTGAAGCGGCATGGGCAACTGTACCTGTACACGCCATCCAAGCTCTGTTTGGCTCAATGCCCAGGCGTATCAAGGATGTTATTATGACCAGAGGTGGTTGTTCTGGGTGCTGATATCTCAGGATCTATGCAGTCAAATTGCAGGAAGATGTAATCGTATCTCAGTTTTAGTATAATATGTTTGTCCAATGAATACCCGTTTATCATCTGCATTTGTTCTTGGTGTAGCAGTTTTAATGGTGAATAGTATACATTACCCAGAGTAATCAACGATTAAAAAGGCGCAATGTAGATTCTACAGAGAGCAACTGAGTTAAACAGACTGCTATAGAGAGCCACGCGGGGCAAACCTGTCACGTATCGTGAATCTGAATCTCTTGTACACACAAGAACACATTAAGAAACTGAAGGAAAAAGCGCTCAGAAAAGTCTAGATGTGCTGCTTGTAGTGAGGAGGAGGTCACAGTCACGCGATGTGAAGCCAAACGACTTTCCCGATTGATTCAGAAGAAATATTCCCTGTTACGAAAACGCTAAATGGAGTGTAATACACATGCGAGAACATAATAAATTATGTAACAGCAGGAAAGAGACCTAGAGAAAAGTCAGATTGCTGTATATCGATGTGAATCATAATCCGGTTACAGATGTGGGATATGAAGGCGCGGACGTGTGTGTACAGGCCTGTGACAAATGGGTACTGAGCAGGGCGGGTCGTCAAAGAGGGCAGACGTTGTCGGAGAGCTGTGGCGGTGGTCAGGGAAACACGGGCTTCTCTCTGCGTTCCAAGCACCAGTTCTGTTCCACATCCACAGGAACGCGCTCATGAGACCCCCACCACGCTGGAGTACAGGGTCCACTGCACGCCTGTAGACGCACTCGCGCTGCAGCGTGCAACGCGTTTACGCAGCACTTATGGCGGAAAGATGCGCTTTGGAAAATGTTTGTCAAAGTGAAGGGAATTACACACAACTTTTGTACGTTAGCGTAAGGTCTTGCTCCAGAAACTATGGCCTATTTACAGAAATCTGGAAGAAATATATTATACTTAAACATAATAAAAACCAAATATAGCGAACTGACGCCGTAGCAGCGATCGGAAGTTATAGCTGAAGTTCATTTTTATCATCAAGGAGGTGAAGCAAGGATTCTGTCTTTCACCCAACTCACATGTAATATACTTAGTGAAGTTTCCAAAACTGGATTAGAAAATGTACACCGATGGGAATACATCTCGAAGATAGGCATCTACACAATAACCTCTTTACAAATGGCCAAATAGTACAAACAGAAGAAGACCAGGATATGATTTATATGCTTGAGAAATTAATTAATGTTTAGTGTGAACGGGTATGGAAGTTAATGCTGAGAAATCGAAGTACACGGTAATGTGAGATAAAGAGGAAGATATAGAACGGGAGATAGGGAAGAAAATTGTGAGTGAATACGAAAATGTGAAAAATATATTTTGTGAACACGGAAGGGATGAGAGTAACGTGAGGAAAAAGATATGGAAATGAAAGAACATGATGAGAACCATTCATCCCATGTTGTGGAATAATTACGCGTCGCATCTGCGGCAGAACAGCCGTGCGTACTAAGGCACCTTGCTACAGTACGGGTGACCGTTCGCCGTCGGCGGTTCGACTCCTCCCTCGTCATGGGCGTTTGTGTTGCCTTAGAGTAAGTTAGTTTAAGTAGTTTGTAACTTCAGGGACCGATGACCAGTGCAGGTAGCAGACTTTACAAACATTTAAACATTTGATCTCGAGGAAATAGTTGAAACAGTCATGACCTATGAGCCAGAAGTGGGGCCACAGATAAAATGAAAGGACGGATATAACTTGTTCCAGAAATGTCTTACTGGGGAAGGTGTTGCAGCTACATGTTATTTGATCGCCTGATAACTGAAATAACTAGGGGAAGGGTGACAGCTACAACTTATATCAGAGAAAAGTTATGATAAAAATGTAAATGGTTTTGACATTTGAGACGTATGGAACAAGGAAGGGTAATATTACAAGCATGGAGTTGGATTCCACCAAAAAGAAATAAGCGATGGAGATCATGTAAAAAGTGTATAAATATGCAACTGATGTTGCCTGGAAATGTTACGCAACGCGAATTTGTATCAAGTCCCAGACGCATTTTTCGTATATCAAGGCTATCAGCAACGAATTTTTCTGTTCAATAAACTGTCAACAACATAAACAAAGCTCACAACAGTTACGCAAGTCTCACAAGGAAAGTACATCGGCTCGAACAAATATATCTGTATGAACGTTTGGTTACAGGATCTCTACGTACACCTCAATGTGCTGGTGGGTGTCGTTTTTCTGCAAAGCTCTGCAACCATGCTCTAGATGTAGATGTAATTGTAGACGCCGTACGTAATGCAGATATCTTAACTATAACTTTTGTAATAACCATCGTACATTTTCTGTAGCGAATTGTCATCAAAAGCCGTGATTATAGTTGCAACTTTAACCTTCTTCCCGAAAGACTGTTGGTATTCACTGCCACTGCCTCGAGTCGCCTCTTCCCGCACTTACCGTAGCACTACCGCTTGCAATGAGTTCTTCGTCAATATCATCATAATTATGAGTTTGTAACAACAGTATCTAACTGGTGCTCATATTTCTGTACCATAACAAAATGTTCAAATGTTTGTAGAGTCTATGGGACTTAACTAGGGGGTCATCACTCCCTAAATTTACAAACTACTTATGAACTACTTACAACTAAGAACGGGACAAATATCCATGCCCGACGGGGGATTCGAACCCCCGACCTTAGTGGCCGTACAGACCGTGACTTGAGCGACTCAGTCCCCTCGGCCACCGCGGCCGGCGTGTACCATAACAGATACGAGAAACCATGCAAATGATTCATCTTGTACACTAATACCATCTTCACGAAGAAGGTTTATTCGTAACTTCATCTCAACTAATCGCAATACATTAGCAGGATTGATTAGCAATAGCCGCCCCATTCGACGCTTCACCACACAAATAACATCACAAGACGCAACTTGGGAGGCACACTGCACCGTCCCTACTGGCGAACCGACAGGTCAAAGTGCAGTGTGGCAAGGCACACGCAGAGGCCTCTAACGGACGACTGCAGAGATTTGCAGATGCGGGACTGTCACTAGTGCAATAAGGGATCGTTACATTATCTCTCATAAGATTTTGGTGTATATGTGTTTGTTCGAGCCCAAGTACTTTCCTTGTCAGACGCGCTGACAGACATTAAAATAGTGCAAAAGGATTTCAGAATAGTGTGGAGGAGTGCAGTCACAGTATGATGCTTGTGGCGCAAGCAGCGACGTGTAGCGAGTTCAACATGTCTCTTGAAAAATAATCACCAACTACTAGGGAAGGCAAAAGGGTGTTCAAACAGCGTAACCAAACTCTCGATTCTGAGCTACATGTAGCGCCTTCTTCACGACAACAGAAGAAATGAGGTTTCGACAGCTATTCCACTAGTTCTGGTCCTTCAATTACCAGTATCTTACTTGAAGGATGCAAAGGCCCAAGGAAGTAAATTAAGATGAGGTACTCTATACGATTCTGCAAATAAATAAATAAATAAAAATAAATAAAAAAGACAGAACACTTACAGACATTTTTGGAAACAAATCCCTCTAATCCGCTGACAGCCTTGTGAGAGCCAACTGCGATAAAACTATTCCACCGTTTCACTATAGTCACAGACATTTGATTGTATAATCAACAACATACTGTTAAGTAAATCAGAATTATTTGATATCACGGGCAATGCTGCAAAATGATTCGCTCACACATCACTAACAGGATGCAGAGGGCTTGTGGGTTAAGCCATCAGTCATCATCAGACTGGGAAGAAATTAATTACAGCTGGTGTCCCGCCTGATACACCTTAGGGTCACACTGATTTACCTTGTGTTCATTAATGACTCCTTATCACTTACAATTCCACGTTTCGTTTGCAGATTATACGGTATTGCAATAAATAGCTTGTCGCGCATAGTTCTAGCAGGATCTTTTAATAATATTTCATGAAGACAACTTATTGACACTGAGCAATGTAAATACTCACTACAAGCAGCGCATACATAACACGTCTAGCAGCAGGCGCCTGTAACTTGGAATCGTTTGATGGTGCTTCCGGGATAGTTTTCTCTGTTCATTTCCGTTCTCAAGACGTCTTCTACATCCCATAGAAGTTACTTGGAGTAATCGTGTAATTCTGAAATACACTAACGAATGGAATACACGTCCATCTCAGTCTTGGACGTCCATTTTGTGCCACGAAATGTTCTGGCTGGCAGTTCCTTATTGCCGGCATGCTGGTATGTGAGGAATTGCGCTGCGGAGCCCGAGTACGCGAATTTCGCTCCACCCTGTATGGACAGACCATCCGTCCACCCTTCTCAAATCGAGCGAGCCTCCCGCAATTTGGCATTTGAAACTTCCAAGTCTCTACCAGAAATGGGATATTTTAAATTGAATGTCACACATTCTCTTCTTGATTTCCATTCTGTGCTGAAAAAGCAGGAAAGATTTTATTCAAAAACCTTTCTGTCTAAATCCCCATTCTCCCTTTCGGAGTTCCTGCTGCAGTGTGACGACCCATCTGTAAAGTGACATGCTTAGATTACTTCTTGTTATGGTCTTCAGCCCAGAGACTGGTTGGATGCAGCTCTCCACCCTACTCTATCTTAAGCAAGCCTTTTCATCCCCTCATAAGAACGGCAACCCACATCAATTTCAATCTGCTTACTATATGCGTCTCTTGGTCTCCCTTCTGCGATTTTTACTCCATACACTTCCCTCCAATGCTAAATTCACGATTCCTCGATGTCTATGAATGTGTCCTACCAGACGATCCCTTCTATTAGTCAAGTTATGCCACAAATTCCTTTTCTCCCCAATTCTCTTCAGTACCTTCTGATGAGTTACGCGATCCACCCACCTAATCTTCAGCAGTCTTCTGTAGCACCACATTTCAAAAGCCTCTATCCTCTTCCTGTCCGCTCTGTTTATCGTCCACGTTTCACTCCCGTACAAGGCAACACTCCACACAAATGCCTTCAAAAAGGACGTCCTTACACTTAAATTAATATTCGCTGTTTGCAAATATCTCTTTTTCAAAAATGCTTTTCCTCCCATTGTGACTCTGCATTTTATATGACCTGTACTGCGACCGTCATATGTTATTTTACTACCCAAGTAAGAAAACTCATCTACCACCTTCATTGTTTCGTTACCTAATCTAATGCCTTCAGCATCGCCTGATTTTTTAAGACTGCATTCCATTATTTTTCTTTTGCTCTTGTTAATGTTCATTTCTTACGTTCTGTTCAACTTACTGATTATTGAGTTCAACTGCTCTTCCAGGTACTTTGTTGTCTGACAGAATTACAATGTCAGGAGCAAAACTCAATAATTTATTTCTTCACCCTGAACTTCAATCCATATTCCAAATGTTTTCTTGCTTTCCTTCAGCGCCTGCTCGATGTACAAATTGAATAACATTTGAGAAAGAGTACAGCCCTGTCTTACTCCCTTCCCAACTGATGCTTCCCTTTCATGCCTTTCGAGTCAAATAACTGCCGTCTCGCTTTTGCAAAAGTTGTAAATAACTCTCATTTCCCTTATTTTACAACTGCTGACTTCAGAATTTGAAAGAGTGAATTCTAGTCAACATTATCAAAAAGCTTTTTCCAAATCTACAAAAGCTGAAAGTGTAGTTTTGCCTTTCCTTAATAAGAGTGTCAAATGCTAACCCTGGAAACACAAGGCAGTCGACCTTGTAGATTTATGGGCTACACAAAGTTTTACAACCGGCGTGTGCCTGAATCACAAGTATTGGACGTTTTAAATGAACTTAATTTTATGCAAAATTCCCGCTAAATGCGAAGAATCCTGCATTTCGATGTACCAACGTGTCCTCCTCTACGTTTCGGATTATCACTGGAGATAACACGGGCCGGCCGCTGTGGCCGAGGGGACTGAGGCGAGCCAGTCACGGTCTGCATACCACTGCGCCGGGGGTTCGAATCCCCCCCTCGGGCATGGTTATTTGTGCCGTCCTTAGTATTAGCTAGTTCATAAGTAGTTTGTCCAATCCCATGAATCACAGACATTGTCGAGGTGGGGTGGCTTGCGTGCCTCATCGATACAGATAGCCGTACCGTAGGTGCAACCACAGTGGAGGGGTATCTGTGGAGAGACCAGACAAACGTGTGGTTCCTGAAGAGGGCCAGCAGTCTTTTCAGTAGTTATAGGGGCAACAGTCTGGATGATTGACTGAGCTGGCCCTGTAACTTCAGCTAATGTGGCTTTGTCACACAGTTACTGCGAACGGCTGAAAGCAAGGGGAAACTACAGCCGTTATTTTCCCGAGAGGATGCCATCATCATAGGTTCATACAGTAGAGCTGCATGTCCTGAAGGGAAGAGGAGGTAGATGAAGATGAAATAGGAGATACTGTACTGAGAGAAGAATTTGACAGAGCCCTGAAAGACCGAAGTCGAAACAAGGCCCCTGGACTAGATGATATTCCCTCAGAGCTACTGAAGTTTCTGGGAGACCCAGCCATGACAAAATTGTTTCACCTGGTGTGTAAGATGTACGAGACAGGTTCAAAAAAAATGTTCAAATGATTGTAAATCTTATGGGATTTAACTACGGGGTCATCAGCCCCTAAATTTACAAACTACTTATGAACTACTTACGAACTAGGGCGGCACAAATATATATGCCCGAGGAGGGATTCGAACCCCCGACCGTAGTGGCCGTGCAGACCGTGACTGAAGCGCCTCAGTCCCCTCGGCCACCGCGGCCGGCACGAGACAGGTGAAGTACCCTCAGACTATAAGGAAAATGTTATAATCCCCATCCCAAAGAAAGCAGGTGCAGACAGGTGTGAAAACTACAGAACCATCAGTTTAATAACTCATGGTTGCAAATTTTCACACGAATTATATACAGAAGGATGGAAAAGCTGGTAGAAGCCGACCTCGGGGAGATCAGTTTGGGTTCAGGAGAAATGTAGGAACACGGGAGGCAATACTCACTTTACGGCTTATCCTAGAAGATAGATTAAGAAAAGGCAAACCTACATTTCTAGCTTTTGTAGTTTTGGAGAAGGCTTTTGACAATGTTGATTGGAATAAACTCTTTCAAGTTCTGAAGCAAGCAGGAGTAAAATATAGGGAGCGTAAGGTTATTTACAACTTGTACAAAAACCAGACAGCGGTTGTCAGAGTTGAAGGGCATGAAAGGGATGTAGTGGTTGGAAAGGGAGTAAGACAGGTTTGTAGTCTTTCTCCATTGTTATTCAATTTGTACATTGAGCAAGCTATAAAGGAAAGCAAGGAGAAATTTGGAGAAGGAATTAAAGTTCAGGGGGAAGAATTAAAAACATTGCGTTTTGCCGACGACATAGTAATTCTTTCAGATACAGCAAAGGACCTGGAAGAGCAATTGAACGTAATGGACAGTGTGCTGAAAGGTGCATGTAAGATGAACATTAACAAGAGAAAAACTAGGGTAATGGAGAGCAGTGAAAGAAAATCAGGTGATGCTGAAGGAATTAGATTGGGAAACGAAGCAATAAAGGAGCTAGATCAGTTTTGCAGTAAAATAACAAATTATGGTCGCAGTACAGAGGATATAAAATGCAGAATGGCAATAGGTGGAAGAGCGTTCTTGAAAAAGAGAAATTTGTTAACATCGAATATTGATTTAAGCGTAAGGAAGTCCTTTCTGAAGGCATTTGTATGGAGTGTTGCCTTGTATGGGAGTGAAACATGGACGATACACAGTGCGGACAGGAAGAGGATTGAGGCTTTTGAAATGTGGTGGTACAGAAGAATTGTGAATTTAGCGTTGGAGGGAAGTGTGTGGGGTAAAAATCGCAGTGGAAGACCGAGAGATGGATACAGTAAGCAGATTCAGACAGATGCAGGTTGCCGTTCTTATGTTGAGATGAAAAGGCTTGCTCAGGATAGGGTATTGTGGAGAGTTGCATCAAACCAGTCTCCGGACTGAAGACCACAACAACAACAAGTAGTTTGTATGTTTAGGGACTGATGACCCCTTAGTTAAGTCCCATCAGCTTTACAAACGTTTGAACATTTGAGATAACACGGGCAGCTCGTGTACATGTGTGTCTTCCTTTTTTATGTTGTCCCTGTACACAACCATAATAACAACCGCGTTACAATCACTCTGGAACTACGTTGGTGATTGAATCATCTCAATAGCCCCTTAGTTTTCAATAAGTGACGACTGGAACTACGGCTCAACGGCAACATCAGAATCCACATCTTGTAAAATCGAGTTTTCTGCCGACCGCGTCTCCCGTGACCTCTGTTGTGGCGTAAAGTCAGCGCCACACGCCAGACGTAAGAGAACGATCGTAGAGGAAGCAGCGATCGACCGGAAGCAAATCGCAAGCAGGCGCCTATCCTGGAGGGAGTACCCGAAGATCCGCGCCCTCTACTAGCGGCTGTATCTAGGCCGACATAGGTCTCGACACCCGTCACTCACTATTCGCGAATACGGCAGTTACTAGTGAGAAGCCCAGCAGTTACCAGTGAGACCTCAAGCAGCAACGAAGTCAGAACTAGGACAGTACTAAGTTAGGACGCGGCTACGAACTTAGCAGTAAATAAGTCACAGCGCAGCTAGCATCATATGTACGACGCCATGGGAAGCAACAAGAGAGAAGAAACAGACGTAAAATCTCGAGATGAGTATCGTAAGTTTCAATCAGTAAACATCTTGTAATACTAACTATATCAATATTTTAGATGTCAAAGGATCCTGTACCAGTACCTTTATCGACAACAAGACCGAGACGAGTACGAAAAAGGCGACGAGGTCAAAACAAGCTCCACCAGGCAGCACTCCCCTGCAGCGGATGGTGGCGGCTAGTGGACTGCAGCTACTGATCGCTGTGACCTGGTTTTCGGTAAATACTGTGAGCAAAAGTGCCATCTGCCTTCCTCCGGACAAAACATGTAAGAGAAGTTAAGATGTTATAAAAGAAGATCACAAAGGTCTCATCTACGTATCGTGACAAAAGGACAATGGTTGACCCGGGGCCGAAACCAGCGCATTAACCTCAAATACTTGATGAAAAGTTTCCCCATCGCAGCGTGTAACGCCATCTAAAGATCGCGCTAGTACGACGCCCATTACCGGCTGAACACCCGATTCCCCGGACGGTCTGAGGCGCCTCGCTGCGGACCTCGCGGTTGCCCGCCGGCGGAGATTCCAGTGTGTGTGTGTGTGTGTGTGTGTGTGTGTTGTCCTTAGGTTAGGTTAGGTTAGTTTAAGTAGTTTGTAAGCTACGGACTGATCATCAGGTAGTTTGCTCCGATAGATTTACAAACATCTTATTTGAACCCGATTCTCGAAGATGACATCACCCTTCCCCACAAGTCTTAATATCTGAATTCGTATCAGGACTACAAATATACGAGCACTCGGAGACAGAGGAGTAATTTACAGTTTTAAGTACCAGCGGGAAATCACTATAAGTTCAATACAAATGTTTGAGTCTCGTGTAGACATATAAGGAAGACGGAACTGTTAGATGGTGCAGTCCGAAAGTCCACTGTGTTGGTGTATCCGTATATTACTTAGATTTCGATCCTATCACTATAAGATCGATTATCTTGCGTTTCAAGGTCCTATTCGACTTTCTGCATGCGTCTTAGAGACCTATTACATTAAAGGCCAGTAAAATTGTGACACCAAGAACAAATGCAGATGATAAGCGGGTATTCATTGGACAAATATACCAGAACTGACATGTGATTACATTCTCACCCACTTTGGGTACATAGATTCTGAGATATCAGCACCCAGAACAACCACCTCTGGCCATAATAACGTCCTTGATACTTCTGGGCATTGAGCCAAACAGAGCTTGGATGGCGTTTACAGGTACAGATGCCCATGCAGCTTCCACACGATACTACAGCTCATCAAGAGTAGTGACTGGCGTATTGTGACGAGCCAGTTGCTCGGCCACCATTGACCAGACGTTTTCACTTGGTGAGAGATCTGGAGAATATGCTGACCAGGGCAGCAGTCGAACATTTTCCGTATCCAGGAAAGGCACGTACAGGACCTGCGACATGCGGTCGTGCATTTGCTGCTGAAATGTAGGGTTTCGAAGGGATGGAATGAAGGGTAGAGCCACGAGCCACGGGTCGTTATACATCTAAAATGTAACGGCCACTGCTCAAAGTACCGTCGATGCGAACAACAGGCGACCGAGACGTGTAACCAATGGCACCCCGTACCATCACGCCGGGTACTCGCCAGTATGTGGATGACGAATACACGCTTCCAATGTGCGTTCACCGTGATGTCGCCAAACACGGATGCGACCATCTTGATGCTGTAAACAGAATGTAAATTCAAACGAAAAAATGACGTTTTGCTATTCGTGCACGCAGGTTCGTCGTTGCGTACACCATCACAAGCGCTCCTGTCTGCAATGCAGTGTCAAGGGTAACCGAAGCCATGGTCTCAGAGCTGATAGTCCATGCTGCTGCAAACGTCGTGGAACTGTTCGTGCTGATGGTTGTTGTCTTGCAAACGTTCCCATCTGTTGACTCAGGGATCGAGACGTGGCTGCACGATGCGATACAGCCTTGATGATAAAATGTCTGTCATGTCGACTGCTAGTGATACGAGGCCGTTTGGATCCAGAACGGCGTTCCGTATTGCTCTCCTGAAACCAGCGATTCCATATTCTGCTAACAGTCATTGGATCGCGACCATCGTCGCTGTCACCAGTTTACTGAAAACGCCTCCACATTCAAACACTGCCTCCGCCATTGCTAGGTGCCTCGGTTCCTGGCCTCTGATGTTACCCCCGCGCAGCGTCTACACCAGACGCGACGAGCTGCGCAGACACTTCCCTCTGCCTACCTTCACCATCAGCCCTCACGTTGCGCAGGGCACCCGAGCTGCACGTCTCCGTGGTCGTGCAACGGCTCAGCGCATCGCACTGACGCGGAGGAGTACTAACTGATCAAGTGATGCTCAATGCAGTTCTGTGACGACGACAGGTCTAGCCGTAAGTAACATAAGTGGGACAGTGACACAAGAATTAGCTTAACCTGTTTTCTTCTAAAGGTTCCTCGAATTCACTTTAACCTTGAAAATGCGTGGAATACTACTAAGCTCTTTAAATTAGCGTGGCAGCTTAATAGAAATGGATGAGGCTGAATACTGCAAACCTTCCTGCACAAGGGTCAAGAACGTGGAATACGAGTGCAAAACCAATAATTTCTGTCGTATTAACCTAATGAAAGAAGCTAAGTCTTAGGATTAACCACTTGGTACTAACAACAAACGAGTTCGGAAAAATTCTATGTAGAAGCTAATGTCAGAATTTCCAATCCACTACAAAAGAGGTCATAAAAACGTTAGCGGGATGGTCGAAACTTTCGTTTCTGCGCAATAAATACCCTGTTGGAACGAGGAGAGTTACCGCAAAAAATTACACCGTACTTCATAAGCGAAAGGAAATGATCAAAGACTACGTTTTATGTTGAACTATCACTTATGTTAGATACTGTGCTAACGGTAAGGAACGAAGCATTTGGTTCTTGAATATGATCATTACCACGAGGGTTTACTATCTACCCGAACGCCTGAAAATTTCAGTGTTCAGTGCCACTGATCACATGATAATTATGTGAAATCAAAATGACAGTTTTTGTTGAATTATATATGAGACATTTTAGAAACTGAATTTAACTGTGATTTAGCATCAACTTATTTCCTCAAGGCCATGAGCATTATTTTATATTGTGTCAATATTGCTAACAGCGTCCTTCACTACCAAAGCAAACAGAAATACTTTAGTATCATAGCTACCTATTACTCTAGGAGGCATGTCATTTCATAACTTAAAAACAACAGCGGTCAGAGGATGGAACCCTGGGGCACATCCCTCTCAGCTAAGTCCCTTTGTGAGTGCATGTTACAGCCGTTTCCAGCACTGGACAAAATCACCTTCCATCTGTCATTAGAGTTGCCGCAATTGGGAACTAGTCCCTTTACACTATGTTCCAACTTCTGCAGCAAACTGATGTGGTAGATACATTTAAATGCTTTTGTTAAAGAAGATGCCTAGAGTTTGGAATTTTCTGTAAACGCTGTTGTTGTGGTCTTAAGTGCGGAGTTCTCCACAATGCAGTTCTCCACAATGCCCTATAGCGAGCAAGCCTCTTCAACTCCACATAAGAACGGCAACATACATCTGTCTGAATCTGCCTACTGTATTCATCTCTTGGTCTTCCTCTGCGGTTTTCACGCCTCCCACTTCCTTCCAACGCTAAATTTACAATTCCTTGATGTCTAAGAATGTCTCCTACCAGTAGATGCCTTCTATTAGTCAAGTTGTGCCAGAAATTCCTTTTCTCCCCAATTTTCTTCAGTACCTTCTGATTCGTTACGCGATCCACCCACCTAATCTTCAGCAGTCTTCTGTTGCACCACATTTGAAAAGCCTCTATCCTGTTCATGTCCGCACTGATTATCGTCTATATTTAACTGCCATACAAGGCAACACTCCACACAAATGCCTTCAGAACGGACGTCCTTAGGCGTAAGTCAATATTCGATGTTAACAAATTTCTCTTTTTCAAGAACGCCTTTCTACCCATTGCTATTCTGCATTTTATATCCTCTGTACTGCGACCATCATTTGTCATTTTACTGCCCAAGTAACAAAACTCATCTACCTTCTTTATTGTTTCGTTACCTAATCTAATTCCTTCAGCATCACCTGATTTTCTTAGACTGCACTCCATTACCCTAGTTTTTCTCTTGTTAATGTTCATCTTATATGTAGCTTTCATCACAATGTAAACGCTATGTTTAATGAATTATTGACTAGGAGAAAAAAATTGAAGTCAGGTTTATATCGTAAAGAACAATGTTTGATATCAGAAAATGAAAAAAGAAAATTAACTAAAAATTCCTTTTACACAGAAAAATAGACTTTATTTTTCAAACCTCCCACGTCGTTTCGAAGAGCTATTCGTCTTTGTGTGGAAACTTTGTGGGCAATTTGGCTGATTGCATTTAATGCGAGTGTGCTCGGCCTACTTCTGCTGGGACTAACGCCATGTTGCGCTCAGCTGATCGCCCCCGCCTTCCGGTCGCCGTGCCCACGCGGAACCTCCGGCGCCTCTGCGAGTAGGGGGGGGGAGGGGTGCGCAGCGCGCAGAGGTACGGCGACTCAGAAGCCGGCAGCCGGCGGTCCGCGGCGGGGCTGCGCGAGCGATGCCACCGTGGAACGCGTTGCACACTTACCAGTGAACCACGGAAGTTGATGCACTAACGAACTCACCCATAAATCGAGCAGCAAATAGCCCGCGCAGTTTATGTGCAAACGACGCACAGGAAATTTCAAAGCAAACGAGCTAACTAATTTCACTGGAATGGCTGAACCACAGGCATTGCCAAGGTGGGGTGGCTTCCGTGCCTCGACGATACAGGTTTGCTGTATCGTAGGTGCAACCACAGCGGAGGGGTATCTGTGGAGAGGCCAGACAAACGTGTAGTTCCTGAAGAGGGGCAGCAGCCTTTTCAGTAGTTACAGGGGCAACAGTCTGGATGAATGACTGAGCTGTGCTTGCTACATGGCTTTGCCATGGAGGTACTGCGAACGGCTAAGAGAAAGGTGAAACTAAAGTCGTTAACGTTCCTGAGGAAATCCAGCTCTGTTGTATGGATATATGATGAAGGCATTATCTCAGGTAAAATATTCCTGAGATTAAATTGTCCCCATTCGGATCTCTGGGCGGGGACTACTGAGAAGAAAAACAAAACAGGCATTCTACGGATCGGAGCGATGAATGTTTTATCACTTCATCAAGGAGGTAAGCTAGGAAATTCGGAAAGAGGAATGGAAAAGTTTTAGCTAGATATGGTGCGGATTAGCGAAGTTCGGTAGCAGGATGAACGGGATTTTTAGTCAGGTGAGTACAGGGTTATAAATATAAAATCAATTTGTGGTGATGCAGGATTAGGTCTGATAATGTGTAAGAAAATGAGAATGCGATTATGTTACTATAAACAGCGTAGTGAAAACATTATCATAGTAAAGATGGACAAGAAGCCAACACTGACCTCATTAGTACCAGTTTATATGCCAAATAGCTCTATAAATGATGATGAGGTCGAAGAACTGTATGAGGAGATAATAGAAATTATTCAAACCGTTAAGGATAAGAAAACGTATTTCTGATGGCGGACTGGAAGTCGGTTGTAGGAAAGGGAAGAGATGCAAATATAGTAGCTGCATGTGGACTGGGGGAAAGAATGAAAGAGGATGTCGCCTAGTACAATTATGTGCAGAGTACAAATTAATCATCACAAACACTTGGTTTAATCACCATGAAGAAAGGTTATATACATGGAAGAGACAAGGAGATACTGGAAGATACCAGATTGACTTTATAATGGTAAGGCAAAGGTTTAGAGACCAGGTTTTAAACTGTAAGTTATGTACAGGTTCAGATATAGATTGTCACCATAACTTGATTATGAACTGTAGACTAAAACTTGAGAGACTGCTAAAAGGTAGAAAATTAACGAGATAGACTGTGGACAAATTGAAGGAATCAGACGTGGTTCATTATTCTAGGGTGAAAGTAATAGAGTAGAAGGAGAATGGGTCGCTCTAAGATACAGCAGTGAAGGCCGCAGTGGATCATATATGTAGAAGGACAAGGCCTAATACAAACTCTTGTATAACGCACGAGGTACTGAACTTAACTGGCGAAAGTCATATGGAAGAAGGTAGAATAATGTATAACTAGGGGAAAGATAGATACCCCCTACAAGAAATTAAGACAGACATTTGGAGAGAAGGAAAGCAGCGGTATGAATGTCAAGAACTCAGGTGGAAAACCAGTACTAAGCCAAGAATGGAAAACTGAAAGGTGCAGGAAGATATAGAAGACCTGTTCAAAGGAAATGAACTTTAAGGCAGTATTATAGAAATGTAATACGAATTAGAGAAAGATGAGATAGGAGATACGATAGTGCGAGAAGATATTGACAGAACACTAAACGATTTGCGTAGAAACAAGGCCCTGGAGTAGATGGTATTCCGTCTGACTGCTTATGTCGTTAGCAGTGACAATCGGGAAGAAACTGTTCCACCTGGTATGCATGATGTATGAGACGGAATATACCCTGAGACTTAGAGAAGTTTTAGTAATTCCAATTGCCGGTAAATGAAGTGCAGCAAAATGTGAAAATTACCAGACTATCTGTTTAATAAGCCAAAATACTAACAGTTAATTACAGACGAATGGAAAAACTGGTGGAATACGAAAATTAAATTGCATTAGGAGAAATGTTGGAACACGCGGGGCAATACTCACTTTACGACTTAGAAGATAGGTTAAGGACAGGAAAACCTCCGTCTTTAGAGTTTGTGGATGTGGAGAAAGCATATGACAGTATTGACTGGAATACACACTATCAAATTCTCATAGTAGTAGGGGTAAATGTAGGAAACGAAGAGTTGTGTTCAACTTGTACTACAACCAGACAGCAATTAGAGTCGAAGGGCATTAAAGGGTTGCAGTGGTTGTGAAGGGAGTAAGACAAGGTTGTAGCTTTTCTCCAATTTTGTTCATCTTGTATTGGGGATGTTTGTTCGTCTACGCAAATACAAATAAGAGGCGACTTTTTTTGTTACTAGAAGCCTTTCGTTTCTGGCCCACTTTAGGTTACGGTAGTAAGAAGAACCGTTCACCCGATCAGCACCAAATTTTACAGACAATTGTAGGCCGACAGAGACCAGAACCACCATTTTTCAAATTTTTCGGACAAAAAATACGGTAGTAATACCAAAACAACCGTTTGTAATGTTATTCTAATTTCAGACGAACCGTTCATCTGAGAAAAAAATTGAACAATCTAATTTGGAGAGGGGAAAATTCTCTACAACTTTGCTCCCTTATGATTTTTTTTTCTAGTCTCGTATCGTATCGTTTGAGAGATATTTGCAAAAATAACGGAGATTTGACACCCTCCATTGAATTAACGAAAACCAAAACTCTCTTTAGCATACGCCATCTTGCCTAGCGTATTTGATAATTTTCTTATTGTAACTTACACGTTGTCATTTCAAAGCAATGGCGCACTGAAGAACTAACAAAGACACGTCGTTCTTCGTACGATACATGATAATCTAGTGTCTAAAATTGCCATATTAGCATCAGTTAACAACTGTCATCAATAGTACAAGATTTACGGACGACTGTAATTGTTAGCCGTAGCGTAGTGCGTCATGCGTCGGTCTGTGATGCTCAAGGTCTATGGTTCGGAACCCGCCACTACCTATTTTTCTTTCTTACATTTTCCTTTTTTTCCATTGTAGGATTTCAGGCACTCATATTACTTAAATAGAGCTATGTTCTTCAATGTTTGGACTTGTGCATATGTAAGAATGCACCCTCTAAAATGCGTGTTTATTCTATTTCGTGAACATGCCGTGAAATACGTAACAACGTATTGAACAATGGTCTACTGAAGCATATGCACGTAAACTGGGAGCATACCGTAATAATGAACATTCTGCACAAAGTGCTGTTACAGGTAGTTTCGTAGGTAAAGGAAGTCACAGATTTCTGTGGAAAGTATAGTTGTGATGAAACAGAAGGGAAACGTATACATTTGCTTTATAGGTAAGGTCCGCCTTGAGCAAACCCAAATGTTGTTTGATTTTTCCCATACAGGTTTCGCTGGCGTTGCAGCATCATCAGTGGGATGTTGAATTCATATTGTCTATTAAATTAACAATAAAATGATTGTTACTTTTTGTACATTAACAGTAAAAACTACAGAATTGTAGTTCGCTTCTTATTTTTATAGGTATACTAGGCCTACCTTAATACCACATGTAGTTATGTTTGTCGTTCTTCAACTCACAAAAAGTTACTGCGATTTTTTGACAGTTGATCATTTGCAAACCAAAACGTGTGTATTTTATGGGGTGAATGGTTAGCTTGTAAATATCGGGACCTTTATGAAAATACAGGACGTAGTTTTTGTGTTTTGGTTTGATTTTATTGTACCTACTGCCTCTATAACAAAATGTGTAAGTGTTTATAGCAAGTTTTTGTCACTTACTTTGGTGGATATGCGCTGTTTTTCGTTTTGTGGACAGGCACTGTGTCACTTTCACTTTCACTCAATGTTTATGTTATGTAAACAAGATTGTGGGCAGTTGAATTCTGGGAGTAGTGTTAAGAACATCAGACTGTGGTGGGGGCGGCTGTTTTTGAATCATGTTTTCGTTTTAGTGTGTGTGTGTGTGTGTGTTTATGGGTTTTCTGTCAGTTCCTTGAGGGCAGAGGATATGGTTCCGTTGCAGAGGGCTGTGTATTCATTTATTATTTCTTTTCTTTCTATTATGGCTTTCTGTATGTGGTAGTTCTCTTCTATTGTTAAGTTTTGTGGGAGGCTTTTGCTGTGTTTCAAAATCTTTAGATCAGTATTTATGTCAGTTGGTTTGTGGTTCATGTTGATGAGGTGTTCTGCAAATGTGGAATGACTATTCCTTTTTAGTGCTCTTCTGTGTTCTGTGTATCTGGTATTGAAATTTCTGCATGTCTGTCCAATGTAAACTGAGTTACAATCCTGGAATGTCAGCTGGTAGATGCCAGAAGTGTTATGTTTGTCTGTGTTGGTATTGGTTGTCTTTAGTTTTCTTCGTATTGAGTTGTCTGTTCTGTATGCTACTTTCAAACCTTGTTTTTTGAGAATGTTTCCTATTCTGTGTGTTGCTTTGTTGTCATATGTGACTGTGTGCCATTTATTTGTTGTTTTGTTTGATTTTTGTTCCTGTGTGTGGGTATTTGGTGTATAGGGGTTGAGTGAGTTTATGTTTTGTGTGCTTGTGTTGTGTTTCTGGTCTGTTTGTTTTTGTGTGTTAGTTGTTCCTTTGAACTTAGCTTTAATTTTGTGGTTTAATTTGTCTGTGATGTTAGTGTCATACCCATTCTCTGTTGCTATTTGTTTGTTTGTTTGTAGTTCTTTTTTGTACTGTTCATCACTAAGTGGGGTTTTGTTCAGTCTGTGCAGCATGTATTGGAATCCGGCTTGTTGCTGTGTGATTGGATTGTTTGAGTGTGTATGGCTGTGCTTGTGGTGGTGGGCTTTCTGTTTATGGAGAATTTGTGTTGATTTTTGTGTCTGTGTATTGAGAGGTCGAGGAAGTTTAGCCTTCTGTCATTTTCTGTTTCTATGTTGAATTTTACTTTTGGGTGAACATTGTTGATGTCATTATGGAGTTCTTGTATGCGACTGAGTGTTTATCCAGGAGGCATATGATATCATCTACTTAACGGTGCCAGTAAATTATTTTGTACTGTTTGGGTTTTACTATGGTGTCAAATATTTTGTTTTCAATGTGGTTGAGGAAAATGTTTTCTAGGAGTCCATTAACTGGTGACCACATGGGAAGTCCATCTTCCTGTGAGTAGAATTGGTTGTCAAATGTGAAATAGTTTTGTATACAGTGCAGCAAATTATCTTATTTTTTTCTAAGCGTTTATTCCCTATTTGTAGAATATATTGAAAGTCATTTAGAATTAGTGAATCTACTAAAATGTTTGTCTTTGACATGGTTGCTACAGACGCTTTTAGCACAGATGGTATTACTTTCCCTGTAGATCAGATATGACCCCAGTTCATGTTACACTGTTCTGCGCTAAATTAAAGAGCAAATATTCTATATCAAACCGTGATTACGTTTTCTTTTACAGCTAAAATCACAAAAGCAATAAGTGTGCTAATACTGAATTCCACATAACTTTAGTAGTTATATATATATATATATATATATATATATATATATATATATATATATATATATTTGTTGTTGTGGTCTTCAGTCCGGCGAATGGTTTGATGCAGCTCTCCACAATGCTCCATCCTGAGCAAGCCTCTTCATCTCCACATAAGAACGGCAACCTACATCTGTCTGAATCTGCTTACTGTATCCATCTCTTGGTCTTCCCCTGCGATTTTTACCCCACACACTTCCCTCCAATGCTAAATTCACAATTCCCTGATGTCTAAGATTGTGTCCTACCAATCTATCCCTTCTTTTAGTCAAGGTATGCCATAAATTTCTTTTCTCCCCAATTCTGTTCAGTACCTCCTCATTAATTACGCGATCCACCCACCTAATCTTCAGCATTCTTCTGTAGCACCACATTTCAAAAGCTTCAATCCTTTTCCGGTCCGCACTGTTTATCGTCCATGTCTCACTCCCATACAAGGCAACACTCCACACAAATGCCTTCAGAAAGGACTTCCTTAGGCTTAAATCAATATTCGATATTAACAAATTTCCCTGTTTCAAGAACGCTTTTCTACCCTTTGCCATTCTGCATTTTATATCCTCTGTACTGCGACCATCATTTGTTATTTTACTGCCCAAGTAACAAAACTCATCTAGCTCCTATATTGCTTCGTTTCCCAATCTAATTCCTTCAGCATCACCTGATTTTCTTTCACTGCACTCCATTACCCTAGTTTTGCTCTTGTTAATATTCATCTTATATGCACCTTTCAGCACACTGTCCATTACGTTCAATTGCTCTTCCAGGTCCTTTGCTGTATCTGAAAGAATTACTATGTCGTCGGCAAAACGCAATGTTTTTAATTCTTCCCCCTGAACTTTAATTCTTTCTCCAAATTTCTCCTTGCTCTCCTTTATAGCTTGCTCAATGTACAAATTGAATAACAATGGAGAAAGACTACAACCCTGTCTTACTCCCTTTCCAACCACTGCATCCCTTTCATGCCCTTCAACTCTGACAACCGCTGTCTGGTTTTTGTACAAGTTGTAAATAACCTTACGCTCCCTATATTTTACTCCTGCTTGCTTCAGAACTTGAAAGAGTTTATTCCAATCAACATTGTCAAAAGCCTTCTCCAAAACTACAAAAGCTAGAAATGTAGGTTTGCCTTTTCTTAATCTATCTTCTAGGATAAGCCGTAAAGTGAGTATTGCCTTCCGTGTTCCTACATTTCTCCTGAACCCAAACTGATCTTCCCCGAGGTCGGCTTCTACCAGCTTTTCCATCCTTCTGTATATAATTCGTGTTAATATTTTGCAACCATGAGTTATTAAACTGATGGTTCTGTAGTTTTCACACCTGTCTGCACCTGCTTTCTTTGGAATGGGGATTATAACATTTTTCTTAAAGTCTGAGGGTACTTCTCCTGTCTCATACATCTTATGCACCAGGTATTCGTTGCCATATTTCATGACATGTTCTCGAAACAGATCAAATGCGCTTTTCAGAGAAACCTTTGAGCAAGACAGAATCTTGCAGAATACAGTTGCGTGCTGTGAAATCGATGCTTTGCTGTCGTTTGGTCATATTTGTTGTGTCTTGTTCGTACAGAAATTTACTCAGTTTTTTATTACAGATGGCTTTGAACCAACACCATCTGAAGAGAAGGCCTGTGCATTGCCGTGCCACACCACGTCCCGCAGAGTAGCTCGCGGTCGCGTAGCTGACTGGCTGGCTGGCGGGGCACGGCCCACCGCCTCACAGCGGCCAGCCAGTCAGCTACGCGACCGCGAGCTACCCTGTGTGATGTGGCGTGTCACGGCAGTGCACAGGCCTTCTCTTCAGATGGTGTTAGCCGAACCATCTTTGTGGACGTTGGTTTGTTTTGTCCTATTCTGATCGATTCGGATAACTCAGTTCTCTCCCTGCAGAAGGCGACGAGCTACCATGCCTCTGACCGACTCCGCTGAGCAATCGCTCCCTACCAAGTTCAGAACCAGCGTCGAACATGTTCGTACACCACAAACTAATTTGTCGACTATTACGCTATGGCGAACAGCTGCGAGAGTAATTCGTGCCGGCCGCGGGGACTGAGGCGCTCCAGTCACGGTCTGCACGGCCACTGCGGTCGGGGGTTCGAATCCCCCCTCGGGCATGGATATTTGTGCCGTCCTAGTTCGTAAGTAGTTCTTGACTCTACAAACATTTGAACATTTTACAGTAATCCGTGATTCTAGTACTATCGATGGCAAGTGTCAACTAACTAACCAACATTAGATTATAATTCATTGTCCTAAGAACGACGTGTTTTTTATTTTCAGTGCGCCACTGCTTAGAAATGACAACGCTTGAGTTATAACAAGGAAATCATCAAATAGGGAAAGCAAGATGGCGTACGCAAAATCGATTTTGGGGCGAGGGATGTTACGTGATTGATTTGCGAACGCCAAATGTACGCTTTGTTTCATCCAGGCTACATTCGTTTCAGCCTATAGTCATTCGTAACCAGTACAAGCAAAGAAAATAGACTTAGAACTACCAAGGCAAAACAGGTGATAATATTTTAACGGAAAAATATAACGAAAATGTGGGAGAGATATGAAAATGATAGTTCAAAGGGGTAAAAGTTCAAAGAAGAGTATTTTTGTCAAAGCTAAACTCAAAGATCGTATAATTTTGGCTGTTTGTTAAAATACGATCAGAAAGAATATTACTTGTTGGTTGCATAGATACTACCACAATAGTAGAGTCGTAATCTTATCACAATATTTTTTTATTATGTAGATTATTAATTTGGTCCAAAATGTTAGCAAAAATTTATAAAACTGCGAATCTAAAATGGTCCATAAAACACGTCAGTACGATTTTTTGATAGTAAAACATATTCAGTGGTTTGTGATGGTAGATATTTACATTTAGTTTTAATATGTGGACAGAAAACAGATCGTTACCAAAACACGTAAGGTGCTGTTTCGTTCCTTACAGAATTTTTTGCTCCTTGTTGTCACCTTACATCATGCAGTGCCAATATGTTTCCTACATTACTATAGGTTCTTCAATTCGAATCCCTTTCAGTGCCATACTGTTCGTATTTACGTTTATCACAATTCAGGTGTATTTGTTTAGGACGTGAGTGAGTCTGCACAGTGTGTTGTTGTAGTGTTCCTATCACTGTATTTGTAATTCACTTTCTGCATACATCCTAAATTATGCTTAAGTATATTTATTTTTTATGTATATGGTATGGAGTAGTGAATAAATTATCAATTTGTGTGATGAGTGTTTATTAGGGAGGGGAGTGGCAGAACCATGATGATTGGATAGTGATTGGAGTGGAATGTAGCTTGAGCTGGAAGATAAGAGAGTGGGTAGGAGGTTTTCAGTTTGAAGAGGTGTAGGTGAAGTGAAGGGGTAATTGGATATTTCACATATATATAAATGTATGTATACAATAAGTAAATTGCAGTTACAACAAGACTTTTTGCAGCCTCATTCACGTCCAAAACAAGTACATCTGACGTGTGAAAAGCGTAAATATGAACAGTATAGTAGTGAAAGTGGATATTGGAAGATTAAAAGTGATTCGAAATGAAGAATCTACAGTACTGCAGGAAACAGATCGGCTCTCCACGATGTAAGGTGTAAACCACGAACAAAAATATCCGTAAGTAACCGAACAGCACTTTACATGTTTTGATAACAAATAATAAACGGATTGTAAATATCTATCATTAAATACCACTAAAGATATTTTACTATCAAGAAAACGAAAAGCGTCTGATAAAATAGTCGCCTCTTCTTTGTAGTTGCATAGACGGACAAACATCGTCATTACAATTTTATGAGCAACTACAGATGTCATGGTCACACAAATGAAGTTAATCAATCTGTACATTCAGACAGCTGTGCAGGAATTCAAGTAGTAGTTTGGAGAGAGAAATCAAGTAAAGGGAGACGGATTAAAATCATTGTCGTTCTTTAATGACATAGTAATTCTGTCAGAGACAGCAAAGGACATGGAAGAACAATTAAATGGGATGGACATGAAGGAATTACATTAGATAATGAGACAATGAAACTAGTAGCTGATGTTTGTTATTTGTGTAGGAAGTTAAATTCTGATGGCAGAAGTAAAAAAGATACAAAATGCAGAATTGCGATGGGAAGAAAAGCGTTTCTGAAGAAGCGAAATTTGTTGACGTCCGATATTCGTTTAAATGTTTGGAATTCCTTTCCGGAAGCACTCGTCTCGAGTGTAGCATTGTATGGGAGTGAAACGTGAACGATAAGGAGTTGGGACAGAAAGATTATAGAAGCTTTGGAAATGTGGTGCTATAGGCGAATGATGAAGGTTATATGGGTAGATCATGTATCTCTTTAGGAGGTGCTTAACAGAATTCGGGAGATAAGAAGTTCCTGGCGTATCCTAACTAAGAGAAGGGACTGGGTGGTTGGACCAATTCTGAGGCAGCAAGGAGTCGTTAACGTAGCATGTGTAGGAATTGTGTGGGGAAAAATAGTAGATGGAGACCGAGGAACGAATACAGTAAGTGTATTGAAAAGGATATGGGTTGCCGTTCGTATTTTCAGATGAAGAAGCTTGCACAGTTGAGTCTGTGGACTAAAGACCACAAAAACAACAACAACAATACAAAGTCTGCTACTTAGAGATTAGTCGTGAGTCGTAGATTCAATAGCAACCCCACCATCAGTTTGGTTATGTAATTACTTACGTATACCGAGAGTCACCATTAATGTAATCAGGTGTTTACAGTTGTCTATGATACAGCTTAAAATTAAGGTGAGAACGTAATAATCGTGATTACAGTAATGGTGTTTATTTTATTATATATCTGTATTTATGGTACTTAAGTAAACGCACAACAACAGTAATTTCGTAAATAAAGACGGGCATCATCATAACAAAATTGTATATTTATTTTAACACTGTGCATACGTGACCTTATGAAAAGGTGGTGACGTTTCTACCTATTATTGAGCAACCTATCCCTCAAGACACACGATTGTTCGTAAATGCTGATGACACAGCTGTGGCTGTCCGGGGGTCCAGTTTTGGTGAAGTATCCCAAAAACGATCCAGTGGTCTTGAAGCACTAGCTCAATACTATCATGCCAATAACCTAAAGCCAAACCCCTGCAAAACCCAGGATCTCGACGTCAGGTGGCGGGGTAAGAAGCTAGAGCACTTTCCAACACCTGAATACCTTGGGGTCACACTTGACAGAACGCTCTCCTTCAAACAACATTGCTGAAATACGAAGGCCAAAGTTTGCTCCAGAAATATCATCCGCAGGCTGAAAAACTATGAATAGGGGAGCTCAATCATCAGTACTGAGATCATCAGCACTTGCTCTAAGTGTCTCAGCACCAGAATATGCAGCACCAGTATGGGATGCATCCGCGCACGCTAAATAGGTCGACATAAGTGTCAAAGAGACTATGCGCATTGTCACAGGCTGTTTAAGTCCCAAACCAGCAGGTAATATTTACCTCCTTGCTGGAATTGCCCCACCAAGGATAAGAAGGCAGGTGGTATCGTACGCTGAGAGAGCAAAGGAAGAGAAAGATTACCGACACCCATTGAATGGGCACGTCACTCAGAATCGGAGGCTCAAATCTGGAAACTGCTTCATCGCAAGAACCAAGATCCCTGACGGTTCGCAGGAAGATAATAGAGTCTGTAAATGGAAGAATGAACAAACCGGTCTGCCAATAACGCCAAAAGAGGAAATGGCACCTGGAAACAACCTTCCTTATACAGTCTGGAGAACACTAAACAGGATGAGGGCTGGCGTACCCAGATGTGAAACTAATCTGCGCAGGTGGGGCCTGCTGACCGTTGACTGCTAATGTGCGGACTACTGCCGCAGCCCTGCAGTTTCATTAAGCCGATGGAGGACCTTGAGGAATGGTCTCCCTCAGGGTAGTGCATTGATACCTCTGCTGTACGACATCTACACCAACGACCAACCTATCAACCCTGGAACAAGAACATTTATTTATGCAGATGGTACAGCTATTGCAGCTCCAGGCAAAACCTTTGAGAAACTGTAGACGAAGTTGACAGCAGCCTTGGAAGATCTCGACCAGTATTATGATGATAACCATCTCACGCCAAAACCCGGAAAGACACAGATCTGTGCCTTTCATCTGAGAAACCGGGAAGCCAGAAGGAAGCTAAGTATTAGCAGGAGAGGTTAGCAACAGGGAACAAAGCTAAAAGTATCTGCCAGAAATAGCATCATACGCAACCCCATTGGTACCACCTGGGGTTCACAGCCTAACATGCTCCATACATGTGCCTCGGTGTTGTTTCTTTCTGCAGCAGAATACGGAGCACCAGTTTGGCGCAATTCCAGACATTGTGGCTACAGCTCTGAATGAGATTGGACGATTGTGACTGGCTGCCTGCGACCAACTCCAGTCACCAAAATCTACCAAATAGCGCCACCTGACATACGCAGGCGAACTGCCGCAGAAATCGAAAAGAAGAGGAGAAGCAGGGAACCGACCCTAGACATTCCTTGTTCGGTCACGAAGCACAGAGACCTAGGCTGAAGTCAAGAAGGAGCTTCAGGAACACAACAGCAGCTATTCTGACAGCACCTGGAACTCGTCGAACAGAGCTCTGGGAACACTCACTAACTGAAAGGGATAGGGACGACACTAAAGAGAAACCTGCAGCGGGTTTTCACTTGCCACACTCGACTCTGAAGACGTTAAACAGGCTGAGGACAGGGGTATCGCGGTGTAAAGCGAATTTAAGGAAGTGGTGCTTCGGCAACGAAGAGGAATTCTGCGAGTGTCGCGACCCACAACAGTTGCCGGTTTGCAGGAACCTGCCCGATCCTTGCACTTTAACAAGACCTCTGCGCTGCAACTGATGAGGCCATCAAGACAGCGTGCTGCGTGCTGCGTGCTGCGCGCTGCGGCGGCACTCACCAGCAGGTCGGCGATGGCCAGGTGCATCAGCATGTGGTTGAGGCGGGAGCGCGCGCGCTCCCCGCGCCGCAGGATGAGGCCCAGCACGGTGAGGTTGCCGGCGGCCGACACGGCCATGAGCGCGCTGTACGCCGCGATGGACACGACGTGGCCGCCGTTGAAGCGCATGTCGGCGGGCAGCACGCTGTCGTTGCTCTGCGGCCACAGGCTCTCCGACTCGAGGCCCGCCATCTGCAACGCGACCGCCCGCTACAGCCGGCGTCTGGCAAGCACCTGGCTGCGCCGGGTTTCGATTAACGTTCTCTGTGCGAGCGTGTAATAAAAGGGTGCATTTATGTTTAAGCAATGTGATAAACTGTTGTGACCTGGTCGCCTTTTGTTGTATCTCCTCCCGGTCTAGCTGTCACGAAAGGAACTGGTGCAGGAATCGATGAAACTTTAACCACCGTACAGATTAATAATACAAGTTTTATTGACTGAAATTTATGATACTCAACTTTAGAACATATGTCTGGTTCTTATTCATCTTCTCGCTTCTCACGGCGTCGTCCGTAAGATGCTACCTGCACTGAGACCTAATCACTGCCAAGTTCGTATCCGATTTCTGACTTAGTACTGTCCGAGTTCTCAATACTAACTGTCGGGTTCTGAATAGTAAATGACGAGTTCTGAATAGTAATCGACCTCACTAGTAACTGACTGGCTGTCGAGACGTACGTCAGCCTAGACATAGCAGCTTGTAGTGGGTGCGCGTCTTCGGTTACTCCCTCCGGGATGCGCGGTGCCTGCTTGTTGCGATTGGCTTTCGGTCGATTGCTGCATTCTCCGCGATCGTTGACTTACGTCTGCCGTGTGGCGCTGACTTTACTCCACAACATGAACAACATTTTGGCAGATCCGTTTCGAGTATGTAAAAAAAAGATTTTCATCTTTGCCCACTCTGGAGTAGACCACATACAACCGTCCATGAGAGAAGCACGGTGTCTGCAAGTCTATAACAGCAATCCTAAGAGACTGGCCCTGCGAATTCAAAGTCTGTAAGTAAAGTAGTCTCCCCTTGCACCGAACGAATGTTTATGTAGACAGTAACAATCTTGTTTTCAAGGTCAAATGTAGAAAATTTCATCAAGATCTAAGCAAAACTGTGGATTTTATACAAAATCCATAAGTACCCTTCAGCATGCACAGAACGAAATTTTATGTAGACACTGCCCTTCCTCTTGTTTTGAATGTCAATTGTCCAAAATTTCATCAAGATCAGAGCGAAGATATAAATTTACACAGACACTTTGAAATCGCACTTTCACTTTTTCTCAAATTTTCCGGTTGTTTTTCCAAAAATGGAACGAAACCTTTTCAAGAACCTTCCTCATGTAATGTTGTGTAGGTGTACCAAATTTCACGTTATTTGGTTGTCTGGATCTTGAGTTATAAGAGAACATACACACAGACAACAAATGCTTCATGAGTACAGAGATGCTCTTTACCATCACAAAACTTAGTCGTTCTTTTACGATCTCCTTAACCACACACTCTACAATGTCCCAATGTTCGTCAAGCTTACCTCCAATCCGTCCGTGAACACGCCCTTTCCCGCCTCAACCTCCTCAAGCTCCTGTTGGGCCACACGTGGGGCCTTAACCCCTCCACCATCCTCTTCATCTACCGCTTAATCGTGCGCCCTATCCTCTGCTGCTTCCATCCTGCTTGGGTCTCCGCTCCCCCTGCCTCCCTGTCCACTACGAATCCCTCCATACGTTCTACGACTTGATTCCCTTTATTCGCCTTCTGAAGTGCCTGAGACACCTCCGCCTCCACTGTGTGTCCTGTAAAATTAATCTCGCCACCAAGTTGTCTCCCACCTCTGGCTGCATCCTGGGCCTCTGCCACGCCAATACATTATCACCCGTCCCTCCCTTCACCTCCACACTCTCCACGTCCTCTCCGAGGGTAACTTCCGTTAACTCCCTCTCCCAGATGACGCCCTCCGTCCTGATATCTATCCGTCCCTTCAACCTTAGTCCATCCCTCTGTCTTCCTTCTCCCTCTTGTCCCTGTCCACTGCCTCTCTTGGCTCTCCTCTCCCAGGTTCTTCCTATGATGAGCCCCTGCGCCTTCCCCTCCTCCCTTCCCCACTTCCCTCCCATCCCTCTCCCACCGTGCTACCCTTTCCTCCCCTATTCCCACTTAGTCCATCCCTCTCTCTTCCTTCCCCCTCTTGTCCCTGTCCACTGCCTCTCTTGGCTCTCCTCTCCCAGCTTCTTCCTATGATGAGCCCCTGCGCCTTCCCCTCCTCCCTTCCCCACTTCCCTCCCATCCCTCTCCCACCGTGCTACCCTTTCCTCCCCTATTCCCACTGCGGGGCCCCCGTTTCAACATATCGTAACAGTGTCCCTATTATATTAGTGTTGTCCCAATGCTTGTGCTTCGTGCCCAATGTAGTGTTTTAATACTGGAGCAGCCGCTGATCAGACGGAATTTTAGTGTTACCATGTGTTTTAAGCAGTATCTTCGTCATCATGTAGTGTGCTCCACCAATGTGATTCTAACCACCCTGGATTTTTAACTTCTATCTCTGTGTGATTTTAACCAGCGTGGCAGTTTTAATTCTGATCATCTTTTACCTCAATTCTCTCCTCTACATCAGTTCTCTTCAGTTTATTCTCCATTCTAGTGTCTAAATTCATCAAATTTTATCACATTTCTCTGTTTTTATCGACTTGTCAACGATGTAAATACGCTCGGCTGAAGAGCAGCAAAGAAGCTGCTGCCAGCCTGCCACCTCTTAAATGTTCAAATGTTTGTAGAACTTACGGGACTTAACTACGGGGTCATCAGTCCCTAAGCTTACAAACTACTTACGAACTAGCTAAGACTAAGGACGGCACAAATATCCATGCCCGAGGGGGCATTCGAACCCCCGAGCGTAGTGGCCGTGCAGACCGTGGCTGGAGCGCACTCCCCTCCGCCACCGCGGCCGGCCTGCCACCTCTGGTGGCTTTAAAGTACCAATAAAGGAAAAACCAGGTCAAGCCTAAGGGATGTAACTCTGGGATAATCAATCTGTAAACTTACAAACTATTTCTGAACTACCTTATATTAAAGACGACACAAATAGCCATGCCAGAGGGAGGATTCGAACCTCCGACGGGATACAGTCTCGCGCATCGTAGCATAGCGCCTCAATGCGCTCGGCCGCTCCACCACGGCACACAAATAAACAACCAAATATTCACAAAATTTTCGTAGCCCTCGCCCCATCCGCATATTTGCTCCTGTCCCACCTCACTTATTTCGCTGCACTGGTGGCTCTTTTCCATCACTCCTGCCCAATTTCAGGCAAACATCGTAGGTCAAACCACGCATTTCTTCCGCCTCCGTGACTTCTGCTTCACCCCCACACTAAAATACCTGGGCCTCCACTCTGATCTATCTCCCTTCTGGATCCCCATCTTTTGCACTGTCCGTGAGAAAGCTGTGTAATGCCTCAACCTCTTCAAACTCCTCACCGACCCCTCCAACAGCCTTTACACCTTTCGATGCCTCGTGCGTCCCGTCGTTTGTGGCGCCCGCCCTACCTGGGTATCCGCTCCTCCTACCCTTTAAAAGATTCTATAAAACCTCGAGCGCCACGCCCATCCCCTTCCCTATCTGGCTCCCCTCCCACACCCGGATCCTCTGTTCCCTCATCCCATTTTCTCATCTCGTGCAGTGTCTTGAACATATACAAATCCTTAACGCCAACTGCAAAACATTCAGTAACCCTCTGGTCCACCCCATCCTTACTGCACTCTTGCCTCTGCCACAAGTTCACCATCGCATCCCTTCGTGCACGAGCTCCAATTCCTCCCTGAGGGTAACTCCCACCACATCCCGCCCATCAGTCCTGATCCTCCCTGTGGATGAAACGCTCCGTCTGCCCCTCCCCTGCCAACCCTGGAGTCCCCCCCCGAGCCCCTCCCACCCCTCGCTGCCCAACTTCTCTTCCCGCTGCCGTCCCTGTGGAGTCCTCAGTGCTGTCATTTCAAACAGTGCTATGCCCAGAGTGTCTCCAATAATTCCGTATTTCTCAATTAGTGCGTCAACGGACCACAAACAAGTGTCGCCACCATATATTTAAATAGTGTCTAAGTGTTTCTTTGTGTGTATGATGTTCTCACTGTGTTTTTAATGCCATCATGGCACAAGGATTTCATCAGAATAAATGTCTTTATCATCTATGTACTGTCTATGTTCACCAATTCCTTGGACATGTCAAGGATTTGTACAGTTAACGTTTCCAGCGCCATTGTATTGTTTTAAAATGCACCACATCCTTTCTTAGAGCTTATCCGCATCCTCTACACCATCTGCAAATAGATTCCTGTAACCCACTGACTTACCCCATCCCTACAAATCGTAGGCCTCTGCCACGCCTTCACCAGTGAGTCCCTCCTTCCCTTCACCTCCAAACTTCCACATCGCTTCCGCCAACTGCCCCTCCTAGATGAAGCCCTCCGTCCCGACACCTACCGTTCATACCAGCCTCTGTCCCCTCCCCTTCCCCTTTCCCCCTCACCTGGACTTCCCTCCTCTTCCTCCCGCACCAGGAGTCCTTAAGCTCATCGTCTCCCCCTCCCATACCGCCACCAGCGGTCCTTTCCCGTGTGGGGTCCACAGTGCCATATTTTTAACAGGTGCATCGTCAAGTGTTGTGTACCGGGTATGCAGAGCGTCTTCAACTGTCTTAACGCTACGTCCACTGCGAGAAGAGCTAGTGATGTGTTCTTTTGATCAGTGTTTCCGTCTGTCTAGTTGTGTCCAATGTCTGCTTCAGAACTGTGTTTTTAAGATACTGTGGCTTTGATTTATCTTACTATACGTCTCTTTTTATTCATCTGATGCGATATTTCTGCTTCTACGACATTCAACCATTTCTATCTTTAATTCCACAATTTTAACTTTTTTCATTGTCTTTCATTACTACATTTTCAGTGTTACAACCATACAGCTGAGAGCAGCGAATAAAGCTGCTGCCAGACAGCCTGAATTAAATTAAATAGGTTTAAAAACAGTAATTAAGGGAAGAAACAAATGCTGGTGACAAGCAAGGATTATCGCTGCTATTACATCCTCGGTAATCACGAGATACTCGGAAGTAAACTGCCAAATATTTCAGATAAGCTAATATACGTGTCATACTCATTTCATTTAGAAGCAGTTTAAACGTTCCCCACCAGTTAGTTTCTAACCAAATACTCTGATATCGCTACATATTTCGATCAAAGGTCAAATATTTATGAGAAGGAATAATGGAAATGTGACTGCTGGTTGTATCACTTTCACCAATTCCATTCGCCCTTTTATAATCAGACACAAGTTACTAAATCGATCTTACTAATTCCTGAGAAAGCACTGTCTTACCGCACCGGAGGATAGCATACTTCTTGTGTATCAAATAAGAAAGAGATACAGTGTGTCATTTATAACCAACTCCTACAACGTATCACAAACGGTACAGTTTTACTTGGATAACACTTGAAGTATGTTCCTTTTAGTGAGAGTCAACCAGCGTGTTACTTTCGCGTCGTGCACCTAAGAGGTCGGCGAACAACTTTGCCAGGGGATGAAGACCTGGGGCACTGTACGTGGGCCGTACACGGGAGCCCGGAAATATGCCTTATTTAGTTTTCGCAGGAATTTCTTCTGCATCTACATGGGATACACTGCAAACCACATTTAAGTGCCTGGCAGAGGGTTCATCGAACCACCATTATACTACTTATCTCCCATTCCATTCTCGAATAGCGCGCGGGAAGAAAGAACTCCTGAATCTCTCCGTTCGAGCTCTGATTTTTCGTATTTTATTCGGATGATCATTTCTACCTGTGTGAGAGTTAACAATGTATTTTCACTTTCGGCGGAGAATGTTGGCGATTGGAGTTTCTTAAGTAGCCCACGCCGCAGCGATAAGCGCCGTTGTAAGGATTCCCTTCCCAGATCCTGTATAATTTCCATAACGCTGTCTCCCCGGTATCATGACAATACGAAACGAGCTGCCCTTCTTTCGACTCTTTCTATGTCCTCCGTCAAACCCACTTGATAAGGATCCCATACTGGGAAGCAATACTGCAAAAAACGGACGGACAAGTGTAGTGTATGCAGTTTCTTTTGTAGTTCTGTTGCATGTTTTAAGGGTTCTGCCAATAAAACGCAGTTTCTGGTTCGCCTTTTCCACGAAATTATCTACGTGTTCTTTACAACTTAAGTCTGAAGTAATAGTAATTCGCCGGCCACGGTGGCCGAGGGGACTGAGGCGCTCCAGTCACGTCTGCACGGCCACTACGCTCGGGGGTTCGAATCCCCCCTCGGGCATGGATATTTGTGCCATCCTAGTTCGTAAGTAGTTCATAAGTAGTTTGTAAGTTTTGGGCTGATGACCCAGTAGTTGGGTCCCATAAGCTATACAAACATTTGAACATTTAAATAGTAATTGTTAGGCCTTTTGTGGAGTTTACGACCTTCACTTTTGATTTATTTATCTTGTAAACAAAGTCTTGCGTGTTTGCAGGAGAGCTTCTGTGAACTTTGGAAAGTAGGAGGCGAGGTACTGGCGGAATTAAAGTTGTGAGGCGGCATCGTGAGTCGTGTCGGGATAGCACAGTCGGTAGTGCGCTTGCCCGCGAAAGGCAAAGGTCCCAGGTTCGAGTCCCGGTTCCGGCACACATATTTAATCTGCCAGCAAGTTTCATATCAGCGCACACTCCGCTGCAGAGTGAAGTTTCATTGTGAATGTTTAACGGATTTGTTTTCGTACTCATGTGGACGACTTCACACTTCTCATTATTTAGAGTCAATTGCCAATTTTTGCACCATAGTGGTATCTTATTCAGATTGTTCTACAGTTGGTATTGATCTTCAGATGATATTACTATACGCAAAATGTCAGCGTCATCTGCAAACAACCTAAGAGAGCTCAAAATATCCACGGATGTACTGCCGGTCTGTAGTGTCCAACGGGTACGATATTTTGTCAGTCATACATGTCGCCATGATCAGGTGAACTGACGGACTGAGTTCCTGGAAACGCGCCGGCACGGACATCCGCACGCTACGGCGGCTCGAATGGAACTGGGTTCTAGCCCGGTGGCAGGCGATGTAAATACCCTCGGCCCGCTGAGCGACCTCTCCGCGGTCCGCGCCCCGCGCCGCGGTCGCGCAGTGGAACCGATTGCGCCGGCGTCTGAGACGACGTCGGTGTGAGGGCTCTGTCCGCCGTGGTCGTCACTTCGTTACGTTTGCTAGATTTACTCTTAATTAACCTAATCTCTGGTTCCCAAGCTTTGCTAAGATTATAGCCACAGTCACGGTTTATGAGGTCGTCACTTGTGCGAATTTCAATGGCCTCTCTAACGACGCAGTCCCAGTATCTCGACGTCTGTACCGGAATCCTAGTGCGTTCAAATTCCATCGCATGATTCTCCGACAAACAATGTTCAGCGACCGCCGACTTGCTCGGATACATCAATCGTGTGTGCCTCTGGTGTTCAACGCATCAATCCTCGACGGTACGCATCGTCTGTCCAATATATGACTTTCCACACTGACACAGAATCTGGTACACGCCGGCCTTCCTCAAACCGAGATCATCTTTTGCGCTCCCCACCAGTGCACGAATTTTATTCGGCGGTCAAAAACAGTTTCAACCTGATGTTTTTTTTTTTTTTTTTTTTCAAAATGCGGGCGACCTTCCCCGAGAGTGCACCGGTATATGGAATGAACGCAGTGCCTACCTCCTCCCTCGTGTTTTCATCTGTTGCAACAGGTTGTGCTGCAGTAGCTGGGCGGAGAGCCCGCTGAATCTGCCACTCTGAGTACCCATTTGTTCGAAATACAGTTCTCCGCGGACCGAGGGTATTTAAATGGCCCGCTACCGGGCTAGAACCCAGTTCCCTTCCAGCAGCCGTAGCGTGCGGATCTCCGTGCCGGCGCGTTTCCAGGAGCTCAGTCCGTCAGTTCACCTGATGATGGCGATATGTATGATCACCGAAATATTATGCCCGTTGGACACTAAGTCCGGAAGTAGACCCGTGGATATTTTGATTATCAAGTACGCCGGGAGATACTGAAGAATCACTACCTAAGAGAGCTACTTAGATTTCCCCCTAAATCGTTTATGTAAATAAGGAACAGCAGAGGACCAATAACACTACCCTCTGGAACGCCCGATATCACCTCTGTTGTAGTCGATGCCTTACCATCGATTACTACGAACTGTGTCCTCTCTGACTGGAAGTCAAGAAATACGGAATCGAATTGTGAACTCTTGTCGATAGCACCCATTACTTTGTGTGAATAAAGAGCTAGTTGTGTTTCTCATGGACGATATTTTCCAAATCCGTGTTGACCTTGGCTCAATAGATCGTTCTGTTCGAGATAATTCATATTTCATAATATTTGATTACAGGATATGTTCCAAAATCCTGCTGCATATTGACGTCAATTAAATAGGCCTGTAGTTTAATGGGTTACTCCTACAGATCCTTCTGTGAGAGAGTGGTTGTATATGGCTGTTAAGTAAGGGGCTATCGCTTCAGCATTATCAGAAAGAAATCTAATGATATACAATCCGGACCAGAAGACTTGTTCTTGTTAAGTGCTTTTAGTTGCTGCACTACTCCACCGTTACTCATTACGGCCTCAGTTCCTAATTCAAAATCTGGAATATTGGATTCGTCGTCTTTGGTGAATAAGTTTCTAAATGCTATGTTTAGTAACTCTGCTTTAGTAACGCTGTCATCGACAGGATCGCCATTACTATCACGTAGTGAGGGTATTGCTTGTGTTTTGCCTCTAGTATATTTAAAATATGACCAAAATTTCTTTGGGTTTTCAGTCAAATTTCGAGGTTTCGTTGTGATAAGTATTGTAGGCATCTCGCATTGAAATCCTCGCTAAATTTCGAGATTCTGTGTAGGATCGCCAATCCTGCGAATTTTGTGTTATTTTAAATTAAGTATGCCTTTTCCTTTTGCTTTTGCATCAGTGTTTTTGTGTACCAGGATGGTTCGCCTGCTTTTATTAATTTGGTATAAAACTGTCAATTGCTGTCGATACCACGTCTTTGAATGTGAGCCACATCTGGTCTACACCTACGTTTAGTGTTAGAAACGAGTGGAAGCTGCCTTTAAATAAGCAATGTATTATATTTCTATGTGCTTTCCTGAACAAATACACTTTTCGTTTATTTTTGGTAACTTTGGGACTTTCGATATTCAATCTCGCTACGACAGCTGTGTTCACTAATGCCTGTATCCGTTTTGATGCTCGTTATGAGTTCAGGATTATTTGTTGCTAAGAGATCAAGTGTGTTTTCACGTCCATTTACAATTCTAGTTGGCTCGAACTAACTGTTTGAAGTAATTCTCAGAGAATGCGTTGAGTACAATCTCGCACGATGTTTTATGCGTACCTCCTGATTTTTCAAATATAATATCGCCAATTGATCGAGGGTAAATTAAAATCAGCGCCTACTATGATCGTGTGAGTCGGGTACGTTTTCGTAATTAGACTCAGGTTTTCTTTGAACCTTTCTGCTATTGTGTCCTCAGAGTCGGGAGGCCGGGAAAAGGAACCGATTATTAACTTCTTATGATTTTCAGGTACTACCTCAACCCATAATAGCTCACAGTAACTATTAACTACAACTTCTCTACACGAAATACTACTTTTGACGGCGACAAACACGCCTCCACCTATTTTGTTTAATCTATCCTATCTGAACACAGATTTTTGCAAATTCTTCTGCTGAACTTATTTCCGGCTTCAGCAAACTTTCACTGCCTACAATAATGTGTATTTCAGTGCTTTCTGTTAACGCTTGGAGTTCTGGTACTTTCCCGACACAGCTACGACAAGTTAAACTCTTATACCGGTAGTACCCAGATCTAGATTTCTCCTGTGATCCACCTGCAGCCTTTGAGATTACCCATTTTGTTTTTCCCCGAAGCCCTCTATCTTAAAACGCCGCCCAGTCCACGCCACACAGCCCCCGCAACCCGTGTAGCCGCTTCCTGCGTATAGTGGACTCCTGACCTATTCAGCGGAACCCGGAAACCCACAACCGATGGCGCAAGTCAAGGAATCTGCAGCCTACACGGTCGCAGAACCGCCTGAGCCTCCGATTCAGACCCTCCACTCGGCTCCGTACCAGAGGTCCACAGTCGGTCCTGTCAACTATGCTGCAGATGGTGAGCTCTGCTTTCATCTTGCAAGCAAGACTGGTAGTCTTTACCACTTCAAAACCTGAGAGGATCTCTTCAAATCCGAAGCGACACACGTCATTGGTACCGACGGGAGCTACCACCTGCAGTTGGCTGCACCCCGTACCCTTCATGGCATCTGGAAGGACTCGTTCCACATCTGGAATGACTCCACCCGGTATGCACACTGAGTTCACGTTGGCCTTCTTTCCCGCCTTACAGTGCCGAGAAAACTAAAGCCGCGATGTGCTCAAAGGAAGATTACACTGTTTGTTAGAACGCGGATTTGAATCTAATATGCACGTGATCACAGTATAAATGTACAAACTGAAGCGAGAACGCGCAGACAAAAATCAGAATCAGAAAACAAAGACGGACGTCTGTCACATGGCTGAATAATACACTAACTAGACATATAACGTGAATATGAATCAAATAAAAACGAGAGCACACAATAACATTAATGAAATGAAGGAAAGCGCATTGAAAACTCGAAAGATGTAGCTTCTAGAGAGAAGCTGTTTACACTGACAACTGAAAATATGGTGGCGCTGGAGAGGTGCGCACTGCTCGGCGTCCTCTCGGTGACTGACTGTAGTAAACAATCGGTAACTGTTCCGACTCAAAAACCGACGATTGTCGCGACGCTATTCACGCGGCGCAATGTTACTTTAACTAGATATTTAATGATGTAAGAGTACACCTGCCGCTGTATCTTACAGTTTGATTTAACGTAATGTATATATTGTCTTAAATTTTCATTTCTTGTACGCTAGATATATTTCTTATGTAACGTCATTTCCTATATTGAATCATTTAGTGTAAACATGTATTTGTAAACCCGCATGAATGCACGGACATTCTTATGCTGTAAGTTGGCAAGGCGCCAGAGAAAATGTTGAACCTGTTGTAAAGACTGTCTTTGGTACAGAAGTAGTAGCAGCTGTGAGTGTCGCGCTACTGAAGCAGTCGCGGAGCGGACTCGCCATAGTAAACACATAAATGTTTTTCTGATGGTGCAGAGGCACGGTAGGCGCAGTGTGGCGCGAGTTTAATGCAACTGCAATAAGCCTGAGAGTCGTACTGTTTAATGTATTGAAGGAAGTGCGAAACAAGTTTATTTATACTCGAAAGTTATCAGAGTAATGTTTTCTCATGTGTGCAAGAAAAGTAATTGTTTGGTTATCAAGTCTATTGTCACCGAGAGTGATCGTTGCTGTAATTAGGGAGATTAGAAGGTGTATCGAGGTGATATCAATGCATGGAGATCTCAGCCAGACGAACTTAACAAAGAGTTGTCGATAGAAATATTTTTGAACCAGCAGTAAGAGTACCTATAGTAATCATATCTGTCTTCTATGGATTTCACGACGAAGACGACGAAAACAGATGAGTACTTTTGTAACATTTTATTTTGTATGCATGTAAATGTTGTGTCAACCCAATCAGAATTTTGGTTCAATTATATAAGACTTATTTTGAAACCAGTCTTAATTTTGTAAGTAGTTGTAGTCACCCCATTATCACCATTATTAGATTATGCTGAATATAAAAGCCTGTACATGTACTAACAAGTTCAATCACTTTTCAAAGTAATTACGATCAGTTTTAAAGACATTGCTAGACGAGTTAAAGAAATGCTAAACGTGTTACATCCACAGAGACTAGTAATTAATGTGCAGTGCTGTTCTAAGTTTTGCAATCAATTATTATGCCAAAGGTTTTAACTTACAAGAGAGTTTGCACGTAAAGTAAAGTTGGTTTCATTTATATAGAGAGTAAAAAGGCTAACAGTTGTTAAGTATTATAGTTGATTAACCAGACTTGACGAAAGTAATTTTTATGAAATACGTTAAATGCCAGACTCTGCTCAGCCAGTTACACGCGTACGCTACCCAGGCCTTGGAACCAATTAAAAAATAGTTCACGTAATGTTTTATAAGGAACTTGAATGCTTTAAACAATATTATCAAAACTATTGGGAACTTTGTAGTATTTTTGAAGCTCATTGCGCCAAGGAGTTTCACAGTACATAGCTATTATCATTGCAATCAGAGTCTATCAGCTATTACGATTTTGATAATAACAGGAACAGACCATCACCACTACATGAATTCTGACCCATTTATTAGTAAAGTTGTGCTATTCGTGAATCGTAAGACGTGCTAGTTAGAGGCCGTAGTCAATGCTAAGTCAGATAGGGCCAAGATTAATTAATTACCACAGTGACTGTTACACGTTAATAAATATCAATTTTTTTATATATTCAAAATTTTAATTTTACTGTGAAAGCCCGTTACCCTTAAAACTGAAAAGGAGGTGGCGCTGGAGATGTGTGTACTGGACGACGTACACTCGGCGACTGACTGTAGTAAACAATCGGTAACTGTTTTAGTACAAAGACAGACGACTATCGTGACACTATTCACACGTCAGAATGTTACTTTAACCAGATATTTAATGTGAATATTGTGGTGTCACACAAGTCCAAAGTGCGCGCCACCTACTTTCGCCGCGCGCCGCCATGCACGCACGGCGCGGCGTTCTTACGACGACAGCCACGAGCGCCCTCTGCTGCAACTCCGCTCATGGCCACCACTGAACGACATCGTTCACTTGGGACTGAGTTAGGAACCAGTTAGGACCTTCGGAATCAGATAGGCACCAGTGAAGACTTGGCTATCAGTTAGGCACTAGGCAGGACTCTAGCTCAACTATGTATCAGCTTTGTAAAAGTTAAGTATTGTATAAATTCGCTGCAATATATATCTCGTTCTAATTTACTCTAGCGTTTCTAGTTTCTGGCTGCTCCCTTCCGTACCTGCACCAGCGTGCTATCTTTATTCCTGTGTCGGTCTCATTCCACTCGGCCACCAACACCTACCACGGAACAAGACACAAAAGCGGCGACGAGGCTGGGACACAAAAGTGGCGACGAGGATGGGATACAAAAAATATGATTCGAATAAAAATCGTGAGCACACAATAAGTTTAATCAACTGAATTGAAAGCGCACAGAAAAGACAAGATAAGTAGCATCTACAATAGAAGCCGGTTACACTAACAACAGAAAATGTGTTGGCGCTGGACAGGTGCGTCTTGGACGATGCCCATTCGGCGACTGACTGTAGTAAACAATCGGTAAATGTTTTAATACAAAGACAGACGACTATCGTGACACTATTCACACGTCAGAATGTTACTTTAACCAGATATTTAATGTGATTACGATTCGAATAAAAATCGTGAGCACACAATAAGTTTAATGGACTGAATTGAAAGCACACAGAAAAGTTAACATAAGTAGCCTCTAGACTAGAAGCCGGTTACACTAACAAGTGAAAATGTGGTTGCGCTGGACAGGTGCGTTTTGGACGATGTGCATTCAGCATCTGTCTGTAGGAAACAATCGGCAACTGTTTCAATACAAAGAGAGACGACTATCGTGACACTATTCACAAGTCAGAATATTACTCTAACCAGATATTTGATGTGAATATGATTCCAATTAAAATCGCAAGCACACAAGAAGTTTAATGAACAAAATTGAAAGCGCACAGAAAAGTCATTGCCGGCCGCGGTGGCCGAGGAGACTGAGACGCTCCACTCACGGTCTGCACGGCCACTACGGTCGGGGGTTCGAATCCCCCCTCGGGCATGAATATTTGTGCCGTCTTAGTTCGTAAGTAGTTCATAAGTAGTTTGTAAGTTTAGGGACTGATGACCCCGTAGTTAAGTCCCATAAGCTTAACAAACATTTGAACATTTTTTTTTGAAAAGTCAAGATAAGTAGCCTCTGGACTAGAAGCCGGTTACACTAACAAGTGAAAATGTGGTGGCCCTGGACAGGTGCGTCTTAGACGATGTCCATTCGGCGACTGACTGTAGTAAACAATCGGTAACTGTTTCAATACAAAGACAGATGACTATCGTGACACTATTCACACGTCAGAATGTTACTTTAACCAGATATTTGATGTGAATATGATTCGAATAAAAATCGCGAGCACACAATAAATTTAACGAACTGAAGGGAAAGCGCACAGAAATGTCAAGATAAGTACCCTGTAGAGCAGAAGCCTGTTACACTTACAACTGAAAACGTGGTGGGTTGGAGACGTGCGGACTGGACGATGTCCACTCGGTGACTGACGGTAGTAAACAACCCTTAACTGTTTCAAAACATAAACAGACGACTGTCGCGACGTGATTCGCACGGCGGAATGATACAGTAACCAGATATTTAACGTGAATATAAATCAAATGAAAACGCAAGCACAGAATAAATTTAACACAGTGAAGGGAAAGCGCACTGAAAATTCAAAATATCTACATCTACATACATACTCTGCAATTCATCGTACGGTGCATGGTAGAGGGTACACTGTACCATTACTAGGCATGTCCTTTCCTAGTCCACTCCCAAATAGAACGAGGAAAAAAGGAATCACTATACGCCTCCTTACGAGGCATAATTTTTCTTACGTTGTCTTTGTGATCACCACACGAAATGTAAGTAGGCGGCAGCAAGATCGTACTACATTCAGCTTCAACCTCCGGCCCTCTAAATTTCCTCAAAAGAAATTTACGAAAAGAATGTCGTCTTTCCTCCAGCGATCCTCAATTGAGTTGCCGGAGTATTTCCGTGACACTCGCGCATTGGTCGAACCTACCAGTAACAAACCTAGCTGCTCGTCTCTGAACCGCCTCTATGTCTTCCTTTAAACTGATTTGCTGCGGGTCCCAAACACTTGAGCAATATTCAAGACGTGGTTGTAGAAGCGTTTTATACGCGGTCTCCTTTACAGGTGAAGTACATCTTCCCAAAATTCTCCCAATAAACCGAAGTCGGCTGTCCGCCTTACTCACAACTGTCCTTACAAGCTCGTTCCATTTCATATCGTTCTGCAATGTTACGCCTAGATATTTGAACGACGCGACAGCATCAAGAAGCTCACCACTAATGCTGTATTTGAACATTATGGGATTGTTTTTTCTACTCATGCGCATCACCTTAGATTTTTCTACTTTGAGAGCTAGACCAACTAGAGATTTTGTCTAAGTCATCCTGTATGTTATTACAGTCAGTTACAGACGACACCCTCCCATACACCACAGCATCATCAGCAAACAGCCGCAAATTACAACTTACTCTGTCCATCAGATCATTTGTATAGATAGAAAATAATAGCGGTCCTATCACACTTGCCTGGGGCACGCCTGACGATACACTCGTCTCTGATGAGAACAACGTACTGCGTTCTATTACTTTGGAAGTCTTCAGCCAGCCACAAATCTACGAACCTATTTCATAAGCTCGCATCTTCGTTGGCAGTCTGCAGTATGGCATCGCATCGAACGCCTTATTGAAGTCGAGAAAAACACTGCTACCTAATCTGCAGCAGGATTTTGGAACATATCCTGTATTCAAATATTTTGAATTATGTTGAACAGAATGATCTATTGACCCACGGTCAACACGGGTTTTGAAAATATCATTGATGCGAAACGCAACTCGCTCTTTACTCACACGAAGTTATGAGTTGCACCGACAATTGGTTTTCAAATTGATTCCGTATTTCTTGATTTCCAGAAGGCTTTTGACACCGTACCTCACAAACTGCTTTTAATCAAATTAAGTGGTTGTGGTATATCGCCCCAAACTAGCGACTAGATAGGGGATTTCCTGTCAGAGAGGACTCAGTTTTTAGTAATCGATGGTAAGGCATCGAATAAATATCGGGCGTTCCACAGGGTAGTGTTATTGGTCATCTGCAGTTCCTCATTTACATAAACGATTTATGGGAAATTCTATGTAGCTCGCTTATGTTGTTTGCAGATGACGCCTCATTTGCCGTCTAGTAAAATCATCTAAAGATCAAAACCATGCCGGCCGCGGTGGCCGAGGAGACTGAGGCGCTTCAGTCACGGTCTGTACGACCACTACGGTCGGGGGTTCGAATCCCCGCTCGGGCATGTATATTTGTGCCGTCCTTAGTTGTAGGTAGTTCATAAGTAGTTTGTAAGTTTAGTGACTGATGACCCCGTAGTTAAGTCCCTTAAGCTTAACAAACATTTGAACATTTGAACATCAAAACCATCTACAGAACGATATAAATAAGAGATCACTATGCTGTAAAAATTGGAATTTCCACTAAATAATGAGAAGTGTGAAGTCGTCCACGTGAGTACGAAATGAAATGCGTTAAACTTTGTTTACAGAATAAATAAATCAAATGTGAAGGTCGTAATCTCATCAAAATACGTAGGCATTACTATTTCTTCAGACTTAAACTGGAATGAACTCGTGGATATTGTCGTGGGAAAGGCGAAACAAAGACTGCGTTTTATTGGCAGAACCCGTAAAAGATATAGCAGAACTACTAAAGAAAATGCATACACTACTCTTGTCCGTCCTTTTCTGGAGTATTGCAGGCCAATGTGGGAACCTTAATAGGTGGGTTTGACGGAAGACATCAAAGAAGGGCAACTCGTTTCGTATTGTTACGATAGAGGAGAAACGGCGTTACGGAACTGATACGGGGTCTGGGATGGGAATCATTACAACAACGGCGCTAATCGCTGCGTCGTGGGCTATTTGCGAAACTCTAATCGCCAACATTATCCTCCGAATGCGGAAATATACTGTTGACTTCCACTTACATAGGTAGAAATGATCATCAGCGTAAAATACGAGAAATCAGAGCTGGAATAGGAGAGATTCGGGTGTTCTTTCTTCCCGCGCGCTATTCGAGATTGGAATGGGAGATAGATAGTATAAAGGTGGTTAGAAGAACCCTCTGCCAGGCACTTAAATGTGATTTGCAGAGTATCCGATGTAGATGTAGAGTGCAGGTAATGGGATAGCCTAGGGCCTGGGGACACATTTAGCCTTCGATCGTGTGGGGGCGCTTGTGGTTGGCCGGAGACTGCTCGCTTCGCGCGGATTGGCCCGTTCGGTTTCGCTTAGGCGTGGTTACGTTAGGTTTTGGAAGCAGCGGTGCTGTTGGAAAAGTAACGGGGGATTCGGTGGCTTGTCTCTGAGTTCTCAGGCGGGCTGTGTGAGAGTAGGGGGGACTCGGCGTGCGGCTCCCGCCCTGGAAGTGGATTCACGCAGAGCGGTGGGACTTGAGAACTGCTCAGAGTGCTGTTGGACGCGTGGCTTCGCATTCGCCGCCTCGAGCGCGCGCTACCACAGGGGACTGTCCAGTTTTCAGTGACCAGGACTACTTTTTGTCGTTGGATTAATCTCCGAGATCTTGCCCAAGCTGCTTCTGATCGTGTTTGTCCATTTAATTCTTCCTATTCACGTACTGAACTGGCTTGCTGGTCATTTTGCGTAGGTTCTGTATTAATCTCGCGAAACTTTTATTAGTTGTTTATTTTAATTTTTGGTTATTAAATGTCTGTGCTATCTATTTTATGTAATAAATTGTTGATTTTACCTCGGTATTAGAGTTTCCGTTAGAATGTTAGATGTTTATGTCATGATTTCGAAAGGAGTTCTCTCTCTCTTTTTTTTTTTAATTGTGGGATAATTGCATCAATAGTTTAGGAGGGATTGTTACTATTATCCTTTATGCAAGTTGAATCTGAATATTTTTTCCCGTGCGCAATCTGATCACTCTGTACAAAATTGTTGCCATAACCCGCCTGGCGACCCTTTATTCCACCCTTTACACCGACACCAATATTTCATTTCCTACACCACCTAACATGGAGTCCTATAATATTAACCACTATGCTACTACAACATACTGCATGTGTCGCTTCAAATATTTTACGTATATAATAGTTCTCACAGGGTTTTCGACATTCTACTATTAGTTTTACGTATGGGAACCAAGTATTTCAGAATGGGTCTGTCGTATAAGAAATTCTCGGTTCTGTTACCGTCTCAATTCCTATTGAGACCTCGAGTTTCCGGTAGTTACCTCCATCGTCGTCGCCGGAGTGTCTGTGTTTACTGGTGCTGTGGTGGCTTTTAATGTTCTACACGATTTGTCTCAATATGGCGACATAACTGACTTTCTTAATGAACGCTTGTCGAGTCAACCGAGGCTCCAATGTTACACTGGAATTCGTGCCACGGAAGTGCAAACATCGGTCCAATACGGAGCATTGCGGGTACCGCGCGTTCTGTGTGGAACGGTACCAGCCACCCTCGCGCCGACTATTGCCGTCCGAGTGTGGCTCTGCGCCGCAGCTTGGCAGCTGCTCATCTTGCACAGGCGCGAGCCTGCCCTCCTGCCCTCCGCCACTCCGCTAGCGGCTGCACAGTCGCCCCGGCAGCCAGGCGCGTGTCTGCCGCCTGCGCTGTGCAGCCTGGGGCGCCTCCCGCGCAGCCGGCCACGGCTCCTCCGCAGTGCAGCCGGCGGACAGCAGGGCGCTGCCGTCGCCGAGTCTGCGCCGACGATCGCTGTCGCCACTGCTGTTGAGAGAATTATACCTCCTCAATTGTCTCGATACGTTATACAAAGCCACTCTGTCAGCCTTTATTCTGACAGTCTGGATGTTTTGCAGAAAAACGATTCTGGGGGCAAACATCTGATCCTGGCATGTCAGAGATTGCTTCGAAAGTGATACGAATTCCACCTACTTCGCCGACTGCAGAAAACATGTTCAAATGCTTCTAAATCCATGCGGCTTAACTACTGTGGTTTTAAGTCCCTAAGCTAACAAAGTAGTTAAACAACACACACACACACACACACACACACACACACACACACACACTCCCAAGGCAGGTATCGAGGAGCGAGCGCGCTCCTCAGCAACGCGCCTTATGCCTACTTTACACGCCGATGGAAAGTTCACAAGAATGATAACTGTGTGCTGCAGCGCTCCTAGCGTACTAACTCGGTACTAATGACGTGCGATCGTACAGACTTGGTTGCGTAAATACGACAAACGTCCGTCTACACGTCTGACTGCCAATAACAGCAGCGCCTGTGCGAAAATACGGGCTTATTATTGTTTGTGTACGTCGATTGTTCATCTTTGTCATAGCTGGTAATATTCTACCTAAGAAGTTTACACTATCGGCGATTGCAGGAGCTGTGGCTATGTTTGTTACAAAATTCCACGTAAAGAAGAGATACAAGTTGAATGTGTCCTTGGTTGACAGTACGACACGAAGAATCAGATGTGTACTGCATGCAGATAAGGAACTCATGCCAGAGGACATCAATGACTTCTGAATGTTTTTATTTTTTATTTTATTTATTTATGAATATTAAGTGCTGAGTGTTTTACCTAGTTGATTTCGTTCGTCCTAGGACAAAAATACGGCGATGAGAGAGAGAAAGAGAGAGAGAGCGAGAGAGAGAGAGAGAGAGAGAGAGAGAGAGAGAGAGAGAGAGAGAGAGAGAGATTATCTAGATCGAGAGAGAGTATATCGCCAAGCTGAAGGTACATTTTCAGCTTTGTTAAAGTTATGCATCAGTTACTTCCTGTAACCGTTGTTTTTTGCAGGTTCGCTATAACATTGCGGTTTCTGGCGACGGGAGAATCTTTCGAAAGCCTAGCTTTTGCACAAAGAATTTCTGTACCGACTCTTACAAATTTTGCTGTTGAAGTCTGCACAGCAATTTCAATTTCCGATCCATAATGCGAACTCAGTCAACTAACTTTTGCTTTGCCTTTAGCATCACACTTTCGAAATTATGTGCAGTTGACTTTGTGACATGCTAAAAACTATAGAATTTTAAAAATATGAAGGTAATCAAGAATACGTGTTACAAATTCATTTGAATCTTCACTTTTCTGTTACTTTCTTCATAAATAAAAGTCGTTGTACCTTCTTACAATAGAGAGGATTTTCTGCAGCGACCCTGTATGCCTCAATCGAAAGCGGAATTACTGATATGAGACGTATCACTAAAACAAAGCAAACAATTTCGGTAAGGACGCGGCTATTTCCACCCATAAACATGAAAACCACACAACGAATTCACTTCTGCGCCTGCGCACCCACTTGGCTCCTAGCAAATATGGAACTTGCCCTAAGGCGTACTAGTAGCTAGTACCAAACGCCGTCTGCGCTCACGAAATGCGTTTACGTCGCTAGATAGCGCACAACGTGATCTGTTCGTCACTTGCGCGATCGTCGTGTAAACCGGGCTTTGGGGCGCTCCACCTGCCCTCGAGCCGTGGACTGCAGAGGCTACCGCGTCACGCAGCTGGCGGAAACAGAAAAGGCGCGCAAAACAACGAGACTGGCCCTGCCGGCGCTCTCCTAGGTGGGCTGTTAGTTTGTTGGAATGACACTGTCAACAACAAGTTTGGTTCCAGATTTGGGAGGACGGCGCGGAGACCCGTGGCATGTTGGTGCGAGTTAAGGTGCTGAAGCAGTGACTAAAAAGGGTGTCTGAGTGGCTCGAACGCTTTGGAGACGGAAAGGAAGGAGTCGGCGCTGAGCCACGCGACGGTCGCCCGTCCACGTCGAGACCCGGTGAGTGCTTGCAGGCCACCGGCGGCTGCCTTGCAGATCGGCACAGAATGCGAACAACACTCACTTCAGTGTTTGGTGCGATTCCACAGGCAGCGTCTACTGACAGTTTCCGTTCCGGTCCGTACTCTAGGGAAGGAAGGAAGCAATCTTAGGGTTGAACGTCCCGTCGACAGCGTGGTCGTTAGAGACGGAGCTCACGCTCGGAAATTTTGGATAAGAATGAGAAGGAAATCGGCCGCGCCCTTTGAAAGGAACCATCCCGGCATTTGCCAGGAGTGATTTAGCAAAATGAAGAAAAACCTAAATCCGGATGGCCGGGATGGATTTGAACCACCGACCTTCCGAATACGAGTCCAGTGTTGACAGTTTCCAGCAGCTGTACTACCGATGTCAGAAGTGTACTGCAGCCAACGGCGATTATTTTGAAGGTATTTGGTTGGTAACACCCGTTTCCTGTATTTCCTGCGACTATTCTCTGAACCTTTCAGATGCACCTTGTATATGTCTCCCGTGCATATGTTGTTTATCTCGTATATGTCTGATTTGTCAGTTTCTTTCAACATGTATTTCAAACTTGTTTTTATTGTGTCACCTGAATTTTCAACAGTAACTGCCTTATTCTTTCTGAGAGGCATACCCATTGCTAAGTGAGAGGTATTTGAATCGTGCAGAGGAATAGGCTGTAGACGTATGCACTTCACCTCGGTTGGTTTATATGATCCATACGGTTTCTCGCAGTGGACGTTACCCCTGCAAGTTTTCTAATCACTGTGCCGCAGCCCTTACCCTTCAACTTGACAAGCGTCAGTGAAAGCGTTCGTCGCCGCGGATGTTTTAACAGGTCGCTCACTTGTCAGATCCATCTCTCGGTGAAGCTTTCCACAACGTGTGGGAGCGTAGCTTCGGTCCTTTGGGAGACTTCCCTTCGTTGGCGGACTGTTACAGCTAATCCGAAGCTCCGGCAAACAGCGATAACATACCGTGTTGCTAGGGCAAGTGCGCAAGAATTTAAACATTCTCCCTCACGTGACAGTGCGGAATGGAGATGAACAAAGTAATAACGCAAAAATGTTATAGAGTAGGCTACAAATGTAATGTAGGCTGCAGGTGAGATCGAAATCATAACCACTAGTGGAATAACTTAGTTGGCTGTAACATTTTCATCAACATCAGCTATGGTGTCGCAGTTCTTGTATTACTTCTTTTACATTTGGTGGTGGCTGACACATGAGAACACTAATTGACATATTAGTACTATGTCGATCTTTATGACATACATACACATATTAACCGGCTATTGAGCTCCTAGATAGACCATTCACTCGGGAGGAAATCTCTGGGTTTTCGGTAGACTTGAAGTCGGATGAAGTACTTCATGTTATTTTACCCTCATTCTAGTAAATTGGCTGCCCAAGGCCAAGGCACTTTTGGCCCCTCTTGAGTGCCACATAATTTCCATGTGGAATGCGGTGATATGGGGTACTATTATACCCACTCCATTCGAAATGGGAAGCATTGTGTTGCTCCCTAAAATTCTTAGTCGTATTACTTTCGGTAATTTTCGTCCTACCACGGTACTGAGTATTGATTGTAAGACAGTGACGAAAGCGGTATATCGAAGGGTGTTTGTCTTGCAGGCGACTGTTGCTAGCGAGTGTCGGAGCTGACTTTCCGTTGGTTCTGTTCTTACTCCTGTGGCTGAATACCGCGATGTGATTGCAGTTTCTGCCATTACTTCGATCCATTGGACCATTTACTTTTTGGAATTTAATAAGGCCTTCGATCATGTAAATCATGAACATTCAGTTTAGATACTGGAGATGATGAGATTCAGTGTCGACGCTTGCAGACTGTTATCAAATTAGTGCACAGGCAGAGTGGCTTCTGTAGATATCAACGGGCAGCTGATATGCGTCTGAGAGCGCCCCAGAGGAGTCGCGTCTCGATGTCTCTGTCTTGTCTTGGAGCCACTTGTTTGGATGGCTGCGTCTCAGACTCAGTGTTCGACTCCTACTAGAGGGGCCATTGTAGTTCATGGGTAATACTAATAATGTGATGGTTTTACTGTCAATGTTCTGATACACATTGACTGAATGAGATAATCGATTATTATTGCCATATTTCACTCCTGAAAGATGGTAAATGTAAATTTATTAATTTACGAGGTTATTGTGGAGCAGTCAACATGCGGGCTACCGCTGTGGGTCGGCATACAACACTGGGAGTTGTCACTTATCGGTGTCCACTGCGCATGGCGACTGTCAACTGGAAATCGGTTATTGATATAAATCCACAGGCATTACCAGAACAGAAGCATCATTCTTCAGATGCTATGACTTTTCGATACGTATGTGTTGTGCAAAGCGTGTAACCTTGCACAACATATATCGCTTCCCTTCATGATGGCAAAAAGTTGAGGCACATATACAGATACTTTTTGTAGAAGTGTCAGATATTCACCGTATGAGGTTGACACAGAAACCACGTTTCCCTGGCGACGCCGCGGCGGAGCGGCCGAGCGCGTAGAGGCGCTATGCAACGATGTGCGAGGCCGTTCGCGGTCGGAGGTTCGAATGCCCCCTCGGGCTTGGATGTTTGTGCCGTCTTTAGTATAAGCTAGCTCATAAGTAGTTTGTACTTTTAGGGACTGATGACCTCGTAATTAAGTCCCATAAGCCCTACAAACTTGTGAACGTTAGAATCCCTCGCGAATTGGGCTCTTATAGGAGCGGTGCACCACACTGACGATTTCTAATTGAGTCCAGATGCAAAGCTGCTAAATGCATTCACCCTGACGTATACATTTTTTCCATCGGCCTCATGATGGAATAGGTTTCACGTTCTTAAACTCGCTATAAACCGTTGAAAATCGCTGTAGGAAACTGCACTCCGTTGCGAAAGCTGCTGACTGGACGTTGTCTTCGGGTATGAAACCCGCTGAATGCCCGCCAACCTCAACAGTCATGTCTGATCCAAAGCACGCCAGCTGACGTCATAGTTACCAATCTAGACATTCAAATCTACTTTTCAGTTTGTTAAGATTAGAAGAAAAATTTTTCTTATTCTGAGTTACGTTGCCTGCACTGTAACGAGTACGCAGCAATGAGGCTATCGCTGCTGGTGCAGTGTCGAAATATGCGGAGTGAGCGCAGTTCACTTGGCTGAGTGTTTTAAAGAAATGAGTGAGCGACTCTGTGCAGAAGACGGTACGCTATGTCACTAGTTTCGTCTGGCAGTTTCCGACAATCTAGACAAAAATATAACTCTGGTCCCTGTTGTGGCGTAAGGTCAGCGCCACACGCCAGACGTAAGAGAACGATCGTGGAGAAGGCAGCGATCGACCGAAAGCCAATCGCAAGCAGGCGCCGCGCGTCCTGGAGGGAGAACCCGAAGGCGCGCGCCGTCTACAAGCGGCTGTATCTAGGCCGACGGACGTCTGGACGGCCCGCCAGTTACTGTTCAGAACTCAGGCAGTTACTAGGCAGCTACGATGTCATAAATAGCACAGTACTAGGTCAGAACGCGGCTACGAACGAAGCGGTAACTAGGTCACAGCGCAGCTAGCATCATACGGACGACGCCGCGAGAAGCAAGAAGAGGGAAGAAACAGACATATGTTCTAAAGTTGAGTATTACTTCAGTCAATAAAACTGGTAATATTAATCTGAATAGTTGTTACAGTTGACATCCATTTCTGCACCAGTAGCTTTACTGACTACCAGACCGGGACGAGAAAACAACAAAAAGTGACGAGGCCACAAAAAATGGCGACGAGGACAACGAAGAACCAGATTGCGACGAAATACTAATGTCTGACCGTACACTGCACTACTAATTTTGCTTTATTGCAGGCCTCGGCGGATCCAGTAAATAATCTTTTGATTCTTTTGCAGGGTTGCGAGTAAATTCCCATACTTTTGCAGTATTTAATTATATAGTTTCTGCACGACGGCTAATGCTACCAACCCTGCCACTGCGCCGCAGCTTCCTGCGCTCGACGCACAGCAGCCAGTGCAAATGTTTCAGTTGCAGATCTAACAAATCGCATCTCACCTGCAAACCGCGCAACAGCTTCTGGCCGCGCCTGTGTCTCAAAACACGCCAGCTCCGCTGCAGCCGCCACCTCCAGTGATTCCACCATTCTGACGATATGATGAGAGAGAAGAGGAATGTTCGGACTGGCTCCAACAGTGCACAGGATACAAGATACCGTCAAACATCATTTTATGTTATCGTGTGTAGGGCTCCCAATGTTTCGTCTTGTGAAAAAACTGTTTCCCACCGCGGAACCTTCAGAACTTTCGTATGATTCAGTGATAGGAGGCCTCAGAGCATATTACGAACAGCAAATCAAAGTAGTGGCCGCAAGGTATCAGTTCTTCAGCTGGTGGAAAAATCCAAACCAGACATACATGCAGCGAAAAACAGATCTTCAAGGTCTCACTAGGAAGTGTCAATTTGAATCTTCGTGTGGAGCTTTGTATTCCGATGTCATGTTGCGTGACGCAATTGTCTATAATATAACTGACGGTAGGGTGAGGGAGCATATTCTAAAAATGTCAGATCCATCATTCCGTCAAGTAAAACAGGTTTTGGAAATGTACGATACAAGTGCTGCAGCAGCGGAAAACTTTGATTCTGTTCCACTGCGTCGTGTCACGTTATGCACCGGCGAGCAACGGCTCATACCGACACCACCTAGAGAGCAGGCCGCGCCGCCGCCGCCTGACGTCACGGAGTGTGGGCGTCGTCCGCGTAGCTGACTGGCTGCACGCTACGGCACAGTGGGCCTGCCCCAGCGGCCACCCAGCGAACGACGCGACGCCCACACCCCGTGACGTCAGACGACGGCGCTCGGCCTGCCCTCTAGGTGGTGTCGGTCAAACGCCGTGTACGTCCGCCTGTCCGCTCAGAGCGCAAACACGGAACATTGCCCGCAATGTTTCACGTAGCACAAACAGCAGAACTGTCTGTCCATCCTAGTCAGCAAAATGCTATGCATCTGGCAAGATAGGTCACATACAAACAGTCTGCTTATAGCAAAATAAACAGAATTTTCCCTCCCGGCCCAAACAGCGAAAAGACAATAGTTACTCAATAAATGCGTTATTTTCCAAACCAGTCGTTGCCCCTCGTAACATCAAGGACAAAGAAGTAGCACAAGTTGTACGTCAGGCCAGGAAAATGTACGTCAATTTGCGTGTGAATGATATATCTTTAAAGTTTCAACTAGATACAGGTCCATCAGTCACATTGCTCAATCGCAAAACTTATGAACAGTTAGGATCGCCGCGCCTTTCTCGCGCTAAAACGAAGTTAACAGTGTGCAATGGCAATGACATTCCTGTACTAGGACAGTGTTTACTAACTGCAGTATACCGATCGCAAATGCACACAAGGACATTTCAAGTGCTTCAGTCTTATGAAGGAGAGAATATTTTTGATTTAGATTCTTTTGATCTATTTGGTTTTACTGTGCAAGACAATGTTTTAGTTGTACACAATTTTTATGCTAAAGACAGCGTAAACAAGTTGGTAAAGACTTTACAGACTTATTTTCTGCGGGATTACGAAAAGCTAAAGATTTTGCTGCACACATTACTTTGAAGGAAAATGCCAAACCAAAATTTGGCAAAGCTCGTGATGTTCCGCTCGCTTTACGCGACAAAGTAGCACAAGAACTTCGCGCATTGCAAGAAAATGGTGCAATTGAACCAATAAAAGCCAGCCAGTGGGCGAGTCTGCTTCTAATTTTGCCGAAGCCGTCAGGTAGAATTCGCATTTGTGTTGATTTCCAGGCTACAGTGAATCCACAAACAGTTCTAGACAGTAGCCCTTTGCCACGACCAGAAGATTTAATGGGCAGATTACGTGCAGGAAAGTATTTCTCAAAAATAGATTTAAGCAATGCCTACTCGATGAAGAATCACAGAAAATTTGTGTTGTCAATACTCATCTGGGCTAGTTTAAATATTTGCGTTTACCTTTTGTCAGTGCATCCGCGCCCGCAATTTTTCAGAAATATTTTGAACAGCTTACAAAAATGCTCAAATGTTTGTATAGTATATGGGACTTAACTACGGGGCCAGCAGTCCCTAAACTTACAAACTACTTATGAACTAACTAAGACTAAGGACGGCACAAATATCCATGCCCCAGGGGGGAATCGAACTCTCGACCGTAGTGGCCGTGCAGACCGTGACTGGAGCGCCTCAGTCTCCTCGGCCACCGCGGCCGGCGAACAGCTTACACCTCGGGGGATTGTTGTTCAAACTACTTGGACGACATAGTTGTGTCAGGCCGTATCCCAGAAGAACATATTGTACATTTGTGGAAATTGGTTAAAGTTTTGTCAGATGCAAGTCTCAACTGTGGCTTCGATAACTGTCACTTTTTCAAACGGGAAGTGCAGCATCTAGTACACGTGATAAACAGTCAAGGGGAGCACCCAATGCAATCACATTTGCTTGCCATTCGCGACCTGCCAGCACGAAAAGATGTGAAAGAATTGCAGTGCGTCTTGGGAAAGTTAACGTACTATATAAGGTTTATTCCAAACTGTGCCGTGATCGGCGTGATGAACTAACTTAAGACTCCCCAAATATGTCGGCAAATTGTCGGAAGTGCTGTGGGTAACGTCTCTGACAGAAAGCGGTTTGATCTGAGCAGTCGGACGGCGGATGTGAAGGAAAACACGTGGTGTGACAGGACAGGTGGAGAGGCTTGCAGAGCGGAGTATGTCACTTGTTGTCAACAGCGGTCGCCGAGTGGGAGCGCGTGGCGGCACAAGCAGGCTGGACGCAGACAGGCGCTGGAGACGAGAGATGAGACGGCACCTGGGCAGGGAGAGGATGCCGATGTAGGAAAAGGAAAACACGTGGTGAGACAAGAGAGGTGAAGAGGCTAGCAGAGCGGAGTACGTCACTTGTTGTCAACAGAGGTCACCGAGTGGGACCACGTGGCGGCACAAGCAGGCTGGCCAAAGACAGGCGCTGGAGACGAGAGAAGAGACGGCATCTGGGCGAGGGACAGGAAGCCGCTGTAGGAAAAGGAAAACACGTGGTGTGACAGGGGAGCTGGAGAGGCTTGCAGAGCGGAGTATGTCACTTGTTGTCAACAGCGGTCGCCGAGTGGGACCGCGTAGCGGCACAAGCAGTCTGGCAGCAGACAGGCGCTGGAGACTAGAGAAGAGACGGCACCTGGGCGAGGGAGAGGATGCCACTCTAGGAAAAGGAAAACACGTGGTGTGACGGGAGCGGTGAAGAGGCTTGCAGAGCGGAGTATGTCACATGTTGTCAACAGCGGTCACCGAGTGAGAGCGCGAGGCCGCACAAGCAGGCTGGCCGCAGACAGGCACTGGAGACGAAAGAAGAGACGACACCTGGGCGAGTGAGAGGATGCCGCTGTAAGAAAAGGAAAACACGTGGTGTGACAGGAGAGGTGAAGAGGCTTGCAGAGCGCAGTATGTCACATGTTTTCAACAGCGATCGCCTAGTGGGAGCGCGTGGCGGCACAAGCAGGCTGGCCGCAGAAAGGCGCTGGAGACGAAAGAGGAGACGGCACCTGGGGGAGTGAGAGGATGCTACTGTAGGAAAAGGAAAACACGTGGTGTGACAGGAGAGGTGGAGAGGCTAGGAGAGCGGAGTACGTCACTTGTTGTTAACAGCGGTCACCGAGTGGGAGCGTGTGGAGGCACAAGCAGGCTGGCAGCAGACAGGCGCTGGAGACGAGAGAGGAGACGGCATCTGGGCGAGGGAGAGGAAGCCGCTGTAGGAAAAGGAAAACACGTGGTGTGACAGGAGAGGTGGAGAGGCTTCCAGAGCGAGTACATCACTTGTTGTCAACAGCAGTCGCCGAGTGGGAGCGCGTGGCGGCACAAGCAGGCTGGCCGCAGACAGGCGCTGGAGACGAGAGAAGAGACGAAATCTGGGCGAGGGAGAGGAAGCCGCTGTAGGAAAAGGAAAACTCGTGGTATGACAGGGGAGCTGGAGAGGCTTGCAGAGCGGAGTACGTCACTTGTTGTCAACAGCGGTCAACGAGTGGAAGCGTGTGGCGGCACAAGCAGGCTGGCCACAGACAGGTGCTGGAGACGAGAGAAGAGACGGAACCTGGGCGAGGGAGAGGATGCCGCTGTAGGAAAAGGAAAACACGTGGTGTGACAGGAGAGGTGGAGACGCTTGCAGAGCGGAGTATGTCACTTGTTGTCAACAGCAGTCGCCGAGTGGGAGCGCGAGATGGCACAAGCAGGCTGGTCGCAGACAGGCGCTGGAGACGAGAGAAGAGACGGCATCTGGGCGAGGGAGAGGAAGCCGCTGTAGGAAAAGGAAAACACGTGGTGTGACAGGGGAGCTGGAGAGGCTTGCAGAGTGGAGTACGTCACATTTAGTCAAGAGCAGTCGCCAAGTGGGACCGCCTAGCGGCACAAGCAGGCTGGCAGCAGACAGGCGCTGGAGACGTGAAAGGAGACGGCACCTGGACGAGGGAGAGGATGCCGCTGTAGGAAAAGGAAAACACGTGGTGTGACAGGAGAGGTGGAGACCCTTGCACAGCGGAGTATGTCACTTGTTGTCAACAGCAGTCGCCGAGTGGGAGCGCGTGGCGGCACAAGCAGGCTGGCCGCAGACAGGCGCTGGAGACGAGAGAAGAGACGGCATCTGGACGAGGGAGAGGAAGCCGCTGTAGGAAAAGGAAAACACGTGGTGTGACAGGGGAGCTGGATAGGCTTGCAGAGTGGAGTACGTCACATTTAGTCAAGAGCAGTCGCCAAGTGGGACCGCCTAGCGGCACAAGCAGGCTGGCAGCAGACAGGCGCTGGAGACGTGAGAGGAGACGGCACCTGGACGAGGGAGAGGATGCCGCTGTAGGAAAAGGAAAACACGTGGTGTGACAGGAGAGGTGGAGACGCTTGCACAGCGGAGTATGTCACTTGTTGTCAACAGCAGTCGCCGAGTGGGAGCGCGTGGCGGCACAAGCAGGCTGGCCGCAGACAGGCGCTGGAGACGAGAGAAGAGACGGCATCTGGGCGAGGGAGAGGAAGCCGCTGTAAAAAAAGGAAAACACGTGGTGTGACAGGAGAGCTGGAAAGGCTTGCAGAGTGGAGTACGTCACTTTTAGTCAAGAGCAGTCGCCAAGTGGGACCGCCTAGCGGCACAAGCAGGCTGGCAGCAGACAGGCGCTGGAGACGTGAGAGAAGACGGCACCTGGACGAGGGAGAGGATGCCGCTGTAGGAAAAGGAAAACACGTGGTGTGACAGGAGAGGTGGAGACGCTAGCACAGCGGAGTATGTCACTTGTTGTCAACAGCAGTCGCCGAGTGGGAGCGCGTGGCGGCACAAGCAGGCTGGCCGCAGACAGGCGCTGGAGACGAGAGAAGAGACGGCATCTGGGCGGAGGAGAGGAAGCCGCTGTAGGAAAAGGAAAACACGTGGTGTGACAGGGGAGCTGGAGAGGCTTGCAGAGCGGAGTACTTCACTTGTTGTCAACAGCGTCACCGAGTGGAAGCGTGTGGCGGCACAAGCAGGCTGGCCGCAGACAGATGCTGGAGACGAGAGAAGTGACAGAACCTGGGCGAGGGAGGGGATGCCGCTGTAGGAAAAAGTAAAAACGTGGTGTTACAGGAGAGGTGGAGAGGCTTGCAGAGCGGAGTACGTCACTTGTTGTCAACAGCGGTCGTCGAATGGGAGCGCGTGGCGGCACAAGCAGGCTGGCCGCAGACAGGCACTGGAGACAAGAGAAGAGATGGCATCTGGGCGAGGGACAGGAAGCCGCTGTAGGAAAAGGAAAACACGTGGTGTGACATGGGAGCTGGAGAAGCTTGCAGAGTGGAGTACGTCACTTTTTGTCAAGAGCAGTCGCCAAGTGGGTCCGCGTAGCGGCACAAGGAGGCTGGCAGCAGACAGGCGCTGGAGACCAGAGAAGAGACGGCACCTGGGCGAGGGAGAGGATGCCGCTGTAGGAAAAGGAAAACACGTGGTGTGACAGGAGAGGTGGAGAGACTTGCAGAGCGGAGTACGTCACTTGTTGTCAACAGCGGTCGCCGAAAGGGAGCGCGTGGCGGCACAAGCAGGCTGGCCGCTGACAGGCGCCGGAGACGAGAGAGGAGATGGCACCTGGGCGAGTGAGAGGATGCCACTGTAGGAAAAGGAAAACACGTGGTGTGACAGGAGAGGTGAAGAGGCTTGCAGAGCGGAGTATCTCACATGTTGTCAACAGCGGTCGCCGAGTGGGAGCACGTGGCGGCACAAGCAGGCTGGCCGCAGACAGGCGCTGGAGACGAGAGAAGCACGGCACCTGGGCGAAGGAGAGGAAGCCGCTGTAGGAAAAGGAAAACACGTGGTGTGACAGGAGAGGTGGAGAGGCTTGCAGAGCAGAGTACGACACTTGTTGTCAACAGCGTTTACCGAGTGAGAGCGCATGGCGGCACAAGCAGGTTTGCCGCAGATAAGCCCTGGAGAGAAGAGAAAAGACAGCACGTGGGCGAGGGAGAGGAAGACGCTGTAGGAAAAGGAAAGCACGTGGTGTGACAGGAGCGGTGGAGAGGCTTGCAGAGTGGACTACGTCACTTGTTGTCAACAGTGGTCACCGAGTGGAAGAGCGTGGCGGCACAAGCAGGCTGGCCGCAGACAGGCGCTGAAGACGAGAAAAGGGACGGCTCCTGGGAGAGGGAGAGAATGCCGCAGTAGGAAAAGACAAACATGTGGTGTGACAGGAGAGGTAGAGAGGCTTGCAGAGCGGAGTACGTTACTTGTTGTCAACAGCGGTCGCCGAGAGGGAGCGCGTGGAGGCACAAGCAGACTGGCCGCAGACAGGCGCTGGGGACGAGAGAAGAGACGGCACCTGGGAAGGGAGAGGAAGCTGCTGTAGGGAAAGGATAACACGTGGTGTGACAGGACAGGTGGAGAGGCTTGCAGAGCGGAGTACGTCACTTGTTGTCAACAGCGGACGCCGAGTGGAAGCGCGTGGCGGCGCAAGCTGGCTGGCCGCAGGCTTGCGCTGGAGACAAGAGAAGAGACGGCTCCTGGGCGAGGCAGAGGATGCCGCAGTAGGAAAAGGAAAACACGTCGTGTGACAGGAGAGGTGGAGAGGCTTGCAGAGCGGAGTACGTCATTTGTTGTCAACAGCGGTCGCCTAGAGGGAGCGGGTGGTGGCACAAGCAGGCTGGCCGCAGACAGGCGCTGGGAGGGAGAGAAGAGACGGTACCTGGGAAGGGAGAGGAAGCTGCTGTAGGAAAAAGAAAACACGTGGTGTGACAGGAGATGTGGAGATGTTTGCAGAGAAGAGTACGTCACTTGTTGTAAACAGCGGTCGACGAGTAGGAGCGCGTGGTGGCACAAGCAGGCTGGCCGCAGACAGGCGCTGGAGACGAGAGAAGAGACGGCACCTGGGCAGGGAGTGGAAGCCGCTGTAGGGAAAGGAAACCACGTGGTGTGACAGAAGAGGTGGAGAGGCAATCAGAGCTGAGTACGTCACTTGATGTCAAAAGCGGTCGCCAAGTGGGAGCACGTGGCGGCACAACCAGGCTGGCCGCAGACAGGCGCTGAAGACAAGAGAAGAGACGGCACCTGGGCAGGGAGAGGAAGCCGCTGTAGGGAAAGGAAAACACGTGGTGTGACAGGAGAGGTGGAGGGGCTTGCAGAGCGGAGTATCTCACATGTTGTCAACAGCGGTCGCAGAGTGGGAGCGCGTGATGGCACAAGCAGGCTGGCCTCAGACAGGCGCTGGAGACGAGAGAAGAGACGGCACGTGGGCGAAGGAGAGGAAGCCGCTGCAGGAAAAGGCAAACACGTGGTGCGACTTGAGAGGTGGAGAGGCTTGCAGAGCGAGTACATCACTTGTTGTCAACAGTGGGAGCGCGTGGCGGCACAAGCAGGCTGGCCTCAGACAGGCGCTGGAGACGAGAGAAGAGACGGCACGTGGGCGAGGGAGATGATGCCGCTGTAAGAAAAGGAAAACACGTGGTGTGACAGGAGAGGTGGAGAGGCTTGCACCGCGAGTACATCACTTTTTGTCAATAGCGGTCGCCGAGTGGGAGCGCGTGGCGGCACACGTAGGCTGGCCTCAAACAGGCTCTGGAGACGAGAGAAGAGACGGCACGTGGGCGAGGGAGAGGAAGCCGCTGTAGAAAAAGGAAGGCACGTGGAGTGACAGGAGAGGTGGAGAGGCTTGCAGAGCGAGTTCATCACTTGTTGTCAACAGCGGTCGCCGAGTGGGAGCGCGTGGCGGCACAAGCAGGCTGGCCTCAGACAGGCGCTAGAGACGAGAGAAGAGACGGCACGTGGGCGAGGGAGAGGATGCCGCTGTGGGAAAAGGAAAACACGTGGGGTGACAGGAGCGGTGGCGAGGCTTGCAGAGCGAGTACATCACTTGTTGTCAACAGCGGTCGCCGAGTGGGAGCGTGTGGCGGCACAAGCAGGCTGGCCTCAGACAGGCGCTGGAGACGAGAGATGAGACGGCACGTGGGCGAGGGAGAGGATGCCGCTGTAGGAAAAGAAAAAAACGGGGTGTGACAGGAGAGCTGTAGAGTCTTGCAGAGCAGAGTACGTCACTTGTTGTGAACAGCGGTCACCGAGTGGGAGCGCGTAACGGCACAAGCAGGCTGGCCTCAGACAGGCGCTGGAGACGAGACAAGAGACGGCACGTGGGCGAGGGAGAAGTAGCCGCTGTGGGAAAAGGATAACACGTGGTGTGACAGGAGAGGTGGTGAGTCTTGCAGAGCAGAGTACGTCACTTGTTGTCAACAGCGGTCGCCGAGTGGGAGCGCGTGGCCGCACAACCAGGCCTTGCCTCAGACAGGCGCTGGAGACGAGAGAAGAGACGGCACGTGGGCGAGGGAGAGGATGCCACTGTAGGAAAATTAAAACACATGGTGTGACAGGAGAGGTGGAGAGGTTTGCAGAGCAGAGTATGTCACTTGTTGTCAACAGCTGTGGCTGAGTGGGTGCGCGTGGCGGCAAAGCAGGCTGGCAGCTGACAGGCGCCGGAGACGAGAGAAGAGACGGCACCTGGGCGAGGGAGAGGAAGCCGCTGTAGAAAAAGGAAAGCACGTGGTGTGACTGGAGAGGTTGAGAGGCTTGCAGAGCGAGTACATCACTTGTTGTCAACAGCGGTCGCCGAGTGGGAGCGCGTGGCGGCACAAGCAGGCTGGCCTCAGACAGGCGCTGGAGACGAGAGATGAGACGGCACGTGGGCGAGGGAGAGGAAGCCGCTGTAGGAAAAGGAAAACACGTGGTGTGACAGGAGAGATGGAGAGGCTTGCAGAGCGAGTACATCACTTGTTGTGAACAGCGGTCGCCGAGTGGGAGCGCGTGGTGGCACAAGCAGGCTGGCCTCAGGCAGGTGCTGGAGACGTGAGAAGTGACGGCACGTGGGCGAGGGAGAGGAAGCCGCTGTAGGAAAAGGAAAACACGTGATGTGACATGAGAGGTGGAGAGTTTTGCAGAGCAGAGTACGTCACTTGTTGTCAACAGCGGACGCCGAGTGGGAGCGCAAGGCGGCACATCCAGGCTGGCCTCAGACAGGCACTGGAGACGAGAGAAGAGACGGCACGTGGGCGAGGGAGAAGAAGCCGCTGTGGGAAAAGGAAAACACGTGCTGTGACAGGAGAGGTGGAGAGGCTTACAGAGCGAGTACATCACTTGTTGTGAACAGCGGTCGCCGAGTGGGAGCGCGTGGCGGCACAATCAGGCTGGCCTCAGACAGGCGCTGGAGACGAGAGAAGAGACGGCACGTGGGCGAGGGAGAAGAAGCCGCTGTGGGAAAAGGAAAACACGTGGTGTGACAGGAGAGGTGGAGAATCTTGCAAAACAGAGTACGTCACTTGTTGTCAACAGCGGTCGCCGAGTGGGAGCGCGTGGCGGCACAACCAGGCTGGCCTCAGACAGGCGCTGGAGACGAGAGAAGAGACGGCACGTGGGCGAGGGAGAGGAAGCCGCTGTAGGAAAAGGAAAACACGTGCTGTGACAGGAGAGGTGGAGAGGCTTGCAGAGCGAGTACATCACTTGTTGTGAACAGTGGTCGCCGAGTGGGAGCGCGTGGCGGCACAAGCAAGCTAGCCTCAGACAGGCGCTGGAGACGAGAGAAGAGACGGCACGTGGGCGAGGGAGAGGATGCCGCTGTAGGAAAAGGAAAACACGTGGTGTGACCGGAGAGGTGGAGAGGCTTGCAGAGCAGATAACGTCACTTGTTGTCAACAGCGGTCGTGCGTGTGGGAGCGTGTGGCGGCACAAGCAGACTGTCCGCTGACAGGCACTGGAGTTGAGAGAAGAGACGGCACCTGGGCGAGGGAGAGGATGCCGCTGTAGGAAAATTAAAATCACATGGTGTGACTGGAGAGGTGGAGAGGCTTGCAGAGCAGATAACGTCACTTGTTGTCATCAGCGGTCATGCGTGTGGGAGCGCGTGGCGGCACAAGCAGGCTGTTCGCAGATAGGCACTGGAGTCGAGAGAAGAGACGGCACCTGGGCGAGGGAGAGGATACCGCTGTAGGAAAATTAAAACACATGGTGTGACTGGAGAGGTGGAGAGGCTTGCAGAGCAGATAACGTCACTTGTTGTCAACAGCGGTCGTGCGTGTGGGAGCGCGTGGCAGAACAAGCAGGCTGGCCGCAGATAGGCGCTGGAGACGAGAGAAGAGACGGCTCCTGGGAGAGGGAGAGGATGCCGATGTAGGAAAAGGAAAAAACGTGGTGTGACAGGAGAAGTGCAGAGGCTTGCAGAGAGCGGTACATCACTTGTTGTCAACAGCCGTCGCCGAGTGGAAGCGCGTGGCGGACATACAGGCTGGCCGCAGACAGGCGCTGGAGACGGGAGAAGAGACAGCTCCTGGGTGAGGGAGAGGATGCCGCAGTAGGAAAAGAAAAACATGTGGTGTGAGAGAAGAGGTGGAGAGGCTTGAAGAGCGGAGTACGACACTTGTTGTTAACAGCGGTCGCCGAGTGGAAACGCGTGGCGGCACAAGCAGGCTGGCCGCAGACAGGGGCTGGAGACGAGAGAAGAGTCGGCACCTGGGCGAGGGAGAGGAAGCTGCTGTAGGAAAAGGAAAGCACGTGGTGTGACAGGAGAGGTGGCGAGGCTTGCAGAGCAGAGTACGTCACTTGTGGTCAACAGCGGTCGCCGAGTGGAAGCGCGTGTTGGCACAAGCAGGCTGGCCGCAGACAGGCGCTGGAGACGAGAGAAGTGACGGCACCTGGGCGAGGGAGAGGCTGCCGCTGTAGGAAAAGGATAACACGTGGTGTGACAGGAGAGGTAGAGAGGCTTGCAGAGCGGAGTACGTTACTTGTTGTCAACAGCGGTCGCCGAGAGGGAGCGTGTGGTGGCACAAGCAGACTGGCCGCAGACAGGCGCTGGGGACGAGAGAAGAGACGGCACCTGGGAAGGGAGAGGAAGCTGCTGTAGGGAAAGGATAACACGTGGTGTGACAGGACAGGTGGAGAGGCTTGCAGAGCGGAGTACGTCACTTGTTGTCAACAGCGGACGCCGAGTGGAAGCGCGTGGCGGCGCAAGCAGGATGGCTGCAGGCTTGCGCTGGAGACAAGAGAAGAGACGGCTCCAGGGCGAGGCAGAGGATGCCGCAGTAGGAAAAGGAAAACACGTCGTGTGACAGGAGAGGTCTAGAGGCTTGCAGAGCGGAGTACGTCACTTGTTGTCAACAACGGTCGCCTAGAGGTTGCGGGTGGTGGCACATGCAGGCTGGCCGCAGACAGGCGCTGGGGAGAAGAGAAGAGACGGCACCTGGGAAGGGAGAGGAAGCTGCTGTAGGAAAAAGAAAACACGTGGTGTGACAGGAGATGTGGAGATGCTTGCAGAGAAGAGTACGTCACTTGTTGTAAACAGCGGTCGACGAGTAGGAGCGCGTGGTGGCACAAGCAGGCTGGCCGCAGACAGGCGCTGGAGACGAGAGAAGAGACGGCACCTGGGCAGGGAATGGAAGTCACTGTAGGAAAAGGAAAACACGTGGTGTGACAGAAGAGGTGGAGAGGCATTCAGAGTTGAGTACGTCACTTGATGTCAACAGCGGTCGCCAAGTGGGAGCACGTGGCGGCACAACCAGGCTGGCCGCAGACAGGCGCTGAAGACAAGAGAAGAGACGGCACCTGGGCAGGGAGAGGAAGCCGCTGTAGGGAAAGGAAAACACGTGGTGTGACAGGAGAGGTGGAGGGGCTTGCAGAGCGGTGTATCTCACATGTTGTCAACAGCGGTCGCAGAGTGCGAGCGCGTGGTGGCACAAGCAGGCTGGCCTCAGACAGGCGCTGGAGACGAGAGAAGAGACGGCACGTGGGCGAAGGAGAGGAAGCCGCTGTAGGAAAAGGAAAACACGTGGTGTGACTTGAGAGGTGGAGAGGCTTGCAGAGCGAGTACATCACTTGTTGTCAACAGGGGTCGCCGAGTGGGAGCGCGTGGCGGCACAAGCAGGCTGGCCTCAGACAGGCGCTGGAGACGAGAGAAGAGACGGCACGTGGGCGAGGCAGAGGTTGCCGCTGCAGGAAAAGGAAAACACGTGGTGTGACAGGAGAGGTGGAGAGGGTTGCACCGCGAGTACATCACATTTTGTCAATAGCGGTCGCCGAGTGGGAGCGCGTGGCGGCACACGTAGGCTGGCCTCAAACAGGCTCTGGAGACGAGAGAAGAGACGGCACGTGGGCGAGGGAGAGGAAGCCGCTGTAGGAAAAGAAAAAAAACGTGGTGTGACAGGAGAGCTGGAGAGTCTTGCAGAGCAGAGTACGTCACTTGTTGTGAACAGCGGTCGCCGAGTGGGAGCGCGTAGCGGCACAAGCAGGCCGGCCTCAGAGAGGCGCTGGAGACGAGACAAGAGACGGCACGTGGGCGAGGGAGAAGAAGCCGCTGTGGGAAAAAGAAAACACGTGGTGTGACAGGAGAGGTGGTGAGTCTTGCAGAGCAGAGTACGTCACTTGTTGTCAACAGCGGTCGCCGAGTGGGAGCGCGTGGCGGCACAACCAGGCCTTGCCTCAGACAGGCGCTGGAGACGAGAGAAGAGACGGCACGTGGGCGAGGGAGGGGAAGCCGCTGTAGTAAAAGGAAAACACGTGGAGTGACTGGAGAGGTGGAGAGGCTTGCAGAGCAGATAACGTCACTTGTTGTCAACAGCGGTCGTGCGTGTGGGATCGCGTGGCGGCACAAGCAGGCTGTCCGCAGACAGGCGCTGGAGTCGAGAGAAGAGACGGCACCTGGGCGAGAGAGAGGATGCCGCTGTAGGAAAATTAAAACACATGGTGTGACAGGAGAGATGGAGAGGTTTGCAGAGCGGAGTATGTCACTTGTTGTCAACAGCTGTGGCTGAGTGGGTGCGCGTGGCGGCAAAGCAGGCTGGCAGCTGACAGGCGCCGGAGACGAGAGAAGAGACGGCACCTGGGCGAGGGAGAGGAAGCCGCTGTAGGAAAAGGAAATCACGTGGTGTGACTGGAGAGGTGGAGAGTCTTGCAAAACAGAGTACGTCACTTGTTGTCAACAGCGGTCGCCGAGTGGGAGCGCGTGGCGGCACATCCAGGCTGGCCTCATACAGGCGCTGGAGGCGAGAGAAGAGACGGCACGTGGTCGAGGGAGAGGATGCCGCTGTAGGAAAAGGAAAACACGTGCTGTGACAGGAGAGGTGGAGAGGCTTGCAGAGCGAGTACATCACTTGTTGTGAACAGCGGTCGCCGAGTGGGAGCGCGTGACGGCACAAGCAGGCTGTCCGCAAACAGGCGCTGGAGACAAGAGAAGAGACGGCACCTGGGCGAGGGAGAGGAAGCCGCTGTAGGAAAATTAAAACACATGGTGTGATAGGAGAGGTGGAGAGCTTTGCAGAGCGGAGTATGTCACTTGTTGTCAACAGCGGTGGCCGAGTGGGTGCGCATGGCGGCAAAGCAGGCTGGCCGCTGACAGGCGCTGGAGACGAGAGAAGAGACGGCACCTGGGCGAGGGAGAGGAAGCCGCTGTAGGAAAAGGAAAACACGTGGTGTTACAGGAGAGATGGAGAGGCTTGCAGAGCGGAGTGCGTCACTTGTTGTCAGCAGCAGTCGCCGAGTGGGAGCGTGTGGCGGCACAAGCAGGCTGGCCTCAGGCAGGCGCTGGAGACGAGAGAAGAGACGGCACGTGGGCGAGGAAGAGGATGCCGCTTAGGAAAAGGAAAACACGTGGTTTGACAGGAGAGTTGGAGAGGCTTGCAGAGGGGAGTACGTCACATGTTGTCAACAGCGGTCGCCGAGTGGGAGCGTGTGGCGGCACAAGCAGGCTAGCCGCAGACAGGCGCTGGAGACGAGAGAAGAGACGGCACCTGGGCGAGGGAGAGGAAGCCGCTGTAGGAAAAGGAAAACACGTGGTGTGACAGGAGAGGTGGAGAGGCTTGCAGAGCGAGTACATCACTTGTTGTCAACAGCGGTCGCCGAGTGGAAGCGCGTGGCGGCACAAGCAGGCTGGCCTCAGACAGGCGCTGGAGACGAGAGAAGAGACGGCACGTGGGCGAGGGAGAGGATGCCGCTGTAGGAAAAGGAAAACACGTGGTGTGACAGGAGAGGTGGAGAGGCTTGCAGAGCGAGTACATCACTTGTTGTCAACAGCTGTCGCCGAGTGGGAGCGAATGGCGGCACAAGCAGGCTGGCCCCAGACAGGCGCTGGAGACGAGAGAAGAGACGGCACCTGGGCGAGGAAGAGGATGCCGCTTAGGAAAAGGAAAACACGTGATTTGACAGGAGAGTTGGAGAGGCTTGCCGAGCGGAGTACGTCACTTGTTGTCAACAGCGGTCGCCGGGTGGGAGCGCGTGGCAGCACAAGCAGGCTGGCCGCAGACAGGCGCTAGAGACGAGAGAGGAGACGGCACCTGGGCAAGGTAGCGGAAGTCACTGTAGGAAAAGGAAAACACGTGGTGTGACAGGGGAGCTGGAGAGACTTGCAGAGCGGAGTACGTCACATGTTGTCAACTGCGGTCGCTAAGTCTGGAGGGCGTGGCGGCAGAAGCAGGCTGGCCGCAGACAGGCACTGGAGACGAGAGAAGAGACGGCACCTGGGCGAGGGAGAGGAAGCCGCTGTAGGAAAATTAAAACACATGGTGTGATAGGAGAGGTGGAGAGGTTTGCAGAGCGGAGTATGTCACTTGTTGTCAACAGCGGTGGCCGAGTGGGTGCGCATGGCTGCAAAGCAGGCTGGCCGCTGACAGGCGCTGGAGACGAGAGAAGAGACGGCACCTGGGCGAGGGAGAGGAAGCCGCTGTAGGAAAAGGAAAACACGTGGTGTGACAGGAGAGGTGGAGAGGCTTGCAGAGCGAGTACATCACTTATTGTCAACAGCTGTCGCCGAGTGGGAGCGCATGGCAGCACAAGCAGGCTGGCCGCAGACAGGCGCTAGGGACGAGAGAGGAGACGGCACCTGGGCGAGGTAGCGGAAGTCACTGTAGGAAAAGGAAAACACGTGGTGTGACAGGAGAGGTGGAGAAGCTTGCAGAGCGGAGTATGTCACTTGTTGTCAACATCGGTCGCCGAGTGGGACCGCTTGGCGGCACAAGCAGGCTGGCCGCAGACAGGCACTGGAGACGAGAGAAGAGACGGCACCTGGGTGAGAGAGAGGATGCCGCCGTAGGAAAATGAAAACACGTGATGTGACAGGACAGGTGGATAAGCTTGCAGAACGGAGTACGTCACTTGTTGTCAACAGCGGTCACCAAGTGGGTCCGCTAGGCGACACAAGCAGGCTGGCCGCAGACAGGTACTGGAGACGAGAGAAGACATGGCACCTGGGTGAGGGCGAGGATGCCGCTGTAGGAAAAGGAAAACACGTGGTGTGACAGGGGAGGTGGAGAGGCTTGCAGAGCGGAGTGCGTCACTTGTTGTCAGCAGCGTTCGCTGAGTGGGAGCGCGTGGCGGCACAAACAGGCTGGCCGCAGACAGGCGCTGGAGACGAGAGAAGAGACGGCACCTGGGCGAGGGAGAGGAAGCCGCTGTAGGAAAAGGAAAACGTGGTGTGACTGGAGAGGTTGAGAGGCTTGCAGAGCAGATTACGTCACCTGTTGTCAACAGCGGTCGTGTGTGTGAGAGCGCGTGGCGGCACAAGCAGGCTGTCCGCAGACAGGCGCTGGGCCGAGAGAAGAGACGGCACGTGGGCGAGGGAGAGGATGCCGCTGTAGGAAAATTAAAACACATGGTGTGACTGGAGAGGTGGAGAGGCTTGCAGAGCAGATAACGTCACTTGTTGTCAACAGCGGTCGTGCGTGTGGGAGCGCGTGGCGGCACAAGCAGGCTGTCCGCAGACAGGCGCTGGAGACGAGAGAAGAGACGGCACCTGGGCGAGGGAGTGGAAGCCGCTGTAGGAAAATTTAAACACATGGTGTGATAGGAGAGGTGGAGAGGTTTGCAGAGCGGAGTATGTCACTTGTTGTCAACAGCGGTGGCCGAGTGGGTGCGCGTGGCGGCAAAGCAGGCTGGCCGCTGACAGGCGCTGGAGACGAGAGAAGAGACGGCACCTGGGCGAGGGAGAGGAAGCCGCTGTAGGAAAAGGAAAACACGTGGTGTTACAGGAGAGATAGAGAGGCTTGCAGAGCGGAGTGCGTCACTTGTTGTCAGCAGCAGTCGCCGAGTGTCAGCGCGTGATGGCACAAGCAGGATGGCCGCAGACATTCGCTGGAGACGAGAGAATAGACGGCACCTGGGCGACGAAGAGGATACCGCTTAGGAAAAGGAAAACACGTGGTTTGACAGGAGAGTTGGAGATGATTGCAGAGGGGAGTACGTCACTTGTTGTCAACAGCGGTCGCCGAGTGGGAGCGTGTGGCGGCACAAGCAGGCTGGCCGCAGACAGGCGCTGGAGACGAGAGAAGAGAAGGCACCTGGGCGAGGGAGAGGAAGCCGCTGTAGGAAAAGGAAAACACGTGGTGTGACAGGAGAGGTGGAGAGGCTTGCAGAGCGAGTACATCACTTGTTGTCAACAGCGTTCGCCAAGTGGGAGCGCGTGGTGGCACAAGCAGGCTGGCCTCAGACAGGCGCTAGGGACGAGAGAAGAGACGGCACGTGGGCGAGGGAGAGGAAGCCGCTGTAGGAAAAGTAAAACACGTGGTGTTACAGGAGAGATGGAGAGGCTTGCAGAGCGGAGTACGTCACTTGTTGTCAACAGCAGTCGCCGAGTGGGAGCGCGTGGCGGCACAAGCAGGCTGGCCGCAGACAGGCGCTGGAGACGAGAGAATAGACGGCACCTGGGCGACGAAGAGGATACCGCTTAGGAAAAGGAAAACACGTGGTTTGACAGGAGAGTTGGAGATGATTGCAGAGGGGAGTACGTCACTTGTTGTCAACAGCGGTCGCCGAGTGGGAGCGTGTGGCGGCACAAGCAGGCTGGCCGCAGACAGGCGCTGGAGACGAGAGAAGAGAAGGCACCTGGGCGAGGGAGAGGAAGCCGCTGTAGGAAAAGGAAAACACGTGGTGTGACACGAGAGGTGGAGAGGCTTGCAGAGCGAGTACATCACTTGTTGTCAACAGCGTTCGCCAAGTGGGAGCGCGTGGTGGCACAAGCAGGCTGGCCTCAGACAGGCGCTAGGGACGAGAGAAGAGACGGCACGTGGGCGAGGGAGAGGAAGCCGCTGTAGGAAAAGTAAAACACGTGGTGTTACAGGAGAGATGGAGAGGCTTGCAGAGCGGAGTGCGTAACTTGTTGTCAGCAGCAGTCGCCGAGTGGGAGCGCGTGGCGGCACAAGCAGGCTGGCCTCAGACAGGCGCTGGAGACGAGAGAAGAGACGGCACGTGGGCGAGGAAGATGATGCCGCTTAGGAAAAGTAAAACACGTGGTTTGACAGGAGAGTTGGAGAGGCTTGCAGAGCGAGTACATCACTTGTTGTCAACAGCTGTCGCCGAGTGGGAGCGCATGGCGGCACAAGCAGGCTGGCCCCAGACAGGCGCTGGAGACGAGAGAAGAGACGGCACCTGGGCGAGGAAGAGGATGCCGCTTAGGAAAAGGAAAACACGTGGTTTGACAGGAGAGTTGGAGAGGCTTGCAGAGCGGAGTACGTCACTTGTTGTCAACAGCGGTCGCCGAGTGGGAGCGCGTGGCAGCACAAGCAGGCTGGCCGCAGACAGGCGCTAGAGACGAGAGAGGAGACGGCACCTGGGCGAGGTAGCGGAAGTCACTGTAGGAAAAGGAAAACAAGTGGTGTGACAGGGGAGCTGGAGAGACTTGCAGAGCGGAGTACGTCACATGTTGTCAACTGCGGTTGCTAAGTCTGGAGCGCGTGGCGGCACAAGCAGGCTGGCCGCAGACAGGCACTGGAGACGAGAGAAGAGACGGCACCTGGGCGAGGGAGAGGAAGCCGCTGTAGGAAAAGGAAAACACGTGGTGTGACAGGAGAGGTGGAGAAGCTTGCAGAGCGGAGTATGTCACTTGTTTTAGACAAGAGAAGAGACGGCACCTGGGCGAGGGAGAGGAAGCCGCTGTAGGAAAAGGAAAACACGTGGTGTTACAGGAGAGATGGAGAGGCTTGCAGAGCGGAGTGCGTCACTTGTTGTCAGCAGCAGTCGCCGAGTGGGAGCGCGTGGCGGCACAAGCAGGCTGGCCTCAGGCAGGCGCTGGAGACGAGAGAAGAGACGGCACGTGGGCGAGGAAGAGGATGCCGCTTAGGAAAAGGAAAACACGTGGTTTGACAGGAGAGTTGGAGAGGCTTGCAGAGGGGAGTACGTCACATGTTGTCAACAGCGGTCGCCGAGTGGGAGCGTGTGGCGGCACAAGCAGGCTAGCCGCAGACAGGCGCTGGAGACGAGAGAAGAGACGGCACCTGGGCGAGGGAGAGGAAGCCGCTGTAGGAAAAGGAAAACACGTGGTGTGACAGGAGAGGTGGAGAGGCTTGCAGAGCGAGTACATCACTTGTTGTCAACAGCGGTCGCCGAGTGGAAGCGCGTGGCGGCACAAGCAGGCTGGCCTCAGACAGGCGCTGGAGACGAGAGAAGAGACGGCACGTGGGCGAGGGAGAGGATGCCGCTGTAGGAAAAGGAAAACACGTGGTGTGACAGGAGAGGTGGAGAGGCTTGCAGAGCGAGTACATCACTTGTTGTCAACAGCTGTCGCCGAGTGGGAGCGAATGGCGGCACAAGCAGGCTGGCCCCAGACAGGCGCTGGAGACGAGAGAAGAGACGGCACCTGGGCGAGGAAGAGGATGCCGCTTAGGAAAAGGAAAACACGTGATTTGACAGGAGAGTTGGAGAGGCTTGCCGAGCGGAGTACGTCACTTGTTGTCAACAGCGGTCGCCGGGTGGGAGCGCGTGGCAGCACAAGCAGGCTGGCCGCAGACAGGCGCTAGAGACGAGAGAGGAGACGGCACCTGGGCAAGGTAGCGGAAGTCACTGTAGGAAAAGGAAAACACGTGGTGTGACAGGGGAGCTGGAGAGACTTGCAGAGCGGAGTACGTCACATGTTGTCAACTGCGGTCGCTAAGTCTGGAGGGCGTGGCGGCAGAAGCAGGCTGGCCGCAGACAGGCACTGGAGACGAGAGAAGAGACGGCACCTGGGCGAGGGAGAGGAAGCCGCTGTAGGAAAATTAAAACACATGGTGTGATAGGAGAGGTGGAGAGGTTTGCAGAGCGGAGTATGTCACTTGTTGTCAACAGCGGTGGCCGAGTGGGTGCGCATGGCTGCAAAGCAGGCTGGCCGCTGACAGGCGCTGGAGACGAGAGAAGAGACGGCACCTGGGCGAGGGAGAGGAAGCCGCTGTAGGAAAAGGAAAACACGTGGTGTGACAGGAGAGGTGGAGAGGCTTGCAGAGCGAGTACATCACTTATTGTCAACAGCTGTCGCCGAGTGGGAGCGCATGGCAGCACAAGCAGGCTGGCCGCAGACAGGCGCTAGGGACGAGAGAGGAGACGGCACCTGGGCGAGGTAGCGGAAGTCACTGTAGGAAAAGGAAAACACGTGGTGTGACAGGAGAGGTGGAGAAGCTTGCAGAGCGGAGTATGTCACTTGTTGTCAACATCGGTCGCCGAGTGGGACCGCTTGGCGGCACAAGCAGGCTGGCCGCAGACAGGCACTGGAGACGAGAGAAGAGACGGCACCTGGGTGAGGGAGAGGATGCCGCCGTAGGAAAATGAAAACACGTGATGTGACAGGAGAGGTGGATAAGCTTGCAGAACGGAGTACGTCACTTGTTGTCAACAGCGGTCACCAAGTGGGTCCGCTAGGCGACACAAGCAGGCTGGCCGCAGACAGGTACTGGAGACGAGAGAAGACATGGCACCTGGGTGAGGGCGAGGATGCCGCTGTAGGAAAAGGAAAACACGTGGTGTGACAGGGGAGGTGGAGAGGCTTGCAGAGCGGAGTGCGTCACTTGTTGTCAGCAGCGTTCGCTGAGTGGGAGCGCGTGGCGGCACAAACAGGCTGGCCGCAGACAGGCGCTGGAGACGAGAGAAGAGACGGCACCTGGGCGAGGGAGAGGAAGCCGCTGTAGGAAAAGGAAAACGTGGTGTGACTGGAGAGGTTGAGAGGCTTGCAGAGCAGATTACGTCACCTGTTGTCAACAGCGGTCGTGTGTGTGAGAGCGCGTGGCGGCACAAGCAGGCTGTCCGCAGACAGGCGCTGGGCCGAGAGAAGAGACGGCACGTGGGCGAGGGAGAGGATGCCGCTGTAGGAAAATTAAAACACATGGTGTGACTGGAGAGGTGGAGAGGCTTGCAGAGCAGATAACGTCACTTGTTGTCAACAGCGGTCGTGCGTGTGGGAGCGCGTGGCGGCACAAGCAGGCTGTCCGCAGACAGGCGCTGGAGACGAGAGAAGAGACGGCACCTGGGCGAGGGAGAGGAAGCCGCTGTAGGAAAATTTAAACACATGGTGTGATAGGCGAGGTGGAGAGGTTTGCAGAGCGGAGTATGTCACTTGTTGTCAACAGCGGTGGCCGAGTGGGTGCGCGTGGCGGCAAAGCAGGCTGGCCGCTGACAGGCGCTGGAGACGAGAGAAGAGACGGCACCTGGGCGAGGGAGAGGAAGCCGCTGTAGGAAAAGGAAAACACGTGGTGTTACAGGAGAGATAGAGAGGCTTGCAGAGCGGAGTGCGTCACTTGTTGTCAGCAGCAGTCGCCGAGTGTCAGCGCGTGACGGCACAAGCAGGATGGCCGCAGACATTCGCTGGAGACGAGAGAATAGACGGCACCTGGGCGACGAAGAGGATACCGCTTAGGAAAAGGAAAACACGTGGTTTGACAGGAGAGTTGGAGATGATTGCAGAGGGGAGTACGTCACTTGTTGTCAACAGCGGTCGCCGAGTGGGAGCGTGTGGCGGCACAAGCAGGCTGGCCGCAGACAGGCGCTGGAGACGAGAGAAGAGAAGGCACCTGGGCGAGGGAGAGGAAGCCGCTGTAGGAAAAGGAAAACACGTGGTGTGACAGGAGAGGTGGAGAGGCTTGCAGAGCGAGTACATCACTTGTTGTCAACAGCGTTCGCCAAGTGGGAGCGCGTGGTGGCACAAGCAGGCTGGCCTCAGACAGGCGCTAGGGACGAGAGAAGAGACGGCACGTGGGCGAGGGAGAGGAAGCCGCTGTAGGAAAAGTAAAACACGTGGTGTTACAGGAGAGATGGAGAGGCTTGCAGAGCGGAGTGCGTCACTTGTTGTCAGCAGCAGTCGCCGAGTGGGAGCGCGTGGCGGCACAAGCAGGCTGGCCTCAGACAGGCGCTGGAGACGAGAGAAGAGACGGCACGTGGGCGAGGAAGATGATGCCGCTTAGGAAAAGTAAAACACGTGGTTTGACAGGAGAGTTGGAGAGGCTTGCAGAGCGAGTACATCACTTGTTGTCAACAGCTGTCGCCGAGTGGGAGCGCATGGCGGCACAAGCAGGCTGGCCCCAGACAGGCGCTGGAGACGAGAGAAGAGACGGCACCTGGGCGAGGAAGAGGATGCCGCTTAGGAAAAGGAAAACACGTGGTTTGACAGGAGAGTTGGAGAGGCTTGCAGAGCGGAGTACGTCACTTGATGTCAACAGCGGTCGCCGAGTGGGAGCGCGTGGCAGCACAAGCAGGCTGGCCGCAGACAGGCGCTAGAGACGAGAGAGGAGACGGCACCTGGGCGAGGTAGCGGAAGTCACTGTAGGAAAAGGAAAACAAGTGGTGTGACAGGGGAGCTGGAGAGACTTGCAGAGCGGAGTACGTCACATGTTGTCAACTGCGGTTGCTAAGTCTGGAGCGCGTGGCGGCACAAGCAGGCTGGCCGCAGACAGGCACTGGAGACGAGAGAAGAGACGGCACCTGGGCGAGGGAGAGGAAGCCGCTGTAGGAAAAGGAAAACACGTGGTGTGACAGGAGAGGTGGAGAAGCTTGCAGAGCGGAGTATGTCACTTGTTTTAGACAAGAGAAAAGACGGCACCTGGGCGAGGGAGAGTAAGCCGCTGTAGGAAAAGGAAAACACGTGGTGTTACAGGAGAGATGGAGAGGCTTGCAGAGCGGAGTGCGTCACTTGTTGTCAGCAGCAGTCGCCGAGTGGGAGCGCGTGGCGGCACAAGCAGGCTGGCCTCAGACAGGCGCTGGAGACGAGAGAAGAGACGGAACGTGGGAGAGGAAGATGATGCCGCTTAGGAAAAGGAAAACACGTGGTTTGACAGGAGAGTTGGAGAGGCTTGCAGAGGGGAGTACGTCACTTGTTGCCAACAGCGGTCGCCGAGTGGGAGTGTGTGGCGGCACAAGCAGGCTAGCCGCAGACAGGCGCTGGAGACGAGAGAAGAGACGGCACCTGGGCGAGGGAGAGGAAGCCGCTGTAGGAAAAGGAAAACACGTGGTGTGACAGGAGAGGTGGAGAGGCTTCCAGAGCGAGTACATCACTTGTTGTCAACAGCGGTCGCCGAGTGGGAGCGCGAGGCGGCACGAGCAGGCTGGCCTCAGACAGGCGCTGGAGACGAGAAAAGAGACGGCACGTGGGCGAGGGAAAGGAAGCCGCTGTAGCAAAAGGAAAACATGTGGTGTGACAGGAGAGGTGGAGAGGCTTGCAGAGCGAGTACATCACTTGTTGTCAACAGCGGTCGCCGAGTGGGAACGCGTGGCGGCACAAGCAGGCTGGCCTCAGACAGGCGCTGGAGACGAGAGAAGAGACGGCACGTGGGCGAGGGAGAGGATGCCGCTGTAGGAAAAGAAAAACACGTGGTGTGACCGGAGAGGTGGAGAGGCTTGCAGAGCGAGTACATCACTTGTTGTCAACAGCGGTCGCCGAGTGTGAGCGCGAGGCGGCACAAGCAGGCTGGCCTCAGACAGGCGCTGGAGACGAGAGAAGAGACGGCACTTGGGCGAGGGAGAGGATGCCGCTGTAGCAAAAGGAAAACACGTGGTGTGACAGGAGAGGTGGATAAGCTTGCAGAACGGAGTACGTCACTTGTTGTCAACAGCGGTCACCAAGTGGGACCGCTAGGCGACACAAGCAGGCTGGCCGCAGACAGGTACTGGAGACGAGAGAAGACATGGCACCTGGGTGAGGGAGAGGAAGCCGCTGTAGGAAAAGGAAAACGTGGTGTGACTGGAGAGGTTGAGAGGCTTGCAGAGCAGATTACGTCACTTGTTGTCAACAGCGGTCGTGCGTGTGGGAGCGCGTGGCGGCACAAGCAGGCTGTCCGCAGACAGGCGCTGGGCCGAGAGAAGAGACGGCACCTGGGCGAGGGAGAGGATGCCGCTGTAGGAAAATTAAAACACATGGTGTGACTGGAGAGGTGGAGAGGCTTGCAGAGCAGATAACGTCACTTGTTGTCAACAGCGGTCGTGCGTGTGGGAGCGCGTGGCGGCACAAGCAGGCTGTCCGCAGACAGGCGCTGGAGACGAGAGAAGAGACGGCACCTGGGCGAGGGAGAGGAAGCCGCTGTAGGAAAATTTAAACACATGGTGTGATAGGAGAGGTGGAGAGGTTTGCAGAGCGGAGTATGTCACTTGTTGTCAACAGCGGTGGCCGAGTGGGTGCGCGTGGCGGCAAAGCAGGCTGGCCGCTGGCAGGCGCTGGAGACGAGAGAAGAGACGGCACCTGGGCGAGGGAGAGGAAGCCGCTGTAGGCAAAGGAAAACACGTGGTGTTACAGGAGAGATAGAGAGGCTTGCAGAGCGGAGTGCGTCACTTGTTGTCAGCAGCAGTCGCCGAGTGTCAGCGCGTGGCGGCACAAGCAGGATGGCCGCAGACATTCGCTGGAGACGAGAGAAGCGACGGCTCCTGGGCGACGAAGAGGATACCGCTTAGGAAAAGGAAAACACGTGGTTTGACAGGAGAGTTGGAGATGCTTGCAGAGGGGAGTACGTCACTTGTTGTCAACAGCGGTCGCCGAGTGGGAGTGTGTGGCGGCACAAGCAGGCTGGCCGCAGACAGGCGCTGGAGACGAGAGAAGAGAAGGCACCTGGGCGAGGGAGAGGAAGCCGCTGTAGGAAAAGGAAAACACGTGGTGTGACAGGAGAGGTGGAGAAGCTTGCAGAGCGGAGTATGTCACATGTTGTCAACATCGGTCGCCGAGTGGGACCGCTTGGCGGCACAAGCAGGCTGGCCGCAGACAGGCACTGGAGACGAGAGAAGAGACGGCACCTGGGTGAGGGAGAGGATGCCGCCGTAGGAAAAGGAAAACACGTGATGTGACAGGAGACGTGGAGAGGCTTGCAGAGCGAGTACATCACTTGTTGTCAACAGCGGTCGCCGTGTGGGAGCGCGTGGCGGCACAAGCAGGCTGGCCTCAGACAGGCGCTGGAGACGAGAGAAGAGACGGCACGTGGGCGAGGGAGAGGATGCCGCTGTAGGAAAAGGAAAACACGTGGTGTGACAGGGGAGCTGGAGAGGCTTGCAGAGCGAGTACATCACTTGTTGTCAACAGCGGTCGCCGAGTGGGACCGCTTGGCGGCACAAGCAGGCTGGCCTCAGACAGGCGCTGGAGACGAGAGAAGAGACGGCACGTGGGCGAGGGAGAGGAGGCCGCTGTAGGAAAAGGAAGACACGTGGTGTGACAGGGGAGGTGGAGAGGCTTGCAGAGCAGAGTGCGTCACTTGTTGTCAGCAGCGGTCGCTGAGTGGGAGCGCGTGGCGGCACAAACAGGCTGGCCGCAGACAGGCGCTGGAGACGAGAGAATAGACGGCACCTGGGCGAGAGAGAGGAAGCTGCTGTAGGAAAAGGAAAACATGTGGTGTGACTGCAGAGGTTGAGAGGCTTGCAGAGCAGATTACGACACTTGTTGTCAACAGCGGTCGTGCCTGTTGTTGCGCATGGCGGTACAAGCAGGATGACCGCAGACAGGCGCTGGAGACGAGGGAAGAGACGGCACCTGGGCGAGGGAGAGGAAGCCGCTGTAGGAAAAGGAAAACACATGGTGTGACAGGAGAGGTGGAGAGGCTTGCAGAGCGGAGTACGTCACTTGTTGTCAACAGCGGTCGCCGAGTGGGAGCGTGTGGCGGCACAAGCAGGCTGGCCGCAGACAGGTACTGGAGACGAGAGAAGGGATGGCACATGGGTGAGGGAGAGGATGCCGCTGTAGGAAAAGGAAAACACGTGATGTGACAGGAGAGGTGGAGTGGCTTGCAGAGCGGAGTACGTCACTCGTTGTCAATAGCGGTCGCCGAGTGGGAGCGCGTGGCGGCAGAAGCAGGCTGGCCCCAGACAGCCGCTGGAGACGAGAGAAGAGACGGCACCTGGGCGAGGAAGAGGATGCCGCTTAGGAAAAGGAATTCACGTGGTTTGACAGGAGAGTTGGAGAGGCTTGCAGAGCGGAGTACGTCACTTGTTGTCAACAGCGGTCGCCGAGTGGGAGCGCGTGGCGGTACAAGCAGGCTGGTCGCAGACAGGCGCTACAGACGAGAGAAGAGACGGAACCTGGGCGAGGGAGAGGTAGGCGCTGTAGGAAAAGGAAAACACGTGGTGTGACCGGGGAGCTGGAGAGGCTTGCAGAGCGGAGTGCGTCACTTGTTGTCAGCAGCAGTCGCCGAGTGGGAGCGCGTGGCGGCACAAGCAGGCTGGCCTCAGACAGGCGCTGGAGACGAGAGAAGAGACGGCACGTGGGCGAGGAAGATGATGCCGCTTAGGAAAAGTAAAACACGTGGTTTGACAGGAGAGTTGGAGAGGCTTGCAGAGCGAGTACATCACTTGTTGTCAACAGCTGTCGCCGAGTGGGAGCGCATGGCGGCACAAGCAGGCTGGCCCCAGACAGGCGCTGGAGACGAGAGAAGAGACGGCACCTGGGCGAGGAAGAGGATGCCGCTTAGGAAAAGGAAAACACGTGGTTTGACAGGAGAGTTGGAGAGGCTTGCAGAGCGGAGTACGTCACTTGTTGTCAACAGCGGTCGCCGAGTGGGAGCGCGTGGCAGCACAAGCAGGCTGGCCGCAGACAGGCGCTAGAGACGAGAGAGGAGACGGCACCTGGGCGAGGTAGCGGAAGTCACTGTAGGAAAAGGAAAACAAGTGGTGTGACAGGGGAGCTGGAGAGACTTGCAGAGCGGAGTACGTCACATGTTGTCAACTGCGGTTGCTAAGTCTGGAGCGCGTGGCGGCACAAGCAGGCTGGCCGCAGACAGGCACTGGAGACGAGAGAAGAGACGGCACCTGGGCGAGGGAGAGGAAGCCGCTGTAGGAAAAGGAAAACACGTGGTGTGACAGGAGAGGTGGAGAAGCTTGCAGAGCGGAGTACGTCACTTGTTGTCAACATCGGTCGCCGAGTGGGACCGCTTGGCGGCACAAGCAGGCTGGCCGCAGACAGGCACTAGAGACGTGAGAAGAGACGGCACCTGGGTGAGGGAGAGGATGCCGCCGTAGGAAAAGGAAAACACGTGATGTGACAGGCGAGGTGGAGTGGCTTGCAGAGCGGAGTACGTCACTTCTTGTCAACAGCGGTAGCCGAGTGGGACTGCTTGGCGGCACAAGTAGGCTGGCCGCAGACAGAGAAGAGACGGCACCTGGCCGAGGGAGAGGAAGCCGCTGTACGCGTGGCAGGCTGGCGTGCCTGCGTGGAACACGTGGCTCCTGGTAAAGCGGTGGTGTCATTTGTGGAACCTTGATCTAGTGGGCAGGCACTAGTCACACTTTTCATTCTGGTTCCGACCGTAAATAGATGCCTCCCCGGGTACCTAGTTCTTGCGACTATTCTGTGTTTTTACTGATATATTTATGATATTTATGTGCATTTGTATGTTACATCTTGGGCCTCGGTGTGATGTGAACGTGAAGGCCAATAACATGGGTGTTGATTATACGAGGACGGCACCGAGCACATCCGGCAGTTGTGAAAAAAATAAGGGACCGTTCTGATGAAGTTACTTTATTCATATCTTTCTATGTGGTGATTTGTTCTTGTTTGAATGAAGTAGATTAGAAGCATATTCATATTGGTTTGACAATTTAAAGGAACTGGGAGTATTATATGCATATTTTGCTGCATGAGCATCGCGTACAACGTTTTCCTTGGTTTATAAATTATGTAATGAAGAGAGTATTGTACAAGTTATTTGTGCGCAGTGTTTATGAAGGTAATTGATTTGTATAAGCGCCAGGAACCAGTGATCGTTGTTGCTCGGACTGAGGTACTCAATTTGCAACTGAGAGTATTACATGTATGTTATGGTATGTGAGAATTGCGCACATTGTCTTCTTGGTTCATAATTTATATAATGCAGAAAGTATTGTACAAGTTATTGGTGGACAAGGTTGATGAAGGTTTTCGATTCTGAGCCAATGTTCATTTGTTGCTCAGATTAAGGTATTTAATTGTAAATATATGTGTATATGTGTAACAGTGGTAATGACTCAATCAGCTGTCCAACTCTTGTAAATTTGGTTCCCAGTACCACGCCACAAAACGTAGCTCAAATTTAAGCCGCTTTGCATCGCTTACGCCGTAAAAATGTTCGTTTGTTTGGACAGACGAATGACAAAGCGCATTTCTACAGTTAAAAGATGCATTACTCAGTGATCGATGTTTCGTGCACTTCGATCTAGAAAATCCAGCTCTTTTGCAAGTGGACGCGTCATCGTTTGGTCTAGGGGCAGTACTGTCACATAGACATAGGGATACTGACCGCCCGATAGCGTTTGCTTCAAAACTTTTGACAGACACACATCCCGTTATTCTCAGATTGAGAAGGAAGCTTTAGCAATAGTGTATGGTGTCACAAAATTCCGTCACTACTTGTATGGGAGATAATTGTAGTATCTGGCCACAAGCGTTTGCAGACATTCTTTCATTCAGCCAAGCCAATTCCTATGCGCACGCCACACAAATTGCAACGTTGGGTACTGCTCTTATCACAGTATCAGTACGATATTGTGTACAGACCGACAACTCGCCAGAGAAATGCCGATGCACTTTCTCGTCTTCCATTTGGCCATGACAAAGGCTTTAATGCTTCTGAGATGTCGTGTTGTCAGATAGTTGCTCAGGAATATAGTATGTTGCAATCCTTCCCGTTGGACTATGGGAAAATTGCTCGGGCAACAGAAACAAACCATGATTTACGAATTTTGCTGCGCTACATTCGTACACAATTGCCTCGTTCACAACGTGACATTCAAAATTCACTGGTGCGTCGCTATTTTGCTAGACGGAATGAACTTTCATTGCATAGAGGTGTGATTCTAGTTTCCAGTGACAGTGGACAGCCGCACATGTTGACTCCGCGACGGTTGCAGAAATAAGTATTGAACTTATTTCACCAAAGCCGCGGTGGAGTAGCCGAGCGGTCTAAGGTGCCTCACTGCGGACCGCGCGGTTGCTCGCCAACGGAGGTTCGAGTACTGCCTGGGGCATGGGGGTGCGTGTTGTCCTTAGGGTAGTTTCTATGCTACGGATCTATGACCACGCAGTTTAGTCCGATAGATTTACAAACATTTGAACACTTTACTTCACCAAGAACATTGGGGAATGGTTCACACTAAGTAATTGGCGCGACGACACTGTACTTGGCAGGGTATGGATGCCCAAATAGAAAATATGACGTCACAGTGATCAGTGTGCGCTACCAGTCAGTCAGCCCCACCTTCGAAATTTTTTGCGTAACCAAAAGCAGATTCACCGTGACTACGAGTACTTGTTGAGTATGCTGGTCCCTTCTGCATCACTAAATGGCTTACTGTGGTTGATTCTGTTAGTGGTTAAGAGTTTGCAGTGCCAATGTCTTCAGTAGCCCGATTAGGGCGTTGTGTTCAATTTTTTTGTCTGGTAGGTCTCCCTGACAAGGTCTCTGACAACGGCCCTCAGTTCAAATCGCAAGAAGTTCGCTCCTTTTCTGATCTTAATGGCATTAAGCATCTCCGGACGTGTAAGCAGCAGATGTCGAAACATCGTTCGGAGCACTCTCTCACCTCCAGCGCTCGCATCCACCAGCAGGTCGTCGCCGGCCGGACTTCTGCCCGGCCGCCGCCTGCGCACCCTGACCTATCTCCATCTGCTCCGCCCAGCAGCAGCCGCCGATACGCAAGTATCGCTTCTCTCCTCGTAACCCAGTCTTCTTCAGAGTTTTTGGCGGTTGCAGACGGTGGGAGCGGGGCGAGATCATCCAGCCTTGCGTTGCTCGCATGTTTGAAATTTCACGTCTCGATGGCATTATTCGAAGGCACCGCAGCCAAATGCGCCCTTGTTATATACCCTGCGATCCTGCGCTTCTATCGGCAGATTCACGTCGTCGTCGTGTAAATCAGGAGCCGACCACGGCGCGAGTGCGACTGTGACGTCAATAATCTTTCGACTGAGCCGAGTGTGGAGTTGTAAATTTTCCATTGCTGGGAACATTGCGCATGCGCGAAAGCAGCGGCTGCACTTTTTATTTTTTTGTAGAAATGGAGTGGACAAAATAAAGCGTTAATGCTCTTATTTCGGCTTATGGAGAGGAGAGAGCCCTCGTAGATACAGAACATCATTTATATCACAATAAGGTAATTTTAACCGCCTTTACTATTAGTAGTGATTTTTGTGTGTTACGGTGACTGTAGATAATATATTTTTTAGACTGCACGGAAGGAAATGCTCAAACTAGCAAACAAAGAATCAGCAGTTCTCAACTGTGCGGTCACATGACGACGCGCAGAAAAGTAAGAAAAAGAAAAAAAAAAAAAAAAAAAAAAAAAAGACAAGAAAGTCTGTCATAAAATAAGGGACAAGAAAGTCTGTCATGTGAAAGGGGCTTTACGGTGTTGGCGCGGACAGTCGGCCAGCGGAGACGCGGCAGTCTGGGGCTAGGGGCTCGCTGTCGAGTCGTCGCGGCGTGGACCACGCGGCCTGGGCGGCCGACGACCCAGCTGCAGCTGACGGGCTGGCCGCTGCTGACGGGCTGGCCGCTGCTCTCCAGACGCAGACGCGCCGCTCCCGTGCTGAGGCAGGCGGCGGAACCTTCCAGGCCGGGGTCGATGTTCGCGTGCTGCTTCGTCGTCTTGCCGGTCCTTCTGGCTCGTGTCACTGCCTTTTCAATTGGTGACAACGTTGTTTTTTCACAGGTTCCAGATACGTGACATTTATTTTTAATGGCATAACGACAACCGTTTACTACCACCAGCACTTGATGCTTTCACTGGACAAGGTTTTAGATTTTAACTGATGGAAATGCCAATTTTATGTTCTGATTGGACATGATTCTTAAATATTTTTTAACTGATGGAACTGCTATATTGTGGACGCTTACTGTCACTCCTGTGTCACAGTATCAATCAAAGAACAGTGGTACGTTTTCAGTAATAGCCTGGCTTTTCACACTCTTCCCTTAAGCTTTTAAGTAGAATACAGTGCTAAGTTACTATTTTATGCCCTTCAGAACTATTTTACTTTTAACATTCTTTTAAAACGTTCCTATAAGCACAGTCTTTTTATTTAATAAGCTATAGCGCCACATACTTTTTGAAAATTATCTTTTACACTGTGCAGTTAATACGTTTTGGCCAAATGGGTTAGAATTGCTTTCATGCCGTTGCAATAAGTGGTTGTATTTTAGCTCACACGAAAGTTTGTAAATGCTTTAAAAGGTGTCATATGTCATTCAACCATGTAAAAGCCATATGTTAAGATGTCATGTTCTGAAGTCTTCTTCCATTTTGCTTGTTTACAGGTTCGACAATGACCGAAAGGTCGAAACCAGTCACCACTAATGAAATTATAAAAAAAAAAAAAATCTTATACTTTGCGATCTAGGCCAATTTTATTAATTTTAAATAAATCGTTTTAAATTCTTAAGCATGTCATCTAGGGATAAATGTGTTTTCTTCTAAACTGAAATGGAATGTATAGGACATCTTATTTATCTGCAGGGTGTCCATCCATTGCAATAGTATTTTCAAGCCGTTAGCGTGCTCAACGCTCTCACAAAGGTAACAGGTTTCAATCTTTTCTGGGGAAAATCTCATATTACAGCAAATTCGATCCTAACGCAGCGCATCCAACGGCACCGCCTACGGTGGAAGAATATTACGTTTCTTTGCTCAAAGGAGTGTGACATTCGTTCCCACGTGTTGGACGACGCTCTATTGAATTATGTTGTCGTGTACATCTTGATCCTGACAAACTTATCGTGTATGCCACTGATGCTCTCGATTTTTCCAAGCCAATGGTATCCGCCATCCGACCAGTAGTCCGTCCCACCACCAGTCAGCTGAACACCTTGTGGCAGCATTCAAGCCGCCGACGGCCAAGCTCAGGTAGCACGTCTCCTGCAGTTCCTCGCCTGCCACCAGCGACGCAGCTGGCCGCTCACTGCTGCATCGCTCAGATGCCGCTCCCTCGTTTACTAGAGGATTCTGCTGCTGACGATTCGCCGACAGATGCGCTGTCCCTCGTATGGTGGCGCCCATGCCTCGTCCGACGTCGCGGGTTCCACCAGCTTCCTTTGTTGGCCCCGAGCCCACAGCGCTCGACGCTTCGTATCTAGCGTCACCGCATGCCACACCCCTCCTCCAGCAGGCATCTTCGATCGAGCGCAAAGACCTTGTAAAAAATAAGTAGACGCACTAACGGCGCTGCTGTCGCAGGATAATTTGCGCCTCCGGCCGGTCGCCATGCTGGAGGTAATCGTCAGATACATAGGAGTGATGTTAAAAGATAAAGCGTGTATTACATAGCTACTGCGGTATGCGTACCCACTTCATAGTCACGTCTGTATTGTTTGTTTATTGCAGTGTACATGAAGCAAATAGCTTATAAACTGAGCAGTGAAACGGACGACAGCGCACCCGAACACCTCCTAGCGGCTCGAGTTGTCAACTAACACAGGGCGTGAACAGGCGCTTTACATTGTAACACACAGAAGACTTTCTGGACCGTCGTCTTAGTAGACAGAACTAGGAAATGGTTGGAAGAGGAAATATATGTCCTATATACGGATGTAATAACTATAAACAGCTAAGCGCTCGAAAATCATTCTTCATGTTTCCAAAAAATAAAGAGAAGTAAATATGATATCTTAAGCAGACAATATTACGCAGATCATTTGCTTTTACGCTCTGATTTACCATATTTTTTAAATAATTTATTTATAGTTGCAGCCAGTGGGTTATTCTTAGTCGAAGAGTTGACTTAGATGAAATTTTGAAAATGAGCGGTCCCGAGCATTTGAATAAAAGTTACGTAGTGTACTCAGACCATTTTGTGGAAAAAGATTTTAGAAATAAGAATTTGTGAAGCCGAAAGTAAGTGTCGTAATTTGTTATTTGCATGTGTTTAAAATCAGGTGTTAATTGTAATTTAACAAAAAAGTTTAATCGCAATTTTTATTTTAATTCCTTTACATATTACTCCAGCACGATACCTTCACTGGCAGCAGAGGTCAGTCGCTAACTGTCTCTCTCTAAATGCAATAACTGTGAAGTAGATGCAGCAGCATTCCTAGTAAAATAAAATAAAATAAAATAAAATAAAACTGCCATTCAATTCAGCCGTGAGCGAAATGCCTGAAAACAGTGTTAATGTATCAGGTAAACATTTTGAAACAAATACGAGGAATTATATTATGTGCTTGGCATGTAGTGGTTTGGAACACGAAAAATGCAAAATGGCTCTGGAATCATATAATGATAATGCAGTTGCCAACTTCCATATACAGATGAAGAGATATGACTAAAAAAATGCTTTTTTCAGTGGTTATGCTGAGTGTATGTCCTATAAAATGTCAGAAATTTTTAGACAAATGTTCAAATGTTTGTAAATCTATCGGACCAAACTGCGTGGTCATCAGTCAGTAGCTTACAAACTACTTACTAATCTAAGGACAAACACACGCACCCATGCCCCAGGGAGGACTCGAACCTCCACGACGAGCAACCGCGCGCTCCGCAGTGAGACGCTTTAGACCGCTCGGCTACTCCACCGCGGCTAATTCGGCGATTCGTTCAGTATCACAAATTTTAAAGAGTAGCCTCATATTACGGAAAGTAACTCATAAATAGGCCTAAATGCTCACGAAATGTGCGTAGATGTATAGGATTAAGACTTGATTGCTTTAGTTTCTTTTTAACACTACACCTTAAATGAATTATCATCTAACATTATTTCTTAAATGGCGCAACAGTATAAAACTTGCGCTGTAATTGCGGTACGCAAGCAAATAAAATTCGGAGTTGCAGGACAGGTACAATATAAAACCCGAGCCAGTAGATGGCACTGCTAGCGGTGTCGCCTGGCAAACGCGTGCAAATGCCTCGGAGTTTCCGCTGTTCTCTTTATAAGCTATTTGCGTGAAGCACGTTGGTGAAGAGTTGCTCAGCGTTTAACTGCACAAATCCATTTAAAAAAGGAACAAGAAGAACGAATACTGTCTTCGCTTTTATATTTGTCAGGAATACAAGTAGACCTACTACTTGTGCTCAGAGATAGTTACTCTAGGTTAACAGGCTGGCAGTCAACACAATACTGAAATAAATAACAAGCTTTTACAATACTGGTAGCTCTTAGAAACGAACAACTCTAGGCAGTAATGTTGGATAGGAAGTTCAAAAAGTTGCATTTTATTATGTGTAAAATGACTATTGTGAGCACAAGATCAGTTACCTCACTGCAATTCGAAATTTTGATTCAGAAATTAATATTAGGAACTTTTAACACGGAATTTAAAGGTCGTGTGCTTTAAATATAGGTATAACAACTGAAAGGGGTATCAGAGCTGCGTATAATTCCATACATGAATGACACATAGCCACACTGGATGCACATTGTGAAGTTGAACCCAGTGATGACAGTTGTTGAATTTTGAGCATTTCACACTACTGTAAGGTATTTGGCTTACAGTATTTAAAATGCTAATATTTGGGCTAGAAACCGTAATGATAATGTTACATGCACTTAGTTAAGAAAAAGTTATGGTGTTCTTAAGAGACTTTGGTAGTGGCTGGTTACTGTATACACAAGTTAGGAAGCTATTTTACTGTTATGTATCTCATGGGATACTTCATTTTCACAGTGGATTTTTAACATTAGGTATTCCAGGCAGGTCTGTTTCATTTTTTATGGTATAAAATATCTGAATATCGGAGAATACAGCAGGGACCGCACCAAAGACCTTTGGTGTTATGAAACTCTTCTGACTTTAATGTTTGTACAAAAGCTTCACCATAGTAGTATATACTGAGAAAATGCCAAAAACCCGTTTCTGACGAGTAATTCCGTTCATATGCTGCACTTAGAACGCTAAAAAACTAAGTGTTATAATTCGGTTTAGTTAGGAAGAAGAAACGTTGTTGGACGAATTCTACACCGTATGTGTAATAAACTGACACACAACCGATAGTTGCTGAATATTCAAAGAGTCTGAAACTGTTCTGTAGTTGTATGTTTGAATGAGACGCAGTTTTCGCGACTCGACTCGAACGCTTCCGCCTCGCCACCAGAACGCCGGCAGCCGGCAGCCGGCAGCCGCGGCCGCGCCCCCCGCGCCAGCAGGAGCGCGGACGCGCCCGCGCGGCCACAGCTGCCTCGGCTGCTTCTCGCGCCCCACTGGCTGCCGGGGATGCGTCAACAGTGAAAAGCATATGAGCAGAGACTGTGCTGCGCTGTAATTGATGTTTGGATTCAACAAAACCACGGAAAAGAAATTCACTCATTACTTCAAACATAGCTTGCAGCCTCATTGCAGCACACAAAAAAGTAAACACAATAAACGTATTCTGAAATGTAAGGTAGAACCAACAATATTTCGAAGTTATGTCTCAATTTAGTTACTTTACTGGTACGCAACAAAACGTTTCAGAATGTATTGTTAACTGCATATGACGCACCAGAAAAAATTTTTAGCTGAACTGCCAATATCAGGCTGGCACAAGGGACACATAATAAGACCTACGTTATATCTGCTATAACTTCCAGCCGCGGAGGAGTGGCCGAGTGCATTGAGGCGCTATGGTACGATGCTCGAGGCTGCTCCCATCGGGGCTTCGAATCCCCCTTCGGGCATGTATGTTTGTGTCGTCTTTAGTATAAGGTAGTTCGTAAGTGGTTTGTAACTGGCTTAAGTCCCATTAGCTTGAGAAACATTTCAACATTTTGTAACTTGCAGTAAATATGTCTTTGATGTTAATAAAATAGCCTAAAAGTCTGTTACATACGATAATTCTATTGATCTCTATATGTCATTTAACAGACACAGTAATAAAGGAAAATCTAACTGATGATGGTGACACTTGTCCGAAATACTTTTGATAGCAATGAAGAACACGAATCGTGTTATTTAATGTGAGAGAAAACGTCTACAATTTAGTAAATTTATTACAATTAAACTGAAATAATTAGGTAAAACAGAAGCAGAAGATTTTGCAAGTCATTTCTCGACTTTTTTTTTCAAAAAATGGAATGTCTGGAAAAATGTCTTGCTTTTCAATTTTTCGAACAATTACTTTTTTGTTTTGTGCCATGTTATAGGATGGAAAAATATGTTCAAATGTTTGTAAAGCTGTTGGTCCTAACTGGTATGGCCAACAGTCCCCTGACTTACAAATTGCTTAAACGGACTTACACAAAGGACAACACACACTCACATGCCCGAGGGAGAACTCGAAACTCCGGTGCTAACGGCCGCCAATTCCGTACCGTGACGCCATACACGCAATGTGTATTTCACGCGTCATACTCGAAACAGACAGCGAGTTTGGAAACGTCAGTGTTGACCAGTTGTAAGGAATGTAATTGACAAAGGTTTATAAGAGTTCTTGTAAATATCTCGAACGTAACAAAGCCATCGATTACGTACAAAAATGCAATCGAGAGTCCTATAACATTGTCATCTGAAATTTTTCCATTGAAACTCTCGTTTATATACAGGGAAACAGTTTCTTGCCACTAGGTGAATTTCCTCGGCCTCATTTCGTAAACTCGGTTTCGTGCACGCTCTTATTTTCACCTTTGGCAGCGCCGCGCCTCTAGGCGGCGCCACGTCTAATGGCGAAGGTGACACACAAGAGGTGTGACGTCACAGTCGCCACCTGCAGAGCACTCGATCGACGCGGAGGCGGCAGCGCGGGGTGGCGGGGTGGGGCTGATTGCCTGCCAGTCGGCGGCGGCGGCGATGGAGCGGCGAGCTGCTGGCGCGTGGCGCGGGTGGAGGCCGCGTGCTGGCGCTGCTGCCACAGCGCGGGCGGCGTCAGGGGGCCGCGTCTCCTGGCCCTCCGAGCGTACAGTCGCTGGTTTCATTCAAGCAGCAACTGATTTATATTTTTCATTGTGTTCAAAGATTTACACAATTTTAATATTTAACTGGTTTTCTTTCTTTTCTTTTCTTTTTTTTAAATGCACGTATTTTTATTAATTCGTAATTTTCTATATTTTATAAAATAATGCTGGTTTCAATAAAAAGAAAAGAAAACATACCTTACATTTTACGTCTTCTTCTTAGTTACTAAAGACTTTCGAAGCAGCTAACCTTTCGGCGACGTAAATGTGTTTGGCTCGTCTACACACACGTAAAAACTGACACAACACACTGAATTAGAGATCCCTAATGTTTCAGGTATCTGAATCTGGAAACGAGGAAAATATAGCTCTCACAAACTTAACAATCGAGGAGTACCGGCGACAACTAATGGTGAAGCGGATACTGTAAAAACTGTAATGTATATTTTTTTATTGAAAATATCATTATTTTATAAAATGTAGAAAAATACGAATAAGTAAAAATACTTGCGTTTTTCATAAAAATTATTGTTAGATATTAAAATTGTGTAGGTTCTCGAACACAACGAAGAAAATAAAAATATAAATTAGCTTCTGCAGGAATCGAATCACAGACTGTATGCTTAGAAGGCCAGCACGCCACCAGCTGAGCTATACCAACAAATGGTGTTATACGTTTAATTATTAGTACTTACGTGCGCCTGCAAAATTTCAAAACCGATTTTCTAGAGAATGTTTTAGAGTTGTGCCGAATGACTCTGACTGATTGTTATTCAAGTTCTATTCTTCACGTACCGCAAATATGAAAATCTATAAAACCCGCCACCCACATGGTCTCCTTGCCAGATGAGCTCTGCTTGAAGTTTGCCACTTCACCTTCGAGGACGCCTTCCGCAGTGAACGGCGAAACGTTAAGGGAAAGGCTTAAAGTCTCAACGACGACACCTCGGCCAGTAAATTTCAAGTAATGAACCTTGTACCTGACAGTGGTCAGTCAGACTGTTATGACGTCACGCAGTCAGAGTGCAGCGAGCGTCACGTGTCGCGCGCACGCTGAGTCTGAGTCTGAGCGATGCCGCACGGCTCGGGTGGAGTTCCGGGCGTGCAGCCGCGTAAAGTTGACTTCATCTAACATTTTGGCTGAGAACCTTTCAGCCACCTTCAGAGAGTCCAAGACTGACGCTCCAGCACGCGCTTCGTGCTTATAAACGCGCGGACCGCTCTACTGCGCATGCGTCACAGATACGACAATCCGCCCAAAAACGTTAGTCGCCGGCAAAGAAGTACACTTGTGTGTAAATTATGTCTGTGGCTGCACGGTCGATTATTGCGGAGAGATCGATGTGTTATGATCTGTGCTGTGGTGGTGTCTTTGTAAATTTATCAAAGAAAGTGCCGTATTCCAAGATTTATCTATACTGAAGCCGCAGTCTTTGTTAGTTAAATTCATCCCCAAGCGAATTTCAAATACTTCTTTCACCACTGAATCCCAGAAAGATGAAGTGGAGGCTAAAATTTTGACGTGGCCAGTATCAACACAGTGCTCTGCCGCTGCCGATTTATCAGGCTGTACCTTTGGTGTTCCGTGCATCTTTCCTGGACTGGACCTGTCGTCCGCCACAGTCACAGGGGATCTCGTACAGCCCGGCCTTCCGGAGCTCCAAATCATCTTTGATAGAACCCAAAAGTGCTGCTGTCTTCGGTCCTCGAAACAACGAAGCGAATGCGTCCGAAACAAATTCATCAGCCGTGTTGGCACGACAATTCAGCAAAATTACCCCAGGTGGTAGGCCTTCAGAAGTATCCCTCGTCATGAATGGTACGGCGCACGATTCTCATTCGCATTCTACGGGAGACTCAGCATCATACAGCAGATGAAACGAAGCATCTCAGTGTATTCATCACAATAAAAAAACTCATACCTAAATCAAAAACATTTCTAGCTACTTTCAACATAACCATCCCAGCGCCCTACACGCCATAAGAGATACGGTACCAAGACCAAGGGATCTTTACATCCAACGTTTGCGATTTTATCAAGAGCAGAGCTCCAGAACTGACCCTCAATGAAACCGTGATGGTCGGAACGCGTTTGCCGTGAGGGCCACAATCCTGATATCGATCACATACTTTGAAACAGTGACATTGTTAGTTCCTAATTCTCTTGCTTTTCCCACAGTTACTGTAGTTCCTTGTAGTGCAGATATTAAGATTATCTGTCTATGCAACTGATCAATAATAGATATTATTACCATATGCATTTCGCCTTTATTTGGAAGGCATCATAAGTGGCCTATAACATACACATGATCATGTTTTACAATATTTCGTACTTACGTTCCTTAGTATTTTTGGTTATAAACAATTCTGCTGCGTTATTTAAGTACCGTTACTGGTATTTCGATGTTATTGCTGATTGCCACCCTATGAACCACGGACACTGCCGAGGTGGGGTGGCTTGCGTGCCTCAACGATGCAGATAGCCGTACCATAGGTGCAACCACAGTGAAGGGGTATCTGTGGAGAGGCCAGACAAACGTGTGGTTTCTGAAGAGGGGCAGCAGCCATTTTAGTAGTTATAGGGGCAACAGTCTGGATGATTGACTGAGCTGGCCTTGTAACATCAGCTAACATGTCTTTGCCAGCATTTTCTGCGAACGGCTGAAAGCAAGGGGAGACTACAGCCGTTACTTTTCCCGAGGACGTGGTGCTCTACTGTATGAACAGATGATGATGGCGTCTTCTTGGGTAAAATATTCCGGAGGTAAAATAGTCCCCCACTCGGATCTCCGGACAGGGACTACTCAAGAGGATGTCATCAAGAAAAAGAGATAAAGGGGAAAAAAACCAGGCTACGGGTAGGAGTGTGCAATGTTGTAACCCTTAATCTGGTAGGTAAGTCAGAAAATTTGAAAAGTGGAATGGATTGCTTAAAGTTAGATATGGTAGGGATCAGTGAAGTTCGTTGGCAGGACGAACGGGATTTCTGGTCAGGTGAGTACAGGGCTATAAATACAAATTCTAATGGTGATTCAGCAGGAGTACGTCTGATAATGAATAAGAACATAGGAATGCGGGTAAGTTACTATGAAAAGCATAGTAAACGCATTATCGTAGCAAAGATGGAGACAAAATCAACACCGACCACAGTAGTACAAGTTAATACGCCAGCTAGCTCGGCTGATGATGAGGATATCGAAGACATGTATGAGGAGATAAAAGAAATCATTCAAAAAGTTAAGGTAGATGAAAGAATAATTGTGACGGATTACTGGAACTCGGTAGTAGGAAATGAAAGAGAAGAAAATGTAGTTGGTGAATATGGATTGGGAAAAAGAAATTAAAGAGGAGATCGCTTGGTAGAATTTTACGCAGAGCACAGTTTAATGATCACCAACACTTGTTTTAATGACCATGAATGAAGGCTGTATACGTGGAAGAGACCAGGAGACACTGGAAAGCACCAGATTGACTTGATAATGGTAAGGAATAAATTTAGAAACTAGGTGTTAAACTGAACATTAAAACTTAAGAGATTGCAGGAAGGTAGGAAAGTTAGGATATGTAAACTGGACAAAGACTGACTGAAACAGAATAAAGTAATACGAAAAACCAGTATTAAGCAAAGAGCGGAAGGCTGAACTGAGGAAGGAATCTACAGAGGGCTTCTAGAAAGAAAATAAACTTGAAGGCAGTATTCTAGAAATGGAAGACGAAGTACAGAAATATGAGATAGGTGATACAATACTGCGAGAAAAATTTGAGCGCTGAAGGATTTGAGTCCAAAATGGGCCCTGAAGTTGATGATATTGCGCGAGAGACCACATACACCTACTGATGGCGTGGCGCAGGGGAGAGCGTCACGGACTGGGGTGCTGAAGGTCGCCGGTTCACTGCCGGGCGCCGTGGCTCAGCACGCCCGGTCAGAGGGCTAAGCGCTCTCTGCAATAAAAAAGCTGAGCCGAAGAACACGTAGAGCCGAAACGAACAAACAGGATCAGCGTCCGCAAGGACAAGACCTACCCATAGAGCATATATATATCCCGCCCACTGGCAAAATTTATTTCTTTGTAAATAACAATTCCAAAATATTCTACATCTTTCTTATGGTTACTTGTAAATTCTGCTTGTTTCTTATGTTAACTGTTCTTCTAATTTCTGTTAAATTCTGTCTGTGTATAAATAGCAGAGCACCCTTCCCGAGAGGCAGTTAGTGCTGCGTGTATGTTGAGTACGTAATAAACCAGCTTTCAGTGTAAGTGCTGTGTTCAGTTGCCTTCAAAGTCAAACCTGCTCCCATTTCGACCTTGTTTGGTGGAGGTGCCGGGTATCCTGTGCAACAGCTGCATCACTGTGGCTCCGATTAGGCAACGTAAGAGCCGTCGCTTAAACAGACTGGAACCGGAATACAAGGCATTTACCGACTACATCCTTTCAAAAGTCCGTATTATCAGAAGAACGATAGACACGAAACCAGCGGTAAGCCAGATGCACATCAGACACCCGTCGGTGTTCTCTGGAGACGTTAGGCAGGACACCAACAAATGGCTAAAAGGGTTCGACCGAGTCGCCAAGTACAACAGGTGGGATCATACGGTGTGCTTGGCCAACGATTACTTCTACCTGGACGGAACAGCCCAGCAATGGTTCAAAAACAACGAAGACAAGTTGAATGACTGGGAGACGTTCCCCAGGAAGAACTTAAGAAGACGTTTGGAGACCGCCAGCGACAAATCCGCTCGGCGGAAGAACAACTGAAGGTCCGGGACCAACGACATGGTGAGCCGACACAGTCGTACATGCAGAATGTTTTGGCCCTGTGTAACACAGTCAATCCGAATATGATTGAGGCCGAAAAAATCATGCACCTGATGAAGGGAATTGCAGAAGACATGTACCAAGCCTTTCTGATAAAAGACGTCACTACGACAGAAGAGTTCATAAACTGATGCCGGCGTATTGAAGAGATGCAACAAAGGAGGGTTGGACGCAAGAAGCATGACAGACTCCCAAATGTAGTCCCTATGGCCGTTGTGGAAGACCAGCATGACTTCGCTTCTCTCATACGACAAATTGTAAGAGAAGAGTTACAAGAATTTATGGCAACCGGGACTGTTAGACCGAGCGAGCATCAGATTATGGCCATGGATGTAACCCTGTAAGTCACGAGGGAGCCGACGTCGCTGAGGAAGAGGTATTTCAGACATTAGCTCTTGTCTGCCCCGTCAGTCGCACCCGACGTGAAGCATGGTGTCGTCCTGCTATGACTTACGCTGCAGCCGCCAAACGGCAGCCCATTAACCGTCCGACGCTGCCATAAACAACTTCCCCGGTAACTATGACGCCCCGCAGAAGAACAGATGTTTGCAGGACAGAAGACAACACGCTATTGTGTTTCCACTGTCGGCGTCCTGGACATGTCGTACACTACTGCAGAGAGAGGAGGCGAGTATTCGACGATTATTTTGCCGCAAAACATCAGCCGTCGGAGGAGTTCTATCCTAGGAAGTCACCTGCTGTTGAATTTAGTCGACCTATCGGAAAAAGCCCATCACCGTACCCTGGACGAGGTCGCTCCCCGACGCGCCGCAGCCGTTCACCGTCGGCGTACAGAAGTACCAGGCGCTCCCCAAGCCGCCGCGCCCAGGAAAACTAAGCGAGGCGACCATCTACGGAGGTGAGGCCGCCGCAGATGAAAATCCTCCATGGAAGACAGTCGCTAAGAGGTCGGGGAAACTCATCGACGTCATAATCGACAGCCAACCTGTCCGGGCACTGGTTGATTCAGGAGCTTCTTTCTCTGTACTGTTGGATAATTACCGCCGTACACTAAAGAAGACAATGTTCCGTGACACAGGGGCAACTGTGCTGAAGGTTGCGAATGGAAAGTACGTCCAGCCAGCAGGAACTTGCGTGGCAAGAATAACCATCAACAACAGGACCCAGCCGTTTGAATTTGTCGTGTTAACAGAATGTAGTCACAATGTCATCCTCGGATGGGACTTCCTTCAGGCATCCGAAGCTATCATTGACTGCCGTTGACAGTGTGGCGATTCCGCCTTTGACGATGAGAAGAGTCGCTGTCAAAACCACAAATGAACGATTAAACTGTGAAGTGCTTGTTGACGTTTATCAGGTTCACCAAAGAAATTTACATACCAGCGGCTATCATAAGCATTAACCGTGTCAAGGAGAAATTTGGATCACAAATTGTTACCAGCAGTCACAACTTATCCCCAAGGGAATGTGACTCGGGACGATTGAACTAATCCAGGACGGTGAGCTCAACGTCATCACTGAAGACCCATGCCCTGCTGTTAGTACAGACAACACGCTAGAGGAAACAAACGTGGGACTTACCAAGGAACAACGCCAGCGGGTGTTAGGTATACTACGCCAATTTTCGGGTGCATTCACACCTCAGCAGTGGAAAAGTCAGACGATACGGCCCTCGATAAAGCACCGTATCAATACTGGGGATCATCCGTCAATTAGCCAGCGTTCGTATAGAGTGTCGCCAGATGAAAGACGGATAATTCGGGAGGAAATGGAGAAGATGTTGCGAGATGACATTATTCAACCTTCGGACAGTCTTTGGTCGTCTCCGGTGATCCTCGTAAAGAAGAAGGATGGCACATGGCGATTATGTGTCGACTATAGGCGCCTGAACAAAATCACAAAGAAAGATATGTACCCATTGCCACGCATTGACGACACCTTGGACTGCTTGAAAGAAGTTACATACTTCTTAACTATGGACATGTAGACAGGTTACTGGCAAATCGAGGTAGTCGAAGTTGACAGGGAGACGACGGCTTTTATGACACCTGACGGACTCTATGAATTTAAAGTAATTCCATTTGGATTATGTAATGCTCCGGCCACATTCGAACGCAAGATGGACAACTTGCTTCGACACCTTAAGAGGACGACGTGTCTTTGCTATTTAATTGACAGCCGGCCGCGGTGGCCGAGGGGACTGAGGCGGTCCAGTCACGGTCTGCTCGGTCCCTACGATCGGGGGTTCGAATCCCCCCTCGGACTTGGATATTTGTGCCGTCTTTAGTTGTAAGTAGTTCATAAGTAATTTGTAAGTTTAGGGACTGATGACCCCGTAGTTAAGTCCCATAGACTCTACAAACATTTGAACATTTTTTAATTGATATTGTCGTTTTCTCACAAACATTTCAAGAACATCTGAGTCGCCTGTCGACTGTATTGAAGTGTGTTCAGACGGCAGGACTCCGCCTCAATCCAAAGAAGAGCCTCTTCGTCGCTCGTCGCCAAAGAGATAAAAATCCTGGGGCACCTAGTCAATGGAGATGGTGTCCGTCCTGATCCAAGTAAAGTAGGGGTAGTCATACTACCGGCGTTTCATAAAAGGAATTTGTAACAAGGCACGTCCATTACAAGAACTTCTGCAGGGAGACGCCAAGTTTTACTGGGATGAGACAAAAGAAAGAGCTTTTCGGACACTTAAGAAGGCTCTAACTTCCGCACCAGTGCTAGGCTTGTACTATGAGATTGCAGAAACGGAACTTCACACAGACGCCGGAGGTTATGGGATTGGTGCAGTGCTTGTACAGGTTCAGGAAGGTGCTGAAAACGTGATAGCCTATGCATGAAGAGTACTCTCAAAGTCCGACATAAACTACTGTACAACTGAAAAAGAATGTCTCGCATTTATCTGGGCTATTAACAAGTTCCAGCCGTATTTATTTGGCAAACCATTCACTGTCGTGACAGACCACCACTCTTTGTGTTGGCTGATTAGCTTGAAGGATCCATCAGATCGACTAGCAAGATGGACACTAAGACTCAAAGAGTACGATGTCACAATGGTGTACAAGATTGGGCGCAAACACAAGGATGCCGACTGCCTTTCGAGGAATCCATTAGTGGAAAACAACAGCATTAATGAAATTTCAGCCCTCTCTGAATTAGATGACATTACAGCTGAACAGAGGGAAGATCTAGCACCATTAAAAACGATAGAGGGCCCCAAAGGGCCCCAAATGGCTACTGGTCGTTCCAGCTAATCTCCAGCCACCTGTTCTCAAATATTTCCACGATGCTCCAATATCCGATAATCTGGGATTCGTGAAGATCCTAGACAGAATCAGACGCAGGCATTATTGGAAACGTCTCTACCGATCTGTCAAGCACTATGTGAGTCACTCTAAAGAGTGCCTGCGACAGAAGCATGTGCCACATTTACCTCCAGGGCATCTCGTACCGATTCCGGCGGCAGCAGCGCTGTTCCACCGAGTTGGGATCGATCTTTTAGGGAGGTTCCCGAAGTCTACTACCGGTAACCGCTGGATAATAGCCTCCACTGACTACCTCACACGCTACGCTGTCACCAAACCTGTGCCGACTGCAGAAGCTCCAGAGATTGCAAAATTCCTTGTAGAAGACATTATTTTGAAGCATGGAGCACCACGTGTCATAATATCTGATCGTGGATAAGTAGGCCAGTCAAAACTAGTAATGTCACGGTGCTACATTGTCCACAGAATGACAACTGCATACCATCCTCAGATAAATGGTCTTACAGAACGTTTTAACAAGACGTTGCCCGATATGATGTTGATGTAAGTCGATGTTTAGCAGAAGGACTGGGATACAATTCTGCCAGTCGTGACATTTGCTTACAATACCGCAAGACAAGGCACCACAGGCTTCATGCCGTTTTTCCTGCTCCATGGCCGTGAAGCTGAGACGACAGTGAATACGCTGTTCCCTTTCCAACCGGACGACAATCAGGATGACTATGTTAAACGGCTCATCACCAGGGTCGAAGAAGCAAGACAGATGGCTCGCATACGGACACTGGACGCCCAGGAGAAGGACAGTCAGCGGTATAACGACAAGCACCGACCTGTTGTGTACAGCCCAGGAGATCTTATATGGATTTTTACCCCTGTACGAAAGGTTGGACTGTCAGAAAAGTTATTGAAGCGATACTTTGGTCCGTATAGTGTCATACACCGCCTGTCAGACGTCACATACGAAGTTGAGGATTATGAGCCGTCATCGAAACGACAAAAACGAAGAGACATTGTTCACGTCCTGCACATGAAGCCTTACTACGATCCTGAAGAACAGGTAGACGAAAATGTCTGCTTGTTCAAGCACTCTAAGGACGGTAATGTACTGAGGAAGCTACGAAAGGAACGTCTGTCGTCGATAATCGTAGAGAAGGGAAGGATTCTCTTGAACTGCCATACAGAGGACCCATGACAAGGTCAAGATCCAGGACATTGCATTTGGCTCCACAGGGAACATAAGAGCGGGTCGCTGTTTTTCCAGGAGAGGGAGCAATGCCGCGAGAGACCACACACCGACTGCCGGCGTGGCGCAAGGGATGGCGCCACGGACTACGGTGCTGAAGGTCGCCGGTTATTAGAGTGGAGGGGCAAAAGAGGACGCAGAGTTTTGGAATGGAGTAAGACAGGGTTGTAACATTTGCCCCATGTTGTTCAATCTGTACATTAAGCCAGCAATTAAGGAACGCTAGGAGCAGTTTGGATAGGGAATTAAAGTCCCGGGAGAAGAAATAAAAACATTGCGGTTTGTCTATGATATAGAAATTTTGTCAGATACTGCAAAGGATCTGGAAGAGCAATTGAATGGATTGGACAGAGTCTTGAAAGGAAGATAGAAGATGAACATTAACAAGAGTAAAACGAAGGTAATGGAATGTAATGTCAGAAATTAAGGGAATGCTGAAGGAATTAGATTAGGTAAGGAGACGATAAGATCAGTAGACGAGGTTTGTTACTTGGGTAGCAAGATAACTTCTGATGGCCGAAGTAAAGAAGACATAAAATGCAAAACGACTATTCGAAGTAAAGTGTTTGTAAAGAAGAGAAACATGTTAACATCCAGTATTAATTTAAATGTTAGAAAGTTCTGAAAGCTTTTGTCTGGAGTGTAACATTGTATGGGAGTGAAACGGTGACATTAAAGAGTTCAGACAAATAGATGATAGAAGCTTTAGAAATGTAGTGCTACATACGTATGATGAAAATTAAATGGGTAGATCACGTAACTATTGTGAAGGTGCATAACAGAAATCGGGAGAAAAGGAGTTTCTGACATATCCTGACTAAGAGGTGGGCTAAATTGGTGGGACACATTCTGAGACATCAAGGAATTGTCAACATAAGATTAGAAGGAAGTGTGTGGGGTATAAATCGTAGAGGGAGACCGAGGGATGAATATGTAAGCACACAGAAAATGATGTAATTTGCCAATCGTATACTCGGATGAAGAGACTTGCACAGGACATGGGAGCGTGGAGGGCTGCATCAAACCAGTCTGTGGACTGAAGACCACAAAAATAACAGTGCTGATTGGTGAGTTCCAGCTGTTTTACTTCAATTATGTTCCTTTTGCATTTTTGTTTTTCAGCACTTCACAGCTAGCACCAATAGGTACTTGCCATTTTGTTTGCATTGTGTGTTTCTTTTAGTTGGTGTTACCAACTGTTGAACGTGTGTTTGTCCTATTTCTGCTCTATGTCAGTGTGTGTGTGTGTGTGTGTGTGTGTGTGTGTGTGTGTGTGTGTGTGTGTGCGTGTGTATGTTTTTGATGTAATTGTACAGAAAACTGCACCAGATACTAATGTATTAATTTATTTAATGACTCCTGATTGTGCAGAGAGAGAGAGAGAGAGAGAGAGAGAGAGAGAGAGAGAGAGAGAGAGAGAGAGAGAAGGGTGAGCGAGTGGGAAGGTGGGAGAGAGAGTGTGTGGGATATTTTATTATTTTTCTTTTAATTAAACTTTGTGTGTGTGTGTAAATTTTTCTCTATAATTATTGTCTCTTATCTAAGGCTGGATTTAGCTGTAAGTTTTCATTGATGTTTATCTGTTCATTTATTAATCGTTTGTCTGTATTATGGCTTTCTGGATATGGTAATTTTCTTGTGTTTGTATGAGGTGTTTTTTGTTGTTGTTGCTAGTCCTGATAATTTTCATGTCTTGGTTTATATTGATTGGGTTATGGTGTTGTTGTTTAAGTGTTTGGCAAAGGTGTGGTGGTTTGTTTCATATTTCGAACATCTGATATGTTCTTTGTATCGTGTTTTGAAATCTCTGCTTGTCATTTTTATGTTCTCTGAATCACAACTTTGGCAATCAAGTTGGTTCATAACTGATGTTTGTAATATATTTTCTTGATTTTTGGTTGTAGATTTATTTGTATATATTTGGCACATTTATATGTTATGTGGAGTCCTTGTTTCTTAAGAATTTTTGACACTCTGTGCGTTAATTTGTGGGCATATGTCATTATATAGCATTTGGTTTGTTTCTGTGTGATGTTGCCATTGTGTGTGTCTATTGTTTGTGTTTGGATGTTTCAGTGTTGTGTATTTTGATCTTTGTAGCGTTTTTTAAAATGTTGTGTTTATTCCGTATTTGTCATTCAATTTCCTGATTGAGATTCTGTATTACTTGTGTCTCATAATCATTGTTCCTTGCTATTTGTATGATTGTGTTAATTTGATTTCGATAGTTTTTCTTGCTGAGAGGGATTCT